>JAHFWI010000058.1:1379647-2759294 GCA_028554975.1 Himalopsyche kuldschensis | reverse complement strand
CGAAAATATTAAGATATTAAACCTTCAGAACAGCGATTCAATAAATTTATATTGCATGCATATATGAATAATTATTGATCATTAACAAAAAAAGAAATTTTGGCAGCAAATCTACATCTCATTGATTATTCATTTATTTGTGATATTTGTTTCAGATTCGTTTTAGAAGAACAGCTTGATTGGGGTGTCAGAGGAGGTGGAGCGAGAAGAATATTGGCTGATGATGAAGAACTTTATGCCGTTCAAGTAAGCTTTTATTTATATTTAATAATACATTGATGTGAATGATAAGACACTTACCTTCAATTATAAATATACACAACATTTTTGTACTACTTCCACATATATTATAAAGATCAGGACCGGTTTAACATTGCAAGCATTTTCGACTGATCTTTATAATAAATATGGCAATAGTACAAAAAACTGTGTTTATTTATTTAAAATAATGCTTTCCCACCGATAATTGTCAGTGAACACCTTAAAAGTGATTTACTTATTATTTTTTTTCTAGGCCAATTGGAAAACTCTTGGACGATTTGTTGTGAGAGAAAAGGGTACCTCAGGCATACCAAAACACAAACTAGCAATGGCAAAATTGGGACGTGGCTTAAGTTTAACAAAAGGAGCACTAGTAGGTAAGCGTTACCATTCACAAATTAACCGATCTCTATTATTAAAGATTTTTTTTTTCAATAAGTAGTTAAGCAGCAGAATATTTGATAACAAAGAACAGGATAATTGTATTTACCCTCCCTTCTTTATAAAATTGACAGGACATGTGAAATTAAATTTCTTCCCCTATATTGACCGAGCCCTTATTTCAGGAACAGGTACTTCTTATTCGGTAGGAGGTAGCGCATCAAGTGCCAGTGGTTCCAAAAAGCCTGTACAAGCAGCAAGAAGTGATCCTACATCCACGGCCAGGTGATTAATAATCATAAATAATTTTCATTCCTTTAGAGAACTGATAAAAATAATTATATTTTTATTTTTAATCAAACTCAAAATTTTATCTTACATCACTGATTTTTTAAAATTCATTCCCTTAAGTGGTGGTAAAAGCAGTCAAAAATATTTTAAAAGAAGGCATGAAGCCGATAATTTAAAATAATCAACAAAATCTTGTTTTTTTTCTTAAAAATATCCATTATACTTCATATAATAATCTGTTTTAAATTAATTTCTTATGATAAAATTTACAGAAGAAGAGTATCTGCAATGGGAAGTATGTTCGGAAGATTCAGTGGTACAAAGCGAGAGGTGAGAAATTTTTGTTTGTTAAAAATTATATGTTTTTTTTATTTTAAAGTAAATTAATCTTTTACTTTTGAATAGGTACATTCCGATGGAGAGTGCTTCAGTGGCGGAGAAGATGACCTATTTCCGACATCGTTAATGTCTGTCGGTCTAGATTACCACCGAAACTCATCTTCTTCTAGTATCAGAGTGGACAGAGGACGATCGAGTTCCGGGTCTCTCGGAGCCTGGTCAAATCATAGAACTAGTCAATCGAGGCCTGAAGAACTGTTAAGCGCCACTGTTGCTAGATTTAAAAGGGTTTCAATGAGAAAATTGAGGCAGTGGAAGTCATGAGTTTGGCAATTTCTGGCCGAGGGCTACCAAGGTTTGAACCCTAGTCTTTGGACTACGTTTAAAGATGCCAATGGCAGCACTCGAAAGCCAGAAAGGGACCAAGATGAAGAATCTGAAGAAGATAAAGTGTCCAGTGCTGATGTTATTGAAACCCTCTGGGAGTTTTTGAAGGCAGGAATTGTGGCAGTCAAGGATGAAAACAATGAGAGTGCTTTGTTGATAGAAAAAAAACAAAAAAATGAATGTCAAAAGAATGGAGAAAATGTTTTTGATAATAAGGACAAAACTGAGAAAATTCCAAAAAATGCAGAATCAAATCTAAAAGACTTTGATAAAATTGAAGTGATTAATGATGATAATAAAGATGATAATATTACTGAATATCAGGATAAAAATTCAGAAACTGCTAATGCTGCCGATACTGGGAAAACTGCAGGGCAATTAGCAAAAGAGTTCTTCCGGGTATTGCAGGAAACAATCAATTTTAAATATGCCAAGACTGACTGTTCAAACAATAAAAGTAACGATGACCAGAGCAATGATAAATGTAGACTATTATTTAATTCAACCAATGTCGAAGAAGAAGGTGATACAAGTGATATAGAAAAGGAGAAAAACCAAGAAATTCCTTTCAGTCTGCTGGGTAGTGATTTTAAAAGCGGAGATTGTTCTAATACTAACAACAGTAACATCTATGAAAACAAATTATCAGCAGTATTAGAATTTTTCTTTGGTATGGTACGGGCTCCTAAAATAGACGGTCTAGAACGAAGACGAAAGAGCAGTTGTTTCTGGCCCGAACAGAGCCCGTCTGAATTCGATAGTAGAGAAGAAACTGTTGATGATTTCTCACCAGAAGACGCAAAATTAAAGAAGGCAGATGATAAAAACGCAACAGCAGATGATAGTGATAAATTGGAAACATATTCTGAGTTTCTGTCGAGTGCAGTGGAGCCCAATCAACATAAATCCGATATTATCAAAAGTCCTGACATAAAAATACAGAGAAAAATATTCAAGAAACGATCATCTGAAGGAGATGACAGACAATCATTGCTAGAATTTATTTTTGATCCAAGAAATGAACGCAAAAGACAAGACAGCGTCAAATCTGCATCCAGTAATAAATTGATGAAAAAGAAGCAGAGATCATTAGAAGAAACTTCTTCAAGCACTTTCGAGAAGAAGAAAGATGATTTTGATGTAGCCTCCACTAGCGGTACGGAAAAGAGAGAATCATTGGTTGAATTTTTATTCAGTAGAGAGAAAAGTGCCAATTTTACTTCACTTTTGCGCAGGTTATCACAAGATTCTACTGAAATCAAATTCATTGATGATAGTCCAGTCACAAAAAACCGAGAAAGCTTGGTGGATCTATTGCTCAAGTGTATGGATACCTTTGAAGCTACAAATCATGAAAACGGAGCAGTTAAAAAAGAAATAATGCCAAAAAAGGATGCCGGATCTAAAAATAACATGTTACTAGATTCAAGAGTGGCAATAGCGAAGCCTGAAAACTTTGAATTGAGTCCGGAAAATGATTCCGTTAGTGAATATTTACAAGAGACTGTTATAGATGTTAAGCCGAGTTTTAAAGACATGGGTACAAGCTGTGATATATCTGATTCAACCGCCCAAGATGAACTGCTGTCTCTCGACTCAGGCACGTCCCCCATGGATGATGTCACGATTAAAGAAGAAATAAAGACATTAAAAGACCAAGAAGACGGTGAAGAATTAGACAGGGAGGGGCGATGGATAAGTCCAGAGCAGTTAGCGGAGTTGCGACGATGTGCTGAAATTATTTTTAAAGAAGTCAATAGCAGCTTAGATGCTGTGAAATTTACTGGGACTAATGTAGATGTATGCGAATGTAAACCAAAAATGAAATCTGCCCCGAGCTCCGAGATATACGGAGAAAATTATTTATTGGAGCTTAAAGACGCTCAATCGAATATCGGTGAAATTTTTGAATTAAAACCCACTAGTTGTAAAAATGTCAGTTCAGAAATAAGTGCCGAAGACACCAATAAATCCCATTTGAAAGATGCTGATACAATTACAGATTTTCCTACTGCTGATATTTCCACATCTCATTTCAAAAGTTGTAAATATTTCATGAATGCTGAATTATACGGTACATGCATTGCTGAATCACTCCCCAGTACTTCTGCAGATGAATGTAAATGTTTTTTAAGCCTTTCTGAACCTAAAAAAATGGTTTCAGTAGCTTTGGAGACAAATTTTGACTACATTCCAAGTGTGGTCGGTGAAAGTTTTAGGGATATGATGTTGCAAGTTGACATGCCAAACGTTTATTATTATAGAGGTGAATTGGAAATGATTAATGAGAGTATGGAAATAGATGATGTTGATTCTGTTTAAAATATTGCTCTAAATATGCTATGAGAGCAAATAAATATGATACATAAATTCAAATAAAATTGTAATTCAACGTAAATATTATAACTTACAACCAAAGGTGAAGTGAATATAATATCATCACATCAAACAAAGATTTTACACAGTGATGGAATCCGTTGATTTACGCATACTTGTGCAGCAGCTATCATCTGAATTTTGCCTAATAAATTAAACATCTGACGGAAAATGCTCCAATTGTATTTAAAAAATATTTCTTCAATATTCTGTATCTTGAAATTTTGGGTCATCAATTTTCATCAATTTTCACAAATTTTCATGCGACTAATTTTATACGTAATTTGAGGGAGGTGTTTAAACCTTCACGAGACTCAAAACCTCAACTGCAAAGCCAAATATAGATCACTCATAATTGCATGGACTTTCTATTCTCATTATTGACTGGTTTTAATCAATTTTACCAAAATTCAAAAGAAATTTATTATAATACACTATGGTCAATGAAAACCATACCATACAACAACAGAATAGAACTAAATATGAGTCACCATTACATTTGAATTACAGCAGCAGAATTGAGACCAAATTTACTAAAGCCAACGAGTAGAATGAATCCTGTAATTGTCTGGATAATTTTCCTCAGTACACACTCATTCTTTTTGTGTATATATAGTATAATATGTAGATCCAATCATTTTAATTATGACTTATTATGTTACGGATTTTCATATTGAAGAAAGGACAAAGTAATTTAGTATATTAACACATCTATTATTTATGTACTTAAGTGAATGGAATAAATGTTGAATAGTGAAGGTAAATAATTTGATGGTTCCTAATAATTTATAAAAAGAAGATAATTTATACTGTGGACATCTTACGGCAAACTGCAGTTTCAAAATTGTAGGCGGTCGGTTAAAAAAAGATTCTCAGAGTGAAATCCATTTTTTAACTCAACCTTTTTTTCATCATCTAAAAAATTATATTTGGCTCTCTTACAGCCCTAAAATGTGAAATTAAGGAGGGACCAAAACGTAATAAAACCATTTCCATTTTGTATAATAAGGTGGGTCTAATTATTGTAATTTTTATCTATAATACAATATCATATTAACATATTCACAGTATGAAAGTTAAGTAACTTATCTACATAACAGTCAAGGTAAATTCAGTTTGCTCAAATAATTATCTTTCTGTAGATTTATTCTGTTACTAAAGTAAATAAGCATTTCATTGAACGGATATAATTTAAAAATATATTTAGTGAATTGTTTCTATTGAATCAACACGTTAACTTTCAGGCTACATTAAAACAATCAATGGTTGAGTAAAATTTTGATTATAGCTTTGCTATTCCATTTAGTTATACAAAAAGTGGAACAACTAAGATGTCAATTTGAAATTCTGTGAAATGAATTTTTGTTTGCCAAATCTATTGAATTATTTTTTTTTTTAGTTTCCTTTGTATTTTCACTACTTCAGGGCGCGTGAATTTCTTCTTGACTGTTTGATATGCAAGTCTTTTTAATAAAATGTTATTGTAGTCAATTTGTGATATCAGCTACACAAACGTCAACTTTTACTTAAATAAAATAAGTATAGGTACTTATAAATGTAAGGTGTTATAATTTTTGATAATATCAAAATAGCATCCAAATATAATTATAAGTGTTTTTTTGGGCTCATATATAATGCATAAAATTAGTTAATTATTTATATTATATTGAGAGGTGTTCTTTCAAAATCTATATCTATAATTTTATTGTACTATACAACAGTAATTAACATTTGTGTTTGTCTCAAGCTGCAGGATTTCTTGATCCTGTTGATAAGATGTCATGAAAATTTAATTTAAAATTTAGTTTAAATATGTTGTCGATCTTCCTATATTAACACAATGCTTTCGGAGTGCACAAAATTGTGCTTTAGTTAATTGACCATCAAATATGAAATAACATGTTAAGTACCAAAGTAATTAAAAGAGCCCATGAACAAGGTGTTGTTAATACAGAATCATTTTTATCAAGAATACATTGAAATAAACCTATTTGACCCATTGATTCTGATCGGTGTCAAATTTTTATAAAACTTTTTTCATTTTATTGATTTCTTCATTTTATCATTCAAATATACATTTTTTTGAATAATTATGATTTTTACCAAGGCTTAGCAGATTGAAAATACAGTTTACAAATTAATTCAGCATTTTGTTGTTAAGTAATTACAGCTATTTCTCAATCCAATAAATAATTTATAATGATTCATTAAACTTTGTGTTAACTAAGTCCATATTCAAGAAGTGCATTAGTTTATGTCAAGAATTATTTTTACATTATTGGCCTGGATAGAAAAAAATTATCACCAACTTCATCACTTTTTGTTTTCATTGTACCTACTAAATAATGTTCTATTTAATTTATCTCTGGAAACTAAGATATCAGATTTTTTTTAAATATTAAAGTTTATTATTTATGAGTATGCTTAAAAACCTTCTTACCGTTCTTAAAAACCAACCTTCGAGATTTTTATATTTATGTAAATTTATTATTCTTATTACAATGTTTAACATATTTATTATACTGGTTTACCACTGTTATATTTATCTATATTATTAAAGTTTATATTTTACTGAATAAATCAATGTTTTTAATTTTTCTTGATTTTTTTCTTCTCCTTTCTAATCCAAATTATATTATCTTATATTTTTTGTAGTACTTAAGTACTGATCTATTCTATTTTGACAATGAATGGTGGTTCATAATATTGAAAGAATGAATCACTTGTAAATAATGTTCCACTACTCTCACAGAGACCAGTTTTATAACTCAAAAGAAAAGCATGGCTGCATTTGGATATGAATGGGGGATAAATTCAATGCAACAAAATGAGGACAAAATGAAAATAAAAATAAAATTTGTTATGCTGGTAAAAAGAGACGGTAGCAAAAAAAATACCGATACCAAAATAGTTAAGTAAAAAATAGTAATAGTTAGGTAGTGCGCAAAGCAACACAAAATGATAGACTACAAGGTGTTCAAGTGGCGCAGAAAGCAACATCTTATAAGCGTGGGGGGGAGGGGGGATGAGATTATGAGTTGTTGACTTCTCTTCTGTAAGTTTTGAAATTTTGTATCTGCAGGGACTTGAATAACAAATACTCAAATAGCAAAGACACTCTGTATTTATTTTTATCAAAAAAAAAAAAAAATATTTCTGTTACTGCCATCTCATTGGTTTGTTCAACATTCATTCAGGGTCAAAATAACTGCGAGAATATTGTTAACATCATGCAACACTGTACTGAATATGTTATCAACCTCAGGATATTTTTACATTTTTATTGAAATATGATGATCATGTTGGTTCCTCTCATTGATATTTACAGCCTCACTTATTTATGAGGGAAACACATTTTGACAATAATAAAAAGAATGTATAAATTGGGCAACATTCATGGAATGTAATGGAAAAAATGTGTCAAATTAATTATACCGTCATGGCTTTATTCAGCATCCTTCATCTCGATGTAACCGTGGTGAGGAGTCTATAAAAAATATAAAATACACCCACATTTATCACGGTTTATCCAAATTTTTTCTACTAAGACTAAAACTGTCTCAAGATTAATGTAATTAAAAGATAAATTTGCTTATTCCACATATTGTGTAAAAATAATGACATTTGTTCAGCCTCTTTAAGAAGAATTTTTAGACTTACTATCGATAAAAGGAACCACAACACTTTTTGTCACACAATACATGAAATAAGCTGAATTATCTTTTAATTTTATAATAAATTCGTATTAAAATTAATTTCCATCTAGTCACCGCCGAATCCATTGAAAGTATAATTTCAAGAGTTTTGGGAGAATTTGTTTTGTTATCTTTGTCAAATAGAAACGATCGTTATCTTATTAGTTATATGTTGGCTAGCTATATGTCCCGGGATTGTGCCGGTTTTGGACCTACATCCAGGCCAGTTTGATATTTTGTCCCGGTTTTTGTTTCGCATGACAATGTGACTCGTTTCAAAACTTCTTTTAAAAAATGCCTAGTCAGGCCTTACGTTAAGCCTGGGAATATGGGAACTTAATACCAAATAAGAGTTTATAACAAAATGAGAGATGCCAGAACCTTTGAACACCAATGAAAAGTACTAAAGCGACGATTATAGCAGAAAAATTCTTCATTTGTAATATTTGGTGTTTTGTAAAGTTAAAAAAAAATACTTCGCACAGTAAAACGACCCGTGTACGACCGTTCCAATTGCATATCTACATGTTATCTATGATGTCTACGGGGAGCTCCATTTTAATTCGACACATGTTACGTTGGTACTACCGACTGGTAAAATGTATTCTACATTATTTTTAATACCCACTAGATAAAATAATAATACATATTAGATTATCTTCAGCTGAGGCCGTTTTCATATTCTATGTTCATATTCCAATACGCTACATCCCAATGACTTTTCAGTTGCAAACTGAGCATAGATAAACAAACTGAGGAAAGCGATGAAAAGGCTAACATTTCTTATTTTTTATTTAGTCTTAACTTTCTCACAAAAATTGATAGGTATGTACTTTAAATGAGCACCTATAATCCTTCGCATTTGTGTTTTTCGAAGAAGAGTAATTTAAGAATAGTTTACTTATTATGGCATTTATTTAAAATGTTTACATCGATTTCATAGACAAGATACTTAATCTATTTTGACAGCTGACAGCAGAACAGATTTTATTATATTTACCCACACAATTCAATAGAATTTGACAGAAAATATGACGATTTGCCGCGCGTGTTTAAATAATAATGGTTTAATATCACTATTTTCGATGAAAGACAATTTCATAATCGCTGACCTCATGATGGAATGTGTACAAATAAAGGCAATTATCGAGCTATTAGGATACTTACTAAAATAATCAACCAATTAAGCTAACAAAATAGACTACTAAAATGGAATATATAAATGAACACCACTTTTTGGTTTATCTTTATGGCATTATTTATAATCATATTTTAATAAACTGTTGCAGATACTTAAAGATGAACCATTATCTTTGCTAATTTGTGAATGCTGTTGTAAACAGGTTTACGACTTTCATCAGTTTAAAGGCATGTGTCAAGATTCCAACAATACACTAAGAAATCGTACATGTGAGATAATTGGAAAGAAAAGTGAAAATCCTTGTTGTATGGTTTGCTATATATTTTGTTTACGAATTGGTTTTAATCAATCATTATCCGGTAATCCCCTATATGATCATAGCAAAAGATGTTTGGTTCATAAATTGCCACCATGTGGCCAGTATACGAAATTGTTATACCCTATATTTTAGGAGCGGCCAAAGCGTCGAACAGTCGCCTGTCATCTATGCGCCTGTCTGTTTGATTTTGACACATCTCTGATGGCTCTTTTATGAAAGAAGATATTTAATGTTGGCAATAATATGTGGACGCAGGCGAAACGGAAACTGAAACATCAATTCGGCACGAGTCGCGGTCTATTTGTGTTGTACTTGAAGGAATTCGTATTTAGGAATACATTTAGCTACTCCGGCAATATGTTTGGAGAATTTCTTTAGTTACTCACCAACAACGACAATCTTTAGATGTGATTAATAATAATGAAAAATAATAATTTACGATGTACTTTGGTGGTTCGATTTTGGTCATGTTGGATTAGATGTCAAATAAGTGCACTGTATCATAGGACCTTGTCCTCATATATATATATTTTTATATATACATAACACATAAAAAATAGTGAGGAGAGGATTGGTACATAGGTAATTGACAATTCGTCATTACGGTTGATCATGTAATGTCACATCTTGGTTACTTAGTTGATTCAAAACCCTGTGATTTTGTGTTTGTACTAGCATTTTTTGCATTCCATAAAATTTTCAGCTAGAGTACTGAAAAATTTCAACTTATCAACTTTAATGGACGATACTCCTTTTGTAGGGGTTTCAATGAGCCCCAAACTAACGGATTCAAAGGTGAATATTGCCAGTTCTGCTTCTGATTTGAATATGCATTCAGATCATCACTCAAATGGAAAAAATAGTGATACAGAAAAAACCAACAAAATTATTAAGGTATTTCACTGATACTGCTTATCACTCAGTCAGTCGCTCAATCTCTATAGTTTGATGAGAGTAAGGATAGAAAGGATAAGATTAAGACAGGGCTAGAGGATAGCTAGTCACTCTCATAACACCCCGTTTATAGGATCGGATGGGTGGGAGTGAATTTTTAGACAACACAAGCACCCATTTCTTCAAACTGACTCAAAGAAATTCTGCGTGTACTAGGGCTCGCACCCGTGAAGTCCATCACAGAAGCCAACGATGTTGACCGCTGCACCACAGACCCTTCACTTAGTCACCCATAGTTTTAATATAACTATGAAATTATACTACATTGCTTTCATAATGCAATTGTTTCCAGATGAAAAAGAATTTTGTGAAATCAAAGAAAGATTCAAACGTTCTGTACAAATCACAAATAAAAAAATCATCCAGTCTGGATTTTTCAACAAAAAAATTGGAAACTAAAATGAAAGAAAAACGTGAAGACATAAATAGGATAAAATCTCTAAATATTGTTCCCAATATAGCAGTATCTAAAAGAGTGGTCATAAAGACTATTGCTTTGGATCAATCAGATGTTGATAATACTAATAGTAAAAGTAAGTCCAGCCCAACTCTTAAAAGATTGAAGGATGCATACAAATAATAACTTTCTAACTCAAACTAGTCTAAACTCTTGTTTGTTGTGTCTATGAAAATTAATAACATGAACGAGAAAAAGAATTGCTTTGTGCCATTTTTATTCAGGTGCAGATGAAGGTTTGGAATGGATGAATGAAACAATTAAAATATCACCAATTAGCATTGAGCAATCAGCAAAAATAAGTACCGAAATAAAAGATTTAAAAGCATCAGTAAGTGAAGAAAAAAGTATACAGGTTGGTACAAACACAAATAGAAAAGAATAAGAAAAGTTCAGCTAGTTGAAGATCATTCCTATATTAGAATGTGTACATATCTTACATACATATATATATTGATTATCTATGTTTACCAGGGCTGTGGAGTCGGTAAAAAAAAGTCCGACTCTGACTCCAGCATTTACCAAAACCACAACTCCGACTCCAACATTGACCAAGAACACGACTCCGACTCTGACCAAAAAAGGTGAATATCATCACTTTTTTTGCCTAATTTGCCTAATTTTCCTATTTATGTGTATTCAATTAAATATAAACCCTACCAATCCAGCCAATGGCCAAATTTGACGTATTATATGCAAATAATAAAAAGTTGAAACTTTTCAAAATTTCCAACTCCGAGTACGACTCTGGCCAAATCGCTGCGACGACTCCGACTCCGGGCAAAAAGCTCCGATTCCACAGCCCTGTTGTTTACACATTAGCTTATTTTGAATATATTCATAGTTTGGCTAGTTAAAATACGCCCATGCGTTACATTATTGTTTCTTCAAAATTCTTTTGTTCATTTGAAACAAACAGTAAAAATGTTGTGACCCCGAACAATCACTTATTGAAATATCTAATTTTAATACGTGAATATAATAATAATTCGATTAAACAAATGAGAATTGCAATAGAAAATAGATGACAAAATACTAGTCTGCACAGGTATGACCATACAGCTGAAAGGGTTAATTAGTATGAATGGCCGCAGTATAATAGTGTTTTCAAGAATTCTCTGATCTCAAGAAAAAGTAAACATCATGAAGGTACTCGAGGTATTTCTGTGATCGACTTTAAAGCATTTTGATATGGATCGATTACACGCTAAGAAGTATTAAAAACACTTATTTTAAATGAATTGGTATTGCATTATGGAATTTGCTTTCAGGATCTTTATTACTATGACAATTTCGATTTGGAATTTAAAGCTAAACAAAAACAGAAGCGACGCCTCACTAAACATGTTTGTAAAAAATGTGGAAAAGTGGAAAATGACCGTGCAAATCTACGTGTACACATCCGTGTGCACACTGGAGAAAGACCATATCCATGTCATTTATGTCCTAAAAGGTAACAATAAGCTTTTTTGTGTGTATTTTCATTCAAGTATTTCTACTTTATAATACAAATTCATTTTTCACTTTGGGCTTTCAAGGTTTTCACTGTCAATACTTGGTGGAAAGGCATTATAATAAAAATAATAATACATTTTTAGTACGTTTTATCAAAAAAAATCATTTTGTTTTTTTATCTTAACCGCGGATGGCTGCTATAGCAGCCCTAGCTGTCATGGCTCATATGCAGACGGCTGCTATGGCAGCTGTGAGCCTGCACGGAGTTTTGAGCCTTGTATCTCAGCTATTATAAGTGTTTTAGAGCTCAAATCATTTGAATATGCTACTAAATATTGTATACTATCAATGACATATGTTGGATTTACAAGAAAAAATAACCAAAACAGCTAAAATATTATTTCCGTGAACACCTACGAAATTACCGATTACGTCAACAAAATGGCGGCGCTAGTCGACGTAGTTTTGTTTGTGCGCCGCTGTAACACACAATATTTATATGTATATTGCGTTTCGAGAAATATTATTTAACGCGCGGTGTTCTGTTTCCCGTAAGCAATGGCGGAGTAATGGCCGCGATTTGATCCAATTGTTTGAAGAATGATTATTTAAACATTATACCGAAACTATGAGAAATATTATGTTTTTCATGATTTAATAAAATACTATAGATGTAAATTAACATATCTGGATACCTATAAAAATATTACAACCCATATTTATGGTCGTAAATCGTGTTAACAAATTCGCCAAAAAGGTGCCGCGTATGGACGATGTTTTCTATATTCTTAGCCGCCGTGAAGAGGCTAAAACTGATTAGTATTGGCTTAGTCATATATCACTAGCCACTCTCAATTACGAATGTTGCAAAAATGAAAATTCATTTTGTATTAAAGAATAAAACTATATTTTCATACTTTCATACTTATTTATCAAACCAAGTTGTTACTTTCTGTTAACTTCATTTCATATTAGATCCTTAGGATAAAAGAAAGTATCTCGATTTTTGCCAGTTTTGAGTTGTGAATACCACTAGATACAAAATAATATGTTACATTAAGAGACAAAGAGATCAATAGGAGATCTGGATACGGAGATATTTCAATACATATCAAAATCACTTTCCTGTTCATAGCTCCACTAAACCTTGAAACAAAACACAAGAATAAATTACTATTTTATATGTAACAACTAAATCAGAAACTCAAAGCATCTCCTTTAAAGATAGTGAAAATTAATTGTATCTGCAAGAAATAGGTAATATTGATTACAGGTGAAACTTGATAAGTAAAGAAAAATCAGTTAGGTTTCTGTCTCTAAGGGGCCGATAAATGTGTGCTATTTGTTTGATATTTCTGCCATAGTATTTTGTAGTATTCCCCACCAATTTTTGATATTACACTTGAAAAGTGTGTTTGAAAACTATTACATTTGTGTTTTTCTGTCTAGCTTAAAACATCAAATGAGTACAATAGTGTTAAATAAATGTGATGGCAATTTAATAGAAAAAGTGCAAGTTGCTAGACTAGAATGTTGCTATGGGCAATATTATTTTCATGAAAGTGACAGTAGCAAAGACATTGATATTTTTTTAGATTCATAGTGCCTTCGACCCTCAGAGCGCATATTCGAACACACACTGGAGAGACTCCGTATGTCTGTCACATTTGCGGACGGTGTTTTGCTTCTTCCACATATTTTTATGCACATCAACGATCTCATACGGATGAAAGGCCATACAAGTGCACCCACTGTCCCAAAACATTTAAATTCTCTTCCAATCTAAAAGGACATTTAAGACGACACACTGGAGACAAACCTTACATTTGTCAGGTATAGTACTAACATTACCAACATAAATCCATTAAATGACCGATCATTTGGATATTAAAATACATCTTTTATGACGGCCAAAATTAACCTTTTTTTAGGGAGTGATTTTTTTTCTTAAATATTGTATGATTTTTACCAGGGCCGTGGAGTCGGAGCTTTTTGGCCGGAGTCGAAAATTTTGAACTTTTTATTTTTGCATTTAATATGTCAAATTTGACTTTTGGCCGCATTGATACAGTTGATATTTAATCGAATACACATAAATAGGAAAATTAGGGAAAAAAGTGACGATATTAACCTTTTTTTAGTCGGAGTCGTATTTTTGGTAAATGTCAGAGTCAGAGTCGTGTGTTTGGTAAATGCTGGAGTCGGACTTTTTTTACCGACTCCATAGCCCTGATTTTTACTGTGCAATTGAAGTTGGATTGGGTAGCATTTTGCTGTATTGGATTAGTAAATTGAATTAAATGTTGATACTTATTTTCCTGAAATGAATATACATACATGTATAAAAATATGAATAACTATATAGTTACTTGCTCCAAAACATATTGACAAGACATCGGAGATTATAGAAGTGACAGCGTGCCAATCTACTTTGAACTCTGATTGTAAGTAAAATAAAAATGATTTTTCATTGCAGGTATGCAGTAAATCATTTGCATATAAAACGGATTTGAATGCTCACTTGCGAATGCATACAGGAGAAAGACCTTTTGTGTGTAACCTTTGTCAAAAAGCGTTTTCCCAACGGGGTAATTTAAGCATTCACATACTAACGCATTCCGGCGAAAGAAACTTTCAATGCGGCAAATGTGATAAAGCATTCATGAGCAAGGTTAGTCACTTTTAAAAAGAACTTACTGTTCAATCTATGCGTTGCTCCGTTAATATTGTTCTTTGACCGCATCTCTTTCCTATGTAGGCATATCTTCAGCCAAATTCATATATTTTTTAACATTTATTGAACAGTAACCACCTAAAGATTTGACATGAACAATAGTTTCTATTATAAACACTAATGAGTGGTGTTTTTACTATAGGGATGTCTAGATAGACACAATCGTATACATACTGGAGAAAAAAGATTTGAGTGCAATCTGTGCAAAAAGAGATTTGCTTATTCCAATACATTAGCAGCTCATAAAATCATGCATACTGGAAATAAAGACTACCATTGTCTGACTTGTGATAAGAAGTAAGTTATTAACTCTATCATAATTCTTACTGTAATGTTACGATATAATCAATATCCCATCCGAGTGAACTGCCTCCTCCATCATTAATATATCTTTAATTTAGGGCTTTATAAATTTTATTGTAATTATTATATAGTTACTAACTTATGTTTTTATTTTTGTGAATTAATTAATGTACAAACGATATAATCGCTGTGACTTTCACATTTTCTTATTTATTCATTTCAGATATGCTCGCCTGTCCAGTCTCATTGCCCATAGGAAAAAGCACAAGCATTTGGAAAGTGATATGAACACAAAGGAAACTGCTAATAACGATGAAAGCAATAAAAATGTGAATGTAGATAGCTTATAAAAATTCATACTGGTACCTAGTACTTACCTGTCTGCCCAACATAAGAGGCTTGGCCGTCTCCACAAGAGAGGCGATAGACACCACTCTGTGATGATGATTCTACACCATCTTTACTTTTTAATCGAATTGTATAAAACAAAGGTTATATGTCGTCTGGCAAAATTTTCTTACCTTTGATGAAACGTTTCCTAAATAAATGATCTTCCAGTTTTTTTTAAATTATCGTTTGTTTTTTCTTTACCCGAAAAAATGTTATCTATTATAAGTTATAAAATATAAAATAAAATCATTTGAAGCAACCAATGCAAATAAAAATTTGCTTTAAATATGTGATTACCACCAATGACTTGTGTAACTTTTACTCCTTCAACTACTATATCGAGTCTAACTCGACATCGTATAGGTGACGCGCAATTCCTATATTGAGTTCTACTCGACATTGTAAAACTTAATTTTTACTAATTTTTAAATTATCCTTATTTCAAAAATCGTATTTATTGAATTGTGTGCCTTAGTTAAAGTTTGCAACATGTCATAATGTGGTATATTTCAAGGTATTTCGCTTAACCATGCCATTAAGTATGCAAACCCTGTGATATTAACATTATATTTTTTCAAATCTATTGAAAAGTTGCTGGAAGGAAGAAAATAATATATCGAGTGCAAAGTGTTAAGCAAGTTAAAAAAAATACAAAGAACTGGGGAGCATTTTATTGTAAATGTATCCTCCTCTGTACTCACCTATGAGTTATTAGCAAAGCCCATACAATGTTTCAACCCAATTAATGATATAAAAAAAAATCAAGATAAACACAAAATAAATTGCTCTCAAAGTCACCATTGTTCTTAGAATGTCATTTTTATTTCTTAATATTAAAATACAGTTTTTTTTATAAGTCCTAATTATATGAAAAACGATTAATAAGCAATTGAGAAGTATTTTATTTTTAAAAATTATTCAGTGAAATATTTTGAACAAATGTCGAAAATAAAACAATCTTTCTAACACTTAAGCCTGAAGAACTGGACGTTCACTTGTTCCTTGTAGGTTGTCATTGGTAGTGCTGTATCCAGTTCCACCACGCTTCAGAACTATTACATCTTTTTCGGATATTTTCTCATTGCTAAGCGGATGAATCCAGTCTTTTTTCACAATTTTCTCAAAGCATTCTTGCGTTATGACATCACCTGTTGTTGTGAGAATCACACAAGGTACAGAATTTCCCAGAATATCGTGGGTGACAGGGCACATATAGCGACTTTCTTTCGCAATTAAAGATTTCTTATCATCGGGGTCCTTGACCAATGTCCATTTGATTTCGATTAAGTCTTTCATTTTGAGAGGTTTGTCTGTTATTGGGCAACGCACTGTGCTATCGGGTTTGACAATCTTCGTTTTTTTCGCATCGGGCAGTTGGGATGGAACCCAGAAACTTGGTAAATCCGTATTTTTACCGTTGGCCATATTGGAAACTGAACGAAATTCATTATTTTTGCTTGAACTTGGTTTGAAAGACGCACTCACTATGTTTTTTTCGGTGTTCATGAATTTTACTAAATTTGAACGCTTTTCGGCCGCAGCAAGTTCCTTCAATTCTTCCTCTTCTTTTTTATTTTGTCGTTCGAATTCTTTCATTTTACGACTGTATTCATTCTTTTTAGTGATGATATATTGCAATATAGCTTCCTTATCGAATAAATAGCCCTCTCGAGTAACAACTGGGTTTCTGCAAGGTTGTAAGGTAAGATTACAACAATCATAGCTTCGTACGGAATCTTTACCTACTCGTTGGCTTATGGAGCCGTAGCCCGATGCTGCCGCATCTTTTTTCTTTTCGTGATAAGTGTAAACGGCCCCCGCTGTACAATTTCTCGCATGTCGAGTCATATCTGAGGAAGCTATATGTATAACTTATTTTTAACAATATCAATTATTATGGAATGCTAAACTGTCACTGCTAAATGTCAAAATCATAGACCATAGTGAAACTTTTCTAGAATCGTATGTTTTTGATGTAGTAGGTAGGAACCATGTTGAAAATTTAATATTATATTGCCTTAAAACATAGACAATTTATTACCATAAAGGTACCGTCAAATGGGGTGACTTTGCCTCGTCCATTTTTTTTTATATATTTGCTCACAATATAATTTTAATTAATAGATATATCATTATTTTATTTAATGTGATATTACAATAGGAATTGTAATGTGAAAAATTTATAAAAAATATCGTGAACCTGCGGATATGACTTTTTATGAGCCAATAACGATTCACGACGACTTTTGATATAACTGTTTTGAAGTGACCATCAAATATCAAAATTTCGCCAGTTTTAAATGAACCTACTTATTACCTCAAACATTTTAGTAACGTGTTTACTAAGCTGTAACATGTTTAATTATTAATTGTAATTATGTTTATATGAATCACATTAACGGTGAAAGCGCATAATCTGATACACAATATAATTTGATAGAGATACCTTAATGTGTGCAAATGTTTGAGACGGAGGTGCTATTGAATTATAAATTCATGCAGCAAGAAAATGTTTCCATATTAAAATATACTATGTTGTATTTGAAATTAGTCTATGACACAAATTTATAGGTTATGCAATTTCTGACGTTTGTCGGTATTGTTTTCGAAATATAAATTAATTTATTGTATTATTTGTAATATCAATAATCCAATAGAAGATATTAAAAGCAATCCGTCGCATTTATAAGTATTTTCCATGAATATATAAGAAAATCAACCCACGGTTTGTTTGTTAGATCGTTTCAAATAGTAATTATGAATATCACACGGTGCATATGCATTACAAAAAATATTAAACGTACAAATGCCTTAAACTTATATAAAAATAGTTCTCTACTGAGATGTGCTTCAACAAAAACTTCCGAGATATCCAAATCAGTAAAAGATCCGTTAGAAGAGGAAGTTTACCATGTTAGCCCGAGAGCACAGAATCGCAGGGTCGCTTTTAAGCCTATTATAAAAAATATTTTCCTCGGAACAGCGCAAAATGACGCTCTTGAATTTTTGGAAGTCCTCGAAAATGACGACATTTATGCCCTTAACAAACGGGTGGAGGCAATCGATAATATCATAATTGACGAAAATCACACAGAAGCTGATGTATTTTCGAATTTGAAAAAATGGCGCATAGTCGGGGCACCGGCCACTGTGTTTCACGGTGGGCTGCAGGCTAATGTTTCCGAGCGACTGCGGATTTTAGAATCCTTAAGCTCTAATGTGAAGATTGCTCAACAAGTTCGCGACCACTGGATGGGAATATATTGCCTCTTGGAGGACAACATTCCGTCAAAAGATCGTGACGAATTGCTGCCCAAATTGACAGACGGCTCTGCTAAAATTCGCATTTGTCTCAATGAAAAGCTGTCTGAAAGTCCTGATCGAGCAGACCTCAGAAGTGAAGCTTTTTACAATGGTGTCGGGGGATGGACAATAACAGGAGAAAAATTAGTTGACAAATTAGATGTCGATCAAGATACATACTTGGTGGTTGTCTGTCCGGACAACCGCTCACGATCTATGCAATCTTTTTTGGTGGAGCCCAGGGCGACAGGGATTGAATTTACCAAAGACTGTGTGGTATTTAATGAAACTCCCGGTAAATATCCCCTTTTTACTATTTATTTTATTCATAATTATATGTAAATGATTCTTATGAAGTTACTAGCTACCTGTTATTGCTTCCTAATTGGTATTAAAAAAATACTTATCTTCTAATTTAAATCCATAAAATAAAATATTTAGAAAATATTTTATTTTATGGTTTACAGATTTTAGGGATTTACAGATTTTCAGAAACTATTACAGAAATGTCAAAAGCACTATGGCTTTGCATACTTCTGATTGGTCTTCCCTGTTAAGTACAGTAATTTCATGTTCTTTGAATTTCATTTCATTATTGGTATTACAAAAACCAAACAGTGTGGTCACTCCTCGAACATGGATATTCAGTCTGTGAAAGGTTAAAAATATAGTCTTAAAAGATTGAATTCAAGATAATGTATTCATTTTTAACAGTGTTTTAACTATTTCACAACACATTTCTAATTGGAATTCATGTGTTTTTATATTACATAGCAAGACTTCTTGGTGATGATGATAACTTAGCATCATCCACACATGATTCGAAATCTTCAAAGGTGATTCAAAATGTCCTCATGAATTTTCGGATGGATACAGCAGCTATATATCTTGGATCACTCAGCGAGCTCATTAAAAATGCGGTAAATACATTATTTAAAATATTGGGATACAGAATGTAAGTAGAAACTGGGAATTCCAGATGAAATAAAAAATTATACTAATGATCTGTTGATGAGCAAAATGAATTGCACACACAAAAGTTCAAGATCCATGCAACTTAAGTTATAATTTTATTCTTTTTTTGTCACACTATAAAAATGCCTTATTATAAAATTGGCTTGATGTTATATGGCTTTTAATAATAAGGGTCACCATTCCAAAGACGTTTAGAGTAAAGCGTTGTAAAGACGGGTACTTTAGAAAAGGGTCTCAAAACTGCACCATTAATTCAATTCCAACTGATAAACCGTGTCAGTGGATGATAGTATGTTTTGATGTCGGTTCAGTGTACTATGTCTTGCCCGCCCAACTGTCAAACAATCAGTATATCCTTGAACAGCAAAGCTTTAAGACTCCTGGTATAGAGCATTGCCGCTCAGCCACAATGCTTGACAAAGTCATTCGTCCTTCGAAAGAAATCAATTAAGTTATTAATAGATGAATAGTACAATTTTTATTTTTTGATTCTAGGTTGATCATATAAAAGGATCATATATTTCAGGCAGGCCCAGATCTAATATTCCTCTTATTCAAGACGCAATAACGTCTGCAAATATTTACCATTACCGTGCGGCAAGTACACTTTACATGACTGCCGGCCTCGCGGATGGTTTAATATCACCTGACATAGAATTGGAAGCAGCCGCCTGCCGGGATTTATGCTTACAAGCTTATACACAATCGTTGAGTGATTTGACAGATACATTTGATGTAAATCTTGGAAAGGAAAAATATAATCACTTGGAAAAAATGATGGGAGAAGGTAGCGGCCCCCTCAGAGTTTATCTTGGTCTGGTTGGCTTGCAATATGCGGGACATGCAATGGCTGTTGAAATCAGAAAGGTAATCATGCTTAAACTAATAATATTGAAATGAATACAAAAACTATTATTTGAATCCTAAAATTCAGCTGAAAAAAAATGTAGTCATCAACTGGACAGATTAAATGATTCACTCAAACACCAAAAGGCCAGAATCGATCAATAGAAAAGGTATATTGGTCCAGCAAAACAATGCGAGACTTCATACAAGTTTGGTAACTCGAAAAAAGCATAGAAAAAACATTTATAAAAAATAGAATTCAACCAAGTTGCCCAAAATTATTATATTTAATCTAACAAAATTGCTATTGTCTCTTGCAGATCCGAAACCCTCTAGAAAATCCAGTTCATGCCCTTAAAAAAGCTTTTGGCTCAAAAGATCCCAACCTTACCCTGAGACTCAAGGATAACCTTCATCACTCCCTCACTCCGGCCGCCAATTTACTAGAGTTATGCATTTTGAAGATGCATTCTGCAACAGAGATTGTACTCATGCGCCATGGAACTGATGTCCTCAACGCTCATAGGTAATATATATTTTATTCTGTTCTGATAGTGTCGGTTCAGGGTACGTCAACCATTGGGCTCAGCAACCAAATAGGACGATGCCTAAAAGCGTTGACGCCCCATAGTTTAAATACATAACAAATAATAAAATGAGTTCTTATGATAATTTATTATTATCTTCAATGACAAAAAATATTTATCTTAAAATGAGAGTTACTCTGTGTGAAGATATCAAAACGTATAAGAAACTGTTACAATCTTATATATAAAATCGAAACAGCGTATGTATGTCTGTGGGTCTGTAATTCCCTTTTGCATTGTTGGTCATTAAGTTGCCATAAAAACGAATACGAAAGAAAATATGTTTGAATTTTTATCAGCGAAGACATTTAGTCAAAATGTAATAAATTAGTCTTCTACTGACTAAAAATCGACGTCGCGCGGAAAAAACGCGAATTTACATAAAATGCCATAACTTTTAAAATACTCAACATATTTAATTAATTATTTCAATGTGGTATTCACCAAGTATAGAACCACTAGTTTTGTCATCGAAAAGTTTTAGAAATTTTTAGACTAATTTTAAATTACGTCTTACACTTAAAAATACATATTACACACATTAAACAATTGCACAAGCTTTATTTAAAGTTATAAAATAATCTAAATGTTTGAGAGTATAGTATTGATGATAATAACTGCCCCTATGGAGGGGTATATCACAAAAAAACACATATATAGCAAGTTAAACTTTTTCTTCTTTGCCGCGCAAGCTCGACACTGCCATTGCGCGTTTGTTTATTTACCCTTGCTTTCAATTTTTCCAATCTTATAATTTTTTTATCTCAAAAGTCAAACGCTCAGGTGGATCAAATTTAGGGGCTCGTGCTCTCTGTCCACTGGTTGACGTTCTCGGTTGTTCAAGTTGCATTGGCCCTGCAGGCACATCATCTGATGATATTGTTTAAAACTACACTTCACTGTGACACGAATAGTTCGATAAATTGTCTGTGAAGCCATGTTTAAAAGGGATTTGACAACATATGTAATTCACTGTTAGCTATAAAATGAATGTGAATAACTATAAAAATGAACACAGAGAGCAATCAAATAACGACCAAACATTGTCAAGGTAGAAACCATATTTCTACAAAAATACTTCTTTCAAGGATAGGTATA
The DNA here is from genome assembly GCA_028554975.1 of Himalopsyche kuldschensis. Taxonomy (NCBI): domain Eukaryota; kingdom Metazoa; phylum Arthropoda; class Insecta; order Trichoptera; family Rhyacophilidae; genus Himalopsyche; species Himalopsyche kuldschensis. The sequence continues at coordinate 2,737,002 of JAHFWI010000058.1, read as the reverse complement.
GAACATTTCAAAACTTTTTTTTTAACCTTGTCCGCTCCCAACTTGGAGTATATGGACTCCTCACAGAGTTTATCTCAACATATTTTTTTCTACGAGAACTGCTTGCTACTCAGTTGCTCAACCTCACTTTTTCGAAGAGAGTAGGGATGGAAAGGATATGAGAACCAGGACAAGACAAGTGATAAGCTAATCGCTGTCACTATGCTCTGGGATCGGAAAGGTGGGAAGGGATTACCAACAACACCCATGCCTTTGAACAGATTTATCGATTGTAAAATCCGCTCGTACCGGGAATCGAACTCGGGTGGGCCGGCACGCAAGCCAACCACGTTGACACTGCACCACGGACCGGACATTCATAGGAGTTCATTTTATTCATTCCTTGATTCATTACATTATAGAAGTCATTACATTATAGGAGTTCATTCATTTCAAAACATGAGAGAAAATAATAGACCTCGACTAATCAAGATTACATTTTTTTATGACCATTGCAGTTTTTTTTATGAGGCAACTTGTCACATATGGAAATTAGTTGAATAAAAAATAATTTACTGCTTAGAAATTTAACGCTTCGTCACATTTCCTTCGCAATGCCGACGAACTTCTCAAAAGGGATTTGTTTTAAATATTAGCCGTCAATCGCATTATTGTCAGTGAGCCATTGAGCTTTTGATGGTTGCAGCTTTTTTTAAGGGCTTTCATAATTTATGACCCACAAGATGATCGAATGGGTATAGGGCTATCCAGACAGCCGCTAGGATAATGTGTTTTTTTATTTAATGCCATGTTGTTATTTCTTATAAAATAATACACGAATGCATATGAATCTAGTAGCGAAACTTGTTTTTGTTTTTTTCCCAACTAATAAAATATATTTTTTCCTCATACTGTCGGGTCCCTTGATGCAGTAGTCAATGTTGTTGGTTTCCGTGACGGACCTCACGGTTGCGAATAACAATACAAGCAGCATTTTTTCAGTCGATTTATCGATTCTGCTCGAAGGCATGGGTGTTTGTGTTGTCTAAAAAATCTTTCCAACCTATCCTCTCCTATAAGCGGGGCTTTGCGAAAGCGATGCAATGCACATGTTCTACCATCAATAGTTACAAGCAGTTCTCGAAAAAAAAAGTTTTGATACCTCCATTAGGAAGCCATAAGCTCCACATAAGAAGTGGACATTGATTGAAAATAAAAATATTTTCCATATTGAAACTATAATTTTACATACTATTTTTAATGAAAATTGTAATTTAATGATATATATCCAAATGAAATTAAATTAAAAATTATCAATCGGTAGTGTAGATAGTAGACATGAAATTAAAATTTATATACTCACTAAAAATGGTTCGGATCAGAAAGCAGAATCGTACTGAGAGGGTTTTTATTTACAAAAATGAAACATAGTTTGTGGTAACCCTGTTTCTTGAAAATGCATTATTTATGTAAAAATAGGTCAAATGAAACCTCATAAGCAAGATATAGTAAAATTCTTGTGAAAAAAAAACGTGTATTACTATTCTTTCAGACCTTAAGCAGAAAACTATGTAAAAGGTAAAAATACCTCTCCCGAGGTTAACCACCAGACGATATAACAGGTATTAATACCTTTCCCGCAGTTATAGTTTTTGATATTTAGTAAACAAATAAAAGCTCTAGCTGTTTGATATCTTGTTATATTTTCTTTCTCACAGTTACAGTAAAGAATAGGTTACTTAATTAACACGTTTTGGATTACATCGGTGCAGATGTTGTCTTAACTTAATGTATCGAATCCGATGGCTGGTGATGGGTGTAAGTGTCAGTGGTATGTGGCAGGCAACTCATAAAAGTTTGTTCAATTTTTTTTCAGAGATGTTAACCGCTTGTCGATGGCAGCCACAGAAATATACTCCATGTTTGCAGTTTTATCAAGGGCTTCCAGGTAATTGAATAATGGTAAAACTGAAAAACATTACTGATCTGTCAAGCAAAAATGTTTGAGTAGCACTGATCTGTATCATCATCCTTGTATTATGCACACATTTAGATACATTTTGGATAGTGGCAAGTATCCTGTGGGATGGAGTTTTGGGAAACTATTATAAATAATATTAATTTACACTCAATTTATATGGCTTAAAGAGATCATGTCATTTACAATTTATTTTAATTCCTATTCTGGTTTTCAGAGCATATTGCATTGGATTACATAATGCGGAAAGAGATATCACATTGGCTTTACGAATATGCTATGTTGGACATGCAAAGGTACTAAATTTGATCAGCTCCTTAGATGAAGGCGCAGAGCTATCATGGAATTTGGCATCCACATCCGTTGCGAATGACTCTGTCAAATCTGGTGGAACCTTTTCAGAGCACCCTTTGAAAAGGAGTTTCTTGTAAGTTTCTTAGGTACATCACTATTACTATTTTTTGAGCGATGTAGCCAAGCTTTGACGGCTATCATGAACACAGTCTGGATGTATTTAAATAAATGAAACACAATTTTAAGTTTAACTTCCCCACATATTGTAAAATGAACAGGTCCGGTTTTGCTCATCGATAGCACTGCAAACCTCAGTTTTATTGAAATATAAATGAAAGTTTTTTACACTATGCATATGAAAATTAATTATTTTTTCTTTCATTTTCAGATAAGATATTAGTTTGTGTTAAGATTTTCCTGTCTTCAAAAATGGATTTCTATCAATAGCCAGAAGAGAACATTATACACATGTAATTCAATTATTCTTGATGCCTTTCACTAAATGGTACATAACACCTATTTAGATTATTTACATTGAGTAACGATATAAGATGACAAAGCCAAAGTGTTGCCATGAGTAATAATGAAATATTACAGATTTTGTCATAAAGTCAGAATGAAATCAATTAAAACTGATGATAGCCAACTTTTGAATAATCGTTTTCAGTGTAAACATCTATCTCCTATTAATTATTTTGAGAATTTTCCATGAGAGCATTTCCAAAAAGAAATATTGTATGTATTTATTTATTACACTACTGTACTATATAAAACTTTGTTATAAAATAAAATAGTTTAATTGAACTGTATTGTTATTCTCTGAGCTTGATTTCTGTAAATTGGGCGAAGTAAAAAAAGCTACATGTATTAATTTTGCTTCTATTAACTGCATAACACAAATGACACAGGCCATATCAGCAAATGGATGTCTGTAAAATATAGCCACGCTTCAACATGCAATGGATATGGCTAAAATTCTAACTGTAGGGTAATTGTCATCTACTGTTATAGTGATTCCATCAATATTCCAACTGTGCAGTACATTTAAAAATATAAGTAGGACATCAAGGGTTGGCAGAAATATCCGAATGGAAACATTTTACAGCTCAAGATCATGACCATTGCTGTAGTGGGGGGTATACACTGTATGCCCACTGTTATATCCATAGAAATAGTGTATACCCTCTGGTAAGATTTAGATACTACACCAGTCAAATAGTAAACTGCTTTTTTGACTACCAATATTGTTGAACACTGTAAATGACCTTTTTGTCGTTCAGTACAGATAGCCAGTATTCAAATGTCATTGGTTCAGTTGTATCTTGAGTGTTTATTATAAAAAATTACTTGACACTTTGTATCAACATATTTTAGTTATTTTTCTTTTTTATGATTGACGGTATGGATAAAAAAACAATACAGTATAAATTGATATAAGGTAGTAAAAATAAGTAAATGTCAATTGAATCAGTAATTATGGGGTGTACAATATCGCACAATGAGTGCGTTACTGTATACCACCTGCAAAGTTTATTTCAATTCCAAATTATGTAAATTGCATTATTCAATGTTTTATATACAATTTAAAAGTTTTTCTTACATTGTAAGTATTTCTAAATTAATAAACATATATCTAAAATACCATAGCCTAAAATTTAAATATTTTAAACCAAATACAAATGATTACTTTCGAAATGTATTAAGTGTTTCTCGAATAATATTGCAGCACGTCAGTATTTGTTCTTCTGTAATACAAAGCGGGGGAGCAAGCCGGACAATGTCTCCATGTGTTGGCTTTGCTAACAGGCCTCGTTCTTTTAATCTGAGGCACACTTCCCATGCGTCTATTTCTATAAAACAAAAAATATATATTCGACTAGTAATTATTTGGTCAGTTTCTAATTCGATAAATGGTCAGTTATAAATTCTTAAAACGGTCAGTAATAAATACTTAAAACGGTCAGTTAAAAATAATAAATGGTCAGTTAAAATAATAAATGGTCAGTTAAAAAATACTAAATGGTCAGTTAAAAATTATAAATGGTCAGTTAATAACTAATTTTGGGTCAGTGTTTTAATGTAAAATGGTCATTATATTCTATAAACGGGTCAGTAGATATCATTTACACCAATAAGATATTGTGTTTATTACTTCGTTGTGATAGATGTGTGATGAGAGGGACACAGCACCGACACGACTTAACTTTACCACTGAAAAAAATACGTTTGTCTACTATTACTGGCAATACTATTCGAGCGTCAACACAAACGTCAAAAATACTATCTACTATTTGTAATGCTTGTCGCGAGTTACTTCGAAGGGAAAATTCAATTTATAGATGGCTTTGGAACAAAATTTGTCCTTAAACAATTATACCTGAATCGGTAAGCATATCTTTAATAGTTATTATTATTGTTCTCGATATTCTTATTTAATAATAATTTCCAAATTACGTATATGTTATCGTATTTGAATATGGTTTACACAAGTATTCTATTAATCAGTATTTACATTATGTCGATTTCTCATTCAATGTATTTTATTGTTTACAGAGGAAAGAATGTTAACCAACAAGGAATTGTATGTTGTCACAATGGCATCTCCGCAGGATTTAGAGTTACGAATACGTAAATTAATCATGATACCTACATGAAAACCTTGTCATCTTTCAGTATTTACATTATGTCAGTTTCTCATTCAATGTTCTTTCTTATCCACAGAGTAAAAGATGATGTCTAGACTCTAGACAGACCAGAAATGAGTGATATAAAACCGAATCGAAATAAATGAACACAGCGAGTGGCACACACTAGAGAATGAAATTGAAGTCATGCCACGGGAGAAGCCTACACATACAAAAAAATCTTTTATATCAAAATTATCCAAGCTAAAAGAACAAAATTGTTTAATAATAATTTGACTAGACTAAAACGAAATCAAACTGTCAAACGTCAATTCATTTTTACTTGCGTTATATCAAGGTGTGCAAAATCATGTTTTTAAACACATTATGTATTTCAAATTCATCTGTAAAATCGCCAAGCTAGATAAAATAATAGAGGAACCCCGCATTCAGCAATAAACTTCATGGTATTTAGTAAATATTAGCCCAGCTGAAATATTTTACGTACCAAGACCAGATGTACAACTGAATATATTCATGTTAGGTCAAATGACCTTTTGCACAGAGTTGTAATCACATTGATCGCATGCGAATTCATGGGATAAAATAACTGACAGTTGTGTTTCAAATGCACTACGGACAGGCTACTCTTAGACAAGAAATACTCATTTAAGGATAGCTATATTGCAGGACATGAGAGATTTGGTCCAATGATTCAACAAGAAATGGATTTGGAGGAATTCAGAATTTGATAAGTTATGACGATGTTCCAGAAGAAGATGTCATGACTGTATTCGAATAAATTTGAAATAAATGTAAAATTCCTATATACAAATAAATATTGAACGAAAATGTATAAATCTACTTATTGTAGTTGAAAAATAAGCCCTCCCCGATAAAATATCCTAATTCGTATTTCGGACCAAAAATAAAATACATATATAAGGTGGATAATTTAGCTAAAAATCAACAAATTCGCTTATCGAAAGTGGTGGTGTCCAATGTTACCCTATTATAAATTTAAGATTAGACCGCTCATAAAAACATTAATGCTTTTTTGTATTTTCATAAATTTTGAATTCAAAATTATATAAGTATTATTAATTATATAAATAATACAACTTACTGTTTCTGAAAATAAAAATATCACAAAAACACTCGAAAGGTGTCCAATTTTACTCGAATTGACTGCAGATTAGGTTGCATATTTATATATATGTCATGGCCTGTAGCGTTTTAGGTTCTGATTTCAATTTAACATAATATACAATTTAATTCAATCGACACATACTGGTTTTTAAATAGTTAAATCTGAAAAGAATATAATTATCTTATTATTGTATCAGTACTGAATTTATTTTCGGAATTTTAAAACGCATAGCAACTACCTAAAGAGAAATGTAAAAAAAATATTCACCTTACTTTCAAATAATAATCAAAGTTGACACTTCAATTCGCACCGAAATCTTTACTGCAAGATTGCCGGAATATTGTTTATGGCTGTAGAATTTGTTTCTAAATATAAGCTTTTAGTAAAATTGTTCTTTCTATTTTAAGCAAATAATTAAATAATGTGACTGCCTCTATCTGGAAATATTATTAGTTGGTATTTTGTGGTCGCAATTTTAAACTCGATTTCATACTTAATGTCACAAAGTATTCTTTGGGATCTTCTATTATAATTATTCGAACAATTAAAAACAAAACATTTTAAATAGTATCGTAAACTTTACACTTATTAAAATAATATTATGTATATGCTTCCAAATACCTGAACGTAAGAAATTAGTTCATTTCATGCGGTAATTTTTCATAGAATATGTCACAAATTTGCCTCTATGGTCGTAATATTTGATAAAATTAACAAGCTGTCAAACTAAAACTTATCATTTTTTTAAAAATAACTGACCATTTAAATTAAAAACTAACCGTTTTTATTAAATAACTTACCATTAAAATATATAACTGACCATTTTATTTAATAACTGACCACATTCACACTGATACAATGACAACTGACCGTTTATAATATTAACTGACCATTTTGATTTTTAACTGACCATTTATTTATTTAACTGACCAAAACTTGAATTAGTTACTGACCCATTAAATACATGCCTATATATTCAATGATAGAATTCAAGGATTATCATCTAAATTATCAAACAAATGAATCTGCTTTCTGTTTTGCTATTAATTTTATAAAATGTACCTCTTACACGAGAGAGATCCCACAATGAAACAATGAAAAGGCATCAATGATTTAGATCGAAAAGCATTATTAAAAAAGAATACCGCAATAAAGTTATAGGAGTTTTCAACTTTCTTGTATTGCATGACCATGCGATGATGAAGAAATGTACTTGGTTAACTAAAAATTGGAACCTATATATTGCGTAAATCAAAGGACTTTAATAAATCATCCATTTGAATAAAATTGGTCAGCCTTTTTGAATCAATTGGAACCGATTGGAGATAAAATAATCATACTGAATTACTACGATATGAAAATCATTTTTATGTGGAAAAAGTACTAAAAATGTATTATTATTTTTTTTATGAAAATCATTGGTTTACCTTTATATACTATTCAAAATAATGGATGGTAAATTTTACTCACCAGGGTTTACAACGATTGCATTCAAAAGTCCTTTTCCTCGCACTAAAGTCACTAAATCTTTTGATATTTTTCCCAGTTCAGTCCTCATTAATGCTCCCAATTTTTCTGCATTGTCAGCTAGGTTTTCATCTTCCAAAACCTGTATTAAATTGAGATTACAGAGACCAATACAAAATAGATAGTAACTTGTATGATTGATCGTATTTAAACCATTTATCTTTTCAGTAAGTACTGAAAAAAACACCATAATGATTTTGAGTTCTTGTAGAAAAAATGTTAATTTTTACTGTTCTATGAATTGTTTAAGTTTATATGATACACCGATATATATTCAGCATTAATGCTGTCAAAACTATTATTTCCGACATATCGTTTTTTCCAGTATTACAATAAAATGTATTACACTTTTTTGAATAATATTATCAATCTATTTTATGAAACTATCAAACCTTTAATGCTGCAATAGCTACTGCGCAGCCCAGTGGATTTCCTCCATAAGTTGAACCATGTTCACCAGGCTTAATGCACAGCATTACGTCATCATTTGCCAAAACCGCTGATACCTAAATAAAAAAGAGATTTTAAATCAATGGTTTGTTGATCATCATTTCTTAATGTTCTTGATAAGAACGATAAACATGGCAAAGTATTCAACGTGAATGAATTCATTTTCAAATTGATTACAAAAATTTTCTATTCTTATTCCTAGAAAAACTAGATAAACAGAAGTTTATTAATACGTCTTGATTTATTGGTCTGCTACAACACTGCGCAAGATGTGCTAAGTTTGATTGAGAAACATGAGTATTGAGCGAACATTGGCCGGTGACACTGCCACCTGATTTTGTATTTACTGGTAATAAATTATTACATGTTGTAAAACTTGTTATGTTAAAATAATAGATTAACCTCTTTTAAGTAAGTATAGTTAGATTGTTCTTTCGATGGCGTGAAGCTTTATCTTTACTCTCTTTGAAAATTAGGGGTTGAACAACTGAGTAGCGAAGAGTACTCATAGAAAACAAAATTACTATACTTACTGGCAACACACCACCACTTAATGCTTTTCCGAGTATCAAAATATCTGGTCTAACGCCTTCATGGTCGACAGCAAGAAGTTTTCCTGTTCTTGCTGTAAAGATTTATAGAATACATGAGCACATTATATAAAATATTATGTAGTGGATTTTAAATCATTTAATAATCTATTGAGGAAGCTTTATTATCAACAATGATTAACTAACACTTGAGCGGTGTCACTTATCAAGTCTTTGCGGAAAGTAGTCTATTAATATAAAAATAAACTCAATCTCTAGTGTGTTATTCTGTTTTATAATAATTATGATCAAGGTAAGATATACTCAGCAAGTTTGTAGCGAGTACCCTTATTAATTGCATTGCTATAACTACTCAAGTATCGCTACTCCATTACATTTGCCACATATTATAATTTATAGCCTTCCTATATTTACGATTTAGTATTCAAAAGTTGTTGACATTGTTGTTCTTTGATAGGCTACTTCAATTTGATTATAATTTCTTTAATAATCTGTTAATTCATTTAATGTTATTACTTATTTTTATATTGCGCTAAAATGTAGATTTTCCAATACAAATGGTTTTCAATTTAAAAAAAATATATATATTTCAGAGATTAAGATGAAGAAAACTTATTTTCGTTTTCTGATTTTGATTGTCTTTCTTTAAACTCACCCAAGCCGGTTTGGACTTCGTCAGCAATCCACAGGACATTGTATTTAGTGCAGAGCTCTCTTACTTTTCTGAGATATCCCTCATCAGGAACTACAACCCCCGCTTCTCCTTGAATAGGTTCAACCATAAACGCGCAAACATTTTTGTCTTGCAGAGCAGTCTATAAATAAAAAAAATGCATTAACAATTATTCACATTCAACACAGTAATGCATTATTATATTTTTATGCAGATATAACACATTTTTTTGTACTAATTTAAGAATTTTGTGTAAATATGAAGACTAGTTTCGCTCCTCACAAAAACTAACTGATTATTAATTCTGACTTATGAGAAGGCGTACAAAAAATTAGGTAAAATTGTTTTATATATCTCCTCGTTAGATATATGTACCTAAATTTGCAACCATTAATATATGAATGCAAACCGCACACCCTAAGAGTATTTATAAATATTTGATGATGTGTGGTGAAGGTGATACCGGTGGTTGAAGAAGATGTGCCATCACCAACCAAAAAAATCATTATGAGAAAACAATAATTCATGTAAATGTTCCAGATTCAAAAGTTTTAAGTAATTTGCAAAAAAAATTTGTGACGAAACGTGATAATGGGAGGAGAAGGGTTGGTAAGGTGAGGAGGGTAAAAAGTATACATCTTCATACATTTCTTATCTGTGTAAATAGCATTGTGAATAATTGTCATGTCAATAAATTAAGCGAATAAAAACAACTATTTGACTGGACTTAGGGGCTAAGTTTGCAAATCAATTTCTTCTTTCAGTGAGGATGTTGATATCTTTCTGTGAGCCAACTGATTTTGTAAGATATTATTTACCTCTAGGGACTTCAGGTCATTGTATGGAACATTCTGGAATCCTGGCATGAACGGTCCGAAACCTTCGTAACTGCTTGGGTCGGTCGATGATGATATAGCTGCAATAGTTCTTCCCCAAAAGTTACCATCGGCAAAAATGATCTGTAATAATTATGCTTCAATGTGTAGTTACAAAAGGTAATGATAAATTATTCACTAAAACACTGATAAAACCATTGAAAGTTTTTTTAACACACTAAAGTAATAGTAAGAGGCTCAATAATTTAGAGCAGGCACGGGCAAACTGCGGCCCGCCGAGTGTTTTCTGCGGCCCGCCATCATAAATCCTAATTTTAAGTAAGAATAATTTTTTTATATTTTTTAAAAAAAATATTAATAGTCATATTCGATGGCTTTGCTTGGAAAAAGTGCATCGAAGAGTTCGGAATGTAAAAAATATTATAATTTTATTTTTGGAAATGAAGAATGTTACGGACTTTCCCGATACTGATAAGGGATTTGTGATTTTGCAATTACTCTGACCATCGTGCTACACTTAAATACTTTTTACTCAGTCTTATGAACGCTCTGAATGACGATTTTTCACAAAGATTTGGTGACTTCCGAAAAATTGAGACAAGTTTGGCGCTAGTAAGCAATCCATTTTCAATAGATATTAAAACTGTATTGAAATAGCTACAACTTGAGATTATTGATTATGTAACACTGATTTAAGAGAATTGAACTGTCGTGACGAAATCTGCAAATTTTATAATGATCTTAATTCAGATAAATTCGACCAACTTAATGATTTTGCACGAAAAATGTGAACAGACATTTTTGATCATGAACCTCAGATTAATTCTGATTCCATCTTCTTCTATGACCATTCACAAGCAGTTTTAAAAATATCAACTACAAAATGAGCTTCTTAAAAAAAAATTCAATCTTTGAAACAGCTTCATTCTTCTAATATTTTTTTTGAAAAAAATGTTGCTCGTGATAATAAATAGAGTACACCCGGATCTCTTTTCAAACGATTTTTTTCAGTGATTTCGTTTTTACGTGATTTTTTGGACGGCACCTTGATTTATTCGTAGCTACGCGATTTTTTCTTTTACAGACAAAATGGTGCGCAAACTCATGCGATATTATTGATGACTCTGCTCTGAAACTTATTTAAACACAATGTATTTATAAAATGCGTTGAATAGCACGTTTCCCAGTCGTAAATTTTATTCGGTCCGGTCCGTGGCGCAGTGTCAACGGCTTTGGCTCGAATGCCGGATCGCCCAGGCTCGATACCCGGTCCGAGCGGATTTTTTCAGTCGATAAATCTGATCAAAGGCATGGGTGTTTGTGTTGTTGAAAATCCCTTCCCACCTTTCCGATCCCAAAGAGCGACGCATAGTGACAGCGATTAACTAATCACTAGTCCCGTCCTAGTCCTCGTATCCTTTCCATCCCTTACTCTCTTCGAAAAAAAAGAGCGGTTGAGCAACTGAGTAACAAGCAGTTCTCGTAGAAAAAAACATGTGTTGAGATAAGCCCCGTGAGGAGTCCATATGCTCCAAGCTTGGAGCGGATATGGTAAAAAAAAATTATCACAGAGAACTACTATGTCAAATAAATGCACTTCAGACGTCCAAATATTTTAAATGCACAATAATTAATACGAACTGAATATAGAAATATTATTTTTGAATGCAAAAAAACTTTTGAAACCAATGTACCACGTAAAAAACGATCGGGTGTATATCTAAAAATGGTATTTTACTTTCGGCCCGCTGCTCATTTTGAATTCTTTGGATTGACCATCCATCCGAAAAGTTTGCCCCTCGTGATTTAGAGTATGTTTTCATTTAAAACATGATATATCTATTATCTATTTTATTTACCTTGGCTTGATTTGAAGGTACTTTCTTTACAGTGTAAGCCCATTTTCTTGCTAATTTACATGCTGTTTCACCACCTTCAACTCCTGTATTCATCGGCAACACTTTGTCGTATCCAAAAAGTTTAGTAATGAATTCTTCATATTCTCCAAGAATATTGGAATAAAATGCTCTGTAACAGGTGTCAAAATAAAAATTTATCAGTTTATATGGAAAGTTAAAAAGTGTAGTCTATAATATCAGAGCCACATTAAAAAAAGTTTGATATATATGTAGGTGCATTAGAATTTTAAAGCTACTGTGGTGGTATAATAACCAAAAAAATACCAAATAATATTTACTAATTTGCCGACTCGGTAAATAAAATAATAAAATACTAGACTGCATGCTTTACAGCAGGGGTAGTCAAAGCGTCGATCGCGTAGCTATTCCAAGTCGCCTATCTGTCCGGTGTACTGGTGCACACATCTCTGATTCCTCTTTTATTTCAATGATATTTAATTCAATTTATTTTGTGAGTCGATCGCCGCCAAAAATTTTAAAAAAAGTCGCCCGTAGTGGTAAAAGTTTGGCCACCCCTGCTATACAGTTTAATAATTTACAAATTACAACTTGACTTGATTGAGAGATGAAATAAAATGATTAGGTACCAATAAAATATATTGTCACTTTTAGTAACATACATACATAGTTATTCTATTTCTTATTAACATATTCATTTCAGCTCACAAATTAAAGGGAAAGTTTGGAAAATGTGCAGGAAAGAAATTTTATAATACTTCCATTGTTAGATTCTATGAGCATATTTAGGAACGCTGTAATTATTCATCTGAATTATTTTAATAGTGTTGGATAATCGATAAACAATTTAAAAAAAAATGTTACAATGTAAAAAATGGATTAAAATTAGATTGAGAATCAGAATCCATTTCAAATCGCTAATGTGCAAGCCCTGATACAGAGATGAATAAATTGATTGAGTGTTCTTTTCACGGATCTTTTTATTTATTTTAATTTAGAATTTAAAACAATCCTAAAGAGTATCAGAAAATTAACTAATTTGTTTTGTTTCGGAAAATAAAACAACTATGACAACACTTGACTCTTTTCTTGTCACCCATTTGATATGGCTCATTTCGATTGCAAGATTAAAAATGATTGGTTAATTAATACCTAGCTAAAACAAATTCTCACAAAAATTCCATTGCAGTGAATTGTCAACGAATCGATTGTTACAATATTTACTTTTGGTTGTCAAACATGGTCCTGAGTTGTACCAATTCATTAAATAAAATATACGGTATTCAATAATTTTAAGCAACAATAAACGTAAAAAAATATTAATTAGATTCTATAAAGATGACTTTTATTTTATTTAGTTTACCTTGAAGTCAGCGTCAGTTTTTCCGCCTGTTCGTTGAGTGCTTGCAATATTTTTGGATGGCAATGTCCTTGATTTACTGCGGAGTATGCGCTCAGAAAATCAAAGTATTGCTTTCCTTCGACGTCCCACATAAAAACACCTGAAAATATTCAATTGTTATTGACAAATGGTTATATTCAATATTATTCAAAAGACATATGTATATTGCAGTATTTATGAAAGTCGTGAACACAAAAATCTATACAGCATTTAAAAAATCACATTTCGCAGATAACTGCAGAACGTAGTTTTTGGCACATTTCCAAGAAAGCGGACGCGAACGTTTTGTAAAATGGTTCATTATATTTTATTCAAAAAACGTGATTTAAAAATTCAATTAATTTATCACCTTTTGCCTTGCATATAGCCACAGGTATCGGGTGATAATTGTGGGCTCCATATTTATCTTCCCTCGCCATTATCTCCGCTGATCCCAACATTGTTTTATCTTGCTTCAATTTGATATTCTTGACAGTGTGTCCGTTGGAACTTGGCAAGCTCTTATCGGCTACTGATGTCTTTAGGCTTTTTGAATCTGAATTGTCGACACTGCGGTCGGTTGATTGAATTCTGCGACTCTCAGGCATGGTAATTCAATTTAACTCGTTTGTTTCCTCGTGATCCTATTGTCCAATGAAGTTGTACCTGTTATCTGAAAGACAATATTTTTTTCAGGTATTATCTATTATGTATTCATTCAGTGAATAAGTGGCCATTCCATATATCAAAACGACCAGTAAATATAATATTATAATATAAGTAGAGCGGGCATTTAGCCAGTCACAAACGTTAACGATGAGTAACTAACTAAATTTGAATTAAAACAGTAATTAATTTTAATTAAGCTTAATAAAATTATTGATAGAAATATAGTTTAAATAGCTTATAATCAAAGCATCAGCTTGTTAATTAATTAATGATAAACTTTGATATTATTCATATAATAATAACTTTTAAACTTAATAATGTGATAATAAAATTTGAATCGTTTGAATTCTGTACTTTTCCATGAGTTTTGTCAGTTCAAGTTCATTCTTGCACTAGAAATTCACGAAGATGCCAAAAGACAAAACCCGGGTCGATAAAATTCACGGAAATGTACAAAATTCATACGATTCAAATTTAATATTGAAATTCCATCAAGCACCTTCAGTCGAAATTCTAAATCAGTGGTAATATTTTTATTCTTGTATATAAACGATACAAACTATTTACTACACGTCAGATTCAGTCTATCCACACACTTAAACGCCTGAAGATGCCGATATTCGACACCCTGGTCATTGGTGACAAAACTTATGCAAAAACAAAAATTCAAATTTGATATTGAAATTCCATCGAAATCCTAAATATGATCAGTTATACATGTTTTTTTAAATACCATTATTGAAGTAGGGTAAAAAGCAGCAATGTAAAAAATCCTGACAAGTGGTGAGAGCTTTCAAGTACGATCTCCGATAAGGTTAGTGATATAATACATAACGAACCAGAAAAATTAATTACAGGCGCGTAATTTATATTGTTCTGTATAAAAAATTAAGGAATATGCTTATTCCGGCTTAAAAAATAGCCCTTTAAATATGCATTCTACAATTGTATGTGATATGTACAGTACAGACTCTAAAGAACTAGCAAAAATTCTGAAATTGAGTTATAATATTTTTGAATGCTATATACACAAATATGGAAATCTTCTAAAAGTAGGAGCATTTCTTAGCAAAAAGGCAGCAACTCTAGTTTTCTTAGCAAATACGCAGGTACTGCAAGTACTTATTATGTATATGTTTACTTAAAAATAATTTATTTTCGCATCGATCCCTTTTTATAAATTCTCAGTACTAAAATTAAAAAAATATATGATATGTCATACTAGTCACTTACTGCCCTTTTCCTTGAAAAGGTAGTCTTATAATCTACAAGTCATGATATACTCTGTAGTGTTGGACTGTTTCTAGATTAAAAAGAAAGCACTTGAAACAGGCCTTGATCTTATTTAGCACGAAATCTGTCAAATTTTATTTATGAATGTAATCAAATAAACAAGAGAACGGCGCATTTTAGTTGAAAGTTTAGATGAAATTATATGCAATCACATTACAAAGAAATTTCCGGTGTAATGATGTATATCATTTGCAATATTTAATATTTGGCATAATTTAGATTTTGCGTTTTCAGAAAACTTGCACTTAAGCCAAACATTGAAGCTATATTATTGACGCTTTATAACGAGTAATTTCTCTTTGGACCATGAATTATAAACTGTGATCAATTATTATATTAATAACTTGTAGGTCAGTTAAAAATAATCATGTTATCGTTTATGTAAGAGATATTCATTTATGCGGCGGATCATTGGCCGATGAGGTGGTGCAGTGATTGACTTTTCAAATGCTCATATATTTTATTAATGTCTATCTCTTTAGATGACGATAATAAAAAATAAAAAAAACTCACCTACAGTATATTAAATGGTGATCCTTTCACAATAGTAACTGTATTTTATTTCTTGTTGATAGTCGTTTCTTGTGAATTGATAAGATTTTAGTGGAAAATTACCAATTGAAATAATAAAAACTGCGCTTTTATCTGAAACTTAACTCTTGATTAATTTTCAACAAATTGAACGTTCCACAAGTACGTGTTCGTATATATATAGACATGGATACAAAAATATTATTCTCATAAACACTCTAAAGACCCAATCAAATATTTAAGTATTCTATTTGTTTAATTAATCTTAATAAACGTATGCTTTCTTTTGAAATTTGTTTCGAAGGCAAATGAAATTTAACGAAATTTTAAAATGGACTCTCGAATAATTATTGTAAATTATATCATTTTTAATACCCAAATTTAGTAACCATTGAATGCTACTTATTTATTATAATTATTTTTGTGATATGACGGGTTAAATTATATTGTTTTTGTAAGATATCGTTTTATAATATAGATAAATGAATCGCTTCTGAATTTGAAAATAAAATAACGATAGTACACAATTAATCACATAAACTTAGATAATACACTATTTATGAAGCACTAAATTCACTATTGATATCTCAAGGCAAAATAACAAGATTTTATATTAACATTATAAATGAATCTACTTATTTAGGTAAGCATTCTAAAATGGGTACGGTGGCCAGGCATTCTATAAAGGAGTGACATTTAAGCATTTGTTGTTCGACATAAGATTGTTGGTATATATTTTGAATATGGAAAACTTGGTTTCGGTTTTCAAATTTAGATATTTGAAAATAGAATATCAGAACGAACAAGGGATAAAACAAATATAATATTATTGACATGTAAAACAATTGAAACTTGCTTGCTTTTAGAATGTATGATAAACATCATACGGGAAAGAAGAACTAAAAAAATGTTTGATAAAACTGCGTAATGAGCCAAGAGTTTAATTATTGTACACAAATGATAACGAAATACATGTGTTTTTTTGACCATATTTGCCATTTTCTTATCGGTCAATCCTAACAGGCAATGCTCAAAAGTTACATAAACGCAATAAAGTATTTCATCATAAAGTAACGATAACAAAATCAATTAGACCCCCAACATCTTGCCCGATTATCGTAATAAGTGGAAAAATACAGTTCAAGGGTGATAAGGAAATGTGAATAAACAGTCTTGCACTAAAAAAAATGATTAAAAAAGAACATAAATCTAAATGCAAAAATATGACAAGTAAATCACTCGAGAGTTTAGTTTTTTGCAATAAGTAATAAAACATTGTGTCATATCGATAAATCGATTTGTAAAAAATGTATAGATATGTTTACGTAGTAAATTAAGCGTTGTGCATTATGGACGTTTCGACATCTTTTGTTACTATCGCCGAAGGTTAAGCCTTTTGGTATCAGCAAAATTTCAAGCCCAGGCCTTGATGCAGTGGTCTTCAGTCGATTTATTGATTCTGTTCGAAAGCAATGGGTGTTTGTGTTGTTGTCATAAATCCCTTCCCACTTTTACGATCCCAAAAAGTGGCGCGTAGCGAGAGCGATTAGCTAACCACTAGCCCTGTCCTATCCCTCGTATCCTTTTAATCCCTACTCTCTTCGAATAAGGGAGGTTGAGCAACTGAGTAATAAGTAGTTATCGCATAAAAAAACATGTTCAGATAAACTTCCTGAGGAGTCCATAAGCTTCAAGTTTGGAGCGAGCAAGGTTAAAAAAAACACGAATAAACATTTTAGATTGAGTCTGGACAGTTTTAGTACACGTCTCAAAGCTGTGACGATGCAAAATCTTAGGTATTATCATTTCCCAATTTATCATTCCTGTTTTATAAATATTGTTTATTTGTGATATGGATACAGTATCAATCGTATAGATTTGTTACAGATCAATGGCGCCAACCGTCTATATTTAAAACAAAAAAAGATGCGTAGTTAATTATTTTAGAATCGAAAAACATTAGTTTTATAGTATCTTTCAAATATGGCACGCCACTCTGTTTTATCAAAACGAATTTTAATATCAAATATCTACGTCATCATTTTTATGTTATGTTATAAGTTTATTTAAGTTTGCAAAAAAAAAATCGCACATGCGTCAAAGTATGATAGTGATTTAAACGATTTATGTATTTTTATCAATCGCATGAAGCTGTTCACTAATAATTCAATCAAACGACTATCAAAATAATTCAGAATGACTGGCAAAATTTTCATCTTAGCAAAAGCCATATTTCATATTGTATAAGAGAAAGAATCCCTACAATGGATGGGGAAAATGGGGCGGAAAATAAGCTGCGGAAAAATTACCTCTCCAAGAATTTTTGATCGCATGGAATATTTCCCGTTTCGTAGAAGAAAATTCATTATCATGATATTAGATCAAGATATTATTGCTATGTGTGCTCTTCCAATTCTTAAACAAATTAAATTTATTAAAATTTTAATATAATTTCATAATAATCTACGCTACAAAAGTTTTATTTACTATCTTAGTATAGTTATATAAATTTATATTTAGATTTGTATTAAACTTTCTTGTTTTAAACACTTGCGACGGATAAAAATTTGTTATTGATTAGTTTTTCGTAATGGAATGCATTTTCTGTTCCACGATTATCAATATTCTACTGAAAACTTTGATAACCGTTATCTGTACCCATCAAATTGGTTGATACGCGTATATATATATGTCTGATTTACTCTAAAATATTGTTTTTTTTTACACTTTTGATATAAAGATTTTGTTTATGACGAGGGTACTTCTCTCTGGACTGCAAAATGCGGGCGCACGAAAATTTGGATGGCAATATATTATGTGTTTTTATAATGGTCGTAATGATGGTTTAGGGTTTGTTAAGAATTGTGGTTTCTGGGAGACAGGGTGTTTAATGGTTTTATATCTCTAAGCGATAATTTAGATCTTATTATATGTCTAAGTGTTTAAGGTATAAACCTACTGTAGTACAAACCAGATGAAATAAATGCTTAACACAGATGTTGCTATTATTTAACATTATATTTACTTTATTGTACAATACGTATAATACGTATTGGTATCTTTAATGAAAGAAAATACAAACTCGCGACGTCTACAATTTGATCCGAGTAGTATTAATGTTTAAAATTATTTCTTTTTATGATTGAAACGAACTATAAAATAGGGTAAAACTTGTTTTAAAATTGAACTAAAAATATAAATGACTAACAAATATTTCCAAACTAAATTGGATTCTATGAGGCATTTCGATGTGAATTCAAACAAAGGAATTTATTGAATATACTGTATGACAGATTTATTGTACTTTTATTCATATCACAGACTGACGGTTTTATTGATATTCAATGTTTTGGTAAAAAGAAAGCTTAAAATAATTTTTGAAAATAACATACAAATTTCTTTATATGTATTTGAATTGTCGTCGAAGATGCCGAAAGAAAAAAAAACTTAGTTGTGTTGAAGCCCCCCCCCTCCTTTCATTCTTTTCTGGACCCACTAGTGGCTAATACGATATTTTATATGTATAACGATAAAATAAATCGAACTTAACTATGAACGATTACATTTCAAATCGCGGAATTAAATGGATTAGTAATAAATAATATTTTATCAATTATTTCCAGCTGATTGATAGAAAACTTGAATTGATAAAAATTTCTCAGCAGTCAACGGATGTTGGTAGCACTGTTTTTTTGTCCGAAAAAATTGAACAAGACAAAGAAAGAATAGACCCATTTCTCTTCTCCGTCTTGCATTCCTGGCGAGGTAAAAATAGTAGCATTGCACTTTTAGCATTTAAGTTCTGAAAGCTTCAAGCGACGCTCTGCTAGGGTCGATGGCTCGCTGCTCCTACACAGTGACAAGTGATTTGTATAATTAAATGTACACCGACTTCTCAGTGACCCAGTGTCATCTTACGAAAGAGTTTAAATAACCTTTAAATTCTTATTTTTTCAAATGATATTTGCCACAAAACGTTGCAATTTTTTACCTTTATATTTATACTTTAACTATTGATGATTGTGAATTTTAACGACTTTATCAAATAAAAAGACTATCTATTTAGTACCGAGCATCTCCAGTCCACCATTTAAACATTTTGAAAGAAAATACAGCAATGTTGCTTATTAACTGAAAAGAATTAGAGTCACAGTACATTGGGCTATAGATGATTTTAACACCCAACTTAAACCGATTGGCAGGATTATATTAAGTATTATAAACTTACTTCCACAAGCATGTACATATATCATTATTTTATCAATACATACATATATTATAAATATATTCGTATCCCAGGATTATTGTTGTTATTGAAAGTAATTCATAGAAAGCATACTCAGGGCCATCTGGGGTAGTAATATAAAAGTAGGTAGTCCGAAACACTATAAACATATTTAAAATAACTACCCTCTGTAGTTTTGAGCATTGCAGACCTGTAATGTGTCTACGAAATTTTGGTATCTGTTTGCGACAAAATATTGCATGAGAAACTGAGGCATTTTTATATTTTATATTATTGCAATTATTTAAATAATGGAATTGAAAAAGCGAGTGAGGAGTCACTTGTCATATAAAACAAAACAATAAGATTCTAGCAGGGCTCACAATTTGCACGCACTGGTACATTTGGCAATTGATAGAAGTTTTTTCTTCCTTATTAAACATAATATTTTTGGTATTAAATATTGAAGTCCTTTTCCAAGTCAAAAGGGCGTTAGTGACAAATCGCTACTTTTTAGGAGAGCAAAAAGAAGGAACAAATATTGTGTCAATTGAACAATTTCCTTTCCTTACCACTTCTTTCAATATATTGAGGCTATTTTTTTTTTTGAAGAATATTCTGTTGGCAGTCGTCTGTGCATATTTTTGTATGAACTAAACCTCATATTTAAATGTTACTAACACACTTTTGGCTTAGTAACAACGATATATAATTTAAATACACTATAAACTTTCTTCGTCATTTTCTAACGATATGGACATTCGAAATAAATTATCATCAAAACCACATTTTTTTATAATGTATATGGAATTATGTATTTAGTAGAGACCAAATCATTTCTTTTAAGACAGTATAGTGTAAAGTTTGAGATATTCTCAATACTTTATTGTCATCACAGTTGCCCGCTGACACTGAGTTTAGTTTGGGATGTTGGCCAACATGATCACTATACGATTGTTGTTCAAAGCTTTGAGTTATGTTTTACCGAAAACATAAAAGAATTAAAAAACACCGTGTAACATATATCCACAACAAATTAAGAAAATTATTTATTTATTTCGATGTATAATATTTGGCGGAAACGTTGTGGAAATTCATGCTGTTTATGCTAAGTAAGATCCTTCACAAAGAGGCGAAACGTGTCACTTTTTATAACACAGTGGAATTAAATTTATCACATTTATTAGTATGTATATTTAAATGATGTACCCGATATGACAGCTCTTTCTAATAAAGATTTATAATTGAACGAAGGAATTATATTAGTTTAGATTTAATCTCAAAACGGAAACTTATTATATAATTCATTATTATCTCTAAAGTGCAATAAACTTTGTGTGTTTTTATTATTTCTTTTTGGTTGCGAGCCATAAAATACTATATTACAGTGAGGTTAAGATATCCCTTTAAAAATCACTCAAAAGAAATCTTCAATCTTTTTCCCCCGATCATATCCGCTGTCAACGTCAACTGTATCGCGTCGTAATAGGGCATGCCAACGTAAGTCGTTCTACGAAAACTGGTTGCTGTTCTATAACTATAAACTAGCCACTATTTGAACCCACTCTCAACGTTCTGTTTTTAGAATCAGATTTGTGGAAGAGTATTTAATCACATACATTTATGCCTATGCATTGAAATTGAGGCTTAGAACCCGTAGAAACCCCAATGAATATGATGGATACTCAAAAACTCTTTTTTTATTCAAATAGGAATAAAAGAAGGTCACACGGCTAGAGAAACTGCAATTATGCATGTATGTACTTAAAAAAATGTTTATACCTGAGTTTTCTTTTTTATTTTAATAACATTCATTTAAATAATTTTTGTGAGACCCAAAATAATACTACAATAGTCACAATACTGCATCAAAGACGTGTACCTAGTTTGATTCGACTGCTAGTTTTTTTAATTGCTTCATAAATTTCATAAATAAAGAGGAATTAAACTAACTACCCTAAACTACCATCGTTTTGCTTTATTACAACATCAAATTAAAAAATATTACAACAATTACAACATCTTATAAGAGTATAATGCAGTCGTTAAGTTTTACTGTAAAACAAGTGATATTATGATTTTGAGGTTGTTTTATAAATTATGACAAACAAAAAACCGGTCTGTTTGGTTTCCGGTGTTTTTTAAAGAGTGAATCTACGTAAATGACAAGGGTCTCTACGAAATATCAGTGCACCCTGTAGCACAGCTTGTTCTAGGAATAGAACATCTGGTGCAGTACATTATTTCTACATAGTGCATTTTGTCGATACGTTCTGGCATCAAGTCTTTTTTCCTCTCCGGTTAAAACTAACTGATAAATTGTCGTTTGTTTTTGTTAAACACATATAATCTTATATTTATTTTGTAACATAAGTGTCTATTAAAATACATTCAGTGCTTAACATATTTAACGTATACAAGTGTGTAAAATACAAAATACTGATATGAAGTTTAATTAAAAGCGCGAGTAAATACATTTTTTTAGTAAAGTTCAATACGTGAAGATCCATATGTAAGTTGTTTGATTAGCGCGCACGTTAATAGTAATTCAATATATTGCTGTGAAATCATTAATAAAATTCGTTTATATAATTGCCCATAATCATAAATGAAAAGATTAATCAAATAGTGCCTCTCGTATTTAGTATGTATCTGTTAGCATTATATTTAAATATAAACAAACTTTGGGCGTGATACTCTGAGTTAACCGTTAGAAGTTCATGATAGGAAATAATATACTCTTTAAATGGGTATTCAGATGGCAAAAAGGACCATCTGTATATATTTCTCTTTTGAATGTTTAATTAAAATATCAAGTATCTCAATTTTTCTCAGTATCAATAAACAACAGCCAAATGTCACTTAAAATTTTTGTGTTAGATTAAATTGTGTTGTTTTGCTCTTTTGGAAATACTTAAAATTGACAGATCAGTCCATTATGCCATCGGACTACCGAAATATTCACATATATTTTATTATTTTTTAAATTCATAGCTTTTAAATAGTTTTTTAAATTCACCTGTTTCGGCAATAATTTGTCAGATAACATATGGACATATTTTAAAGTCGTGGCGATCAAATAACCGACATTTAAAATGGGGTCTCTTAGCCTAAAAGAAGATAAACTTGAAAATGAAGACTGCTTTCATGATGCCGAAGACATCCCACAAGTGACAGCCGATTGTAATGATAAATCTGAACAAGCTGAAGGGTCTGATAATGATATAGAAACTATTGAAAAAATTGACGATACATCTACGCAGGAATGTCCAAAGAATGAGCTGAGCGATGAAACGTGTCAATATTTGCAATCGAAGCTTCTATTAGAATCACAGTTTCAAAGCTTAGAAACCAAGCTGAAAAATGAAGAATATCAATTTCTGAAAAATCACGACTATCAAAGAGGTATAGAAAATATACGTTTCGCCAAGCAACCCGATCTGAAAAAAGAAGAAAAGAAAAAGTGTGACGGCAAAGAGTCCACTGAGAAAGATAAATCGCCAAGTTTAAGGCTGAGTTTTAAAGAAGAAAGTGTGCCTAGAGCTGAAGAAGAAGACACCACTAGTGGATCAAGTGATTCTGGCGATGAAGACGTCGACAGTGGAATTGCTGATGAGCCAATGCTGCCTAGTAGAACAACGCCATTCGATTGTCATGATTTGGCAAATTTTTTCAGCTACTGGTAAGTTTAATTATATATTAATAAAGCATGTACATGAATATTTTAAACTTTTTCTGATGCTAATTACTTTTATTTATTAATTTGTACTCATTAAAAATCTTGTACAAAAATATATGTTATTTTATTGCCATCCATATTCTATCCACGTTGAATGTTTGTAGGTGTGTGGTAATTGTCACAATAATACGTTGTTAAATCATTGTAAAAAATATGTTTAATGTTTTTTTATGTAAACAGTTGACGACCTTCTAGATACGAAAGTAAAGTTATAGTACTAATATGCATATTTGAAATTCTTTACCTATTCAATAAAATCAAATTCAAAATGATTTTGTGTTGCAAAAATAGACGTTTTACAATGCCTTAAATATGTTTGGTTCACTTGCGATAAATTTAATGAGAATCTTACTCAGGAACAACTCGACGAGATAAAACGTCACAAAACTCATGCCGACGATCTCATATGTTAAGATAAGTAAAAAAACAACAACATATCATTGAACTTGTCAGAAATTGATCCCGTTACCTTATGAATGCTAAGCCGAGCAGGAGGTAGGAATCTCCAGACTACCTTAATCGAATTAAATGTATCCAATTAATACATACATATATTAACTTTAATGTAATTTTATGTGTTTATCGTATATGCTCTTGAACAAACATGCTAGAATCGTATTTCCAAATGCATATGTATCTATGATTTATTTAATGCTACTCACAATGATTTCCAGTATATCTTTCAAAGCTCACTCCTTTTATACTTACATTGTCTGAAAAAAGAAACGCATAGCTTATTCTCGTAAAAATCTTGATACATATTCAGCATACAAAAATAATTAATTTCTTTTGTGATGTCATATACGAGCGATGGACTACAACAATATTTTGCACGATTTCACGCAATTGCCTAAAATAAAGATAACACATGTTTATTTTGTGGCATATAAATATGATATTTTACATCGGATTCCCGCGTAATATTGTTATTAGAGTCGTCAAGGCAACACCAATGAAGATCAACTCACCAGCAAGAGTATAGAGATAAAATAAATTTATTATTGTTTGGGGCATACAGTACAATTAAATAATGAACGTGTACATGATTGCATAATAAAGAAAAAGGTATAATTTATAAATATAAAACCACGTTATTCAGCGCAACATCAATAGTAAGTTTTAGAAACGGTGTAAGAAAGTTGTATAATACGGTTCTAGTCTACTCACACGAGCATCAGATATTTTGTTCTTTTATAAGACAAGTAATGATATGATATTAATAAAAATCAAAAATATACCCATATGTTCTAATTTCTAATGATACTTTAATCTTTAGATATTATCTATCATCGTAACCGTGTGAAAAAAAGTTCAAACATTGCATACAAGTTTTTCGTAAATTGACGCTTAATAATTGCGATGTAATCTCATTTATTGTTAAAATATCGTAAAACTGTTGAACAATGACGGCGAATCTAGTCAAATTCAAATATTTGTTACGTCATTAACAATCCGCGATTCGATTAACTTTTTATTATATTCGAATGTCAGAATTTTATTTTATTACTTTATGGAAGTATATAATGCCATATTTCCCACAGAATTGTGGTTATAATTATTTTGAAATTAAAACTATTGAAAATAAAATTAAGATACCTAAAGTGCGTCAAAAGGATGTCATAATATATTTATCTATATTCACAGCTCATAATTTTTTTTCGTTAAAATAAACGATTACGCCGATAAAATAATGAAATAGCCGCACTTCAAGAAATTTTATTTCAATGTTTCTCACATTTTTCATTAACCTACTATCAATAACTATAGCACTATTTTCGATGATTTCGGCGGTAACTTTGTGGAAGTTCATTTTAATATAAAATTTAAAATAACTTTGATTATTCCACGTATTGTGTAACTAACTGTGACACGTGTTTCGCCTCAATCACCCAACCTAACTGATTGATTGCAGCTCATTAGTTTATAGTTTAATAGTTTGTAATGTTTAACGTCATTAGAAATATATTTATTTGTTTGCTTTGTTTCGATTCTATAACCCTCTCTTGCGTCCCTTATAAAGGAAAAATCCCAATCTGATTGATTGCACCTTATTAGTATCATTATGTTATTGCATTGTTTTGATTCTATCACCCCCTTCCTTGTTTCCTTTAGAAGGAAAAAAACCCGTAATCCATTTTGTAATTTCATAATTTAAAATGTTAGAATTTATCTTGCTTCATTACTCAAGCAAACTTTGCGATAGTAAGTCTGAAGATGCCTCTGAAAGAGGCGAAACACATGTCACAGTTAGTTACACAATACGTGGAATAATCAAAGTTATTTTAAATTTTATATTAACTATAGCACTGTTTGAATGTCAACTAAATTTTAATGATAAGTTTCACCGTTTTTAACTATTTTTTCAACCGTATGAAAAGTGTATCATACGACTTGTGAAGTGAAGTTGTTTGATAATATACGCATATTAATTTGTCAACAAAGATCGTGGCGAAAGAGTGCGTTGTTTAACAACTCCGTCGAAGTCTTTTTATAGATTATATTGCAACAAGCGCAACACGTCTTGGCTAACTATGACCACAATTAAGATTAATAAATCCATCGTACCTAAATCGTTTAACATATTAGGCAGAGACTCGTTTCAACACACTGTACCCTATTTTATAATACGAAAAAAACATCGGTCAATGTATAGTTCCAAATGAAAATAACATCCACTGTGATTTATATAAAAGAGATTTACATTTAATACATTTGAATAGTGAAGCAAAATACTTGCGGGGCCTAATGCTAGAAGTGCTTATGTCAGATATATCAATAGCTTAAATAATATAGTATTGTTTAAGCTTGTTATTAAAAATATTTTGACGATGTGTTTCTGAAAGTTTATTGACATTTATGGTATATATCTATGTAGTCTATTAAAGTGGTGATTTTTTGAAATTTAGCTGTTTAAGTGAATATAGACACTTCTACTCTGATTATATATGTGAAACAAAGTCATTTATTGGGGCAAAGTAAGCCACAAAATTATTTTGACATACAAATTAGTTGTCTTTATATTTCATTAATTTAAATCGAATGAATGAATTCAAGCATGAAAACAAAAATATTTTCTGATTCATAAGTCTAATTGAACAACATCTGAAATAGGAACTTCTAGCATTAAGGCCCATATATAATACATGTAATGGCGTAGCGGCTCTACGCAGCGTAGAGGTAATATTTTGACCTGAGAAGAGGCTTCTCCTAGGATGCCGTTTAACATGTTATAATCAAAACATATTTTAAAAAAACTTGAGTTATTTGAACTCATTTTATAAAAATCGATTTTCTTGATGTAAATATAATCGGACGATTGAACCGTTAAAAATAATGTTAATCTACTCATAATATAATACATTCTCCAGATAGGTGTCTCTCAATTATGACCATCAAAGATTATTTCATTTTATCATTATTTTGATTGTTGGTTTTAAAAATATGTATAATAAACGACAAAAAAAACTCGATTATGTATATCGGAATTATACATTGATTTATAATACCAAACAACGATACAATTTTTCTAATCGGTGTTCGATATTCTTACCACAAGGCTAAAGATGGCTGCTTTCATGCCCCTCATTTCACCATCTCCAATTTTAGCTCATTTTAGATATCTAAAAATCTAAATAGAAATATTTGCTCTGATTAATTGAAAATGTATCGCAATATTACCCAAATATTTTCTTTATCTGAACAGGGAGAACGTTTGAAAATTCTACGAAAGAGATAATGATACATCATAAATTTTGATTAATTAAGTAACTGCGTAGCTCATTTTTTCGTATCTATAGTATCAGACATGCCTAAATTAATTTATATGAGTTATTGATATAATAAAAAATATGGCTTTGGAACAGTGCCAAAGTAAATCTTAGAACGATGAAGGATTCCAAAGCAGTGTTTTCAAATATGCATCTAGTAATTTTCATTTTGCGTAAATTACTTTATAACGATGAGGATTGTTTGAAATAAAAAACACGTATTTTCATAAATACACATTTGAAAAGGTTACAAAAAAAAAATTACAAGGCAAATTGTAATTGAAATATTATTTATAGAAGAATTGCTATAACAGATGTTGTTTAATAAGTAAGATGGCAGTTTTTTGTTTGAAAACTCCACAACAATCTTATTTTAATAGCAACTCAAAACAAAAACAAGATGATCACCGAAATTTAAATTCTTGGTGAAATAGAATTATTTGAAAAAAAAAGCATAAACATTTTTAGTTCTTCTTCGACATATAATTTTATTAATATCAAGACCGGCTTCGCGCTTCAACTGATAATGCTTGCGATGCGCGAAACCGATACTGATATTTGTCAATTTTTGTATGGAAGTAAAACGGAGTCGGAGTCGTCGCGGCGGTTTGGCCGGTGTCGCACTCGAAGTCGGAAATTATGAAAAGTTTGAACTTTTTATTTTTGCATATAATATGTCAAATTTGGCTATTGGCTGGATTGGTAGGGTTGATATTTAATGAAATACACATCAATAGGAAAATAAGGCAAACAAAAGTAACGATATTCAACTTTTTTAGTCAGAGTCGGAGTCGTGGTTTTGGTAAATGCTGGAGTCGGAGTCGGAGTCGAACTTGCTTTTACCGACTCCACAGCCCTGGATTTAAATAATCAAAGGGAAGAAATTCATTGGTATGTGGATCAGTAACCAAAGCCGCGCATATCTGAGATACTTTCTTAAATTTACACGTTACCTATCCTATTCAGGAACTGTGCCGCAGAGAGTAGATGAAGTAACAACTAGTTCCTGTCATTCCTAATACTTCTGCACCAAACTTGAAACTATGAAACATGTGATTGAGTCAATACCATACTTCACACTGGGATCAGACCTTGCTTAAAAATGGTTATTAGATAATGATCAGTTTTACTTCAAATAACGAACATCTGCTATGAGATATCGATCCTATTATATTTATGTTACTATTATATGATTAGTAAAATTAAGAATGTTCCACGAAAGATCCACACATGTCTGTTCGTATACGATGAGAAAACAAAATATTGCATTTAGTATCACAATTTATTATGTATGAGAAACTTCGCATCACAAAAGGAATAAACGACAAAATGACATTCAGTTTTCACTATTTATATCTCTCACTTAGTGTATACAGACACATACACATATATTCGTTTGCCTTACTAAACATTACCAAGGTTTTTGACCCACCGCAGCAAAAATTTTACGAATTTTATACATAAAGTTGAAATGTTTATTATCCGTCGCTGGTATTCCAATAAATAAAACACATTTTGTAGTACTACTTCCACATATATTCTGATAAAGATCAGGGCTGATCTTGAAATTTATTTTCTCAGAAATGCATATTTCCTTTTCGTATTGATTATATTGAAACAACAAATGTTACTAAATGTACCGATATATTTTTAAAAAACCCGAAACAGACTCACTTTTCTAGTAAACATTTGAATGATTTTTTAATATATGAATTCGACAGTAAGAATAGAGGGACAAAACCATGGTTATGCTCTCATAAATAAATACATATATAAACATTTGAAGCTTTTCCTCACACTTGTTCGAAAAAATGTAAACATCATGAATGCATTAAAACTTTCAGAGATATCTAACTTCAAAAACGATAAACTATATAGAAAGGTAGGTATATATATATTGTTTGTGCTATGCACTTTCAAGATTATCAGCAAATATGTGCAGCGCAAATTAATTTTCTATGAACAACAAATAAATAATTACAAATTATTTTACTGCTTTCACACAATAGAATCTGAATGAATTATTGAGGCTTTCGACTGAAGGTGCTTGATGGAATTTCAATATCAATATTGAATTGCTTAAATTTTGTATTTTCCATGAGTTGCTTCAAAATACTGAAAGGCGAAACCCGCGTCGTTAGCGACAAAACTCACTAAAGGTAATTTTTAAATCAATACATGTAAAAGTATGATCGATTGTTAAAATCTTTTTTATTTAAATTAACATTTAATAAATTCATAATATACAGTTTTCTTGAGTGATATTTTTTTTAAATAAAAATGTTAATTAAATAAATTGATTTGTCTACGTTCAAAGAAATGAGTGACACGAATTCAATTTAATAATATTTATGACTTAAAGTTCGCTACATTCGTATTTATTACGTAACCAAAAGAAGTGGAGCGAGTTTAATCAGGTGCTTTTTAAAAGGAAACTTTGATCAGTGATCAACTCATGGAAATTATTTTGAATACGTGCCCACCAGCTATAACTTTGACTAGTAGGTATCCAAAAGTAATTTGGTTCTAATGGCTTTATTTTCAATTCTGCTTAAAGTTTCAAGCCGTTTGCTCCAGATGTCTCTCACGACCGTCTCCATTTTACAATTAAACTTACAAACATATACACAAATACATTATACCTAATGCTGGAACCAAATCCAATTGAAAAGGTCAGTCTTTCCTCAAGACGCGAACGAATAACAGTGGATTGAGTCACATTTTAAGTTAGTTCAGTAGTTTACGGTTTTTTTTATGATTTTGTGATGTGACACCGGTGCCAATCGTTCGCAAAAAATACCCATGTGGATATATTTAAGTGTTTAGGTAAATAGCAGAAAACTGTTTTGTTATGGTAATATTTTAACGCCATAAAATATTTTTGTTTACAAACAACGTATAGAAATTATATATTTTTTATTGAATCCAATTAACCATTGATTCATAATTCAATCAATTTATATTTTATATTGTGAAACGTATTATTTGATTTTTATTAATTTTGGAGTTCTACAAAGTAAATATAAATTCACAATATTATACAAACGATATAAACACCATCAATTGTATTTACTATGTGAAGTCAAATATCATTATATATGAATAGTTTGTCAATCTGAAAGATTTACATAGAATTATTGAATATCAACTATTTACAACGCATTAGTGATCAGGTTAATATTAAAAAGAGCATAAACTTCTAAATTATATTTATATTTGCTATATTCAGAGCTGGGAAACCTTTCTTTATGACCTGACAAAAATATAAATTTTTGTGATAATGGCTACGTAAATTAAAAAGAAGACAGTTATCCACTACACTTACACTTACATAGCAAACCCAAGGATTGATACAAAGTATACATAGCTCTAAAAGCTAAGACTTAAAATACATATTTTACCATTTCATTGATATAATATATTAGGATGCAATCATTGGATTAAAATAAATTAAGCACAGAATGAAAAATTTACTAGAAACTATAATTACTTTCAATAAACTATCAAATAATTTGACGTTTTCATATAAAGCAATATTTTAAAGAATCAGACCATGTAGAAGAAAGCTGATAATATTTTTATTAGAACTTTTGTGATAATATAATAATAATCATCACAATGCCAGGCACCCAATAAGCAGGTTGAAATAGAAGACGGACTCCTTTGAGAGAACAATTATGAGAAAGATTTTTGGGGTTCAATGCTGTGGAAAATGCATTAAAATCCATAGTTCATAGAATGAGCCATCTTAAAGTTTATCTTTAGTATCACATGGAAATCGATGGTTGGCGATGTACTCTAGATTCGTTCGTAAGATTATAATTTCTTTTCAAACAAAATCTCAATATCATGTTAGACTAAATAAAAGTTATTTTCGACGTGCAACATAAAACAAGACGGTAATTTCACATTATCGACTGTATTACGTCAGTCGATAATATATTCAAGACGAGGCAATTAGATTTTTTTTTTAAATGACCGTGTTTTCTTTTCTGAGGTATTTATAAATCATAAAGACGATTGCTTTTATTTTACATTGGAATAATTCATCAACAAACTGTTTTTATTCAATAAAAAACTACCTT
This sequence comes from Himalopsyche kuldschensis, assembly GCA_028554975.1. Taxonomy (NCBI): domain Eukaryota; kingdom Metazoa; phylum Arthropoda; class Insecta; order Trichoptera; family Rhyacophilidae; genus Himalopsyche; species Himalopsyche kuldschensis. The sequence continues at coordinate 2,705,373 of JAHFWI010000058.1, read as the reverse complement.
CTGTCTAGTTCCATTTCCACGTCCAGTAAAAAGATATAATCCCAACTTTCTTTTTTGTCATGAATATGAAGTCAATGTTCAAAATAAAAAATACAATAGAGATAGTTTTCAGATGCTTCTCAATGACATGAAACACGTGTTACAACCAATTAAATAGCAGAGTTATCAAGCTTAATTTAATTTAAAAAACTAATAAATAGTCTTTCCACAAAGTTACCGCCGAATCTCTCCAAAATAATAAACAAATTTAGTTACGATCGAAATAGTTTATTTGTTCAAAGATGCGTTTCATTTCAATTATAATTATTTAAATGTTGTCATAAGAAGAAAAAAAGAACAACGCTTGTAGACTTCCTACACGACGTACTATTTTTGATCATTGTATTATTCTCACCCATTAGTATTTGTCTTTTTCGAAAAAAAAAAACAAAAACTCTCATACCATCCACTCTGGGTGACTATTGAAATGTATATTTAGATTACAAATATCCTCTCTTTCAACCAATCTGTTTCTTAGCAATGAACACTTGAAAAACTTATTCCATTGCGATAGTCCAACACTTAGAACATACTATCTTTCATCCGTGATCTTGTGATAGATTTCTCTAAAATAAGTGAAACAATAATTCTGAATACATTTTAGTATAAGAAAATTATTGTCCTCAAACTTATTTTTGAATTGTGTCTATGTTTCCTACGGCTGTTCATCTCAATATGATGACACAGTCATCATGTTAGTCATAATAATAAAAAACAGATTCATAAAACATTATGCAAAGATCAGCTGACACATCTATGTGCGCCTATTGCGATTCCGATAAATTCATTTCTAATTTGTCATTGTTAATATTATAATGATTATCATACAAAATAGGACATGCGATTACTGAAGTAATTGATTTTAATATTAGATGAGAAATAAATAACTAAATCAATTATTATTATATGTTTGATTAACACCGGTTTTGAACATGCAAAATACCGATATTACGATACGATTATTGAATACTGTTCCCTAAACTAGCGGGCTCCTGGGAGAGATTTTTGCGTGCTTATTTGGATGCATTTTCAATGAAGATTAACTCCTCCAACATTGATAGAATTGCCTTTTCTTATTCAAATATTAATGATTTTAATATTTCAATGGAATTTATTAAAAAAGAGTCTTCGTATAATGTTTTTACCATTTACAAAAGTACCGGTTTTGATATATGCAATAACGGTTTATGAAACAACACACTGAGCTATCAGTATTGTTATATTATTGTGGCAACAAATTTAATTGCCTGAATTTAAATATAATTTCGGTCAGAATAAAAATATTATCAGTCTGAATAAAATCATTGACGATTACTTAGGTAAGGTTATCTCAAAAAAGATTCAGACCGTGTGTCAAAATAAATCTGTCCAAATAATATAAAATATGACCAATTTCATTCAAATTATGACAATTTTATATAAATCTGACAGCAAATTATTAATTCTGCCCTGTGTACTCTGCCCGATACAATTGACCATGTGAAATAAATTCCGACCAATGTTATACAAATTATGACCGAAACTGTCTTAAAAATCAGACCGGAAAATACGAGCCTATTATTATGCGTCCGGTATTGCAATCTAGCCCGTAGATCTAATTTGTGCATGCGATGGCCACGATAGGCATACAAAACATTTCAAAATATGTAGAAGAAGCTTTAAGGCAGTGGTGCACCATATCAGAAATTCTATGACCTAATCTATGATCTTCTATGCACATAATAATTGGTAATGGATATAGACTTTTTAAAAGCATTTCCGAGGCGGTATAAACCAATGTAAGCATTTAATATTTTGAAAGAAATTTTTGCTTAAACAACCAGTTTTGTTTACACCTTACAGGTAAAAGATATAACAGTTTTTGACGCTACACTGATGACGAATTTGGTCCATAGTACCAAATGAATTCACTGCATACATTTGACATTACATAAGTATATATAATTGACTGTGCTCACATAATATGGAGCACATAGATTAGTAAATAAGATTTACATAATTCGATCTTAGACATGCTCACATTTACTAGTTTGAATGCTTGAAGAGAAATGTACCTGGTCATATATTTCTTTCGGCTTATCCAAGCCCAAAATGAGAATTCCACCATTCGAGAATGTTAAATTGAATGGTCCTAATCTTTTGAGGATCGTAGACATGAATAATTTGTTCTTTCAAGGAGAAGAACCAGCCTGTTAATGAGGATGCCACTAGAAAGATTTTTGAAATTTTAAGCGCTATTTCTTTGGATGTTGACATATTACACGTGGACGTGAGTGTGTTCAGGACGAGTGATATTTGTTGTCTTATAAATTATTTTGTCGAAAGATTTCTCGGCTGAAAAATTTGCCATTTTTTTGTCTTTCTTTCTGTTTTTTTTCTTACAATTTTTAAATCTTTGAAAAAGCCATCTGATGAATTGTCACGAAGTAACCTCCAAATGTATTGAGAGTATACGCACAATCAAAGTTATTATTAATCTGTACCACCATTCCCTGCAGCATGTCTACGCCACTGTTGTCTCGATGACGCACAAGAACCAAAGTTAAACCAAGCAACACTTGTTGGAAATTTGCCACATAAAAGAACGGAAGAAGTTAAATAATAAAAAAAAGCCAACACATTAGATGGAAAATAGATGGGAAGACTTAAATCATCAAGTGTCTGGGTTCTGTAGTAGTCTAAAGACCCCAAGTCCTCCCAATTTATCTGTCAACCAAACCGTGCGCTACTATTCAAATAATGACTCAATTCGCAGAAAAAAATCCTACGAAGTGAGTCAGAAAGCGATGATTTTCTTTTTATATTCAAAATACTACTCAATTATTAAATATTTGACTAAAATACACACGGAATATTAATGTATACTGCTTTGAAGAATTAGAAATAGCGAAGACCTACGTAAATAATCTCGCTGACTTACCACGAATAAGCCAGTCGTAAGTCACTGTTTTAACCTTTAAAAGAATATTATTTGTTCTTCAATTCTGTTTTGCGAAAAGAGAAAACCGATCTATATCGCGGTATTTACTGATGTGTAAAATGATTTGAACTTCATTTGTAATTGAAACTTCATACAGTGTTTCTTTCTATAGAAAATTCCATGTTTCTTTGCTATAGAAAAACGAAGAAGGTACACATTTGCTACACAGAGCTTAGTGGACGGTGACCATGCTACAGATATTTTCTTGTATTGTCTATGTATTTAGAGATTTAGACGATCGCAATACGTTCCGCTGAATGATATCGCTCTTCTTATTAGTTCTCAAATGAAGCTCAACGAACGACTTCCATTGAAGTACTTATGCTGTATTGATGTCCCCATGCGTCATCAATTGACATTCACAACAATAAACCAAAATGAAGATCCTTGCGGCTTCTATTTTCTATCTAAAATAGATTAATTATCTAGTTTAACAGTTAATCTATTATAAAGGAATACTATAAAATGAGAAATATACCGCTGGTGTAATGGTTTAAAATGAACAATTTTACTACGCGCAGATTTTCGATCAGACGAATTCGGAAGAGAAAATAAACATATTACATTCTCCGCATGTTCATTTGTATATTTTCATGGCTCTCGTAATATCTTTATGTTAATGGCTTCAATTACCACTGACTGCATTATTCATCTGCGTATATTGGTGAAGTAGAACATTTTCAAGTGCACATATTCAGTGCTTTTTTTTTCATATTGTTTGTGGTTCGATTTGTGCCATTTGACACTATTTTAAATAAAACTTCATCGTCTCGCAATGTGGTGGGTCGTGGCATCTCAAAAAAAAATAATCTTTGACAGATTGCATTTAAATTATTGTTTTCGGAATCCGATAACAATATGAAAGTCAAAGCTTACTTAATATAATTTTCTATTCTTATGTAGTAATGAAAATTGTTTATGGTGAATATTACATTTTGATATTCAAAATCAAGCGTTGCAATTTATCAATACTTCATAGTATACAAATAACCTCTTATTTTATTGAACGACAAATCATTTTAACACATTTTTGATTTATTGTAAACAAATCTTATTTTTTATATTGCTCATTCGACACTTAAGAGGTTATAAAAATTTAACGAATCGATTTTTGCTGTTTTTTTATTTTAAAAAATTGTTAACTAGGCGATTTAAAATTATTATTTTACTCATGGTATCCATACGTGACTATGTATTAATCTAGTTCTTCCGTATTCCATTATTGGTTGTCTCCAGTTACTTGACTATTCGAATGGCAAAAGCAGTAAGACTTAATGTTCATAACTTACTTGTCGATAAAGATAGAGCGTGCATTGAAAATATTTACAATTGGAATATTTTCTTTCAAGTGGTTGACGCGGTTCATATGAACATGAAAAGCAAAGTGCTCTAGGTAATAAAAGTTTGGAATAGATTCTCTAGTGGGATTCGGTAATGATAGGCTGGCATTGCCATCAAGGATATATGGAAAATAACGGCATAAAATTCTCACAGCAATGAAAAACATCGAAATATGTCATTTATAATAAAATGAACTCATACAGTGAGGATTGCTTCTGATGACATATTTTTCCCGTAAGATTAATGTATAATAAAATATTATTTACATTTTTATAATCCTCGCGTTAATGGATGAATGTCATGATTTTCAATAGAGAATATTTATTGAACACAACCATTTTTAAAATAAAATAATAAAAAAACGGAAAAATTCTTTTGAATTTTTATTGCTTAGATTTTTTTATGTGTTTACATTGTAGAACTCCATTTAATAAGAATTCTAAATTCTCTAAATTTTATAAAATTCACTGATATAATATTTATATAATACATATATGTTTAGTATAAAAAATATTGTTTGTATTTTAGCATCTCAAAAAATACCATCCAGTAAGCGAGTGAAATGTTCAGTTTCTTTCGTAAAAAGGCAGGGAAAGCAACCGCCAAGAAAGACGGCGCTGCAGGAAAAGATGGAAACACACAAAAAGATGGCGTCGCGCGGGAAAACGAAGCCAATAAGAAAACATGTCAAAAGAGAGCGAACGATTCCGAAGAGCGAGTCGGAGACACACGACAGGTGTTACAAAACACATCCAAGAATAATCACACCGGCTTTAGTGAGTCAGAAGCTAGTGTTGTGGCTATACCTGCCGCTAATAGTTACGCCTCTACTCATAACGACACAAAACAACGAAATTACGAAGAAAGTTCACCGTGCAATGAGTCTCAATCCGAAACACCTGACAAACGTAGTGCAATAACATCGCCAGTTTTCAATTCTTCACTTAATCAATTATCTAAACATACTCACGCAAACAGCATTACCGATGAAACTAACGGGAACGGTTCTCAAAATACTTCTCAGTGTAAACAAAAAAGAACTTTGGAAACGTCTGGGCAAGCGATAATTTTCCCGTTTAATATCGAACCCGAACCAATTTCTTCCATTGTAAATAAAAATAAATGCACTTCAAATATTAATAACGGTAATATCAGTAATAGTAGTGATCAAGGTCGAAGAAAACATACAAAAAAAGAAGTGACCGGGCATACGCATGATCATAATTTTGTGCCAAACGCATGTGCTGCAAATTTAAATACGAATTGTGATAAAAGTACCATCAATTACGAAGTTTTTTTAAATACAGACAAATCAGTGTGTAGTGATACTAGCCAACAAGAAAATGTTGAAGCTTCTACTATTCGACTATGCGAATCTCTGCCACCTGCTATCAACGTAAATTTACAACCGTCGCCAAAGACAATTTTTTTGAATCGCTCAAGCTTAGATTGCCGTGATGATAAAAAAATAAAAGAAAACTTCACACATAGTTTAGCTAGTGGCGGTCACGCGAGGAAAATACCACACAATTTCAGTAACTCTCCGATTAAAGGTGAAAATACAAAGTTATGTTCGGTTGAGCAGTTAAATTCAGTGAATGAATGTCGAATATCTAATGAAAACGTTGTAAATGACATTGAGAGAGGCAAACATACATCAAAAAATCAAAATGTCGGCGAAGTAAACGATTTAGAATATCGCAGTCAAACATGTGCGGAAAATATAAACAAACATGAAATCTCACGCAAAGATATTTTAGAATGTGCTTTATTTCAAGAGCATGCAAATAAAACTGAATCGTCTGTTGGAAGAATTGTTCTCAAACAAAATTACAAACCATTAGATGTGTTAAGCAAAGAAGTCGTTTCGAACGAAGAAGAGTGCTTCGATGATAGAAATATAAGAAAAGAAAATTATCCAGACAAAAATGTTTCGGGTGCGGTCTTACGAGAAGACGGCGAGAAATTCACGAAGCAAAATAGAAAAAGTAAAGACTTTTATTCCACATTGTTTGATACTAAAAAGAAACTAGTCGAAACCGACGACATCTCAAATACAACTAAAGAAGTGATCAATCTTCTTTTGCCTGAAGATAGTGTAACATATAAAAAAGAAGAATCATATTTTTCCAAAACGGGGGTTCAAAATTTTTTCGATAAAATGGCTGGCGGAAAGAATAAAGGGAGAAGTAGAAGCACTAAAAATAAAAAGAAGCAGAATGCAAATGTTAGCAGTAGTGGGAGAAGCTGGTCTTTCAATGGCTTAAAATCAAAAGAATCGACTCCTAAAAATGAATCATCTGAAGTTTCCTGGAACGATGTAGAAAGTGGAGAATATAACGAGATTGATAATTCTAGTATAACAAAAAATATTATTACAGCAGGAACAGCCGTTATAATCGGTGACATTACAGCAAAGAACGATTCAACAGACACATCTACACTTTATTCTGACCAAAATATATCAAGCGTTGGTATAATTCGCCAAAATGGTGAGGTAAATTCAGTTGGATGTAGTGAAAACAATAAAGAAAACCTGAAACTCCAATTGCCTTTGTCATATACTAATGAAAAAGGTGATACGGATAATATTATTATCAAACACGAATATATTGGTCATCCAGTATCCGAAAATAGCGTCCCGCAGCGTTTGAATACGCGTGAAACAATTTCAAGCTATGTTAAACCAATTGAAAGTAATGTTGTGTCTGTAATAAATGACAGTTCCAAATTAAATAATAGTATCGAGAATGATAAAAATACAATTATAAAGCCGTGCTCGAGTCTCGGCAATGAAATTTATTTTGAAGAAAGCCCGCTAAATGAAAATCACACTTTAAATTCTTCTGAAATATTGAGTGTTGAAAACATTGAAAACACTGTTGATAAAGAAATAGTATTAAATACAAATGATGCGAACGATGACGGGCCAACCACACAGTGTTTACCACGCGTCTTACAAGAGGCGAATTCTTCCCAGATAAACGATTCTATCAAAATTAATCCAGAAACTGCGACCACAATCAAGAGCATTTGTAAACAAACTGAAGGACGTGCATGTATTTTTGGAGACAACTTGTCGATGTTAACGGAGAATATTGCTAAAAATAACACGTCAACGGGAAACGTGAATGAAGGAATATCATTTTACGATTTTAATGATGCAGTAAAACTTAAAAGCGCTGAAGAAAATTCTTTATCTGAAAGAATAGTAAAAAATGACAGTAACTGTGGCGAGATTAAAAATATTGAAGACTATAATGAACTCGTTTGTGAATCCAGCGATGAACCAAATCATTTAACTAGTAGCTCTGGTATTATTGAAGGATGTCATGACATAACAGAAGACATAAATATTAAAGTTCTCAGCAGTGAAAGTTTAATAAATCAGTCACAAAAGCTAATGGACGGTACTTGTTCACGATCTTTGATATTACCAAATACATTTCAAACATCAATTCCAAACGATGACAAAGATTTGATTGAAAAAATAAGTGATCTTGATCGTTCTGCTAAAATGGATGAGAATAATCTGATGGGACAATTTTATCATGAAAATAATATATTGGAAAAGAATGACGCAATTATTCATGCAACCGAAAACTTTTACATCGTAGAGCGGCCGTGTAGAAATGACAATTTGAACGGAGATAAATTATGTACAGATTTTATACCAAATTCATTGTTACTTGTGCCACAAGAGGAATATATCAAATTTAATGACGTACTTGAAAATCAGTCACCTGATTTGATTACTACTGATAAAAATTCGAGTATAGAAACTAAAATTCTCGATACCGATGATCCAAATGAATTGGTCGAAAGATCTGAAAAAACACATACTTTGAAAGGGGATAAGACACTGTGCAAACAACTCGACGAAAGCCTTGAATCTGTAATATTGACACCTAATGATAATATGTGTCCCTGCAATAGTGTCTCGAACTCCACAGAAATCAAAGAAAGACGTGTTGAGAGGGATATTAATATGACGTCACGGGAGCCGTCTGGGATCTGTGCCAACAGTGTCGACGAGAGAAAAGAATTCATTTCTGGAGCGAAAATACCTCAGTACGACACGAAATGTGATAGCGCAAGCATCAAAACTACACACGAAATAATTGATCATAACGAAAATAAAAGTGCAACAAGAACTGCAGTGTCAAATCAAGAACCGAAACAAAATGAGCCAGCAAACACAAAATTAATACACATCAATTATTATGATTCTACCTACAGTGAAAACGATGCAGCGCTAGAATGCGCTAGTATAAAAATAGATGGGCCGGATTTATTAATATCAACAAATTTCGATCGCACTACCGAAGCAGTTAATCCTAGCCTGACGTCTGCTGATTTCTTAAGGGAACTTCCGACCTTACCCGCTGATAACTATTCAGCGTCTGTGCCAATGGGTGGGGCGGATAGCAAGCAAAAAAGAAAAGAAAAAACATGGAAGGGGAAGTTCCACAAACACAATGACACTTGAAACACCTGATAGAAGATATGCGAGGGAGAGCTTCAGTTTGCCACCGGATGACCTGAGAGTTGCCGGAATATCTAAAAGGGGTAGCTTAAATTCTTTGCCGGAAAATTTAAAATTTGCAACGGGTGACAGAAGAGATGTGTTTGAAAATGAGAATGATTTTAAAAGTATTTATTTGAAAGATGATAACAGAACGATGGGACAGTCGCCTGGCGACGTCGTCGCGAGCTCAGCTGACAGCGGTGTTGTGTTAGAAAACGATTATAATAAATCTAGTAGTTTTATAAATAGTTCAAATATTAAATATGATGTGTATGGCAATGAAATTAAAGAAAAAATGGACTGTTTGAGTGATGAAGTCTTCAGTGAGGATTCGGGAATTAAAAGTGATGCAAGCGGCGAAGAAAAAGTGTTGAAAAATATTCTCAGAGATTCGATAGTCGGCGAAGACTGCACTGAAGATACTGAGAAAGCAAAGAAAAGAGTCACATTTGACACAGTAATTAATTTTGATGATGGCGACAGAATAAATGACGAGAATTTGGGCGAGGATGATTCAGCCGTTGATTCTTTCGCTTCGTTTGAAGAGATTGACGAAGACGACGAAGACTTTGATATAGAAAATGAAGAAGTACCCATTGTTGTTTTGGCAGACCATGATTTCACTGAAGTTGGACTGAGCAAAAAGTATCCAGGGGCGAACGCACCTGCAGAACCGTTGACAAAACTATACAAAAGCAAGTCACTCGATGATGTGAGTAGTGTTGATGATTTCAAAGATGCGAGGTGCGTTATCGATGAAGTTGAAAATAACGAGAATTTAGGTTTAGAAAACGATGACTCTGAAAGTGGAGTTATTGAGATCGTCGAAGTAGAAGATGATTCATCAGAAAAGTCCGATAGTATTCGAGAAGAAATTGCTGAACACATGCCCTTAGAAGATATATTCAAAGATATTGTCCAAGAAGCATTTAAAAATGTTATTGAAACCAAGAAAGAAACAAGAGACGAGTCAGAAGATGAAGCGAGTGAATCGGAAGGATCTTACGAGGAAGTTGAAGAAGAAGAAGACGCAGGAGAAGAAGAAGAAGAGGTTGAATCGTTGGAAGAAGAAGTGAGTGAAGTTGGTAGTGGTGAAGAGTCGTTTACAAGTGAACCGAGTGAAAGTGAAAAGTTAAAAAAGAGTGAAATGGAGGCTATACAAGCACGAAATGATATAAGGATTAATAATAACTGGAAAAAAGAAGAAGAAATTGATGAATCTGCTTACGCTGACATGCTGAGAATATTTGAAAAACAATTGTATGTATATTTATTAAAATACATATTTTTACTATAGTAGCAATATTCAAAATTTCAAAAATAAAAATTATGGGAAAATACAATTCCAACTAACTGCTTCTTGTATTCAAAATAACATTTTTTATTTTACGGTACACTTTTAAATTAATTTATCACGCGTCTTATTAATTACTGAAGTAATTGAATGATTTATCTTTTTCTAAAAAAAATGTTTTTAAGCCATCATCAACTGAAAACCTGAAAACCAATAACATATCGTTTACGTCCAACGTAATTTTCAAAAATACCACTCGTTAGTCATGTAACAGAATTCGCCTCTAAACATTTTTAATTTTGTGACTTCTGCCAAAAAAAACATGAAAAATCTTTTGTCTGAGTGTTTCCATGTGACGAGGAATTTACCTACGTTTTTTGTGAATATTACATTTGTTAAAATGTGCACGATAAGCTTTCTCAGAACAAGATGTACAAAATCCACTTTCCACTTAATTTATATTTAAATTTCCGGCTCTTTAATATTGTGAGATTTAAATTATAACGATAGTCCAATAATACGCATAGGTTTTTTACCGCTATCTCTAGGTAAAATGTTATTACAATACTTATACAGTTTTATCCCTGTTTTAAATGGTTCGTATCCGCTATCAACTATCGTATCCGTAAATATTTTGTATGTATTAAAATTTAAAATAATGATAATATTAAGTTTTTAACCACATCATAACTTAACAATTCCTGTGATACGAGTAAAACGAAGAAAAACAAGTTATAACAACACTTATAATACTGATCTAATAGATATTTTTTAAAAATAAAAATTACAAGATATAATTTGGGATTTCGACTATAGGTGCTTGATGGACTTTCAATATTAAATATGGATTTTGTACTTTTCCGTGAGATTTGTCGGGTTTCGCCATCTGGCATCTTCAGGCAAATTCAAGTGCACGAATGAGATTGAACTGTAAATAGCATATGCGTATAATTATGTTACTCAAAGATTTGAGAAAATCGCATGAAGAAAATTATTTCATTTTAGAGTTGTTTGTATAAATTTGATTTCGTTAAAAAAGAGAAAGAAAAAAAGATTGTGCAACAAACTAATCTTGAGGATCGATAAAAATGTATGGAAAATTATTGTTGTATTTGTTCAGTATTCATGTTTCAAAGTTTACAATAGATTTTGTACGGTTAAAATAATAGTGAAATTGTGGGTATTTTTTCAATTTAGTGATTTCAGAGATTTCGTTTTATTTTGGACTCTGGACTGATTTTGGAAATTTTCGTCACTAGAAAAATAATAAAACAAGAGATATTCTTCACGTGAAGAATGATGTGTTGAACCTTGGCAAAGGTTGCTGAAATCCCAAAATAATTATGATTCTGCATATTAAACACATACCAAACGTTTTCAATAACCGCTAAAACATTTCAATATGTATGACGCTAGTAGTTTTATTTGTTTTAAGAATAATGAGAAAATACGAATTTACTATATGCATTGTGTATGTTTAATCGGTCGACTATGAATATGGATACAAAAGTCGCAAAAACACAAAAACAGCAGTCACAAAAAATATTTATATATCGATTGGATTGAATGCGTATTATACTTTCTGATTTACTGTAATTTTTCGCTAATGAGTCGTATTAACCGAATGGCTGCCACAGACGTCTAAGACGCGAAATTTTCAATGTACGGCACGCCAATCATACAAAAAATGACGTCTTTGGACGCTCGCTTTAAGCGGGATTTTACCAACTAAAATCAATTGTAACTGATGAGTCATACATATTTTAATTTTGTTATTATGGATAAATGACGGCACAATCGTATCGTAATCGGCAAGTTTTACAAATAAACATTTAAAAAAGATATATTTAGAACGTTTTATTTTTACAATAAAATTCGTGGCGTGCGAGGTACCGTCATACATGCACGTGCTGGCAGTTAAAAGATTTATCAGTTTGTTAACAACCTTTCAACGATACCAATAACTCTTAAACATTATTGCATACGGGGAAAAGCATCATTGTATATAATAGAAATTGTATTCTTCTTATGTATAAAATGATTAAAAAAGATAATTAACAACACAACGCAGTAACGTATCTATGTAAGTACACGTGAAAAAAGCACATGGAAAAGTGCGCGTGTGTTCACACGTCAATTCGTTGAAATGTCAAAGCTTTTGTGACGTTTCAAACGATTATTTGACGTTGCGCTACAAAAGAATAACGGAATTATTGATTAAAGACGCAATTAATTAATGATATTATTTAGTTCTTTTATGTCCATCGACAAATACAGATCTCTTTATTGTTCTAATAATCCTAAATATATCTTGAAAAGTTAAATTAAATTTAAATGATGTTCATATTGGAAAGTATTGGAGTCGTTGTGAGGTTTGAAAATAATAGTTAAACGGCAATAAACGTAACTAAAGTTTTTACAGTGAAAATCTTTGCCGACTGTTTTTGTTGACTGAAAAATATTTTTCAAACTGTTCGTGGAGACCGGGTTCATTTATCGTATATTGCAAGGAATGTGATATCTGGCAATAATATATTTTTATTTTAAAATAAAGCTATTTTTACTAACATAAAATATTGTGGCCAACAAATAACTCAAGCTTAAAAATTCAGTGACGTGAAGACAAAATTTGGAAGCACTAATTTGTAAAACGTGATGATTATCCGTTTAATTTATGGAAGCACATTTTTTGTGTCAAATACTGAAGTTGCCGGATTACAGTTTGCATAATTTTTTTATTAAATGTACAACAAAATAACTACAAATAATTGAAAATGTTCATAAAAATCTGCGACGTTATTGTTTTCCATCTACGGAATGGGAAAATTTAAAAATTAAAGTACGTTTATCATTTTTACGAGAAAATTGACGGCTAAAAAATACAAAACAACTTAATAACATCGTATCCGTTTTGATTGATTTGTGGGCAAATATAAAATTTTCAAGACCATTAAAAATGATCTAAAATAACACATGCATGTATAATCCAATGTGTCTCTTTTTACTGATATTTTTAAATATAACGTTGGTTGCGATTATAACTAGAGTATTAAATTATTGTCGATGGAAAAATCACTTTGTAAAGTTTGCAGGAAGGAGCCTGACAAGATGGTATTATTAATGTGTCCTCTCAAAAAATAGAAAAATACATTAATGAAAAACCTTATATTTTATAATTGTTGTTTGAATAAATAAACTATATTTTGTATATAATACGCATATTGTATTAAAGTGTGCTGAATGTTATTTTATTATTTTTATCTAATTACTATATAACGACTTCCAGGAGAGGCTTAGCAGACAAGGAAGGAAGACTATCAGATCTTCAAGAAAGAGCAGCTGCCTTACACAGTAAGCATTTTGTCGTAATATTAATATCATTGTAGAATCTTACTCATTTATTCGATCAGTTATCTCATATACTGAAGCTAAAATTTTATTTGTATATTAAGTTAAAAAAAATACAACCCGCTCTCTTGTCTTCGCGGTTTTTAGAGATAGCAAATGCTTTTTTTATTTGGTCATTATTTCAATGAATTATATGAGAAGATGATCAAAGATTACTGATGAAAAGTTTTAGTAAAGGACGCCGGTTGCGCTGTTGGAAAATTCGTTAGAAGTTAGAGCACATTAATTTTGCCGAAGAAATAAATTCTAGTGGTGATGATTTTCAAACAATAAATATTATGAAAAAATGATAGCTTACATAGATATACAATTTATCACCTTATGGCTTTATGTGTAGTATAATATCTAAAGCATTGCAAATTTTGTTCTCACGCTAAAATATATGTGTATTGTTTTTGGCACTAATCATTTTATGTACCAATAATACCTTTGTGATAGATTGTTATCAATTTTTCATGCAACAATATACCGTTTAAATCTGGCCATTTTTTCAAAACAAATGGGCACGGTTCATTAATTTAACAGGTGCGTTATAGTCAACTGCAAAATTATGCTGGAACATCTATACATTTTCTGTTGCCACGTGGCAAAAGAAATAGCTGAGACGCATTTTAGTGATATGTTAAATATTATTTAACTAATTTTAAATTTATTTGGGAAGTGGCCTGTTAATTCAGAGTCGTAATTACTTATATTTTAGACAGCGTCGGAATCGTATTAGATCGGCTGACCTTAAACAATTTCAATAACATATCAAATAAGTTTTTGTTTGCGTTGGAATGACGACTTGTCATATATTTTAGTGTTTGTAAATGATACGATCAGATTGCACGTTAGAAAAAATCAGTCGGAATTTTATGAATGATTATTGTCAAAATCGAAGTCGGAGCTATGAAATGCTAGTCGGAGTGGAGTCTTCATATCGTTCAGGGGCTGCTGACACCCTTGGTGTTTGTATTCGTTTAATTACTGGGCTGTTATTAATTGACGCATTTATAATTGCGAAGACTTTTTGTTTTGGAAATTAGTAACAATTAATGATAATGAAGCTACTAATGAGGACTATTTATTACAAAAAATATAATTGTGTTTAAATACATATTTCAATAGATAAAACAGTTTTTTTGTGGCTTCTTCCACAAATATTGTATTGATATCAGGACCGATTTCGCTAATCGCTGATCATTCTATCAATCTGCAGTAGAGGTCTGAACAGGCCGAAATTTCAAAATTCTACCCGGCCCGAGCATGCAAATTTCCGATGCACCCGGCCCGAGCCTGATGTTCATTTCTAGACACCTTACCGTAATCGAATTGAAGTATCGAATACTCTAGTAATACGCGTAATTTATAAATGAAGATTTATTTCTAAATTTTATTTACATATTATAAAAATATATATTGCTTAGCCGTTGCGCTTAACTGAGTTTAACGCGTTGATTTAAAAACAAAACTTCGAACCAATTTAAAATTTTAGACGTTTAATTCTCTATTACTTTTAAGATCTATGTTTAATAAATTGAAATAAATGAAACATGAAATAAATAACCTTATCTATTTATATACAGAAATTTGAATGAAATATATATATTTTGGTGAAACTACCCGAGTATTTTTAAATGTCTCTACTTGACAGTTAACACCTTAGAAGTGACATAAGTATGTATAAAGTTGATTTAAAAAGAATAGCATACAATTCGACAGCAAATGACACTTTTGCCCACAGTTGTCATAAATTGTCTAGGCCAGCGTTGTCCAACAGAAATCGTTTGGAGGGCCAAATAAAATATTACCGGTAAATGGTGAGCCACATAAAAAAACAAAACAAATTTAATAAAAACAATTTATTAATTAATAATTACAATGACACTTTTTATTTAATAACAACCAAAAAACTTATCAAAACATTTTATTTACTTAATAATTAATGTGACACTTGTTTTTTTATACTACTTGATATTTTTTTTTATATCGACTGGTAATTTATTCGATGCACATAGCAGTTGATCAAGTTTTCATCGGCCAGCCTGTTGCGACATTTCGTTTTTACTATTTTCAATTTTGAAAAGAACGACTCGCAGAGATATGTGGTTCCAAATGCAGCTGCAATGTACGTTGCCAGCTTTTTTAATTTTGGAAATTTATCCTCGAGGATATATTTCTGATAAAACTCATGTTTATTTCCTTCAAAGTTGATATAAATTCACGCCCCTGCTTTGTTTTGTTTGATTTATGAATAACAAAATGTAAAATATATTTGTAGAAAGCTGCAAACTCCAATAGAGCGGCAGAAAATATTAAATTGGGCCGCTGAAAATCTTAAATTGGGCCGCATGCGGCCTGTGGGCCGCGTGTTGGACAACGCTGGTCTAGACACTACACTTTGGCTCTTAATTGCTATTAATTAAAAGTTTTTTATAAGCTTAATTTTTTGACGGTTTCCTCCTGCTTTCTTGGCAAGCATATCGTTGGTTATCTCGACCTTCACGGAGGGATATCTGAAAATATCTCAAGTGATTTATTACCGCTTCAGTTTAAAAAAATGTTATACAAAACTTTTTGACGTTCAGTTGCATTATTTTTATTTTTATATATTACACAATGTAAAAATACTCATGACGCTAGTTACGAAAATACTTTATTTACTCCTACAAATATATTTTAGAAAATAAACCGAACTGGTACCAAGCCATGAATTTTTCAGTGATTTAAGGACCATTCAAAATTCATATTTCATATTCGGATTCCAATATACTATTTTAGTGTTCATGTATTGACCATTATTATCATATTCATATATTTTTTTTAATTAAAATTTGTATGAATGATTATTATTTTTATTTGTTAGCACATTTAAAAATAAATAATAATAAATCATCTTAAAATTTGATTTTAAAGAATTAAAATATATTGTAAAAAAAACATCGACCAGTTTTTCAAAACAGTAAATCTCAGTTAGACAAATCCTTTTTAACTATTTTGGCATTGTTAACAATCATACAGAGAAAGCAGGTGCAACAACAAACGAATATATTTGTATATAATATATATTAACCGTGTCCGCTACCAATGTGGAGCATGTGAACATCTAATGGAGTTTATCTCAGAAGTTTTCTATGAACATTTGTTGCTCAGTCTCTCTTTTTCGTTGAAAGTAGCGATAGGACTATTGGTTAGTTAATCGCTCTCGTTGCATCCAATTTTAGGATTGGATGGCGTGTGAGAAAATATTTAAACATCACATATGCACATCCATGTCTACTAATAATTCGATCGAAAAGAAGCTGAGACTCGAGCGCGTGAGCTCCGCAAACGAAGCTAAAGACGTTGTCACTCGACTTATATTTATCATACATATACTTTAACAACATAATATACGTATTACATAATATTGTACACAATGATAATGCTAATATCAAGCCTCACATAGCTACATGCGTTTTTATTTTCATTTTAAACATTGAACTTTACTAAAAAGGATTACATTTTTTCCACTACAACTTATCATTGTAAAAAAAATCTACTCAATATTATATGCTACTAGTATTCCTACCCGGCGTCGCTCGAATAATTATTTAATGTTTTATCATTCGACATAATTATATCACAAAATCTAACATCCAAAATAGAGTTAAAATAAAATCACAAACTTTATTTAATTTGATGACATTCTCGCCCATTAAAATGTCCAAATTCAAGGAAAAAATCTAATTTGCTGTCAAAGAAATGTCAAATAATACCTTCAAGTAAATAATAAACATTATTATATTGCAACTTGCAACAACAATGCAAAAGGGAATTACAGACCCACATACATACATACGCCGTTTCGGTTTTATATATAAGATTACTTGACAGAAATAGCATAACCATATGGAACGCTTTTCAGTAAAATCCAAACCGTTAAAACTATGCGAGTATATTCGATAGTTGTATTTGATTTATCTATATCTATAATATTGATATTAATCATCAACATTATTATGAAACTTTTTTCTCGCTGATGATAATAATTATGTCACTATTCATTTTGTATTTCATAAATAGCAGGGATCATAATTAGTATGCATCTCACCTTTTGGCAATCCTCGTTCATTATAATCTCGGATGGTCTGTAATTAATTAGTATTAAGTGAGTCATTAGTACAATATGATTTATTCAACACTAAGTCGTGTGCTCAATTGAAGATATTTATTTATTTTAGTAATCATCATTTTTATTATTCTGCTGACTATACCACAGGTTCATAACCTTTTTCCGGTGCCGACTCCTTTTATAAAAGACACGTGACCCGCGACCCGGATGCAATTGAAAAGGGCATTTTCAATAATGTAATTAAAAAACAAACAACCAAAATGCTTTCTAGTGAATACTTTTTTCCTCACTGTATATGTTGAGGACCCCACAGAAAATCCGTTGCTCCTTAGGAGTCGCGACCCCCTGGTCTAGACTGTGAAATATTGAAAAACAATTTTTATCTATATGAAATTTCTATATTACGTATTTTGATGAAAAATTCTATCGGATTTTTTATGCCACAATACGATTAAAAAAGTCACTAGATAGTTATTCAAAACTATATTTGTAAACAATGGGCTCATATGATAACTCGAATATCCGAATATATTTATTTTTTATACATAACATTTGAATTGTTTGAATTTTGTACTTTTCCATGAATTTTCTCGCTAACTACCCGGGTTTCGCTTTTCGGCATCTTCAGGCATTTCAAGTGCACGGATGTGCTTGAACTGACGCGTAGTAAACAGTTTGTATCGTTTATATACAAAAATAGAAGTAGATCACTAAGTTAAATTGCTATTAAAATGTAAATTAGCGAAAATTGAATGTACAAAAGTTTCAATGAATTAAATGGGTTTGTTATACACCCTGAGTCGGAATCCTTAATTAATAACATTTATAACGATAAACTTCCATAACCAAAAATCTCCAACGGCTAGTTTTAAATAAATATTCAAAGTCTTTATTTCATGCGAGAAAACTAATCTATTGTTCTAAAAATAAGAAGTGATCAGTACAGAACTGCGTAGTATCCACGCCTACTTTTGTCAATCCATGACGATATAGTATCAGGGGCCCGTCGCGTTCACGTGTGCAATGTGTAAGGCGCAAACGGGAGACAAATCCTTTCTCTTATTTTTTTTATCTGAGTCGGTTGTCATCATAACCCATACATTCGTGATAAAGGATGGTGCTCACCCTTACAAAAAACTGACTTTATTATATCAAAGCTTCTGAATGCAATTTCGTCGCTGAAGTCTGTTGTATATTATTAAATAGAATGGAACCCATAGATCAGCAAAAATGGCCTCATCCGTAGCCTTTAATTTTACGGGCAAATATAAAATGTTAAGCGAAGCACCGATTGGGTAAATGCTGCTCCATTTTTACCTATACGATAACTTATATTGAATTTGTTCCGTTTTTATTAAGTTAGCTCAATTTTTTGTCAATGGCTGCGTGTAAATTATTCCTTTCTTAAGAGACACTTTGAATAAAAGTTCCTTTTTTAAATTTTAAAATAAATATGCGCGATAGAAAATTATTTTAATTGAATTCATGTATTGCGCAGATTGCCTGTGTGCGTGTCATTTTTACGAGTGTGCAGTTTTTTTTACATATATATACATACTAGAGGTCTGCATGGGCTCGGGTTTGGCCCGCGGGCCGGGTCGGGCCGGGTAACGAAGGCTTGGATTCGGGCCGGGCCGGGCTCGGACGCAAGCATACAACAAAATATAACAAAAATCGGGCCATTTCCGAATGAGGTCACCATTATCGTAAATCTAAATTTAATACTATAATAAACTTCACGGACTCGTATTAGTCATCTTTTCGACGTCTTGTTCGTTATTTAAAAAAATTCTCTCATGAACACCCATTCGAAAGAATAAAATGATTGTTCTTAACTTTATAACTTTTGACGCAATTATTTTAGTATTTTTTAATGATGTCGGCTTCATCGGCGTTTGTTCAATACGCATAATGAATTACATAATATGATCCAGGGTATCAGTATGTCTTATATGGTGATTTCGATCATTCGCAATTCGATTTGTTAGGTTGATTTTTTTTTAAATTTACCGACAAGAAATGGGCTTCGAAAATATTAAGACAAAACTGAATAGTAGAGAATATATTTCTTCAGTAAAAACCCATGGGAAAAGTGAAGTGTGGAAATCATTTAGTGGAATCATAGAAGTGGCTACAAACAAAAAAGTTGGAAACGTTGAGTGTATAAAATGTAAATGCATTTTCAGCTTTTCTAGTTCAAAAACTTCTCACTTGAGTCGTCATTCCTGTAAAACAAACAAAAACTAATTCTAATTAGGAAGAAATGTATTTCGCACAACTGCGCACACACGATAGTTGGTGAGTCAATTTTTAATTTTTATTTGAAAAATAAATCGGTTTTTTTTCGGGCAAGGTCGAAAAATATCGGGTTCGGGTAAGATTTTTGTCCGGGTCGGAGGTCTTCGGGTTCAGGCCGGGTGAAATTATAAAACTCGGCCTGTGCAGACCTCTAATACATAGGTACATTGAATATGTTCTGTGTTCACGATTGCTGGAGATTAAGATTTATTTTATGCACATCATTTCTCGAATCGCCCAACATATGAGGTTATGTTAAAGATTTATACTTTAGATTAGAACTTTATAGGAAACAAAAATACTGCTCTTTTATATTTATCTCGCTTCCATAATTACAACTCTTACAGTAATATCATTAGCAGATAACAATTTTTTCGGCTATTTGTTATTTTGATGTGTACAGTCCTTTCACAGATATGCCGATTATACCATCGAAGCTTGATTTAAGTTAAAAAAATAACACATAAAATAGAAATGAAAAATAGCTTATTCTATCATCGTCGATTAATGGCATTTTTTCTAGTGGCAGCTGACAGCGGACATATAATTAAAATTATCCTGTCGTTAAGGGTTGATCAGGCCCACACAAAATACACGATTTCAATGAAAGGAAATGGATCTTGAATTTAGAAATGACACACGATGTTTCTCGTAAACAAGTTTGGCTTGTTGAACGATCTCGTGCGTCAGTAGCAGTCACAAGAAATGCCTATAGATTCTACAGTGAAGTGTTTCCCATTCAAAAACCAACCAAAATATTTTCAAATACACCAAAATAGAATGAGGTGGGCACCAGAATTCACGTTGGAACGGATGTGATAATAAAACCCAACATTGATATTGATCAATCAAATGTAATTAAAACTGACAGATTACAACCGTAAAGAGGTGGGATATATTGCGATATATCTACGACAATGATTCAATTGAAAACACGTTATCACTGAAGCAAAATTGACATCACAATATAGTAGTATTTGACAAAATTTGAACTTGCTTCTTAAATACCAGCTTGGTCGGTGGTTTATTATGAAAAGTCAATAATATCCTGACGTTTCTTTGGTATACTTTATATACATTGCTTTAAATTTGAATCATTCAAATTGTGTACACTTCCATTTGTTTTGTAACTGTAAGACCCGGGTTTTGAAAGTTGGTATCTTCAGGTAGTCAAGTGGACAGATTAAAATTATATATTGGAAATTTCACTATCGATATATTGAATCATAATAGCATTGCATTTAGTTAATTGAATACAATCTGCATAATTGTTTAATGATTCTTTCTTAGAGCTGACAATTATACATATGTATATCTTATTTTAACTAATATTTATATAAGGAAAATGCCAGTATTTTAAAATCTTCTTCAACACCTTAGCCGGTAAATAATGAGTATTTAAGGAAGAATGATTGTCGCCTTATCTTTCTATACATATTGGATTCTTTTTTTACATGGAGAAGAACATAATTTACTTCATCAGTTTCTCTATTTTTCGTCGTATGCTCCATGTATTTGGATATATCAACGTAAAGAAATTTGCATTTTGTGATTCGTATTTTTAATTGTGAAACAGCATTAGAGACATAAGGGTGGTTAGTGAAGTTATGTTCATGTTGAGGGCAATGTTATGAAAACCATATTGCATATCGGGAGAAGTTTGGAAGAAAATGAAAACATATGCATAGTACATAATTCCACATTTTATTTACACAACAGAACTGGATTTGACTATGGATACTAAGTATTTTACAATGCTTAATTCAATATCAAAATAATTGGTAACATTAAAGATACATATTTCTATCATTAAATTAAAAAAAATACAAATTAGAATCGTTTGAATTTTGTACGTTTCCATGAGTTTGCAATGCCATCGAAAGCCTGATGATCCCGAAAGGTGAAACCCGGGTTGCTAGCAACTCAAATTTGATAGTGAAATTACATCAAGCACCTTTAGCCGAAATCCTAAAATGAAATCCAATAAGTTATTGCCATTTTGAACGTATATTACGTTCAAAATGGCAATAACTTATTGGATTGTTCCCATTCAAATATTAATTTGATTAACTGTGCTGTCAAAGCTGCCAATTAAATTTAACTCGATGAAATTTACTACGAAAATATCTTCCTTCGGATTATTAATAGAAATTCCGGAGTGACATCTTACCTTTATGTTTGAAAGGAACGGACAAAGTTGTTTTCGCCGAAACGGGAATAAGACCAATAGCTAAAAATACCATCCCCAAAATGACTTCAGCAAACGTTTGCAAGTAGAATAACATAAATGCAATGGCTATTTCCAGCATAACCTAAACAGTTTACGCACAAAAATAAAACGAAATATCATTTTGGTCAATGTTTCTTCCGAGAATATCTTTCAGTGTATTGAAATAAACAACTTCGGGAATACAGAAAAATAAATGTCTACCGAAATATATGCCAAGAAATGAAATAAATCTGTAGGTTTTTACAGCAAATTTAATGTCAGCTACAGTGAAACTATTTTTACTACTTTTTTATTGGATCATAAGCATCATTCATCAAAACAAAATGTGCAAATTCATTAAAATGAACGCAAATTGGTTATCTTTCACCACAACCGAATAAAATTATGAGATCATTTTTATATATCAAAATTTTTACATAAAAAAATTAAAATGTTTTTCAGTTCTATATTTAGAGCATTGGAAAAACTTTAAATTTTCCCTTCTTTATTTCCGAAGAAGAAAATCAAATCTACTTTGTAATTTATTATTAAATTAAATACGCAGACACATTCGATTTAATCACAAAATGAATTTTAATAAATAAGACGCAAGGCTTGTAAATCTACCCGGGTTTCACCTTGCGACATTTCAGGATCACGAATGAAATTGAATTGACAAGTTTAAGTCAGCTCAAGTTCATTCGTGCACATGACATGTATGGATATGCCAAAAGGCGAATCCCAAGTCGTAAGCGAAAAGTACGAAACTCAAACGGTTAAATTTTATATTGAAATTCCATCAAGCACCTACAGTCGAAATTGTAAATTAAATTAGAGTCAAACTTCTTGTGAGAAGATACTATGCTAATTTTAAATAACCAATATTTAGCTTTTCACATTTTTAGACGAAACAAAACGAAACCATTTCCTGTTTTTAAAGATAGTGTATTTTGTATGGATGAAGTTACACTAATAATACAGCAAAAATTAGTAATATCGAATTGAAATTGTTTTTATTTTTATTTTTTATATATTTGTTATCATTATAACTAGTATCATTCTTAAATAAAAGTATTATTCTCTATCTTGGCCAATGTGCCGTATGGAAATAGAATGTTGCCTACAAAGAATTTTACTGCACCTGTACTGCATGTCGTCGCACTTGTCTGAGAGTAAAAATACTTATTGGCACATTATGTACATTAAAACTGTTGTGGGAAAGACACTAAAAAGCAATGTAAATATATACTTACCGGCACTAATGCCTTGTTTTACATGCGTTTGCTGAGATTCTAGTATTTTTATTTAATAACGTAAAATATTAGATATCAAACTAAGCAGAATGAACTTCAAATTTTTTACGTGATACTTCAGAAACTGTGTGCAGAAATGTGTTCAAAATTTTCTAAAAGTTCAGAAACTGTGTTCGGAAATTTCTGGTAGATGTTGTACGCATTCACCTACTCAACTTCTCTAGCTGGCTCAAGTTTTTTTAACAAACTTCACGACTTTTTGTTTCAGACTAATTTATATCTCAGCAGAAAAAAACACTTTTATTGTACATGACAATCCTTTTTTGAAAACCTCAGCTTACTTCAGGGACGCGATAATATCCACGTCTTGAATAAGTGATAAAAACAATCAATAAATTCAATTTCTTTGGATATCATTTAAACTTGTTTATTATAGTTTACGAATGTTGAATGTCTGCCACTAAGATGTGATGCGCAAACTCTTTATATTTCCATGAGTTTTGTCGCCAACGGCATCTTCAGGCATTGCAAGTCCACAAGTGAACTTGAACTGACATTGATATTGAAATTCCATCGAGCACCTTAAGTTGAAGCCTCAATTATATACATATGTTGAAAGTTTTTGTTTATGTTCATTTATCTGTTTATTTTACTCTTAAAGTCTCTGTAAATGTATAGTCTATGTCTAGTATTTCAAAGCAACATACGCGAAGGATGGAACAGTTGTTAAAGCTCTTATTCTATCTTTTGGTTTAACAAAAATGACATATTTTGTTCAAGATTAGAATTTTCGTAAAACTCAATGGACTGATATTGTAAGATGGCTTGAAAAAAGCACCGGAGCGCGCTCTGGCCTGTTGCCCACCCCAGCTGCATCACACCATTGATTGTCAAATAAAATAATTGTGCTTACCTAGACAAAATACAAAATGAGATGAAAAAATTGTAATGATACCTAATTTGTATTTGCAGGAGTGCAGGGTGAAGTATGCAACGCAAGAAAGGAAGCCGAACTAGTCAGGCAAAAGTTACGCCATGTGGAAGCCGATCTGGCCGCAACGAGGTCCAGGAATTGTCATTTGCTGGACCAACTGGAACTCAAAGCAGGTGAGATTCTTCATTTTTTCAAATCTTGGCTTATAGCTGAAGCCGTTAAATCGGACCAATCACATCATACAAGTTTTATAAACCATTTTTATCATTAGAAGATATTTTTTCAAATAAGATTATGACAATGAATAGCTTACATATTATTTTTTAACCATGTTCGCTCTTAATGTTGAGTGCACATATCATAATGTATTTCTAATTCGGTTATGAGCAAAGTTTATAATAAATAATGAGCGGACGACCATTAGGGCAAAGATCGATAATAACAGCGCGGATGGCGGAGGTTTGCGAAACCTAGAAATGTATATGATCATAAAATAATAATAGCTGAATATAAAATATACAAAAACATCGTTTTGGAAAACTTTTAAAGATTATTAGTTAAAATTCGGTGCGAGAATCTAAATCAACCATTGTATTTGTTGCCATTTTCTTATGTGGATTGTAATTTTTGTAATTTCCCAGATGAAGCCAGGGCTGCAGAAAAGCGCGCCGAAGAACTTTCAACGGACGCAATGCGTTTGAGAGAGCAACTAGACAGACTACTTCCGGAATGTGAAGACCTTAGGAAGCTAGCTAACACCCTCAGCCAGGAGAGGGATAACGAGAGGAAAGACTATGAACAAGTAATTGTTACTTTTTTTAAACTATTCGTAATATTTAAATAAACCATTACACATTCTCACAGCTTACCATTTAATCAGTCTGCAGTCCCCATAAGTGAATTATTCTCATCTCCGCAGGCACTTGCTCGCGAACGCACAGATCGCGACGAGCGTGAAAAAACATGGCGTGACGAATTCGAGAAACTCAGAAGCCAGGGTGCCGAGAGTGAGGAGTTGCTGCTTGCTGACTGCGAATGGAAGCTGCGAGATGTCCAGAAAGCTGCCAGAGACAGGTGCACCAGAGCTGAACAAAGACTGCAAGAGCTGCAGAAGGCTGCTGATGAGAGGTGTGAGGCTGCTGATAAACATCTCGAAGAGGTGAATTTCCACTGTTTTTCATAATTATTTTCACATATTCATTTCGCAATGGTATTTTTTTTGTACACAATGACAATAATAAGGAGGTAAAATAACAATTAACTCTTTAATACAAGTTTACAATATACAGTGAAACCCCGATTCTACGTTTTTCAAGATACCGTATAAAACAAACGATTAATGCGGGAAAGTTTTATATATGAACTAAATGCCGGGACTATAGAAAATAAACGCAACACGCGGGAAAACGTATAATGCGAGAACGTAAGATCGGGGTTCCACTGTATCATAATAACATTGCTTTGTTGCAGATTAGGGCTTAAAATATGATGTAATTTAATCAGATGAGCTAAAGTTTTTGTGACGAAATGTGATACTTACATATATCCAAAATTGTGTGACTACATTTCTTTATATTTTATAACATCACCACACCTAGAATTTAAATTACACACAATTTAATGTTATATCATTACATTATGCATTATATTCAATTTTATCTCTTCTGATTAAGTAGAAATTTTCACCTCAGAGATTAGTTCTATAGGAAAATATGGTTTCTACAATAAAATTCTCGTCAAATGTTCAAGAAAATATTTATACATTTGAATGATCCAATTAGGACAATGCTTTAGTTTTGACATATTTTTTTTATAATGTCTAATGTGGATCAGCAAAATTAAAAAAAATCGTCCATTATACCCCGAGAGTCACAGATACATCTTGAGATTTGATAAATATAATATATTATATAAGTTTACTAAATCAAGCTTCCATAGTGGTACTTTTATTCTTCTATGGCTATGGCCATATATGGCATATAGTTTAATGATTGCAAAGTTAATCTCATGATATAATTCCTCCCTTTCCAGATGACACAGCTGAAGAGTACAACACATGACCAGCAGCGTTGCATTCGTCAAGGAGCTGCTCAGCTTGCTCAGCTTCAGGCGTCACAGGCTTCTCTTCAACAGGAGTCAGGAAGGCTTAGAACGCTCTTGGACATGGAAAAGGATGCTTTGTGTACACAGAGGGCGTTACATGCGAAAGTGAGTTTTTTAAAAGCTTTCTGTCTGTTTTTTAAACATTAACGTTTACTATTCATTAAATACTTCAAATATTTTCTGCAGGAACTGGAAGAAAAGGATAAAAGACTAGCAGCACGTTTGGAAGAGCAAGCTAAAAGGTTGGAAGAAGAATGGAAAGCAAAGCACGAAGAAAAGGAACAGGCTTGTGAACAACACGCAAAGGCTATCAAAGAAGCACAAGATAAGGTATATTAATTCTTGATTTATAGCACATGGTCTGCCATAAAATTTTGTTTCTATCTGTAAGAATCAAATAATTAATCGGCAACATTTATGTATGATCTGTACATATGCAGGTGGAAGTTGTTGTCAAATAAAAATGTAGTTTACAACTGGTTACATAATAACTGGCCTTGTCTTAACTTCAGAGTAATTCGAAAACATCAGTGATACTTCATTCCCAGTAAATTGATACATGTATCATTCCTAAAGAATCATTATCTAGACTTGTCACTTGGACTGGATCACTTGATTGTATTGAATCTTTGAACTGTCAGAAATATTTTGTTTTTAAAAAGAGAATATACCTAATTTGAATCATTATTAGCTACCAACAAAATATTGCTATTAATATTGATTAATATTTCGAAACTGAAAGACAACACAGCATAGATTAAATTTGTAGGTATTTCAAAGGAAAATTACATTTTGTTTTGTATGAAATTTAAAATTTTTATGTAAAAAGAATACAAAATAATTTATATAATAGGAATACATATTGGTCTTTTATTATTTTAAATACTGTCAGTTGACTTACAGAATAGTGTGAGAAAAAGACGGATCAATTATTTTATAATCTTTTTTTCAGCATAGTTTTTTTTAGTAAAAGTATCACTTAATCCCACAGGTGGAGATTCTCAAAGTCACTCTTAAGAAGAAAGAAAGTCAATTTGAGGAATCATTGGATAAAGCAAAATCTAGAGCTGACTGGGAATTGTTGGAAATGAGACGTATTTTGGATAAGGCAGACATCAAGTATGCAGAGGCCGTTGAGAGATTGCAAGACTCTCACGCTAGTGAAACAGGTACAACACAGAGATCCTAGTGGTCTCTCACTGAAATGCTATTATTTTTGAGCCGCGGTCTTTAGAAACTTTTTGCAACTGGTAAATGATAGAAGGGCGACAGAATTGACTTTTCCTAGAACACTTTCTGTGTAATTATGTACCATACTAAGAGCAGATATAGACGTTCAGTATACAGATGTTTATAAAGCATTTCACTGACGTTGAATAAAAATTTCACATTCTACTCCAGTGAATTTCTCTAAGAGGCTTGCACATCCCTTTGATAAGCAAACTATAATACCTGTTGTTAAGCAATGGATTTAATGCACAGCACATGTTTTTTTCCACCTGGTATGGAATGGGGTAAAGTTTGTAATAACAGTGAAAATGTAATATTGTTATCAATAAATAATTCTCGATCTTACGAACAATACATTCAATCGCTGTGATGTAATTTTTTTGACACAAAACATAACAGAAATACAATTTTAAAGAAATCTCTATTTATAAAACATTTTTTAATTTCAGAGCGTTTGACTGAAGAAGCCGAAAAGAAGGTCAAAGAACTTGAAACAAATCTAAGTAGCCAGGCCTGTTCCGCACGAGCTACTCTCGAATTAGTCAGGGGACAACTGAGGGCGGAACATGCTGAGGCACTTCAGAGACTAAAGGAAGCCCATAGAGCTGATATGGGTAAATCATTTCATATTTAAATAGATCTTGACCATTATAAATATAATATTCAATTATGATATACAGTGCCTGCTATTAATATAATACTTCCAAACGACTTATATTGTATCCTTTATTATACTGTATTTTGTATAAAAACAAAATACTTTTTTTTTACTAATTCCACAATTTTATATAATGATTTTGACCAGTTTCAAATAATGAAAATTTTATAGAAAATTCTCAAAAGAATGAAGTTCACTTACAGTACTTACACCATGACAATATAATTTGGAATTCCTTTTGATTTGATTTCATAGAACTGTATTAATTAAACATCTTATAAATAATTAGTGAAGCCCAGTGGAATCACTATTTATATATAATGCTGCATGCTGAAGTATTATAACCTGTCATACTCATAGTGTTCTTTTTTTTCAGAAAAACAATGGGAAATGTTCACAAATGATAAAGAGCAGTGCTTAGAAAGAATGAAAGCAGAATGTATGCTTGAGGGAGAAGAAGACAGAGAAAAAAGAGATAAACAGTTGATCAGAGATATTGAAGGTGAGGTTAAATTGTTTGATTAAAAATAAATAGTTGTCATTTCATTTTGTGATGAAAATTTTCTAGCTTATCCTTACTTATCTTTATTGCATTCATCAACATTGATTCCAGGAAGAGTTTAAATCTTAGCCGCATACAACTCATAAGGATTATATCATACCAGTATTAAATAAATTCATAATCAATAATAAATCCTAGACCTAACCGTTATAATAACACTACCTAATTTTCTTAATTCCATTCAATATATAATTAATACAAACTGTTTTTATTTTTTACTATCGGTAAATAATACTTCATTGTAATTAATTTAATTTTTTAATTCATGCGTATTTGAAATACATATTTCAGAATTAAAGTCTTCACTTGCTTCTCGTGAAGGTGACCTTGGTTCTCTGAAGTCAGAAGCGAGGAAAGCTAATGAAGCCCGAGTATCAGCAGAGCGTAGACTCAGGTCTAGTAATATATTCTTAATTAAATCTATATACTTATCGTTCAGCTTTTTATTATAGAAAAATTGATTCTGATTTTATTCTGAGTTTTAGAGAATAATTTATTGTCATTCATCATATTATATCACCATATATTCATACACATTTCATCCACATCGTTAACTCTCTCATTCATGTTCATTATAAATCAATCGTTCACTTACATCAAAATATCATAACCATTAAAACATTTTGTTTGTTTTCATCCTTCTTTTTACAGCATTCGTTTGGCATGATTCGCTTAATTTTTTTTCTTCATTTTCGTACTAACATTACGTTTATCATTCATGAATATTTGAGTCGTCAGAGATTCCCATGTTTTTTTTAAAGATATTCTTACTTGACTGTGCTGTCTATTTAAATAATATAAAGTTTCTTCATATTGATGATTCTTCTGGACACACGTCTAATAAATGTATTTATGTAAATCAGGTTAAAAAATGCACGATTTTATAAATTTATGATTACATTTTATTAAATGGTTGAATGCAATAACTAAATTGAGCCCAATTTTCGAAATGTTCGAGATGAACACTAAGTACCAGTTCTGTTAATAATTCAAATTGTGTTATGAGTAGAAAAATGTGTTATTTTGTCTAAAAAAACATTTTTTAGCTTAGTTGTATTGTAATAATGATGGATATATTTGTCAATATTATGAAGGAGCTTTAAATTATAAAAACAAAAGTAATCTACAGTCTCACATAACTCAGTTAAAAAGTTTCAATTGTTGATTTGTTCAGCTGGCCGATATCTGGAGGCGTCGGTTTGTTAGGAATTGTGGCTTTGACGGTCAGCGGTGTTCCAGCCCCGGCCATACTCCTGGCAATGGCACTATTAATTCTTTTGCTCTGGCCTTAGGTCTTGACCCTAGTTTTACAACCCCTTTTACATTTTATCTTTCTAATCAAATATTATTGTATGCTTGGTTTTATTCCAATTGCCCCACCTAGCTATGAAATATTTAAGTCTTTATTGAATTACTATGCACTGCCCTTATACTATTTTTTTGAATTTAGTCATCTGTTTAGTGGCAGAAGGCGCTTTGTTAAAATTGGCTCTTTTGAGTTATGAATACAGATACATAGATAGTTTTCACCAAGCTCTATCAGCTGGAAAAAAGTAATATATTATACATGTGTCAAATTCATTACAATTTTTTTTTTATTACTAAATGCTTTACAATACTTCATAGATAATAAATGAATTACATAAATTGACTACTTGTTATCATAAATATTGCTTAAAGTGAATAATAATATGTTTAAAATGTCAACCATCTTAAAACAAACTTTTTTGACTTAACGACTTTTGTCACAACAATATTATATGACATATCATTTATCCTGGCTATTTTTATTTTTTGAACTGAATACTATTGCTTTTGAGAAATTATGTGAATGGACTTTGTCAGTGTTCTGAAACCTCACGATCCATAACAATATACGTACACACTTCATCCGTGAAAACATCAATTTAAAACTTATTTACTTGAAAGGACAATTATTAAGACTAAGTTTCCATATAATGATTTCCATGAATTATTTGTTGAAAGATAATATTTAATCTTTATTTGTTTTTTGAAATACATTATGAGCAGCGTATGCTTTGCAACTTTTTAATCAAATAAAAAAAACAATTAGTTCCCCATATATTTAAAGAACAAATCGAGAATATTTTACTGTATTGGTAGAGACAAGTGATATTCATTCTACTGCGGCATCCACAGTTCTAGCTCAATTCAGACCAAACTTAGTTTGGTAAACCCTACGTTAAACAATAACCCTGAAGTTTCATGATGTACCGTAAACTCCCATCTGTGTATTGAATAAGTAGCGCTTTTTCAGATTTTCCCAATTTCATTTAATGCGGTTCCAATGATCTGCTGTTTACGCATACTGTTTACTCCCAGATATTTAAAGCTGTCGACTCTCAATTGCCACTCTGAATACTACAAAGTCTTTACAGAGCACTTTGCTTAAATTTGCCATGATTTTTTCATCAATTTGCTCAACAGTTTTTGTCTTTCTATATGACTCGACAGAAAGTATAGTAATTAACAAATACTTTCCCCGATATTGTAATACTAAGTGTCACAATTGTTGTATTAGACTTACTTTGTTGCTCTTGCAATACCTCTTTTTATTTTACTCAGGAGTAATGGTCAAGATAGTGATAATTTTGTGAAGAAGTTGCCACTTTTCTGTATATTTAAAAGTATTCAATATTTTTAAGCGTTAAACAAATGAATAATAATACAAACTGACTATTAGGATGAACAAATCAGAAAAAAAATATTCTTACAATCATATTTATTGTCATGATTACACTTGCACTACATATATTATATATACATTTGCTTTTTACTATTTGGTACTACAATGTTTATGTAAGCATCAACAATTTTTTACATGGGAATAATTTTATAATACTTAGTTGACTATTAATACTGCTTTATTCGTAATCAATAAATTTATAAATGAAATTAGTTTGCTATAGTATAGTTCACCTGAAAATGTTTTGTGACCGTTTTTTTCCCCGATCCTGCGCCGCTCACCGTTCAATGCTACCGATGATACATCGACTGTCAACACGCCAACGCAACCTCATCTACCTGTCTTCATCAACCGCCATCACTTCATCTCGTCGGCGACTGAAGTCACCTATATCTTCATATGATTTGGACTCATCTCGGCGGTGTTGATTTTCATCAAATTCAACCATCCATTTTGACATTGCACATCCATTTTGACATCATCATCAAATTAAAATTGATAAAAAATCACCGAAATGTGTCAGTGAAAATTGTTTCTTGTTAATAACAACTCTCATAATTCTCGTCAAACCATCACCCACCGAGCTTACTTTATTTGTATTCAACAAATTTCATTAAATATCAAAATGAATTGGATTCCCTTGATTGAATAATTTTATTGAATATTAAATAAAATACAGTGAAGCTCAAGTAACCTGCGCTGCTAGGGAAACTGCAGCAAGGGCTGATGCCGCTCGACAAGCGGAAACTGCTCAGAGGGAAGCGAAAGAAACCATCGATCATCTAAATAAGAAATGCGTTTGCCTGACAAATCTGTAAGTTAATTTACCAATTTTTGTTCTCGTGTTTCAGCTCTCAATGAAGAGCGTTTAAACTCTCCTTAGTATTGATTTGAATGGTACATACTTGGCAGAGCTCCATCATATTAAATCAACAACTAGCGATTGTATAAAGCGATTGCCAAAAACAGCAATCAACAATATATATTTATTCCTGCTATGACAGTCTGTTTATATTCTTAAGCATTCAGGAACTAAACCTGCAAATAAATTTAATATATTTTTAAAACTTAAAACTACTATACTATGAAATAAGTCTTGGGGCTACATTATATACCAGCTGTGTAATATCTACCCAACTACCCTTTTTTTACAATATTATACTTACAGTGTATCAAATATAAATAGGTATCTACTAGATGTTGATAAACTATTTCCACCAGATTTGAAGACATGCGATCACGCTGGCAACAAGCTCCCGGAGAGGCAGCGCAATTACGACGCGCTTTGCAAGATGAAAAGGCAAGAGCTGCAGCACTCCGAAGGCAATTGGACGCTATGTCACGGTAATCACTCATCAACCACTGTCAAATCATTTCAAATCACGTACAAAAAAAACACACATTTGTAATAACAATAATTGTTGCAGAGTATAAAACTGCTTTAATTTTGACAAAAAGTGCTATAAAGTGTGCATTACAACGCTTGATATTTTCAGAAAGTGTAAATAACAAAAGTGTGGTTGACATAAACAGTAACAGAATACTCCTAACGTTTTAAGTAATGCTTATAATTCAATAATGAAGAGCGCTGACAAGAAGTATAGCATATTGTGATTAGTTCATTGATTATTTCAATAAAATATCAGATCGTCTGCAAGAAGTCGAAAGAGTAACAGCTTGCTACTAGATATCAACAAAGGCACATGGACTTCAAACGAAAAGATTTTCTTTAAGTATCTGTGTGAAAAGAAATGGAGTATAAAATTGCCAAAAGTGAATGCAAGACTTTGTAATAAATTGATGTCATTTGAAATCATAAAGTTCATCTATGGATACACATAATACTCACATAAACACCGTTTCTCATAACAAGAGCTTCATTTTATTGAAAAGAATTACAAAATATTCTCGGTAATAAAAATGAATCAAAATAACGCTTTTATTATAATCTGTGACAATGATGCTGTTAAATGGAAGAGGACTATTTTCATTCAACATGCAAATGAGCTGCCGCTGAAATTCCAACAAAACAGAAATTACTGAAAAATAAGGTACAGAGAATATATTTTTAATTCAATGCAAAGTAGCAACATTCAATTTCTAATGTTTTTTTAGCGGTAAGCAGTACCTATCTGATGCTTCTTTGGTATTGAATTAGATATGAATTTATTATTCTGATGCTACACAAATTGCATTAATCATAGATGTCTTAATAATTAAGATAAAAGATGCCTGCTACCAATGGTACATTCGGGTTAAAGATAAAATTGCATTCAGACATATTAAAAATATATTTACAGTCGGTTTACAGTGACCTATTTTCTTTTCAAAAGCTATCAATCACTTTTATAATACTAATTGTTGATAATTCTTTAATTTTTGAGCGCATTCAATATAAATGTGAACTATTAAATTGTCTCTATACTTATTATAAAATTATAATTGAATATGAATATCCACAAAGTAACAGGCCAATTCTTTGAAAAAATGTCATATGATGTGGGAAAATAAGAGTATTTATCACTTTGTTTACCGGCTCTTTTATTTAAATTTGTAGTTTACATATTATTTCCCATTTGGTGGCCAAATAGCAAAAGCACAGTTTTGTGCACTTGTAAGCATTGTGTTAAGAAAATAGAAGAGTTGAAGAATGATAATTTTATAAGACTGACATCCACATGAAGAAACAAGGAGTTGATTTTATTTGCTTATCTTAATTACTCATGTTTGATGAAGTTTTTAGTGTTTGTGCTTCTATATGCTTAGAAATCATACATTAATATATTATCCATCCAATCATATGTACCTTCAAAACTACATATATTAAACAAATGAATATTCACTAAATATAACATAAATATGTTTTTAGAGGAATGATACCTCTTCAATCTACCAATTCAATAAGAAGATCTCTTAAATCTAATAGATTCTAAAGTACTTACCTATATAAAGTGAAATTAATCCATAATCCTGATTTCCACTGTAGTGTCCAGTAATTGATCCAAAGAAAATTTGTA
The DNA here is from genome assembly GCA_028554975.1 of Himalopsyche kuldschensis. Lineage (NCBI taxonomy): Eukaryota > Metazoa > Arthropoda > Insecta > Trichoptera > Rhyacophilidae > Himalopsyche > Himalopsyche kuldschensis. The sequence goes on along the minus strand of JAHFWI010000058.1, from coordinate 2,670,716 downwards.
TGGGTTTCTACATAATGAGTAGAAGTCCCACATAAAAATAAAATTATTTGGTGAAGTAACCAATTATCATATTATCCCAACCTATTATATCCAACAAACTATCCCGAAAATATAATATACCTACATTTTCTTTCTCTCAGCATTTTCACTTTCGCAAATAAGTACCTACAGTCAAATCTTAAGACAAAGAAATGATAATTTCTATTTCATCAATCCAATGAATTAAAAATATTTGTTAAATACCTTCTCCTGAATCTTGTAAGTCTCAGTAAACAATAGTAACAACGGTTAGCCACAATTATCATAAACCTTGTTGATCTTTCGCATACTTTCAAAAAGTAACCTAAATGTGGATATTCAACGTTTTGGAAATTATTACTTATTTCGAAATTCGTATTCAATACATAATTCAAAGAGAGGAGTTTATAAGTTTTGATATTAGAATATATTCCCTGAAAAATGTAGTAAAACTTGCTTATCATAATTATTGAAGTAGCCGTTTATTAATCCCTTTTTACGTGTTGTAGATAACTTGATCGTATAATATAATCTAAAGTATTTAGTTATTATTGATGTTACTAAATATGGACACAATATTCACATGTTTCATTGAAATTGAAAGTGCTTACACATTTTGTTTTTTTTTTAAATATTGACAAGTTATCATCAATAGTTTTTATTTAAGATTCATTTAAAATATTATTATACCCAATGTGATTATTTTAAGATTTTAATACATTTTATACCCAGAGCTGTATTTATTTTTAAAAAATGTCTAAGAATCATGTTTCGTTTTTTATTGTTTCCTTAACATCCTCATCACATTTAATTTCATATCGTTGACTTTTCTAGCAAAACATTTTTTCATTACAAGGAATTAAATGTGCCTCTATATGAAATTTTATGACACATATACAAGCACGTATTGGTCTATTAAACAGCTGCAATGCTGTCAATTGTTTTGATATTTCAGTCAAAGATATAAAATAATTTATAAAAATCATCCTGAACTGTCATTTTTCACAATTTTGATTATTGTCAACATTTGAATATTTCAAATTTATATTTAAAGCATATTCTTTTGCTTAGATTTATTTGATAGAAAAGAATGTCATCAAAAATGACTCATCAAATACCAAACTTCCGTATTGCACCGAATGGTAATTTTATTTGGTGAAGAGGGGGAGAAGGTATTTTCTATGCTGAGAATCCCTCCCACATATAAAATAAGTAATGGGGTAGAACTATCTATATCAACTAAAGTTCTCCTGTAATATAAACATAAATAAGATAATCTAAATAGAGAATCCATCCATTTATCATAAAGCTGCTGTGATATGTACACTAATGCTATTTTCGCTTCACATAGACATTTTACATATTTAAAATATTATTGAGAATCATAGTGTTCACTGTGAACTGTTAAATGATCGAAATATGGTTTCATACACAAGAAGAATACAAGGAAATAGAATGATTTCCGAACAGAGGAATATTGTTTAATTTGAACAACAAAATTAAAAAATGATGACGTGTGTAAAAAGATTCACAAGTCATGTAAAGCAAACGCCATAACGTTGATTAAAAATTACTGCTCATCGTGCTATTACTTTTTAAAATGGTCTCAATAATATCCAAAATATGATTGTTTATGGTTTGTCATCATCATCACCAATGCGGATCGTCATTGCAGAGCATGGAAAATAATTTTAAAATAACTCTATTTTTCTCTTTTTTCTTCCAATACTTTACAAATTCAAAAGACCCTTTGAGCCGCAAAAGTGGCAGTTGTAGGAGTGTTGGCCCCAAAATATGCGCTCGCGTGCTGCGCAGTGCGTGCATGCCACATACCTACATGATATTCGCGCGGCACTGAAGACAAGATTACACTTACTGTAAGTAGAATTCAACGCCCACGGCAATATTTTTGGTCCATCACCATTGATGGAAATATTTTCACAAAAAGTATTTTTGTATTACTCTCAGTTAGGGCAACATTTATGACTTCAATAAATTCAAATTTTTTAATGATAATTTTGCAAATCAAATAAAATATGACAGACTATAGGTATAATTAAGCCAGATTTTGCTATACCAAGGTAGGTACCTGCTTTTCAAAGTATTATATATAGGAAATTTCAATCGTCAAAATTGTATACACTAATTTATCACTTACGACTCGAGCTTTCACTTTAGGCCTCTACAAGTGCATGAATGTACTCGAAACAGTTTGTATCGTTTATATATTCTATATTTCAGGTGATTTATCGATTCTGTTCAAAGACATGGGTGTTTGTGTCGTTTAAAAGTTCCTTAACACCCATCTGATCCTATAAGCGTAGTGAGAGCTTTATTAGCCTGCTACTATTCCTGTCCTTACCTAATTTTTTCTATCCCAACTCTCATCAAACTAAAGAGAGGTTGACCGACTGGATTAAAAAAATATTTCAAATAAACCTTTACAAGCCAAGTTTCAAGGTTTCGGCTGATTTTTCAATCGATTTCAGTTTCAGGGAATGGTGATGTCATAATAGTATTGAAATAAATTTCGATCATCACAAATATGACTATATTGGTACTAATGTTACTTAACTAATTTTCATTAATTATTTTTATTAAATAATTGTATAAATAATACAATCGGTTATACCATCAGATCAGGGAAATCCATGCACTTGATGTCCAAGATGCCAAAAGAGAACACAAGGGTTGTTAGTGACAAATTTTATGGAAGTGTACAAAATTTTATATCAAAGTTCCATCAAGCAACCTCAGTCGATATTTTAAATTCTACTAGATATAGGGATGCCACCCGCTATCTTGCTTAGCAAATTATATGAAATATTATAGTCTTAAGTTTTTTTCAACAGTTATATTATTTATGAAAGATGTATATTTTTCATTGTTTTCTGTACTATGTTTGTATAAATTTGTAAATATTTTTTTTGAATCAAATCTAAAACGATCTTCAGCTTCTTTAAAACTTTATAATATTTCTTATATTTGTAGCTTTAAATATTTTTGTTATTTTTGCACTATTTCTAATATAAAACTAATATTTTTTATCTAAAAGGTACATGACTTTTACCTAATAATTAATCATATCAATTACCTTCAAAATGGTAAAAGAAAGCATGCAGTTGACTATTTAAAAACTTTGTTTACCTACTTGAAAATCTGAAGATGGCTATTATTTTGTATCTACTCATAGATTTATACTCTAATAAGTAAATCCATAGACTGGCATAAACAATTTCAATTCTATTAAGTGTAAGCCACTAAAAACTTTTGACATTTTTTATATTGACGAAAATAATATTAAAGAATATACCAATGGTATAATTACCCTCCAGACTTTGATTATTATTGTTTTCGTATCCGGGTTTCTACATCAAATATCAAAATTAATTTCATTTGTTAGGAATATTCGTTTTATGAAAATAATTTGAATAGACTTTACCGGCGAACTTACCAAAAGTAACATATAAATGAAATACTATGAACAGTGTCAAAAGTTAATAACCTTTCATCTTACTATCATATTATAGTCACACTCAAATATTGTTTTCCGTGGTAAGGCGGTGCCGTAAATTGGTATTTATATCATTGATTCAACAATTAATATATTTCTTTAATTAGACATTACATGCTTTAAGCTAAACGTGAAAATGGCGGTAATAGACTCAAGTCCTTCATTCAAATTATAAGATTCTATTATATACTGCTGCTTTAAGTTGTTGGAGAGTGGTATATATGTAGGTACATATAGTGACATATTTGAGTGTGCAACAGTATCTTAAAATCAAAACTGGTAAAAAATTTGTGTCAATCTTAAATGAATATCAAAATATTTGAGTCGACAATGGCTTATTTAGAAATAATAAACAATAAAAAATATCACCTACCGAGAAAATTTTATGCTGATCACATAAATTTATACAATATTATTGGAGTTTTGTTGAATATGAGGCTTTTAAAGATTCTTTCTCTTAAACTTATCAACTTCTTATATAGAATGATCGTTCTCTTCACGAAGTCTATTATTCCTTCTAACCTATAAGAATTAATTTATTTCATGTGATTAACTGATAATTTACCGACTTAAGCCAAGCTAGATTTTTTGATACTGGTAATATGGTAATGGAGGAAACAAAACTGTTATCGATACCGTCCTCTTTTCATCAGTCATAACAAACATACCAATTATCACGGCGTAAAAAAATTTTGAGTGTTAACAAGGGCACCCGTCGGTGATGGTTCAACAGCTACCGGAGGAGGCGACCGTCAGCAGAACCCGATGGAGACTTCAGAGGCCAACCGTCCTGAGCTTACGACGACTGCCGATTCCAAAGATGCTTTGATCATAAGTGTCGCTGTACAACCGGTACCCAACAAAAAAATAGCAAGAGGACTAGTAAAGACATCACTGGCAACACTGCAGAACAACAATGCAAAATGTGATTTGGAGATTTCACTCCAAGATGATGTAGGCAATATTGGGAGGGTTAAGCCGTTAAGTTCAATAAAAAAAGGTGTGAAAGATCAATCTCCTGTTATAATGAATGCAAGTGTTGAAAATGTGAAAAGAGATATGATAAAGAAAGCGAGCGTGCAGAGTGAGAGCTCTACGAATGACACAGTTTTGAATGCTAGAGAGATTGAAAAAGTAGACGCTAACAGTACTCTAAAAAATGATTCGTTTAAACGTAATATTACGCAAAAGAACAAAGAAAAACAGGGCTATTGCAATTTTATCGAAGCTAATATTAATAATGTAAGCTTAAATAGAACTAAGATTATGAAACTCCCACTGAATAACAAACTAGAAGCAAGTAGACCCGGGCTAGGGGACAAAGTAAAACCTATTGATAAAAATAATCAGAAACAAGATATTAACTTCCCTGAAAACGTGACTAAGAATGCCTCGCTTGACAGTAATAATGCTAAAACTGCGTCTCGTATAGGATTAAATAAAATCGGTATTGGCAATCAACCTAATCAAAAAATTGTCAATCCTGTTGACATAAAGAAAACAGAAAGTATCAGTAAGCTTGCGAGCGATATCGATACTAGTCAAACAAAGAGGGAGGAGAAAATCAATCCCGGTCAATTAAACATAGCATCAAATGATGTAAGAACAGTAGACAGTAAAATAAGTACTCAGAAAATTTCAATTCTTAAAGGAAATCCTCTTAGCAAGAGTATTCCTAAATCAATGGAAAATGTAGGCATTGCTAAAAAATTTACAGTTAACAAGTCCGATCTGAACATAATTTCCAGTAAAGATAAGATTGATGATGAACCCAAAGGGAAACCTGAAGTAACTAAAACCATAATTAATCTTCCTACAACTAATCTGGCTGACACAGCGGATACTCAGATCAATGCAAAATCTATTACCATTGATAATGCGGAAATGAAAAACCAGTCTTTCGGTGCAAAGTTTTTGAAAACTTTTCTTAATCCTAGCACTTCTACCAATGATGCACAGCCTAAAAGGATGGTTCTCACAGGCGGTGTTCGAAAAGCTGCAAGTCTGTTTGACAATAAAGATAAGATTAAATTGTCTCCAGCACTGGAAAAAATTGGCGTTGAAGATGTCAAGTATGTTGAATCACAATCTGCCACGCAGGGGTGGATGTTAGATGTTCAAAAACAGGCAACTAAGCGGAGAGGACGAATCACTCTAAGCCCACCGAAAGACCCACCTGTTGAATTGCCCCAAGTAACTGTCCCCGTGAGAATCAAACAGTTCGATCCGTATAGAAATAAGAAATGATTTTCATAAAAGTCAATGCCAGCTTTCCTAAATGGTCATGAAGCAACAGCCAATTTCACAGATGACATGTAATGTAAATGTCGTTCTCTTTTCATGTCATTTAATAATAATATCAATATATTACTCCACGTCGGAATCCATTGTGCAACCCAAGATATATTACAACCTATGATTATTATACGAGACACTACTTTTTAAGCAATTGTTACTCTCAAGCATTGCGTTATCTTGACGTTTCATCCATATTGCTTGCAATATATTGTAATCCAAGTCAATTTTGATCTTTGTTTTTTGGTATGTTTACAAGGGCCAAGGATTAAAATATAAATTCAATAAATTTTCTTTGTTCATCTACTACTTATAATTAACAATATTAATTAATAGGTTTTCATTGATGTTATATCAATATTAATTTAACACCTTTTATTTTAAATTATATTCAGATAATTTTGCTTTTATTTTTAATAATAAAATGGTTTTTTAATGAGGATTTTTACTGTATACACCTGATATTTTTGTCAATAAAAGAAATATTTCAACAATTATTGCATATTTTTATTTAACTTTCACATGTGCCAAACAGTTTTACAAACAGTGGAAAATATTATAAAGATATATTGAAAAATAAAATAATATTTACATATATTATTGAACAGATTCATGGAGAACAATACAATAAATATTACAAATATATTATTTCAGAATAATTTTTGTTAAGAAATTTATTGCAAATCTATAATTGTCAAAATAATTGAATTAATAAAAAAATATAATTAACTCTAATGACAAACGAAATACAGGGAGTCCTCGGTAGCAGAGTCATAAAGTTTCAAAAACTTTTAAGATGGATCTTTGTGGTACACGTACTCATAATAGAACTATTTTGGTCCCCGTTAAAAGGCATGGTGTTTGTGGAAACCAATTACTCTTGAGAAATGGACCCCGTATACAACGTATTTACAAATCTAACATAGGATAAAATACAACCTATGATAATTCAATTTTATCAGCCCCAGAGAGATTAAGTGTCAGTGCGCCTAGACGTTTTCTTAAAGTTTCTGAACAATTTTACTGTTTTATTTTGATACAAAGTTATCACAAATAGATAAGCACTGTGTGGCTTTTGGAACGGTCTCTCTTCACCGATAAATTATCACTTTAAGGCTTAAGGGGATAAGTTGTTTAATATTAAGAATAAAAGTTTTTAAAGGCTATCATTAGATAAAAGTCAAAGTCAGTGTTTTTAACCAATGAACTGCAACCAAAATCGGGTCAATTTACATTTTGTGGTTCAATATATGTTCTGTACAAATATTCTTGTGAAAAGAGCAAAAATTAACATATTTTATTAACAAGAAGTAAAGCGAGTGGTTCTGCAGTGCCAGGGCCAATCTAGTAATATTTTAAGTTGCAAGATTTGTCAGTATGGTGTACTGCTATTTGTAGCAAAACTGTATTTTGTATTAGAAAAATATACTTAATTCTCGTTTCTAAGTATGGTTAATTTCATGCATTGTGTTGTGGATCACAAAACCAAAAGTATATCCCTGATTTGGGTAGCTTCTCAAAAAGGTTAAGAAACACCGATCTAAGAAAAGAGTCCGATAAAATGTGTAGTACTCGGGAGGGTGGGTTCCTATTGATCAACATTTCGTTGGCGAAGTCCATATTGACGTACAAGACCTATAAAAAAAAAAACAATATAATATTACGTTTAGACGTAAGTCTGTTGCAGAAAAAACATTTCATATGAAATTGTCCAATCTGTGAAATTTGCGTGTCCGACAAGCTAGTGCAAGTTGATACATGCATTCGGTTACACTTAATTAATTAATAATTGATACATAATTCGGCATTCTTTTCGAGCGAGATCTCAACACCGATGAATAAAGCTTCTCAATACAAATTTTGCGTGTGGCATAGTACAGACTGACCACGCCACTTATGAACTCGAAAGAGTGGCGCTGTGAGAATGTCCTGAATGACGCCCAGAAAAAAAAGATTTCCAGAGCTCAAAATTGTTTAATTCCCTAATTTGATATAGACGCAAGGGCTTAGTGCGGTAGGTGGATTTTTATGTCAGAGGGGAGAAAAATTATTTAGCATTAACGGCTGCCACACACTCAAGTGAACTGTTAAAGAAATCAAGAGTGTAAATACTGGCATGACGTCAAAAATCTTTTTTTCTCCCAACTGTTCCAACTCTTGGAACATTGCAGAAAGTGCACCTCTTGGGTGTTATCGGCTGACATGTGTGAATCATCGCATCTTTCAATATTTATACGGGAATATGTGAGGAATTTTAAATGAGAAATTGGTATATTTTGATATTGCTTATCGCTTGAATATGAATGGGGTATCGGTGCACCATTACAAAAGCCGTCCCTGAATATATCATGTACTCTAGACGCTGCTGCAACAATTTCACTTGAATGCTTGCCCGAATTGAAATCCAAAAGGAATATTTACAATTTGTGAATATTTAATTTCACGTGTAATTTAATTAATTATAGTTTTCCAAAATGCCTTAGTCCCAATTTATTCCAATTAACCGGCATCCCCTGAATAGATATCTGCTTTCAATGTGAGTCATATGGAGGTATCTCCACCGAAGTGGTTCCACAGAACTGGATGTTATTTAATCCTTCGACCTTTATTTTTTTGGAAGAAAGTAGGGGTAGAAGGATACGGGCTATGACAGGACTAGTAAGCTTATTGCTCTCGGTAGGTCCCCTCGTTTGCTACTAATATTATGCTTCATTGTTAGAATTATTACCTTGCAGTCGAAATTGTGGGCAGTATGTGATGGTGTGAGAAGTATCACGTCCGGTGTCTTTACAATACGTGCAGTTTGTTTTCAACAGCACTGGACAGGAGCAAAACCCTTTAGAATCTTTTAAGCTATGTCTTCTGTAGAAAAATGGTTGTTCACCATTCTGCCTACAGAATGAGCACTCCTGTGAAATAAATGAAATTGATTATAATATATTTATTTTTATATGTATAAAGTAATCTCTTATTATAGAACAGTCAATCTCATGGGCAACAAGGATACATTTTCAGTTTCATACAAAATTTGAGGATAGGTTTTTTTTTCCCATTACATAAAAACTTCAAAGGATTAAACGCTCTTTAGTTGATGAATTATTATACCCAAGATCGTCTTACTATGAAAATCTTAATTACTTTGCAGTCAGATAGTAATTGATGCTGACACAATAATTCTAAACTATTGCAATATGAATATAATATAAAATTTTCAATTTCTTTGATTATTCCACATGTCACTGACTATATATTTCAAAATATTATACCATTATAAGTCGTGATGTATGTATTAATTTATTTGAATCGTATGAAAAAATCAAAAAACAGGATTTAAAATTCAAATTTGGAAAATCAATTACAGAAAAATATTTTTTTTTTCGGACTTTTTTTAAGCCAAGCTATATATATATTCATAGTCATCAATAATTCCATTATGTATATTTCATCTACTGAACATGTATGTACCATGTCATAATCAAAAAAAATATATCTAAATTCTAAGAGATCAATTAATACACACTAATTAGCACACAGACAATTAATTAGTATTCCCTAAAAATTCTTATCTTTTGTTGAAAAGTTGCCTGGATACGAAAAATACTCACCATTTGCTCGGACCACTCATCTCTTGGAGGCTGTCTGTTCCTGGCACTGCGGAACTCTGAAAGTTTAAACCAAAACAAATAACAAGAATATCAACATAAAAGTGATATTTTAAAGAAAGCTTGTGAATCTAATATGATGCCCTTGATGCACCCACCGCAAATGTAGTTCAGTCGCCTGCCGTCTACAACAAAAACGCTAAAGACTCTCACCTCAGTATAACAGATTAACATATTTACCATTTGCAATTGTACGATTTTGAATCGCTATAGGTGCCAGATTTTGAAGAACACTTGCAGATTGCTGTAGAAGCAAATTATTTTTTTGCTGAGAAATATCACTTGCAAGATATATTCCCATTTTGACGTTAATGGACCTAGTGTCAAGGGTGTCAACCATTAAAAAAAAAATACTTAACTTAACTAAACTGATGGTGTATAAAGAATTAAATATTTAGCTGGATTAAATATCAGTCCCAGCTCATTCATATAAGTGATGGCAATATATTTACCTATTTTCTTAGTGGAATGTTTGGGTGCACCAAATATTAAATCAGCTATGGATTGTTGTGGCAGTAAATATTCACAGTATGCTTCATCGGATGACGCCTCTGCCGATTTCCTTTCGCCTCTGGTGCCGGCTGAAAAAAAAATACTAATCTTAACAAAACTGACAGTATTGAGAATGAAAACTTTAATTGACTATACACTAATTCTTCGAGCTCATTCATGTAACATTATTCTGATACATTTACCATTTTCGTCATCAAAATCTGGCTTCATTATATTAGTTGGCCACACATTTAGGGATTGGCGTGATGCAGCAGGATATGATGCACCAGAGGATGATGCTGCTGTTGATTCCCAGCGACTGGCGATGGCTGGAACAATTTACCGAACTTAATAAAACCAACAGTATTGTGAATGAAAGCTTTAATTGACTATATATGACTTCTTTAAGCTCATTCATGTAACTTTATTCTGATACATTGATGGCAATATATTTACCTATTTTCTTAGTGGAATGTTTGGGTGCACCAAATATTAAATCAGCTATGGATTGTTGTGGCAGTAAATATTCACAGTATGCTTCATCGGATGACGCCTCTGCCGATTTCCTTTCGCCTCTGGTGCCGGCTGAAAAAAAAATACTAATCTTAACAAAACTGACAGTATTGAGAATGAAAATTTTAATTGACTATACATTAATTCTTCGAGCTCATTCATGTAACATTATTCTGATACATTTACCATTTTCGTCATCAAAATCTGGCTTCATTATATTAGTTGGCCACACATTTAGGGATTGGCGTGATGCAGCAGGATATGATGCACCAGAGGATGACGCTGCTGTTGATTCCCAGCGACTGGCGATGGCTGGAACAATTTACCGAACTTAATAAAGCCAACAGTATTGAGAATGAAAGCTTTAATTGACTATATATGACTTCTTTAAGCTCATTCATGTAACTTTATTCTGATACATTTACCATTTTTGTCATCAAAATCTGGCCTCATTATATTAGTTGGCCACACATTTGGAGATTGGCGTGATGCAGCAGGATATGATGCACCAGAGGATGACGCTGCTGTTGATTCCCAGCGACTGGCGATGGCTGGAACAATTTACCGAACTTAATAAAGCCAACAGTATTGAGAATGAAAGCTTTAATTGACTATATATGACTTCTTTAAGCTCATTCATGTAACTTTATTCTGATACATTTACCATTTTTGTCATCAAAATCTGGCCTCATTATATTAGTTGGCCACACATTTGGAGATTGGCGTGATGCAGCAGGATATGATGCACCAGAGGATGACGGTGCTGTTGATTCCCAGCGACTGGCGATGGCTGGAACAATTTACCGAACTTAATAAAGCCAACAGTATTGAGAATGAAAGCTTTAATTGACTATATATGACTTCTTTAAGCTCATTCATGTAACTTTATTCTGATACATTTACCATTTTTGTCATCAAAATCTGGCCTCATTATATTAGTTGGCCACACATTTGGAGATTGGCGTGATGCAGCAGGATATGATGCACCAGAGGATGACGCTGCTGTTGATTCCCAGCGACTGGCGATGGCTGGAACAATTTACCGAACTTAATAAAGCCAACAGTATTGAGAATGAAAGCTTTAATTGACTATATATGACTTCTTTAAGCTCATTCATGTAACTTTATTCTGATACATTTACCATTTTTTTCATCAAAATCTGGCCTCATTATATTAGTTGGCCACACATTTGGAGATTGGCGTGATGCAGCAGGATATGATGCACCAGAGGATGACGGTGCTGTTGATTCCCAGCGACTGGCGATGGCTGGAACAATTTACCGAACTTAATAAAGCCAACAGTATTGAGAATGAAAGCTTTAATTGACTATATATGACTTCTTTAAGCTCATTCATGTAACTTTATTCTGATACATTTACCATTTTCGTCATCAAAATCTGGCATCACTATATAAGTTGGCGCCTCATTTAGGGATTGTGGTGATGCAGCAGGATATGATTCACTAGAGGATGCTGGTTCCCAGTATCTGGCGAAGTCTGGAACAATTTACCGAACTTAATAAAACCAATAGTTTTGAGAATGAAAGCTTAAATGGACTAAATAGCAGTTCTTAAAACTCATTCATGTAACCTTTTTTCTGATACCGTTTTCATCATAGAAAACTGCCCTGAGTGCATTAGTTTTCTTACCACTTGTAGTTTCTTCTGGCAGTAAAAATTCACATAATGCAGCAGCAACTGTCAAATCCCTACTACGCTTGGTGCCAGTTGAAGAAATTTAGCAATATTATCGTTTATATTTTGTAGAACATTTGCGGGTTGCTGTGGAAGTAAATATTCACATGATGCAGCAGGAGATGACGAGGGTGTCAGTTCGCATTTTCTCCAGATGGAAACTGAATAAATTTACCAATGTTAGCAAAACTGGCAGTATTACAGGATTAAAACTTTAGGTGGACTTAATACCAATTCTTCGTTCGACAAAAGTGTCATTACAAAAATCTTCTCATATAACCAGGATCTTAAGACGTAACACGAAAGGGATTCCCAAGGAAACAATTGTTTGTGAATCAAAATATTTTTTCGATTAACCTTCAAACGCCCGTGCATTTTTTGCAAAATATCCATGCAACCCGTAGCTCGTATAAAAATAATAATATCTCCAAAACACAGTTCAGTCAGTTTATGTTGGTAAAATAAAAAGCATTAGCAAAATAAAAGATTGCTTATAATCTAGGAACAAAGACCAGCATCACAACTTGTAAACTTTCTAATTCTCAAGGTAAAAAATTCAATGAATCCATTTTATCTACAGCTATCTTGAAAATAAGAATCGATCACCCCAAAGGATAAATTTCTAATACTTTCGATGGATTCAGCAGTAACTTTGTGGAAGTTCATTTTAATATAAAATTTCTAGATATGGAAAATAAATCTGTATCCCCATTAAAATAAATTGTACGGTGTGCATATAGGTGATTTATTACGGTCCACTAGATACAACAATACGCATATCCCAAAAGTCAACCTTGTAATGCAGTTGTTTATATTTCTCATTCGACAAAAATATTTAACGAAACTGAAAATAAAATTATGGATCGGTATCTCAAAAACATTATTTATTAAAGCTAATATTCATATGTTGAAAACTATAATCATAAATCAGTGTAATTCGATGGCGAAGTGCACCATCACTGGTCCCATACAGACTGTAGGGCTTTAAGAACATTTTATGTTGCGAAACTGAGAAAAAAAATCAAGCCTCAGCCAGATTTACCGAGCTTGACGAACAATGATATTCATCATCCAATTTAATTTTTTCTCAGCACGCTTACATTTTTTTAGGACTAAAACAGTGAAAACTATATATTCCAATATATTTACCGTTTACAGGGCCACTTGCAGGTTGATGATGACGATAAACAATCCTATATCTCCACCACTTAATATCACGTCCCCACATCACAATGGCCACTGAAAAAAATTATCAATCTTTTGAATGCTGATAGTAGCAAGAATGAAAGTCCAACTGAATTAAATGCACTAAAACAGTTTATATATCCGATGTCAGTATATTTACCGTTTGCATCACGGGAAGTAACTAAGTAGCTAATTTCATCTAGAAATTTATTTGAATAATGCCTTTCCACCGAAAAGAGACAGTTAAAAGCTTAAAAATGGTTCATATCGAAAACCAAAGTAACCATGATGTAAGAATGTTGACTATGCATAGTTGCAAAAAATTATATGTATTAGAAAAGTGCATCTTTAATATTTACACATGGTTCGATGACATAATATGAATTTGGATCCATTCAAATTTCTATGATGGAACCAAACACACTCTTCTTTTTAGTTAGAATATATATATTGGGAGTGGTATATGACTACTTCACATTGAGGAGTATACTAATAATTTTGAAACCGAGTTCAGAAAAATTAAGATATGAATGACTACTCACCATTGAAGCTCGTAATACTGTGCCGAGGATCTCCTGAAGGTTCCCGAACATATTCCTGAAATTCCGAGTCATCTATGGAAGCCCTTTCAGCTGAAATTATAAAAACCCCATAATGTTATTCAGGCCTTTTTTTCCCATTTAACGCGGTGGAACGGTGTTCCGGCACCTTTTTTCACAAAATCAATTAGACAAAATTTTACTTAAATGATATTTGAATATATTTTTATTTAGTAAAAAGCTTGACATGAAGTTCCGGCACCTTTTTTTCCAAAAAAAAGCCCCGATGTTGTTTATTCTACATCTGAAGAAGATCACAAATAACGATTTTTAAAAAGGATTCACATCTTCAGGCATGTTAAGTGCCTGAAATGCATGAAACAACAAATATACTTTGACAAATTCACGGCAAAATAATTTAGGTATACATTGATGTAGCTCTGGCGCATAGATACTGACAAAAATGATGAAGATTTTTATAACGGTTCTAAAGCTAACGACATACCGGTGGGCAACTACTTTTAAGGCATCAAAAAATACCATTTCTCAAATTATCACATCGAATATGTATCTGAGATCTCTTAATGCTCACAACATGAATATAAACTTTTCGTTTTAATAGTTTTCTTAAAAGATATTCAACAAAAGGTTCAATCAGGGCTGTCAAAACTTTTGATAAAATATTCACAATATTTACGTAAATATTATTTAGCATGTACATGTACATATGTTTCAAACGAATTGAATAAATATAAATTATTCATACAATCATAATAAAAATTTAAAAAAAAAATCATTCTATGATAGCCAATCAGGGTGAAAATTGACATAATATTATAAACTATGTGTGCCAACCCTTATCGACGATTCGTAAATAAGCGATGTATGGTGTATGGTAATTAACATGGGATTGCTTTCATAAGGGATCAAAGACATCTAAGCCCTTAATTAACGTAAGAAGTTTTAAGGTATTGTCCTTTTTTAATTTTTGAAAAAGTCGTAGCTGGCAACAGGTTAAAGAGTTTGTTTTTTTTTTCAAATCTCAAATTCTACATGAACATACTGGCCATCATACGGGGTACAGGCTCCCCTACTGCTCCCCATTTGGATGGACCAGTGCTGAAAGTAAATTCGCCGTCTTCCATTTTTCTATAATTGTTCATCTATAATGAAAAAATAAATAAGAGTTAGAATATAAAGCCATGAGTATTTTTTTTATTTAGCATCGTCATTTAAAAGTTGAATTCAGTGGTTGTTGTCTTCGGTCGCAGATCGCATGGGCTCGAGTCCCAGTCAGGGAGGTTTAATTTTTTAATCGAATTATTGATTTCTATCCTGAGACATGGATGTCTTTTTATAAAATTCCTTACCACACATATCTGATCCTAAAAATGGAACTTATTGACAGCGATTCAGGAACCAATTATACTGTGTCCTAGTCCTTCCTATTCTTTCAATTTAGTTGAATAATTCATTTTTTTTAAATCGAACAAGAATCCAACAAGTTTCGCGACAATCTAGCCATGTGTTAAATTTGTAAAAGATAAAGCTCTTCGGATGGACTGAAATCAGGGATCGTCAGACTTTTTGAGAAACGGACTGGATTGAAAAATTTTTAAAACTTGGCGGGCCGGATGACTAAAAAATTCGTGCTGGAATCCAATTACAATATGAATTTATATGTTCTTATATAATTGTATTATGAAAACAAAGCTATTTCTATAAGATTGTATAAATAAATACTTTGGCCTTTCTTTCGGTAAGAAGAAATAACAAAAATCGACATAAAACCATTGAGGGCATAAATTCACTTAATAATTAAATGTCATATTGAGCAATTTAAAATTTGTATAAAATTGGTGGATATTAATAATTTAACTTTCACTGATTTTATCTAAAAGAGTGGGACTAAAGTAAACTGGAGAATAATTGGACGAATGTGAGGAGGAAAATAACCGAATGAGATACATAGAATATAAAGGTAATTTTATGTACAGCTAGCTGTTACTCTAATAACCATTCCAATATAGCGATGGCATCATAATTTCCATCCAAAACGGCGGGAAGGCAACATGAATTATAACATCCAAGATGGCCAAATGGCAACATGAATAATTTTCAAACAAAAAAAGAGTCGATATGTATATGTATCGCAATTCCATGAATTACGCGAAAAGAATGGCAATTTCCGATATAGGGATATTTTATTACGACGTAATTAATAATTATCGGCGGCCATTTTAACGTAAAAATTTTGGCCTGGGCCCAAACATTGGGTTGGCTTATAAAATTAAAAAACAAATTTTAAATCATTGAGAATATAATCAGATTCGTAATTAAAGAATAATTGGTATGGTCACCGACAACATAACAGAATGAAATATACTATGGTTTGATATACAACTATTAGTATCTAGTAATATTAATTAGTTAATTATAAATATTTCATGATTTTATCTAAATTTTCATCAAAAATCGTGTGAGAGAATAGAAGGAGAACCTACAAGCAAAGAACGAGTTCAAAGAAATTTGCCCAAATTATTAATTTAGCAGTCATTTGGATTACCGAAACGGGCAATATTAGTTCTTCAAAAACAAAATAATCATAATATTATGAATACAGAACAGTTATGGCGATTGCCGGTAGGGGGAAATTGCACTGTATAATTTTAAAAACTATCGGCGACCATATTTAATGCCCGACGGATGATATTGAGCAAAAGCTTCTTATTATTATAGAAATTATCTGCGAGTAGACGAAGCTCGATTGTAGATTTAAATACATTGTAAAATATTTGCATTAACAAAACCCGTCTGCGAAAACTTCTGCAGCGAATCTTCAATTTTAAATAACCGACAAATTTTAAATGTAGTTTTTCCAAATCGTCAATCATTTATCAATTACTTTTAAAAACACTGGGTAGAAGCAGATACAGTGAATCTGAAGCGATGAATACGCAATAATCACAATAAAAGTACAAATATTCCACCATCACTATTGGCAAATGCTAAAAACAAATAATCCACACTAAGCAGACGCTTACAGGAAAAGTTTATAACAAGTTTAGTCTTATTCAATCACTAGATTATAACACTGTCATAAGCGACAAAAGACACTATAATCACAACAATAACAAAATATACGATACATTTCTGTAACTGGAGTAAAGCAAAACATTAAAGGTGCTGTGCTATCCAAGAAAAGAATTCGATGCGATTCGATAAATTCACAATAAACTATTGGGTGTGGCAAAGGCTGTATTATTATTGAAAAATATTATTACTCACCCCGACAACCTTAACACAAAGTTCACTGCTGCTTCGGCGGATACCAGATTCAAACTGACGAGATGCCTGAAAACAAAACTTTTCTTCACACTTAAGCGTTACATACAGTAATAAAGAACCATCGGGCACGGTATCGAATATTTTCATCGAGCGGTTTCGATTAGCATATAAGTCTGAAAATATTTGTTTTTATTTAAATTAATAATAGAACCAGGAATGAGTTTAATAATTTTAGCGATTAGAGCTTAGAGATTTAAATAAAGTCGAATCCTTCATATGGTTATAGACACCTTTTATATACAATATTGAATTTATTATTTTCCTATGACATATTTACATATAGACTAAAACCGTAAATAACTGTTTGGAAATATATTATATTACCTCGTCATTTTGTTTTTATTATATTCACATTATCATTCTATTCGATTACGAATAATCTCGGGTACTGGAATGCTTTGTATCCTATTGATTGAATTGTCATTTACTTGGTAGAATTCCATTATAACACGGTGAAAAAATAACAATATATTTAGTTTTCAAAAAACATATAAGTGTAGTTTTAACTAATATAACTATATTTATATAATATGTGTAGAACAATACATTGTTATTTGATAATTTTACAAAAAAGCTCAAAAACAACTCATGTCTTGAATTTTATAGGCCTTGAGGATTAGTTATTAATGTTTGTCTTTAAAATGGTGAACGGAAGATTACATTCAATGCTTATAAAAACAATGATGAAGGAAAATATTTGGAAAAGGGTAAAAGAGTAGTTTTAGGTAAAATAAGCATTTGATACGCCCGCATGCAAAATGGTTAATTACCACTGCAAAATACGTGCAATGTTGGCTATTGTGTTCCACCATTTTTAGGGATGCTCTAGTGGCGGAACTCGGTATTCACAATCAATCACTATATCATGTGAAAACAATGAAAAACCGGTTTTCTTTTAGTTTTCCCTCGTTTCTGCTGGTTCTAAATGAGAATTTAATTTTTATGATCATCTTAGAAACCAAGGTTGCCAAGGAATTTTTGCAGGTAATGAAAAAATAAACCAGGCCAAATCCAATAGGATAAAATATGCAGCGTCATGGTCCAATTGGCCTTGAAAAGTTGTCTGTCGTTTTTAGGGATGCTAGTAACATAAAATCATGTATCAATAAATAATGATAATAACTTTAGTTAAAGATATGATAATTGTTTTCTAATAAAACACAAATAGCCCGCAACGATTCAGATGTTATTAATGGTTAATTAATATGATTGATTTAATTATTAAGATGACATTTATTATTTGTCTTCCGTAACAAAATATACGTGAAAATTTATACACTTTATACTTAATATTTCAAAGCTCAGTGTAGATTTTTATTTTATACATTCAGTAACCATATTTTAATTTTTAGAAAATAAAGAACGAGTAAAGGAAGTCCGTTTATTTGTTTAAAAAAACCAATAAATATTTAAAAAAAAAATGAAGGAATAAATATAGATATTCTTTCAAATATAACATTAACTAATTCAAACATGAAAGAATATTTTAAGAAGTGATAGTTTACACCTCGAAATTGTTTAATTCATTAGTGCAAAAAATACTTATAGAGTTGTAAATAGATATGTCATGCTAAGTATTTAAGAATGCTTCAAATGCTTCGATTTTAATTATATTTATTCACTGATCTAAATTATACTGTTTACTATTGGAAATATTTTTTCTATTGCGAGCATAAGATCCAAAGAAGCCATGTGAAACATTTAACGTTGTTTTAAATTCACGCGTTTGAGAGCCAAAGTTTCAAGGACGCTTTTCAACGAAACTGGCGCCATTTTGTAACCAATTTACCAGACATTATCTTGTCTGAAATATCTTGAAAACAAAATATTTTGATTTAACTGAAGGGCGATTGAAAACATACTTGTTTCAAAATGATGACATCTTTCATTTAGAAAAAAATGTTTTATGTTTTTTGTAATCACTAGATAATTTACTGTGTTTGCGGGCGCTTCTAGATTGAATAGCAATGACGGATGTATCGTATCATATTGCGTGATTTCACCATTTGAACTTAAAACGTTACACACTACACTAAAAAGCTTTAAACGGGTAATACGTATTTTTTATATATTGTTTCCAATTGTGTCTCATTAATTGTTATTTACACCAGTATTCCCCAACCATTTTATACATGCGGACCGGTAAAAGAAGGAATTTTTTCGCGGACCACTAATACTGAAATGAAAATAGATTTTTATTTAATATGTTTTAATTAATTAAGACAAGATTTATGTAACTATAACTAACAAATGCATTTAATAACAGTCTGATACAATGGAAATTTGACAAAAACAATTGGTTTTTTTTCAACTAATGCGAAACATGCTGCTGCATCTTTGCTAAACATTCTTGGCTGCATTATGATTCTAACCAATCATTTCGAATTTGCATAGCAACTAGTGTATCTGAAAAGATGTATGACTGTTCTTTCTGAGAAAATCAGCAACATTCGTGTAGCATCATCCAACCAATTATTATTATTTATCAATTTCTAAAAGTACAAGAAACGTGCAGGCGAAAAAATCCCATATTTTTGCATGGCGAATTTCTTGAAATTTTAAATACTGTTTGCGGCCCGGTGGAAAATTTATGCGGCCCGGCACTGGGCCGCGGACCACCGGTTGGAGAACACTGATTTACACCATGACTAAACTGTAGCATACTTACAATAACACCACCGACATCGATCTCTCGATAAGCTGCAAAAAAACATTCTTGAAATATTGTGAACAGAGAGAGAGAATAAAACAGTATATGTACATATTCTTTAATTAAAATCTTCGGGATTTTGCAAAAGATACTCATGAAGAACTCGACTTAAAACATGCAAAACCTCAAATATTTAGTTGAAAAAATTTGATCTCGGAACCTTGATATCGCTATGGAGAACTCTCACCGTTGAGTTTCAGTGGCCGACACCTCCTAAACAGTATTAATATGGCATCGAGGAATGGGAAAGATGTGGTATGATAATGGTTCAGATTGGAAAAATAAATAATCGTAATATGAAATTTGCAAAAATTTTATTAAGTAATAAAAAATAAGAATATACTAAAAATTATTCATAATTCAAATACCGTGGACATAGCTTTTTCATCTGTTTATACATTTAGTGTTATGAATATAATATCAAATCAGACCATATTGTTTTTTATTTAACATTATGACAAACGTGGTTTGTGTGGAATAAGAACAAAGTAATACGATAGTTTTTATTATGTAATTTTATTAAAATTCTCAATAGAAATTAATAAGAGAAATGAATCGACATTTTGCCAGTTTCTAAGTAAACAATTCGTATAAAATATTCTATTTATTGTATAAAAAGTAGAACTGAGAGGACTATCTTTGTGAATATTGGACTTCGAATAAAATATATTTGTGCTTTTTCATATTACTATCATCTGATTGAACTAGTTGCAAGGGCGGATTTTTTTTTGTACTTTACTCCAAAATTTTTTATTATTTTAAGAACAAAGAGCGAATATTTGCTTCATCTTGAAAAATGTAGCGTAGCATTCATATTCAAAATATAATTTGTTGAAAAAAATTGCCAATTGGAAAGTGGTGTATTTCAAATAATAAAATACTAAAAATAGAAATAAAATTTCCTAATGAACTGCGCGGATTTGACGAAGAAGTTTTTTTGTCAATTAATTTTTACACTGAAAAACATTGAAAATTAGATCTTTTTGAATCCGTATAAAACTTCGTAACGATTTTTGTATTTACCGTTCGTTTTTATATATTATAGCAACAAATATCGAATCCACTTTCAAACCCGCAAGAAGTGTATGCACTGCATCTCGAATAAATTGGATCATAATTTGACAACATAGGAAATTATATTTAATTGTGGACATGTTTCTTTCTTCACACCAGAAAGTCCTTAATAGCAATACTTAATAAATAAATAAATTTAGCATATTTTGATAAATATCTAATAGTGTTAAAGTACTTTCAAACAGATAGCATTTGTTTGAAATATCGTCCAATTAAAAAATGACATCGTATTCGTTTTCCTTTCTTATAATTAATTACATATATTCACTAAATAGTTATACTTAAGTATTCATACTTTTCGTTTCTGTATCGTCATATTTTTAGATATAGTACTCGAATGAATAAAAACATAGTTTAGTTATATAATAAAAATATTGTCATGTAGATTTCGGTGCAGAGGAGAAATATTTTTACAGTACATAACACGTTTTTTCCCGTTAGATAACGCTTCGAATATACCAGACAGATTGACGTTTTAAGTCTTACAAAATTTAATAAGATTCTGCCTCAGTATTTAAATATCTAATAGTATATATCACAGAAGTTCCCAACTTGTTTGCAGACCGGTAAAAATATAGCAGTCTTATGGAAAATGCTTATGTATACCGGCCGAAAATTTCGGCGGACTAGCACCGGTCCATGAACCATCGGCTGGGAATCACTGGTATATAGCATAGGTAATTAAAACAAAATGCTCCTGTTGTCATAGTCTTCCACCAGATACATAAAATCAAAAGTATGCTTAAAGGGTAGCCTTAAAATTAACATGAATAAGTGGGCTACTATTTAGTCTTCGTAATGTTATTGTGACATGAACGTTGGGACAAAATGTTTCAAATATAGTTAACTTAATTCAGAACACCAGAAATATCGTAAAAATAATCGTAAGCGATATTTGATTATTTTAAAACTTCATTAATAATTACATAAGTAACCGAGTGGTGAAAAGGGTAACTTTATTATAAAATTGACACCGAAAAATGAATGAAACACATTATTTCAAAACTCGTAATGAATACTTCATGTTGGAAAATTAATTAAGTGTTTTATAGTTATTATGATAAATGTTCAATTTCAAATAAAACATATTATTAAGTATGCCACCACACATAGATAAAAGATGTAAAAGTTAGGGATACGGCGTAATTTTCCTGCATTAATAAGTGATATTTCTGTATCAATTTTACAATTTAAGTATATAAATCGCAATTTTATTGACCTTTTTTAATTAAATAAAAAACCATATCACAAAAATTGCTGATCAATTCAAATTTGATACAATTTATCAAATTAACCATTGCCCGAAATTAACCCTTGTATTTATTCTAATATAATATAAAATAACATATGTATTCTTTTTTGCTCATATGCTATCATCTTAAGCTT
The DNA here is from genome assembly GCA_028554975.1 of Himalopsyche kuldschensis. NCBI lineage: Eukaryota > Metazoa > Arthropoda > Insecta > Trichoptera > Rhyacophilidae > Himalopsyche > Himalopsyche kuldschensis. The sequence continues at coordinate 2,648,284 of JAHFWI010000058.1, read as the reverse complement.
AAAAATATTAATATAATGAGTAAGCCTAAAATGAAATCGGGAAAATAAATCAAATACTATTATGATAGTTCTTCAGAATACATCAAAATTTAATTTATTGATTCCTTTATGAAAAAAGCTGAACGCATTCCTGACTATTAAAAAGTTGACAGTATTTTTATCATGATGTATAAAATATGTTAATTGGATTTGAAAAATTCAGAAATAACTTTAAATTCATTGAAATTACACATAACTTCGATTAATATGTTATGAATAAAATAAATGCACCATAATTATAAATTCAAATTGAGATGTGTTGCAAAATTAAAACTGCAGTAAGGGCTAAAATAATAAGATTTTTTTTGCTTGTGTAGGAAATTTTAAAAAGAAAATACGACTTTCATTTTGCTACCAATCCCCAAATACAATTTTATTACATATTCCGATAGAAGGTACATAGTCAGCCATTGTTATGCTATATCGTACGCTTTTTCACAATTCATTAATTATTATCAAACACATAATATGTACAGATTTTGATTAATTTTGAATAACATGTGTATTTTTCGCATTAGGTGATTATTAATACCACCATTAAAATTGACCATACTTAAATCATGTATGTTGTAACATTATATAGAACGAGATAGAGATTGCACTTACTCTAATATCGTCTCATAATAAAAGCTCAAATAAAAATTGACAAGCTTCAATATCGGAAAATGATAACTGCTCACCAACGTACCTCAGTCGTAAAATACATATAGAATATTTTTCTATTTCCGTAGTTATAGAGAAATTTACTTGAGCCAGACCAATAATTAAAGTTTTTACGTTTTTTTTTTGAGAAACAATTATATATTTGAGATATTTATAATATAAGATAAGCGTATGGCTTCCTAATCATTTTCCCCCTCTATTTTTATTATTTACGATCAAACATTGTATATTGCTTACATATGTACATGAATGGAAAATGAATTGAAAAAACTTTAAACATAAGATAAACCTACTTATATATAACAATAGAGTTGAGTTCTTTTATAATATACACGTAGTGATCTCATTTTTGAGTGATTTATTTAAAACGAAAGCTTCTTTTTTATTTGACGCCAGGTAATATTGAGTTCTGGTATTGTTATGAAACTAATCTCGCTAACTGTGATTTTAAGAACATTCGTTGTCGAAAAAAGGCATACGAGTGCAAATACGATAAAAAATCATTTTGGATTTTGAAGTAAAACCGATACTTATGCAGTTTCCTAGCTAGCGAGAAACTTATTAATGACATATTATTTGTCTTCATTTCACAAGATAGATAATAAATATTAAATCAATAAACCTTTTTCACACAGTATTAATGTGACTTATATCGATCCTAAAATCTTGAAAAGAATTAGTCTGTTGTATTTCTATATGAAAACCATAAACACATTTCACGAGTCATGACTTCAAAATTGTTTAAGATTTATTTAATAAAAAAATTTGGTCTGCATTAAAACCGTTGACATTCATTATTCTTACATGATTTTTAAAGTTCGTAATATTTTGAATATTTCAAAATATAGAAATTTCGCAAATCACGCACAGATAGGAGCTTTTTTTTATATACGCCTTGTCTTATTAAGAATCCTCCACAATGCAGCGTCTGAAACAGACCCTGACGTAGATTTATGTCACATAACCCTTTCAAATCGAAAGCCAAGCTCGTTTAAGCATCTAGAAATATGTGAATATTATGAAAAATTGATATTTCATCATTATTTATTTTGTAAAAATGTTCAATCAAAATTACCATTTATTATTGAAAAAAAATCCAATGACACACATCATATTGGCATCCCGCTTAAAAATATATTACATCTTCTTCCATTATAGAGACAGTAAATTGTCGATTTTAGAAATTAAGCCAGTAATCAAGTTTGAATAGAATTTAAAAAAAATGAGATGGCTAATATGTAATTTTTACTAACCGCTATAGTTGACATACAACAATATTCATTTATGCTATTTTTACGCAAGATAAATGTACACAGATCATCTAATCATCTTAATAAAAATTCATTGAAACAATTATTTATTTAATGCACTTGCAGTTTTTGTTTATGGAATTGCAAATTTCGCATTACAGAACTGGTGATTTAGGTTGATAGTTGATATACCAAAGATACTTCATTTATCGGAAACAAAATCTCCCGACATCAGATTTAATGTGTTGTATGTACTTTCTTGTTTCTCAACAATGAATCAATGTTTAAGCTATTCAATCATCAACGCGTATATTTCTATATGTAGCATGTTATATTATGGAAAAAAAAGAATAAATTTATATTAGTATATATTTTAACGACACCGCCATTAACTTAAAAGTAGTTATTATTGTTATCAAAAAATAAAAAGGCACAATGAATTTGCTGTTATATGTACAATGTACATAATACAGCATAGCATAATACAGACAATTTTATTTTTACACAACTCGGAACTTTTATACAATTTTCCGACACGAGTCGGAAATATATTAACGGTTCTCTTCCAAAAAATCTTTTCAATTATTAATAAATGATACATATAGGGAAGTTAATAACTAAAACACCCTAAAATTTTAACCATAGAATAAGCACTTAAATTATTAATATAATTCTGAAAAAGAGTTATACTCTTTGAAGTAATGATATAAAAAGTACTTTAATAAGATATTTTCTTTTCATTTTTATAGAATGTTTCAACCCTATATTGCTCCTTTTTTGTCGGTCGTTTTGGTAAATAGTCGTTCACATATCTTCCTCTTAAGATTGGAACCACTTGGGCTGGTTTTCTATTGCGGAAAATGGTGGAAATCGCCTCCTACCATTGGACATACGAAGATTTCTGAGTTGAGTCAAAGACGGAACGGCATCTGGTGAGAGAAACCATATTTTTAATCATAGCTCTTCATCATCACAGATGAAAATATTTCTGGAAATATCAGAGGGCGGCTTATTACGAAATCAAAATTATGATCAATTATAATATTAGCATCGAACGGAATTCATCTAGGTGGATTATGCAATACGTCACACTGATATTGAAACATACTAAAAGTTACATTGCTGTTTATTCTTTCTATGGGCCTCAGCTCAACAAGAGTTTTTCTATGAGAAATGCTTCTTATACAGTTGCTGAACTTTTTCGAAAAGAGTTGGTAGTAAGTTATGACTAATGATTAGCAAATCGCTCGCGTTACACTCCGATATAAGACCGCAAGAAGACCAGTTTTGAATACATCGATTAAGAAATTAATTCATGGAACTGATTGGGATTTGTACCAGTAAGCTTTGCAACTGAAGTCAACGACACACCAAAAATTACATACTTAAATACAATCAACTTTTTTATGCCGTGTCAACCCCCAAGCAGTGTGGAATATATTGACCCAAAATTAAGCATCTCCGTATAGCTTGTTTTTACGAGAACTCTTTGTTAACTCTCTCATCCGAGAGGGCGAGGAAAGAAATTTGATTATCGCTTTCACTGCGGGTCAGATCGGCTGTGGGTGGGCAGAGGTAGAAAAATCACCATGAATCGGTCGAATACGATTTAAGTTATAAACACATTATAAAAGTTTTGTGTTAGTAGTGGTATTAGTAAATAGTAATTATGATGATGAAAGAACTTACAAACCTTGGCTGCCGGCTTGGGGGCAATATTTGATAGTGTGCGCGTGATCTCCGGTGGCGTCACAATTGGGACAACGGAAGTCCCTCAATATCGGGCACAAAACACGGCCTGTGGCATCCTTCAGGCTGTGATTTTTGTACAAGAATGGCTGCTCCCCGTTATTGCGGCAGAAACCACATTCCTAACGAACAAATTAATACATAGGTAAATAATATATCAATGGAAAGGGGGGAATTAATCAGTTATCCTCTACGCCCACATTTCCCTTCAACTTCATTCTTCATTCTTCTTTCTCCTCAATATACGTATGTATCTTACAAGCATATATCTTTACTAAGCATATAGGAAAACTATTTTTTGTTTCATATAGGTAGTTGATTTACGCTTAAAAAAATACTATAATTAGCAGAGTATAATTGCTTTTATAAGTAAATTAAAATCCACATTTTATGTTCGAATTAGATTTTGTATCTTACATATTTCGGCAGACAATTTGTATGATTGTCTTATTTTCAAAAAAAGTCTAATACATCAATTAATAATGCTAGTAAAATCCTTATTTATATCAAAACAATGGTAACTTTATGGGGTCATTTCATTAAAATCTTAATACAAATCGAATAAAAGTAATTTCAATGAATTCAGCATTAGCTTTGTAAAGTTTATTTCATTATATTAAATGGATGATTTCGATCTTATTGTATTGTGTAATAACCATTCTTCATCATCATAATTTTGAAGATGATTCTCAAAGAGTCAAAACACTACTCGTAACACAATACGAGCTATTACAAGTGTATCAATAAAATTTTAGATGAAATGATAAGACGAAAACTACTCACAGCCTGTACTGTCCTCTTTTCTCTTTTCTTATAATGTCCTTGGAATCCGTTCAGTAAATTAGCCTGAATCAATTCAGCTTGGGCGTTAAAGTTGAGTCCTGGCACAATGACGTTGTTAGCGACTGATGTCGTATGGGAGTTGGGTGGGAATGAGACCAAGTTCTGGGACGCCAAGCCGAAGAGCGGATTCGCAGCATTTGACAGCGGCTGAAATCTCGTGCTGTTGTCAGACCAGTTCCTTGACACAGCGCCTATAAAAAACAAAGACTAATATAATATCCGTTGTGTATTGCACAGAAAATTCTTGCGTGTGTGATAATTCATACCATTAAGGTTATGAAGTCCACTCGGTGATCTGTTTGCTGCGCTATTCTGCTGATGCGCCAGTAAAAGTCTAAATAGATCCATTTGATCGGCGCTGGCAGCAGTTTTGAGAGAACCCTGACTTGTTTCAGCTGGAAAATATAAATCGCCTAGTTTTATTGTGAGATTCTTTCAATCGTTTTTATCGCCAATTATTTGAATGAAAAATGACATTCGAATGACGGCAATATTATTTGTGAAACAATATTCGACATTTTTGTTTCGCATTTCATTAATTAATATGATATTCAAGGTTTACGTGGACAGTTATTTCTATCAGTCTAATTTTATGCAACATATGCACAGGATACATATTATCAAGACAAACGAAGCAATTTTATTTACTGTTTTCTTTGCTCTTGTTAATTCAACAACATATAAATATAGGAATGAAAACTCAAAAATTACGTAAATTATTACTAACGCAGGGTACTCTTTGTCGGTGGGTAGCTTTGGTGCCTGCTGTATGCGTGTCTCGCTAGAAGCGGATTTCCCAAATTCAAATTCGTTCCAGGCACTCCTGAAACGTCATTTTGCTGAATAGCTCCTGCAGCACCAGCTTCAGTGTCCCATCCATTGGCCCGGAAATCTGCCATCACATCTTCTAAAGAACCTCTACGGGCTATTGTGATAAACATGCGGTTATACTTTGGTTTTTAAGTCACAAACTAATACAGGATGGTTAGGAAGTACAGAATTGAATCACTCACCTTTATCGTCTGATTCCCCATCGGATTGACCATCGCTAGAGCTTGGATACTTGTCAAATGGACTTCCCTCTCTGCTGTCATTCTTTACACCTTCCGCCTCTCCTTCCAAGTTATACCCTTTGAAATTGCATGTCTTTTGACATTTATCTCCTCTCACACCTTCAGAATCATTTTCGTTTTTTCCTTCGGTGATAGGAACGGGTAAAGCATTCAAATCCGTTTCTGTGACTTTACTTTCGTTATCTTCACACGCATTATTCATTCTGACAGGTTCAGATTGAGCAAAACATGCAGCCAGAGCCAGCTGTTCCTTGTTCAATTGCTCCTGAGAATTCAAATAGAAAGCAATCCTCGCTTTGTTTAATTCTTCTTGATAATTCAAATGACTTCTGGCTCTGTAATCATTCTGGTTGTAAGTCCAGTGACTGTCTTTATTTACCCTCAACGCGTTGAAATAGTTTGGCACATTTGATGTATAGTTAGGATACATCATGTTGTTATTGGAGTAGTTTTTAAACTTGGACGCGGCCACTGACTTTGCATAATAGTTCTCTTTGAAAGAATCGTCAATGTTTCCCTGGTTGTAGCTGATATTCTGATGATATAGGTGAAGGTTTTTTTGCTCATCGTGACCGCACATTGTTTGAGTGTGAAATTTTTGCCCAATATGTTGATTTTGACCGTGATCAGTCTGTCTGAGTGTCAATAAGTTGTCCGTGTCTCCCATAAAGAGAGATCTCAGTTCATTGGTTTGCTCCTCAGGCTTGAGTGTTTGGAAATTAGCAATCTGTTCCTCAATTAGGCGGTCTCTTTCAGACAGAATGGCGCATTTAGAATAGTGTTTACTTGCGTCAGATGTTGGGGATTTTGTTATGGACGAAGTTCCAACATTAGCGTCATGAGTTTCTGCCACATCCCAGGTTGCAGTGTGAATTTTGGAATCAGAATTCCATATTTGATCTTGTTTTATATTGAGGTTAGACATCGCGCTTATCAATGCCATTTCAATTAGACTGTCAAAAATTGAGAATACGAAATTGTTTTATTTGAAGTTTTTTTCGAAACGTATTGTCCTCTGCAATAATTTACTGAAAACTTTAATAACTGTGCCAATAACAATATTTTATACAAATTGAAAAAATATTAGACGAGGAGAAGATGCTATGGATGTTTTTCTGGAACAACAATAGAAACATACTAATTGTAAAACAATAAACACAATACCATTTTTATTTTATATTAATTGCATTATATGATAAACAAAATGAGACCGTAAATCAAATAAAATACGCTCGTACCGTCCGACTTTAGGTTATAATAATATTACTATAGGTTGAAATAAATACATTGATATTTTCAAAAAAAATATTCAACAATTTTTGCAACAATTATAAATACCATGAAAAATCATGACCCGACTTAAACTCTCTCTAATTAATTAATTATTTGTCCACCAGTTCACCAAAACCATCAAAATTTTGGCATTTATGCTTCATACAACATTATTTTGTAGCTTCAAAAAAATAAATCTCTTGGTATATTTTTGTTTTAAAGGGCCTTACGAATAAAACTTTATTTCTATCGGAGTATAAAAATGATGGCTAACATTTATATTTAAATCTAATTTTCGGTATTTCGATACTAAAAATCACGCATAACATTATTACAACGATCTATTTAAATGAAGGATGTAAAAAATAGTCACTGAAAGGATTTTTAAATAAATTCTTACCTGAAATCTTGACTATTTTACTGGCAGTAATATTCTACTTAGCAAACACGGTTATGAGTATGCAACAATATATTTTTCACTAAAATGTTAAGTCACTGAAATGTTCTACTTCACAGATTTAAAATAAATATCACTATTTATTACATTAAAATATAACTTGAATTATATTACACTGTTAAAGACCACTTCTATCTATTTTAACTTTAGTAATTTAAAAAAAAAAGATTTTTTCAAGAACTAAGCCTGACGTCTGAGGTGAACGCGGATAGAAAATATACTGACGATTTCAATTTAGCAATATTGTTACTATTGTAAAAATTAGCTGAAATTGAAGATGTGATAATAATATCGATTTACATAAGCCCAATTTATACGGTACCCAAACAAAATTAATATCATCGTATTTTTTGATTATTTTTAGAAAAATAAGGTTCTCATTAGATTTTGTAGCTAAACTCCAATGAGGAAACTGACCCTTTTGAAAATCTTCTCCATAGATTCATCATGCAGTGGCGGCTCGTGGATAAGATAAAGATAGCTGAGGGTGATGCGGTTGATTAAAAATAAAGAAATACAAATATTTTCATTATTTTTTACTATAAACATTAAAAATGACATTCAATTCATAGGTAAATCATTAAAGCCACACATTTCTTTTCTTCAGTAAAACACTTTCTAATGAGGAAAAAATTACAAAACATATAACTATTAATTGTCGGTCCCTGTGGTCTAGTAGCAAGACCTTTGTGCTAGCGATCATGCAGACCCGGGTGTAATTCTTGGCATGGTCAGATTTTTTCAATTGAAAAAAGAGATCTTGGGCTGGGTGTATGTAATTTTTCTTTGGTTGTACATGACTAATTTATTAGTAATCATCGAGTTAATCTCGTATTACTATATTCCATCGTAAACGGTACTGCATAATATATTTGTACCGCAATGTGTGATTATTATTGAATGCATCGTTGCGTGGGCGAGGTTAATACATGCTTAACCTTCTCCACTCTGACTAAATTTTCTCATGTCTGGTAAGCTACTCTGACTAAAACAAAATGTTGAATTTACAAAAAAGAAAAAGTGTTGGTCAAGTGGGTGATAATCATCAATTGGGTTGGATGAAGTACATGATTAATTAAAAACTACAAAATTTTAGTAAAAAATAATAATTTTAGTTCGTTAAGTTTGGGACACTCCATCTGATCATTCGTAATATTGATATTTTCAAATAATAAATAAATAATTGATGTATATTATAATTTTACATTTTTCTCAATTTGCTTGGGGTTGCTACAGTTCCACAGTATGGACATATGGACGAGCCGCCACTGGATTTATGTCGCTTTTTTTCGGTTTTCGACGCTCCCCTTTGTGCCCAAGTTTTCTTCCATGCAAATGATCGAATTTCTCTCTCCGTTTCTATTATTTTAGCAGTCTTTCTTACGCATAGCACGGCTTAATAAATCAAAATTGTTTATGTATGCAAGTACTCGAATTGTTAGTAATATTATGCGATATAATGGAAATTTTTCTTCATTAAGTGGTAAATCAGTGAATCTGAACACTTAAACGAAATGATATACCTACCTAGGTATTATTCTTTCACCTTCTTTTCATACTGAAACGTAAAACCTGAGTCATATATACTATATTTTAACATATAACAATATTACGCTTGTACAATGAAAATTGTATGCCGATAATATTAGTAAAAATCTAATTGAAATATATTTAAATTTATTCAAATAGTGAGATTTAATAACTGCTCACTTAAGACACTGGAATTAAATAAAACAAAAAAATATATGTCTACACATTTTGATTAAAAATATTGTAACGTTGTTTATTCTTTATTCTCCATGCTATTATAATAGTTATTCTAAATATGTCATACAAATTCATGTAAAATATTTGAAAATCCTTAATTACAAACAAAAAGCAAACAAATATTCTAATTATTTATGATTGTAAAATCAATTAAGAAATCTGCCTATATCAGTGGCTCTCATTTTTACAAGTTAATTTGTCAACAAAGACACTGAAAATTAAATGTTTTGTATGCATTGCATTGTGCATCAAGAATTTCTAGTAAGCAATAACTCAACACATACATGTTTAGGTCTTTTTGGAAAAAAAGACTCATCACAAAAATTTGGTGCGGCCACCAGACATTTCCGTAGTACCGCTGATGTTCCTAATGCGGTCACAACCAAATTTTACGTGAGAACCACTGGCCTATATTTTATCAAACATAGATATTGAATAAATGAAAAAGGGTGTACATACTTAATATTAATTTTAAGATGTAATATAAATTAATTGGATAAATAATATAGTGGAATACTGACGAAAGTTGATTTTAATTATTGCCGCGTCTTTGGCGGGAGTTGTAACCTCTCTTTTTCAATTTGCCCATGGTTTCAACGGATGCCTGAAAAATATAAAATACAATGATTAATACGCATGCCAATCTGAGAGTTGAAATTTTGTTTTCAGTTACATGTTCTGAAAAGAATCTCGCTTGACATTCAACTTATCAAAGGTCAACCGCAGCCGTGGTTATCGCAATCTTTGTAACAATGGGATATCCTATTTCAGGAAAGCAGGGGCACTCATTATTGAATTATTGATATCGCCTGTGTATAAAGTGCGAGTAAAAAGTAAGACGGCTAACTTTCATGAAACGGGATAACGTAGGTATGTTTCAAATTACATTGTGCGCGCAAGCTGGTTTTATAAAATCGTTTGGTAAAGAGCCGCCGTGTATTTACTGATAATATTAACAATGGGCCATTACAGAATATGCTACATTTTTCAATATTAGTTTAAATCAAATTAATAATTCAGTTGGCAATAAGACATTTGTGGAGACTAAAAATTATTTTACTTATATTTAACTGGATACAATGAGTCACGACCATATTTAACTATGTTGTATCTAAAGCGTTGATACTAATTGTTTTAAGTTATTCAATGTTCATACAATATCAATTAAAATCAGATGAGTAATTAAGACTTATATGACGTTTTATACGACAGTTTGGAATATAAGGATGGGCGAAGACCAATGGCGGATTACCCCTTAAGTGCAAGAGGCGCGCGCTTGAGTCCACATAATATATTTTGAAAACAGAAAGTATTTGGTCCGTAATACATCATGATTTCACACAAAAATGCATTTTCAATGGGAGGAACATTAAATGACCGATGATTCATAAATTATAAAGTAGGAGTACGGTTGTGTTAGGTAAGCATTCTGAATAATTTCTAGTGAACTGCGGGGAAGATCTTCATTTCTCAAGCCATACTCTCGATCACATACGATAAAAAAAGGAATTACAATTTGAGGATCGACCAAAAATGACATCATCATTAATAATAAAATGTTGTGTTTCGAATATATTTTGCGACGTTTTTTTTATCATGCGAAAAAGAGGGCCTTCAAAACAATATTGCGCATTGGGCCTCCCAATTGTATAATCCGCCACTGGCTAAAACAAGACTAGTGGTAAGCGAATCTCTCTCGCTACACATACAATCCCTCCCATCCATCCGTTTTCTTCTTATTTCTGGGCGTAAGATATTTTGACTGAAGTTGATGACAAAACTATATACAACAATTTGAGTGCTGAAATAATCACCTCAGTGTTAATATCTTCAGTATCTTTGTCAGCATTCTTCTTCTGCTTGTTTTTTCGATTTCTTAATTTACCATTCTTGGACTTGTTGTCCTTTCCTCTTTTGCTTTCTTCTTCATCCTCATATTCACTTCCCTCGGTAGGACTTCCCTCTGACGAGTCCCCGTGGGTCCCCGATTGCTTTTGAACGACGATACACCTAGAAAGTAAATGAAGTATTTACTCAAATATTGGTAATTGTACTCGATCATATATTGGGATAATTGTTACTATTAAGTCGTTAGTAATAAAATGAATTATAAACTGTGGAAGAAATGGATAGAATAAGTAACACGTGCTTTTAAATACATTGTCACTTTTTAATGTATTAAACAATATACTTCACTCATCGCAAGCATTATTAACTAAAAAATTCCTACTTTCAATATGAAATCATTAAGTTTATGAGTCAGACATGCTTATTTTTGACGTTGAATTCCTTCGTTATACTAACTGCCACTTCAGTTATTTGTCAATTTATAATGCTCGTGACAAGCGAAACTGTCCTAATTATTAAAAATATATGATAGTTGTATAAAAACTGTGCATAACTTTTTTATAATAAACAACACACATAATTGTAAAACATTTCTGTATTTTTTGTTTTAAATGCGAAAAATGGAAAAGTTTGATTTGATTACATTCCAAATACGTATATTATGTAAAGAGTCTAAATTGTACGACCTTCTTGAAGCTTAAGTTTGGCCTATTCACTGAATCGAAATTTTACGATTTTTTTTAAATAAAATATGTCACATTTTATTTTTTTGACTGCGGCCTGTTTGATAAATGGTTAAAAAAAACAAATAAAAATAATTAACTGACCGTTTCTTCCTGCTTAGTGAACTGTTATTTTTACTACTGTTTACATTGAATAGTGTAAAATTTCCAAATGTTAAGTTCTTTTCTGGCTGCGGATCAGCCAAAGAAGAATTTTTAGATGAGTCGTTTCTTGGGACATCTGTTGCAGTTGAATAATTCCCGCTGTATTTTGGCGATGTATTGTTATCTGAAAAGAAAAATTTTCATTTATTTGCCGCAAATAACTTTTGATACTGAAAAAATACGTCAATAACCAATTAACCATGAACTCACCTCGCGAAACTGAATACGCAGTTTGTAAAACGAAAAAATTCAGCGTCAAAAATAAGCAAATCTTACAACTGAACTCCATTATTTCGTCTTTAAACCAGTTATTTCATTTTATTTTTAATAATTATTTTTCTGGCCCGAATGGCAGGAGTCCAGACAACATAGTATTCACTGTACAGCTTAAAACATGTGCCATATTTATAGAAAAATTTTCACAATAATTCAAGGATTTTTTTTAAAAAGATGTCTATACTGTGTGAAACATTTCATCAATTACAATTGTTATCATATTGTAAGTTGGGTTTCGGGACCCAGTTTTTTTTAAATTAGGAAATAAATTGACTATTATCATAACAAGTATTGCTACCCAGCGTCGCGCGGACTAAGCGACCAATAATTATTTAATGTTATATCATTCGACATAATTATATCACAAAATCTAACATCCAAAATAGAGTTAAAATAAAATTACAAACTTTATTTAATTTGATGACAGCCCCATTCTCGCCTATCAAAATGTCCAAATTCAAGGAAAAAATCTAATTTGCTGTCAAAGAAATGTCAAATAATACCTTCACGTAAATAATAAACATTATTATATTAATAAAAGCCGGGAAAAGTTCAGTAGAAGACTAATTTATTACATTTTGACTAAATGTCTTCGCCGATAAAAATTCAAACATATTTTCTTTCATATTCGTTTTTATAGCAACTTGCAACAACAATGCAAAAGGGAATTACAGACATACATACATACGCCGTTTCGGTTTTATATATAAGATTGCTTTTATATTAAAATGCCAAATGTGCATAGGAGTCGTTTGAGAACTTACCGACTGCAATTCAAACAATTTGCCGTCAGTTATTCTGTTTTACATAAGATTTTATCGTTTTTAGGTAGTCGATGTTTTTTCAGGATTACAGGATGTTTTTTTTTGTCCTCTGTTCTAATACTATATTTTTTGTTATTGTTCTAATTATGCAATATATAATATATATATATAATATATGCATGCATGGCACATTGGTATCAGCTGCTATGTGCCATATATTGTACTTTTTTTATTATTATTACTACGCTCTAAATTGAAACAAATATTTTTTTTCTTATTATGTATCAATTGAATCGGTTGAAAATGCTCACGACGATCGAACGACCGGTCTTGATCTCTGATCTTTTTAGAACATGTGTGTGGAAGTATGTACCTACTACAAAAATAATGTTTTATTTATTTAAATATGATGCCTTTCCACCAAGAATAATTCACCTTATAATTTACGTATTTCTTAAACGATGGATGGAATTTATGGAAGGTGTAAATAAGGTTATAAAGTTCGGTTCGGAAACAATGACGGCTTAAATTTAACGGTTTCAGTAAATTTTTGGCGATTTTATGAAAATACCATAAATTTTACATCCGCCGCCCGGACTGGCAAGTTTTATTTGCTTCTTGAAAGATTTCTGGTCAGAATGTATAGAAAATATATTTCCAAACAAAGGTTTAAATGTTATTTTTGTAGTTAATTTTTACAACCGTTTCCAGACACCTGAGAATGATGTGTTTTCAGATTACGAGCAGCATAAAAAAGAGTTATTTTTGTTTAGTAAAATATTTCGCATCGTATGTCGACGGTCCTACCATATTGTGCATCGAAAGCTATTATTATATTTATCTAGAAAACCTATATTTCGAAAGACTTTAATGATTATAGTAATCACTTTCTTATCATTAGACGTATTCCAAGAAGTAAGCCGACAAAAATAATTTGAAAATTACTCAAATATCCGGCGGGTATATTTTACTTTAACATACAATTCTATTTAAGTATTAATTATCTGTACTTATTATAGCTTACCAATCATAATTACATATGTAGGTGTCTATTTTTCAGGGCTGTGGAGTCGATTTCGGCAATTTCGATAATGGGGGTGTACGCCAGAAAGTTTCGCGGGATTGTACTCGAGAAATTTGTAAAAATTCGATATCAATTTTTGGGGGGGGGTTGTTTGGCGGGGGGGGTTTGGGGAGCGTATGGGGGGGGGGTATGCCAAAACCTTTGAAGAAGTGAACTCGAAAAATTCTTAAAGTTTAAAAAACAAAAAATTGGGGGAGGTTGGGGGTGGTTGGGGGAGGGGTTGGTAGGCCAGAAACCATCGCGGGGGTGCACTCAATAAATTTGTAAAGTTTCACATCGATCGGTCGAGCGGTTTAGTAGTCCATAGCGGACATACATACAGACATTCATTTTTATATATATATAGATAGATAGATAGATAGATAGATAGAAGATTAAATAAAATCCTTTCACTGTTATATATACTATATTTATTTCAGTTGACGTTATCATAAATACGCAAGCTTTGTTGAATTCATGGCAATGCAAAATTAATATAAAAGCATAATTATTTGAAATATGTAGTCAAATATGTATTATCGTAAATGTCGTTATTATTTGCTGTACCCCAATAGATGGCGCTTTTCTCTGACAACAGGAATTTAAAAAAAAGTTAAATTACTACACAAACCACACCTTCTCTATGTAGTGCTGCAGATGAGTCCATTGTAACCAATCAGAGAGCTTACTCAGGGAACATACATAATGTAGACATGATATAATATTGTTATTTACTTGTATCACTGAAATTGTTAAAATGAACTCGTTCACGATCGTATTGTATTCACATTTATATTTAATATACATTCCATGAATTTATCCATGTGCAATAATCATTGTTATCATCATTCAATGCATGAAATAAGAAATCTAAAATGCGATACATAAAACATAACCTAAATAAATATATGTATATGTATGAGTTTACTGTCTGTTTTCTCCCACGGATTACAGGCATGCGCATCACAAAAAATAATCAAAATGGCCAATACCCTAAATTCCATTTTTATCATTAAATACTCTAGATCAGTGTATCTAATACTAACACATGTCGCGGCTCCCAAAATTCAAAATATGTATATAGCATACATGCTGGCTGTATTATTATTATAGCGAGGGAATATATTTTTTTTGGTAACCGGACAAATCAGAACATGACAATTCAGAACATGACGTTTCAGAACATGACAAATCAGAATATGACAATTCAGAACATGACAAATCAGAACACGACTTTTCAGAACATGACATTTCAGAACATGACATTTCAGAACAAGACTTTTCAGAATATGACATTTCAGAACATGACATTTCAGAACAAGACATTTCAGAACAATCGGCCTATCTACGGACACCGTCCGAGCGCGCTCGCTTTATAATATTGGGTTTTCACATACATATTTGTCTATAAACAATTTACCAATTATGAATAGGGCTGCCACAACAAGAAAATAACTGTAATTATGAGATCGCCGAAATTAAAATAAATGTTCACTAACTATTGTAGTTAGTTCGCGTGCATTTTAAAATTCATTCGTTGGGCTGGCACAAATATGTATATATATATATATATATATATATATGTATGGGATCTGGCGGTGGAGTCGGGCAAAATAACGAAGGTTTTAGTTTTATAATACGTCTTTATTTATTAACAGTCTTAACACCGGCTTATTCTAGCGGAAAAAATATCATAACAAAAAAATCTTAAGATTAAAATTTACATTTATATAATATTTTTACATGCTTCTCAAATGTCGTATCGAGATCGACATGCACAGAATTTTTATACACATAATAATAACATTAAAAATTATTAATTATGTTGTTATTATTAATTAATAATTTTTATTGTAAAATATAAACATATCGAGAATAAGCCGGTGTTAAGACTGTTAATAAATAAAGACGTATTATAAAACTAAAACCTTCGTTATTTTGCCCGACTCCACCGCCAGATCCCACATACATATATATATATATATACATATTTGTGCCAGCCCAACGAATGAATTTTAAAATGCACGCGAACTAACTACAATAGTTAGTGAACATTTATTTTAATTTCGGCGATCTCATAATTACAGTTATTTTCTTGTTGTGGCAGCCCTATTCATAATTGGTAAATTGTTTATAGACAAGTATGTATGTGAAAACCCAATATTATAAAGCGAGCGCGCTCGGACGGTGTCCGTAGATAGGCCGATTGTTCTGAAATGTCATGTTCTGAAATGTCATATTCTGAAAAGTCTTGTTCTGAAATGTCATGTTCTGAAATGTCATGTTCTGAAAAGTCTTGTTCTGAAATGTCATGTTCTGAAAAGTCGTGTTCTGATTTGTCATGTTCTGAATTGTCATATTCTGATTTGTCATGTTCTGAAACGTCATGTTCTGAATTGTCATGTTCTGATTTGTCATGGAACCATTTTTTTTACATTGTTTTCATTCTGTGTTGCTTTCAGGGCTGTGGAGTCGGAGTTGCGGAGTCGCGGTTTTTTGGCCGGAGTCGTACTCGGAGTCGGAAATTTTGAAAAGTTTGAACTTTTTATTTTTGCATATAATTTTTTAAATTTGGCTCTAGGTCAGATTGGTTGGTTGATATTTAATTGGATACACATAAATAAGAAAGGAATGAAAAAAATGTGACGAAATTAAACTTTTTTAGCCGGAGTCAGTCGTGTTTTTGACCAAAGTCGGAGTCGGGCTTTTATTTAACGACTCCACAGCCCTGGTTGCTTCGCTTGGAATGTTACTGTAATTCATAATACTTTACGGCCTTTCAGTAGATTTTTTTTTGTTTTAATTTTTTGGCATAAGTTATGTGTTGTGCTTTTTATGTTGACCCATAACGATACAATGCAAAAAAGATCTATTTTTTACTTGATTTTCACACTGACCCATATACAAATAAATCTCACACGTGTAGGTATAACGACTTTTTTTTAACCCAATGCAATCGTTTTCAAAGCAAGAAGCAATAATTGTTTAAAATTTATGAATTTTACAAAGTTATTGAATAGAGTCCAGTGGAAATAAATCTAAGAGTCAATTGAGATATAAACACGATTAAGCTCGGAAAATGAAGAGGCAAGGAAGAAGGACATTTAATTTCGTTGTTCAAATCTTTGCAACATAATAGAGCGGTCTTGATATCTTTTGCATTCAAAAAAACTGTGTGTCGTTACGCTATTGGTCATCATAGTTTCATCAGTCATCTTTCAGAAAAAAACTATGTTAGTAATTCGCCGTGATCCCGTAATTGGATACCCGACTGATAACACTAGTCATACGTAAAGTGACCATACGTCCCGTTTTTAGGTAGCCTGTCCCGTTGTCCCAAGTACAGTTTCGGGGCGTCGAAATGTCACCTTTTCAAAAGGGATTTATTAATAGCAACCAAGACACAGAAGTATTTGATGAGTATTCACTTATTAGTAACTATATTACACCCCAAAAAGTGACCGAATGGAATATTGGAAACGTTTCAATCGAAAATCGTTGGATTGAATTGTTCCAACACTTTCGTAATAATAATTTGAACCAAAAAAAAAAAAGAGTAATCATTGAATACATTTTATGCTTGCCCGGAACAAATGCACCCGTAGAAAGAGTCTTTTCACAGATGAATAAGTTGTGGACGACAGAAAAAACACTTTACAAGTCGGAGTACTTAAAGCGATGTTGTTGTTTAGAATAAATTTTAAAAAATCCTGCCAAGAATTCCATTCTTATTTAAAAGCAAACCCAGTTATACTTAAGAAAATTTGTTCATCAGAAAAATATAAAACAACATAATTTTTTTCATATTTATATTATTTATTCCTGTTATTTTCTTTATCAACATTCCTTTTCTTTTTATTAATACATAAAAACTATGAAAAAATACGTGTTTTCTTGAATATACATACTATTACGTAAAAATTGGTAGATGTCCCGTTTTGAGGACAAAAATAAATGGTCACATTAGTCATACGTCATTGTAAAACTATTCCATTAAGAGTTGTGTTAAAAGGGTATTACAACGACATCTCTGAACGGTAAACGCAATGAATAAATTCAACTGTTTATAGTCTTTATACCTTTAATACTCATTAAAAGAGCTCAAGGGATTGTTATTTGTTATTTTAATAATATTTATGATAATACTGTAAATTAAAAAAAATATCGTTATATTTTTCGTTGCACTGTGTGCAATATTAATTGTGTTGCTGCTTCAAGGTAAAACAGAAATCTACATTACTTTTCAATAAGTTATAAACACAATCAACAGATGTCGTACTGATGTAAAAGAAAACTCATTCTGTCATTACCATCGCGTAATTGGTTTGTAATACTCGCCCTAAGTTTTTTATATTTTACTTCCAAATTTTTATAAGTAGGATATAAATGAAAACAAAAATCATCATGTATGGTATATACTGTACATACATCTGTTTTTACCAAAACACTACAACTAAAATTCGAAATTAAAAAACGCGTTTGAAGATATCAAATTCGGAACTAAAATTGTTCCCATAGAGCATACATGGGCATCCACCGGCCCGCGGGCCGGATCCGGCCCACCGGGCTATTTTGTCCGGCCCTTATACATCTGGGCAAAATAATTGAAAAAGAAATTAATAGTTCCAGAGAGGATTTTTTAAAAAAAACCATTTTCCTAGTCTATGAGCTCATACAAACAACACATATACAGTCGTGACTCGTGGCAATAGAAATCCGCGCACCTTCACAATTCTATTCATTTGCGAAAATTTCCTCGAAATCTTTACTGATTTCCATTTTTTTCCTTTCCAATTGTAAAATAAACTAATAGCCATATTTTGAAAAGCATGTGAGATTTGAAGGCTTCAACGGCTGTTTCGGATTTCTTTCGGCGCGACTGTAATTCTTATGGAGATGAACTGAAGGCACTAATAGAGGAATATGATACAAGGCTTGCTGACTTCCAAAACAAAGACTCCACATTCGCTATATTTGCTTGTCCGATTGATTCAGACGTAAAAAGCGTGCCTGAAAATTTGCAGATGGAACTTATTGAGCTTAAGGGGGATTTATTGCTAAAACCACAATTTAACAACATTGCTTTGACGGATTTTTATAAATTATATTTAGTGGATGAAAAATATACAGATGTACGCGCATTTGCAAGAAAAATCATTTGTATTTTCGGCAGCACATAAACGTGCGATCAGTTTTTTTCGAGGATGAAACACACTAAATCAAAAATTCGAACGAGGATAACAATAGAAAATCTCGAAAATTCTATTCGATTATCCTTAAGCAATATCATCGCCAATATGGAGAGTCTTGTAATTCAAGTACAAGACCAATCTTAATTATATAAATAAAAAATATAAAGGTGTAGCAACGTGTTTTATTGAATTCAATATAACTTATGTGTAGTAATTTGGTCCGGCCCTTGCCTCGAAGGCGGAATGACAATCCGGCCCCCGACCTAGGAAAGGTTGCCCATGCCCGCCATAGAGTAATGGGATCAATTTTAATGCCGAATTTAGTGGCGGTAAAGTAAGTTTTGACCATCTGATGAGTTCTTTTTTTCATGTTCCACTCCCTTTTAGCAACACTGAAAAAAAAATATTTACTCATAATGAATGATTTTTGATGAAGATACGTTCTTACGTTTTCAAACTCGGAATTCAGTATCAATAATAGGCGGGAGCTCGAATTGTATAAGCGCTGACAAACTATTGCCTTAATCCAATTTATTATTTCAATACGTAACAATACGATCGTTTTTATCATATCTTATAAGCGATAGGTCGATAAAAGATTAAGCCAACTATATTGAGAGGACTTGTACGTTTTCTCTGCAGCTGACATAATACCGTATCCTAAAATAAATGTTTTAACATTTCAGACGCCACGGCGTGCAGGCACGCAAACGCCACTACGAATTTATTGATTAAATGATTAAAATTATTTTTTAATGACATTTGATGAAGATACATCTTTTGAATGTAATTTTATTTTTAGAAAATCATCATGTTGAGGCGTTCCATTATTTTAAATCGAGTGAAACGATGTCACTACAGCTGGCGCTGTATAATTGCGAAGTTCGTTGGTTTGACATAACGAGTCAGAGTGAGAAGAGAATAGCTGAGTATCCTTAAGTGCGAGGAGATAACACATATATAATTTGGTTCCATGACAAATCAGAACATGACAATTCAGAACATGACGTTTCAGAACATGACTTTTCAGAATATGACAATTCAGAACAAGACTTTTCAGAACACGACTTTTCAGAACATGACATTTCAGAGCATGACATTTCAGAACAATACTTTTCAGAACTTGACATTTCAGAACATGACATTTCAGAACAAGACTTTTCAGAATATGACATTTCAGAACATGACATTTCAGAACAATCGGCCTATCTACGGACACCGTCCGAGCGCGCTCGCTTTATAATATTGGGTTTTCACATACATATTTGTCTATAAACAATTTACCAATTATGAATAGGGCTGCCACAACAAGAAGTTTTACATGCTTCTCAAATGTCGTATCGAGATCGACAATAAAAATTATTAATTAATAATAACAACATAATTAATAATTTTTAATGTTAATCTTAAGATTTTTTTGTTATGATATTTTTTCCGCCAGAATAAGCCGGTGTTAAGACTGTTGCCCGACTCCACCGCCAGATCTCACATACATACATATATATATATTTAAAAAAATATAAAATATTAATAAATATTTGTGCCAGCCCAACGAATGAATTTTAAAATGCACGCGAACTAACTACAATAGTTAGTGAACATTTATTTTAATTTCGGCGATCTCATAATTACAGTTATTTTCTTGTTGTGGCAGCCCATTCATAATTGGTAAATTGTTTATAGACAAATATGTATGTGAAAACCCAATATTATAAAGCGAGGGCGCTCGGACGGTGTCCGTAGATAGGCCGATTGTTCTTAAATGTCATGTTCTGAAATGTCATATTCTGAAAAGTCTTGTTCTGAAATGTCATATTCTCAAAAGTCATGTTCTGAATTGTCATGTTCTGATTTGTCCGGTTACCATATAATTTATATACGTATAAAAGAGCGTTTCAAATCTCTACATAATTCCATGGTTATTAATAATAATAACACCCAACTTTCGGACACTGTTTTCAATAACACGTCTTTAACGGTTTGAAATAGCAGGGAAATAAAAGTCATAAATTATATCTTATTTACAATATTTTTTTTTGTGGCAGCCCTGCAAAGTTTCCTAGAATTTTATGTGTTTGGTATTTTTGTACACTTTTCTTCATAGAAATCATTCATAGCTTTCATAAGCTGAGTGTTAAATGATTTTCCGGGTGGTTTACATGGAATTTTCGCTTAGACGGTTAAAGACATTGATATAATTTTGATTCAGCTTGTTATTTTTTCAGATAAATCATTTTACTTACTTACCTGTCCACTTAACTTACTTCTGCCTGTTCAAGAATGAAACACTACGATCCTTTTGAAAAAGCTGAGATTTTTCATGATCGGCATACATTTAAAAAAATAATCTTTATAAAAAACGAATGCTCACAAAGAGTCGTGGCCTAATAGATTACTAAATAACGGATTGTAGTGTACACAAATGTGCAGTGGCGGACAAGAAAACAAAATATACATATGTTTATAATTATTTTAGAAATTTCATAAAAAAAAAAAAAAATAATGCTCGCCATGAGCGAAACCGGTCCTGATGAAATAAATCTCATGTGGAAAAAGTACTAAAAATGTGTTATTATTTTTATTATAATGCCTTTCCACCAAGTATTGACAGTGAACACCTTAAAAGTGATTAGAAATTTCAAATGAAAATTTAGCAAACAAAGAACATTACATACATTATGTAACATAACATTAAAAAATTATGTAATTTATTAAAAACGCTATCCAAAATTACATTCCAATTACAATGATTTCCACAGATTTTTCCAATTTTCGTCAGGTAAATGGAACCTATTTCTTTTTTTTGTGTTGGTGTCTGTGGCCGAATGTTTTTCTCTTAGTAACCATTGATCAACGTATTTTGAAGGATCAAAAAGTATCAAAGGTGGTCCGACGAGTTTAATAAACAAAAGTGACGAAACTGTTTTGGTCATCAACTAAACTTAATTCTGATAATTCCTGGAGAGCATCACTCATCAATCCAAGATCCAATAAGAAGGTACTAGATGTTAAAATTCTCCTAAAGTCTTCGTATGTACACTTATCATTTTTATCTCTTGTTGGATCGTTAATCGCGTATTCAAAATGACGTACATACATGTTGATTCATAATTTTGCCATACAGCCGAAACTGAGCGAAAACTGGATGCCACCCAACGGGTACTCAAAACTCTTCAAATTTGCAGTATTTCAACGCCTAGTGATTCACAAATTGTGAAAGAATATTGGCAAATTAAATTTCAAGTATTCTACTATTAGCCATATTTTCAATCGATTCGAATGTATACATATTTAGTTCCAAGAAATCGGCGATATTAAAGACTTCTCGTTTTTGTTCATGTAACGTCCGCTCAGATTGGGTTTGAGATAAGGGAACAGAACAGAAGAAAAAATATAATGTACAACAAGCCCTTTCCAAGAAAGTGCATACCTGATAATCTTTTGCATGACATTAATTTATGGGTCCTATGATACCCTATATATTCAAAAGGGATTAACAGTCAATGGCTTCCAAGAAAGGAAACGAAAGTTTTAAAATAGAAAAAATAAAATTTTACGAACATTTATTAAAATTTTGAGAAAAAAAGGTGACGGAACGCCGTTACGCCGCGTTACAGGGTAAAAAAAGCCCTGAGAATAGACATAAGCAACAATTTTGCAACTGACGCCACTGTGTATTCAAAGCCTGATTTAGTTACACGTGCGGAAGTCACGTGGTATATTATATATATACATATGTCTACTGTATGTGTGTATTGTACATTCTATTATTGCAACACGTGTAATTCAAGCGTGAGTTTTAGAGTGTGCAATGATTTATCGATGCCAAACATTGTGTGTCTTCGAAATTAGTCTTACGATATTTATTATACAAAGTGTATAATGGTTTGTCAGTAAGATTAACATTTTAAGATTGTCATCAGCTGTAGAAATATAAATAGTTATATTTCATTAAGATCTCTCTTCTTCAAATCATAAAATCAACAGAATATGTGTCATGTGTAAATATCAGGGCTGTGGAGTCAGAGTCGGAAATTTTGAAAATTTAGATTTTTTTATTTTTGTATATAATATGTAAAATTTGGCTATTGGTCGGATTGGTCGGTTAATATTTAATTGAATTACACATAAAAAGAAAAGGTAGGAAAAAAACGTGTTTTTTTTCGCCGGAGTCGGAGTCGTGTTTTTGGTAAATGCTGAAGTCGGAGTCGGAATTCGGAGTCGTATTTTTTTTAACGACTCCACAGCCCTGGTAAATATTATGGAATTTGCACTCGGCTTCAATCTTCCGTACATAGTTATTTTGAATCAGTCGTGGTCCTCATATTTGCTTTTATAATTTATATTTGAAAACAATTTAATCACCAGTTAGATAAAAATACGAAATGCCTTTTAATTTATTTCAATAGTGAAATCTTACTCATTTTAATAAATGTATAAAAAGCATTCAGATCACATACAAGCAGTGCTGTTTTTTTCTCCAAAAGAGTTGTAAGGTTGTATTTGCACTGACCTTGACAAAATTAATAAGCTAAGTGTAAAAAGAAGGCTTAGAATAACATGAGTTTATCGAAAATATATTGTTTTGCGTCAGAAACACCTGACTTTTCCATTTTCTTTACATTTCTACCCTCGTGAAGGAAATGTTTGGGCTGATTGTCATCAATACGTAAGTCCTTTTAATTAAATAGTACACCTGTGCGGTGTTTGTGAGGTGTTTTTGTAATCTTTATTGCGCAAATTAGATTAGCTGTCAGTCTTTTATCAGATCATCCGACAAAAACACATGTTGTAAATGAGTAACTAACTAATCACACAGTTCATTAAAATAAAAGTAATTGTCGAAAATATCATAATCCAAACAAAGGGGTCACATATCTCTTAGTGGTATATCTCTATTCAGAAATAAATTTCAACTTAACAAATTAATATCGGTGAATAGTTGTATTTTGAATGTATGTGAGCTTACAAAAAAAATCCAAAGCCGCTTATCTTTCCTGTATAACTTTAATACATTGTGAATTATGCAATTCATCAATATAATAAATACAAATGTTAGGCAAATTCAGGACATTCTTATTGTTTATAATGTTGAGTAACGAATGTGTACTGCCGTTCCAAGCAAGACGGCAGCAAGTGGCTCGGACAAACTTTTGAGAAAAATTACCTTACGTTTTTTTGACGTTTCATTATTTAGAATTTATAAAAAAGCGGTTGATGCGAAAACGAAATATTTTTTTTTCATGGCCATTTTCCGGGGTATAATAAATTTTAATTATCCATATTGTTCTTTGTATATACAATGAATACGGTCTTTTAATGTGTTTTTAAAGATGTGATAAAATTTTAATGGGAATAAATTGAAAACAATGTGTAGTGCTCGTCAGCTTGCGAAAATGTTCGGAAAGAATTTTTCAGGTGTTAACAATTTCTTGCTGTTTTCCTTAATATTTTGGGAAATTAGAAAATTCCTATTCTATGCTAGATGCAACATTCTGACAGATCAGCTCGCAATGATTAGTTTTACAATACTGTTTATTTACTTGAGTTGTGTAAGAAAAAATATGTTTTTTCTAGCATGTATAGTGTTTTTTAATCGATCGTTTTTAAAGGTTTCGATGTAATAATTCCGTATATTTCTTAATCTAAAAGTCAATCGGCAACATTTTTTTTACAAGTTCCATTTGTCTTGAACAAGCTATTAGAAATGTCCTTTTATGTAAAAAAAGTTCCAACACTATGTAATAGAGTGTATGGATACATACTTATGAATAATTATGCAAAAACAACATTTATTGTTTTCGCAGAATTTATATTATATCTGTACTGAAACTTACGGGATTGTGTCATCAAAAAGTTTACGTGCCACCATTGCAACGATTTTTTAATTGTGTTTTTACTGCAGAAAATGTAAATGATACCGTTTATATCGGTGGCTTCCAAACTTTATGCTACTAGGCCTCCATTAAAAAAAATATTCATGCCTCCCCACCTTTTATTACATAAAAATAATGAAGTTAGGCTTTAATTAATACAAATTAATTAACTTAACCATATTAAATTATTAACGATTTAAAAAAAAATACAATACAATAAACAGAATTAATATGGTATAAATATTCATAAAACACCTATTTATGTATTTATTTGAATTCTAAATTATTTTTTATCATTAAAAAAAACTATACATATCGCAGCAATATTTAATGCGTGGAGTTTAGTTATTTATTGACCGTAAGATTATCAAATCTTGGGAGCAATGTAGAGGGTACCACTTCTATCCCTTTTTTACTGCTTGCGTTAAAAGTAAGCTCATACAATTTTCATTTGAGGTGTCCATGCAACTATCGGTCGTTTTGTGCCTCCCAGCTTGGAAACCGCTGGCTAGTATAATTTTAGCATAAGATTGATAATTTAATAATTTAATTAAATTTATGAACACTTCTTACGCACATATTTTTATCACTATCCATAAGACTGTTTTTAAAGACATTGTAATTTAATAATTACTAACACGATGACGTTATTATTGACAATATATAATATTAATTACACTGCCATCTTATAAATTGATAGAATTGACCGCAAAATT
Organism: Himalopsyche kuldschensis; assembly: GCA_028554975.1. Taxonomy (NCBI): domain Eukaryota; kingdom Metazoa; phylum Arthropoda; class Insecta; order Trichoptera; family Rhyacophilidae; genus Himalopsyche; species Himalopsyche kuldschensis. Next base: position 2,622,549 of record JAHFWI010000058.1, on the reverse strand, counting down.
TGAGAATCGAGATGAAGGTGATTTTAAAATAATATTTTATTACAGAATCATAATATACTGCTTTGAATTACCGATCACCGTGACCAAGCGGGAACGATCCGTGTAAAGACTTTTGTATATTATACATACGTCATACATACTGAGAAGACCTTTATTCCGGCTCCCTCGTAATCGAGAAGGAGCCTCCTATCCGACACTCAGGAGAGGGATTTTGGGGACGGAGTAGGAGAAACATGGTACTCTTTAAAACAAAACACGATCTCAAAGCGTTATGTGGGTGCGCTCATTCGCACCCATTATTTAATCGTCAAGGATTTACACAGACGTTATACAACACACAAATATTACGATAGCGAAGAAGATATCAGGAATTTGACGCGAATTTAATTCTGAGGGAGAGGATTAGGCGCGTGCATTCTCAATGCAGTCCAATCTCTCACTGCTGTATGAAAACAAACGGTTACTTTAGAAAGAAAAAACAATGGCCGTTTCAAAAATCGTTAACACATGCGCCCGCTGATAAGGGATGATTTATCGCCTTATGAACTTTTTATGAAGCACATGCACTGTCGGGCGTCAAGAGATAAGAGAAATTGAAATAACTCTACATTGCACCGCTATAGATTGCAATATAGATTATTATAAGAATGAATTTATTTTCTGATATCGACTGACTCATTGACTGAGGTGAACAATAGATCGTTCGAGAGAGAGTTCTGATGACCTACCACTTAGACCCCCTACTTCTGATAATCAGCAACTATCTCGGACGTCTTCCTCAATCAATGGTTTCGCAAGCAAAAAAATTACAAAAATATACCAAAAAAAAAATTTTTTTTTTATACGTCAAAAGAACACAACTACTGTCTGAAGGACCGTGGTACATCAAGTTGAAAGGATACATCCAATTTCAAAGCAAAGTTTGAGTATAACATTACTCAAGTTAAATGCCTAAATCACAAGTAAAAACATAAATCAAAGCAAAAAAAATCGTAAACCAAGTTATAAATCAAAGGAAAACATACATTAATGATCAAATTTCCAAATCCTGATTAAGAATCAAAAGAAGTTAGATTTGAAAACATATTAAAGTATTTTCGTAAATAAAAACACACATTTAAAATAAATCACATGAATAAAACAAAGCATATAAGCGACACAGCGGCGTCGTTAAAAAAGAACAATAGGTGCGTTGGTTTCGGTCGGCGCAGGCGTCACGTTATCTTGCGCGATAACACAACGTCTTGAACGCGGCGATATCGAGTGTCGATTTTCGTCGCGTCGGTTCCTTTTGCTGTTTCAATCATGTCACGGAGGTCTGCAATAAGTCGCGATACAAAGCTAATACGAGTGTCGCCTTTGGCTGGCGAGGTTTCGGTGAAGGTCTGGTGGCAAGCTAGGTCTCATGCAGGAGATACGACCTGACTGGACGACTGGATTCCAAATGCTGGTGCCACGGCACCTCTGGTCGCCACGCACGCTCACGCGATCTAGGGTGAAGTAGGCCCGGCACTGCTGGACGTAGATCACTACGTCTCGCCGTCACTACTCCAGGTTCGAAGGTGGCTGCTGGTCCCCTCGGTCCTTGGCTCCATTATGCCCACTCTTGGGTCATCTCAGTAGGCACGGATGACAACTGTCTTCCGGCCATACCGGTATGGTGGAGACGCCGTCTCCCAGTCGTCTTCGTGAGTCATCCAGGTTGCTGTATCGTCCTGCATGGCTTAACCCCATGCTATTGTGCTCTCTCACATCCTGGTACACTCCTCGTCACCTACGTGGCTGACTACCCTCGGCATTCGGTAGATATCGCATCAATTTATTTTAGCTGCGCGTTTGGTGGGCAGCACCCTTGACAACGTTGTTTACGAACAACACAAACAAATTTATTATTAATTATTACACGTTATTAAGTAAACACACAAAATACTGCTATTATTACTATCGCTTATCCGTGAAGCACGTGCGAGAATTCGCATTATTAAAAAAACTACATTATTATTATTAATTCTGCGACATACTCATGTCTCAACAAAACACAAATATTATGAATAGACAACTATAGACTCATAATTAATGATTTTCCGCGAAGCACTCGCGATCTTTCGCGTTCTCCGCACGATGCACAGATATTATTTTTTTTTCGGAGCACTCGAAATTATTTACGTAATTATTTATAAAACACTAAATTATTATTATTCACTGGGCGCCACTAGGTTATACGAACCTAGACGCTTTGAGACCTCAGAGCATGAAGTGGGCGGGAGTGAGTTCCGATGTTGTCAAACATCATTAGCCCTAGTCGTCTGCAACAATTTCGAATTGACGCACTAGACATTAGGGCCAAGTGCCCCACGTTGTACGGGCCAATTGAGAAGACCTTTATTCCGGCTCCCTCGTAATCGAGAAGGAGCCTCCTATCCGACACTCAGGAGAGGGATTTTGGGGACGGAGTAGGAGAAACATGGTACTCTTTAAAACAAAACACGATCTCAAAGCGTTATGTGGGTGCGCTCATTCGCACCCATTATTTAATCGTCAAGGATTTACACAGACGTTATACAACACACAAATATTACGATAGCGAAGAAGATATCAGGAATTTGACGCGAATTTAATTCTGAGGGAGAGGATTAGGCGCGTGCATTCTCAATGCAGTCCAATCTCTCACTGCTGTATGAAAACAAACGGTTACTTTAGAAAGAAAAAACAATGGCCGTTTCAAAAATCGTTAACACATGCGCCCGCTGATAAGGGATGATTTATCGCCTTATGAACTTTTTATGAAGCACATGCACTGTCGGGCGTCAAGAGATAAGAGAAATTGAAATAACTCTACATTGCACCGCTATAGATTGCAATATAGATTATTATAAGAATGAATTTATTTTCTGATATCGACTGACTCATTGACTGAGGTGAACAATAGATCGTTCGAGAGAGTTCTGATGACCTACCACTTAAGGCGGTGTCAATACATACTAGAATGGAGAACTGCATATTTCGCAGGAACAATAAGTTTCAATATGTTTCCAGAGCTTTCGATTTTTTTCTTTCAGTCAATATTTTGTACATGCATTTCACCCCTCAGATGATTTTCCTGTTGTGGTAGTACTGTACTTAATTTGAGTGGTAGAAGCAAACTCGAGAATATTCTTGTTTATCGTCTTCTATCGAAGATTATGGACCAAATCAGAGTACGCATTTTGGCTGACTTCACATTGGTTTTATAAGGAAACTTTGATGACAATAATGAAAGTGGTTTTCCGATGCTCCCTTTTGTTTGGTTGATCGATGACTCAACTTCGTCCCGCATCTATTTCTTTTTGAGCCTAGCAATATCATTTTTATGTGTCCTCACTTTAGAATGTCTAGAACCGATCATATTGCTACCTATTTATCCATATCTGATGATAATAATTTTTGCAGTTTTTATCGGCAAACTGTTGTATTTGCAGGTGGTAAATAGTAGTTGCACTGATAATGAAGTCAAATGATAAAGATACATTTTAAAACTGATTACAATAGTAACAATAAAAAAATATAAAACTGTACCACCTGCGACATGCTTAACAATAATTATGTTTTCGATTAAAATAAATTCGACTTATCGGTATATTAATTGCACACGTGCATACAAGATACCTCCACTTATTAACGAGTAATTATTTTGAGGCCTGCAGCCCGGGTTCAATAGGGTTACGAAAAATCTGATTCGTGACCGAGATATGTCTTTTTTTTGCAAATATTGAGGACTATTTTCGGGTCGCCGCGAAATAATATCGGTAACAATATCACATCCGTTATCAAAACCATATACTGTTTGAAAAAGAAGCAATATTACTTCGTTATATTAATTCATTTTAATATATTAAGAATATTCTTGGGAATCCTGATACTGAGAAACGCATTTGATTAAATTGGCATAATACGATGGCAATGTGATTCACGATTAAATATTTTACACTTACTTTTGGTCATCTATATTACTTAGTCTAAATTAAATATTAAAAAATCTTTTTATAATTTAATAAGATCAGGACCAGTTTCACTGAAAAATTCTCGATGAGCGAAACGGTCGTGATATTAATAAATCAACCGTGAAATTAGTACAAAATGTATTTTATTATTGTTTAATCATTTAGATCAGTGGTTTCCAAACTTAACGCTTCCTTTAAAAAAAAATTTCACGCCCCCCACAAATTTTATTTCATTAATTTCAAACTGTTTTTTTTAAATAAAAACATCATTTTTTTGCTATAAATTGTTGGCACCCTCACTGGCAAGAGCCTTTTATTTATGTAATATAATACCTACCTTCATTCATACATTCATATTAATTCAACTGAAGCAAAAATGTATCACATTTATTAAATTTAAAACATATAACTTGTTACCTCCTAAATACATTCATTGCTTTAAAATTATCACTTTTCAAATATTCGTTTGATTACCATACTGTTTCAATTTTAATTTTCCCACAACTGTAATGTCCAATATAACGTTTTTTGACAAACCGACCATGTTACTTACATTTAATAATCTATTATAATGCACTATTTTGAGTTGATATGTACGCCTTGGAACTCTTGGAAGTTAATAAATAACCGTTGAATGAATACATATACCAATTAATGAAATTACGAATTAACCGCATTATATAGTTTATTTATTCTGTGGTCAAGTCGCTATATCTTTTCAGTGATCCAAATCGGCCGCATTTTACTTTATTTTTTATCTAAATTTAAATAACACCCGAAATAAATGCGGAAGAGTTTGAGTGTTTTATTATTTCTAATAGGTAGCTGCTATTTCACGAATAGATAATGTTTGGAAATCTTACCTATTCGATATTTGAAATTGAGTGGCCAATAGCTTACAACTTTAAACTCATAATTTATGTCAATATAATATATTATATTACAATAGTAAAGGATATTTCGTGGTACATATAGCGTCCAGTATGTTTTGTTGATCTATTCTCCGAAGTATAAATGATCAACTTTTAAACCGAGGCACATTATCATTCGATGCAATTATCAGAGTAAAATATGATTTTAATTTACAAATAAAATACCCGTGTTTGAGTATTTGTAACATTTGAAAAAATAACTGCAAAAAAATGAATTTACAGAAGAATTATTCAAGCAAATATGAAGATATGAAAAAATAAGTAAGAACAAATAAATTATTATCATAATTAAGATTATTCTTCTCATCATCGAAATAATAACGGTTTCCAGGAGTTCAAATATTAATAGCAAAATTATATTGAAAAGTATCTAATCACTATATAATATTAGGTAATCCCGGAATTAATGTCGTTTTTTTAATATGCAACTTTGACTCAGTGTGTTTGGGTCTGTTGTCTAGTAAAGACGCGTGTTATTGTTTTTCTCTTCTCTGTGATTCTTTATCTGTCTTTTTAAACAAAAAAACAATTCTACCCCATCTACAAAAAATGGCAGAGACATGTCCTTCGGAAACACATTTAAGAAGCTGTGTGCTGATTTTGTTTCATTAAAAAAAAACTGCAACAGAAGCAACGGAATCCATTTGTGAGATTTACGGTGATATACTGGACGTAAGGAAGTGCCAACGATGGTTCAGAAAATTTCGCTCGGGCTATCTCGATTTGAAAGATGAGCCTCGAAGTGGACAGCGCAGTCAAGTGGATGAAACAGCCCTGAAGGCGGAAATTAAAGCAGATCCGACAATGACCATCGATCAATTATCCAAGAAGGTCGGGAGATCACGATCGAATACTCATCACTATCTAGAGAAACTGGGGCAAGTTCAAAAAGAAGGCATTTGGGTTCCTCACGCGCTAAGCAAAAGCCCTCAGAAAGCCCTATTGTGTGTGTGGTGGGATTCGAAAGGCGTGATCTATTATGAAGTATTAAAACAAGGACAAACTGTTACTTCAGCTCTCTATTGTGATCAGATGGACAAATTAAACACAAAGTTACAAGAAATTAGACCCGCTCCTTAAATTAGACTTTTGTTTTATTGCATCCGCCCTATTTACCGGACTTGGCAACAAGTGACTATTACTTGTTTCGTTCTTTAGATACGCAAATTCAACAATATTGAAGCACTAAAATCAGGTCTCTCGGAGTTCTTCGAATCTAAACCAAAGACCTTTTATGAGAAAGGAATTTTAGATCTTGAAAATAGATGGGAAAGAGTCATAGATAACACTGGTAATTACTTTGTTTAAAAAAAAAAATTTAAAAAATCAAATTTGAGTTTTACTGTAAAAAACGACATTAATCACACGCCGCATTTATCAACAAATCAGTTATTCGATAATCAACATATAGCAAAATGGGATACATAATCTCCATTTGCCAAAGACAGTTATTCGTCAACATATAGCAAAATGGGTAATGTCCATTTGCCCGGTTACCCCATTTAGGAAAATAAAGGGGGAAGAAGAGAAAACTAAATCAAAATCAGATATCTGCAGATAGTACAGATACGAGTGAGTGACCAGATTTTAATTAAGAAACCTTCACTCATCTGACATCTGCAAGCTAAGGTCTCATTTTAACTTGTAATACTTGCAAGTTATAACAGTAAACAAAAAACAGGCTCACACACTCTAAAATGTACAATATAAGTATGTATCACAATTATTTTACAATTTTTATTCAAAAACAGTTCTAATCAGCTAGTGAAAATTTTCAATGATTTTCATTACGTGTTTTTGAGTTATTTAATATTTATTGTGCTCAAATTTTATGATACATAAGTGTTACACATTTTCTTTTACCAATGATTAACAGTCAATAAACCTTATAACCAGGGCTGTGGAGTCGGAGTCGGAGTCGTCGCGGCGTTTTGGCCGGAGGAATTTTGAAATGTTTGAACCTTTTATTTTTGCATATAATATGTCAAATTTGGCTATTGGCCGGGTTGGTAGGGTTGATATTTAATTGAATACACATAAATAGGAAAATTAGGAAAAATATGACGATATTAAACTTTTTTTAGTCGGAGTCGGAGTTTTTGGTCAATGTAGGAGTCGGAGTCGCACTTTTTTTTACCGACCCACAGCCCAGCTTATAACTAAACAATTATTTCAGTTGTATAGTAAAATATAACATTCGTTCAATAGGATAGGATGCCTAATATACGGAGATTCATTATCTGGCATTATTTTTAAAAGAAAATTCGAATGTGACTATTGTTGGTTTGAAGTTTTCCGATGTCGAAAAGTAAATCTCAAAGGATTAAGAGATCATCTTTTATTATGTTGAGAGGACTAACTTCAAAAAGGTGTATGTTTTTATAGAAAAATGGCTGATTATATGAAATAATGATTTTATATATTCATGCGTATATGTATATCCAAATGGTCAAATCTAAATACGTACTTAATTGTAATTTTATTGAAGACGATTTTAAATTCTCAAAAAGGAAATAGTGACTAACAGTATTAATTACTATGTATTTTTTCACTCAGTTTATGAATTTGGCCTTCACCGTTGTAACCTTAGCCTCTCTGAAAATGGAAGTAGTGTAACTGACTTACAACCAGGGCTGTGAAGTCGGAGTCGGAGTCGTGGAGTCATGGTGTTTTAGCCGGAGTCGAAGTCCTGGAAAACCTTTGAAAGTTTTAACTTCTGCATATAATATTTTTGTAAAATGTGAAAAAATTGGCTAGTGGGCGAATTGGTTGGTTGATATTGAATTGAATACACATTGATACCGCCATATGTGTAAGGTCATCAGAACTCTCTCGAACGGTCTAATTGTCACCTCAGTCTATGAGTTAAACCAATATCAAGACATTAAATTCAGTCTAACATGCCCTATATTGAAATCTAAAGCGATCCAATATAGGGTAAGAAAAAAAACCGTTAAATTTTGAAATGGAACAAGCGACATCCAGGTGCAACGACACCTGAGATAGGTATGGAGCAGCGTTCTCGCTCTAACTATCGCTCTATCTCTTTCACCCGGGCTGCGTAAGATACGTGGTATTTCACGCAGCCTCCTCTAAATGGTACAGTGGACGCAACTCCCGCTCCACTCAGACCACCTTTTATGGAGGCGTCGCTCGCTACAACCGAACGATATGGGGCACATAAGAGCGCGTTTTAAATTCATTCGGTCTGTCAGGTTTCTACGGTAACTTGGAGTGTGCACTATTAAAGCCATATAAAGCCTTTAACTTGGTCGACTGCCCTAGCCGCGCCATAATTAAGGAGTTGGAATAGTTGCCCCTCTGTTCCGGGAAACCTTCCCAGTCAGAGACTAGAGCTCTGGGAAGCACCTTGCGAGTTGTAAATCTTGGCGAAAGCCAAGTCTTGAGCGGTGTCACCAGACTCGAAATCTTCTTCTCCCCCTGGAATCCGCTATTCCCAGATCCTAAAACCGGTACCGCGAAATCGCCAATCGTACTGGCTGCCAACCGTTGGCTATAATCGTCGCCATATAGCCGTCGCCTATATAATCGTCGCGCATCGTTTGGTCTTGGTCTTGGTCTTGGTATTAAATTCTTGAACAGTAACTTCTAGTATTTTCTTAATGTAACCTCATGTAATAACTTCTTGTATTTAATTTATAAATAAATGTGTGTGTGCTTTGCACCATTGTTGACACTTTGAGTTTCACTGAGCATCCTATTTTCCACATCCTATCCCTAATCCCTATCCCCTAGAGTGACGGACAGAGGTTCCCTCTCATTTAACGAGGGAGACCGAATCCAGGTCGTCTCAACATAAATGGGAAAAATTAGATAATAGCGTTATTAAAAAAATAAAATGTGTAGTCTGAGGCAGGGACGGCTCGTGTGAAGGAGCAAACGTGCATTAGTCCCCCAAGAATCGAGCTCATCAATTTCAAAATATATATACCAATTTGTTCATTCAAAATTCCAACGATGTATGGTTTCATAAAACGATCTTTCACGCATGCGACCTAAACACACAAATATTATATAAGTAGATTCCCCGAAATAAGCTGATTCCAGATGTTCCTCGATATGGTGCATTTCTTGGAAATTCTCGAAATGTCCCATTTGGCATAAAAAAAGTAGGTAGAAAACATGACTTTATTTCACACGGCGAAGGCGTATGCAAAAAAAATCTTTTGAAATTTCGACTAACCCGGTGCATTAAGACCCAATGCACCAAAATGACTTGTGTAAAGAAATTGAGCGAAAACATATATATTTGTATTCTGTCATTCAGTATTGGCCCAAATTTTGGCAGATAAGGTCCTTTGACGAACGGAAAAATAAAGATATTTGCGGGTGATTTGTGAAGTGCGTTTGTGACAGTGCATTCTAACCTCATCTGTAGTTTCGACTTGATTCACGCAACACGCAACTATAACATTTTTATTATTATTTTTTCATACTTGTTTTCATTTCATAGACATCTTAATACAAACCCTATTAGCGTATATAATATGAATCTTTGTAAGTTTTTGTTATATGGAAAGGCTTTGTCTATATAAAACTGTTTAATAACTTTAAATACAATATCCTACTATATAATATTCTACAATATAATTTAACTTTATTATTATATATCTACTATATAATATTAACATATATTATAAATAAATATTAGCATATATAATAAATTAATATAACAAGTATTATTAATATATGTATTATAGCATTGAATATTATTATATATATTTATTATTTATTAATAATACTAAATAATAATCAATAATGTTTCCTGCAAACTCAGTGTCCTATATCAAAGAAAATCGTCGAGATTTTTCTAAAAGGCTAGAAATAAAAAGCAGGAGGACGGCCTTTGCCAGTTTTAAATATAGTTCAGAAGTGTACGGCCAAAACTAAAGTAGTCAATCGGTATTTTAATGTAGCGATTTATAAAAAAGCTCCATGGCTCTGTGGCTGTACTAGCCTTAATAGAGTTTTTTGTTTTCCTTGCTTAATTTTCAAGGGCGAGTCGAATTGGTCAGAAAGTGGAATTAAAGATTTAGCACACCTGTCAACAAAAATAAAAACATAGTAGCTCTGAAAAGCATATTTTAAACGAAATGCATCTTGCGGTTTTAGGATCGTTAGATATTCGATCTCAATTGGATTCTGGATATCGTTCGTCCATGAAACAATTTAATGAACGTAGACAAAAATCGTCATATTTTATCAAGATTAATTGACTGTATTAAATTTTGTGGATTATTTGAGTTAGCTTTTGAGGGGAAATGATGAATCTGTAGATTCAAATAATCCAGGTGTTTATCGAGGACTCATTGACTTTGTAAGTGAAATTGACAACGCAATGAAACAGCATCTAGAAAGTAATAGTGTTTTTAAGGGTACGTCCAAAACAATCCAAAATGATATTCTAGATTCAATTTTGGAGGTGTGTCGAAACGAAATTAAAAAATGAAATTTCGCAGAGCAAATTTGTCGCTATACAAGCAGATGAAACCACCGATGTTGCTACTTCGCAACAACTTGTTTTAGTGATACGGTACGAATTGCGCGGGAATATACATGAGCGTTTCTGGAAATTTATGACGCCAAAAGATCACACCGCGATAGGTATTGCATCTGAGATTCTTAAAGAACTGGAATATCTCGACATTAAGCCATGCCAATTAATTGGGCAAAGCTATGATGGTGCAGCAGTGATGAGTGGGCGATTAGGTGGTGTACAGGCTTTGATAAAAAGCTTCGTATCCATACGCATATTTCATTCATTGTTATGCGCATCAATTGAATTTGATAATGGAAAGAAGTGCTTCGGGTCACTACATGGTTCGTAATTTTTTGCTAATTTACGGTCATTCCCAATTTTTTTTTTCGAGATCAGCAAAGAGAGCTGACGTATTGAAAGATATAGTTCATAAAAGAATACCTTCGGCACCAACAACTAGGTGGAATTTTAATATTAGGACAGTCACAGTCGTGCACACTTATCGCGAGCAATTGAAAGAGTGCATGGAAAGCATCCTAGAAACCGTAAATTTAGACGCCGATACCATCAATCAAGCTGGAATGTTGTTACGATACCTCAACGAAGATAATTTTAATTATTGGCTAGATTTCTTTGCCAAAAAGTAATGCCAAACTGTGATATACTTTTCAAGCAACTTCAATCGAGGTCTAAAGACGTATCAGAGATAAATAATGACATCGAAAATTTTACGCGTTCAATTCAAAATATTCGGGAAAATAGCCTCGCAAATGTCGAACCTGCAAAAAAACGTAGACCGAATGATTTGCCCCATTATGTCATATGCAATGAAGTATGCGATACTATTGTAAATCAAGCAAAAGATCGTTTCGCATATCATGGTCATTTGATGGCAGCTAAATTGTTTTTCAGCGAAAAATTCCCAATTTTTAACAGACATTTTCCAATATCAGACTTTAATATCGCAACATCAGCGTACAATTTTATTGACAAGCTCAAACTTAAAAGCGAACTTACTGTCATATACAGTAGGGACGATTTTTACGTCACCGATGGGGCATTGTCCATTCTTCAACTTTTCACAAAGAATAATTTACTCGAAGTCTTTAGCGAAAGCGTTAAAATATTACGAATCATTTGTACAATTCCGATGACTTCAGTTGAAAGTGAACGTTGTTTTTCAACTTTAAATAGAATTAAATCATTTTTAAGAAATACTATGACCCAAGATAGGCTCAATTCCCTTGCCATGCTAAGTATAGAGAAGCAGTTGGTATCGTCAATGTCGGACTTTAATATCCGTGTTATAGATGTATTTTCAAAATCCAAGAATCGGAGGATGGATTTTTTGCATAAATAGGTTGTTTTATTGCACTCCCTAATATTCTGGTCACCGGCCGCCACTGGTCTGAGGAATCATGTTTTGGTCAATTTTGCAGTCTGTGGAGTCGGAGTCGGAGTCGTTGCGGCGTTTTGGTCCGAGTTGTACTCGCAGTCGGATATTTTGTAAAGATTGAACTTTTTATTTTTGCATACATATAAATATATGGCAAACTTGGCCATTGGCCGGATTGATTGGTTGACATATACACTTGGGCCTCGTATAACACGGTTTATACAACACGGATGAATAAATTGTGACATATTTTTATATAACACGTTTTAGGGGGGAAAACATACTTATTGGTGGAGAAAGTTTTTATGACTTGGATATTCATGACATCCAAGACATAATCCTAATATTGGAGGATTATTGGAGGACGAAGAAGAATTAGTCGAAATGTTGCTTGAACCCACCACAAATAAAGACTTAGAAAGCAGTTGCAGCGAAGTAGCTACATGTTTCACATTGAAAACAATGAATGACAACTTGGAATTGGCTATTAAATTCGTGTTTTTTTTATTGAAAATGATCCTATAATGGAAAAAAGTTTGAAATTCAAGAGGGAATTACAAAATATTTTGGAACCATATAAGGAAATACGTAAAGATATAAAAGTCTTCAGTTGACAATGCTCGCCATGAGCGAAACCGGTCCTAATCAAATAAATTTTATGTGGAAAAAGTACTAAAAATGTATTATTATTTTTATTTTAAAGATATAAAAGCTAAAAGCAAACAATCGCTTATTACTGAATTTTCGATGGTGAAAACTCACAACCTATCTCGAAAAAGAGTAAAACATATAGAATTCTAACTGATAACGATGATGAATGATTGGTATATTATGTAATTAAAGTGTCTTTCAATAAATATGTAAATTTATATTTGTTTATTTAAAAAAATAAAGTAAAATATGGCTTTTTGGAACGCAAACCCGAATTTTGTATGAACTTCAAACCTTGTATAGCACGGATTTGTATAACACGACGTTTTTGTGGAACCATATAACCGTGTTATACGAGGCCCAAGTGTAATTGAATACACATAAATATGAAAGGTAGAAAAAAAACGTGACGAAATTAATCTTTTTTTAGTCGGAGTCGTGTTCTTGGCCAGAGTCGGAGTCGGAGTCGTATTTTTGGTAAATGATGGAGTTAGAGTCGTAATTTTCTTAACGACTCCACAGCTCTGGTTTTAAGAGACGTTTAACGATTCCACAGCCCTGCTTACAACTACATATTAAAATTCCGAAAGTTAAATTACTACTACGAGATATGCTCCATAATGACCATTAAAAGAATGGAGATATTGTTTATTAATAAAATAAAAACATTTTTTTTAAATACAATAAAAAAAATATCAATTTTAATTGCTTTGTAATATTTATTTGTAAATTTAAATAAACGTGTCAAATAAATTAACTACGTGACGCTGAAATTGTCTTCAATAACATAAATCCTTTTATTGGATACTTATCTTTCTTTAAATATTCACTGCCTAGTGACAGCTTCAAGTCTTCAACTAATGACCACTCTTGGAGAATCTCCACATTTTGATAAGTAGTTCAAAAATGTTTATTTTTTACTCGGCTTATCAATAACACAGCTGACAGCATGGACCCGAGAAAATGCGAACACAGTCGACCAACTCCGAATACAAACGATCGTAATCCCATCTCGAGTTCCTAGTCAATGTCACATGTAGTCAACTGCTGGCACGCGTATATTTATGGTCTGTGGCTAAGAGTGAAATTATTTCCAAGCACCACTAGAAATTTCATGAGTAGAAAACACTAGGGCTGTGGAGACGGTAAAAAAATGTTCGACTCCGACTCCAGCATTTACCAAAACCATGACTCCGACTCCGACTCCAACATTGACCAAAAACACGACTCCGATTCCGACTAAAAAAGTTGAATATCGTCACTTTTTTTGCCTATTTTTCCAATTTATGTGTATTTCCGACTCCGAGTACGACTCCGGCCAAATCTCCGCGATGACTCCAACACCGACTCCGACTCCACAGCCCTGGAAAACACTGTTTATCTAATATATATCAAGAATATCCGTTTCATTGCTATCATAATCATTTTTTTATATATAAAAAGTTTGCTACGTTCCAATAAAGTTCAAATCGTGATATTAATTATGGTTTAATAATATATATAAACTAAAATTATAATTAAAATAAATGGATAAATATTATTCAAAATACAACAGCACATCATTATACGATGTTTTCAATCTTGCCTTATGAACCAGTTCCGTTCGATATAAAACTAAATTGTTAACCGTGCTATTAATTAAAGAATTGTATAATAAACAGTGACACGTGTTTCACCTTTTTTGATAAGCATCTTCAGACTTATTTTCGTTAGGTAAGTTAAATAAAGTGACCTTACGATATTCAGTTTAAAGATGCTTTTCAAATTGACGAAACACGTGTCACGACTTATTAAACAATAAGTGGAATAACAGAGCTATCAATTTAATGTCAAATTAAAATGAGCTTAACAAACTTACCGTCGAATCCATCAACAATTATTTTCGAGTTGTGTTACTATTAAATGAATGACAACTGTCCCTACAAGCTAACAACTTATGTAAGGCACTACTTTTGTCTAAAAAAAAGTTGAATCGTTTACTAATATACATAATTCAATAGGTACGCTCATTTGGAACATGGTTATCAAAAAAATATTTAAAAAATTTCGATAACCTATGGTTGGCGTTAACCTGAGCGGGTCGGGTCGCCTAATATTGCGTCACATTGTTAGAAACACACAAATTATTCACTCTCGCTCACTTACACATAAACCGTAGTGAAGTGAACGTCTCGATCGAACGATTTTTCTTCTTCTCATTTCCAAAATAATAATTCACAAGATTTTCACGTAAAATATTGTTGACATTTTAAATAAAAACGATCTTCTGAAACAAAATAATATTTTTGTTTTTCTTCGTGAAATTTGAAACGAATTTTGTTTGGATAAATTAATTACACATGTGCGTTTTTATTTCACGGTCGGGTTATTCGTATTTAGAGCATTGAATGATGTTTATTTGTGGTTATGACTTTTCGTTAGTTTATCTAGTGAAGGATTCTTCGACGACTTAACTTAACAGTGCTATTTATAAAATCAATTTAAAAGGTAAGCCACAATATGTTTTAATAAAATAAGTAAACTCTTTATTATTTTCTTTAGATAACAGCTTAAAATTATAATAATTTATTCAATGAGTTACAGATTTTCATACTTAACAAATTCGGGTCCATTGTTAAATATTATTCCATTTTCAAAAAAATGTGTAACATTGAATCCTTTCCTTTATAAGCAAGATTTGTGGTCAGTAAGATCGTGAATATATACTATTTAATTTAGCATCCTTAAGGGTGAGCGAAAAATTTCGGGATACGCGACGACTATGAAAAATAAAAATGATTTATTCATTAAAACGATAATTTTAAACCAGATGAAATGATGGGCCATTGGTGCCAATCTTATCTTTGCAGGAGAACAATGGTCGAACAGTATGACCATGAATGACTTAATCAACTGAGACGTTTTCAAATTTATTGTTAATTAGAAATAATTGATTTAAAAAAAAAACATTTTTTATCATTAGTGTGAATATGAACGTCTTCTCTAATCCGTAAAAATGATTAAAACATATACATTTGTAAATTTATTTTAATTCTTATAATATTGACCACCAAAAATATTATAAATAGCCTAGGTTCCGTAAGCAAAAGTGCAAATTTTTTGGAAGGAAAATTAAGTTTGAAGTTTAAATATTATTTTTGATTTTTTTACTAAAAATCTAATGACTGCCATGTGCATTTTTTTTTTTTGAAATGGGGAAAGTTATGAATGTTTGCAGCATATTTATGTTTGATTTGCATTAAAAATAACTTGAATTAGTGAAATTGTTAAAGAAACTTATTTTACATAACACTGAATATATATTTTCTAAAAATGTGTTGATTTTATTCACCAAAGATGATAAATATAAGTATATTTTTACATTAAAAATTATTAATTTCTTTTTTTACAATTATACTCCTTTGGTAGATATATTTTTTTCTTAAAATTAAAACACCACCAAATTCATAATTTTATTGTTATGATAACCGGGTTCGACTCAAAACGACCATTTTGAACTGACTTCGCTAATGTGAGCGACAAGGACCCCGATCATTTCTTAAAATTGATGGTCAGTAAAAAAAGTTAAGTTTTACTCTTATTAATTACCCTTTCCATCAAGAATGGCTAACACCATTAATGGCGATTTAAAAACAATTATAAGATGTACTACAAAAGAAAACATTAAAGTTTTTCCAAAATTAATTTAACTAATTTAAAAGATAATTGAATTGCATTAGACTTTATTAATTTCGTAATATCATAATTATTATCCAGTTAATTGTGTGAAAAGGATCCACACAGTTAATAGTAAACATTAAGTTTACGGTATCGATACGAAGCTGAATATTAAATATCTGCTTAAAATATAAATTATGTAAGGCCGGGATATGTCTTGTAATTGGTTTTTTTTTATTTCTGTACATTAGAAGATCACAAATTATAATTTTATTGTTTTTGCAAAGTGAAAAAAGATTAAAACATTGTAAGACTATGCTTTACAGAAAGAAGAGAGAAACAAAATAGATTGGAAACTGGCAAAGAAGTCAACCGAGTGAGTTTCGGCAAAAACAACAACAATACATTAAAAAAAAGTACTCGTCTGAGCTCACTCACGTCCATGTGAAATGTTGAACTTTATTCGAGAATTTTACTCGTACCGAGATTAGTTTATCTTACCTAATGTTCATCACAGCTAACACGAATCGATTGAATCAACTCCACTCACCGATTCGAATCGTACACTTGCGTAAAAAAGAAAATTACTCGCGGTTCAATGGACATTCAAATTTTCAGCTATTGAAAAAACAACATGCGAGTGAGAAAGCAAGTGATTCGCAGTGATTCTTATAATATTATATCGGGGAACAAGTGATCCTCGTACATTACGAAGATTAAGTCGACTGATGTCCAATTTCGGGTATTAGTAATCAATTTCAATGATACAATGATTGGAATTTGAGTTTTGAATATGGAAAAAGTCGTATATTCAGTTTTGCAAGTAACTTTTGTTTTGTACGTAGCTCAATTCTTTTATACTTAAAAAACATTGACACCTCAACACATCGTCTGAATAAATAAATATTCTAAACAATGCTTTATTTGTCTTACTATGGAAGTATGTAAGTGCCTGCTTAATTATTAAGTACACAAAAAATATTTATTCATTTTCAATTCATACAGAAGGTATTAAACCGACTCGCATTTTTCCTAAATTGATTTCCGTGTTTGCTTATTGAACAAGGTTCATTGTTATCCTTTTATTTTCTTTTTATAAATACAATTTCGGATTAAAATTTGAATATTTTCCATGACCATGGATACTTAATTCGCATAAAATGTTTAGAACGTTTATTAGAAGATGGTAAACCGTTTATTTTTTTATAAACATTAATTATCATTAATCAATTCATTCAGGTCTTAAATGAATTATGATTTTGCTCGCCTAAAAATGAATTATGCTAAATGTGAAAATAATGAGGTATTCAAATAGTATTTGAACCTTCGTTTTTTCAGGTGGTTTGATTGTATTTTTATTACATGGCATTTATTACAATATTATGATATGCTAAACCATAGCCATCGCATATTTAGTTGGACAAGAATTATTAAATAACTATCAGCACACATAATTCTTTCGGAATTAACATCCAAGAAGTGACAGTTGGTACATCTAAAGTTAACCAAAAAAGATGGCTAAAAAACAAATTTATATTTCATATAGAGTTCATGTCGTTTTATTACATTGGTGAATGATCAACAATTCGCATACATTGTATCATTTCATATTGGCAAGACAGATAATAGCTCCAAACAGAAAAGTTAAAGGGCGTCAAAACGGTTATTTATATATTCATTTATTTATTCAAGAAAATACAAATCATGGCATTACAGCTGACGCTAATGCGCCATGCATTTGACAAATTAAAATAAAGAAAATATTTGTGACCTCTACTTTCGCATAATTGATTCCTGAAAATGTGCGAAATTTGAGGGATGTAAAAAAATATAATGAAACTACATACATATGTTCGACATACAGCAATATGTCGAGCGGAATTGAAATAAATAGTGAAGTAGTTTTAAAATATTTTTGTAAAAGTATCCTTTGAACAAGCATTTTCAAATAAATACACTACATGTATGTTACAAACTTTTTTTTTTCAACTTAATCTTCGATTTCTTAAATATACTACAATTCTAACACCCACCCCCTCGTTTTTTCTTTGATGTAGATATTGTAGATCTAATATAGTCTGTTATTATAATACTTTGATGGTGTTATCTACATATTGCGATGTATTGCAGTTAACTTCACTTATTAGTGTTTTCCTTCGGAGTTGAATCAATTGATTGTGTATCTTTTTATTCAAATGTTTGTATTATTTGATGATAACAAATGATTAATAAATAAACAATACTGACGGCTCGCTATCCTATCTGATAACATTGAATTTTCTTTGTGTACTTTGAACGCTTACTGCTATAATTTAGTATGTCCGTAATTGCTACGAAATACTTTTATAATTTAAATAACTGTATCCGGCTAAAAAATCGAAGGAATATTTTCTGTGGGCAAGTATTGTCAATAAATTTATCACCATCGAAAAAAATACGTTAATTTTTTATGATTTAAAAAAAAACTTATTGTTCCGTGTGCGGTAAGTCAGCTTTACCAATTATTGTAATGATTATTTATTTCTCACATAATTGTGTTTAAAATATGCAACTTTGAAAGAACTTAAAAGCATTTATGGCCGTGTAAGTTTTCAATGAACACTGATTAATTTCTTTTCAAACCGATAACACGAGAAATAGTGTTTAAATTTTATTTCACTATGCCACTCACAATATAAAATATTATGAACTTAGTTTTTAAAATTATAATCGAGTAATTCTTCATATTATATCATTCCGCGACAAGCAGTTTCTAATCAGCAGATTTACATTTGTTTTCAGAGATGGTTTGGTTAGGTGAAGTCCTGAAATCGTTTGAAAAATCATTGTTATTACTATGTCCGTTCGGGGACTGGAACTTAAATCGAGGAGGACGATAGCCTCACCATGTTACCACTCGGCTACAGCAGCCTAAAACATGTGTTGGTGTAGTAAAAAACAGTTTAGGAACACACAGGTTAAGAAGCCGAGCGAGAATCGTTTCAAATATAGACAATTAATTAATTGATAAGACAGAATTTGACCGATATCTTTGTAGACGTCACTCACTTTTTTACCTAACACTGAGCATGAATTTTCTTCGTGTATTTTTAGTATTGCTTCAACTTTTTGTACATGTCATCTAGTATTCTTTATCGTCTGATAATGGCTTGACAGTTTTGTAAAGAAATTTAAATAAAATGTAGTATAAAATGATAAATTTATTATTTTCCATAAACGAAATAAAAAATATTACCACTATTTCATCCGGGTTCATTCTGGTGCTCCAGTTTATACAACTTAGTCGTTATCAAATGTTAAGCTAGTCCTGTAGCCGAGTGGCCAAGTGGAAGTTCTCACGGGCTCAGAAAGTTTCATAACTAGATGCTTCAATCGTTTTATGGTTTTGTGCTACAGTGGATATAGGTGATGTTAAAATACCCTCGTGCCGATATGTGGCTAGAGCGATTAGCCAACTGCTAGCCCGGTCCTTACCCTATACGAAAAAGAAAGATGAGCGACTGACTCACAATCAATTCTTGCAAAATAACATCAGATCTGAGACAGACTTCGTGAGGAAAACATAAATTCTCCTCTTGCTCGATTAAAAGCGAATATGGTCACAGAAAACTATTTTGAAATGCTCTTCGCCGTTGACAAAGTCGTTACCTTACTATGAAAAGGTTCTAATTTACATGTTTGCCTTAAATGACCTTTTAGTAGGAAAAGCTTGTATTTACCGCATTCTATCATATACATATGTACGAATTTCAGAATAATCTATTGTTGAATAACGGAGCTAGTAGAATTCCAGAGTTACACTGCATCTACCCACTTTTTTTTACTAAATTTATTTGACAAAGTTCTAAGATTGTTTATCATTATTTCCATCATAAGATCTTTAAGATCATTAGTTCTCAGCAAGTGTTGTGAAAAAATATGCTTAAAATTATTACTTTGAAGCATTTTTACTTGCTCATTGTTACAAGTGAATTTTAATCAATCGAAACTTCAAACGATCATATCTCAAAACAGTGTCAAGAGCAGTAAGAAGCATTTTCAAAAGTAAGGTGTCGAAGTAGTAACTCATAATGTTTTTCAGAATACTAAGAATCCAAACTTACTCCTTTCCTAACCTGAACCTTACATTCTCACTTATTCCCAAAAATAGAGCATTATCAGAGTCCTATATGATACGGGTAATTGTTAGTATAATATAAATATGTTGTGTATCGTGTACACTTTTGCGTGGACCGTCGATAAAATGCGTTCGTAGGAGTTGGTATATCTGCTTAGTAATATACAATAATATCATGACTTGACTGCCGTCTCCAACCGTCTACTTTATCTAACACCAAATAATGTCTCTAGCCAACTAAAAAATAATTGACTTCTTCAATTTGCATCACAATCATTCTCAATTGACCGCGCATCGGACACCGGGTGGAAAGCTACAGCTCGCAGATGATATCGTGGAAAATTTACTGATCGGAAGTAGATCGAAATTCATACACAGATGGTATATTCAGAGACGCTGCATTTTTTCATCAATTAGATTATTGTATAAATTAATCCAGAATCGGGAAACATCCCATAGAGCAGGTGTGTCCAAACTTTTAACCATTACGGGCGACCTGGTTTCGCAATTATTAACGGCGGTCTACCAACATTAAAAATTACATAGTAATTTAATCCAAAAGTAAGCTTAAATTGAGATGAAACATAGATAATATCAATATCAATTCAATATGTAGTTATTTTGATAATTGTAATTAATGAAGACTTTATGCAGGAATTTAAATAAAGCAAGATGTTCATTTATTTTACCTTTATTATCAAAATCAATATGCTTATTATAAGCTTTACAAATCTTAAATATTAACTACAGTAGACATATAACAAGTTAATAAGAGAACATATAAAATAAAATAATAAGTATTTCATAACAAACTGTTATTTTGGCATGGTGGCTTTTTCGACATCGTACTTCATCTCACAAGAAATTACCGTAGCATATTTAATTTTATCATGAATTCATCAGGCATTAGAAATGTGTACATATCAGACAGGCGGGCGATTATAAAAGTAACGCGGGCGACCAGTTGACTGCGGTTGACGCTTTGGCCACTCCTGCCATTGAGTCATGTATTTGTAATATAATAAAGCATCCAAGAAAAGTTAAATTTATATTAATATACAGATAGATGTATACTTTCATTAGTCATTTTGGAAACAATTATGCCACAGCTAAATAGTATGTCAGTATTGAAAGAGCGAGTAACACTCTATTATTGGTAAGATTAGATATCAACAGGCATCATAAAATAGTCGTTCATTTTTGCAGCATATAAAGTAACAAAACCTTTAAAAAGTTTCCGTTTGAAATTCTACATTCTATGTATTTTCGAAAATTGTAATTAATACTTCAAATAATCGAATATTTACGAGGGAAGAAATTCATATAACGAAGATTCATAGTTTTGTTATAAGTATTGACTTTTGGAATATATTTTATTTTCGAAATTATTTACTTATTTAATAAAAACGAGTAATTATTTAGATTCATATAAGCCCAGTTGAGAGGGTACCAATATGTGAACACATATAAAAACATTAATGAGCATATTGTATTGTTTGTTCAAGAAAATTATTTGTATTTTTTTTATTTTTACTGGCATAATTAATATAATATGTTTTGAATCTTTCATTTATATCTTATAGTTACGAATGAGATGTATAATAAGAGTCTAAGACTTTGTCTCTGGATAAAAAAAAATGCACAGGCAACGCGAATATATTATTTTATAACTTATATCATGTTTGAGATTGCAAATAGAAGTTTATTGCTACTTAAAATATTTCAAATTAAAAATCGACCTTTTAATCTAAATGTAAAAAAATACCTCTTTTCCACCGTTACTATCAACTATAAATAACTTTATTCAACAATATCATACTCAGCAAAATAAGCGTATTATTTGAAAACACGGTTTATGGTTACTGACTTCAACTTATATTATTTAAATATAAATTTCGTGTGTTTATTTTATTTGAAGTCTAGTATTGTTTCGACAATATTTGATGTCTGTATAATATGAACACGTGTGTAAGTGTTTAATTTTAATTTCAATAAAATGAGTTTTTAATAACAGGGCGAGATGACATTAGAAATACACATTGTATCGTTCGTTGTCATTAGGGACTCCAATTACTCGTCATCTCAACTACTCGAGTATCGAGTATTAAAATGTAAAAATACTCGAGTACTCGAGTATACTCGAGTAGTTGCAGATGTACCAAAATATATACTATTAATTCACATTTTTTTTTAAATAAATAGGTGATAAATAAATAAATAAGCTTATTTAATTTCATTGATAAATTTAATTTATTTTAATTCACTTATATTTCAAATTTAAGATTTTTTCGAATTTTAGTTTTAATTATTCCCGTAGTTGAAAAAACTCGGTAGCAGAGGACGTTGGTTTTATCGTTAGCAATGAATTGAATTGAGTGTATCTAATTAATATGTAATGTATAAAATATAGTGCAATAGTTATTACTTTTTTTATCAATTAGTTTTCAATTAGCTTACTTTATATTGATTATACAAATTCAGGAAATCACAAAACACAAAACGGCAAAGAAACTTTCACTAATTGGGTTGTCAAATTATTTTTAATATATGTTTCAAATAAGAAATGAATTTTATAAAAAGGTGACTATTTGTGAACAAATCTGGCCATATATTATTGTGCATAAAAAATCATTTCGGTTCGATACGCTATCTATCACCCTATTAACTACATTCCACAGATGAATGCAATAAAGATCCAGACCCGAATTGGAAGTAAAAGCTTCTCGATAATTATTTAAAAGTTATAACGAATTATTTCAATTAAAATTTTAAATTTGCGTTTTAATATTCCGAAAAAAATATCAATATCTCAAATAATTAAAAATACTCTTCTCAGATTTACGGATTTTGTACGTCATTAATGGTTTTTGAAGCTTATTGAAAAAAGCCCAATTTTACAAAATAACTCTGGTTCTTGCATGCTTTGCTATTTATCAGTTTAACACCACCGTTTGTCGCGGTAGAATTATAGGATCATTTTTTTATTGATTATAATAATATTATGTATTATTTATCGGAATCAACTAATAATTTAACACAACTAAAATATTAATTAAAAATTTACCTTATCACCCCTGATACGTCCCTGTTATAAATTTCTAAGAAATATGAAATAACGAGTCAACTGAACCTTTTTTCGGTCAAAAGATATTTTTCCAATGTTTTTGTCATCATAGACTCTCGCCATCTGTTCGATTTTAATTACCACTGAAGGATTAGTTAAATCCACAAAAAGGGCCTAGTTGCCCTGTAACAGAGATGTTTAACTTTTTCCAGCGAGTGGGTCAAAATTTTATTAATCATTTTTAAATTTGTAGTTGTGGGTTAAGCAATGAATTTAGGCAATAAAAGAATGATATTTTCAGCAATATATTATTAGGATAAATATTAAATGAAAATAAATGATGTGAGGTGGGTTTCCCAAAATTGTTCGAAGGCCACGGGTTCGCAACTCTCTAGAATGCAACTTACCAATAGTAATACTTCGATGGTTTCGGCGGAAACTTTGCGGAAGCTCATTTAAATATAAAATTTAAAATAACTTTGATTATTCCACGTATTGGTCTACTAACTGTGACACGTGTTTCGCCTCTTTCAGAGGCATCTTCAGACTTACACATTTTATATTACCAAATAATATTTTACTCCAATTAATATTTGCATTATTAATTTGTTTATCTACGAGATTATATATATGTACATATATGCACATTAATGCTTTGCTATTTATCCATTTCCCACCACCGTTTGCCGCGGTAGAATTACTGGATCGGTTTTTTATTGATTATAATAGTATTATTTATTATGTATTTCTATATTTATCGGAATAAACTAATATATTAATTAATAATTTACTTGATTACCCCTGATTGCCAGCCAGTAGGGCATGCAAAATTCTCCAAATTCATTTTGTTACTTGTCGCTGCATTTCTTGTCGGTAAATCAAAAGAATATTTTTCAATGTTTTATTTGGTCCCTTGCTATAAAATCTCGTCAGTAAAACGGACAACTTTTTTACCTCATCCAGCAAAATCCGTAAAATCTACGCGTTCGGCAATGCAATGATAAAATATTGTTTATATTTTTTTAAATAATTAAATAAAATTTGGAAAGTGATGTTTGTAAGCAATGAACGAGTATTACTCGAGTATTCTTCAATATACTCGAGTATCGAGTGCTTGAAAAATGGACGAGTATACTCGATACTCGAATTGGAGTCTCTAGTTGTCATGCAAAAATAATGGGAACCCAAAATAAGCTTCTCTTCTACATAATCTGTTTTTAAATAATAGTGAAATACATACATGTTTACTACAACTACCGCAAGTGTTAATGGAAAACATAAATATAATATATTTTGTAAATATGTATAAGATTTATAAGAAAACTCTATTAAAATGCCCTGGTAGGTTTGTCACAAAAAATAATCTGCGATTTTCAATAAACAATATAGTATAAATACATAGCAGCAAAGATGAAAATATCTATTTGCTTTTGCAAAGTGTCAGAATATAATTATTCCATTACAGAATTAGTAACTTCATCTGTAAAAAACCAATTATATTGGAAAGCTCATACAACTCATACAACTATGAATGAAGAACGACACTGATCTATGCATTAAGCAAATTATATTTTATAAGATAATTCAAATTCATTTATAACGAAAATGCTATCAATTATTTGAGAAGCAAAATAGGAATATTGAAAAGTATTCGGGTGATTATTTTTTTCCTAGAATGTGATACGCGATATCGAAATGCAATACTTTGAGTTGCTATTGAGTAAATGATAGCAACTCTAAAACCATAGATAGGAGTTGAAAATGAATCTGACAAACCTCATTATGAATAATAACAAGGAACAACTGATTACAATGACACGTGACAAAGCTGTGACTGATAGGGCCTTCAGTACCGGAAGAATATATGTATTACCAACGGGATTTTTACATCAAATACTGAATAATTGCGTTAGAAAATGCAACAATAACACGTAACAAAAAACACTGACCAAGCGCATTACTGACTTATTTAATATCGGTTAAAAATATTTCACATTAAAAGTACGGATATTGAAAAAAAATACTTTTACCATACAACGCTAATTTTCATAGATACAATAAATTCTTTGCTTTTCACATTTAAAAGGCTAGCTTATCAATCTGTGTTTGTCGGGTCCGAAGTGCAGTGGTGAGCATTGTCGGCTTCCGTAACGGACCTCGATGGTCGAGTTTCATTACGAGCAGCATCTGTCCATTCTGCTCCAAGGCAAGGGTGTGTTTATTGTCTGAAATCCCACCTACCCGATCCTATAAGCGGGGCATCATGTCCAAGCCTTATCCTTACTAACCTTAGTATCATCGAGTTAAAGAGGTTGAGCGACTGACTAACAAGCAGTTTTAGTAGAAAAAGTATGTTTAGACACCTTCATTATATGGTCACATGCTACATATTAGGAGCGGACATCGAATAAAAAAACTGAATTATGAATCTTGTCGGATGTTGGTGGATATAAGTCGAGCTAAAGCCCCGGGTATTGTAAACCTAACTGAAATGTCGGGATCCCGGTTTTGGTGATGCCGGTATTGCTATCCCCAGTAACGGCATAACAGGCATGGAAAATAATAAAAATTATGCGTTATCAATAATAATAAAGCAAGCTGTTTGTTAAACGAGTCAATAACCAAACACAGCTTCTTGTATAAAGAAATTTGTATAATGTATGTACATTAGAGGTCTGCACGGGCTCGGGTTTGGCCCGCGGGCATTACCCGGCCTGGCCCGTGGGCCGGGTCGGGCCGGGTAACGAAGGTTTAGATTCGGGCTCGGGCCCTGGCACACAAAAAATATATCAAAAATCGGGCAATTTCGTAAATCTTAATTTAATACAATAATAAACTTCACGTACTCGTAATACAGTCATCTTTTCGACGCCTTGTTCGTAATTTAAAAACCTCTGCTGTTGAGGAGTTTGTACAATACGCATGATAAATATCATAATATGATCCCGAATTCAATACGTTATTATGTAATTTAGAAGATATGTATTTTGCAAAACTGCACACACACGATAGTTCGTGAGTCAATTGTAATTTAAAATTTTTATTAGATTTGTCGAAAAAAAATCGAGCTTTTTTCGGGCAAGGTTGAAAAATTTCAGGCTCGGGTCGGGTTCGGGCAAGATTTTTGGAAATGAGGCTCGGGCCGGGTGAAATTTTAAAATCAGACCTCTAATGGACATACAACAATGGATCGTGCCCGCTTTTACGCGATTTTAGTTATGCGTTTTCGAATATACGCGATTGTAGTATAATCGTAAGTAATTTGGTTTATATAGTGGAAAAAAAGATTTATTAATCTGCGTGAATATTGTAATTCAAATCTCTCAGCTATGTATGAATGGGAAAACCAGTACAGCAATGGTTACACGTGTATATCTTCAAATGTGTGGAGGAAGAAAATGTCACCCCGAATGCTGTTCCTGGGAATAGTATTTATAAGTAACTAGTATTGCTACCCGGCTTCGCTCGGACCAGTTTGCGGTTATGTTCACCTCGGCGCGTAAATTCAGACGGGCCAAGTTGAAACAACTTTTTTCAAAATTCAAAAGTCTAGGTCAATTAAAATGGAATTAAAATGAACATTTCAGACTGGCATTGACATTTCACAGCCCCATTCATATATTGACAGCCCCATTCTCGCCCAGTAAAATGTCCAAATTCAAGGAAAAAATCTAATTTGCTGTCAAAGAAATGATACCAAATAATACCTTCACGTAAATAATAAACATTATTATTAATAATAAAAGCCGGGAAAAGTTCAGTTAGAATTTATTACATTTTGACTAAATGTCTTCGCCGATAAAAATTCAAACATATTTTCTTTCATATTCGTTTTTATGGCAACTTAATGACCAACAATGCAAAAGGGAATTACAGACCCACATACATACACGCCGTTTCGGTTTTATATATAAGATTCGTAAATCAACTCTGAGACTGTTATTCTTGTTGGAAAGGCGATATTTTTTTAAGTTTTTCGCTGTGTGCATTGTCTGGAGATATAAATCCTCTTTAACCTTTTTCACTCTAACCAAATTCACTCATGACTAATGACTAAAAAAATCTTGAATTATAAATATATCGGTCAAGTAAGTCTTCAATAAGGTTGGATGAAATTCATGATTACATAAAAAAAAATATTAAACTATATATGTGTTTATTGGAAAAATACCTAGTCGGATTTTTCAGATCAGATTATTTTATCAATATAAAAATTAATGTGTAAAACACATTTCTACATACATTATGCTAATGACTGGTTTCGCTCATCGCGAGCATTATCAAATGATTAGGTTGATAAAAAAATTGAAATTGGTACAAGAAAGTGTTGTGCTATTTTCATATTAAAATATATCACGTTCTCGGAATCACATGCGTTTACAAACATACATTATTAAAGAAAATATAACCACGACAAACTCAATCATTCAGCTCAATTCTTGTACGATATTTAGCTATTAAAAAAATATATTTTCGATGAATTTGTCAGATATCTTAAAATATACTAAT
Source organism: Himalopsyche kuldschensis (assembly GCA_028554975.1). NCBI lineage: Eukaryota > Metazoa > Arthropoda > Insecta > Trichoptera > Rhyacophilidae > Himalopsyche > Himalopsyche kuldschensis. The sequence continues at coordinate 2,594,743 of JAHFWI010000058.1, read as the reverse complement.
CTCATAAAATGACACTAATCTGTACTCTGTAATAACACTCACTCTTTTTCAGGTTGTCTTGACAGTCGACATGGAGCCTCACAACCTCACACAAGTCGTGTGAATTGATGACGAATTGTGAGAGATAACGACATCCATCATGGTAATTAATGCCGGGTACATCGTTGCTTTTGCGTGAGTTGAATATATATTTAATAAATATAATTTATCAATATTGTATATTTACTACTCATTATAAATATAGCCAGCAAGAAAAGAGAGTATACAAAATATATCGAATAGAACACTGCATTCCATTTCACCATATTCAATGGATTCTTTGATGTTTAGGTGTGGTGTTTGTATTCAAACTACATATCACATTATCATTCATAAAAGTTTTGTGAAATCCATATACGACAGGCCTTGTACAGTAGATATCTTAAATATATGGTAATATTGTTATTTAATGAGGGAACGGTGTAAATATTTCTATAAAATTGATTTCTTTTCTCTGATTTTCAATGATTGAATTTAATCACAAGATGAGAGAATGTAAGGCGATGTCTTTGCACATAGTATCGATTCAGGGGCCAGATTCTACAATAATACCTGGCCACTCAATTCTAATGTTTTGTGATTAGATTATGATAGATACACTTCACGAGAGTATGTAAAGAAATATATTTCTCTTAGAAGTTGGCAGAAGTGAATAAATTCAAAAAGAGAATCTTACATGCGGATGCATTGCTCGATTTTTTTAAATTGGGTCGCAAAACTGGATCATTTTTAAATCTCTGTGATTGCTTTATTTCAGACAACTTAATTGTTTATTGGGCTGATTTTACACATTAAATTTCCCAAAACAATCTACAAATTTGCATTGTGGTTCTTATTTTAATTTCATACTGTTTTCAATATGTTATATTGAATTCCCTTGAGTGAAAATTGAGTTCCCACGATATTATTAGAATTGTCCGATATGTCTACATTTAGAATTCGGCAAACAATACTAAACTCTATTAGTGCCTACAAAAATATCATCAATGTTTATAACACACTATCGTGGAATCGTTGCTATCGATTTGAAAATTATAATCCAAACCGATACTTAATTTTTGCTAGGTACGTATTCATTTTTTTTTTCATTGATTGTAAATAAATTCTTCTTCATTATAAAAAATAATAATTATAAGAAGAAGGAAAACAAACTGACGCAGCGTAAAGAAATCAATCTCCATAATAATTATTAAAACCTGTGATATGTTGAATTTATACATTTTAATATAATTTTGTTTAGCGATTTAAGCAATTCATAACATCTTTGGGCGGTATATTTTATGAAATGTTATATTACTTTTAATTTTAACGGACTGCTTATTATTCAAATCATTATTTATTTATATATAAATACATATGTATATATATGTATGTACATTTCACACTGTACATACATATATATACATTCAGTTTGTACATTCGTGTGCTGCTTTTGCAATATAAAAAAAATTAGCTTGCAATGATTTAACTGAATAATAATAATAGTATCAAAAAAATATTTAAAAAAAGTTATATTTACTTGCTCCACAATTAATTTATCAATGAAGATCAGGACCGGGCTGAAGAGTGAAAAATATTCGCGGTGAGCGAAACCGGTCCCGATCTTAAAAAAATATAATAATCCAATGATAGATATATTCAGTTCGACGTGGGGGAAATATCTAACTCTATAATACTTTTATTTTACTTGGGATATGCTTTCAAACAAGTTCCCTTGTTTTAATGCACTTACTATAAATGTGGATACTGTAACTGTGCCCAGTTGTTTTTTTTTTTCCTACCTTTACTTTCCTACTGAAACTATATGTGGAGTCCGCTAGTCGGGCTCCTAGTTTCCTGGCTATTTAACTGTGCTCAGCATACCAGTATTTGTTTTGACTCTCAGACGAAAACTTCTTTTTATAAGTGTACTGAGTCTCTTATATTGATTATTTTCAATTCAGTTGACTGACAAATATAGACCTATAAGAAAGTTGTGTAAGATTATAGTCCAAAACACATGTATGTACATATATCAATATTGATATTTCTAGTCGTGGTTTATTACTTTTTAATGCCTTTCCTAACACTGTTATCGGTCATACGTGAAGAAATGATAATCCGTGATATAGAATATAGATTGTTCATGTTTAAAATTTCATTACTCATTTACGAAACCGAATTCTAATAAGTAATATTAATGTTACAATAGTTTCATTCAACCTTGGCGTTTGGTTTTTTATGCTTCACTGATTTTGTTTATTGTAAATATTTACTAATAATATTGAAAAATGAAATTTATTAGGCTGTTACTACACTTAAATGGCAATAATTAAAGATATTTTATCGAGAATTTTGTGAAATGGGTCAAATAGCATTTAATGACATAATCTATCGAAAGTGATAAGTCTTTCAAAGTCGCCACGGGTCATTTGAGTATTGCAACCTTTTGAAGATGTATCGATGTATGTGAATTTTATCAAATATTGACAAATATATAAGACACTTGAACCATTCACAACTGATTGATGTTTAGAACATTATAGTTTAGACGGACGTAACCCAACTACTGGGGCACACATGTTTTAGGAGGTTCCATGACAAAACAAAACATGACAAAACAGAACATGATAAAACAGAATATGACAAAACAGAACATGACAAAACAGAACGTGACTTTTCAGAACATGATAAAACAGAACATGACTTTTCAGAATATGAACCTAACCTAATCTAACCTAAATATTCTGAAAAGTCACGCTCTGTTTTGTCATGTTCTGTTTTGTTCAGTTACTGTTTTAGGACCCATCCTTTAACCGCATCAGGGCTGCCTGTTTTTTAAATAAAAAAGATATCACAAACATACATTTATTGTTTATGACCATATTTCAACTCGAGATAATTTAACGATTGTTTCTAGTCGAAAAGTCGACATAACAAGAGCTATTTTTGTTGATTATGGAGTTTGTAACGAACATTTAACATAATATGTTTTTACAAACCCCTTTTTGTTTCGACTTGTCAATTATTTACGCGCTACAGTTCCATTATATTTTAAATGACCCCGATACTATTTGACAGCCTTCGACACGCCTCCTACAGAAATCTATTTTTATAATTCATCGTAAAATAATTCTGGGATATTTAATAATCCCGGTGAAGCATAAATGGGACTAAACGCTCGTAAACCAATGTTAGCTAAAAATATTCGCCATTTGAGACCTAAAAGTTGCTCACACACCCGTGCGTGGCACTGGTCATTCCCGAACAGTTTGAAGTGAATTTTGCTAGTAAACGGTTGGAATTTGAATTTGTCATTTGCCGTTGAAGAAAAAATATAATATATACGCGTAATAGATTTAATAAACGTAACCCAATGAGTCGGTAAATCGAAATCATTTATCCGTGAAAAAAACATTATTTGAATAATAAATTATTGTTATGCACTACCAGTATTTCATTTCATAAATTAATGATTCAAAAAACATTTTTACTGCAGGTTAATCAAGCATATTTACTTTAACATTATGTTGTTTGTTCACGATTAATTTTAATATGACAACGTTTTATGTTGTTTAGCGTATGTTTTCACCAACATATCCTTGTAAGTGATCTCGTTATAATTTTCCACCCCGTATCTTCTTTGTTCATCCTTATTTATACAATGAAAGAAAGCGTATGACACTGTGACGTGATAATCTGTTCTTCGTTCATTGCCATACATTCTATTACATGTAGTGATAAATTAATTGTCTGGTTATTTCCGACGTTCGCTTCGCATTCTTTATTTAGACCAGGCACGGGCAAACTGCGGCCCGCCGAGTGTTTTCTGCGGCCCGCCATCATAAATCCTAATTCTAAGTAAGAATATTTTTTTTATATTTTTTGAAAAAAAATATTTAAAATCAAATAAAAATTCTTCAAGATATTGAGTGAGTATACAGATATTCTTTTTCACAGTTAAATACGATGGTTTCGCTTGGAAATAAAATTACAATAATTTTATTTTTGGAAATGAAGAATGTTACGGACTTTCCCGATACTGATGATTAGGAATTTTTGATTTTACATTTACTCGTGCGACACTTAAATATAATATTTACTTTTAACTCCGTATTATGAACGCTCTGAATGACGATTTTTAACTAAGATTTGGTGACTTCCGAAAAATTGAGGCAAGTTTGGCGCTGGTAAGCGATCCATTCTCAATAGATATTAAAACTGTATTGAAAGAGCTACAACTTGAGATTATTGATTTGCAATGTAACACTGATTTAAGAGAATTACACCGTCGTGGCGAAATCTGCAAATTTTACAATGATCTTAATTCAGACAAATTCGACCAATTTAAAGATTTTGCACGAAAAACGTGAACAGACATTTTCGATCATGAACATCAGCTTAATTCTGATTCCATCTTCTTCTATGACCATTCACAAGCAGTTTTAAAAATATCAACTACAAAATGAGCACCTGAATTTAAAAATAATGTTGAAAAATTTCAATCTTTGAAACAGCTTCATTCTTCTCATATTTTTCTTGAAAAAAATATTTTTTGTGATAATAAATAGAGTACACCCGGTCCTCTTTTTAAGCGATTTTTTTCAGTGATTTCGATTTTACGTGATTTTTTGGACGGCACCGTGATTTATTCGTAGGTAGGCGATTTTTTTTTTACAGACAGACAGAAAATGGTGCGCAAACTCATGCGATATTATTGGTGACTCGGCTCTGAAACTTATTTAAGCACAATGCATTTATAAAATTCGTTGAATAGCACGTTTCCCGGTCGTTAATTTTATCACAGAGAGTTACTATGTCAAATAAATGCACTTCAGACGTCCAAATATTTTAAATGCACAATAATTAATACGAACTGAATATAGAAATATTATTTTTGTAGGTTATAGGTAAACAACTTTAATTTTTTCTTGTATTTTAGATACTTTTTTCCACGATTTTTATAGGTGCGCCACTTTTTGAAACCAATGTATCACGTAAAAAACGATCGGGTGTATATCTAAAAAAAATATTTTACTTGCGGCCCGCTGCTCATTTTTAATTCTTGGAATTGGCACGCCATCCAAAAAGTTTGCCCCCCCCCCCCTTATTTAGTCTATCCACTCACTCCACCATTGTTTGACCATATCAGTCATATACTCGCTGTTCTTACGCGAGTAATAAATAATTTCAATTTTATCTATCGTAAAATTCTAAGTTTATTTTGATACACTTTTTAAGACACGTATAATTAACAATTTAACACCATTTATAAGATAATCCTTTACTGACTACGATAAACATTGGCCGGAATATTTTGAACCTGTGGAAGTACATTTTAATAACTTTGTTTATTCCACGTATTGTATAACAAATAGTGACACGTGTCTCGCCTCTTTAAGAAGCATCTTTAGACTTATTATCGAAAGTAAAGTGTCACTATTTGTTAGACAATACGTGGAATAGACAAAGCTATTTTTTAATTTTATATCGAAAATATCATGTTTCAAAATAAGTAGAAACGCATATATACATCCGTAAAAAGGTTATAAGTAAATATTTCACTTTATCTTTGGCTTTATCTTTTTTTTTAATTGATACAGTTGTGAGTTTTAGAAAACAAACTACATAGCATGTCATTTATATTAAGAAACTAACTTATATATATCGGGTATTTCAAATTTATCATGAATATAACAATGTAATATTATGTTTTTAACATACTACCAACATTCATGTTAAAATATTTTAAAATTGTGAAAAGAGTATTAAAACATTTGTTTCTGTTTCATTTAAAGATTCGTTTATCAAAAATACGTAATTTTTTGCCATTGTGTTCGTTTAAAATCTATATAAGCACTCGCCAATTCGTGGGTTCGAGATTACCAGCATTACTTTAGTTTAGAACCATGCGTGCAAATTAATTGCTAATTACTACATTTTATAATACGACATACCAACCCACGTTTCATATTCAATTCGTCTAAGTAAAGATTATTTGATGGTGTATTCGCATGTCTGGCATTATAGTTGTTCACTTGAAAAATTGTGAGCTCTGTCAGTTCATAATATGCAGAGATTTGAAATACTGATAGGACCTAACAAGATTACTCAGGATTAGGCTAGGTGTTCGAATCGATTCCCACCTCATGCCCTTGGCAATAAAACGTGCCTATCCACTGCCTCACTAATGGCATTTATTTACTATATGCCTGAAGTAAAGTAACGATCGCATGCAGAACCTAATAGTGGCCGTTTGGAGGGTCAGTGCGACATCCGACGTTTCATAGGTTAACACGAAAACCAAGTCACCGAACCGGTTTTTGTGAAGTAGCGATTACACAAATAGAAAGTATCAACAACGATAAAAAAAATATGTATTCATTCATCAGTATAATCTTGCCGCCCAATTCCTGAATAAATTGTATCAATTTGGATCTATTTTCCCATATTTTTTTTTCTATTACGATCCAATAGTCCATTCATTGTTCAACGTTGTTTTTATTTACTCGTTTGCGGGATGTTCGGGTCCGAATATTGAAATGTTAACTTTCTTATATTGATTTTTTATTCGATCTGTATGCAATCGAATGGATTTCTATGATATTTTAATACTTTGATAACGGGATGTAGAAAAAACTTATTTTTTTAACTCTATCTATCTTTCCATACACTTATAAAAGATTTATCATAAAGCAAGTTCTGTTTAAGGTGGTATATTAACACTTTAACACCAACCATCATTAACACTTGGCCCCATATAATGGACATAGGAGTTGACGGGGAAAAGAACCAATGGCCACAATGTATGGACATAGGAGTTGAAAGGGTTAAGAGCTCATATGATTCAAAATAGAAACAAACATAATAAAAAGAAAATAAACGTTATTATTTTCCTGAATAAAACCTCGTATATGGCAATTTTAGAAATTAGTAAAAGGAACATTTTAGCTTGTTTATATAATATGAAAAAAAAGACAACCTCCCTTGCGATATTTTTTTCACCCAACTTTAGACCTTCAGCACAGTCATGATGGAAAGGTGTTTATTTAAAAATTGTAACAATGGACTGTTCTCGGCATTGAAGACCTTGGAAACGTCTTAGAATAGATTCTCGATTGAAATGTTTTTATTTTTGGTTGTTGTTGTTGAATCACGTAATTATATACCATTCAATGTTAACCTGATAACATAAGAATAACCGCTGAAGCCGAATGTATATTGCAATCTGTATCGGATTTAGAATTCATTGCAGAATGACAGTTAACTAGGTTTATTAAATGTATTACATCACAATTATAAGATAACTTCATACATTAAGGAAGTAATTGTTATATCTAATTTACACGGGGCTTGTAAGTGTTCAAAACTAGTTGATTGCTTCAATTTTACAAGCAAGTAACTTGAATCATTCCACTCGTTTGATTGATTCAAGTACTTGGACTAGAATTCAACTGTCTTTAACCGTGGTATGCTTATTTCCTACCTGTATACGATCATATTGAAACTGTGAAGCGGATGCTAAGTTTCCTAGAATATATAAATGTTTAATAAAACTAAAATTCACTTTTTCCAAAGGTTAAAAACACCGTTAACTCTTTTTATAATTCAATGACCAATAATTATCGTTTTGTATACCTTCTGATATATTAAAATATTTTTAATCAGTCCAAAATGCTCGCAATGAATAAAACCAGTAATGTTATAATTGTATATCTTTCCAGTGTGTTTTATTTGTCAACATTGAATAGGTATACCTGTCGGCAACGAATAGCTTCGTGAGTGGAAAACAATTCAGAAACTACCAACGAATACTGACGGTGAACGTTCAGTCATCAAACGTTCGTACGCTAAAATGCCTGTACTAGCAATTTTCACTACAAGGAGCAAGTTGTCAAAAGATAGTAACTAGCCTCAGTAGCTCGAGTCGTGTAAACCAATCATGAATATTGAGTTTCGTCGATGTGATAATGATATGTGTTACATAATTTACGCCTTGATTATTAACATATTCAGTTGCCTCAATATAGCCTCGGGGTTATAGATTGGCAATAACCTACAAACAAATACGTAACTGACTTTTATAAATACGCCCGACATTAACTACATACATACATATGTACATATTGCGATAGGATTGCCTTGTTTGCCTTAATTTAGTCCACATTATTTTGAATTTCGAACGTAGCGTAATTTTACTCGATATTATTTCAAACGTCAATTGCGAGATTTCAAAAAAAAATATGAAATAGAATGACAAGCTATCATTTTAAAATACATTAAATCCTCGATATGACCCGGTTATGACACACAACATTTACCGCCAATAGTGAAAAATAATTAAAACTCTCGACATTGTAAAACTTGGTAGGAAAATATTTTTTTTATTAATTTTAAATTATCCTAATTTCAAAAACCGTATTTATTGGATTGTGTGCCTTAGTTGATGTGTGTAGCATGTCATAATGTGGTATATTTTTCGGTACTCCGTTTAAACATGCTAATACATACGCAAACACTGTAATATCAATCAATTTCTCAAATCAATTGAGGAATTGCTGGAAAGAAATAGTAATATATTGAAGATTGCAGATTAAACAGCTCGTAAAAATAAAACAATAATTAGGAATTTCGACTGAAGATGCTTACTGAATTTAATACTGAATTTCAATATCAAATTTGAATTTTGAATTTTGTACTTTTCCATGAGGTCATTTCAAGTTCATTCGTGCACTTGAAATGAATGAAAATTCCGAAAGGCGAAACCCGGATCGCTAGCGACAAATCTCATGGAAAAGTACAAAATTCAAATCTTAATTGTGTACTTTATAAGTTTTGTCACTACTTATCTAAGACAGCGGATTTCCACCAAAAAATATCTGTTAATACCTATTTAAAAAATAAAATAAATTCCCCAGTCTTCAAAAAATCGCAGATTGCTCGTCAAAAGCCATTAATGATTATTATAAAAATAGAATGCCATTTTACAAAACGATTTTAATACTAATTTTATAAAAAAATAATTGAGTAGAAAGCAGGGCTGTGGAGTCAGAGTCGGAGTCGTCGCGGCGCTTTGGCCGGAGTCGTACTCGGAGTTATTTATTTTTGCATATAAAATGTTGATATGTAATTAAATAAACATAAAAAGGAAAATTAGCAAATCAAAATGATGAAATTAAACTTTTTTTAGTCGGAGTCGCATTTTTTAACGACTCCGCAGCTCTGGTAGAAAGCATAAAATCCACTTTGTATATTCGTTCAACACAACTTATATTATTTAAATGTTGCTTCAGCTTTCGATTTCTTCTACTGGACAAGCTCAATCGCCAATGGTTTATGAACATATTGCACGTATCGGTGTCATTTGTAAATTCGGTGAATTCGTAAAATACTAATGGGCAATCGGATATTATCATCTGTATACAGAATCAAACAATCAAATAATAATTTGTCATAGATAAATAAATATCAAATAATGTAATAATATCACGGGAAATGAGCAATTATTGAGATAATATCAGTCAATAATTCAACACAAACTGATTTGTTTTTGTTGCTAGCTTACAGAAATGGGTATTTACATCTTGTCATAAATTATAATAAAAATCAATTAACTTGGCATTTTCTATTTCATTTTAATATCCAAAGCAATCATATACGAATTTGACGGAACGACCTAGGGGGGAGGGGCTTTGTCAGCCATGGTCGTCATTTCATTCCTTCTCAGGATCAGGTTCTGCATACGTCATAAGCAGGGCTGTAGAGTCGGGGCTTTTTGGCCGGAGTCGGAGTCGTCGCGACGATTTGGTCGGAGTCGTACTCGGAGTCGGAAATTTTAAAAAGTTTGAACTTTTTATTTTTTCATTTTATGTGAAAAAAATCATTCGAGATTTTTAGATTTCAAAATAAGTTGTCAGTGTTGTTACCAACGTTCTCTCTTAGTCGAGAGGTAGATTTAGTAGACAGGGACAATTCAAAGGCCATGCAAGCCAATCCAGCAAACGCGCGGCATAATTTCAACCATCGAGCCATTTCTGTTGAAATGATTCATTTGGAGACCATATCGGAGCGAGCATGGATTTGGAATAAATTTTATTAACACGGTTTATTAATTTATGCTTCTCTATTTTGCGGATCTTTTGCATATATTTTTGTCAGGTTGTTAAATTCATCAACTATTAGAATGCGCGTCAACCTGGGATCAATGCGCGGGGGTTTTCAAAATGCTGCGCGGTCTCGTTCGCGCGCTGCTTACGGGTCGTCTTAGGTGGGCGAATCGATCCGGCGCGCTTTAAAAGCGGCAGAGTTTTAAAATATCAAACGGTCCTCGCCCATGCAAGTGTCATATGTGGAGCGACGCGATCCGGTCAGGACGGCATATGTCGTAAGTCGCCTCAAGTGCCTGACTCATGGCGCGCGCGAATCGCTTGAAAATATCAAACGGTCTAAGCTCACCAGAGCGTTAATTGCGTCTGGCCGAGCAATGGCACATACGACCTTTAGTCCGCTACGTTTAAAATTAATTGGTTTTTACACGTCGCCGCAGCGCACCGCAGCGCTTCGTCTCGCCTACCTAAGACACGGGGTTAGGTGATACATTGATTGTCACTATTGGTAATTTCGTCGAATTAAAAATATTTTAGTATTAAAATTGAAGGCATCTCAATGAAAAAATATTCCAAAAAATAATTTATTGAAACAAAAACCAAATAATAAATGGGAACAATAATATATAGAACTAAGAATAGTTGTTTTATTCTTTTGTCAACAGACGTTATCGTGTTTCCGGGACAACTCTATTCTGCTGGACTGCTCTTCGGGGAGGAATTTCTCGACTTCTTCCAGCCATATTTTCTCTTTGGTCGAGATTGCCGGCACTTCTTCAGCTGGCAGGTAACAACAGGCTAAACTTATTTTCACAAAATACTTAGCGACTATGCCTTTTTATATTGTAATCACTATACGAAGGGAAGAACAAGTCTTAATTTTTTTTTACCATGTGCGCTTTCAGCTTGGAGTATATGGACTCCTCACGGAGTTTTTCTCAACATGTTTTTTTCTTAGAGAACTGCATGTTACTCAGTTGCTCAACCTCTCTTTTTCGAAGAGAGTAGAGATTGAAATGAAAGAGAAATAGGATAGGACAAGTGGTTAACTAATCGCTCTCGCTACGTGTCGCTTTTTGGGATAGGGACTGAGGGAAGGGATTGTTAACAACACAAAAACCCATTGCCTTTGAACAGAATCGATTTACTGACTGAAAAAATATGCTTGTACCGCAAATCGAAACCGGGTGGTCCGTCACGGAAGCCAACGACGTTGACCACTGCACTACGGACCGAGTGTTAATTACTTGCAGTAAATTACAAAACCGTTATATGTTATTACCATATTTGTTGCATGGCATTTCAGATGTCAAGTTACTGTTATCTTTGAATTTAAACTGAGCAAAAAAAAGATTTGATAATAACCAGACCCATATATAGGAAGGAACAGATTTGATCAGAACAGCTTATACAGTTCGCACAAGCTTTGCTTTTTAAAATAGGTTCCATCTTTTATTTTATAGATACAGCTTTTGAATAATTGGTTGTTATATTTTATTCTTCACACTACAGAAATTTAAATGGGTGGGGCTTCAACTTTTTTCTAAGAGGCCCTGGTTATTTATTTATTTAAGAAAAAGCAAATCATGGCATTACAGCTGACGCCAATGCGCCATGGATTTGACAAATATAAATACATGCATTTATATATATATACATACATACATGTAAATATATAATAAAAATCACAAATTAATTAAAAATTAAAAATAAGATGAAAATTACAATAGTCATAAAAAAAACAGAGAGGAAAAAATATTATTAATATCACATTAGAAATTTTCAAGGCAGTCAACCGAATGAGTTCTGACAAAATCAACTTTTATTCATAAAATATAGTATTCGTCTGAACTCACTCACGTCAATATGAAATATGTCGACATCCGAAGCAATGCCGTTTAAAATTGTTAAAGCTCTTCCCAGTGACATTCCCATTGGCAGACTGGTTCTACCCCTTGGAAGAACAAACAACTCATGTTCACGATTCCTCAAAAAATTATCAGGGACATTCAATTTATGTTAGTTATGATTATTAAGCTCACCGTTTTACTATGGTACGCTTATTAAACCATTTGTAACCTTACAGGTCCATTCTCAAGTAATGGAAGTCCTAACCAAGTTACGTTAGGAAGTGAAGAAGATGCAGAAGGAAAAGTTTGGTGTGAACTTTTGTATGATCCCCCTGATGGGAATTTTGCAGTTGATGTCATATTTATACACGGATTACATGGTAATTAAAACTGTTACCAACCGGTGTCGTTTTTATACAAATGAAGCAAAGCTTTTTAAAGCAAACCAAATGCTTGATAAACTATTTTCAATTGTATTTACTTCTGTGACGAAGACATGTATTGAAGAATAGAAGTAACTAATGAGTAAATTAATCGAAAAAAAAATCTCTTATATTTACAAACATTTGAAAAATGAAATTGATTTACCAATTTATTCTCATTTATAGATTATACATTTAAGAATAGTTAAAGCATTTAACATGTCCTTAAAAAATATTAATCTTTTGTTTTTATGTTCTAGGATCTACGGTTAAAACATGGAGGCAAGGAGACTGGAATAAAAAATATAAGGAAGTCCAAAAGACATCCTTTCGTAGACATGTCTCAACTCCAGAAATATTAGAAAACATTTGCCCTAATTGCCATAGAAATAAAAAGAAATCTAAGAGATCTTCATCGGTACCTGTTCTTAACAAAAATGATAGTAAGAATCAAAGTGAAATAAATTGTGAAATCAAAATTGTTAATGGAAATAACGATTGTTTAGTCTCTTCCCATGAAGATTATTCTACCAGTGTTAATAGAGATGGCACGGGCTATGAAGCTTTTCATGATAACAAAGATAACTCAAATAATTTAGAGAAAGGAAAAATAAGTTTAGGAACTGAACACGAAAAGTCTTGCTATTTCTCTCACCAAATACAAAATGGAGTAAATTACGATAAATATGTTATCGGTGACTATAAAACTAATCTAAGTGAATGCAGAGTAAACTCAGGATTGGCATCTCATAACGATGAAGAAATGAGCGATTCTGATGAAGATTTATTATATTTCAATGCTAGTGAGAGTACTGAAGTCACTCTTAAAAATATTGAGGAAATGGAGACTTCCGACTATTACAAAAACAATTTTTATCATAAAATAGAATTAGATCACTCAGAAGAGGGTGTCAATATTATAAGAGATAATAAGTTTAGCTTAGTAATTAATTCTAATGAAGACAAGATCAAGACAGATTTTCAAAATAACAAGTGCGGTTTAAGAAATCGCAACCTTAAAACAAAATCGTGGGACGTATTCCCGTGCAAACCATCTGCTGACTCATCTGAAGAAACTGACTGTGATAGTTCATTTACTCTGAGCTCTAAGCGTGATATTAGTCGTAATAAAAAGTTTTTCAAAGATGATGAAAGCTGTGATAGAGAATACATTAATCGCCAAAATATAACTCAAGAAAATACTAAAATGAACCTTGAAAATCAATCAAAAGCCAAAACTTCAGAAAATGACCAATTTATTAGAAGAGGCGTGCTAGTTGATGATTACAGGGACAAAACTAACCTAAAAATATCTTTATGTAATATAAAAGAAGGTGCAAATAGTAACCAATATACCAAAGAAGAAGATAGTTTTAATACTCTGAATGAGGATAATTTAATTGATGATGAATGTTTAGAAACTGAACACTGCATAATTTCAAGCAATAAAAGAAAGTATTGCCCTGAAGCAAAGTGTATAACTTATGAAAAAGAATCAATTTTTATAGATGAGAAATATGACTCCAGCAGTGATTTTAATAAAATTAGGAAAGTAAATATAGACAGAGATATTTCTTTTAGATTAAATGCAAATGACTCATCAGATTTAGATGATTACAGCGATGTGGTTACTTTGATCGGAGAAGTGAACACTACCGACCAAGACATAATTTATATGCAGCAAGCTCTTAAGAATGATATAGACATCCAATCAAAATTAGTTGATGATCAATTTGACTTCACCCCGATAAATACCACAGTTGAATCTAATGTACATGTGCAAGAAAACTATAAAACGGACAAAATGTACAGGGTCAGTATGACACAAGCTCAATATTTCAACAGTTTAGAAGATGACATCAGTTTAAAAACCATCACCAAGAAATGTGATGATAGTACACAATATGATTCCACAAAAATAGATGGGTCTTCAAATAATGACATTGGTGAGGAGATTTCCATCGATTTTTTAGAACAATTTTTTATTTCTGAAAAAGAACACTTAAATTTGGATTCTGAAATGACGTTCGTATATTCATCAACAGAGAGCGATACTACCAAAAGTGTTATGAATGAAGAGACATCGCTTAAATCTGATGATAATGATAGCAAAACTGGATCGATTTGGGAATATTTTTTTACCAAGAGAAAATTAACAAAAGAACAAAACCATTCAAATAACAGCGAAGAAAAGATGAGAGGCAGTGAATATGTTGCAAGTGAAGATTTCCAGGAAATAAAAAAATCATGTAATCTAAGCATCGAAGAAGAAACTCCAATTTGAAATTGATGGAATGGAAAATTACAACACTGAAAATTATTGTTCATGCGAATCCAACTTGAAAATGAATCAACGATTGATGAAAGATATTTCACCAAAACCAGCTGAAGATGTCGAAACCGTCGGAGTAGAAGAGCAAAATGTTGAAGATGTCATTTCAAATTGCTGGCCTCGCGATTGGATTCCAATGGACTACCCCAATGCGAGAGTACTATCTCTTAGTTATACTACTGACCAATATCTCTGGCGGCCAATTTGGGTGAAACCTTACAACAGGTAAATAACAATTTGATAACTGAAATTATTTTCACTGACAATTTTTACCCACCTCATTTCTGTGTCAAAAGGAGTGTGGTCTCATAGCATTGAAAGGCACTTATATTTTATAAATATTCTGAAAAGGGTATGCTAATGGCATCATTAACCATATGATGAAGCTTGTTTGACATAGCCTATTCACCGACTAATAATAATTATTCGATAATGATCATTTGTATTTCAAATTTCCAAACATATATCAAAAAAAAAACTTCACTCTTATGAACTATCTTTGTTGCCTTAAAATAAACTTTCAGTTTAAGAATGAATAATGCATTCATATTTTTGAATAATGTAAAAAGACTAATCACATATAATACGACAGGAGCTCTCTGGAAGAAAGGTCAAAAGAAATGGTTCGTCAACTTCGTGAATTACACGTTGGAGATAGACCAATCCTGTGGGTGGGGCATTCCAAAGGAGGGCTTTTTATTAAACAGATTTTTACTGATGGTAAGTTACTAACTTAAGTATCTCATTTATGCATAATTAGACATTCCGGTTAGTACAATTATGACACAATTTGATAAATCTCATAGTTGAAACATATATTCCTTCTGTCACCAGGCTATGAATGTTGGTCGTCGTCCATAAAAGATTCCCCCATATCAGCAGTCGCAAAAATTTTCCTAGCAACACGAGGCTTTGTTTTCTATTCTGTACCCCACAGAGGATCGCCGCTTGCTAACTTGACACTCCCACCATTGTTAAGGACTAGTTCAGAACTTTGGGAAATACAGTTTGGTAAGATTTTATACAATAAGAATATTAATATTATGTAAAAAAAGTCTATATGATATTGCATATATTATCTTCCGATAAATAATATGAAATCATAAAACTAATTTGATCTGCTCAAACTCTTAATATAAATGAGAAATCTAATTCTTATTAATTAATAAAGATGGTGAATTTGTCCTTCGTCTCCACAAGAGATTCTTGAAAGCGTTAGAAGGTTGTGGTGATAACTCCCCTGCTATCCTTTCATTTTCTGAGACCAGAAGAACTCAGATGGGTGCTTTTTATCTGAGAATAGTCTCACCACAATCTGCTGGTGAGTTTTTTCGACACAATATTTTGTTGATAAGAATTCTTATATTAAATAAAAATCATGTAGCATTCATTGAAGACCAATTTTACTTATATAATGCTGTGTGGATAGAAAAAATACTAAGCTTATTCTTTCCTGTTTAATATTCAACATATTTATTGCAGTAAAAGATTTTTTCAAGATCTCAAGTCTGCATGCCTGAAAAAATCTTGAGCGATTTATAGTTGATAAAAATGGAATAAGATGACTCATGCAGATTGTTTTCACCCATCCCCTTATCAATTTATTCACCTGCATGTATACATCCTAATAAATAATATAATCCTTCATGGCCAAATTTTTTAAAAAGATTTAAGCTTATTGAAAGAATGCATTTTTTAAGAAAACTAAAATAAATCATGCATTTAAGAGTTGAATATTAAAAAACATTACAATTGATAATTGATTTAATACAAAAAGATTTTTCATTAAATAAATATTATTTATAGATCCTGGGGTTGGAGGAATGTATGGAGTGTCATTGGATCACCGAGAAATATGTAAACCATCTTCGAGGACATGTTTTCTTTATCAGGAGTTTCTCAGATTACTAAAAGAATTATCAATCAGGCAGACAGATAAAAATGAGACCTAACATTATCATTTAGGCAATAAAATCACTGTCTAAATTACTAGTAATTTTCACCATATAACTAATTGAATACCTTATTTTTATTGAATTATTTTGATTCCTGTGAATGTTTGATAATATTATTGCAATAAGGCTGTCCTGCAATACCAAAATTAATAGTGCTATTATTTTAATGCTGAATTTTTTTTTAGTGTATACAATATATTGTCTTCTTATAAAGGGTAGATTTTAATATTTATATAGGTACATACATACCTAGAAGTTTGACACTATATATGTGCACATGACCTATATCTCAAAGATTAGGACTGAATATTACGACATTAACTCTCAGGAATTAGCATTTTCACGATGTCTGCTCCCTCGTTTATTTTGGAAAAGAGTAGGGATAGAGAAGATGGGAGTATGACTGGACTAGTTGTTAGCTTTGTTCTGTTTTTAGGATCGGAAGAGGATTTCAAACAACAGAAATCCATTTTTCCAAACTATTTGATTGGAAATTGAAACTACCGTGAATGGGATTCGAACCCGTGCGATTTACAACCGAATGCCATAGACACCGACCACAGACCCAACCTTTTAACCAGAACCATTCCATTAGCATGTAATATTGAATATTTTATGAAGTATGACATGTGTTGACTAAAATTACTTAAAGCTGGACAGTAGTTACTGAATACTATGTTAAGTTTAGAATTATTTGTTTGTTTTGTGTGCCATTATTGAACTTATA
This sequence comes from Himalopsyche kuldschensis, assembly GCA_028554975.1. NCBI lineage: Eukaryota > Metazoa > Arthropoda > Insecta > Trichoptera > Rhyacophilidae > Himalopsyche > Himalopsyche kuldschensis. Next base: position 2,577,333 of record JAHFWI010000058.1, on the reverse strand, counting down.
AACATAAATTATGTTAAATCAATTGTTTTATATTTATTTTATCCTTCTATTCGTTTGAAATCTCCAACATTTGTTTTCAATACGCCTGAGGCCCTTATTTAAGCTAGGAGGAAGTAAGTATCTATTTTAATTATCACTTTTAAGTATTGGTGATTAGTCGTCATGGTAATGAAAGATATTGGAGCTATGCAACCCATCAGCGTGAGTCAAGATCTGGGATGCTATACATATATGTACATTACATTGACCGTGAGACCAGCAGGATTATGGTTCATCTGGGGTAAGCGCAGCATACGCAAAAACCATGTCCATTGCATTAAGTTTTGTTTGTTCCATATAATCCACTCTGATCATATTATGCAACAGTGATAATTTTCATATCAAAACCAATATAATTTAAATGAGATATTCTGGCACACAATTATTGTGAGGTCCATTGATTGTTATTTGAAAAGCTCACTTAGATAAGTCGCGTAAAAGAATAAAAACCCATTGGGCTGGAGAATGTTTGAATGCTTCGAAACAGCACTACTGGTTAACCACTTCCCCGGCAAATGATTTTAACAAAAATGTTTCAAAAAAAATCGATTTTTATTTTCTTTTAATTTAAAGCATATAAATATTATTTTTATTAAAAAAAATAGGTTTTATTTTACCCTTTGAAGTCTATTTTTTATATTTTTTTAAAATTATTATTTTTTTCTTAGAATATTATATGTACATATTATATACACAATACCATATATGAAATAGTCTCAAACAATGTCAGAAATCGTGAAATTACATGAAACACATATTTTTGAACGCCGAAAATCGAACAACGATTTTAAAATGTTCATATGGGCGCGCTTGGGGTATCACATGTATTTGCGTGAGTGCCGAAATTGGAACACTTTGTTTTACACGTATTCGTGTGAACGCCGGGGAAGCGGTTAAGCTGTGTAAAAATTAAATATTTATAATAAACGTCAATTTGATAGGTCTACAGATTCTTAACTATATTTCTGTTTATGATGTAATAGATAACTAGAACTTACCTTCAGTAGGCACTTTTTTATGAAAATAACTTAAATCGATTCTCATAAGATAGTTCAAGTGAAAAATTACACGCAACATAGTGAGATGTAATAAATACTTAATTTGATGATAACTACCAGACTACTTAAAATATCATTCCTATAAATAATATAGTCAACAGTTGCAGCACAACTTTCAAGCACTTAATACAGTTAGCCTGAAATTTTGTGGATCTCTTGCCACCACAATAAAGTAGTACATGGAATGGTTTATTAGTTATATATAAAATAATCAAATGGTTCAAACAAAATTACTTTACTTCAACAATGATAGATACAGTGTAACTTAAAATAAATATAATACACGTAATTATTCAATTCTACGACACCAGTATTTTTTTTTAATATACAGAAAACATTATGGAATGAAATAATATAATAATTTACTTTTAATTTAATAAATTACATTTGATTAGACCAAATTTAATGACTATGAATGTACATGGTAAATATTTATAAACATCTATCAAATTACATTTAGACAATCGACAGTAGATGAATATGAAATCCAGTAAAAATATCGATAACAATTATTGTAACAAAAGTGGGTTTCAGAATAATTATTGTTAAAAGAAGGTATGTCACAATATTGTTTTCAAATACTGATTCCACTCTTCGATATATATTTTTTTTTCAGTATGAATAATTTACAGATAAGCATAAAATAGTTATATTTTTAAGTGGATTGTGACAAGTACACATTCTACAGACCCAGACCCTAAAAATGAATAACTGTAAGGTGTCAGTTTTATCTACTCTCAGCAATCTTCACTTAACCCTTAGTGACTGCATTACCCTGAAATGAATCAAATAAAAAATAATAAGTTCATATTCACAATTCTTTTACATGGTAAACAGTTTAATGTATATGTTATTATATATTGTGGAGGTTCTGTAAAAAGGGTGAATCAATCATTTTAGCGACATTCCCAGTTTTTCAAAAATTTGTAGAGTAGCTGCTAGGCTTCTTTATTGTCTTGATAGTATATATATGACAGTGAAACTGTATTTTCAGAGAAAATGTATCAAGTAATAGATTTGTATGACAACATGATTTCACTGGTTACGATCATTGAAATTATTGGCCCAAGTCGATGATTTGCGAGGCCTAAAATGTTGGTTTGCTGCAATGAAACAAAATCAGCAAGTAGTCCCTTTCATAAAAAGAGAACTAAAGAAAAACCCAGACAAACATAGGGCGGTCAAATTTGATTTCAATGATAGCTTGGAGAAGAATATATTTTCACTGTAACGTATACATAATCAGATGATTAATAAATTTATGAGAAAATTTCAATGCTCCTGTAATATAACATTTTGATTTGCACTTTTTACACAACACCAGTCAAAAACAATGAATTAATATAATATTATATTATATGCGAAAATATTTCTGTTAAATTTATATAAGCTACTGGTATGATTCTGAATAATTCTTACCCATTCCCTGCCCATCATCAAAATGGTGTTGCTAGATAGTTTGGGACCAATCAGTGGATTCATCTGGGCCATGTAGCAACACAGCCAACTGCAAGAATTATATTTGTACAATTAAATTTATGGTGACATTCACTAAATAAATTCTGATTAGGACAATTTTTTAGCACAAGCAGTTTTGTATGTAAATTCATGTACTTTTTGCATTTTACAAACACATAATGGGTTTTAGCACATCTAAATTGAAATATGAAGAGCCGAAAACAAATTATGGGCAATCCCCTACAGGGTGCCGTTCGAAAACATAGAATTCTCTGAAAACATTGTCATTTATGAACACTATTAAGCCTTTTACAACATCCACTGGCAGGTCTGAGAAATGATTAAGTCATTCACATTCAGAGTGAAAAAAACTTATTTCTTTTAATTACTAAGACGCCAAAATCCATTTATGAGTCAATGCTTTAACAAATTTTTAAACTTGCTTTACCGAATTATTACAGCCGACTAAGATTAAGAAAAGCCACACAATGAAATTTCAGAAGAGAGAGTGGCATCCAATATTTGGGTAGAGGTCAGTTGACCATGAGGAATTCCACAGAACAGACCAGCAATTGAGGGGTGACATAGAATCCTCGAGGAGCATGCACTTGGCAGATATGGTGTAATAAGATAAGTGTCATATTTCAAAGTATATAATCACCAGGAAGGAAGAATAGTTATCAGAAATTTGAGTTGTAATTTTTAGACAATAATTTTTTTACTTACAAGAGCCAACATGTTGCTGCCGTTAACATCAAAATTACTTGCAAAATCCTGAAAATATAAATGACAGACATGTTAGAAGCATATTGTAGAGGTGCAATGAAGTTTTACAGTTACAAAGGCAAAAATGATGACAATATCTACTTACTACAGATTAAAATACGTTTATGATGTTACAATATTTTACTTTTCAATCGTGGGTGGACATGGTAATGTATTAACACAATAGTAACATAACATATATTGAACTGATCAAGGCTGTGAAGAGGCAAAGAAAATATTCTTCTGACTAGGCTTCATCATACTTAACATTATTGCGCAAACATTTGTCCACATAAACACAGTCTGGACGTCTAAAATAGTTTAAAATCGTCTTAAAACTTTTGCCACTTTGATATCAGAATAAATCGACATGAATGTAGAGATGTTAACTTACCCTCTGTTAGGTCCTTTGGGGACGATAATCGGCAGGACGATTCCTACGACAGCCCAAATGGCGGTCATGATGATCATAACAAGAGCTGAAGCACCCATTTTTGTATATTTAAATGCAGCCTGCGATACTAAAATCACCTGGTTCTAATAAATATCGGTCTGTGGTTCTAATGAAATCTTTCGTCGCTGTCAGGCGGATAGTTTTTGTTGCGTTATGTTGGCTGCTTGCTCGAACTCACATGACATGAGAGTTCGATAATACGAATGCTGCGTATAAATTTAATTAAGGGATACTATATTTTTATGCTATAACAAAAGATTGTTTTCCAAATGAATATAAATTTATGCAAGCATTATGGTTTGATGATAATACAATATTTGGCTTCAAATAACATTTTTATATGATCCAATTATTTAAAAAAATTAAAAAAAACAATTCTTTTTTCTATTTTCCAGATAAATGAAATATAAGCTCTGGTGAAATAGCAACATTCATATAAATATGAAGAGCGACAATATTCAATTATTTACAAAAACATCATTTTAGTAAATCATATATGTAATCTACAATAAAAACTAAATAATATTATTCAAAAAAAAAACAAAAAATATAACCACATTTATCAAGAATCTAATCGCCACAATACAAATTTGTTTCAAATTTTAAATTTTGCTTAGTCTGAAACCTAGCCAAATAGTAACCATAGCAACGTCTTCACTCTTTTATGAAACATTGTGAAAAGAACATTTTTCGGTTTAATGGTATTGCACGTTTGTAAAAATCGCATGTGATTTAACAAAGTATTCATTGGCTAAACGTATTATGAAAATGCATTTATTACGTTCTATCAATAACGATTCGATGTACTCTAATAATCGAGATTCAGGTAAACTATCAAAATACACGTAAGACTAAAAGCACATCTTCATACATATTTATGTCCCATTATTATATATAATGTAATTTGCGCTTATATATCAATAAAAACTTAGACTCTCAGCCAGATGGGTATATACAGGGCTTTTTTACCCTGTAACGCGGTGGAACGGCGATCCGGCACCTTTTTTTCTTGAAATTTTAATAAATATTCGTAAAATTTTATTTTTTCTATTTTAAAACTTTCGTTTCTTTTCTTGGTAGCCATCGACTGTTAATCCCTTTTGAATATATAGGGTATCATAGGACCCATAAATTAATGTCATGCAAAAGATTATCAGGTATGTAATTTCTTGGAAAGGGCTTGTTGTACATTATATTTTTTGTTCTGTTCTGTTTTGTTGGAAAAACTGTGGAAATCATTGTTATTGGAATGTAATTTTGGATAGCGTTTTTAATGTTATGTTACATAATGTATGTAATCTTCTTTTTTTGTTTAATTTTCATTTGAAATTTCTAAGATAAATATAAAAATATGTGTTTTATTTTCAAACTTTGCGATAGTAAGTCTGAAGATGCCTCTGAAAGAGGCGAAACACGTGTCACAGTTAGTTACGTGGAATAATCAAAGTTATTTTAAATTTTATATTAAAAAATGTTTATTTTGTTTTATTTTCTATGCATTATATGAAAAGTCGCCTTTAATTTTATCAAAATGATATTCGAATATATAATAAATAATAAACCTTCTTCGAAAATGCTCGAAAAAAGTGTGTTCCGGCACCTTTTTTTTCAAAAAAAAGCACTGGGTATATACATATATATGCTTCATCGTGGAGTAGATTAATGTCACAATAATTTTAATAATGCAGTATCGATAAAACCGCTATCGGCAGTTGAAGCCATTGGTCGTCAACTGCCGTTTTTGGAGATCTCAATAATTGGTTCCCAAGTTGGACCACCACCCATTTGAAGAAGTCTCCATTGTTTGTTGTTACGTCAAACTTAGTCTGCTTCCAGCTATTTTGTAATGACCATAAATACATAGAAATATAAGGGAATCTATTTTCCAGCACTCGGAATGGATGATGATTTATATTCGGGGTTCGATTCTGTCCCAGCGGCACTCGACAGTAGAACTTTAGCCGATGACTCCGCTTTTCAGGAAGCTGTTCGAACGACGGCAGTTGGGCGCCGAGGACCGACTGCGGTAACACTTTTATTTGTTTATATCTACCGACAAAATATACATGAAAAATCATATCAAATGAAATATTATAACATTATTAGGGTACTGTCCGTATGGTGACTGGTCTTAGAACAGGTGGTCAGCGTCTCAACAGTGCTGCTCCCAGACCAGTTACTGCGATGAAAGCCGCTGGATTTAGTTCCTCATTTTCCTCTACTACTTCAGCTGGTAGACCTGCTGCGCAGCCGCTACAAAGGCCGACAGCTGATACGTAAGTACACATTAAAGCAGGGCTTCACAAAGTGCGGCCCGCGTATTGTTTTGTATATTTTTCTTCAAATGTTCACATGTTCCGATATCTTTAATTATGCGAAATATTCGCCTTGTTAAACAAAAATTCGAAGCTGGAAATTTTTGTCATTTGGAAGCATGTCGGACTCTTTCAAATGAATCTACCAAGGCCAGTTTATCAGAAAAATACCCCGAGATCTTGTCAAATAATTTTTCCAAGCGCTATTTAGATTTTAAGAAACTACAGATAAATTTTAATTTATATTACCACCTCCTTTTCGTGTAATCCGGACGCTGTTCCCGCATATATGCAGTTGGAATTAGTAGATTTGCAAGAGAACATGGAATCAAGAGTAGGTATTGAGACGACCGCAGTTTCCGCGCAAAGATTTTACTGGCTTTCCAAAAAGCCCCTGTTTACCTCCAAGGAAGTGATCTTTAATTAAGAAAACCTTCGTCGCCGGAAATTAAAGGGCTGTCAGATAAAAAGTCCATTTGTTCTTTAGTTTGCTGTCGAAATAATTCCGACAGCCGTAAATTTATTTATAAACAAACAAGACACATGAAAACACAATATTAAAGATTAGCACCTTCCGTTGAGACGTCGAGCTCGCGTCTGACGCACGCGGTAATGAGGTTACGTTATACGATAACTTCCAGGTTAAGTTCATCGGCGACTTCAACCCTTGGAGCCTAGCTTCCTCGGACGCCATGGCGGAACTCCACGTGTTCACCACGTTGACGTCCAGTCAACTCCATGGACTTATACCGGAGGTCTATAACCCTGAGGGGTTCAAATAAGCCCTCTGATTCTACGTCGGCTCGACATTCCCAGCAGTACATACAAAGTTAAGAGGGTAAGATCTGGATCCGCCCGGTTATCATAATAAAAAGCACACAAAAAGGACATCTAAGGATATTAACTGTTACACCCGACACAGCGTACACAGATAAATACACCCCGGATTAATAAAAACAATATCATTTACAAAAAAGAAAAAGATACAATTGAAAGCCTACTTACGTACCATCGAGACGATGCGGCGCCGCCTAGTTCCCGCCGGCCATCCGCCGTTATTGCGTCTTTAACCAAACAGTTTCCTTAAGGGAACTCTGCCGTAGGTTTAATACAGTCCCTAAAGCGGACTGCTATGGACGCCATTTTTAACACTGAGGTTATCTCGCTATGGCCGGCGGTAACATACCGCAGGCACCATCTCGAGGCACACTATCACAAAACACCCTACGTCTTCAAGGACCAAAAGATAAGAGAGCGAGGACGCGCCCGCCACGTATCCCTCGAAAACTCCTTTCACCCGCTCGACCCGTCCCCTCCCCTTGGCGGACGTTGCATACCTCGCCGATTGTCAGCCGAGCGGGTATTTTCCCGCGAAATTTGAATTTAGTTTTTAACCATTTTTATATTAGACAAGCTTCCGCTAGTCACCGCTTGAATAAGCCTATAAATTGTGGTGAGAATTTTGCAGTCATGACAGTATATTATCGCGATAAGATTGTAATGGTTCTAAAAAAAACTTTCACTCGATGTGCATATATCCAAATATAGTAATGTTAAACATGCTCATCAAATGGCTTCTTCATTTGAAAGTATCTATATTTGTGGAAAAACATTTTCTACAATAACTAATAATAAATTAATAAGAGTAATTATAGAACGTATATATTTAGCTGAAAATAAATGTTTGAGTAACGAAATATTTTCGTATAAAGGTAGTCCGCAAAATATTTTTGATTTCTAAATTGTCCCTTTGCCGCAAAAGTTTGTGAACCCCCTGCTTTAAAGCTGATAGATTTCTTTCTCGATGATCAGGCAGGCATTCGAAATTGGCACAACACAATGAACGTATAACAAATATTTAATTATCATTTATGATCATATTAAAAAAGTGTTTTTCTAGTTTTCTGTAACGGAAATTATAATGAACTTATTGTTTTTCTAGAGCCGAAGAAAAGGTTAAACTTATGGAAGCAAAGATTATGACACTAGTAGAAGAGTCATGTGGACTAAGAGTACCACAAGATCCCGAAGATACCTTTCTGAGAACTCCTCTTGTGTATGACACAGCAAAGGTTAGTTTATCTTTGGCTTACGAACAGTAAAGAGATTCTTGTTGGAAGTCGATTGCCATGCAAATTTATAGAAAATGGATCTCAACCCAAAATAAATTAGATTAATAAAGTATTTGTTTCGTTCATTAGAATCTTATGGGAGTCCAGTTTGAAACAATCTATTTTTGAAAAGTTATCACGATCCCTCATAAATATTGATAATCTATCTCAATACTGATAGTGAAATTTTCACCAATCACCAAAGTTTGGTTGGTATGAAAGAATAACGTAATTATTTTGATAAATTATTTTGATTATACGTGGGTATCAGACATAACAAATATCTCGCAGTCATGTCATTGCCTGATTTCAATTATTGAATCCCTGATTTAAAATAAAAAATATCTTAGTTTATTCCACGTGTTTCTTCTCTTTAAGAAGCATCATCAGAAATACCTTCACCTAGGTCTGATGTCTGATGATGTTTCTTAAAGAGGCGAAATACGTATCATTCTTTGTAACACAACACGTGAACTATACTTAGCTATTTTTAAATTCTAAATGTCGAGTCCCTCGAAAGTATAGAATGTCTGAATTCAAAAGTTCTCTTTCATCACACTATTTAAACTTAATTTTTTTTCCTGCGGATACTTATACTGTCAAATTATATTATGGTTTCTCAAAAAAATCTTCTTACTTTGATGTCAATTCATTGCTTTTAAAATAGTGTTATTTTTTTCTTTCAATTTTAGAAATCACGAGCTATCTACTTGATAAAATGTATCGGTATTTTTTTCAGTCTCTCAGTAAAGCTCAGGAGGCATCAGCTCTTGAACGCCAGCTTTTGAAGTTCCAGGAGCAGCATGGATTAAGCGACTCACACAACATGGATGTCACGTTTACTGTGCGTAATTATATTATTCTCTTGAGAAAATAGTATCTTTATGATTGGCTGTAAAAAATGCCTTCGTGTGGACATCACTTCTCACGCAGAAATTTAATTTGTATATTACATACCTGGAAAAATACTTTGATCTCAGTTTCGTTTAACTTAACATTAAAGGTGCTGTTCAACTTGTCGTGCGCTTTTGCCAGTGCCGGATTGGTGAGTGAAGCTTTGCAGGCGCACGCTCTTTGGGCGCGCGGAGCTGCGGCTGGAGTAAGTGGAGGCGGTGGCACCGGACCGAGTGCCACCGGAGCTAGTAGTTCTGGCGCAGCGAAACGCGGCTTAGGTGCTGCGGCCGCTTACTTAGCGAGAGGTGACCATAGAAGGGCGTTGAAACTGTACAGAATGGCCCTCGATGGAACTCCGGCTAACGAAAAGGACCTCAAGTAAGATTCCACGAAAAATACACAGAATATTGAAAACATCTTGTAAGTATAGTTTGTTTTATGGTTGATTTTAAAATGATTTATTTCAGGTTGAAAATCATGCATAATATCGGCTTGCTGTTGGTGAGAATGGGGAAATTCAGGGATGCTGTTACGACCTTTCAACACATGATGCACGAAGGTCCAGACTGTAAAACTGGTAGGACACTTAATTTGTATTCAATAAAAAAAACAGCTTCATTTTAAAATACGTTAATTCTGGTGAAATCGTATTCATCGTTTTCCACGCCAGTCATTTTGTAAGATGCCCTTATAAAGCTATGCCTCAAGGATCCACTGAATATTAAATCGTTCAGCACTAAAGGTAACTCAAAATTCGTTTCTTCCAATTAAAAAATAGTTTCAGTATTCCGTTACCACATTACTGAGCATATAAAAAAAACATTGGTCTAATGTGCCTTTACCAACCCCGATTTGCACGATTGTTTTCCAATTTTTGTTTTCTCATGCAACCAAACGTCTAAGATTAAATCGCTAGATAAAACGGTATTGGGATATATGTATGTTGTTGTGTACAGGAATAATAGATCATTTACTATTACTTTTTCCGGCACCTTACTTCTACTAAAATGATTTCCAGGTCTACATTTGGTACTGTGTCAAGTATCGCTTGGTGATCTGGAAGGAGCAAAGGCGTCATTCCAAGCATTGGCCGATGTAGACATTGATACTGATGATGATTTGGAAACTGAGTCCAATAACGAAGGAGAGGTATGTTATGTGAAATGCGTACATATTATTTTATATACTTATCTATTACCTCATTTTGAAATAGTATACGAATACAAACGCCAATTGTTATTTATCAGATGTTTATTCGATTGATGATGTTAGGTCTATTAAATATCTTCTTATTGTATGGAATTAGTAATAGTACCATTTTGCAGGTGGAGTTAAATTCGTTAGAGGCAAGTGAACGAGTCTTAGCAGATGTTCTTAGGGCTGATAGACTAAGCAAATGGCTGAATAGAAAGAGAGCAGAGGCTGAGAAGTGCGTTTTAAAGGCGGCTGGAGCAATTTCGCGGCACGACCCACAAGGGTAAAATTTATTAGAATTATCTGTGTACAATGTTTAAATAAATCAAAATACCCTGTATGCTAATTTTATAACAATTATTGTATTGTTTATAAAGTATGGAGTGGTGCGCGGAGGTTCTGCGATCTTCGGCTCGCGCCCAACTGGCCTGCGCTTTGGAAGCGGCGGGGGCTTTAGCATCACTGCGTGCCCATCGTGCTGCTCGCGCCAAGACAGCTCTCAAGAGACTAGCCGCTCAGAGTAGACCAAATATCATGAGAAGAAGAGCCAATGCCAATCTGGCCTTTATTGCGTTTGTGGTGAGTCGATAAAGATTCAATATTTTAATTTGAAGTTCCTTCCAAGGTCAGCGATTGTGATTAATGTGAGAATAAAATTATATCATATTTGTATGTGGATTAGCATATTTAGTGGTCAGCTATTTGCGTCCTTTCCATATTTGGTCGCGTATTTATTTGAAACTCCGAAATTGACATTATCATCCTTCAAATCGATTTATTGAATCATATCCTAATATATGAATGTCTGCAGAGCATTCATTTATTTACACTTCACAGTCTTTATACCCACCTTACAATATGGTTTGTCTAACATGCTTAAATTAATGAACGTTTTGAAGGAAGGAGATACTGCAGCCTGCAATTCCTTCTGTTCCCTGGCAGGAGGGGAGGCATTATTGGCTCATGCACTCTCAGTTGCGAGAGATTCAAACGATTGGAGAGCTGCACGGGCTCTGCTGGGAAGAGCTGCGCAAAATGACCCTGCAGCTAGAGATCCAGCATACTACCTCGGTACGTCTAATATTTGAAAGTAAAAAATACCCTTACTTCTGACAGACATCGCTATTTTTTGACCGTTTTATCCGACCCTATTTCAGGTGTGGCATGCGAACGAGTAGGTCGGAGGGATGAAGCCTTGGTCAATTATGAGCGAGCTTCTAGAATTGCTCCGGGCGACGCATATTCGCGGGCAAGGCTCGCCGCTATTGCACACGCCCAAGGAGACACGGATGCAGCTGCGCATTGGTATTAAAAGCGTTAAATTTTAATTATGGATAAATATATATCAGACGATCGTTTATTTCAAATATATATTATTTCACAAGGTACCATCAAGTTTTGGCGGATTCTCCGAGTGACCCAGGCCTGCTGACACATTTGGCGCGACTCCACGAAGAATCTGGGGATACGCAAGCCGCTCATCAGTGCTATCTTGATGTAAATAATAAGTTTTCATAGAAAGTATTGAATGAAATAGAATGCTACAATATGATACTGATAAAATCTTTCGGGAATGTCTTGACACGAACAGTGAACAGAAAATGTATTTCGAAACGATACGACTACCTGCGGAACCCGTCGATCATATCGACTAATTTGAATCATGGGATAACGTTGATGGTATCATTATATAGAAAGTTTTCTTACTTATGCTTACTTCGGTGTATGCAATCATGTTTTGAGAAACTTTTTCTTTTTCAGGTGAAAATGAAACATAAATAATGTAGTTCTTACCCTACGGAATACGCCTGTAAATCTACAGTTGCATCTGGGTGTTCCACTTTTTTATAACTCGTTATATTTTCTTGTTCAATATTGACATCTTCTTGCTTGCGATATTATTACCAGGTGGATGCAGTGTTCCCAGCATGTCCAGAGGCGTTAGGTTGGCTCGGAGCCTATTCGAAGTCATCAGGAGATGCTCCATCAGCACTTTCATATTTTCGTAGAGCCGCCAAACTTTGCCCTGGGCAGGTAAAACAATAATTTAAATATCTTCATCGGTGTTGTTCAGTCATTGTTATTTTTTTATCATCTCTATTTTTATGTAGTTCGCATAGATTTTGTGCAAATCTATTCTATGAAGAATGACATTCCTTTTTATTTATAATACACATAGTGTATGAAAAGTGTTTTTTTTTTAAAATCAAAAGTGAAGTTTAAACATTATTTCTTATTGTTAATAAGGTATGTTAATTAAATTTGGTCGACTGGTACCTAAGGTTTTTTTAAATTTTCTGGTCCAAGGTTGAGTGGGGACTTCAGGAAGGCGCATGTCTTCGATCAGCTGGACGCTATCAAGAAGCTCTTGGCGCTTATAAGGCATTGCATGAGAGGTTCCCTGACAATGTTGAATGTAAGTGACTCATCGTCATACGACTGAAATATCTTGGAATATACTTACATGCTTACTGCAATTTACTGGACATGTATTTACAACAACAAAAAAATCAACAGGCTTGCAAGCTTTGGCTAAATTATCTGGTGACCAAGGTCTTCGTGAGGCTGGGAGATGGCAAGCTGAACTAGACAGAGCGAGGCGACAGTCACAAAACGCATATCATTCAGGTACACAACGACCATTTGTCGGACAATATTTCAAGCATTGATTATTAAACACAACGTTCACCAAACTAAGGCCCGCCAAAAATTTTCATCCGGGTCTCCAAAAATTCTCAATTTTTGAATATGAATTATTCAAATAAGGTATTTTTTTTTAAATTTCGTGATTTGTTTGTCAATTTACAACTATTAATTTCAATTCATCAATCTATGTATATATAAGATACGAAAATGTATGAACCCATAAAATGTAATAAATATTTTATATTACAAATTACAATAGAAATTAGATTTGTTTACATTATATAAATATACCAGTATTGCTACCCGGCTTCGCTCGGACCAGTTTGCGGTTATGTTCACCTCGGCGCGTAAATTCAGACGGGCCAAGTTGAAACAACTTTTTTCAAAATTCAAAAGTCTAGGTCAATTAAAATGGAATTAAAATGAACATTTCAGACTGGCATTGACATTTCACAGCCCCATTCATATATTGACAGCCCCATTCTCGCCCAGTAAAATGTCCAAATTCAAGGAAAAAATCTAATTTGCTGTCAAAGAAATGATACCAAATAATACCTTCACGTAAATAATAAACATTATTATTAAAAATAAAAGCCGAGAAAAGTTCAGTAGAAGACTAATTTATTACATTTTGACTAAATGTCTTCGCCGATAAAAATTCAAACATATTTTCTTTCATATTCGTTTTTATGGCAACTTAATGACCAACAATGCATAAGGGAATTACAGACCCACAGACATACATACGCCGTTTCGGTTTTATATATAAGATTAGAACATGGAAATTAATATTCTAATGGATTCCAGCACGAGTTTATTTGTCATTTGGCCTGCCAAGTTTTAAAAAATTCAATCAGGCCCGTTTCTCAATAAGTCTGGTGATCTCTGATTAAACACGTCGTCGTCAAACGTCGGTACGACTTTTCAAACGTGACGATCGGATTTGAGGTAAAAAAATTGACGTCATAAAACCAACGTTGTGTAATACAAATTCAAAGACTCTTACAATTGGGGATGGTTTTAAAAATTTGATGTTATTAAAGAGAGATCGGGTTAAGATTTTGTGATTTTGAGATCAAAAATTGTTGTGAAGTTATAACGTTGACTGTAAAATGATAAAATCATATGTAATAGTTTAAATAATCGTATGAAAGAATGGTTTGATACGTATAGGCTCTCCATTGACGGCTGGCAGCGCTTCTTCAAGAGGAAGCTCATCGCCTCCAAGAACTGCCCCAACACCAGGTAAAAAGTCAAAAACTTTTCGAACGTTCTTTTAGATCAGTGTTCTTCAACCAGTGATCCGCCCCCCCCCCCACCCCGTTAGACGTTAGAGCAGTGGTTCTCATGTGCGGCCACCAGAGAGTTTTGCTGCGGCCACCAACAGCTTCATAGTTAATATTGGTATTTAATTAAAATGTGTTTTTACAAGCTAATTTGTCAACAAAGACATTGAAAATTAAATATTTCGTATGTATTCTATTATGTATCAAGAATTGTTAGTTAGCAAAAACTCAAACACATACATTTTTATGTCTTTTTGACAAAGAAGACTCAACACAAAAATTTGGTGCGGCCAACGGACATTTTCGTAGGACCGCTGATGTTCCTAATGTGGCCACAGCCAAATTTTACGTGAGAACCACTGCGTTAGAGCATATTGCCGGTCCGCAAAATTTTGATTGCAAAGCATAAGATTTCGCACAAACCGAAGGTTGTAATTTTAATAGCTTTATTTAAAAAGTTCTACGTCAAATTTGATTTAACGATTCAATTTTAACTTTTTCAATTTATTATATTTAGAGATTTTTTTTTTCTTATTTATTCTCGTGAATCGAGAACTGACTGTAAATATTTGTGTTAGGTTGATGCCGGTCAGCGAAATATTTTACAATTCTCTCCGGACCGCTGATGTAGAAAGGTTGAAAAACACTGTTTTATATCACCACTTTGCCGAAAACTTTTATTTTTTAACCACGTATACCGACATGGTGTGATTGATTTTTGTAGTCGGAAAAGGCGTCTCGACTTCTGCTAATCGCATCAACCAAGTTCCTGCATCATCTGCTTCTTCAAGGGTGAGCTTTTTGTGCAGAAAAATTACCCGATATCGCAAGAAATTTGTTTATTTTATAACACAATCAACCTTTGTACGATATGATAATTGAAAAATATCTTATCTGGTCTCACGACAGATGCTACATAATTTTGTTATTTTATTTTCAGAACAGTGGCATGAATAGGAAAACATCCGAACAAGAACAAGATCTACCTTTGCCACCAGAATGAAAAATATTTCGCAATATTTTTAGCTTACACACCTAACCTCACTTTGAACTATTTTCAAGTGCGGATTCAATTTGAAAAACGATAAAATTTATATTTTAATTTGTTGAATAAAATTAAGCGTTATTTTCTTAACATGCTGTGAATATTAACCGTTAAAAAAAATTCAACGAATATATTTCGTAGCCACTATCCCTTGAAAGAATAATAATAATTGATCTATTTTAAACGCACACACTTTAATGGTTTCTGCAGATGTATTAAAATTGTTTTTTTATGACGCCTATTGTAAAACGACAACATTAATTTTATCAGACTGGACTTCCTTTTCTAAAACAGGGTGCCTGAAATGTGCTTTCTAATAATTACCAGTAGTAATTAAAAATAACAATGTTTCAATATTGAGCTATAAGCAACAGCAGATGGCCGCTGAAACTATAATTAATATTTTATTGATGTATGTAAGACTGGTATAAATTTTGTAAAACGCTGTTCAGTCAATCGGCGGCCACGTCACGGGAGCCAATCAAAATCGACCAATGGGGGAGATTGATAATTATTCGGGGGGCATGCGGTTCTGGGCCATGGTCAAAATAAATTATACACGAAACTCTTTGTGCACGGAGGATACATTCCAGATACCGTGTAAAAACGATAAGGTGCACATGTACACATGAGGCTCCATTCCTTATAATCAACTCAAAATACGAAATTTTTGGGCAATAAGAAATAAATAAATTGCACATAAAAACTTTTTTACATTTTATACAAGTAATGAATTAACATAGCTAGATTTAAATTTTAAAAAATCATCAATTGGAGGAAAGCCATAGATCGAAAAAAACAATGCTTAAGACCAGGGCAGATCATTTTTTTTTATTTTAAGCACTACACTAAGAATTCAAAATTAGCGGTGGCCGAAAGTGAGAGACACTAAAATGGGTTGCTCAAAAATACGAATGTAGCCGTATGTGGCTCGTAGGCTGTTGTTTTCTACTTTATCTACTTAATATTTAATGTTCAATATTTACAACCTATGAGCTATAAGTTTTCCAAATGCAGCATAAAGTTCGGTTCTCAATTGGCAAATTGCTCGTTGAATTGAATGAAGCTTATTTTAAAATAATATATATATACGTATTTTTCTTGTTAAAAAGTGCGATGCATTTGTGTATCACCCTATGCTATGTTTATTAGATTAAGTTAGTGATGAAGTTAAATGATTCATCGGTCGCGTGTGGTTTCAATTTTTTTCCCATTAGAGTATCTTCTCGTACTTCTAGTGAGAGTTGTTGTTGGACGAAATTATTTCATTTGTTCTGTTTTTGATCGATTTGTAATACTTACCAGTTATTTTAAGTAGATAGTGATATATAAGCATTCGTATAAGTTTGCTCAAACAATCAGTACAATTATTATTTATGTGTAATTAAATATATAGTGTTGAATGTGACATATTCTTGCCACAGTTAAGTACTTTAATGGCATCAGCGAATCATTATCTTATTGTTGATAATAAAAGCGATTGAATGCTAAAATTGCTGTTTTTTTATTTTTAAAATGCTAAAAGTACTTCACTAACCGTGACTATAGAACTATATTTAAAATTAAAAGAATGTACCTGGTGGCATTACTAGTGTTTGTAAATATTCCCTCATTTTTTTGTTCGACCACTTTAATTTATAAAAATGTAGACGAAGATATATTGCCGACAGAGAATGTATTAATAGGTAAGCGATTTTTTAAATATAATAGTATCATTAAAGTTACAAGTCAAAAAACTTTTTATTACTAGGTTAAAGTAACAATATAAAATATTGTTTTAATTTGTTGAAATTTTAATACAGTGAAAGAACGGGAGCATATTTTTCATATTTAAAGGAATAAGCGTAATGTAATCGACTGAATGTGCTTGTAAGATCATTAATATTGATTTTTATTAATGTCATTATGATGACCATTTAAATAAATAATAATCAAAATAATGAATACTGAAAGATTGCAAAATCTTAACTCAATATTTCGCATTTATATATGTATGTGTAGCGAGTACGTGGGATTTCCAGATAACACCTTTTTGTGGCGGCATATTGTGAATAGAAAAATTCGAAATTCAAAAATACACCTGCGACGCAATTTTATATTTCAAAATTGTTTATGTTAAATAAAGTAGTGGGTACTTTAAAAAAGACGCCTCGATTTTAAATTTAAATTTCTTTATTTTTGGAGGGAACATTGTGAAGTTCTAGCTACGTCACTCCCTGCACCAATTGTATGTCTTCTCCTTCTAGCATTATAACGATTTGGATTTCAGTCATTTAGTCATACATTAATCAAAAATTAAACATTAATAATTTTGATTGAAGGTGCTTGATGGAATTTCAATAGCAAAATTGTTTGGTACTACTACTAGTGTGGTATAAAATGAATTTTTAATTTTATGAAAAACCATACCACGCTAAATTAAAATTATCCTGGGTACTTTAATTGACACTTATTTACTTGTATTATATCAAAACAAAATTATCTCTGAATCCATATATTACTACTTTTATGATTATTTTTGTTTTTGAATGTTCATTATTTTCTAAAAATATATACCATCGCTTTTTATTGCTAAGTAAATGAGACATAAAACATGATAATTAAGATCGTGGAAATTATCCTCCTTCGCCCTCACTGCTTTCCTCTTTGTAAATTGTATATTACAGTATCCAGTGGCGGGGAAAAACTAAAACTTATCTAGAGTTTTGTCCTTAACTGAACGTATCTTAAGAGCAACTTTCCAAGATTAAGTGGTGTACAGAAAATTAATCTAGTGATCGCCGAAAAACATATATTGTACGAGTTGCAGTCTACTCGATTTCCAAATGAGACCGCAGATTTCAATTTGCTTTATTATCCACAAGTCGGCGATGCCGAGCATTGTAATTATTAAAAAGCAGGGCTGTGGAGTCGTTAAAAAAACTACGACTCCGACTCCAGCATTTTCCAAAAACACGACTCCGATCCAATATTTACCTAAAACACGACTCGAAAAAAAATCGTTTTCACGTAGTCACGTTTTTTTCCTACCTTTCCTCTTAATGTGAATGCAACTACATATATATCAACCAACCAATCCGGCCAATAGCCAAATTTGACATACCTATTATATACAAAAATAAAAAGTTCAAACATTTAAAAACTCCGGCCAAAACCCCACGACGACTCTGACTCCGACTCCGGCCAAGAAACTCCGACTCCACAGCCCTGTTAAAAAGAAGCATAATTAGGAAAAATATTAAATGTATTTTTATTTTATTATTCGTAGCAAACCAACGATTCGAAGAAAATTATCATCATGGTAATTTAAAAGCCCTAATGAGCCTAATGACATCGATTGACAGTAAGTGTTTTATTATGTGTTTTCTACCAGACTTGTATATAATTATTTTTACAAATCAGTTAATACAATAGTTACGTGTACTTATTTATCTACTGAAAAAATGTTTATGTATTCCAGATCAATTGGGAAAATTCAATACTCTTTACCTAGGAAGATTGGATGAAAAGCTGACGTCACTCGCTTCCCATGTGGCCAGTTTAGACAGCAATGTTAGAAATATTCAAGTAGGTACGATTGTCATTGCTGCAGATAATATTCTGTGACAAAGAAGTGGTGAATCACGATATTGGTTCTCAAAGTTCTGCGAAAAATTGTCACTTGTAATCATTGACGTAGCATTAGAGGTCTGCACGGCACATCTTACCCGAACCTGACCCAAGCCCGACAGTTTTTCAAATTTTCAACAAAATTTTAATCAACATTTAAAATAATTGAATATCAACTCATCAAATTATAATATGTATGTAATTTAGATATACATTAATGGCGTATGCATCCGGAATAATTGGATTGTTGTTTTATTTTTTGTGTACTAAGGCCAAAGCCCAAACCTTTCTTAACCGGCCCGAGCCTGTGCAGACCTCAACGTAGCATTGATCGGCAAGGAAGAAGATGGAATGACAAATGAGAGGGTCAACGTCAACATTGACACTGCATAGGTATATGGCAGCACATTAAACAGTAAAATATCGTTTATGCAAGGTCCATTTGGATCCCCAACGACAAGTGCTTGGTCGGATTTTAACACGGCCATTCAACAATTATCTCTGCCATGAATCTGAAACCATCGTGAATACGGCTATTTATTATTGTCAGAATCGATTTAGTTTATTTAATTTCAAAAGTCTCGAGCTGACGAATGTAACGCAAATCATTTTTTCAAAGAATGGCTCTAACCGAATATACTAACTATGTATGTACTTATATTTAAAATACTCCACACAAAGACAAACGGGATAAAGATGATCCATTTCTACAACATTCAAATCATTTGCAAAACTAATGTCTTGTCACTATATTTCGTATATGTATCAAATATTTATAATCCTTAATGACACCATAAGCCATTTTAATTGTTATGAAAAGTTTAAACCCAACTTGAGAAAACACGCTGATGTAATTGTATACATGCTATAAGGCGACTCCCGTGTTAAGTAATCGTACTTCTTCTGTATCAATATTAAGATGGAAATTTTCGAAGCATATGGAGAACTGTAAAAAAATATTTTATGTTTCATCTGAACAGGCAACCCTGCCAGTCAGCACAATGTCGGTTGACTGCTACGCCGTAGTAGGTCTACGCTAGCTCTTATTAACTATTTGTAATCGTATTTATTATTTTGATTTGGAATCTATGTAACGATAATAATCATGAAAAGTTGGTTTTTATTTACATACTAGCTTGTACCCGGTAAGCGCAATGCCACTCAAAGAAAGAAAATGTTTGTGTATATTGAAGAGCTTTTGGATGCACAATATTTTAGATAAATAGTTTCGATTTAATTTCACTAATATTGATTGTTATTGATGACATTTGCCGTTTGACGTTCGTCTATGGTACGACACACGCGTCACCTACTGAAAGTTAATTGTACTATGTCTATAACTTTTGCGCAAGTGCAACAATAAGTTCTCAAAATAAACGGTATGGCAGCGCATAAAATATGAGAAAACATTGTTTTATATATCAAAGACCTACTGTAAGCTAATTTTACTATGCCAAAAACGTCCGCGCAAGTTCAAGCAAAAAGTTTGGCAGTTTCATTGCGATCGATGAACGGTATGACAGGGCATAGTAGTGCAAACAAACAAACAAAAAATATCAATACTTTCGATGGTTTCAGCGGTAACTTTGTGGAAGTTCATTTTAATAAAAAAATTAAAATAACTTTGATTATTCTTGGAATAATCAAAGTTATTTTAAATATATATTAAAACAAATATTAATTTAACTCCATGCCTTATTTTCATACATATCTTTTAAATGCCGTGTTTTAGGAAAGGGCACATGTATGGGATACATTTCAGCTTCACGTGGCTGCGTGGAATGATCAAATTAAATCACTTGATAGAAAGGTTAATATAATTAGCAGGTAACTATAAACTATCCACCCATATATAATATTTTTTGATATCTTTCTCAGATATGATTTCCGATCGAAATAATCCATAATTCACATTCATGATTGTTTTATGATAAATCTCAATTAAAGAATCCTAAAGTGTTTGGATTAAAATTAGAGTTAATATTTTATAATTAAGGTAGGTAACCCTTAATTTAGATTTTCGGGTATAGCGTGATTTTCATTCAACATTCGCCAAACTGTCCTCAAATCTTTAATGCTTACCAAAATTAGCAATAATTCATTAAACAAAACAAGAAACGTTAAACGAAGCTTCAAATCTGGTATTATTCGATATATGCTAATTTTTCTAAAACTATTTCTTCCTTCTTTCTTACTTTTTCAGGAAGGAATTCTATCGGCATATTCACATTGCTTAAAAGAACTTCACATTATTGCTAATAATTTTGTTTTTTTTTTTCATTTAAGAAAGCTATGATAAACTGAAAATTTTTGAAGGCCTATAATACTACTGTATCTCTTTTTTAAGGTGCTCAATGTCAATACTCGGTAAAATGGCATTATAATATATTTTTATCACTATTGTATTTTTTGTGGTGACATACGTTTGTAATAATAATGTAATAAAATGATTATGTCATTTGTCTTTTTCAGTGGTCAGGAAAAGTTGATCAATCTCGATGGAAAATTAGCATCTATTCCTTCGATAGAGTTCACATCTCAAAGGGTACTGACTGAAGTATTAGCGTTGCATGTGCAGATTGAAACCCTTGGAAAATCTCAAAGTGTTACTGGTGAAAAGGCATTGTATGGTGAATTTGCTACAAGGGGTGTACTTGCCGCCCTCAAATCAGTAGAGGGAAAGGTAGATTCGGGTCGAGTAGAAATAAGAAAACTAGTGGCTGCAAAGAGACACAATTATAATGGTAATGAAAATTTATAAATCTTGTGAAAACATTTCTTCTCTTTTTATAATAATCTGTTTAAATATAGACGAGTAATTTAAATGGAACAAAGTATTTCAAGCCGTGTTTATTTATTTTACAGACCGAACTCAGCGCAATATTTTTGGCAATGAGACAGCAGTTCCGCAAAATAAAAAGCTTATTGTTAAATGTACCACTCCACCGGTGATCGAAGAGCTGGTCAAAGATATGTCATCTAAGGTGGATCTAATGTATGACAAAATTGCGGCAGATAATAGTAGTGACGAGGATGAACAGACTCGAGAAGATGCGAGTGAGGAGCTCGATCAAGACTATTCCGTCGAAATGTATCAGTCGGATGATTCCAATTCCAGGAGCCGTGAAAAGGATCTGAAATTGAGTAAATCTGAAGCTAAGGCTATTAAAAAACTTCGCAAACAATTTAAGCGCTCGTCGAAAGAAAGATTTGATAAACTACTAAACCAAAACTGTGAAAAAACTGCGGAAGCTTTAAACTATATGTCGAATAAAATTTCCAAGTGTAATGAAAGCGATGACAATAAAATATTTAATTTGATCCAAGAATTAATAAATACGTCTAACAATATATTTAAAAATATTGAAACGGTAAAAATCATTCTTAATAGTGATCCAAATTTCAAAACGGACAAAGATAATTTAGCTTGTTACAATAATCAAGTTAATAATATTCGAAGTGATTTTAGAAATGTCTTTGCAAGATGTTTTCAAAATAAAACGAATGGTCAACATTCAAATAAAGACTTGAATGAAGTTACAGTTAAGACAACTCATGGTGAAACTCCAACCAGCGTTTATGAAGAAACAACTACAAATAAAATTGAATCGACTCCTAAAAGTGATTTCGACGATTCAGCAACGTTTGTATCTACAGTATTAGAAGATATAACACAGCCAACAAGTTCATATATAGAGAGCACAACTTCTTTTGCAGACATGGATATTGACATTTCCGAGACGAAAATTAATGATAAGTGTTTGTCAAGGTGGAACGTCTATGAAGATCGTAGTGCCATTTTCGAGGACATCCAAGACCTGGCATGTTATATTCTTTTCAGTGGCTTAAATCCTACATATGAATTTAATTTATGCAACAGAAAAGGCTCCGAGTAAGTAAAGTTTTGATTAAATAAGTATTTAACGTGAAACAGAAGTATGGTGAGATAACAAAATTCGAACGTAATATCACTGAAAAGAAAATAATTATTTAAGATGATAAAGTTAATTCTCTTATATGTTATCCTAATATTTTACATTTTGATTATATTCTGTCAATCATATAAGTATAATCAACATTTTTCTAGGCGTTACTGCTCCCCAGAAGAATATATTACCATACAGAGTCGTAGAGATGGTTCTGTAAATTTCACCAGAGATTGGAATGACTACACGTTTGGTTTTGGAGACTTATCAAAAGGAAACTTCTGGATTGGAAATGAAGCCATACATGTTTTAACCAAGCGCTATAATATGACAACTCTAAGGGTTGACTTGGAAGACTTTAATCACTATCAGGCTTGGGCGCAATTTGATACTTTCGAGGTTAGTATTTCATTTTATTGCATCAGTTCAGCGTCTACCAACAATAAATATAATACATCATGAAATGCGTCAAATAATGTGCTTCACACTGTTTATACCAAGAATGCCTTACGGGAATCATTCGGTGGGTCAAATAATATAATGCATGTCACACATAAATATTTTTAGCAAGCAAACCGCTCACAGCTAAATAATTTTAATATTTTTTTAAATCTCTTTGACATGTATTTTTATTTTATGATATCTTTTAATGTTGACCGGTAATCTGGACGTCGCGCATCGCAGTAGATTAGTTAAATTTTCTTTAGTCAACCGACACTTTAATTTTACGATTCTTAACTTTAAGAAAAATAGCTCGCAGCGATATGTGGTGCACAATTATTTTAAAATATATTTTAACAATGACAAAATATATATAAAGTTGAAAACCTCGAAGGGGCCAAACAAACCCTTCAAATAGCCCAAGCTTTGGGGGTGCATGGTTTATACGCTTTATTTTCTATCAGGGTTTCTCCATGCCGAACTTTTTTTATAATCAAGGAACGAAATATTTGTTTTAATATTGTCAATATTCAAGTCTGTACGAATATATCCGTTGAAGTGCACTGTTTTATGTTTTTATATCCATTCATGAAACTACCACTAGACTGCTCTTATATGAGTTATATCTTTCGGTAACCGGACAAATCAGAACATGACAATTCAGAACATGACGTTTCAGAATATGACAATTCAGAACATGACAAATCAGAACACGACTTTTCAGAACATGACATTTCAGAACATGACATTTCAGAACAAGACTTTTCAGAATTTTCAGAACAAGACTTTTCAGAATATGACATTTCAGAACATGACATTTCAGAACAAGACATTTCAGAACAATCGGCCTATCTACGGACACCGTCGCTTTATAATATTGGGTTTTCACATACATATTTGTCTATAAACAATTTAACTTTTTTAGTAAAATATAAACATATCGAGATCGACAATAAAAATTATTAATTAATAATAACAACATAATTAATAATTTTAATGTCAAGTCGATCTCGATACGACATTTGAGAAGCATGTAAAAAATATTATATATATTTGAAATTTTAATCTTAAGAATTTTTTGTTATGATATTTTTCCGCTAGATTAAGCCGGTGTTAAGACTGTTAATAAATAAAGACCTATTATAAAAACTAAAACCTTCGTTATTTTGCCCGACTCCACCGCCAGATCCCACATACATATATATATATATACATATTTGTGCCAGCCCAACGAATGAATTTTAAAATGCACGCGAACTAACTACAATAGTTTATTTTAATTTCGGCGATCTCATAATTACAGTTATTTTCTTGTTGTGGCAGCCCTATTCATAATTGGTAAATTGTTTATAGACAAATATGTATGTGAAAACCCAATAAAGATAGGCCGATTGTTCTGAAATGTCTTGTTCTGAAATGTCATGTTCTGAAATGTCATATTCTGAAAAGTCTTGTTCTGAAATGTCATGTTCTGAAATGTCATGTTCTGAAAAGTCTTGTTCTGAAATGTCATGTTCTGAAATGTCATGTTCTGAAAAGTCGTGTTCTGATTTGTCATGTTCTGAATTGTCATATTCTGATTTGTCATGTTCTGAAACGTCATGTTCTGAATTGTCATGTTCTGATTTGTCATGGAACCATATCTTTCTTATTGTTTTAATAACCTCTACCGTTAGAGATCTTAACTATAATTATAGGTAAATCAGTATTTGTGATCATAGACATGGTAAAATTGCAATAAATCGACGACACGGAATGAAGTCAAACTGAAGAATCCAAAATCTCAAAGAAATGCTACTATTATAACAGTCGTCCTTTTCAAAACAAAGACCGGCGTGTGTAATTCATTTCTTTAAGTATTAAATAAATGATTAATTATTGATTTCGATGGTTGATTTATTGAAGCAAATAAAGTCAACCATCGTGTTTAAATACGTGTCAAAATACGTCATATTTAGGTGAGTTCAAGAAAGACTGGATATGCACTGAAAGTTTCCGAGTATAGTGGGAATGCTTCGGACTCTTTATCCTATCACAGCGGATCACGATTCAGTACCTTTGACCAGACAAATGACAGAGCACCCGAATGTTGCCCATGCAGCCAGTACGGAGGAGGGTGGTGGTTTGACAGGTGAATTAAAAAAAACCAACTTTTCAAATATCAATTCGTTGAAACACTTACACTCAACTCTTTCTTAACATGGCATTGAAAAGACGCAGCTGAATGAAAAGAACGAACACTATTTTGTTACATGAATTATTGGATCTCACACGATTCCACGGAACAAAAAAATTCAATGACCAAAAATAATCATGTCACAGCCACAATCTTCTACGCGTGCGTTTGGGTAGGTAAGTTATCACTGGCCTCGGTCGCATAAGTGACGTGTGAGTGACACTTGTTTGATGCCACCGGGACAGATATCCCTAATTACGTAAGCGATGTATGTCTAATGTGACCAGACGTCCCGTTTTCAGGTGGTGTGTCACGGTGTCCCCGACCACATCTTTGGGATGCAAAAATGTCCTGTTTTCGAAAACAGATAAATGATTTGACTGCAAAAATTGTGGGATTTTGTGATCATAACACGAATTGCAATTTTGGTGGAGAGCCTAGGAAAGCCATCAATAATGTGTTTACCAAACTTAGAAAAAATGGTCACCCAATCACACGATAGATGTCCAGTCCGTCATAGAAATCTCCATATAAAAAAGAATTATTTTTTCATAACTAAAATACAATTTATAAATATGTTTTTTTGTGATTTTCTTACTGAGGACGCATTCTTTCTATTTTTAAACGATATTACGATTTTTATACGATACGTGGTTGATTATTTATAAACCAAGGTTTTTTTAAATCAATCTTCACTCTTTCTATGATTAAATCGCTTTTTGTACACAGTATTTTGTGGAATGTGTAAAAAAAGTGAAAGTTCAATGAATGCATGCTCATTTAACCATTCATTTAATGGAGGATATTGCTAATGAATAAATTGAATTGGCATTTACTTGATAAAACTTCTTTATTACACGATAAAAAAAACAATGTATTTTAGTTTTACAAAAAGTTGATAGATAAATTGTGTTATTTTTTTTCAGTTGCTTTGAATCAAATCTGAACGGAATCTACTACGAAGAGCCATCGAGCGAACTGTACCGTGGTATAATATGGGAACATTGGAGGGAGGAAAATTCACTAGCAGCAACTAAAATGGCAATTAAATTTGTACTTAAACAAGATACGAATGAACTTGAAGTGGAAGATCCTTAAATTTAATTTGGTATCTACTTTCATCTTCGTGCTTTAAAAATATTTCCAATGACGATGAAAAATTTCAGATGTAACGATTATAAAAATTCGTGAGTGTAGGGACATACGGGCGAAACTACAAAAATTGCTGTTTTGAGTTAAATATGACATTGTCATGCTCAAATGCAGTTCTATAAGATATAAAAATATGGAACATAACGAAAAGCGGTTTACCAGATATTTATTTATTTATTGGCAAAAAACTATTAAAAATACATGGCATTACAGCAAGCGCCAATGCGCCATGCATTTGAGAAATTAATAAAGATTACATAAAATATTACACAAAAATAAAAAACAGAACAGAAACATATTATTTACATAAGAAAACATAATTTTTAAACAAAGCATCAAGTTCACTGCCGAAGATGTCAACATCAATAGGCAGCGCATTTATCAGCCGAATAGCCCTTAATAGATATTGCTCGGCTTTCCTGCAATTCCGTAAGAACAAAGTATAACATTGAAAACTGTTTTGCCATTTATCTCAGTTCGTTGTTTTTGTAGTTTCGCCCGTATGTCCCTACACCCACGATAATGTACAACTTAATTATTTCAACATATTTTATATTTGTGAAATATGTTAGTAAAATAACAAAATATTTTGGTATATAGAGTTTGAATTTTTGAAATAAATTTCTCTATAGGATAATAAAAGCCGTGAAGTTGAACATTTTTGATGAATGGGTCTGAAGAAATTTTGACCATTTTTTTTAATACATACCCGTAGGTCAACAAGTAAGTTAGTGGCGTCACATGTGGAGAGGGAGAGTTCTGATAAAAGGGATACCGATTATTTGGAAACATCGACAATTTATTGATAGAAAAACTTGAAACTTCAGCCTTTTAAAACCTTACTTTTAAAATCCTCTTAAACTGGTGTCCTTTTAATTTTAAGGACTTTCGAACTTGAGGAGCCAAACAAAGGCTCAAAGGTTTGCGATATAATGCATTTATACGATGAATTACCGCACCACATGACACCATGTCCATGGCGCCGCTGTCATGAGCATTTAAATAAACAAGGAATAAAGTATAGGACATATTATAGAATATATTTTCATTTACATATGTATTATGACATATTATTCATTGATAAACATTGATACAGATACATATGATATTATTTTTAAATATTATCGATTGTCTGTTATTCTCTTCTATGATATAAAAATAAACGCGTGGGTAATTTTAAACGCCTTCCCAGGTCAAAGGTTCACTACCAAAGGTACTCAACGTCGTGTAATTCGATCGCGATGTCCACGGGTCTTTTACAACTAGATTTTTGAATGATATCTAAAATTAATTCCCAGCTATCAGATTTTTAGAAAGTGTAAGAGCGATTATTTAACCAATATATCTTGTCCTCGCGAAGACCTTTCAAGTTTAACCGCTTCCCCGGCGTTCACACAAATATGAACGTGTAAAAAAAAAGTGCTCCAATTTCGGCACTCACGCAAATACGTGTGCGCCCATATGAGCATTTTAAAATTGTCGTTCGATTTTCGGCGTTCACAAATATGTGTTTCATGTAATTTCACGATTTCTGACATTGTAAGAGACTATTTCATGATATGGTATTATGTATATAATATGTACATATAATATCAAAATAAATGTAAAAAATAGACTTCAAAGGGTAAAATAAAACAATTTTTTTTTTTTAATAAAAATAATATATATATGCTTCAAATTAAAAGAAAATAAAAATAGATTGTTTTTGGAACATTTTTGTTAAAATAATTTGCCGGGAAGTGGTTAATCTAATGTAAATATGAAAAAAATATAAATTGTGATAAGCAAGTCTGAAAAATTATATTTCAAGTTGATAATATATATTAACATCATATATTCTGCAATGGGAGGTGTCATTTTTTTTTTAGCAAAAAAGTAAATTTGACAAATAAATGAATATTCGCATATTGCATCATAACAGTAGGAGGTTGGCGAACCAATGCATGTACACAACGTTTGTATGCAAACATTTAATTACAATGTATGTATAAATAATATTACTGCTCTTTAAGAGAAAACCACAACGTCAAATAAAAATTGGACAAGCTTACTAAAAAAAACCTTATCAAATACTGCCCATTCATCTAAATGCAGAATTATGTAGCTTCGTACAAAGTATTTTACCGAATCGCAAAATGTTAAAAACAACATAAAATAGGGTAGAATTTAATCTGCCAGCTGCTATTGATAAGCTTAGTTCGAATACTATTTGACAAATTATAATGCAAAACCGCAAAAACTCCGCTTGCTGGTTATGCAGTTACAAAAGAATAACCAATGATAGATCTGAAGATCTTTGCGATCAATTCGTTTTTCGTCTGCGTACTTCTTAAATCTACATTTACAATAATAAATGTAAACACGTATTTTGAGCAACACTTTTTGTCAAATTTAGCTTTTTTATTTTGCATTCTAGCGTTTAAGGTCATTAAAGATGTTCAATTTTATCGTCAATTCATCTAGTATTATTAAGAGTATTTTAAATAAATTAATTTCAAACAATAAACAATTTCGGTGAATTCTAATAAAATTTATATACAAAGATGCAAATTAAAGACAACACAAAAATTAAAAAATTCAATAAATAATGAAACTCAGCATGGATCATATTTTATTCTACAAATCCTTTGTGAGACGATCGGTACCAACTATACTATTGACGGGACACAAAATTCAGTGATATACCATTTTAGTAAAATATTGGTAAAAACTTCGGTAAAAAGTAATAGTCTTTTATTAAATAATAGCGTTCAATGTTGTGGGAGATTATATTGCGGTAGAGGTAAATGATTCTTATCATTATTTATTTTTATCATTCAAGTATTATTACTAGGAAATTTTTATTAAATGTTAATATTGTAAGTGTAAAAAACTAAAATGATAACATTTTGAGTGATTGCAGTGGCGTCTACGATTATGTTACAAGTGAAATTATTTACTAACTGATATTATAAGTAAATCAGGAAATAGTTAATAATTTTAAAATATGTAGGTACTATTTGTAATTTCACTATATATTATTTCAAGAGCCTTTTTTAACAGTTGTTCACAGTGGCTAAATAACTCAATATAAAATTATATTGGCTTTGGTCAGATCAGTCCATAGGTTCAGACATTGATTTTTCACCTTTTGTGTATTGTATAATTATACTAGCGTACGTTTTTATTACAATCCTAAAAAAAATAAAAGCTGTTGACATAAACACTTTTGCCGGATGCAAGCATTCTGTAGTTTCTGTGACGGTGCCGTTTCACTTTAAAGCAATTGAATCCTTGATGCAACCAACTGTTTGAATCCATGCATGTATTTGTACTAAAAATCAGCGACTGAAAACATCACAGTCATCTTTTATTAAGAGCATCTATAACTTATCTGAGAAAACTTTTTGCGCTATTATCCAAATACTAGTGTCTGTCCCTTTATTCATTATGAGTCATCAATGGTCCAATTTATCGGTAATACTGGTCGGAAAGATGTGCTTTTGTTGATTGATATTATTTGTTTATACAAATAATCCCAGTGTCTAAAGAAGAGGATATTCAGTCGATAAGGCTACGAAAATAAATATTTTTGTTTTTTCCTGCCACGTATTGCATTTCACACTTTATTAGGATAATTCATTTCATTTCTGAACAGTAAAACCTACACATGAATAATGTTTTAGAATAACACTACGCCACTGTATTTTTTTTCTTGAACGCCTGGTTATCATTTAAACTCATTCTTTCGCATTGACGAGTTCTGTTCACCTTTCCACTTTGAGTTAAAATAAGAAACGTCGATCAGTGCTATTTTTAAAGTTTAATTTCAACTTTCATACTAGTAAATTACCTTAATTAAACTATTAATGAGATACCTGTAGTGTCCAAGACAATTAAGAAACGTTATTAACCGTGAACGTGTTCCAAACTCAATGAAAAAACCAGATTTCATCATCTTTGACAGGGTCCCTTAAATATTAAGTGTTTTGTGCTAATATAAGAAATATAAACTTTGACAATGGATAACGATGAATCAGAAACAGAAGTCTCTCCGCTTAATAAGAAGAGCAAAAAGGACTATGATTTAGAAATGGGATACATTGATTCTAACAAGGGTCATGTTAATTCAATTCGTGGAGAGTGTTCAAGAGTTTTTGAAAACAATGCCATCAATAATCCAACGTCACAAGTAGCCGTCTCATTACACGAAGAAGGTTTAACGAACAATGAAGAAATTACAACAGCGAATGAAACCAACGATTGCGATTCGGAACAGGCAACTAACAACACAAAACTTTTTAAATCTATCGAACTCGACATCGAGAATCTTGAATCTGCCAAAGGGTAAATATTTTTATGAAAAATACTTTTTGACTTACACTGCAGCATCGAATATACTAGGTTTTTTTTTTTGTTTATTCCATCTAGAATTATTACAGTATAAATATTTCAATATTTTAACATCATTACACTATTTCATAAATTATAATTCAATTTAAAGGTGTTCATTGTCAAAAGTTTGTGAAATGTAATTTTATGAAAAAATTATAAGACATTTATCATACTTATTACACATTAGATTTATTAGCACTAGGACCGGTTTCGATGACACGAAGTACAATAAATGTGTTATTGTAAATTCCAATTGATCCTTTAATATGCATCTCATCTGTTAATTAATATTAAATAAATCACCAAATTTATAATTCAATTTGAAATAATGCATCGAGTAATCATTTTTAGCATGAGAACCATTTTAACTAATAAACACGTTGCGAGGAGATGATTTTTCATGACGATCGCTCAAGTATTAAATAAAATGTATAAGAAATTGCTTAGCGTTTTTTCAATTGGTGAAATAACTTCTTCTTCTGTTTCATAATTTTATAGACCCATCTTTGCATTAATAACCTTTTTATGTGGAATCGATTGTATGTTTTAGCAATCTTGATTCAGGCGCAAATTCCAACGCAACATGTCGTTTGAAAGGAATAACTGTCTGCCACATGGCTGCTTACTTTGGATTTGATACAATTCTGGAACTGCTCTTACAACGCGGAGCAAATCCATTCCGTAATGATTCCCTAGGACGCACCCCATTACATTTTGCTGCATGGCGCGGGAATGCCGATAGTCTGCGCATTCTTCTCAAGCTTCCTTTT
The DNA here is from genome assembly GCA_028554975.1 of Himalopsyche kuldschensis. Taxonomy (NCBI): domain Eukaryota; kingdom Metazoa; phylum Arthropoda; class Insecta; order Trichoptera; family Rhyacophilidae; genus Himalopsyche; species Himalopsyche kuldschensis. The sequence continues at coordinate 2,545,620 of JAHFWI010000058.1, read as the reverse complement.
CCAAGTGAAGCCGAAAGAAGAAAATTCATAGAATCTGTGGAAGGCATTCCTATTCCAACTGATGCGTTGTGGCTAGATTCGCCTAGCCAACATAACTGTGCTGGCACTACATCATCAGTAATTATTGCTACAAAATTATTCAAAACCTTTATTACCTTTACTCATTTTACATCATCTTAAATGGTAAATTTTCAATTCCCATGTTTTGTTATTGTGATCATGTTCCATGAGTTGAACACATCTCCCGCGTTCATGCAATATAAATATTTCTGCGTCGATTTCGGAAGCTGTTTCCATTGGGCGCACAGGGTGGCATTGCAAGCGATAGAACAAAGACAAAATATAATTATTACTTCTTTATAAAAACGTTCAATGGATTCGAAAATTGTTTTTTTTTTGGTTATCTGGTAGACAGTGGCCGTTTTTTGTAAAACGAACATTGAAAGGCTTAAACATGGAAGGAAAAAATACAAGACAATATTTTTTCTAGGTTAGTAATGTAGACGGTGGGAAGACAGCATTGCAACTGGCACTGTCGCGGCTTCACTTAGATTGTGCCCGCCAACTATTAGAGGCAGGTGGTCGAATTTGTACTTGTGTAGCAATGGCAGATCAGGATGATGCCCAATTTTGTCCATCTACTTTGAACGCTTGCGGATCGGCCCTGAATGATGAAGATCTCACTGTTAATGACAGGTTAGTTACATGTTATCGCATTGACCTTCCAACAATAAAAGCCTAATAGTTTAAAATTCTAAAATTCTGAATTTTTTATTATTTATATGTTGATTTGATGCATTAGCACTGACAAAGTGTGAAGCCATCCATTTATTGGACTTTGAAGGCACAATATGAAGAAAAATATAAGCTGAGCTTAAGTCAATACACTCAATACACAAATTAGTTTTTTTATCTACAGGTATGTGGAATCCATCAAAATGCTAATTGATCATGGAAAAAGGCCAAATACAACATCAAAGCGGACACTGTGTGAAGGGTATGAGAAACTTTTGGGAAAACAACGCACAGCACTTCACAATGCTGCTTTTATAGAGAACGGAGACGCAACGAAACTTCTTTTGGATATTGGCTTTGATTCTCGAAAGGTTGACATTTTTTATAAAGCACCTATACATTACGCTGTGAAGCAACAAAACACAAGTGCTCTTCAACATTTAGTTGAAGCTGTCGGCGTCAATATCGCCTCTTTGGAATCTGCACTTGAACAAGCAAAAAAAAAAAATTGGACACCGGGAACTGAAATCATTCAAAAATCGCTAAATAAGATGAGTGAATATATAGACTTTAAATTTAATAATGGTAATACAGCTCTACATTCAGCAGCAGAAGATGGAAATACACCATTAGTGGAAGTGTTAATTCAAAAATATAGAGCCAAACACGTATCGATAGACATGAAAAATCGTGATAATGTCACCCCATTACATATGGCGGTACGGTCAGGTAAAGCTTCTTGCGTAAGAGTTTTGTTGTATCACGGAGCCGCATTAGACACAGTGTTTACCAATGGACAGAACGTTTTACATCTAGCAGCAAAAAAGGATGACGAAAAGGTACTTGCGGAACTTCTCGAAAAAGCTGGAGATTTATTGGAGCCTCATGAGTTTATCAACAAAAGCGATAATGATGGTCTGTCTCCTTTGCATTTGGCATCGTTAGGTAACAGTGACAAATGCTTAGAACTTTTATGGAATGAGGGAGCTTATCCGTCAACTATAGGAAAATTGGGTAAATATCATGGCTTTACAGTCCTGCATATGGCCGCTTCGAATGACAGTGCTCAAGCTGTCCGGAAGATCTTGGAAAAAAATAATGACATGATGGCACAAATTGATGGCGAAGGGTTTACGCCATTTCACAGGGCGATAAAAAAAGGGCACAGAGAAACCTCTAAAATATTCGTCTTAAAAGGCGCAGATCTCACTGATGTCATGAGTGTAGATGGCAAATCGTTTTCAATTGTGGAATTTATCTCAAAAAAATGGCCTAATCCTAGAGAATACATCGAGGAGCTTTTCGATTTGCAAATAAGCAAGAATGAATACAGCTTGAATGAACCAAAATGTGAAGTTAAATTAGATTACTCACTATTTAGTCCACCTAATAAAGGGCGTATGAATTTTTTTAAGGTAATGTTTGGAACAGAACTCGGATTTGATGAACTTTTGTTGCATCCTCTAGTTGAAAGTTTTTTATACTTGGAATGGCGAAAACTAAGGTTGTTTTTTTATTGTATCGTTGCAATTTATACCAATTTTCTGTTGCTAGTTACATTTCTTGTCATCGACATGTATAATAGCAATAAAAAATCCACCAGTTGGGAAATATGTTGCTGGATAAATGTCATCATCATAATTTTAATGGTAAGTTCCATCAACACTATAAAGAAAAATATATATTCACATACATATAAAGACAAAAATATACTTTCACAATTATAAGACATTGAAACCAGAATTAATAAGAATAGTTCATATTTAACAGGCATGCAGGCAGCCGAGTGACGCTTGAGAGTGTTTTTTTGTACACGGTTGCATTTCCCATGGTTTTCTACCTAAATTAATGGCTTCAATGTTCATATTTACCCTTTGTTTAGTTAATCATCGGCATTTACCTTATGTAGCATCAATGCAATCATTGAATCCAACCTTAATTGGTAGGATTAGTTAACTGTTCGCGTCCTTACTCATTTCAAGTGAGCGAAGTTTGACAACTAAATGAGCAGTTCTCATGAGTAGACATGATTGGAAATAAATATAGTTAAGCTAAAAAATGATTTTTACTGATTTAAACAATTATTGTAGGAGGATAAACTGGGATGGAAAATAAAATCAATTCGATATTTGAAAGATGTGGAATTCATAACGAAAATGATATGTGTGATCCTCGCAGTGGTACTTTTAATTAGCTGCTTCGCTTTGGTTGATATTGAAGGAAAGTATTTTCGCACTCTGGCTTCTCTTACTATTGTCGCTACCTGGACCCAGCTCGGAATTCAAGTTTCAAAATTTTTTGGAGGCTACTATTCTCAATTTTTCACGAGCTTCACTGCCACAGCGATGAAGGTAATTTTCTTGTCTGGATTATTGATTTATTTTATACATTTTCCCTATTAACATTGTAGTATGTTGCCGCTCCAATGAAGTAGGCGGGTACTATGCTATGAATACTTAAGCTATGAATGCCATTTGCCAAATATTTTTGAAAGCTTTATATGCTCATTTTAGCTCACTTTTATAGCTAAATATACAAATAACGAAATTAACTAAAATATTCTAAAAAATAATTGTGAAAAATGGACAAGTATAAAAATTTCTTAATAAAAAAGCAGCAACTTTAGTTTTCTTTGCAAAGAGGCAGTCAATACAATTACTTTTTTCTTTTTAAAAAGAAAATAGTTCATTTTGACATCAATCTCTCTTTTTATAATTTCTAAACATTATGTCATTTTTCTAAAAGTTTTTCAGAGTCACTTACTGCCTTCTCAATTGAAAGGGCAGTGTGGGGTAATTTAAATTATTGTAAAATGAAATTAATTCTTCTTATATGATATTACAGTTTTATAGAATATTACAGGCAAACTCGTGACCAGTGATAATTATCAATGAATGAGCCAACACATATTCTATGTTCATGAAAAACTTGATGTATTGGTATTATTTCTTACTTGACCAGATGTAGAGGCTGTATTTATAGACAAATAAGTTGTAATTTGAGCCTAACAATAAGATGATTTAAGTTCTAAGGCTTGAAACCACTTTTCCTTTCCTTTCAACAACTTTCCTCCTCCATCTCATACAAATATAAATAAGTCAAATTCACCGCTACCTAACCTTAGCGATGGACAAGTATTAATATATGTACATAATTATGCAACTACATATGTATAACAAAACAGAGCTTGTAATAATTCCATTTCATATAACTTATTTAACATGTAGTTTAGAATGGTATTTATTCGATAGAAGATTTTTTATGAAATTGCAGCTATATATAATGTACGAGATTTTTTTTTATATCAGTATGTTTAATTTTCAGGTCATGTCTGTATTCGGCTGTTTTCCAATTATTGGTTTCTCATTGGCCTTTTGGATTTTATTCAGGGGAGACATGCCATTTGACACATTGGGGGACTCTGTATTCAAATCATTTGTTATGATGACATCTGACATTGCTTACACAGATGTCTTCAAAGACAGGCCACTTGACATGTTTTGGATCACAATACGCATCTTTTTCTTGACGTTCATCGTCATTATTTCTATAGTACTGATGAACATACTCGTTGCATTGGCGGTAAACGATACAAATGACTTAAAAGTTGAAGGTAAAAAACAGAGATTACTGCAACGGGCTTATTTTTTGGATACTTTGGAGAGTTTTCAATTTTGTTTTGCAAAAAACGTGTTGCCAAGATTTTTTTCTAAAGAAAGAATCAAAGAACAACCCAAAAAACAGATGTCGCCGATATTGTATCCGGGTAGAATAAGAGAAAATGATGACATAAGATTTACTGAAGACCTGACTACAAATATTTTCAAACATGCATCTAAAAACAATACCTTAGTTGATCAAGAAAAACTTAGTATTTGGAAAAAAGAAATTGTCAGTGAATGCACAGAGGCATTAGGTTTACAGCTAGAAGAAATATTAAAGAAGCGCTTTGACGATATGACGGGACTTTTGAAAAGACACACCAGTTGTTGTACGCGTCGAAAATCTTGTACGGAAGAGCAGCTTTTGCCTGAGTAATTGTTTTTTATTATGTATTTAATATATGAAATGGTAGATTTTTACACATCGCGTAGTTACAATATAATAATTACGAAAATAAATCATCTTTGTAAAAATAAAAATACAAATTCAATTAAGATCATATTAAAATTGTTTGCCAACTTCTTGACTAAGGAATCTTCTATATACGGCAGTTTTTCTTACGAGGGATCAGTAAGTTTAAGCGACTGTGCCGACACGAACGACTAATAATCGTTGATAGTTTACCGTATTTTTACTATTTCATTTCTTCTTCACTTTTAAGGCGTTCACTGTCAATACTTGGTGGAATGGCGTGATATTAAAAATAATAAAACATTTTTGGTACTTTTTCCACATAAAATTTATTAGGTCAGGACCGGTTTCGCTCATGGCGAGCAGTCAGTTGACAATGCTCGCCATGACCGAAACCGGTCCTGATCTAATACATTTTATGTGGAAAAAGTACTAAAAATGTTTTATTATTTTCATTTATTCTTTTTGTATTCGACTACACCATTGCATTCCGTTTTCCATGAATACAGATCAATTTTCAAACTTGCGTAGCTAAGAGCTCATACCTGTTTTCCGTTTATTTTTTAACTGCTTTCAGCAACAACTAGACAAGAGTTTATTTTACGTCCTCGAAACTTGACGAATATAAAAAAAAGTTAAAAAGGTTCATTTAGTCATTTTCAAGTAATTTAAAATATTGATCGTATAACCATTTGATTTTTATCAAAAATTACACTTTCTCGCACATTTTCTGGCTAATATTTTACATAAACTGAGCTCTTGGGAAGTGATTTTTATTATGTATTTATGTACATGTATGTATATATATAAATACATGTATTTATATTTGTCAAATACATGGCACATTGGCATCAGCTGTAATGCCATAATTTGCTTTTTCTTAAATAAATAAATAAATACAATCATGAATCGATAAGTCGGTTTGCATTTACAAATTATGTATAATTAACACAAATGTTATGTTGCTATGTGCGGTCAACATAGTTTTGTAAAAAAATATCTAATAAATAAACTTTTTTTCTTCGACTTTTTCTTATTTTATTTCTTCAATTACGATTTAGTCCATATATTCTGCAACATCTTCATTCGTGTATAGATAATTTTTTGGCATTATCAAATTCAAATGACAGGCGACAGGGTCCGATGATTATTTTTACCTCTTTATCTGCCTCTCCTGACTCCAGTTCTGGTGCAGTTTACTATGCAAACTTGAGGACGATATGGAAAGCGATACGCAAGATGCCTCGTATAAAAGATCCAGCAGGTTATTTGTATTTTATCTGCGTGATTTATTTTTTTTACCAATAATCACGCTCAAGGTTACCGATATATGAAATCAGTATGTCTGCACTTAGTTTGAAAGACGTAAATTAAAATTCTTTGATCCGCATGCGGCTCTTTGGCCCCTTAAGTGCGGCTCAGACATAAATAATAAAAAAATAATGACGAGATACTTATTTACCATTGCATCATTCATCAAGAAGCGCTTTGTGTGCAGACATTTCCAGAAAAAAATTGTAAAGTTATGGAATTGGTAATTACGATTATCAACTCCATTTTTGCTAAAGCTTTTAATCATCGCAAATTCAAAGATTTTTTAGTTGAAATGGAGAGTAAGTTCGTTGATCTTCTGCTTTATAACAAGGTACGTTGGTTATCAAGAAGGAACGTTTTAAAACGTTTCGCATCAATATTACCAGAAATCAAAGCATTTCTCCTTGAGAAGGATGTTCACTATCAAGAATTAACAGACGATCAGTGAATGCAAAACTTTTATATCATGGTAGACGTCACGTCTCATCTAAATCAGCTTAATCATAACTACAAAGGAAACTAAACGATGTCAGAAGAAGTATGTTATTTCATTCGAAAATAAATTATCGCTTTTTGCTCAAGATTTCGAAAGGGAAACATTGTTTCACTTTCCAAGCCTGCTGAAGCATCGCCAAGAAAATAATTCAAATATTAATAAACACTATTTTAAAACAACCATTTAAAATATTGGGGAAGCATTTCTCATCAGGTTTCACGAATTTAAAAACAGAAAAAGCGACCTTAGCATTCGTCAAAAACCCCTTAATGCTATTACCTATAACAAATTTGAAATTTTCTCCGTTTGGCAAATTTGAAATACAATTGCTGGATTTAAAAAACAAGGAAATATGGAGTTCAAAATTTGAACGTCTCTATATTGATTTGGAAATACTGGAGAAAATAAATGTGAACTTAGCTTAAAACACAAGTGGTCTGCTTTAAAAGACCTGGAAAAGGAAACATGGTAATTTTCAACGCCTGGAATAGTACTTCTGACTCTTATGATCAGCTGAAAATACTCGCGTTGCTGTTCTTTCCCTTTTCGGTTCTACGTATTTATGTGAACATTCTTTTTCAAGCATGAGTTTTATCAAGAGTATGCTCAGAAGTCGTCTTATTGATGAAAACCTGGAATCGTGCCTAAAATTAAAAACAACAACCTACAAACCTGACTTACTCAAAATTTCCAAGGAGATGCAAGGACATTGTTTGCATTAAGTGTTTGTCAGTAATTATTATGTATAATTTAAATTTAAGGATACCTTTCTTTCATATTATTTTTTTTTATAAATGTTATATATAAATAAATAAAATATTTATTAAGTATAAAATCTAGTATTATTCAGTGTACCCATAACTAATGAAGGTCTTAAATTCTAATAAACGTGTATTAAATTAATAGAGAGATTTGACTCCCAATTTTTTTTTAATCGTTGCAATGTTCTTATTTGGCTCTTTGGCGAATAAGTTTCCCGAACACTGCCTAAAGTCAGCAGCAATCTTCAAAGCTCTCTACTTCTCGAGAATCCTTTGATGGAATACTTTTATCGGGATGGCATTTGCCGGCAAACAAACATGATAAAATTTATCATCGAGTTGCAAAAAATCACCAAAATTTCATTGCAAACGAATGAGCGGTATGGCACCGCATAAAATACCAATAAACAAACAAGCATTTATTTATATATATAAGATACTAGCTGACCCGGCGAACTTCGTACCGCCTCAAAATCAATAGATGTGTTAACGTATTAGTTGAATTGAATTTAGTTTTTTATAGAATCAAAATGATTCGAATACCATTCTTGCACTGCTTTCTGTTAAACTATTTGATAGATGGGTTGTACTCGGGCTGATCCCCTTCATTGAAGCACCTTATGACACAGGACATTTTTCGTGAATCACATTCACCACCAAACGTGTTCCGTTACATAATTTTGGTTGGTACAGATTTTGAAGCATGATGACTACCGAGCCAACCTTCAGTTGTAAATTGTACAATGCCAAGCCAAGATGATCCAATGAGCTTGATTTAATGGGATATTTTGGGATGTTGAAATACTTATTCTGCTGTTCGGGACAGTGAGAAAGCCAAAAAATGAAAGATAAACAAAATCGGTCCAGCCGTCCACTTATAAGTGGTGTAACTAACACGGCTTTGTTTAATATAAATAGATAGGTGACCCGGCAAACGTTGTTCTGCTATATAAATTATTTCAAGTGAATATTTTGGTTGTTAAGTAAAAAATAACGAATGTATTGTAAGTGTGTGGGGATGGGATCTATGAAAGAAAGAGGAATGGAGCGCTGTAGACGATAACCGCTGATAAAAACAAAACATACCAACCATTCATTTTCTCAATTCAATGTATTTCATAAAGGAACAGACATATTCATTTTTTGATCTCTTAAAAGTTAAATGTAAATTTAAAAAAAAAGTAATTTATTTTTTATCCTAAAGTAGGAAAATGAAATACAGTAGAACCTCGATTATCCGGATTGGTCAAAATAAACAAAAATATTACAAATTTGCTGTTATGCACGTTGTATCAATGTTGAATAACAAACTTTGATGTGATATATATTCATACGATTATAAAAAGCGCCTCATGTGACTACTTTGCAAAGCTTAAATTTAATTCGCTGTATATAATGTCAAACTTCACGCGCGCCCTCTGTGATTTAACAACAAAAATAATAAATAATGACAGATGTCAGAAATATTAAAATACGTCTTGACATGCTTCACTTAGCGGTGTGAAATATACTTTACAACCTTCTCTCATATCTATCAAATATAAATACAAAATTTCATAATAATCGGTGCAGCCGTTTCGAAGGAGTTTGGCGACAAAGATTTGTGTCGAGATTTTTATATATATAGAGAAGATAAGTAACATAACGTATGCTTTAAGTATTTTTTATCAACATGGGACATATGTATGTTGGTTTTGCATTAATAATAATTTTACTCTGTAAAAATGTCAAAGATACTTAAATCACAAAAATTGTACATATATAATTAAATGTATTTATTTTACACCGAAAAAATGTGAAATATACGAATATTTTTGCATTCAAAACTGAAAACTGTTATTTTTGCAATTGTGGCTCTTTTGAATATCATCATCTGGTCAACAGCGGTCGGCAACCCAAAAGCAATGCAGGTTATTCAAAGTACTGGACCCTTAGCGTGCCACTGATATAAAACAAGTAAATCTATCGTAATATAATATAAAATTTAAAATAACTTTGATTATTCCACGTATTGTCCTACTAACTGTGACACGTGTTTTGCCTCTTTCAGAGGCATCTTCAGACTTACTATCGCAAAGTTTGCTTAAGTAATTTTATATTAAAATGAACTTCCACAAAGATACCGCCGAAACCGTCGAAAGTATAAATCTATTGTAGATTAAAAAAATCAATAATTTATTGTAATGATACAATAACACACGCTACGTAAAAGTATCAAATGTAAAAATACAATATTTATATTTTTGTGAATTAACTTTCGATACATATTTCATTTAGAGAAATAACATACTAAATTCGATGCGTAATAGAAATGATGATAAATTGACTGTGAACCCCAATTCGCCTGATCAATAGACTAATAAAATTTAAGGTTTCCTGAATCAAAATGACAGATATTTTGAACGTTTAATGTTGTGGGGAAATATGGCGGTAAGGCTGAATGATTATTATCATTACTTATTTTTATCATTTTAGTATTATTTTATAAAATTGAAATTTTATTTTATTATTCTTAATGCCATCGTATTTTTTATCTATTTTGTAGAAATTTTCATTTCATCAAATAACTAGAATGATAGCAATTTGAGTGTTTTCAGTGGCGTCTACGATTGTGGTATGTTTGCAATTACTTATTATTTATTTGTAAGAGACATTCATACGTACATATGTATAATTATAAATTATACTAAAGAAATCACTTTATATTAAAGAAAGATCCTATTATACCAGTCGCTCGCAGTTATTCCAAAACCTCGAAATAGTTGCCAAATAAATCAAAATAAATGTTATATTGGATTCGATTAGATCAGTCCATAGGTTCAGACTTTGATTATTCACTACCTAAGAATTATATAATTATGGTAGCGTACGTTTTTATTGCAATACTAAAAAAAAAAAAAAAAAAAGCTGTTGACTCAGTGAAAGCATGTACTCAGTGAATGCGATTGTTTGGTCTGTACATATAAAGGGTTTTTTATTAAGGGCGCTCAATTTTTTTTAAAATAAAACAAAAACGAATGAAGATATCTAAAAAAAAAATATTATGTTTTGAAGTACATTTAGTGGCAATTATGTATGAAATTCAATTTCCCTCGCATGACCACCGCGGGCACGTTTGCAGAAGTTCAATCGTTGAATCCAATTTTCCACAACTTTTTCACATAATTCGGCCCGAATCGCACCAATTTTGCGTTCAATATTTTCTCTTAGCTCTTGTAACGTCGCCGGTCAGGGCTGACGCCGTTTCACAGGGCGATAATAAACGGCCAACGAGAAACCTCTACAGTATTCTTCTTAAATGGTGCAAATCTCTCTGATGTGATAACTGTAGATAAAAAACGTATATCGATAGTGAAATTTATCTCAAAAAAATGGCCACATCCTAGAGAATATCTCGAAGAGCTTTCAGATCATCAAATTATTAAGAATCAATTCAGCTTGGATGATGCAAGATGTGAAATTACTTTAAATTACTCAGTATTTATTCCTCCTAATAAAAAACGAATGAACACATTTGAGGCAATGTTTGGAACACAACTAGGATTTGATGAACTTCTGCTGCATCCACTTGTTGAAAGTTTTTTATCTTTGGAATGGAGAAGACTGAGGAAGTTCTTTTTTGGTATCGTTTCAGTGTATGCCACTTTACTGATTTTCATTACATGTCTTATCATCGATATGTATGATAACAATACACATTACATCATTTGGGAAATATGTTGTTTGATAAATATCATCGTCATCATTATAATGGTAAGTTCCATCAATACTATATCAAGTGAATTTATCGTAGAATATAGCGACAAATCTCATGGAAAGATAGAAAATCCAATCGATTCAAATTAAATATTGAAATTCCATTCAAATTTCCAATTTAAAGGAAGTTTTCCAAAAATACCAATATACACTTACAGGGCTATTTTTTAGTTTAAAAGAAGAATACTGAACTGTATTTTCGAATTGTTAGATTACAATAAAATAATGATTTAATCATTGTTTGATGAGTGTTTTCTTTGTCATGAAATTTACAGAAATTAGCCGGTTTGTCGATGAAACACTCAAATGATAATGCAATCAAAATTATGGTTTACATGCTGTTATGCAATAATGACTAAATAATACTACCGGCACTCATGTCAAATATGCCAAGTAGTCGCGAGCCCCGGGACGTCAAAACCCGAAGAAGATGGCCTATTTCCTGAATCAAAATGATAAATATTTGTTAGGTTCAATATTGTGAGAAATATGGCGGTCGGGCTTCATGGTTAGTATATATTTTAATTGTTTCCCTAGGATTTTTCTTTAGAAATCCTTTTTATCATTTCATATCAGCAAGCATAATTACTGGGGATTTTTTTATCTATCTTGCTCAAATATGCATTTAATCGTTAACCGAAATGATGATGAATTTAGTGAATCATTTTGAGTTCCGCTCTGGTATTTGCATTGTACATGCCAGTGGCGTCTTCGATTTTGTTATCAGTGCAATTTTTTACTGTTTTAACCGCTTCAAAACCTTCAATAGTGGCCAACCACTTGAGTACCGATCAAAGTGGTGACTCTAATTACATCTACCGCTCGACTTCTGTGAGAAAAAAATATTTTTTCAATAATATTGACTGATGACAGAAGGGCCATTTTCTCGAAAGACAGTTTATAAATGTCACTTTATATGCAAAGAATAATATCTTTAGAGCTCCTACTGGAAGATTATTTATATATTTTTCAATATGTGTGACGGTATTCGCGACGTCCGTACGCAGCGGCCATCCGTGACTTAGTACATCAAGAAACAGTTTTTTTTTTAAATGTACCATTAAAAACTGCACTGAATTAATCACTTAAAAGATAATTTTTAAACAGTAGCTTGCGGCTATTCCAAAACCTTAAAACAATTGCTAAATAAATGAGCATAAGTCTCACCTTGGCTTTGGTTAGATCAGTCCGAAGGTTCAGACTTTGATTTTTTACCTTTTGTGTGTGTCTAATTATGGTAGCGTAACTTTTTATAACAATACTGAAAAAAAATAAAAGCTGTTGACATAAATATTACCAAACACTTTCTGTCGCATTCTGTGATTTCTGTGACGATGTTGTTTCACTTAAAAGCTATTGGATCCTTCAATATACATTAGAAACTATTTGATCTAAGAAAAAAAGTGTCGTATAGACTATAGAAGGTCGATATTGAAAGAAATATTAAATAAATGTCTTCATATTTGAATCTTCGAATATACATAAGATATAAGTCTGTAGTCAACTATTTTCAACCCTTGCATGTATTTCTAATCAATGAAGACGATTGTGAACATTACAGTCATCTTATATCCATAACCATATCTCCATATCTGATAACCATATCCGGTCCGTGGCGCAGTGTCAACGTTGTTTGTGTGCGTGCCGAACCGCCCGGGTTCGATTCCCGGTACGAGCAGATTTTTTTCAGTCGATAAATCTGTTCAAAGGCATGGGTGTTTGTGTTGTTGAAAATCCCTTCCAACCTTTCCGATCCCAAAGAGCGACGCATAGTGTCAACGATTATCTAATCACTAGTCCTGTCCTAGTCCTCGTATCCTTTCCATCTCTCTTCTTCGAAAAAATGGGAGGTTGAGCAACTGAGTAACAAACAGTTCTCGTAAAAAACATATGATGAGATAAACTCCGTGAGGAATCCATATGCTCCAAGTTGGGAGCGGACATGGTTAAAAAAAAAATATCCATGAAAACTGTTTGCGGAGAGAACTATACCCAAACACTGATCTTTGATTGCGTTCATTCTTACGTCAATAATGGTCCGATTTGTCGAAAATACCCGATTATGCATCGTGTATAAACATACTATGTACTAGTCATAAAGTGGTGTATTTGGGGGTGTCTATTATTTGCTTAACTGTTGAATATCTTTTTTTACAAAATGCCTACGGTGAAATACAAAAATAAATCCACTGGCAAAAGCAGAAATATTCCGTTGATGAGGCTACACAAATAAATATTTTAGTTTGTGTATGCCACTCATTATTGCAATTCACATTGTTTTTAGATAATTTAAATAGTTTCACATTTTTGAACAGTTAAAATCTATATATCAACGAAGTCAACTAATGACAAACTCCGCCACTGTCGTTTTCTAATGCCTGGTTATCCGTGAAACTCATTCTGTCGAATTGTCGAGTTCTGGTCGCTATTTCACTTGTATTGAAATTACAAACAAAGATCGGTGTGAATATTAATTTTAGTTTGGGTGCTTTTGAAAGAAATGGATAATTTGTCTTGAGCTCAGTGAATGCGATTGTTTGACGTGTGCATAAAAGTGTATAATAAATACAGAAAATCACTGTTTACAAAATACATACTTATGTATACTATTCAAAGCATGATACAAAAGTTGTGAAGTATTATAATTACGGTTGCGAAATTTTGTATTAGTTCAGTGAAACCTCGATATAACGGATTTCAGATTTAACGGACAAAATTTCCGGTCAATTATGTATATTGTTTTGAAATTGAAGAATCGTTACTGGAAACAACATTCTGCGTATGGCCAAGCTAAAACAGCTTTAACGCGTGTCGGCTAATTATTTGACGAGTGCTCCCTCATCATTTTTCTTTCTTTCCAATTCCTGTATAGTAATATGCTGTGCCGTTTTATCGATTTCTATTTTTACATTACGTTCCGTCGTTTTTTTTTTAATCGGGGTAAGGTGAAATTAAAGTTAGCAACGAATCGGCTAATTGATACCCTACCCTACAGACCGTATCGAGGTCTAGGTTTCGTACAATTAATTTGTGTGAAGCGGATCATAAAAAAAAATATTTTTTCGATGTTATTCAAAATAAGATACAGTAAAAAAAACTATGTTTTATTCTAGAGCAGTGTTTCTCATGTGCGGCCACCAAACGATTTTGCTGCGACCACCAATAAGCTTCACAGTAAATATTCATATTTAAAAAAAAAAAAAAAAAATTTAAATTATATTTAAAAAATATTTGGCATTACAGCTTACGCCAATGCGCCAAATATTCTTAATTGTGAAAGTTATACGAGATTAACTCGATGATAAATAATGAATCAGTTGTGCACAAAATCAACGATAAATAACATACACCCAGCCCAAGATCTTTTTCTTCAATTGATAAAATCTGACCTTGCCGAGAATTGAACTCGGGCCCCCCGATCGCTAGGACAAAGCTCTTGCCACTAGACCACAGGGATTGACAAATAAAAACAAATTAAATGTTAAAACAGTTAATTTCTTAACAAAAACTGAAATAAAATATTTCATTGTATTGTGCATCAAAAGGTATAAGCTAACAAAACTGTTTGCTTAAAAGCATAAAAGATGTAGAATTAACACCGAGAAAAGATTGAATGCAACACAAAAGAGTCAAAAAAAAAATATTAGTGCGACCACGAGACATTTCCGTGTGGTCCTAATGTTAAGAATGCGGCCATCGTAAATATTTACGTGAGAACCACTGTTCTAGAGTTTATGCTTTGTTCAGTGAAATAGTGAAATAGTAATGCTGAAGCTCATCATAATTTTGCATGGAGTAAAACTGATCAATGAATATTTACTGCGAAAAGTAATTCGGAAAAAAATTAAATGCTCTAATGGTAGAGAGAGCATGATTTTCTTTTAATACCATATTTAAAAAGTAGACTTTCAGGTACACTGCTATATTTTAGTTTCTTCCCTCAATATCTACGTCCGAGCAGTGTACATGTTACCCTTTTTAATAGATTTGTTCGGCCCTTGTTTTCCTCATAAACCAATCCGTTGACTGCTAGCGTCTCATATAATATACTAGTATTGCTACCCGGCATCGTTCGGACTAAGCAACCAATAATTATTTAATGTTATATCATTCGACATAATAATATCACAAAATCTAACATCCAAAATAGAGTTAAAATAAAATCACAAACTTTATTTAATTTGATGACAGCCCCATTCTCGCCCATTAAAATGTCCAAATTCAAGGAAAAAATCTAATTTGCTGTCAAAGAAATGTCAAATAATACCTTCACGTAAATAATAAACATTATTATATTGCAACTTGCAACAACAATGCAAAAGGGAATAACAGACCCACATACATACATACGCCGTTTCGGTTTTATATATAAGATAATATTATATTGAGACGCCTGATTGCGGTGTGTTGCAGATTAATATTAAAAAATAAATAGAGTTAATAAATTGTGTTAAAACTATCAGGGACTAGATATATTTTTTATTTAAATAAATATGCAACATTTGGTCTGATAAACTCCATGAGTGTATTTAGGACAAACACTGATGAATTATTGATTGAGTAGGCATTTACTAGGTAGAACTCCATTATAATACGGTAAAAAATAACATTGTATTTATGTAGAACTAAAATACATTGTTATTTTTTTACCGTATTACTGATGAATTATGATTAAAATCTAAATTGTTTAAATATTTATAAATTGGCTCAGCAGGGAAGAATTAACAGATCATTTTTAAATTCTCCATATAAATAGCAAATAAATACATACCAAATGCATGACCACTCTCATTGTTAAGAATGAGGAATCGTAAATGAGCATTTTCATAGGAAATTTTAATTGTTTGAATTTTGTATTTTTCCATGAGTTTTGTCGTTAACGAACCGGGTTTCGCCTTTCGGCATCTTCGTGCATTTCAAGTGCACGGATGTAATTGAACTGACAAGCAACACTTGAGCGACAAAACTCATGGAAAAGTACAAAATTCAAACAATTCAAATTTCTTATGAAAATGCTCATTTACGAAGCACCCTCAGTCGAAATCCTTACTTCATTTTTAGGAGTTTAACGTAAAATGGTTGAATATCAGTCACTCGACCTTCCTCATTTGAGAGATTGAGGAAGGTCGGATGAAGATAGGAATGGACTTATTACAATCATCTAATTAGTGAGTTAGTGGAAAAGAATAAAATAATTATGGAAAACTATATCTTCCAACGGAAAAAACTCCTTGGCCACTTAATTGAGTATTACCCAAGAACGAAACGAAGTATGCTCAATCCTTTCATGACAACTTAAATAATATCTTTTTTAATATAAAATAACTTTGATTATTCCACGTATTCTGTAACTAACTGTGACACGTGTTTCGCCTCTTTCAGAGGCATCTTCAGACTTACTATCATAAAGTTTGCTTGAGTAATGAAGCAAGATTGATTCTAACATTTTAAATTATGAAATTACAAAATGGATTACGGGTTTTTTTTCCTTCTAAAGGAAACAAGGAAGGGGGTGATAGAATCAAAACAATGCAATAACATAATGATACTAATAAGGTGCAATCAATCAGATTGGGATTTTTCCTTTATAAGGGACGCAAGAGAGGGGTTATAGAATCGAAACAAAGCAAACAAATAAATATATTTCTAATGACGTTAAACATTACAAACTATTAAACTATAAACTAATGAGCTGCAATCAATCAGATAGGTTAGTGATTACTCTATTAATTGGAAATAACGTTAATAAAGGCGAGCATCCTGTCCCGTTAAGAATATTAATTAATAATATTTCTTTTTTATTAAGAGTTTTATTTATTTCTAAAAATTATAGACTATTCATCTTTAAGCCTTTTTTATTTACTCGGTGGAGTATCACCCCCTTCCTTGTTTCCTTTAGAAGGAAAAAAAACCCGTAATCCATTTTGTAATTTCATAATTTAAAATGTTAGAATCAATCTTGCTTCATTACTCAAGCAAACTTTGCGATAGTAAGTCTGAAGATGCCTCTGAAAGAGGCGAAACACGTGTCACAGTTAGTTACACAATATGTGGAATAATCAAAGTTATTTTAAATTTTATATTAAAATGAACTTCCACAAAGTTACCGCCGAAACCATCGAAAATATAAAAATAATATCTTTTTTAATGTTTGTTTGTGGTCACAATAAACTCTGACCAACACTTAATTATTAGAGATAATATCTTTTTATGTTTTGAGAGATTGCATGTCAGACAGTGATTAATACTGACCACTGACCACTATCACAATTTATTCTGACTATAATTAATAACATTAATGTTGATGGTTAAAAATTTTACATCATTTATTAGTATGCATGCAGTATTTACATCTATGAACACTATATTTCATTTTTTAATTATGTTGCTGAATGTAAGTAGTCTTTTGGATATCTGTAGTATCCAAGACACTTAATAAAGTTTATTAATCTTGAAAGTGCTTGAAACTCAATGGGTAAAACTAGATTTCATCATTTTTACAATATTCTGTAAATATGAAATGCTTCGTGTTGTTATAAGAGAACATTTATAGTAAACTTCGACAATGGAGAGTGATGAATCAGAGGCAGAGTTTCAGCTTAAAGTGAAGAATAAAAAGAATGCTGATATAGAAATGGGATGTATTTATCCTGATAATTATATTCGTGGAGAGCTTGCAAGAGATTTTGCATTCAGAAAAAATGAAATTATCAAGGAAAACAATGACATCTATAATCCAAAGTCAGAAGTATCTGTCCCATTAGCTAAAGATGACTTCGCGAACAATGAAGAAATGATAGCAGATAATGGAATCAACGGTTGCAATTCGAAGACAGCAATTTACAGCACAGAACTATTTAAGTGTATCAAACAGGACCGTATTAAATCTGCTAAATAGTAATTAAATATTTTTTTATTTGAAAATTACCCTTTACACAGAAAGATTGAACAATTTTTTATGCCATCTAGAATCTCGCTCGTATAAATATTTAAAAAATATTAATATCATTTTATTATTTCATGAATTATAATATCTAGATACTTTAAAAATGTATCTCATTTGTAACATCTGAATGAGGACCAAATTTAAATTTAACCACTTCCCCGGCAAATTATTTTAACAAAAATGTTCCAAAAAAAATCTATTTTTATTTTCTTTTAATTTGAAGCATATAAATATTATTTTTATTAAAAAAAAAAATTTTTTACTTTTCGATGTCTATTTTTTTTTAATTATTTTTTTCTTAGAATATTATATTTACATATTATATACATAATACTATATCATGAAATAGTCTCAATGTTAGAAATCGTGAAATTACATGAAACACGCCGAAAATCGAACAACGATTTTAAAATGCTCATATGGGCGTGCTTCGGGTATCACATGTATTTACGTGAGCGCCGAAACTGGAACACTTTATTTTTTACACATATTTGTGTGAACGCCGGGGAAGCGGTTAAATTTGAATAAAGCACCCAATATTTGCATATAATATTTAATAAGATTTTCCTAATTCCTAATGAACATGTAAATATTTGTCATGATAATATGTTAAGTCTCATAAAATGAATATAAAATTGGTTAGCAGTTTTTAAATTTGTGCTATATTTTCTTTTTCAGTTTCATAGTTTTGTAGACCCATATTAATTTTACAATTGTTTTCTGGATAACTTTACATTATATTTTTACTGAATAAACCTGAAAATTAGGTTTTAATTTACCATAATACCATAAATCTACATATAAAAGATACTAAACTATTTCAGTGGTATTATTTTTGTGATTTCAATAAATAATATCAATAAATAAAATAAGGTAAAATTTAGGTTATTTTGTTATTTAACAGTTTGCTGCGGCTGCGCATGTTCCCACGTGCAATGGGTTAAAAGCCCCTATATATTAATATGGTAATTTTTTTTACAGCAACCTTGATTCAGGCGCAACTCCCAACGCAACATGTCATCTGCATCGAATATCCGTCTGTCACATGGCTGCTTACTTTGGATCTAAGCAAATACTGGCACTGCTCTTACGATGCGGTGCAAATCCATTCCGAAGAGATTCATTAGGACGCACCCCATTACATTTTGCTGCATGGCGCGGAAGGTCCACGTGTCTGCTCTTACTTCTCAACTATCCTTATCCGAGTGAAGCCGAAAGAAAAATAATAATAGAAGCTGCGGAAGGCATTCCCGATGAACCTGATCCATTATGGCTAGATTCACCTCACCTACATAACTGTGTTGGCACTACATTATCAGTAATTATAGCAACAAATTTATTTAATACCTATACTAATAAAATTTCTATTTTTTCTAACATTATTGTAGCACGGAATTAAATTACCATATTTTGTTTTTATGAACATGTTCCGTGCGTTCAACACAGCTCCTGTGTATTCAAAAATTGTATTTTTGCGTTGATCACGGGTGCCATGTTCATGCAGCACACAGGTGACATTTGTGTAATTGGCATTGCAAGCGATAGAACATATATAAAATATAATTATTTTCTAATATTAAAAAAAGTTTCGAAATTAAGGTTTTTTTAGGTTCTCTATCAGATATGCAATGTGTTTTTGCAATCAACGTATTCAGTACATAAAAGTATTTAAATGGAATATTATTACTAGGTTGAATAGTTAAACCAACGTCAGCAGCAAGTGTAATCTCAAAAAATAATCGACAATATTCTTTCTAGGTAAGCAATGTAAAATGTAAGGAGACAGCATTGCAACTGGCACTGGCGCAACTTAACTTAGATTGTGCCCGTTATCTATTAGAGGCGGGTGCTAGAATTTGTACTTGTATAGCAATGTCAGATCAAGATGATGCCCAATTTTGTCCATCTACTATGAACGCTTGCGGATCAGCTCTGAATGATGAAGATCTCACTGTGGATGACAGGTTAGGTACATGTTATCTCATTGACTAACAATAAAATACTAATAACTTAAAATTCTAAAATTCTGAATTTTTTATTATTTATCTGTTGATTTGATACATGCATTGCCAATGACAAAGTGTGAAGCCATCCATTTATTTGACTTGCACGGCACAATAGGAAGAAAAATATAAGCTGGGTCAATACACTCATACTCAAATTAGTTTTTATATCACACAGGTATGTGGTATCCATCAAAATGCTAATTGACCATGGAAAAAGGCAAAATACAACATCAAAGCGGACACTGTGTGAAGGATATAACAATCTTTTGGGAAAACAACGCACAGCACTTCACAATGCTGCTTTGATAGAGAACGGAGAGGCAACAAAACTTCTTCTCGATATTGGATTTGATCATCGAAAGGTTGACATTAACAACGAAGCACCTATACATTATACTGTGAAGTATCAAAAAATTACTGCCCTTCAACATTTGGCTGAAGCTCGTGACGTCAACATTGATATGTTGCAATCAGTACTTCAACTAGCAATAATAAAAAGTTGGACGCCGGGTGTTGGCGTCATTCTAAATGCGCTAAGTAAGATGAACGCAGATATTGACAGAAAATATGGAAATGGTAATACGGCTCTACATTTAGCAGCTGGAATTGGGAATCAGTCATTAGTGAACATGTTAATCGGAAGTTTTAGAGCTAAGCACTTATCGATAGACATGAAGAATCATTCTGGATGCACCCCATTACATAAGGCGGTGCGTTCAGGTGCCTCATCTTGTGTACGAGTTATGCTGCATCAAGGAGCCGCATTTAACATAGAGCTTCCCAATGGACAGAATGTCTTACATCTAGCAGCCAAAAACAGTGACGACCGGGTACTCACCGAACTTCTCGAAACAATTAAGCTTTTCGAGGAGAATGCCGACATCATCAGTAACAAAGATAACGACGGACTGTCTCCTTTGCATTGGGCCTCATTCAGTAACAGCTACAAATGCTTAAAACTTCTATTTGAAGCGGGAGCTAATCTGTATACTCTCGGAGCAATGGGCGAATTTCATGGCTTTACAGTCCTGCATATGGCTGCTATAAATGACAGCGCTCAAGTTGTCAGGATGATCTTTGCAATAAATAGACCCATGATAAATTCTACAGATGCCGAAGAGCTAACGCCGTTTCACAGGGCAATAATAAACGGCCATCGAGAAACTTCTACATTATTCCTCTTAAATGGCGCAGACCTCTCCGATATAGTAAGCATACGTGATAAACGGACTTCAATAGTGGAATTAATCTCGAAAAATTGGCGACATCCTAGAGAATATGTCAATGAGCTTTTCGATATGCACATTGTTAAGAATGAGTTCAACTTGGATGATGCAAGATGTGTAGTTACTTTAAATTACTCACTATTTAGTCCTCCAAATAAAGGACGAATGAAAATTTTTGAAATAATGTTTGGAACAGAACTTGGATTCGATCAACTTCTGCTGCATCCTTTAGTTGAAAGTTTTTTATACTTGGAATGGAGAAGACTTAGGAAGTTCTTTTTTGGTATCGTTGCAATGTATGCCATTTTTCTGATTTTCATTACATGTCTTGTCATTGACATGTATGATAACAATAAACATTCTACCATTTGGGAAATATGTTGCTGGATAAATATCATCTTCATCATTATAATGGTAAGTTCCATCAACACCAAATGAATGCATAAAAGAGTAAAATATAGCTACTAAATCTGACATAATATAAATACTTAAAAGTTTAATATAAAATTTAAAATAACTTTGATTATTACACGTATTGTGCTACTAACTGTGACACGTGTTTCGCCTCTTTCTGAGGCACCTTCAGACTTACTATCGCAAAGTTTGCTTAAGTAATGAAGCAAAAATGATCATAATTTTTATCAGAATAGTAGCACAATTGTATGCACTTCATAAGCATTAGTTTATGCAGTTCCATTGACCATATGCTTCACATTGCGTGCAGATATGATTGAAATAGATCTTTTAATGTGCAAAACTGATTATTAGTGAAAAAAATCAGACATGTAATGAAATTAATCTTCGTAGGAAACTTCGCTGATAAAGGAATCTAAATCTGTTCGATATTTGACGGATTTGGAGTGCATATCAAAAGTGATCTTTTTATTCTTCGCACTGTTTCTTTTACTTGATTGCCGTGCTCTCACCGATCGTGGAAAAGACCATTCTCGCGCTTTAGCTGCCTTTACTATTCTCACTGGTTGGACCCAGCTTGGAATTCAATTTTCGAGACTTATTGGAGGTTTCTATTTTCAAATGTTCACGAGAGTTGCTACCAGAGTTGCAAAGGTAATTTTCTTAAATAGTTTATTAATTTATATCTAAGCTTGTAGAATTAAATTAGTAAAATTGTGGTCTGTAGGATATTGTATTGTTGTAGTCATATTAATACTTCCCATTTATTAAGTATAGCTCATCAAAATATTTTAGTATCACATATTATACGCAAACATCTGACCAGTGATAACAGTCGATGAATGAGCCAACATATTATATTCATGACCACCTTGGACTTATCATTCAAAGGTGTAAATTTACACATTTTTTTAAAGAGGCTGTATTAATTGTAATATTAGATCAGGCAGATCTCTAGCTTTAGTATGCAAAGGATTTAAGTTTTAAGACTTGAATGATTACTCCAAAGTATCATCCATGAACAGTCAAATAGTACACGATCACCATTATCAGCCAAATATGTCTTTGTGTTTGGAATTCAATAACGCGTTAACAACAGTTTTGCTGTGTATTTTTGATGCTATTTGGTACTTTATCGTTTTTTTCCAGGACTTCATTCATAGAATGCTGGGTACTTGTTTTAACTTGGTAAAATGTTACAGCTCCAAATTGTAGCAAATCAGAGCTTATAAACATTCCATTTCACATGGGCTACTTAAGATTTATTATTAGATTGAATTGTATTTCTTCAGAATAGAAGAATTTTTAAATTACATAGGAATTACTATAGACGGTGTTCCAAAAACCTTTTTTATATGAGCATGTTTCATTTTCAGGTGATGATCCTATTCGGCTGTTTTCCAATTATAGGTTTCTCTTTGGCCTTTTGGATTTTATTCAGGGGAGACGCACCATTTGACACATGGCAAGATGCTATAGTCAAAACTATTGTCATGATGACATCGGAATTTGATTACTCAGATCTCTTCAAAGATAAACCACTTGACACGTTTTGGATTACAGTGCGCATTGTTTTCTTGGCATACATCGGCAGCGTTTCTATAGTACTGATAAATCTTCTCATGGCATTGGCGATAAGCGGAACTAAGGATTTAAAAGTTGAAGGTAAAACACAGAGATTACTGCAACAGGTTCACTTCTTGGGTACTTTGGATGGTTTTGCGTTTAATATTGTGTGGAGAGTGCTGCCAAAATGTATTTCTAAAAACATTCCTAAAGAAAAATTGTATCAGCTGACATTGCATCCAGGTAGAATTGGAGTTTGGAAGTGGAAAAACATTAGTATAACTGAAGGGTTTGCAACAAAAATTTTCAAACATATATCCAAAAAAAAAGCCCCGCACCAAAATTCTGATGATACCGTATTGGTTGATCAAGAAAAACTTAGTATTTGGAAAAAAGAAATATTCAATGAATGTGCAGAGGCATTCGGTTCACACATGGAAATATTAAATAAGCGTTTAGATGATATGACAGGTCTTTTGAAAAAACACAGCAGTTATTCTAGAAAACGATTAAACACAAAAATTCCATGCAAGAGAAGAAAAAAATGAGAGGGTTAAATCCAATGAAATAACTTTAGGTGTAGAAAATTCAGTATGAGCGAGCGGCTATTGCCAAAGTAAAAAAAGGGTAATTTGTACACATTTATGTATTAAAAAAATATTCACTTGATCAAATCATCTTTATAATAAAAAAAAACTTAATTAATATCATCTTCAAATTGCCAGCCATCTTCTTGACTGAGGAATCTCCTCTTTACAGCAGTGTTCATGTAAGGTCGTAGTACCCATTCTTTATCAGCAGCTTCTACAGCATCTAGAGTGCCAAGCTTGATTTCATATAACTTCAACTGGAATCTAGGACCCACTTCTTGTAGCTCTATATTTCGGTCAACCTGAAATTATTATGATTGAACAACTTACGATATATTCAATTTACAATAATTTTACAATAAGATATAGTCCTACAATACTACGAGAATACTAATTTATTAAATAGTTCAGTAGTAATCGGAAACTGATAGAAACTGAAAAAAATAATTTAAAACTGCCAACGATTAGGTTTATTTAAATTTATGTTCACGAGTTTTTTCTTTTTTTATTTTTACCAAACGCAATGTTTCACAATAATTTTAAATGTTCCAATGTCACCAAAGAGAAGATTATTTTACAAAAATCTCAAGTTGCTTCAAAGAAATATGCTCTTTAACACTCAAATATCTAGCCAAGTTTGACTGTTTTAAATAATCTAATATTTTAAGCGCAGTGACTGCTCTTGAAATCACAGTGAAATATTAAGTCTTTTCTAAACTAGTTATTTTCTCAACATATTATTAAAAAATATATATATTTTTTAAATATATTTTTTTTAAACTTAAATAATATGTGGCACCTGGCCAATATGCACCATCCAATGCATAATATGCATTTACGATTAGTGTAAAGTTTGATATTATTAGAAAGAAATACAGAAACAAAAACTTTTGATCCTTCCCAAATTATCGACTTTCCTATGATGAAACAAAGTTTGCACTGAGTTCATGTTTTACCACAGTGTCAGCGACCTGAATAATTGTTGTATTACCTTCTTGTATGTGTGATGCCTAAAGCAAATATAATCATCATGATTAGCAAAAGTGATGACTCGCTTAGAATCTTCTTTGGGGACCGGAAACAAGTATTTGAGAATATTGGATGTCCTCATTCCCAGATCGGTCTTGAAATTGTGGAATAAAAGATGCGGGTATTGCTCAGACATTGGTGCCATTTCAGGGACATCATGGCGCATTATCACATCAGACATTTGGAAAAAAGCTGTGGGGCCATAGGGTAGGTGGCACACAATCTGGGAATAAAGTAAACATAAAAATAAATGATGAATGACTGCTAAAAGACCTTTGTTTCACATAAATGAACAGACTTAAATAAGATTTGAATTATGAGCTCTGATCGTTTTATTTCATGTGATTTCGAAGAGTAGAAATACAACAATATTCTGTCCTTATTACATGTTTGGTTACAGATCACTGCCATATCTAAAGAAATATTATAACTCTGTTCAATGTTTTTTACTTATTTATATATAATTTAAAATGAACACTGTAATATAATTCGTAATATATAGATATAAAAACCAACCTGCGTACAGCCATCAGTAGGATGCAAGCTGTGGCTTGTCGCTAAGATGTTAGTTTCTGTAAAATGAGATCGACCCCACACTCCAGCTATTGTGGATATTGTGGCAGTTGCCGAAATAATGCTACATAATTCATTCAAATAATTAAAATTTGAAAACTTACAA
This sequence comes from Himalopsyche kuldschensis, assembly GCA_028554975.1. Lineage (NCBI taxonomy): Eukaryota > Metazoa > Arthropoda > Insecta > Trichoptera > Rhyacophilidae > Himalopsyche > Himalopsyche kuldschensis. Next base: position 2,520,028 of record JAHFWI010000058.1, on the reverse strand, counting down.
GACTGGATGGAATGCCTCTATGTTCATGAACAACTATAAAGTCAGTAACTTCATTTGCTCGGCATGCATGAATCAACTGCTTCATCTCGTATTTACCACGATTCATTCTTTGAGAGTTGGGAAAGATTAGCCTGCAAAATGTAAGAAATTTGGTATTAGAAAATTATTGAATTTACAAGCAAGTTTGACAGTTTTTATTGATACTTTTTATGACATGGAGGAAAATAATACTAACCAATAATGAGACAAGCAAGCAAGACAGATGATCAAGATTTTATTCATTTGATAAGCAATGAATCAGTCGAGAACAACTCAATGAAAAATTACATACCGTCTAGTCCAAGATCTTTTTTTCAATTGAAAAAATCTGACCTTGCCAGGATTTGAACCCGGGCCTACCTGATCGCTAGGGCAAAGCTCTTGCGACTAGACCACAGGGACTGACATCATGTCTTATAATGTTATAAAGAGGACAATAACTGTCCAAATATTAATTTAACAACTGGAGATAAGTAAGGTACCCCTAATTTAAGTATCCTGCGAAACACTTCAATAAAATATGTAAAATAAATAATGGCAATTCACCTTTGAATCATAAAAAACAGGAAAAAATGACTAACGTTACATGGTGAAAACTTTAGAGCTACCAAGACCACAGAAGAAAACAGCATTTACATGGAACCTCACACTTTATATAATTACTTAACTTATCAGTAGGGCAATGGGTTCAGAAAATTATATACTTAAAATAACAACCCACCTGAGTTCTTTTGCAAACATTTTAAGTCTAGCACTTGGTTCTCGAGATGTGGTGATCATGATTTTGGGATCCTGTACTCCTGCCCACCTATACTCGTCATCTTGGGAATTTAAAGTATTTGCTCCACCCCCTTCTCCTCCGATGGCAGCTGCTAGCTCTGGTCCTGTTTCAGAAATAAAATACATTAATTCGTAAAAAAAAAACTATTTTAATGATAGCAATGTACATATAAAAATTCAGTTGAGAACTACTACATCGATGCCAACTGATGATTCAAAGTACCAATATTGCAGGCCGCTCAGAGCGTATCTCGAGTGATCTTTTACCACCGCAATACACGTATTCACACTCATACAATTAAAAAGCTTAAAAATCTATATCGATTATTATTATTGAATCGAAAATAATATTGTCGATGTAAGAAATTCTGATCAACGTCCGAGTTTTGGTACTGGTGCAGTTGTCTCACTCACATAGTCCCACTTGCACTCATGCGTTGAGAGAACCAATAGGGACACATTGTTTGTTCCGCACAGTGTAACCATTGATGCGCCCATTCTCTCGAACTTTTTGCCGTCCCAACATTTTAGCGGAATTCTCTAAAAACAACATCCGAGTTTCGGTACTGGAATAGTTGTATCACACAAATAGTCCTACACGCACACATGGAAAAAGCATGCCAATCAAAGCCCATATTTATAATATAAACAACACTACTACTGGTAAAGCCTCCAAGGCCTCGGCCCTTAATCCTGTAAATTTTGCAGTATAAATACTGCCAGGATTTGTATGAAAAATCAGTTCATTCTGCCCCTCGGGAGCGAAACTTATGAAAGTTATTTGTAGCCCAACAGCCCGATCTAGGAGATTACTTAAATCTGTACTGTATTCATGTGTAAACCTAATAAATAGACAGGCTCGAAGCTGAGCTCTGTTCTGTAAACCCATTGTGACTTTGTGAAAGAGAAACTTCACCCCTCTTTCCACCGTGTTCCTTTTTTAACGCTTTGGACAGAGCTTTTTGCACTCTTTGATATAGCTGGACAGTGAAAACGAGAATTCGGCCAAAAGAGTAAGTAGAGTTTTACATTTTTTTTAATTACTTACGTAATTTCTACTATTTTATTTCTAATAAGAACATGTTGATCTAAAAGTAAACAATATGAGGAAAAAATATATCATTAACAGGTAGCAGTGACGATAGATTCCAATTTGTATTTGAGCTTGACAGCTCGCATCACCTCGCCTACACCTTTACCTATAAATATACCCTATATTACGAGGTAATGATTATTAATTTAACCAACGTGATCCTGACCTTGATCTTCCCATTCTATTTTCTTTTGTAGTTTCAAAGCAGTTCTCTGTAAGTCGCCATGAATAGGAATATTTTCTTCCAAGCTTCGTTTTATACTATCCTTCTTCGATTGTATTTTTTTATGTTTATCCTCTACGGCTTTCCTATATAAATATTCTCTGCGTAAACGAGCTTGACGTCGTAACATTTTGCTATATTATCAAAAACAATTTATATGAAGCGGTCAGAATTACTTATAGATTTTTGACGGAACACATGAAAACACTTTCAAACTGTCGAGCTAGTTCAACTTTAACCTCAAAACACATTACCTATGCACATTACTTCAACTAAAACATAGATAACTAAAACCATACAGTGACATTATTGTGTTATCTATGGACATTATCGGTATGTTGTCTATGACTTTAGTATCTTGTCTATGGTCTAAGACTAAAATAAATACGACTCGTACACAGTCATGTCATAATATTTATGTAGAATGGAAAAAGCAAAAGATTTTTGTTGTAAAAATAAATTGCAGCAAAAATTTACACAAACAAAAAATTCACACAAGTCCCATCAAATGGGGTGAATGTGAAAACTTCTTCTGAATTACTTATACTTGATTCAATTTTTGGATTAAGAATAACATTATTTGTGGTCGCAAATGTAAAATCATTAAAAATGGATTACCTTTTTTTCAAGCTAAACACTAGGCAAAGTAACTTTACGGTTGGAGTTTCTTTGTTTACACCTGCATTCCAACTAGATTCAATATTTTGCTCATCTTATTCGGTAGGTGCATTGAAACCTGGCCAAATGTTGATATTTTAAGGTTCCTTAAAAACATTTTACCCCGGAAGTCTTCGCTAATAGTTATTGACTCGAAAGCAATCATAACTCACGGTATATAAAATTCAAAATAACTTTGATTATTCCACGTATTGTGTAACTAACTGTGACACGTGTTTCGCCTCTTTCAGAGGCATCTTCAGACTTACTATCGCAAAGTTTGCTTGAGTAATTACTCAAGCAAACTTTGCGATAATAAATCTGAAGATACCTCTGAAAGAGGCGAAACACGTGTCACAGTTAGTTACACAATACGTGGAATAATCAAAGTTATTTTATATTAAAATGAACTTCCACAAAGTTACCACCGAAACCATCGAAAATATAACTCACGGTGATTTCATATATTTAAACTTTTCAGGGTTGTGGGTTACAAAATTAAATTAAAACGATAAATTTGAATATGTATAATCTAATTTTGATTGGGTATTTATTTCAAGTTGCAATCTTAAGATTGATGTAATGTTTTTCTGCTTCATGGAAGCTAATTTGACGACCGTTGCAGCTTCGTGTAAAGTATTTTACTCATAGTTTTTCTATGCCCTTAATCCGAAATGAGTTAAAATTTTCATGGCAAGACGCGTGGAGGCAAACTTGAAAAAATGTTTAAAAATAAATAATCTTTTTAAACGTAAATTAATTAAGCCGAAAATCTGTTAAAAGTTATTTTCAATTTGAGCAAAATATTGAATACAATAATATGTAAGAAACGTTTAAATTAAACTCAATTAAATAATACTATACCTGACTAGTTATCTTTTTGACAACCCTAAAGGAGGCAATGTCACCCCAAAAACTATTTTTCATGAACTACATTGCCTGTTGACTTATATACTACAAAAACCAGCCAAATTGAACCAACTATCAAAAATAGTGACATTGTGGAAATGAGTATGCTGCACATTAATTTGCTTTGCATTTACTTCCTCAGCTAGTTGAGACGTGGGATCACCCTTTATATAGTCCCAATATAAATCATTACATTATACTGCTTGCTTGATAGTTAAATATACAAAGATATACACAAACCTTTCGGTAAGCTATATGACTTAGCCGTTAGTTACGCTACTGACATATTTATAACGTTCAGAATACCTGATGCTACTACCTATATTTAAGCGGCAACACTGCCTAAATATACTACCTCAGATATGGCAACTACGTTCGTGAGTGACTTCTGCCACTTATCAAAATAGAATGTGCCTATGTTTTCGTTTACGAATGACACAAATTTGTCAAAGCATCGGGGAAAACAGTTCTTGGCATTTGAGTTCTAAATCATTGGAACGAGGAGGTGTTCAGTTTTCAGTGATATGTGTTAGTTGAAAATGCAATTTGAAGTTCACGAACGCAATAGGGAAGTTGCGAAATATTTGGCAACTGAAACATTTTGATGGAGAGCCAGGTAACTGGCTTATTTTTTTTTCTTAATATGACCTTATACATACATTCTATTGTGTAATGAGTTTAGGAACACAACATAAACACTGCCCCAATCACAAAAGACGAATACTAATACGTGAAAGTCAGTGTGAAATGTAACCATTGTCAAATCACTGTTAACAATCTATTATTGTTTATCATGCGTACCTACATGTACCTTTTGAATTGTTTGTAAATACTGTTTCTACCTAAGTAAACTTCATTGCTTTTCACGTAAGTAATTGGGTGGGCTTAATTTTATAATGCTCAATTAAATGGAAACAGCATATTCTAAAACTGTTTTCACCACCCATAAACACTTTCCTTTGTCTTTATTAAAATTCGACAAATCCTTCTGCAAATAACTCTAATGTTAATATCTTTTACACATATCACAATATTTTCGTGGGTGTGTGGTGTGTAGTGACTGATTTTTCAGAATAACAATCCAACCGTTCAATACTATCTCCTGTGCTATAAAGAATGTTTGTGAAACAATATTGAACAACGAGAAGTAACATATCTAATAATTATTTCCTGTACACTAGCCATTTTTGAAATATAACAAATGCTAAACATATAATTTTCTCACATACTTTATAGTTTTATATATGTCTTCCTGAATGAAAACATCCCCATGTAAAATTACCGAAACACATTTAGCTTTGTTTCTAAAATATCCTTATTTAGGGTTGTCTCTTAAAACGAAATATAATAATGTTTTAAATCATATTCCTTTTTTAAATAATCCTTTGATGGTTCTTTAACTTAAAGGCAAAACTCTGCTTCATTCCAATTCCTTCAGATGATCGCACGATACACCTTGAATTAATAAATAATCGAATGATGTAATTTCATGTCAAAGTCATTTAGGATAATGATAATTAAAACATTTCTGCCCAAGTTTATGCATCACTTATATCCATGCCTTTTAATACATACAATTGAAAAAATATATACATATATAAATCTATCCTAACTGTACAAACACGCGAGTACCTCAACCAAAGCCAGCAACGTTAACCATTATACCACTGTGCTGCAGTCTTAGCTAATACATTTAGATTCTGTAGTATTTCATTTCAGCTTGAACTCTTCTCGCTGGTAAAGAAAAACAAAGTCTTCATTGATTTCATAAAAAAAATAAAAGTTTGCCATTATTGGACAGTGTCCAATCTTCTAATAACCTTAATTACATAAATATAATATATCTTAACCTTCTCCACTCTGACTAAATTTTCTCATGTCTGGTAAGCTACTCTGATTGAAAAAAAATGTTGAATTTACAAAAAAAAAAAATGTGCTGGTCAAGTGAGTGATAGTGTTCAATTGGGTTGGATGAAGTACATGATTAATTGAAAATTACAAAAGCATTTTACAAAAGCAATTTTGGTTCATTGAATTTGGTACACTCTATCTGATCATTCGTATGACCATCAGATGGTTGGTGCATTACGATAAAAATATTCGTTAAATTACACTTACGGAAGTTAAAAAATAATACGTATGCCTTCAATATGTTTTTGTTTGCATCATTTATATTTATTGCTTAGCAATAATTTTGTATAATATAGTAAATATATACAAAATCGACTGCCGGAAAGATTCTTTCTAATCGTCTTGTATTGTTGTCCGGAAGACACACAACTGACGGGTAGCTACCTGAAATAGTGAACCATTGATTCGCTCAAGCTTACGGGGTAGTGTTTGGTACCTTATTTTTTATAGGTTGCCGAGTTAAAAATTTCGCCTATTTATTATGGAACAAAAGAATGGTCAGTGCCCATATCGTAAATTTTAGAATTCGCTTCAACTACATTCTACACGGTGTTTAGCAGATGTTTTTAAAATGATACATATATAGGTATAACGAAGTTGGCTTATTTGAATTGTATGCTATAAAAATAATTCTCCGATGAAATTTATTTAGTTCGTCAATAACTATTATTCTTCCTGTAATAAAAATTTTGCAGAATTTTTCATTTAAATGCTTCACATACAAATCGATTTTGTTAATGTAAATATTTGAATTGTATGCTATAAAAATAATTCTCCTCTTGAAATTTATTTAGGTTCGTCAATAACTATTATTCTTCCAGGAATAAAAATTTTGCATAATTTTTCATTTAAATGCTTCACCTACAAATCGATTTTGTTAATGTAAATGTGGGAAAAAAATATTTGTAGAAAACGTTCCTCTTAAAAATAGAAAAAATGGTGAATGTGCTATAAATGCCGTCGAAAAAAATCTTTGAAGATGAGGATGAAATCAAATTTTCGTATTTAAAATAACAGCAAAAAATACTTCAAAATCAAAGTTAAACTTCTTAATTTTTTCTACAGCGATTGTTTTCGAGGATTGAATTGACCACTAGCATATTTGTTCATTTCATCAACGTTGTTACAAAAAGCGATTTATTCGAACGTCATAATAGTAAAATCATCATAATGATAATTATTTAACGAATGCGGTGTATACCTACATGAACGTACACTCATAAAATGTACCTCATAGTTACTATCGACATTCGTTATAATACTTTTAAATAAGAAGCTTATTTTCATTATTTTATTATTTTCCAAGAATGGTTATTTAAATAAATATACATATGAAAATCAATATTTTTATGAAGTTAAACTACTAAGATCAATACCGCGGAGTTGAGAAATATAATCGTTCCACAATACGAAAAAATATGGTGGCAATATGTGGGAGTGTCCTTAGAAAACCGTCATTAACACAAGATCACGACTGACTGTCACAAAAATATTTGAACATGAAAATTTTCAACAGCTAAAATAGTGCACCTATTTTCTCAGAAGATATCCAGCGAACGGTTGATTTAAATTATAAAATGTTGGCTAATCCAGCATTTTGCAATGTTTCACTGTTTTTATCGAAAATAAAATTTTGTAGAATTTACTTGCATCCATGAGAAATCTGTCAGTAAACTTATACCTACGCTCGGCCTGGCGTGTTGGCCCGCGGAGCCTCCTAACAGAATCTTCCGGGCTAGACTCATTGGCCTTTAGATTGCTAAGGGTTAAATCATACTGCAAGCTTTTTCGCTGTAACTACAGATATAAATGAAAATGAAAATTACAAATTATATATTAGTGCTGTTACCAGCTGGCATATAAACACTCAAAAGCAACGGTTCTTATCCTTTTCCAAGTCACAGTGCACTTTTGGTCATTAGGAAAATTCGAGATGCACTAATCAAACAGTCAGAAAACAAAGAAAAATTTGCTGACATAACTTTTATTACAAATTAAATAGATGACAACAGTTGAAGAGAGAAATAATTAAAATACATACATGGAAAAACTGCACCTAAAATTTTCCCAGAAATGGAAATTATTTGATATGAAAATCAATGATTGTGATACCTGAGCTTTTCAGATTTATTATTTTGTAAAAATAATAGTTGAAGATTTTTTTACATTTAAAAAAATCAATACTTTCACACATTCGAGATATGTTGTTGTTCCTTACCGAGGGTTAGGATAGGTCGTTGTAAAGCAGGCGGTCACAAACTTTTTCGTTTATGGGACAATTTTGAGATCAAAAATATTTGGCAGGCTACCATTTATAAAAAAATATTTCCCTGTCTATACTTTTATTTTTCACTAAAACATTATTATTACTATTATCAATTATTTACATAAAAAAAACAATTTATTAAAACTATTTTTTTAACACTGATTTCTGAGCATTTAGTTTAATGATGTGATTTTACTGCTCAATTATCCCCAATTTTACAAAATAACAGACGTCGTTTGTATCTTTTGTCTTTTTCATAATGGATAAATTTTGTTTGAAAAGGAGTCGTAGTACAATGTTATTATATTTGATTATAAAATATAGTACAATCCATTAATCTTGAAATGTTCTCTTTACTCCCTGTGTTCTAAGTTTTATGTATTTTAGTTTGTTAAAATAAAGAATTGACACAACACTTGCAGCAACGATGCATCAAAAAAGGTGTAAAGTGTAATTGATTAGATAATCGCTCTCTTCACATTCCGTTTTCAGGATCTGACATAGTGGGTGGGAAGGTACGAAAATATAGTCATCTGGATCATAGATAAAAATCCACAAATTCGAGAATTCGTTTTGAACCCTTGACTATGTAGATTGGGTAGACTCCTTTTATCCCTTGGCCATAATTATGTATTATTATACTGCTAATATTGGCCAAATTATATCACATTTTTCGTTTTGTTCTTTTACTGTTGGTCAACTAAGGCTGCTTATAAAATATAACTTTTTTGTATTTTTTAATAGTTTCAATTATTATTACAATTTCTTTTCTTATTTCAGATTCACTGGATACTTCAAAGTTTCTAAATCTAATAACTACATCTATTATAAAAATAATTGGCATAATGGTATGACATTAGAGAAAAATTCAAATATTTTACAATACACATTCATTACGACCCAATTATTTCACTGACAATTAAACTTTACTTTGTTCAGAAGTATTCATTCCATTCTTTATATTTTTGCAACTCCAGTAAAAATTGTCTTTTTTAAATTAATATGAAAATTTGTAGAAGAGACTGTTGATTGACTATGAAGAATCATGCTGCGAAATTGCATTGTCCATAATAAAGTGCTTTGAAATATCTATTTAATATTTATGTCAATTGTAAATATTACCCGAGTAAAAAACATACTTAACTCAGAAATATTTTGCTTCCAACATTGTGCCAAGAGTTGATTTGTTCCGATTATCGGGTTGCACAGTATCATTAAATATAATGAGCGATGAGATGCATCACACAAATAAAAACAAGCAGCAAATCAAAAAAGAGACACCCGATATAAAAGATCAGTCTCCCATACATCATCAGATGTCTACATCGACCACGCACCAGGGAATCAGCGAAAGTAATCCACAGTTCAGCCAGGTAAAAAACTTATTTCTTTACATTTGATTATCGGATCTGTAAGTCTCATTGTATTATCCAGCTAAATTGACCATCAGGAACCAGTACGATAACATTAAAATTTATTGATACCATTTCAGCAAGCAAGCAGTCATCATACAAATAAATTTTAAAAAAACTAGGTTTTCATATCATCCAAAACACATGGGAAACCATACGTCCATGAGTTTTAACTCTTCGTGACTATTCTGAGTATCAGTTATCGTGTGAAAGAAAAGTTACAGACTGGTGGCACATCAGTCATGTAATTTTGTTTATAATAGAATTTTTGAGTATTTGAGCTTCATTCATCTGGTCCCAAAAAGTTTTTCAAAAGAAATAACTGCCAAGATTCATCACTTAGATTTGATATTTTTATCATTGTGGATTACCCCTCTCCATCTTTGGCTTATTTTTTTTATGTAATGTTTATTAACAATTTCCATTAAATATGGATTCCTAAATTTTAAATATAGAAAGTGAATGAAAATTATTTCTGATTATTTTACTGGGAATGTGAAATATGTGTTGTTTCTCCATATGTCCAGATTTCCACTGTAGCAAATATTTCAAGAAACAATTTTCATAATCATTTTACTGCAGGTACATGGACTTGATATTGACAAATGCGAGTGCTACATCACCGTCGACTCCGCATTATCCCAACTCTCCACACTCTCAGCTATCTCTTCACTCGCCTATTGCATCATGTGAAGCTGTTATCGGAAAAAAATGGAACTGTGACTACTGCACTTATGAAAACTTTCCTCTATCTCTGAAGGTTTCCCCACTTTTTTTTTATATGATTTATTTTTCTTAATTAGTATGAATGAAAAGCATCTCTTCAAAATACCTATTATCCATCAAAACTGTTTTTGAGGAAACCTGTATTTTATAATATATATCCTGAAGAAAACAACATAAATGAATCGATCTAGGCAAAATCAATTTCATGTAAAAAATAAAACTCCTCATTTGTAGTGTACAATGTGCCGAGCCGTTAAGCCCCTGCTGAACGAAGATATCTTCAGACTGCAGGAGGCAGAAGAAGGAAGGGTGACAGACACTCAAAGCATTGACTGTGCCTGTCCTCTACCGCAAATTCATGACGACGATTCCTTCCAACGCAGACCTTATTCCATTCAAAAAGGTACGATTTGAAATTTTATGAACAATATGAAGTAATATGAACAATATTCTAAAAATTATCACTAATCACAGTATGGAATTCATTACAGACAAAGAAATAACAGTGCAGAGCATAGAAGAGCAATTGGCCCCGCTGAGTATTTCTCGCTCACTGCCTCAAGATGATCAACCGCAGGCGGAAGCTGATAGTAGTTTTCCCAATAATATCCCTACCCTCTCTACACCTATCGCCAAAGCTGGAAAGTGGCCCTGCACAGTAAGTTTCCTTGCTTAACTTGAACAAAAAAATGTTAAATCACTGTCAATTTATAGTATGGGCCCTATACATCATTATTCAACTATATTAATACCAGTCGAATTTTAATTGGGGATTCTTATGATGTAAAAGGTATTCAAAGTACAAAATTTTTTTAATTGAATACTTTGTTTCGATTTTAGACTTGTACATTCGAGAACTGGCCCAAGTCTGTGAAATGCGCAATGTGTGCCTCAGCCAGAGGACAATCTCCACTACATCAGCCGCAAACGCATCCTCAACAATCGCAATTGTCACCGCACACCACTGACAGAGACAGGGAAAGGGAAAGGGAAAAAGATTTACAACATTTGGCAGCTTATGACTCCTCTAAACATATTGTTTCACGGTCACCATTTGGTAAGTGAAGTCAAATTGTGTGTCTACAAGAATTTCTCAGCTAGAGAAAGGATGCCATGTATGAATCAGTTTTGATTTTTTTCAAATTATTATCACGTCTTATTTTTGATTAGGTGTTTTTCTGTTGTAGGTATAAATGATCTGGTTAGCATGAATAGTCCGGGTCATGATGTGGATTCAAACAACAGGCGCAAGCGACATCGTCAGACTGACTGGGCATGGCTTCAAGCTTGCTTAGGTAACAATATAATCAAAAACCCTTGAGATATTTATTCTTTATCATATACTCACTAACCGCATTCTTGGTATGACTTGAAATTAGTCCAATTTTTTTTTTTTTTAAATTTATTTAGTAGCTTTTTTCATCATTCTTTACTCAACATTTTCCTCAACTGTTATTATTATTTTATAAAATCCGTGCAAATTAGGTTTTAGTATTATGTAACCATTACATTGGGCACGTTTAAAAACCTTGTTACTCAAATTTATGATTGTAGGATATGAAATTATGATTTGTGGGTTTTTTTCAACTAAAGAGAAATGATCTATGAAGGCTATTTTACTACCAACCGTCAAAGAAAAACAATTACAAACAAATTATCTTACAAGCTAATTTATAGCTTTTTTTTATAAAGATTTCATAATTTTATTTGATAGTTTTTTTCATGGCAAATGTGAGTCATGAGCAGTACCTAAAGATCTAAAATCAGTACAAAAAAATATTGTTAAATATTTATAGTTTTCCCACATTTTGGTAAATGTCTTTCAATAATATAAATCAACCTCACAGCTTTAATTCTCGTACATAAATGGTGTGTAAAGTTTAATTTTCGGGCTTCATTGTAATTCACCCAGCAAATATTTATAGAAACTATTACGTAACTAATCTAATGAACCTGTTAGTCAAAATTTTATTAACTAGTGTGCATACAATTTAAATTAGAACGGAACCAACTATTTGGTTAGTGTTAAATTCCTACAATATAATATTGATTCATAATGTTTCAGGGGTTGTTGATGGAGACATCGTTCCAGTGGAGCAGTACCTTTCTAGTGGAGGAGACCCCGCCCGTCAGTTGACGTCTTCCGAAGTCAATTTACTGAACAGGTCGTCAGCCTTCGATGCGGGCTATACACTTATACATCTCGCCATTAGGTTAATATTTCAAATTATCATTTGAAATATGTTGAATTTTATAAAACACACCCGATATGTTTATAATTATTTTTTTGTTTCCATTATTAGGTTTCAGAGAGAAGAAATTCTGTCCTCTTTACTATCTGGCATCTCTGGAGGAGGTCCGGGAATCAAGAGAGCACCGTCATATGTGGCACCTGATCTGGCCGGAGCCATTCGTCGGCATGTTGCAGCGAGTATCCGGCATAAGAAAGGATTCCCTTGTCGATATATGCAGGACATCACGACTTTTTGTTTACCAGCAGGTAATTAATATAATAGAATAAAATCTTGCATGATTTTAAAACTGTAATAGAATGACCCGTAATCTGAACATGAAGTTATATTATCAATATGGTGATAATTTGTTTCGTAGCCTTTGACTTAATTCCTTGAATTGTTCTATTGATTAATATTTATTCATAAATCCTTATACAGTAAAAGTCCTTTAATTCGAACAACGATAATTCGAAATTTTCATAATTTGCTCGTCCCAATATTGACTTTTCATAGTAAAATGTACCGTTAATTCGAAATATCGCTTAATTCGTAATTCGTAATGTTTTTCGCCAAAATGTACATACGATTTCTTGTAATTCGAAATTTTGACAGTTCAACAATTTCGAAATTTTGATAATTTCGTGAGTTTGTTAGGTTAAAAGTTAGTCAACACATTGTTTTGAAGAGTAAAGCTTATGTAAACCATTAGTGTAAGTGAGACATCTATATTAAGTGAAGTATCGTATGTCAAAATCGAATTCGAGCATTTATAACATTTGTGCAAGCGAGACTTCAAATATTAGTATATACCTAACTTCACTACAATGGAACATTTTTATAAGTATATACCTACCTAAACGTCATTCTATTTTACGCGCGAATACCTTAAATATCAGTGACTAAAAATCAAATATGTTAACTGTTTTTTATTCATATGAAATGCCTGTCCATAAAAAATCGAAAAAATGGCCGCGATGTTCCAAGCTGTTGACAATTGCCGCGAAAATTCATTTTTTTCAGTGATCGTGTAATTCGTATTTCGATTTTTTTGGTCTATAAAAATCGAAAAAATTGCCGCGATGTTCCAAGCCATCGACAATTGCAGCGAAAATTTCTTTTTGTAAGTGATTGGGTAATTTGAATTTTTTTGATCCATAAAAATCGAAAAAATGGCCGCGATGTTCCAAGCCGTCGACAATTGCCGCGAAAATTCAATTTTTCATTCTGATCCCGTAATTCCTAATTCGAATTTTTTTGGGAAATCTGGTCCCTTGAATTTCTAATTAACGGACTTTTACTGTATGTTTTTAAACTAAAAACATGATTTCAAAATGTTTTTATCTCATTTATAATTTTAAAACCATATTAGACTGCTTTGTGTTCACTATCACACAAAGTAAATATTATAAAATGTCTGATTAATAAAATTGCTATGCGGGCAAAAAATATAAATATCAATTTCTCAATATTGTTCAGATGTTTGTGACTACAGAACCTTATACGGCAAGAAAACTATATATACTGTTGGAAGAATTTATATTTAAGAATATTTTTACAAAATCATCTTAAAACTACCTTCTGATCCTCAACCCGATTTTTGGTATATTTATTTTACAATGATTATATTATGTATTATTGAAATATTTTCTATTGCTCATAGATGTGGAGGAACTACCTCAACCAATCCAAGAGCAGCTTTTTGAAGAACTGCTAGACAGAGACGCCCAACAACAACTGGAAGGCGATCACGCTGTTATCAATTGGAGCTTAGAACTCACCGTCAGATTAGGTAACAGTCTTTTTTTTTTTTTTAACCATGTCCGCTCCCAACTTGGAGCATATGGACACCTTACGGAGTTTATCTCAACAAATGTTTTTCCTATGAGAACTGCTTGTTACTCAGTTGCTCAACCTCTCTTTTTCGAAGAGAGTAGGGATGGAAAGGATACGAGACGACTAGGACAAGACTATTGATTAGCTAATCGCTGTCACTATGCGTCGCTCTTTGGGATCGGAAAGGTGGGAAGGGATTTTCAACAACACAAACACCCATGCCTTTGAACAGATTTATCGACTGTAAAAATCTGCTCGTACCGGGAATTGAACCCGGGCGGTCCGGCACCAAAGCCAACAGCGTTGACACTGCGCCACGGACCGGACACAGTCTTAGTTAAATAACTGACATTCAAATTCATTTTCCCTCCTGTCACACTCCGTGTCTGTTCGGCCACATTATCAGCTGAATGCAGAAATAGGTTTAGTCATCAAAAGATTTGTTTTTTAATTAACAAAGCTTTCAATCTAAAATTTGGTTCATGAATTTATCCAGTGAAGTTTGCAGGTTCTTTTGGTTTTTTCGCCCGGGCTACAACTGGAGCGTGTGAATATTTTCACATTTTTAGAAATTGTTTTTTAAGCTTTTATTTTAACCGATACAATTTATTGAAGTTTTAAATACAAACTCCTCATATTATACATCACTATCAAATGAAAACTTCACTTAGTATACACTTAGTAAAAAAATCATTATTAATAATCTTTCATGTCCATTAAAAGTCTTCCTGGAGGATCAACTGCCACAGTGACCGTTGACCGTGACTTTTGAGTACCTACTCCATCAGGCCACCTTTCAATCAGAATTTCATTCATTCATGTTGCTTTGAAAATATCCTTAATCTATTAAAATGGCATTCATTATTCATTCTATTTATACACTTTGCATTCTCCATTAATATATTCTGTATAATATTTAGGGTCTCGCTTGTATGCACTATGGAATCGCTCGGCCGGAGACTGTCTGTTGGATGCTGTGCTACAAGCGACTTGGGGTGTTTTCGATCGAGACAACACTTTAAGAAGGGCACTTGCAGATACTTTACATCATGCTGGTAGAGCGTAAGTTATCAAAACTTTATTAAATGTTGTTTACTGTTAGTAAATAAAGCTTCTGAGTTTTAATTGGTTTGTGGAAATCAATTTTCAGTATAAAATTATTAAATATCAATTTTTTTCCTGCGTCACTTTCTTCTATTAATTATTGTTCATTCACCTTTTGTTATGTATATTTTTTAATTTTCAGTTTCTATGGGCGTTGGCGATCTCAAGAACTACTGCAGGCAGCAAGCCTGGGTTTCGCTGTAGACGAAAGACAGCTGGAGAGTGAATGGGGCCGCGCACTTCATTCGGCCGCTCAGCCCGGGAGATCGTTGAATCATCTTCACGTCTTTGCCCTCGCTCATGTCGCAAGGCGCCCTCTAGTTGTTTATGCTGTTGATGTTGTAAACTCTTTTCGGGGTGAAGCACTAGGATATGCCTGTTTTCAAGGTAAAAACACATACATATTATGACCAATAACATTTAACACAAAATATTCTAAGCATCAGAACAGTTGTAAATATGTTACAGCGAAAGTATATTATCAGGGAAAATATATTCTCACAAGTTAAAATATATTAACACTTATCTGGCTAGTGAAAATATATCAAGAAATAAATTTCTATGACAGTGTGATTTCACTAGTCACGATCAGGGAAAGTATAATATATTATAATATATTATAATATAATACATTGGTCAAAGTCAGCAAACATAGAGAAAGATGAAGATAGACTCGCCCAGAGTCTTCGCACACACCTTCACAGCGGTCAGTTTAATTTCAATGACTAAATAGGAGAAACCAGTGAGAACATATTTTCCTTGATAATATGCTTTCGCTATTACAACATGTTAATCTTCTCACACTTTCGTGAACCATTGAATCTGCATAAAAATGTATGTTAAATTAATGTCATTATGGTGCTTTTTTCTAGGCGTGTACTTACCGCTATTGTGGGAACACACCTTCTGTTCTAAGTCACCCATCTGTTTGGGCTACACTAGAGGACATTTCTCCGCCTTGGTTCCCATCGAACCCTATTCCCAGGCTTCTGGAAATACTGCCGCATATATTTGCAGGTGTGTACTCTTGTATTTCTTCATATTTCAAGCATAGATATTTATATTATATACCAGTGATTATAACTTTGTTATTCCACATGTGCTGGATTTCTTTGAATCGCTTTGTGAGAACAATTTATATTTTAGGCTTCCAATCTAATTGCTTAGGAAGATTTTACCAGTAAAAAATTGCGGTGCTATTTTCAGTCAATTGTCACTTGAAACTTTTTTTAAACTTGTACGTAGGTAGCTGAATAATGATATAAATTAATCCAAAAAAAAATACATATCCCTGATGATAGTATTATCATCAAAAAGATGCCAGTCGCTGCATTGAGTGTTTTTTTTATTGATATGTCACAAGATCTCTCAATAAATTGCTGTATTTAAAAATTTATATAACTTTCCATAAAAATTTATACTCAGGAATTTATTCCAATTCTTATATTACAGGTCAGGTAATACTCGGGAGGAAGAAGAAGATGTCCAAGATGAAATTTTTCTTCCATTGACAGATTCTGACGGAAAGCTACTTCCAGTACATTTTCTTACTTGTGATGAGGTTGGTAACTTTATTCAGCAAAAATATAATTAGTAATTTTACCATTTCTTCTCAATATTATTCTAGTAAAAATATGTATATTTGTCTTGATTTACCTGTCTATCCGTAACATACAGAAGAATATCGCACTTGCAATCGATGCCTTAAAGACAGAGAGAGTTGTGTGTGAGTGAAAGTGAATGTTGATAACTGGCAATGCCATCTGGTTTATAATATGTTAGTAAAGTTAAATATTGCTCTTAAGCTAAAAATGCAAACTTATATTCAACCTATAATTTATATACTTACACATTGAAACTTTTAGCAATGGTTTGTGATATATAATTAATTGATTCAATTTTCTGTTTTAGCTGGGTCATGAAGAAGAAATCCTTCAGCAGTGGATGTTGACTTGCAGTACCGGTGCTGGGGCAGGAGGTGGCCTATTAGTGGCTCGCCAGAGAATCCGACAAAAACCCTTATTAGTGGCGCAGATGTTGGAAGAGTGGCTCAACCACTATAGAAGAATTGCGTAAATATATTTTTAATTCTAACTACTTACCATTGATCATCATTCAAAATATTTTAAAGTGTGACTTAAATTTTTTTAGGATATGGTAAAACATTGAAACCAGAATAAATAGTACGAAAGTAATGAAAATTTCAGACAGGAGATGCATACTAATATTTTCAAATCATATTTTAGTGTCAAGTGTCTTAGCCATTCATCTTTCCATAAAAACATTATTTGTACCCATCTGCCTATTTGAAAAGCAGCTACCAACAAGTCACCTTTGATTCTTTTTTTAAAATACTTGTATCTCTGCTTGCAGACAACAGACATCTGGACCGTACCCCCCTCGGTTGCCTACTCAACTTCATGACTTCTCCAGTGACGGTGAAACAGATGAAGAATAATGAAAATTAAAAAAAAAATTGAAGTAAACTCAAACCAGTTTCCACATGCAAACTTTTACCACTAATTCAATGGCATCTTCTCAAACATATTTTGATAGTGTTAAAAATTATTCGTGTTGTGAAGATATGTTTCTATATTTATTTATATCTAGCGTAATAATTTATAACAATGATCATTTGTTAATATTCTTGTTGATTTTTTGAAAATGTTTCTGTATCATTACCGTATCTGATCAAGGTAATGTTACCCTCGACACGGTTTGCGGGAAACCGGTGACACATTATTTTCTCGCTACCAATTTATAACCGTGCATACAAAATTTGTTTAACTATTTATTTGCAGTTTTCTCAGCAAATGATCATATTGTAATTATTAGCTCTGAAATAAGACCATACGCTCCAATCTGTGGTGTCATTACATTGAAAATTTAATATTTTTAACAATGTTTAAGACTATGTTTCTTCTTGCATAGATGTATCGCAGTTTACCGTATAAAATATTTACTTAATACAATAATATTTTGGTTATTTTTAACAGTATAATAATTTGTTTTGGTAGGTTTTTTTTAAATGAATATATATTATTATACTTTCACCAAGTACATTCCAAAAGTTTTTGCTGTTTCGACACAGAATATTTTTTTAGCATCGGTAATAAAAGACACTGAAGTAAGAATAAATAGTCACATTTTTAACAGCAATTATTATTCACACAAATATGGATGGACATAGAATAGAAACTACATTAACCTGACACTTTTTGTTGCGTAGTGCAATAGTGTAATGTGTACTGTGTAGTATATATCCATGACAAGCACACACGTGTAACATTGGCGATAAAAACCAACATCTAGCTGCTACATTTTCTTTGGTGGATAGGTAACACATTGATGTTACTCGGTTTATCAAAATTGTATCATATTAATTTTAAGCAATATATGTTTGATGTTTTTCCAAAAAAATAATTGCAATAATCACTAACTGCATATGAAAATGGTTCGGTCACAACTCTTATCTTATAATTATCACTGTATCACTCACTTGTGTCGTTAACCTGCGAAAAAGAAGAAGCCGGAAGTTCTAAAAGCTTACTTAAAGTATTGTTAAGTTTGACCGCATTAAAAATGAATAATCTCCGCAATAATTGGCTGTAAAGAAAATTTTCATGTTTCGATTGTCCCGGCATATTTTTTTCAATATGACGGACCATAATCGAATTAACAAATTTTACTCTCCCCTAAAAAATGAATCCTTACAAAAAAGATATTTTCAATTATGATTTTTTAGCAAAACACTTATTGAATATCGTGGATTTGTTAAAACTTATTTGAAAAGTTATAAAATATGATAAAGTTTTATGGTTTACACATATATATTTTTTTTACATCTCATTTTTTGTTCATCAACAAAGTGTTGAAATGTTCGATTTCATTAAAATGGATCTGTGTTATATCTCAATTTAAGTATTGATGAAGCCCGTTTAGTATTTAATTATAGAATATAATTTTTTTTGAATGTAGAACTATCTCGAATTCATTTCAATTAATGAAATAAAAATGAGATAATACTATCCTTATGTTAAAATAAATTTATTGTTATATGTATAAATTGAAGAGTAAATTACGCTTGTTAAAATTCACTTATTTTCAAATTGTTACCGTGTATGTAAAAATTATAATAAGCACTCATTCCTAAATAATGGTAGAAGTATAATAAATACGAATATTTATACATCGACACCTAAAGAATTCAAGTAATCTGATCAGCTAAAACAGGTACCTCATAAATAATTGAGTCATAAACATTCAACATTACCTGGAATAATAGTATTTGATAGTTCATCTATTGGCAATACTAAGGTTTCAACCTTTGTTACTAAATATTTCCAGAAGTACACATTTGAAGACCATTGTTTAGTTATGTTTGCTTAAATTTCATGAGTGATGCTACTCAAATAATAAATACATAATATTAAATTATTTGTTTATTTATCAGTGGTGTGATCTGTAGTTCTTTATCACTAGTCATCAAATTATTCCACATTGTTCTAAAGCTTATCCATAGTCAATGTTATATTTTCTGAACATGTATTATTTATTTTTGTTATTTGCATATTTGTAGCAGGTCAGTTTCATTTCATAGACAAATAAAATGCATAGATAACAATACAATTCTTGTCAAATGACATCTTTGGATTAAAGAAATTATTTTTATTAAAAACTGAAGTTTCTGTTAGTATGAAATAAGCGATGCTATTTTAAATCACTTCCTTCTGTTAGTGTTGGAATCACTACACACATATATTTTTTTTTACTCATAAGATGCAATATTCGGTGCCTGTATTGAATGTGAAAGTAAAAACTAATATTGGTGTGTAGTGGTTGGACATGAAGAGTAATATGTTGATGATAATCATGAAATTTTTGCATATTGCTAAAGATAAATAACTGGGTGCAGGCTTCTGTACAAGTTCATTTGGATATTTTTCTGTTAAATCAAAGTATCAATTGAGGCTAATATAATAATAAATTAATTTTTTTTTTGTTAAATAATCTACACTTTGATCTGATTAATCAAATTAGAAGAAATTATAAAAACCATTTCGAAACAATCAATTTATTAAAATTTAACTCGCCTATTTAATATTTAGAGCTTTGATTATAATAATATAATTAAACTATATTTGTAAAATGGATATTGTTATTGATAAATTCACAATTGGAATGTTATTCACAGAAATATACTGAAATAGTATTTACGATTATTAAAAGATTTATGTTTTATTGAAACTGCTTTTTTATTTCCCTACATCCCATGTTACATAAATATTTTCTTTGCTGCTTATAATTTATGAAGTAATGAATAACACATAAATTGAAATCTCGTAATTGGTGGTTTTTTCCAGGGCTGTGGAGTTGTTAAAAAAAAATACGACTCCGACTCCAGCATTTACCAAAAATATGACTCTGACTCCAACATTGACCAACAAACCCAACTCTGACTCGGACATTTCCCAAAAACACGACTTCTATTCCCTATCTTTTATATTTATGTGAATTCAAATAAATATCAACCAACCAATCCGGCCAATAGCCAAGTTTGACATATTATATGCATAAATAAAAAGTTCAAAATTTCCGACTGAGTATGAATCTTGCCAAAACGCCGCGACGAGTCTGACTTCAGCATAAACGTCCGAAAGATATTCATAATGCTTGGTTTGTTTGGTGACAGGAAATTATACTAGCTGTAGCAACAAGTGACAAGCTAACAACCAGTTCTAGTTGAAAAAACTTTTGTTAAGGTGATCCATAAGTTGTACATATGTTCCTAATCGGGAGAGGATAATCTCATGTGAGATATCGCTAAAAGGTATTATACAAAAATTAACAATTCACAAAAAAATAAACTTTCTGCTTCTTTAAATGGCTGCGAAAACAGTTATTCAGTAGCCGTTTGAGTAATAAGCACTATATTTTTCTAAATAAATAGCTACTTTTGTATATGATAGCTAGATGACGCTGACCTAAAATTCGGCGTCAAATAAGAAACGTAAGCCCAAACTGACGTTTGTCGCGCAGCATCTATTGATGATTTGTGCAAACAAGTATGGGCTCGCCCATCTTTTTTTTCTATTTATCGCGACACTGCATTCATTCGCAGTTGACAACCGCGCTTATTGTAATTAAAAATCGTTTTGTGTCCTTAACTTAAATAAACATAACATGGTGAGAAGGTGATGTGGTGATATATGAATCTCATTTGATTGTTTTACTCTGGATTAATATCGCCATCGCAGAAATGGGTGAGTGCCGGCATTGTTTCTTTTTTTATATTATAACTTTGTTATTTCTCTGTGTCTCTTTATCTTGTATTCTTTTGTAATTCTTATGACATAATGTTGAAACATGCGTGTCCTCAGTCGCTCTTTATCTCATAATTATTGATTTTTCGTGTGAAAAACGCCTTTTAACTTGTAAGTATGCGTCGGTAATGTCATAAGGGATGAATATTACACCAATGGTGCGCCTTGCGAAAAAGCAAGAATAATGTCATACAACACATAATTCTCATGCCAGAATTAGACGTCTGTATTTACATGATATTAACGCAATACAACTTGATAAGGTTTCCAGTGTGCCGACCGCCTTACTTTTGATAATAAAAACGTAAGTTTTATATCGTACATGTACTTATCTTGTGCGTCTAATTGATTTCGTTTTACCCCAACGCCGGATATATATGATCTGAGGTTTCTTTATAAAACTTAGTATAGTGATTTAATAGTTATTGGATTACTAAATTATACACCAAACGAAGTCTTTCCTAAGCAAAATGTTACTAACTAATTGTCTAATCGGCTTATGATTGATACAGCGAGTGTTACCTTCATTTAGTATTACATAAGTTTCGTAAGATAGCTCACAAAACATTGGTAAAATGATAAAAGTATGACGTAAATATACGGCCAAGTCTTTATTTTTATTGAGTTGGTCAAGTGTCTACTTATTGACATGTTAGAACGTATATAAATAACTATGCTAAGAGCATCCTTATGAAAATGTATTATTAAAGCCAATAGTTAGTTAAATATTTGTGTTGTGTTCAAAAGATGACAGCACAAGATTCTAATATGTTAATATAGCTACATTATTTTAATTGTCAAAACCGCTCCTATGTGCTGATATTCGTATATGAAAAAGTGCCTCCAGTAACATAGCAACCACATAATTTTATCACGACGGAAATACCACCCGAAGAAATCACAATGGGAATATAAATTTTATTCAGAAGATCCTTGAGTTGGTGGTTTTCTTGTACATATAGCTGCACCATCGAAAATAGGTTTCTAAAATACAGTATTTAAATGTAACCTTGGTTTATCCATTAATTCGATAGGTCTTTTGAATACCTGTGAATTGGCTAGTATTTAAAAAAAAACAAAGGTCTTCAATCTTCGCTGACTTCGGTTAAGTGCATTGAACCTAACACTGTCCCCATAAGCAATTAAGCAGTAATTTGACAAAAATCACATATTGTTCTAATATGAGGATTTTATTTTAGGTAAATTTCTGAATCACTTGGCGTAAAGTAGAAAATTCTATAACATTTATTTCAATATAAAAATCGACATACTGCTTTTTAAGTTATCGTGAAAACTGCAGTTATTCTTAGCAAAAATACAGTATACTGAGATTCATAAACAAAAGCAGCATGATTTGTATCTATACTGGTTGTTTGCTTAGAAACAATGACATACTGTTCTTTTATCCCTGACACGTGACAGTTTTGACAAACAGCAATACATAGTTTTAACCATTTTTATATTTACAATACCTCATCTACTCATGTGAATTACATTTGGATTAACCCTAAGTAACGCGCTGCTTTCAGTGGTCGAGTGGCGACTTCGTTGGCTGCAGAGCTCACGGGCCGAGTAGTCCGGGCAGTTTCCTTTTAAAATTGAATTATTGTTTTCTTTTCGAGAATATGGATGTCTTTGTTGTTTAAAATAATCTCTCATACACACATCCAATCCTAAAAACGTGACGCAGTGAAAGTGATTAGCTAACCAATAGTCTTGTTCTAGTTCAATTCTTTCTCCCCATACTTCCAAATTTAGTTTGATCAAAAATTGTAATAATAGAATGATCTCAGTCATATTGTATGTATATATTGAATTCTTACTCATGGATTGCGATTTGCGACATACTGTGTTTTTGCTTATGAACAGCATACAATATTTGCTCTTTAGTAAATAAAAAAACTTGCCAAAATTTTCAATAATTGATGATTCAAGTATAATGATGTAAATAAAACTTCAATTTAATTACGCATGATAAATCTAAAAAAGCAACAACAATTTCACTATTTTTTCTTAAGAAAAACTTAAAGGAAAGGCGCTTTGTCTCAGAATATGACGTTGCAAATAGCTGCCTTTATGCTTATGAGGGCAGAATAGTCCACCACACGTGAATCGGACATGTCTTCAGAATGTCACGCTCCGATTACTCATAGGGCAACTTCCGTAATCGTGGAAGACACCGTTTCCCGTATGCGAAAAAATCACGAGTACATACACGACTTTGCAAAAGAATTGGACTGTTCGATCTCTCTGATCGACTAGTAAATTCAAGTATCTTCAGAGAGTTAATTATTCAGACTTAAACCGTTTTGAATCTTGGTGGAAAAACAGTTAGTCATTTCAGTATTTTTTAGAGGCCGAGAAATAGCCGATTTAAACTGATGCTATAGGTATAGAAGCGATCGAAACATTAGCGAACATCGTCATTAAATAATGTTAACGAAGCCTTTCGTTTAACAGTTAGATGATATAATTGTTGAACCAACACATGTGTTGATAATTTCATCGAGACCTTAAAACCGATGTTTATGTTTAGATACGAAGTCTGCACGGGATCTGGCTTGCCCATGGATCGAGCAGAAACTGGCCTCCAGCGGGTGGCAACAATTAAGATTATTTTCTTGTCATGAGGCTAATATGGTCAAACATGCTTACAAATAATCAATGAGTCGATTTTGGTGCCTGGTCAACAAACTATTATAAAATCTCGCCCCTCGCATAACTCTAGTGCAAATGTATTTTGAAAACCGTATCTGCCTGGTGTGAAAGGCAATACGCTAATAATTTGAGCACGCTATATTCTATTTGCTTGGCTGATACCTGTTAACCATTTTTCATTGTCGTTTGTTGCTCGCGATAACTTTCAAGGATTTATTGATAAAAATATTTAACAACAGAAAGCCAGCAACTCACATTGTGACTGTCTGTTCTTAAAACGGAAGTTTTATTTTAGAAAATCATATCATGCCAATTTTTACCTTGCAACGTGTTAATCGGTGATGATGTGTAAAGTTAAAGTCTTAAAAAAAACTTTTGATTGCTTACTGTATACATATTGTTAAAATTTGAAAGATTGTATTGAAAACTATGTTCAATTACTGACAACATTTCACGCTTAAATCCCCTAAAATTTACTGTGTTTTATCATTTTCCCGTGGCTTCGAACATGTTTACATGTCTATTACAGCGAATGGATGAAAGAAAATTTATTACATCAGACATCATACGAAGCCCTTGTACGTACGTCCTATTCGGTTGCGGTGTTTACGGGTACAAATCCCCGTACAGAAGATTTCATACATTTATTTTATAATCAGATATATTTGTGTTCATATGCGTGGATTAGGAGTGGACTTAAAAAAACTGTAACGTAAACCACTTATTGCTGAACAACATGCAGAGATTATCGTTTTCGCGTGTATTTTCAATACGGTTTCGTCGAATCCACCTGTCATAAATTGTATTACAGATTGCAATACAGAAATGAAAACAGGTCAATAAACTTAAATAAGTAATATAAATATAAACCTACCAGTTTACATTCGAAACAGCGTATTTTCGATACGCTTCGAAAATCAAAGATATATTATTATTGTGTCTGACATTGCTATCTGTCGGATCGCTGCAAGTGTCACCTTTCATACCATTCCATTTTGCGAAATTTAAATGCACAAGACGGGGGACTACGCGACATGGGCACTACTCTTCAGTCATTCAACAGACTCCGGGTGTCCATTTACCTGTTCGTCTCGCGTTTCATTCCGTTTCCGCTGACACAGGTATCTCGTTACGATTCGGCCTGGTCGGATTTCGTTTCATCTCGTTGGCAAATCGTTGATCGATTTTTTCGACGAGAAAATTGCGCGGCCCGCCATTCGAATTTTTCGTTCAGTGAACAGAATGTGGAGCCGCAGTTCTCCCGCGGACAGATCACACCGTTATCGCAACGGTCGAAATCACAGTAAATGGCTGGAGCTAGAAGATCGTCGAAGTGGGAAAGAAACCGGCATATTTAAAGTTTATGAAATCGAGCTATCCACATCTCAGCTTATCAGGGCTGGTTTCGCTCACCAACCAATAATGCTCGAGATGAGAGAAACCTTTATTGATCTCTATACAATATATATATATAAAGGGTCTTTTTATAAGGACGCTTAGTTTTGAAATGTAAATAAAACAAGTTGTTTGTGAGATTTCGACTAAATTTTAATTTCATTTGTAAGTATATTTTACGGCATTAAATATGGAATATAGCATCAAATGTCTGCCAATATCCATTCATTATAAAATGGGCCATGTCGCTAAAGTTGACTTTTTTGACAAATTTGGGTAAACTTCCAACTGCTCATCAGGCGTTGTCTGTGGTCGTTTACCTGAAGTTCCTTGGTTAGCTGGATTTTATACGGGTGCAGACATAAGGCCCGATTCAAAATTCGCCAAGTTGAAGTCGCAAAAAAGCCAAGTTCTTGTGAACAACGAGAAATAAGCTGCCTTGGATTTTCCTGTACACTTTCACACACAGCAGCAATGTTTTCACCAGATATTGTATTTTGATGACGTACAGGTAGGTGTTGGCCGATTATTTACCAAACTGGTTGACTCTAATTTGGCCACTAAACAATGAATATTCTACTCAGCAGGACAAAGTAACATATTTTGAGCGTCCCTATTGAAATACCCTTTATAAGTATTACAAGAAAATGAGTTATAACTAAGACTGTGGCAAACCAATAGTCAGTTTTTCAATTACTTACTATTTAGTAGTATCCAGCTATTAAGTTCAGTTTTATTCTTGAATTTGGAATTATATTTGTTCCTTTACTTGTGAGATATCTTAATTTTTTGAACAAATATATTAAAGTTCATATTACAATATTTGCTAATCAAGGACACAAAGAATACGACCAAATTTATTTATTTCTTCGGCCGAAACGTTTCACCTGCCCGCAACTTCGAAATCGCTTTCATGCGGGATGGATTGCAATCATTAGACGTAAACATTTCATTACTCGGGCAAAGTAGTAAAATAAATGTGACGTCACACCCTCGCGTATAAAAAGTTGGGGTGCGTTTGACGCCCTCACACACGTACACCCATTTCAACTGATCTGACTTTCCGCTCTTTCCCTTTTTCCTATTTGTGTCGTTTGCGAAATCCGTGTAAACATGTCGCGCCCCTGGTGGAAATTTAGTGAGTTATTATAGTTAGTCGAGCGAATTTGGCGCGAAATTTTTCAAACTTTGCTTTAAAAATAGAACTGAATTTTATGTTTGATCCATTTTTTAAAATCTTTTCATTTCTATCCATCACAAATTTGATTTGATATATTATTACAAATATTTTTTTTTCATATGTCATATCGTCGACTTCCAACTGATTAATTATTGTTAGCTTAAAATTAACGGTTACATAAAAATTGTCTGGAATGTGAATGAATAAGCGATTGTTAAGTATGTCCTAGTCCTATTGCACAGATGTGTCAAGAGGTTCATTTGAGGTGATTGTGAATTTAGTTCATTTTCCATACATACCCAAATCACAATTTTACAAGCCTTGTACACCATTGATGCACAACCTTTTTGAGGAAAGGGCCAAATAATCAATTCTCAGGTAGTTCGTGGGCCGCATGGGTAATAGCGATTCAATGATCGATATTTCTAGTGTATATAAAATTTCGTCGAAAAATATCGTCCGTTGTAAAGTTCTGAAGAAAAAAAGAAACTGAAGAATATTTCGGCCGAAAGTTGGTATTTATGAAAAATTGGTGAGTGAATCAAGGTCATGAATTTTGCTTGTACTATATTACCGTGTCCTTATATTGCCTTGAATAATAAATTATTGTATCTTGTTCCGTTTCGTATCGATTAAAAATCTACTAAACAAGTTAATAATCTCCCAATACAAAAGGAAATTCTTCTTTTTTAAGATTTTTTTTATACACCTTCATCAATTGCAGAGGCAAGATTTTGGCAAGAACCCGACAATGATAGACGACACCCTGTTTTTAACTGCTTATGTTTCAGTAGTCTTAATTAACCAATAATAATACCATCAATTTGTACATCAGTGGTTGACAACCATCTGTAAATGACCACCCCGAATACATTGCTAACGACCAAGGGCCACATATTAAAAATATCTGGCAGAGAAAGTTAGAAGCTTAATGTTGAATCAAAAAATTGTTAAGGCGTCACGCGTTCTCGAAATATTAAAAGGCTTGTTGTATTAGAGCCTCTGATTGCCGACCAGTAATTTATATTTTAATATCCTTCAATAATTATTTAGGCCAGTTTTAACATGAAAATACATACAGTCGATGAATGATTTTTTTTAACACCTAAGCTTTGCTGCAGAAACAAATAAATAGCGAAAGTTACATTGACTTCTATTTTACGTAAATATATATATTTTGTATTATGACGCGTGTTTCTTTCTCTCGCAATGTTCGATTCAATTGATAACACATTGCTTAAAATCGTCATATTATCTATGAAATATGTCGTCGTTTGTAACATTATTTTGTTGGTTTATTTATAATTTGAGCGACCTCCCCATAACCTTCCGAAACGTCGCTCGGCTGCGCTGCTTCGTTCTCAAGAGCCAATAGTCCCCTCGTTTTAAAAGCAAGCGCAAATGTGTGTGAATATATGTATGAATGACATATAAACATACATATTATATTATTGTATCGCTGTGTGCAGTGTATGGATACAAAATAATGTTTCGCTCCCTCGCTCCGAATAATTTGCCTCGCTTCGCAAGTCGACTGCATTTCATACGTGCGGTGCCCGATATCTCGCGAAGACAAAAAACTATTCGAATGCGATATGGTAATTTTAAATTTCATTAGATCCCATTCGAACAGGTAATCGTCACACGTGACGTCTGGAGAATATCGGTGACACTGCGTTCGAGAGATTGGTTGAATATTTTATTAACGACTGTAACCTCCTTAAATCACTTTTAATTAAGGTGTTAACTGTCAATTCTCGGTGTGAGGGCACTATATTAATAAAAATATCATGTTTTTTGAAGATCAGGACCGGTTTCGATCATCGTGACCAACTTCAACCGATGGTATATAAATAGAAACAGGGTTGTTTATTTCAATTTGGGAAAGCCGTACATTTGAATTCCATTTATTGCAATCAATTTTTGAAAAGGAGTCGTCAAAAATATTTTTTCATTTGAATTATGTATGCCGCCATAAAATACATAATAAACGTGCAACTTCTGAAGTCGATTTGGAATATTTTCCTCCCACACCGTTTCGCCATTACCATCACCTATGTATTATCGAAGCATTTTTGTGACGATGTTTCTTTTCAGGTATTTTTTTTGTGTTGCTCAAACAAGTAGTTTTTTTCAATTTTGAATCAAATTAAGAATGGAAAAATGTGTATTAATTATTACATTTTCACACGGCCGAGCCTCTCGACTCTCGACTCACTATTCGCGTCGCAGGACTTCGTTTTGTAGCGCTGTGTTTGCGAATCTCTTCCGTTTCCTGCTGTCCATTAAAAAGACAATTTATGATGCCATTCGAGATGGAATCTTCTCATCCGCTTTGTTGCATCACACACACACACTCATACTCGACCTGGCGTTTCTCACGATCATCATCTTTTAACACCGCCGCTGTTAGCTCACTGAAACATAATATAATGTTTTCATTTTTTTAAAGTACTAATGTTAAAATTTACACTTCGATTGACGATATAATCAAAACAAATAATGCACTGTACCAAAGTATACATTAAAAGAAGTAAACCTCAAATTTGGAAACGTGAAACTAATACCACAATAAAGACAGATTGCAGCATATGTTTAACCTTTGAATATTATCATCACTTTATTATTACCCTGTGGTAGGTGTGTTTTTTTTGTTCAATTGATGAGACGAATAGGTTACTTGAATGTAAAATTGAAAGCTTGTTGATTTACTTAGTGTGATACGTTATACGTTGATTTGGAATGTTTGGTCGCTTAGTCTTGTCTTAAGCTATGTCCCTTCCCTATAAGGAGCAGCTGGCCACCAAACGGTGTCTTAAACAGTATCCTGTTGCCCGTCAGTCGGTTTGTTGTTTCGTGGAAATCTATGTTTATTTAGCGCACTCGGTTATCTTCAGATTCTGGACGAATTCAAACCACCGCTCTGCGTGTTGTCATTTTAGCATAATCATTACAAATAACTACGTTATGTATATGCGTATAAGTACACGCTGCGAAAATGTATGTTTGAATGACTGACTGCATGCTACATTTCACCTGATCGCAACTTGAATTGAACTGAAAAAAAAGAACCTAGCTTCATACATAAATAATAATAAATTATGTTTGTTATTCGTATTTATTGTAATGGCAAGGCGACCGTTGTTTGAACAGCTATTACCGCCGAGCTTGTCTCCGGTTTTATCAGGTGCGTCTAATTGTATTTACCTATCGTGTACCTATGCCTACTCCATTTTGTAATATTAACCTGATTTTGTAAATGCCTCCACTATTCGACCATGTCTAGAATACAATATTCTGAAGTATTTTTCCGGAGCTGTTTACGCCAAGAAATGTCAAGTGGTGCTCTCTTACTCTACATTGATTATTGAATTTGCAAATTGATTCAATGCTACTGAGTCAGCTTTAATCTATAAAACGGTACAGTATTTTAAATTAATCATTTACCATCTATGGCACCCGCAAACGTCATACACGAATTAATGCAATGCAAATCTAATCATGTGAATCCAAAAACAATTATTGAAAAAGACAGTTAAACTATTCTCCGTTTTCCAGAATCGGAATGGGGTGAAAATTTAAGAAATAAATTATTAAATAGGAGATCCTTGACCAAAGCCCATAAACCAAACTCCGACATCACGACTCCTACACTGCGAGCAAACTGACTATTTCTCCGTACTATTAATAGTTTTGTATTTAACAATATATAAAATAACAGCCTTGGAAGAGAGAAAATAGTTATTATGGTAAACCCTAACCGTAATAATTTATCATGAACCGCTTCGTCAGTCGAGTTGATCTCGAATCATGGATCACTGGTAAACGATAAATGATCGTGTAACGATCATCTGCTGTTTTGCATACCAATGACTTCGTTATTCATTCAATAATAATGGATGGATACTTTGATCGATGAGATGTCTTCATTTGCATACATTTGCTGATCACCATAATTATTATTACGTGCAGTTTCAATGCTGCAACCATTCAGGAGTTTAAATTCAACGTAGAAAGATTTACTTCTGAATCATCGCAGATACAGTAGTAAATTCTACTAAACAATTTTTTTAAATCTTAAATGCTATAGAACTTAGACAATGTCGCATTGAGATATAGTTGTCATGAAAAAAGATAATTCGTCTGCAATTCCTCCCCAAAAATAATATGCGCATAAGTATATAAGTAAATCTATTATTTGACAAACTATTATTATATATTTAACTAATGATTTGATGAATTAATAATTTCATCTGGAATCATTCTGTGTAAAAAAAATGAATGGAAAATTTGTTCTTATTTTAATTATTTCTTTGCACTGAGACGGTATTTGTTATATTTGTTGTATTTTACACGATTGACACCTAACTCGTTACGCACGTGAATTTTTCTTAGTATTGAAACTTGAATTTTTTTTTTTTAAATAATAACGCATGTTTATGTGAAACGAAGAATTTTCTTTACTACAAGTAGAAACCTCATTCCAAAAGATATCGGTAGGCTTATAAAAAATCTATTATATGAAGAAATTCTTGTAATCTTTTATGATCACCTCAATGTGGACTGGTGAAAACTGTATTAACTATGCGCATTTGGTATTTCATACTTTCCGATTTGAAAGTGGAAGTAGAAAGCATTCGCACTTATTTTATTTGAGTTTATTTTTGTTTTTTGGTGTAACGAAAATAAGTAGGTTAGGTTTTTTGCCCGCTATAATTTGATAAATTGCAAACGTAGTATTATTGTCATGATATGTTGATATTTATGCGGTTAGTCAAGTTTGATAAATACCTCATCCAATCAAAACGATCAAACATTGGCGACGAGTACTGCGGCTTCGTACTGTGATATAATAACGATAACCAAAAACTGGTAATGCTATATTGCGATTATGAAGACCGAGTGCGAGTCCAGCCTCTGAGGAAGCCGCAAAGGCGGATGGCGCTGCCCAATCATTCGCAATCAGTAACGTATAAAAAAACAATTGCCATTTGTTGGATTGTCTTGTTGCGAGGCGTGCCGCAAAAACGAAATGATTGCGGATTTTTTTGAGCTGCGATTTTATTGTTGGCAAAACAAAATCACCCTTACACCGAGGCAATTGTTTCGTAAGCAGTTTAATCTCTCCACAAGCAGTGCGGTTGAACTTTACAGCAATAACACCTTGGCTTCCGGACTAGATTGAAAACATTAGATTGATGCATTACTCTTATCGGGATCATTGAGATGACTGAATCCAATGGACCACTTGGTTGATAGATTGCCCGTTTTCCAAAAAAAAAACGTTTTTAGAATTCTGCTACTGAATAGTTAACTAGAGCTAAAAGGTGCGCAGTATAATCAAAATTAAATACATACATATATTTGAGTTTAATATAAGTTACAGGGGGACTAATAGATATCAAAATCCAAATGTACATTTTCACATGAAATCATCGTTTTTTTCTCCTAAAGTATTACAATATTCTTGGGTTTTTTCTATACCGCTGTTTTCCAACTCCAACGTGCTAAGGTGATGGCAAGCTTACTATTTTCTCAAAGATACACCGGCAGAATTAGTGGGATTGAAAATACCATTGTTTCTATCTTTGATGTCGCAATGGCCTGCTGGTTTTTTTATGAAGTGTAAATTACAATGCGGAATCAAATATGGCAAAATTTCAATTTTATTAATTATTAATTCTTTTTGACTATTTCAATTTTTAGCGGCTTTTAAGTGTCTGATAATAATATTAACAATTTATCGCGATAACGATTACTACGATATAGAAGATATTCAGATCTCTGCGAAAACCCCAACACAGGTTTCGAATATATTATTTACTATGCATATTTAAATAATTTATAAAAAAATTCAACTCGAATAGATTATTTTATTCTACAATGAGTTAAATTCTATCAGACATCTCAGTGCTTTGGCTGGTCCTTTCAAATGCGTTAGAAAGTCAGGTCAATCGCTGGAAGGTGGCGTGTTCAACTTCCGACATGTAATTTACTATAATTTAATGATACGATCTTTATCACATGCGTGTATTGTATAATACTTCCGTGCTTGATACATTTATTTCATCTGACATTCAAGCGAAATATCGATAGATCATAGGATTGGGGAGCAGTTGAGCGAATCGCGTTCAACCACTCCTTTTGAAATCATATACCGTTACGGAACTCCCACAGTCGGCAGTCCATCCATCGAATGTGTATTTTGCTAGATTACATGACTTATACAATTATTGATAGTGAGAGAGTATCAGAGAATCTTTACTGCTGACGGATGGCTTAAAGTAACCTTTTCATGTCTTCGACTTCACTGATCTCCGTCATTGATTGATCGAAGTTTATAAAAAAATCTACTTCTCAATTCGGGGTCTCGTTGTGTCATTTACTGCGTATGTTGAACCTTATCCATCTAATATTCGCACAGTCCATACTTAATTTCGTCACACGTTCTTCACCCATTCTTGGAGCAATGAAATGTCTTGATGCAAACAGTAATTTCCCTACTTCCTATAAAATTATTACCAAAATAAATAACACTGCATTTTTTAATTAACGGTATTTATATGGTCTTGTTTATCGCCTTTCCTTTGTAGAAATGTATACAAATTGAATTCGAATATCTTTAAAAAATGTGCTCATGTATAATGATTTACGACATCGAACAATATTATTTATTTCAAGAAGAAAACTTACTATGACGCAAAACTATAAAACAACGATAAAGTGATTAGGGTTTTTACGTAACCAGTAGAGTTATGTTTTTTGGTGTTGTAATATAGCAGGCGACATGTTAATGCTTATCACGATTATGTTTAATTTTAACGTGAACATCGACATTTTTTGCTAAGTGTACATGTTTGCAAGTATGTATGTACTCATATTTTAAAGGTTGGTTCGACACACCTGTGAAAATCATTTGGCAGGTGAGTCACCGGCCGCCGTCTGCCGCTGGCGTTTTTTTCTCACCAATTTCTAAGTCGGTCATCATCATCTCGATTCGCTCGCCTCGCTATCTTCGCGATTCGACGCATTCGGCTTGTAAGGCAACATTATGTGTACCCGAGCACCTACCGCAAGCCATATTATTGCACAACACTAGACTTCTTTAGTTATCGATAAATAATTCGGCCACGTTGGGAATTTCGGTGCATAAAGGTCAATCGATAGCATTTTAAATATAATTGATATCCTGTAATTGAGTTAAATTAGGTTAAGGTCATATGAAGTCACAATACATCAGTCAAATTAAATATTATTTCCTTACCATACTTGCTATGTGAATAGCAGTACATATGTTACAGTGAAACTGTATTCTCAGTGAAAATGTATCAAGTAATAGATTTGTATGACCAGATGATTTCACTGGTCAAGATCATTGAAATTGTTCGCCCAAGTCGATGATTTGCCGGCCTAAAATTTTGGTTTGCTTCAATGAAACAAAATCAGCAAGTAATTTCATAAACCAATGAAAAACACAGACAAACATAGGGCTGAAGATAGGGCGGTCAAATTTAATTTCAATGACAGCTTGGAGAAGAATATATAATATTTTCACTGAGAATACAGTTTCACTGTAACACATATACCTAGCATATAAATATTTAATATTATACTAAATTGTCGGGTGGGCCCGTGTTCTAGAGATCTATTCTGTTCGAAGAGACCAACGTATGTCGACGTATAGAAAAAATTAGACGCCGTAACGCATTAATATTTATAGAATAAAATATATCCATTACAGGACCATAGCAAACTCCGTTTTATCACCAATAAATTAAAAGTAGCATGGATGCAATGGACATTCTTGGACGTTCGTAAAAGGGAAGGGAGTGTGTGCAGTTATCAACCGGTGATTCAAACGTGTCCATAATTTTATATTGACAATAAACAATTCTTGATATCAAAATGAATTACTGGTTCTTATGCATGCGAGTTCTTTTTTATACCTTCTGCGTAAAGAGTTTGAAATGGAGCGAGGAAGTTATATTAGTGTTTTTATTTCACGGAGCAACATAATATACAATTTACAATCTCATATGCAAGTTAGGATCAAGCCGTTTCATATTACATAAGTAAAAAAATAGTAAATGGCAAAAAAACATACTCTTAAGAGTCTTCAATCAGGTACAGGAGAAATTTTTAAAAAAATTACATAAATAATATATATTTAAAAAATTATTGTCAGTGTTACTGTAAGTTGTTCAAATGTATTTCATTTAGTCGGAGCGCATACAGCGAGCAAAATGAAATCGTTTTTTTTTAAACTGAAGTCAAAACATGCTGTACTTATAGCATGATGTTGAAAAATGATTCAATGTAATAAAATAGTCTAACAATGGGAAGGTCTTCATGTTCTTCAGGGTGTAAATGAGTTGATCACGAGACATTTTTTCTGGAAAAGTACATTTACAAACAATGAAGCAGTCCTAGTGGACAAAGTGTCACGAAACACTTTGTCAATGCTGTTGTTTCATTGAGAAGCTTACAATGATTTATCGTCGGATGAAAATGATTGCATCAGATAAATACTTTGATAGATAATGTAATTTATGATAATTATCAGTGTTTTATATTTTTTGATAAATGAAATATGCTTTGGTGGGCGTTATTTAAATTTCATAGTGATGTCATCTCTCAAGACATTTTATAAATAAACATAACCTGACA
Source organism: Himalopsyche kuldschensis (assembly GCA_028554975.1). Classification (NCBI taxonomy): domain Eukaryota; kingdom Metazoa; phylum Arthropoda; class Insecta; order Trichoptera; family Rhyacophilidae; genus Himalopsyche; species Himalopsyche kuldschensis. The sequence continues at coordinate 2,484,618 of JAHFWI010000058.1, read as the reverse complement.
ACGACTGCAAATAAAAGTTTGCTGAACTCTCATTTGGCTGTGGCCTATGATATCACGATGGCAATACTTTTTTATTACATTGTTTATTAATTTATAGTTACCATATTCATACTATGAACTCTTTTCATTGTTTGTCCTCATCGATCTGACACATACTAATAGTGTCCAAGACCACAATGAAACACTAATAAATTCATTTTACAGTAGTCAGTGTTGCCACCTATAACGGAACTCATGATATGAGAAACACATTTGAGTTTGGCCTTTAGTTTGTAACAATTTTCTCGCTGTATTTTTAGACGATATATATTGTTTATCATTAAAATCGCATGACTTTAGTTTATTAGACTCAATAGCAATTAATTACATTGGAACTAATGAATTTATTTGTCACGTTGTAATTAAAGAGTTAATTAAAATTTCTTTACGTGTTAATATTATGGAATTATAAAATATAATGAATTTTATCTCAAAATAATTATGAACGTAATGTATTTAAATACAAACAATTCAAAATATTTGCTTGGTTGATAAAACCGCACTGGAGGACCTGGCCTGCCTCAAGTACGAGATGAAATGAAAACATACACAACTTTGCACTCGTAGTGTGTGCCTCGTATCGAATCAGTTATGTTTGTTTAGATACGTGCTATGAACGGAATGATTAAAACTTAGGTAGCAAATTAGATTCCACCATTACTTCACCATTACTAAATTCTTGAGCTAAATTGATTAAGATTACTTTGAAATAAGCATATTCGGTAATTCAACGAAACCTCGTGCCATGGACGACTTTACAACAAATAGATTATTATAATACAGACTCATTACCATTGACAATGACTTGAAAGAACCGATACAATATTGATAATTATGGTAGGTATACAATTTTAAAGTAAGATTGAGTCATATGAACTGAATGTCAGTAGAAATCTAGTTCTTTGACTTTTACCGAATATTGTAAACGTAAAAGTCATCACGTCGTTTTGTTTTGTTTTTATTAAAAAAATACACCAGAGTTTAATCTTTAAAATATAATAAATCGCATATGCCAAACGAGTACAAAACGTTAATGATTAGTCAAGAGTTAAGACACGAGCAACGCCAATGGTTTTTACAAATACCACTTTTTATCGGGAACGTTACTGGTATAAAAGCGATCAGACTATTTAAAAAAAAGTACATGGAAAGTAATTTTCCGCATCAACGTTATTTATTGTCTGCGCGGCTTTTACTAGAATCGGAAAAAACCGGTTCATCTCCAGTGTTTCTCGCGCTCTTCTACCAGGCGCACAGAACAGGCGAACGGTATTTTATTCACTTCGATGTGATATTATGAACCCGCGAGAGTGCTCTTACATTTTATTCTCGAGTCGTTCCATAGTAATAGCTCGTTTGCCGGCGTAAGTGCATGATTCGGACTGCATATTGATTACGTTCAACCGCGTGTCTGTCGCAGCATCTGTCAAAGTGACGTTTCACTAGGGTGTTTATATTTTGTGTGTCAGCTGATGCTTGTTTGCTGGTTTGAGCGCCACAATAACTAAAGATTTCATCTCGGTATAAGTGTATTATTAATTAATGGAATATTTGTCCTATATTTATAATTGTTTTTGCTACCAAGGCTTTCACGACGTGTTTCTTTAAATCTATTTATTATAAACGGATTCTTCCAAAATATCCCCACAATATTTTTTTATATGTATCGTATTGTCATTCATGGTTTGCGGTCGTGGGTTGAATTTATTGAGATGTTGGAAAATTGCGTGCCTTAAATTATTGACTAACAAAATCGACTCTTTACCTATGTTGTTAATTTATTATGATGTATTTCTTTGTGCAACTTACGCAGTTTTTCCTCATTACCTTCACTACGGAAGATAAATCGGTTAGTAAATGAAATTATAGATATATTAGCTATATTTTTCGTTGTGGATAAATTTTAATTGAAATTAAAGGACCGACAATTTTTAATATTTTTAAAAATCTAAACGCCACTATAACTGTATTCTGTTGGTAGTAACGTTTCGAATAATACATTATTTTATATTTCCGTTTATAATAATTGACCATGCAATTAAGCCAAAATAGACGGATTAACCTCGGACGATCAAGGTCAATGGCACCAATAAACACAATGGCTGACTGACTGTCCATCGTTAATCACTATCTAGGCCGAAATATATGTTCAACCCAGATAAATGCTCTCTTGTGTTATCACTTATCACTGAAATGTAAAGGAAAGGTTTGAATCTCAGGTTGTTAATCTAGTTCGAGTCAAATTGAACCACGACTCGAGACTGACTTTTTGTTTTTGTTTTTAGTCCATCTCAAATGACCATTGCATGAATTTAGAATACGAAGCTTTCTTTCGCCGAGCTCAATCTTTATGGTCTAATGACCAACATTGGCGTGCGTTTCGTAATTTTTACTCGGATATTATCAGGCTAAGAACATAAATATAACTATCAGATAATCTTATACCGTATTTTGATTTTTGGTTGGCTAAGTTACTGTATTATTGCCGGTCCCGTAGTCAAGTGGTCAATGATCCACACACATGAGCGTATATTTTTCAATCGATATGGATTGGTATCCACATACATCAGGGGTTCTTAACCTTATTGAAACCCGGGAACATTTGAGATTGCAGAGGATAATAGTGAAGGGCGCAGACCGGATTTAAAAAAACAAATCCTACGTCCCTGGTACATATTTACTAATTTATATCATTATTTCCTGCGAAGCTTTACTCATGTCTTACATTCATGTACTATTTTTTAATTTACCTTGAAAAATGTTTTAAATAACCATACAGTTACATTCAGATGAAAACTTCTTTTTATATTTAATAATTTCAATAAATAAAATACAATTCTGATAAAATTTGGGTTTTTTCGTTATTTGATACTTTGTAATGGGCGCACGACAATAGCTCCGCGGGCACATAGTTAAGAACCCCTAACATGCATGGACGTCGGTGATGTTTTCATCTCTTCTTATCTGCCTTATCCCATTATGAAAATGCTACGTTTGCTATCTGCATTCCTTATAAAATAGCTCCCGTACAGACACATTCATATATCGATTTTTCAATTTGTATCCAAAACATGGATGTTTTTACCAATTATTATTTACTGTCTATCTGATCATGAAAACGTTACGAAAAGAAAGCGATCATCTAATTGCTATTATTTTTCTAATTGTAACGTGAGTAAATTAAAAGAAAATCAATTTGAAATTAATTGCATACATTTATTCTAATATGCACTGCACTGACTCCTTCGGCCCTGACTCATGGTACAAATGGTTTCACTTCATTACGTTTTTTCACCTGTAAAGTAAATTATTGTTCTCTTATCCCTGCTAGATTCACCCGTGGAAATAAAACCGCGGCTTAGTTTCTTACAATATTATTCTTTTGAGTTCCTTCTCACAAAACTTTGGTAGTTGATAAAACGTATAAAGATAATGCATGCATCATCGCTCAAGTAACATTTTAAGAATACATAGCTTGTAGCAACTTTTATAATGTATGTTTATATTATAATCGTTATCCAACACTGAAATATATCACTACAGTTCCAATTGGTTAATCTCATTTGTGGATGCCTCTTGTAACCAGGGCTGTGGAGTCGGAGTCGTGGAGTCAGGGCTTTTTGGCTGGAGTCGGAGTCGGAAATTTTGAAAAGTTTGAATTTTTATTTTTTGCATTTAAATGTCAAATTTGGCTTTTGGTCGCTTTGATAGGGTTGATATTTGATTGATTACACATAAATAGAAAAATTACGGAAAAGTGACGATATTATACTTTTTTAGTCGGAGTCGTGTTTTTGGTCAATGTTAGGAGTCGGAGTCGCAGTTTTGGTAAATGCTGGAGTCGGAGTCGGAATTTTTTTTACCGACTCCACAGCCCTGATTGTTACACATATAATTCGGAAACAGATCTTATTATAATATAACATTGTCCCACGCTATCCGTCTGCCAATTGTTTGCCAGTCCTGCTTCAAATGGCTCGAAAACATAATTTCATGCCGTTTCCAGATGAATGTGCATTCGTCTTTTTTCAGTTGCATCATCAGAAATGCAATAGTTTCAATTTATTAAAGTATTTCACGATTTTGTTTTTATTTTATTTTTAAGTCTCGTAATTTTATATTTGTTGATATTTTTCAAACGATTTACAGTGATGCACCGATTAAATTCGGATGATTAATTCTGTATTTATCTTTGAGATTAATTTTTACTATTACATGATTATTTGTCAGATCAGGGTTGTCAATCTCACGTGAAGATGAATGGCGTAATTCAAAATAGATTTCGAATACAATTGAAGACGTATCAGATGTCTTAAAAATGCAATGTTACCTACGTATGTCATTGCGGCAACATATGATAGGGTATGTACAGTATTTAAAAAAAAGATGAAGCTGTTATGGGTCGTTAAGGCATCCATCCATAATAATCATAAACCGTGGATTTTTAATAATAGTTACCACTTTTACCCACCACTAGTTAAATAATTTTCCTCAGCTGAAAAAATCTCCCACTAAAAACTCTCACGTACACTTGTTTCTTCAATTAGATTTCGATTAAGTGGAGTTTATTTCTTAAAACTAATAGATATTCATATCTTCCTTGAAAATATCTATATTCTATGTTTGAATGTATCATTTAAATTTAAAATTTAATTTTAAGCAAAAATTCAATTTCCTATCGGTTCAAGTGATCCGCAGCTTGATGACATGTTGGATTGATACACTTAAGTACTGAATGCTTAAAGTGACATGGAATACATGGTCAAATTTGATGAATTGGTAAAAAAAAAACTAACAGCCGTTTACTAATCCGACGATGTAAAATAACTTGCGAATAATTCGCGAATCAAATAACAAATACATATTTAATCAGTCCATTAGTAAATTGATACTGTGCATAAATAATTTGATCACAACTGCCAAATTTTCCGTGCACACACGTCACTCAAAGAAACATCATTCATGGTTGACTAATTGAGTCATCATAGATTAGTGTGAACAGATGACATCCATACATTTTACCAAAAATACAGTTAGTTTACAAGAGCAAATTCCAACAAATGGCCACTGTATATCAAATAAATTCGAATGCGAAAAACGAATAGAAAAAAAAAGTTTTCACTTTAGAATGTGGTTCTTCTAACGATTTCATGTTCATGTGACTTTATCTCGTAAATTGTTTATATAAAAATACAGTAGAACCGCTCTCGTGCATACATCGTTATCACATATTTCGCAGTCATCGTGCTTGACAGTATTTCGCGGTACCTATAACCAAAGCACCAAATTTAACAAAAAAATCACCGATCAGTGAAAAGATATATCATCCGTCAAATCTTATGATATTTTACAATATGCAGAGAAACTATGCTAATCCAAATTTCATTACACATTGAGTGCCCGTAGCGGTCATCCTATTATTAAACGTTTAATTCGTCTTATTCGTAAGGTAAGAAAAATCTCACATTTTTTTTTACCCTATTCCCCTGCTATGAGTCGTGTCTCGGGTCATAAGAAGTCACTATTTCCGTCCAATCCAATCGTTCGGAAGTCTTTCATTATTTTACTTGCATTCCTGGGTGTTCCCTTTTCTTCCCGACGATAATGGAAGCTGTCCGCGATATCATGCTTCGTTTCTCCTCACACCTTTCAACATCTCGTCCTCTGCATGTGGCGTACTGGGAATCTGCTGCGAGGGTTTCATTTTACAGATTCCCCGCTATTACGCGAAATTATACTTTGAAGACAGTATTTGCGTGCGAATGGTATTGCGAGCTGTAATTATCTTGATATATAATTTATACATTATATATGAACTTGAATATAAAGGGTATTTCAATAGGGACTGCTGTCAATATGTTACTTTGTCCTGCTGAGTAGATTATTCATTGTTTAGTGGCCAAATTTGAGTCAACCAGTTTGGTAAATAATCGGCCAACACCTACCTGTACGTCATCAAAATACAATATCTGGTGAAAACATTGCTGCTGTGTGTGAAAGTGTACAGGAAAACCCAAGGCAGCTTATTTCTCGTTGTTCACAAGAACTTGGCTTTTCTGCGACTTCAACTTGGCGAATTTTGAATCGGTCCTTATGTCTGCACCCGTATAAAATCCAACTAACCAAGGAACTTCAGGTAAACGACCACAGACAACGCCTGATTGGGTTCTAGAGCAGTTGGAAGTTTACCCAAATTTGTCAAAAAGTCAACTTTAGCGACATGGCCCATTTTATAATGAATGGATATTGGCAGACATTTGATGCTATATTCCATATTTAATGCCGTAACATATACTTACAAATGAAATTAAAATTTAGTCGAAATCTCACAAACAACTTGTTTTATTTACATTTCAAAACTAAGCGTCCTTATAAAAAGACCCTTTACATAGATACCGTTATCATTAAGATAACTAGTCGAATGTGATATGATATATTGCATGTATATTATGTATAACTGTTTTTTTCATAAAATCGACAATACATAACAATACATTTTTTCAAATAAGTAAATCATAAAATCCCAAATTTATATTGTAAACTGATCAGGGCTGGTTTCGCGCATTGCTAAGGGATCACTGTCCGTCGACATAATTTTTAACCAATATTGTTTTCTTATAATTTCAATGACATCCATGCTAACCGGTGGTAAATAAATAGGTACCAGGTCGGTCATTGATTTCTTTCAATTTTTTTTATATCCGTCCGAAGTTAAAAAAAACAAGTTTTACCGATCACATCAATAAAAGAAAACGCGCAATTAGATTAACATCAGTCAAAAATGGCTCGTTCCCAGTGCAGTACGCATTGTCAAACGATTCCTCACAAAATAGTAAATCAGGTATTTCATTAGGTTCGTATTCTTTCCATCCTTACTCTCTTCGAAAAAGAGGTTGAGCAACTGATAACAAGCAGTTCTCGTAGAAAAATATATGTTGAGATAAGCTCCGTGAGGAGTTTATATGCTTCAAGTTAACAGCGAACATGGTTTCTTACTTCATTAGACAGACATGTGAAGACCGTGGGTCGCTTCAAACTAATATTTTTTTTTGAGGGCCGCAGAAAATGTAACATTCTGAAAATATTTTGACGTATAAATCAATCAAATTTTGAATATCATTACCCCCTAACTTTGCGCCGCGGGCCACAAAAATATCATTCACAGACCGCATTTCGACCGCGGGCCCCACTCTGTAAGTCACTTCATTAGAGTATTTCATATTAGTTTTGTAAGTTTCTAAATCGTTATACCATATTAGTCAGTATTGTCATCAAAAACTGAAAAGAATATTCAAAAATAAAACTGTGAACTGCACGTTACGCCCTTGATTTTAAAAACAAATAAAAGGGAGCACCATCTTGAAAAAATAATATACACACTTCAGACCATGCGTAAAACTTCAGTTCAAACACTGTGAGAACGTTCAATAAATAAAATTTATGACCAAATGTGACATAAAAAAATATCGCTTGCAACGAAAAATTCACAAAAAAAACACATGTTGAAATTAAGAACGCCGTCACTTTTTACGACTTTTTATTATCTAAATGTCTAGATCAATTAGTATTTATTTTATCTTGTCTGAAATCGCAACATAGAAATTGGTAAAAATATGAATAAAAAAACTTTATAGTCTTGCCGCCATAGAAGCGGCATTCGAGTAATACGGCAAACTTCCAATGCCGCTTGTATGGCGGCACTCGAGTGGTAAGAGTTAAGTCTCGTAATTTTATATTTGTTGATATTTGTCAAACGATTTACAGTGATGCACCGATTAAATTCGGATGATTAATTCTGTATTTATCTTTGAGATTAATTTTTACTATTACATGATTATTTGTCAGATCAGGGTTGTCAATCTCACGTGAAGATGAATGGCGTAATTCAAAATAGATTTCGAATACAATTGAAGACGTATCAGATGTCTTAAAAATGCAATGTTACCTACGTATGTCATTGCGGCAACATATGATAGGGTATGTACAGTATTTAAAAAAAAGATGAAGCTGTTATGGGTCGTTAAGGCATCCATCCATAATAATCATAAACCGTGGATTTTTAATAATAGTTACCACTTTTACCCACCACTAGTTAAATAATTTTCCTCAGCTGAAAAAATCTCCCACTAAAAACTCTCACGTACACTTGTTTCTTCAATTAGATTTCGATTAAATGGAGTTTATTTCTTAAAACTAATAGATATTCATATCTTCCTTGAAAATATCTATATTCTATGTTTGAATGTATCATTTAAATTTAAAATTTAATTTTAAGCAAAAATTCAATTTCCTATCGGTTCAAGTGATTCGCAGCTTGATGACATGTTGGATTGATACACTGAATGCTTAAAGTGACATGGAATACATGGTCAAATTTGATGAATTGGTAAAAAAAAAACTAACAGCCGTTTACTAATCCGACGATGTAAAATAACTTGCGAATAATTCGCGAATCAAATAACAAATACATATTTAATCAGTCCATTAGTAAATTGATACTGTGCATAAATAATTTGATCACAACTGCCAAATTTTCGGCTCCGTGCACACACGTCACTCAAAGAAACATCATTCATGGTTGACTAATTGAGTCATCATAGATTAGTGTGAACAGATGACATCCATACATTTTACCAAAAATACAGTTAGTTTACAAGAGCAAATTCCAACAAATGGCCACTCGTATATCAAATAAATTCGAATGCGAAAAAACGAATAGAAAAAAAAAGTTTTCACTTTAGAATGTGGTTCTTCTAACGATTTCATGTTCATGTGACTTTATCTCGTACATTTTTTATATAAAAATACAGTAGAACCGCTCTCGTGCATACATCGTTATCACATATTTCGCAGTCATCGTGCTTGACAGTATTTCGCGGTACCTATAACCAAAGCACCAAATTTAACAAAAAAATCACCGATCAGTAAAAAGATATATCATCCGTCAAATCTTACATATTTTACAATATGCAGAGAAACTATGCTAATCCAAATTTCAGTACACATTGAGTGCCCGTAGCGGTCATCCTATTATTAAACGTTTAATTCGTCTTATTCGTAAGGTAAGAAAAATCTCACATTTTTTTTACCTTATGAATAAGCCATCCCTGCTATGAGTCGTGTCTCGGGTCATAAGAAGTCACTATTTCCGTCCAATCCAATCGTTCGGAAGTCTTTCATTATTTTACTTGCATTCCTGGGTGTTCCCTTTTTCTTCCCGACGATAATGGAAGCTGTCCGCGATATCATGCTTCGTTTCTCCTCACACCTTTCAACATCTCGTCCTCTGCATGTGGCGTACTGGGAATCTGCTGCGAGGGTTTCATTTTACAGATTCCCCGCTATTACGCGAAATTATACTTTGAAGACAGTATTTGCGTGCGAATGGTATTGCGAGCTGTAATTATCTTGATATATAATTTATACATTATATATGAACTTGAATATAAAGGGTATTTCAATAGGGACGCTCAAAATATGTTACTTTGTCCTGCTGAGTAGATTATTCATTGTTTAGTGGCCAAATTTGAGTCAACCAGTTTGGTAAATAATCGTCCAACACCTACCTGTACGTCATCAAAATACAATATCTGGTGAAAACATTGCTGCTGTGTGTGAAAGTGTACAGGAAAACCCAAGGCAGCTTATTTCTCGTTGTTCACAAGAACTTGGCTTTTCTGCGACTTCAACTTGGCGAATTTTGAATCGGTCCTTATGTCTGCACCCGTATAAAATCCAGCTAACCAAGGAACTTCAGGTAAACGACCACAGACAACGCCTGATTGGGTTCTGGAGCAGTTGGAAGTTTACCCAAATTTGTCAAAAAAGTCAACTTTAGCGACATGGCCCATTTTATAATGAATGGATATTGGCAGACATTTGATGCTATATTCCATATTTAATGCCGTAAAATATACTTACAAATGAAATTAAAATTTAGTCGAAATCTCACAAACAACTTGTTTTATTTACATTTCAAAACTAAGCGTCCTTATAAAAAGACCCTTTACATAGATACCGTTATCATTAAGATAACTAGTCGAATGTGATATGATATATTGCATGTATATTATGTATAACTGTTTTTCATAAAAATCGACAATAAATAACAATACATTTTTTTCAAATAAGTAAATCATAAAAATCCCAAATTTATATTGTAAACTGATCAGGGCCGGTTTCGCGCATCTCGCGCATTGTCAAGTGATCACTGTCCGTCGACATAATTTCGAAGGTTAACCAATATTGTTTTCTTATAATTTCAATGACATCCATGCTAACCGGTGGTAAATAAATAGGTACCAGGTCGGTCATTGATTTCTTTCAATTTTTTTTTATATCCGTCCGAAGTTAAAAAAAAAACAAGTTTTACCGATCACATCAATAAAAGAAAACGCGCAATTAATTTTCTTTTTAAATTAGTACTAGTTGAATATACGTATGGACAAACTTGAAAATTAAGTTACAGGTCAAAAAAGTGGCAGGGCGGCGCCCTGGCTCATTATCACCACTGATGCCAACGAATGTTAAGGATTCTTGCGCCTCTTTAGAATTTTATGTCTTATTCTTCTTGAAGGTTTTTGTTTTTCCGAGATTATTTTACTACCTACCAATAATACTTGCAATGACCTCAATTCTCAATTAGCTAATTAGATTGCCATTTTTCACTAGCTTCATTGTTCAACAAAGGAAAACTTATGCTATACTCCCTACAGTCATGCCACTGACTTCCAAACCATTTATTTACCAATGCTCTTTGGATTATTTGTTTATTTAAACTTATCGTCTTTAAAACATTCCAGCTTCCTCTCGGTGCTTGGCTCGTTTTTTGTGGAATGCACAATGTACCGATGCCGAAATACAGATTAAGTGCACATAACGCTACTTCCTTTTATCACTTAATTTTCTTAGTCCAAATAGTAAATCAGAGGTAAGTGTCTGTCATGCATTAAATAAAATTATTTAGTCTGCCTCTTTCCAAGTGCATAATAATATTTCGGCGATGACACCCCAAATGTTAACCCTCTACCTGCCAGCCGCCAAACGAGATTAATCGTCTCAGCCCAAATTTCAATAATCATTTATTTTTCCATGACATACTGGAAATATAAGAGAATATTCATTTAAATACCGAATGCTTGTACTTTTGATGCCGTGTGTAAACGGAATGGGCAGCGAACAGTTCAAGTTTAGGTCAACCCGGCTTAGCTTAGTACATGGCTCAACGCCTCGTTTTTTTTTGTGGTGGCGTGGAAAGACAGGACAAACTCATCAAGATAGTCATCCCCTTTTAGGTATTTGATGACAACATTAGAAAGCCCAATCCGTGACCACTCTGATGCTTATGGTGATTTAAATAAAGCAATTCCCGACATATTTCAATGTCATAACTTGATTTAATCGGCTCAAATACCATCTGACAAATTTCCACGTAACTTGAAAACTTAACGCAGTATAGAAATACTGTGTAGATATATTTTTCGTACACAATTACGTCTCTTCAGTCGACTTACCTCCGTCATGACTTACGTAAAATAATAATTTAGCCGCGGGGGAAAAGAAAGCCGTTTCGTATTAAACCCTGCCGTTTTTTTGGGTGTACGGCTTCGTCGATAACATTTCCTTTACAGTTCCATCAAACAGTACAATGTTGCTAGGTATGTCTACATGGATAGCCAATCGTTTGGATTTGAGAATTACATCGAAAGCCTGATGTCCCAAACTCAAGAATGCTATTTTTATAAATATGGTGATAGTAGTCGATAAGTGTTTAAAGTTGGATTTATTCGGCATTTCCAGAAATATTAATAACAGGAAATGCATTGCAATATTCAAAAAAGGGAGAGAAGTTGAGTGAATATATCATTTTGTCTGTATGTCTGGAGAGCAAGGGTGGAAAAAGAACCATTTTCTATCAATTATTCAAATTTGTTTGCAATTTACTTGCGTCGACACATGTGATTGGTTACTCATTTAATTATCACTAAGTCTCACACGGGAAATATGATAAAAACAAATATACTTTAAGGCCCATTGCCCACTTATCCAACTAATATATATGCTCCAATCCTGAACGGTGCTTGATGAATCTTTAATTTCAAATTCGTCAGTTCCAGTTCATCCGTGTTCTTGCCGGGTGCATTAAGATGCCAAAATGCAACACCTGGGTCTTATGTGATAAAATTTATAGAGATTGTACACAATTCTAACGATTCATATTTGAGAATTTAGCTTTTCAACGAGCTTGGATCGATGGTTGAAATTTTCGCTCACAGTATGATATATTCTTCGTCGAAGAAAACGATCACAAGTCAATGATTCACAATAAAGTTTTCTTCGAGTCACGGACGATGACGAAAATTCGCAAACAGTCACGGACCTTCAAATACACTGTGAGATTATCTCTACTGATAAAGACCGCGGCCATTTTTATAACTTTTACAATTCACCTTTGTGGAGGAAATTTGGTTTTGAAAAGGTAAGCGAGCGGTCGTGACGAGAATCTTCAAACGATGCACTGCTGGGATCGTCACATTCGTATAATGAATAGGAACACTTACTTACAATATCTTAGAATATATTTTTCTATCGGCAGGTTTATGAATACTGGCAAATTCATTTGGTTCGTGAGTAAATCTTATGTCACGGAGAAATTGAATATGAAGTAGAGAACACACAAAGAAGTGTTTATATAATATATATTGGCAACATACAAAAAAGTGTATAGTATATCAATGTGGTAAAATCAGTGGTTGAATACAGGAATATATCCAGTTTGATATATCTGGAAAATCTTGCTCAATGAAAACGCGTACACACTTCAAATATACGCTTATTCTATGTCTTTTATTGTAGATACATTTTGATTACTATTTGTACCTTATACAAAATATGTATATTGTGTATTTTTCCGTATTTTTCCGTATGAATGGATACCGAAACTGCCCAAATGTAGATGAAATCAGATATCGTCTTGTGCGGGTCCATTAAAACAACAATTTATCCGTATTAGAGTAGATGCATTGTTAATTAGTATAGGGCTAATGTTTGAGGTCAGAGGTGGAAGCACGTTATTGAAATCTGTCTCGTTGTTGGATGGTTTAATAATTGATCATTCCTCTCTTTCCGGCTCAGCCCTCGGTTAATTTTGTTATTTTCGAGTGTACGTCGCGTCAAATATTAAACAGTCGAGGTTAAAAAAGGCATTCCTCCATATCACTTATGCAGCTTATTGACACAAATTAAACACTCACACTCGCGAGTGCCTGTAAGCCAGTTCGGTACCTACATATTAAGCGACGTAGTGATGTGAAACCATCGCAATGCCACACTGCAGGGTAGTAATGAATCAAATTGTTCATAGTTAGTGTAGAGAATTCCATATCGATTCCACGAATTTCATGAAAATTTAGCTCAGAAACGAAATAAGAAAAATCGTCAATGCTTGTATTATATAAATGTTAAAGCATTTCCATGTTTCAATTATGAAGGTCTTCAAATGTACACCCACTTACAAAAAAATAATGTTTTTTTGCGCTTCGAACTGTCCTCTGACTTACACACTTTTTCTTCTCTTGTATAGAGAAAAGAGCAACATCTATAGCTATAGTATTTTCAATAAACTCCTAAATAATTCCCTTGTTAATGCTTCAAGCTTTGGAATATGCCAATTATTCGTATTAAAGATGAAAATCTTTTATACTGACTACTTACCAGAATCATTAGAAAAAGTACGTAATACTATGTAAAGTAATATTGCAGTATGTACTAACATAATTGAGACATCGTCGGGCCTGAAACGTCCCGCGGACAGGGTTCTGGTAGGTAAATTTCAGGCTCTTGGCGTAATAAATTTAGTTTTTTTAGTAATGTTTACAAATTATCAGTTTGATGCTAATAAACGAATAATATTTATTTATGAGTGGTTTTTGATTTTCTTATGCCTATATGCAATAATATTTTATTGTATATTTAAAAATTAATTTCTACCCGTCCAAACCTCCACTACCATTGATACAAATTCTGTTTTAATAATTGTTTTATCTAAATTATTTATACGAAGCTGTGCGTGTTTCTTATATATCTGGACAACATGCATCGTATGGCCCGGAAGAAAATTCTCGCCAACTGTTATACATCTTTGTATAGTTTTTTGGTTACTGAAAATCCGAGACTAGTCTAATTTTTAACCACGCTAAGTTTCCGTCCTCTGGTAGAATTTGAAGCAAACGGCGCTGGGTTAGGTGTCGGGTCAGGTGTCAGCGCTTTTAATTCAATCGAATTTATTATTCAGAGTCGCTCCGTGCACGCCACGAGCTACTTACTTGCTCGCTTACTACATACCTCACATCACATCACATCAGACTCATCTATTTTGCATACTGACAGCTATACAATAATACTAATATTTTAAAATATGTCACCGCGACAACATGTAAATAAATCAAGTTGTCAAGAGGACCTGACAGTTACAAATTTGAATGACTCATCTTTAGAAGAGTCTGAAAAACATTTAGCGGTTTCGCGCATACATATATTCACAGATCTTCTTCCTCGTTAATCTGTAAGTATCTAAATTAGAAGAAAGCTTTGGGCTTAATTGACATGCCACTTTTGCTTCAAAAGTTATGTAAAAACCAGGGCTGTAAAGTCGGTAAAAAAAAGTCCGACTCCGACTCTAGCATTTACCAAAACCACGTCTCCGACTCCGACATTGACCAAAAACACGACTCCGACTAAAAAAAAGTTAATATCGTCACTTTTTTCCCTAATTTTCCTCCGACTCCGAGTACGACTCCGGCCAAAACGCCGCGACGACTCCGACTCCGGCCAAAAAGCCCCGACTCCACGACTCCGACTCGGACTCCACAGCCCTCGTAAAAACTACCAAAACGCGTGTATAAATTCAACCAAGACATCCAGTATTGACTCAAATGCAGACTGATATGATTTTTTTCATTCAATTACATTATTTTATTATTATTTATAGATAAAACTATTATCAAACACAGTTTTTCAGTGATGAATGCCTGTTTTACATTATGTAGTACTTATATTGTAGTCAGAACCTTCCTTGGTTACCTGATATTCGATTGATTGTCCTTCACAACATTTTAGATTATCAAATATAGAGATAAATAGTACAGTTTTATTTCTCGAAAAACATAACAGTAAAACATTGATTTAACGGAACACGATATAACGAGAGAAAAAAACGATTAAATGTATTTTTTTCATCACTTTGTAGTGTTTACACATCACATTGCAAGTTTGCTAAACCACGCCCATTCTTGTGCATATATAAGTTATGTATGTAGTCGCGTAGAAACATCGTCGTTATAAACGGTCAATACAGTAGATTCAGGGGTGTGGGTGTCTCGTTTACAATGTGAGCAATTTAACACAAGAAGCAAACCGCTTGACACAGATGACTTTAAGCTTTAACGGACACCCCCTCGTCCGCATTAGTTCGTTATATCGAAGTTATACTGTACCGTTCATCAATCAATTACATAATATAATGGTCAGCTGCTTTAACTAGTAGTTTAAAAAAATACTAATGGTTATTTTGCCGTATACCAGTGTTTCCTTATAATTTATTCTAAGCTATTATACAGGTGAATTTTCTAAGAAACGGCGTAAGTAAGTATGCTTGAAAAAAAACCTTTGAATTAAATCAATATTATATTCCTTATCTTTGGAGTGGCGATAAAGGAACTTGCACGTCGGAATGGGGGAAATGATAAAGTTACAAGGCCAACGTATATACATAAGTATATTTAAGAATAGTTTTTTTTTACGTATTGCGGTTTTGTTCAATTATATAGCTTGCGTCGGAATGGATAATTCTTATGAAATACCGAATTATGACATTTATATTTCTGATTACGGTTTAATATGTTCACGTATCGATATTGATTACTTTGCCAGCAGGTCATTTGCAATACTCGTGCATTGCTATGCATTGCAATGTTCATTAATTTTGCCTCCAAATCTTTTTTACTTAGCATTTCGGGTACGAAAATTAACTGTAATTTTGATTCATAGTTTTACCTATAAGAATGTGGTTCTTAACCCGTGCACTGCGAAAAAAATGAAAACCGACGAAAATCGATTGTGATTTCGATTTATGTGTGTATATTTTTCTTTCGTTTTCAGACCGTTTGATTTTGGCGTTCCGCATTTTTTTCTTATGATAAAAAGTACCCCGTGATTTAAAAAAGGTTAAGGACCACTGCTTTAGTGTGTCTTTCCATTACCTGTGTAGCATAATATCGTACATAGCCAGAAGCAGCGCCAAACGCTTTCAGTGAGGCTTCACACTAATGGTAATCTCAAAATATTGTTCCGCTGAGAAAGGGTCGAGTTACTTGAAATTTGTTCAACACAACTAACTGTTCGAATAGAGCAGGGGTTCTTAACCTTATTGCGGTGACTGGCGCATTTGAGATTTTCGAGATGAGTCACGGGCGCAGGCCGGATTTTTATAAAACAATATTTATGTATGTATTAATTTTATTATTGTTCCCTTGACAGCTTTACGTGTCCTACATTCATTATATTGTGTATCTAAATTGTTTATTTTTAATCGGAAGATTGTGCATTTATTTACAATTACAAAAATCCTAGAAATGAAAATGCAGATTTCGTGTAATCTTTGACATTGCATTTCACGAAAAGCATTTAACATTCACAAAACCATGTTAGGTATATTAGTGTTTCTACATGGGCTTTGAATATTCTGTGAGATAAAGAATTTTTTTAAATTTTATTGATTATTTTCAGAACGACATTCATGACATATTCAAAGAAAAGCACTGACTGAAGCATTATCAGTAATTATTGCTGATACTTTTCATTTTTATACGTTGGTTTTAAAGACATTAAAAATATCATCACCTCTCAAAATAACATAGATATGCTAATATTTTTGCAATTTCAAAAAATATTTTTAATTCTTTGCCGGGCGCACGAAAATGACGCCGGGGGCACGTGGATAAGAATCCCCGGAATAGAGGGTGGGCGAGAAGGAATAAAAACATCACAAAGATATGTGCCTTCGAAAAAAATGTCAATTGCTTAAAATCAAATTTATGTACATTGTACACATCCACGAAATCTCGGATTCGGCCAAATAGAAATGTGCCGTTGTTTTTTTTTCTGTAACGATCAATAGCTTGTTCACTCGAAATAATTGGATATATTTTTAGATTGACGCCAATACAATGCTTTGATAGTATAGTTGCTTTAAAATGATGTCATAGAATAATTGCGTCCACACTACACAATCACGTGTGGTTTACAATGTAGCCAAACCTATTTACGTTATTTTCATAAATGCAATGTTCGGCTAGAACCATAATAGTTGTTACACAATGGGTCATTTATTGTCTGTCTGGTACACACTCTCGGATATTGGTGTAGTTTGCCATTTGTGCTAAACTATGACATAAAAATCGTGTCATAATATCCTGTTACCCCTTTTACCTGTTAGGTAATAACATTATCTCTAGATTTCTTTTCTGTTGTGCTCATCGTCTTTCAACGTTAAATAAGACAAACATTCGGTAAGTCAGTATGGTATCTATCTGTCAACAGCTGATTTTTCTGTCGGGAACACATCCTACAGGATCCATGTATACATAGGCATTTTTGGGACAAAATTTGAGTTATTTTATCTGCTAAATGGAGCAATCCCTTCTTCCCGAATTTCGTATCTTCCACGGTACTCAAATCTATACCCACCACGGACCGAATCGTCGAGTATGTCGAGGACGAAGACAGCAGCGCTACGGTCTTTCAAATGGTTACAAGGAATGTCTACGGCAGGGGTTACCAACCTTTTTGTACCTTAGAGCACATTTTAAAATATCGGTAGGGCGGCGGGCACAAAATTGGTAATAAATAATACACAAAAAAATATTTTTTAAATTATTGTTTATATTCTATTATATTAAATAAATATAAGATCTTTGGCATTGCATTTTATTGGCCAGTGCCTCATAATTAGGGGAGTATGATGACTTTCCTGTTAACAAGCAATCATAAAGATGTTCATCGGTGAGCCGAGATCTATATTTTGATTTTATTAAATTCATTGTAGAAAATAATGATTCACAAAGGTATGTGAAACCAAAAACTGATTTAATCTTATAAGCGGCTTTTTTTTAAAATGGAAACTTTTTCCGTCCACTGTATTCCAGAAGTCCTAATCTGATATTAAGGATTTTAACATAATAGCACTCTGAAGGTCCAAAATCTCTAACTCCAGTTCTTCTGCCTTTACTTCATTTCCTTAGCCTATTTCCATTATATTCATTTGGCAATTAAAAGGATTCTAGAGCTCTACTACTGGGTTACTCTAGCAGTGATCTATATCGATGTATGCAGACAAATGAGTTCGAATTACGTAATTATTTTATTTATTTATTTTAGAAAGTTATTCAAATATATGAAAATTGAAATGAAAAATTGTTGTCGCGGTCGAATGGGAGTGGGCGCACACAAATCGGTCCGCGGGCACGGGGTTGGTAACTCCCGGTCTACGGAGTAGTTTCCGGAGAATAACTAGTAGCTAGCTAATCGCTCAAAAAAAAAAACTAAGATTTGTGTTGATATTCTTTCACTATGAATGTTTTTTTATTTCGCTGGAAAAATACCACTTTCGCCGTTTAACTGCGATGCGTTTATAAATCAAATTAACTTTCTCTGGTTTTCAATTGTTTTTTTTTGTTCTACCAATATATTTGATATTGAAAGTCCACCAAGCACCTTCAGTCGAAATCCTAAATTCTACCGATATAAATATACATATATGTATATATTTATCTGTTCTGGAAATTACAAATACATTAAAAGAACTTTCGTGTACAATCTTGGCTTTTGGGTGGGGGCAGATGCGTGACTATTTTGTGTGTAATTAGAACTAATATATTTTTGTATGTCATTAAATTTTGTTAAAAAGTCAACTGATCTTTTAAATGTTTAAAAGAATTATATATTACGGTAATCAGTTATCAATTTGAATTTTTCTACATTCTTGTTTAAAAATCTGTAAATTGATATAAGTAATCGAATCCGCATGTTGATTTTATCTAATGGACCGCCAGCAAAAATCTGTGCCATTTCAACATGAATATTGAAAAAGAAAAAAACGTAGGTACGCCACTGCTTAACCGTACCCACACCCCACACATTTACGTGAAAATAGACACTGACACAGTGCCTTACTGCCCCACCTATAATCTACATGCGAATTCAAACTCCAGAATTTTGTGCTAATTTTAAACTGTGACAAAATATGCGCTTTTCACATACGTATTGACTGTATTTTAAAAAAAATATCTCTGCGAACAGAACAATCTTTTTTTAACAATTTTAAAGATATTATAAATAATTATTGATAGAATCTATTTTCAATTCTCATGTGAAAGTATAAAATAATTTCCTCAATTACGTTATAGCACTATTGCACCACTGTTAAAAAATTAGATAGTAATATTTTGCAAATATGTATGTACGTTTTTCTTCTGGCCGTCTGTTTAATTTGTCGGCCGTATTATGCCAACGTTCTGGTGTTGTGCACCTATGAATGTATACAAATTAATTATTCCTCTTTTCATATCTACATACTTATGTGAGGCATCGTACATTTTTTTTGTTCAGCGTATTGTAGACGTAGAGGCACACATGGCCTTTGCGCGAACGCCCATTCAAATGTGAACATTTTTACAACGTTACGTCATTTCGCTCAAAGTGTTGCCATACGTGTATTGTTGTGATGTCGTGTGCGTACTGCTGATTTGAGTGTGTTTGTGCCTCTGTCCATTTGCCCTTGTACTGCAAACAAACATAATAATTCAAAAGTTTTTTGATAGCGAATATTCAGCTAGCACTGTATTATAGTATGTTTGTAATATTTTGTAATTGGTAGGAGCGTTATAAATGAATTAAACAAAATAAAGATACCCTCGAATTATTTTTAAGGTTCACCGACATTCATGAATTCGGGCACAAATTCATAGATCGATTTTAAGAGCAATTATTCATTAGCATGTCCGTATTTTCTCTAACTGCTGTGACCCTACCTTGCGAAGCTATAATTCCCTCCAGTTGGTTTATTATAATGTAATGAAAAATTAGCGGGATTTCATTAATCATTATTGAATCGACCCAATCCCATTCTTCCTTCATGGAGGATGACATTCTCTTTCGCCAGTAATAATTGTTGAGTGTCCTTGAAAAAAGTTATTTTTATAGTTAGTTTTGATGTAAACATCTGAATAATTCATTATTGTAATCTTAACATGTTATTTATAAATGTTAAGTTTCACAATTTCGAATAACACATACAATGAAGATTGTATCATATCAGTTGATATTTCGTTTAACACGTCAAATAATATATTGCCAAGCTTTTATTATCTATATTAGTTCCAATTCCGATTATTTTTCTTGCGTAAATTTCGAACGGAACCATTCGATTAGGCGTATCGGATGGGCTATTTATTTATATAACACATCATGCAAAACGCTGAGGAAATTCGTAATTTTTCATCAATAGCACTCCGCCCACCCATCAATCTGTGTTGCTACTTTCCGCTCTAACATAATATAAGGAAGTGAAGTTTATTTTTAGGAACATGCTCCCGACTGCCGGCGTATTCACAAGATTAATTCGTTTTCCAACATTGTTGCGGAAGGTACCCAATTTCATGGTGTGTACATTTTCGAGACACAATGCTTTATTTGCAGTCTTTGCGTCCACTAATAAACGGATTTCAGTCAATTTCGCAAACGGATATTAATCTCATTTTTTTCTTGTAAGTGCTAACTGTAAAATTTATTTTTCTCAAACAATCGAATATTAATTTGCCGTTTTACCAAGACGACTTCTTCCTGTGAAAGTATTGATAAAACTGCAAAAATATCATCACGTCCACGGCTGTGGCTTAGCGGTGCCGCTGTTCACTCGTCCGCAAACTACACAGGCATTCGTTTCCTGAATAATATCGCTTTTTCAATATTATTTATGATGGCTGTGCGACGGAGGCGTCAAAAAAATCAAATCAAATATGCAACTCTGTCAGCTTATGAAATGAAAGCTTTTCCCAAAATGGAATTATAACATGACATGGTGGTTATGGAAAAGCTACTTTCACTTATTCGTCCATTGTAATCGACTAGACGAAATTTGCCAATTTTAATGTTAGACTTTTTATAACTACTGGGTACCAGTAATGCAGCGAATGGCATTTTACGTTCGCCACACTGCCAATGATTATAATGTCGCTATTCTTACCACTTCAAAACTATAAGACATTAAATAACATATAATCTGAGATCAAATTGTTTTATTTTAATTTGCGTTTTTCAACGACAGTTTCTTTCGCCTTAGAGAACTCATTTTTAATAATTGTTACTGTCCAATAATTCTTTTTTTCAATTATTTTCTCAGATTGTATATAAATAAATAGATAGATTTATTCAAATTTCCGGAAGCGGTTTGCAAAATCGGTGAATTTATTTAAACTCGAGATATGCTATCATTGTTGTCCCGAACAATAACATAATCGGAAATAGATACGGATGTTCCTACACATCGATAAATTTTGTCTTACATAAGTATTCAAATTTATGTGCATCGCATCATGCTATCTAATCGCGACCATCAATAGATATGTCAAAATATTAGAATTAAATACCCGTAGCCATTTCGTCTTAAAACTTTCCTGAATACTTGGAGCTTACCAAAATTACATGCTATAAATTAAAATCTTTCTTCATTGATCACAATACCATACTTTAATTTAATGAACTTAACTTAACTCCATTTCAAGTTGTTCATAAAAAATATTATAGATGTAAATATATACATTTTTATTTGACCCTTATTAACATACATATAATTAAGTGAGCTTTCCACGGCTTAGAGATCAGGTTATCAATGGATTGGTGATTTTACCGGGAAATAAAATACACATCAGTTGAAAATAGCTAGCGATGACGAGCGATGGTGATGAGCGAAACCGGCCCTAATCGAAATGCCTTTTTTGTGAAATAAGTACTAAAAATGCCTTTCCACCGAGTTACGAGAGTGAACATCTTAAAATTGGGTTAAAATATGGTAATAGGTACACCGGACAGAATCCCAATCCTCTCCTGCTTAGATCCTCCTCTAAAATCTCTAGGCTCCTCCTCCATAAGGGAACTACTTTTGCATTTCAGAAAGATAAATTGTCTATGGTGTTGCTTGAAGTCAAATGTCACTGTGAGTTTATAGATAGATAAATAAAAATTTCCACGTAGGAACGTAGGAAGGTAGTTCAAAGCAGATAACATTATTTTAATTAATGTAAAGCTTACGATTTTTTTTGAAATGTTTCGTCTTCAATTTTTAAATTTATTATAATAGAAGATCCTAAAGAATACTTCGCAATAGGTATGAAATCGAGTTGTTTTAATTTTTGGGAGCAAGAATGCAACCACAAGCTATTCAAATAATAATATTATATGGATAGACAGTCACATAAGTATATTATTTGTTTAAATAAAAAGAATAATTTTATTATAGGCTTATATTGAAAAATAAATTCTTCTTTCAGAAGACCACACATCCATATGTGAATGCATTAAAGATTTAGGCTTCTTGATAATTAATATAAAATTTAAAATAACTTTGATTATTCCACGTATTGTGCCATATTAATAAAGAACAGAAGGGAAGGGATTGCAGTGTTGGAATTAAAATGAAAGTCACCCGGCACCGACTACCTAAAAAAGTAAATTATCAATAACATTTAGCAGGAGCATTTAGGAGCTAAGCAGGAGAGAATTGGGATTCTGTCCCGTGTACCTATTACCATATTTTACCAAAATTGGTATAATATATCACTTTAATAATGGTCCTCTATTGCTAAAATTGGCGAATTAAATTAGGAGCCAGGTGTGTTGTTATCGAGATATTATTGCATATTTCTTATCCTACCTTTCAACAAGTACTTACATATGTATATTATTCAGTTGTATGAAACAAATTAAAAAAAGATTAAATCCTGTTTAAACTAAATGAGTGTGATTCGTTACCTTTATTATTACACTAAACTTACTTTTACTAAACGTCTTTCACAGTCCCTAGAATTCCTCTAGAAATGTCGATGTTTTTAAGTGACCCTAACTCTTCTCAGTGGCTTTAGGACGCTGAAGTGCTTTAATACTTAAAGAAACATGTGAACTAAATATTAATTTTGACTAGAGCTCTAATATTGTATTCGCTTGATCAACGAAAGAACTTAATCAATTGAAACAAGGACAGACTTCTTGGATATCTTCATTGAAGTAAGGAGTCGTGTATCCGGCCTTAATTTTCGATTCATTCTATTAAAATCAAAGCTCACTATTTATTCATAGTTCGTATAAATATTTAAAAAAAAAACTTGTTACGTCGATAAATACAATCAAGAAAAGAAAGCGCTCATCTGAAGATTTAACTAATACATATTCAAATAAAAAAGTTATGAACTTCTACGTCATTAGCTTTATACTAAATTTGCTGCATTATTTAAGGTTTTTCATTTTATTCTAATTTTTTTGAACGTTGATAAATTTCCATTTCCAGAGTAATAAAAAGGTCGTATGACATATAAGAATATAGTGTAATTTCAATGTTATATCGGCTGTATATAGATTTATGTCTTCACGACACAGAGCTTCTACAGCTACTTTTACTGGTTGTAATGCCGATATTACATATGTCTGAGATCTTATCAAATTCGATTCCGCATGCATATCACAATAAACCTTCGTTATAATATGCCTGTATCTGTCCTTAATTCGCAATAAAATCATTTCCAGTAAAAACCGGTAAATTTTCTAATTTACCGGTAATTACCGATGGTGTATTTTGGCCTATTTACCGGTAAACCGGTTAACCAGTAATGCAAGCTCTAGTAACCACTGGTGTTACACGTAAATTTAAAAAAAAACGCCTTTTTCACTATAGATACTACAGACTTCAGTTCAATGCTATCGTCAAACAAATACGAGATATTTAGTAAAAGGAAGGGCGGATTAAGGAGTGGAATCGTTCCACATTTTTTTTATTAGTCACTTTAATCGATATGATATGTAAGCTCTGTATACACATATATATAGTACACCGTGCACCTGTTATTTATTAATATTTTTTTATTTAGTTCGATTTCGCACTCTTTCAGCGTTATCTCTGACAAGTAGTGGCGGGCAATCTTATCGCGTTGGCCACATATTCTAGTTTACGAAGAGCGAATCAGCGCGACTGGAATCAGGCAATGTAAAATATTAAAAACCAGTGGATAGCGACCATTTAAAAAAAAAATAGAAAGTTCCTTTAGATAATCTTAAAATCTCACCTTCATCAATCGTTGACAAGGATATAGTTATATGGATGTAATAGAATATACTTATGTTATATTAAAACCTTTTGGATCCCATGCCATTTTGAAAAGTTCCCGCGAAAAATCCTAAGGCATTTTTTCGCAAAAAACGAGTCTAGAGTAGAGAATAACTATATACTTCAAAATGCGTAATATGATGTTAGTAAATTGTAGTATGTATGTATATAAAAATGTTTGAAATGGAATTGGAAATGTATATATCTTAACATCTGTAGTATGTATGTGTGTGAAATGGTTATTGACAAATTTTTGATGCTATATTGACTTAATTTTACGGAATAAACTATCAATCCTCCTAAAAAAGAAATATATTGCCACATTCTAATTTTGAACAATTACACGACAAGTTTGTTTTGTATCTTCATCTGTCAAAAGTAAGTTTTTTAAAATTAAATTTTCTAATATCTTATCCACGTGATTACAGTTTATTTTTATTTTTTTAGCAATGTTTTTTGGGTACATACAATTTTTTGTCTATTTTTATGAAAAACTTTTCTATAAATAAAAATCACACTAACCTTGATTTTACTGGACGCTGCAACTGATATATACATACATACATATGTATCAATGTGACAAACTATGTAGTACATTTTGCGTAGTGTTCGTTATGTTTACTTCATATTTTCTTAGTAAAAAAAGTCGACTTTGATTGTGGGAAAGGTTGTCGATTTGTGTGCCAGCAAGTAAAGACGGCATTGCGAGCTATTTTGGTAGATTATCTGACAGCCGACCGCGATCGCCATTCTCCATTTGCCGGTCTACACGTTTATTATTTAATTTTGCGGGCCAGTCCGATCCGACGCGTTCCGAAAGTGACAGCTAGCATACTCGTAGCTAAGGAGGCATCGTCACTTGCCGATTCCGAAATCGTCAAGGAAAATCTCGTCTTCCATCTTGTAAAACGTCAGTTCTGTACTCATTTTCCTCGACAAAAAAACAGTGCGATCGGACATTTTTTTCTTCGAAAGTGGACCTTTCTTGTCTTCCACGTACATCTTGTGCTTTTTCTGTAATTTAATACACTGTGAATAAATTTGACGTGAATTTTATATAGTGATACAAGTGTGATTCTTCGGTTTTATTATCAAAAATAGTTGCCAATCATTTGTTGAATCATATTTGTGCAAAAATAGTTTATAAAAAACTTTTGTTTTATGGCACGGTAATTCTATTTTTTATAGAACAGGTTTATTTTTTTTTCTTACGTATACGCGGTATATCTTTAACTAACCTTCAAACTTGAAGAGCATAGGTATTGGTGACGTTTTATTTTGATCTACCTAATACATATTTAGTTAATCTTGTCCAAACAGTATGCGGCTGCATCCAAATATTCGTGAGAATTTTGCACTTTCACATTATAAGTGATAGCGATTGTGTTTCAGATCTTAATTGTAGCATAATAACCATAGCTAATCACTTTCTACTCCAAGTATTCTTTTTACAGTACTATCGTTTGTGAAGGATATTTTATAAAAATGAACAAATAGTCATTTTACGTGACGTGTATTTTTAATTTTCTTATCTCGTTAGCATGCAACATATTTTACGTGATGTGAGCGCTCAGTTAACAATAAACAATTAAACTTTATAAATTTAAGTAAAATTGGATTGTAATGTATTGTTTCCGAACTGTAAATTATATCTGAATCCTTGTGAAATTCAAAGAAAATGTTTAAATATTTATGTGGTATTAATGAACATTTTAATGTCCTCTGGCTTCGATCGCCTTTCGAAAACCGGCTCTTTAGATTAACATAAAATTACCCAATTTAAAATATTCAACAATCGCTAAATTCGTGGCTTTTGGCAATTATTTCTTTATTAATTGTATTATTTTTGGCGATTGCGTTACTTGAATTTGTTTTCAATTTTATTATTTATTTTTAAATCCTTTTGTATGGATTGAGATGTGACCTTCGTTGCACTCCAGTGGTGAAACGTGCAGGTATTGGATACTATTGTGACCGTTAGATACAATGCATCGTTAAATACACAGAAAAGTTTACTATAGAATCAATATAAATGTATTACCTATAGTACTTACATTGATTATAAATTTTACAATGCTAATCGCCCGTTAAAATCTGTTATATTTTAGTGTTAAAAAACGGATAGTGAACAATCGATAAAGAACTGTTCCAAGTTCTTCACTCAGTATTGAATTATGCTCAATTGATACGATTGTTTAGTGTTGTTTTTACACCCGCTAGTCAAATGTTAGTAATGTATGCAAATGGTATAATTATTTTCTTTTAAACGAGGTGTCTGAATAAAAATTTGGAATTATAGATTAAAGAATAACTTAAATCGGTCAATATCTTATATTACCGAGATGATGCCTGATAAACAGAATTAAATTAATTCGTTCGAGATCAATGCATACTAGAACAAATGAAACTTTTGTTCGCCAAGCTGATCGTTTTCGCAAAATTCTTCGTATCTGACGAAGATCCGAAAATATACTTTCTTTACAATTTATACTCTGCATATTATGCGGAATCAAGATAAAATCCCGTCTAATTAGTGTACTCTGTCTGCTGCCAGATGGAATTTTCCCAAGTGGTAAACAACTTTTGTCCCTGGAAAAAGCATTCATTATTGATCAACAAACAAATATATGCCAAGCATTGAAAAAATAATTCATTCCTTCTTCAAAAACATCAACGCGTTGCTTAAAATCTACAACTTGTTGCAACCGCTAACGAACCAAAAGAATATACGTTTTTGCTTTAAAAATATCATTATTTTGTTTTTGGCAATCCGTGGCCAATTTCTTTCTCTCGGTTCATTGACTTGATGAGAAATCCCACCGTGCTTGAAATTCAGTTCTCTGTTTACAATTCACTGCTACTCATTTTTAATTTTACATTATGCACGTAGCACCTGGCGAGATTTTAAAAATACCAAAAATACGGCTATTATTCTTTTCGAATGGTCTTTATATCCTTTGTCTTTTCTAGACATCGTGTCATTCCAAGACATTGCTTGAAAAAAAAGGTACCACGCGTCATTTAGTTATTTCTCTCCGACTGATTGTATCATAAACAGTCATTCACGATGCTAAGTTTTATTCCAAAATAAAAACTTCTATTGTAATAACCTGTCAAATCGTGCATATCCGAAACTCTGGCTGGTTGTGATTTGTCTTTCTTTCAGTTTTTTTTTTTTTATATGAAAACCGTCTCGTTCTTTTGAAGATATTTTATAACACAGCGATATCCTTCACGGTTTTTATTCATCTCGCAGATCAAATTCAATTCTATTCCTCTCCGCACTGAATAGCCGAGGAATGCTAATTTTGCGTCACCGTCAACTCGCCCACTGTTTGCTTTTAATTCTAAAGATGATAGACCAAAATACTGCCAGTCGTGAGACATTCACCTACTCGGTCCAGTAAAATGTTTACCGCTTTTCTAGCTCGTGAAGTAAGATGTACCTATTATGTTTTTCGTTTTCTTGGCTAGTTATTATGCATCATAATGTTTATTTACTACAACTCTGAACGAGTAACTGACACATATTATAAATAATCGCAAACCCACGTTGTCGGATCTCGGTATAAGATATTTTTTTTTAAATATAAAACAGAATTACTGTTTTCTGAATTGTTTTCCGGTCCACAATATGTGTGTTACAGTCGTCATGGACTCGCGAACATGATTCATGAGTCATGCCATGATGACATAATAATTTAAACTTACTTTACCCATTTGCCAACATCGAACAA
Source organism: Himalopsyche kuldschensis (assembly GCA_028554975.1). Taxonomy (NCBI): domain Eukaryota; kingdom Metazoa; phylum Arthropoda; class Insecta; order Trichoptera; family Rhyacophilidae; genus Himalopsyche; species Himalopsyche kuldschensis. The sequence goes on along the minus strand of JAHFWI010000058.1, from coordinate 2,456,412 downwards.
AAACCACAGCACCGAATTTCGTGTTTTGTACAGTTTTTATAACTGACACCTCGCTCCGTAAATTGATTACTTAATTCGGATGGTGTATTCTTCTTTTCAACAATGCATTTGGAAACTGAGTTGGATTGAATTGTGGGATATGTACTATTTGAGGAAGCATTCATACTAGATCGTTTTTAAAAGAAGATATATTTTGATGTACAGCTCAAACTATCTTGGCACATAATGTTTACATATTTTCGTAGGCAGATTAATTTGAGGAATAACATAGGAGTTTATTATGAAAAACCGCAACGTTCATTCTCATTCTACGTGAGATTTTGTTTCGGTACGTGATTTGGTAATATTGATGGACATTGAAAATTTAAGCACGAATGGTTTTGGTTTCAGACTACACTTTATTGCCCTTTTCTCATTATTACATTGTTGTGAAAATTTCAATTTATCTCGGAGAATTGTTATTTTCAATACAATGCAATACGTTTACATGACTCATTTTTTGAATTTGTTCTTCAATACAGTTTGTATGCTGTAAGCCTTTTCAAAGGTTGTAAAATAAATAAAGAAAAACGACAAAGGTGGCGACAAAATTATTTGAAAATATAAAATTTATTTGAGCGTGATATTTTCCCCGTCACTGAAGATTAAAATTGTTTTATTCAGTTGTTAAATAATGAGTCGCTTTCTTTTGTGTTTTTTTTCACACGCTTAAATATCCGAAAACAAAATGTCAAAAACGTCTTATGTACGGGTAAATTATTTCATTTACTCTTAATAATGACTCCTCTTTGATAATTTCACGTATAATTAAGAAACAAAGATACAGAAAATGATATCGTGATCGCAATCCTCTTTCAATTGTTTTTTTTTGTTAGTACATATATTGTTTCAGTTCTGAAATATTTTTGCCATATTTTCTTATATTATCTAAATATTCTTGTTGTTTTGCCTCGGACACGGAATACGAAAAAGGTTCTTCCCATTTATAATAACAGTATAGAATAGCTACTGCCCATCATTTCTGTTTTATAAAATTTAGAATAATAGCTGTAAGCTCCTTTTTGAGTACGATTTATGACATCCTCAATAATAATAGTCAGTGGCGATACCATCGCATTCATCGTTTTCGATGCGATCTTTTCATTCTGTTCCGAGTTAACCCTGCCCAGTAATTATTTGATTCAGCAGTGTCTGCGTTTTTTTGAAAGTGAAATAACTCGTTTCGACTATAACATGTAACATAATAATATGCACAGTATAGCCGCGAATGAAGATACGTCGTGTATGTTAACCGCGGTCGTTCGATCGCAGGTTCACATCTATCTTATATCACATCACTCGTAAGATAACATAACGAAACTGGTTTCCCGTATTTTTTTCATTTAGATTGACAACGTAATGCGAATTTCTCCATCGAATTCAATCCGCGACGCCTCGGGCTTGCGTGTTACAATCACGTATCCCTTTATATTATGTATATAAAAAAAATGTTACATTATTTTCTACGCCACAGATTAAAGTGGTATCTCTCGTGGAAAGTTAAAAATGCCGCCTTTGACAAGACTTGACGAATGTTCCGATTAGATTGGGATTGTACCGGTACAGAAGTCCCCGTTATTTTGAGATATTTGAAGGATTAGAAAAAAAACAGATTGATCAAAACACCATTTACGGGAGAAGCGTTTTAAACTCTTCGCGTTCTTAATTTTGATTACAAATGTATTTAAAGTAGTATGTATATTGAGAAAAAAATCATTTTGGTAAATTTGCTAATTCTACTGTCGAAAAGGGTATTCCCACAATGAGCAAGAAATACAGCGGTTATTCAAAAAAACATTCATTTGTGAAACTTACACGTATTCGTAAACTTAACACGTACTATAGGGATAATAAAATAATGAACGTTATCTTCGTGTACAAACATTTTAATACCGTGCCTGCCTGTGTTTTATTTTGCTTTTTGCTGCTGAATATTTTGAATAATTTACTAAAGAAAAGTTGTTTTATTTGCAAGTTAAATATCTAAACTATTAATAGTGTTTAAATTTTAATAACGGCATTCGGTAGAAGGCTACGAAATGGGATATCAAAGATTATAAATAATGTTCGTCCTTTTTCCAAATTTATTTTCTCGTTTAGTCCAAATGCACTCCTAAGAACGTTGATCACGAAACTTTGAATGCACGCTCGAGCTTAGTGTCGACTATTTCGATGGCTTTTTACTGGACGAGTCATGGACCATAAACCGTTTCAGTTTTCATTCAACGTCAGATTCTATTGTGGTTCAACGGTAATAAAAAATAATCGTTTCATTTCCTGCAGTGAAATAATTCGTCCGCGACCGGTGAAAGTTACCTGATGTCCGTCTCTACTCCGCTTCTGTCCATGCTGCCAGTGCATTACAAACACAACTTACCATACTTAGGCAGAGGCTTTTAATAAGTCATGCACAAATAAATATTACAAAAATAAATGACATTAAAGAATAAATCACTTAGTAGTGCAATCTTTAAGAAAATGTATCGATTGTTCGTTATTTCTCAGTACTCATGTCAATACTAGGTTAGATAGCATTCATTACTTCTTCATGTACTAGATGGCGCAGATGTAGATAAGCAAACGATGATAATAAAAATTCTTGGAATAATTCAATTTTATCCTTATCGTCCCAATACATGGTGATGTAGTCACTGAAGGTCGTTATTGTGTATGGTATTTTTGTTCTAGCGGTATTCATTAATTGCATTTACAGATCTTCTCTCATTACTTTTGCGAATCATTGTATGAAGCTAAACCTCATAACTCATAATTTTATTGTAGTTCCCATATTTGTGGGATTGCATGATTTTGTTCAGACAATTGCATTTCCATATCAATGTTTTCATATCATGCATCTTATGATATCTCCAAATATAACATATCTATCAGGTGTCTATCCGTAGTCAAAAACTTCGCTGTATTGGCAAGTTTTCAATTTGAAACCACTGAACTGCGAGCCTTTTTTTCTCAGCTTGTATTTCAGTTTGGTCAAATTGACGCAACTATCAGAGTGGAACTTCTCGTCCAAAAACGGAATATTTATTTGATTGTGTCCGATTTTTTTCAAAATCCCGCCCAAGCTGTATTTTAGCCCGTAGCGAATAATTGGTGTAGAGTGCTGACGAATAATTTATTTGCAATTCAAGGTGCCTGATCGAATGATTAAATGAACCGTTTTCGCAGCAACACATAAAATCGTTTAAGTAGCTAATCTATTTTGAAATTGGCTTTGGCGATTTGCCAATAATTGTGGAACTGAATTTGTTCATATTACATCTTTATATCACTGTCGATACCGTTTTTACTAAAATATTTTATTTGCACCGAAAACATAAATATAATCGACGGTAGTCAATGACTCCTTGATCGAACAATCATTTTGCCGGACTTCATAAATCTTTATTTGTTTTTATAGATCTTCATACACTGAGGTTCTATAAAAAATATTTGAAAATAGTGAAGAATAATAGTTGTGAAAGTGATACCTTCAGATTTGATCAGTAAATTGGTCTGTGATCACTTTGAGTGTGTGAAGTGTGGAAGTTGGGAGAGTGAAAATGAAGCCCAAGCCCGATTCGACGATTGATCGGAACGAAGCGTTCATCTTGTCGGAGAAGATAGACGACTCGAAAGATCCGAAGAAGAACGAAAAGGAATTGAAAAAAGAACTGAAGAGGCTGGAGAAGGAGAAGGCCGAGCGGGAAAAAAGGGAGAAGAAAGAAAAGAAAAAGGGGAAAAAGGACCAGGAAAAGAAGACTAAAAAAGGTAAATCATTTCTAACGATAACAAAAAAAATATTCAATATATTCTTCTACAGGAAAAGTTATAAAGTAAGAAGTAAATGGTGAATGTATTATCATATTCCAAAGTTTAAGCCAATAATTGATTCGGCTATAGTCCAAACATAATTATCACGTCTTGTAAAATATATCTTTGGTAATCCTTATCTGCGTGTTATCAACACTCAAGTTATTCTTATCAGGTAATTTTACGAAAGTTTCGTTAAACTCATTTAATTTATTTCGATTTTATTAGTCCAATTCCAGATGGAGCCTACTTCTGATAGAAGTTTTTACTCGACTAATTTTAATGTCGGCCGATATTAATTATTCTAATATAAAGACCATCTGGTGATCTGTACAATTATCATATCAAAGACAGCTTCGCCTATCAACGTATTCCGTAGTTACGTTTCTTTATGTATAAATTATACACTTCTGATTTTTAAAATTAAATTAGATTCGACAACTTTGGAGAAGTCTGTTGATTATCAAAGAAACGAAACACGATTCACTTTTTATAACAATGCATTTTATTTGCCACTTTGTTTAATTTATATTCAGTATCGTTATTTAAATTTATATAATTTCTCAATAACGTATGTTAAATTGCATATGAACTTAAATCGCAAATTTAACAACACCAGTGTGTAAATAAATGTCGCATCTGATACCATAATCCGGAAGACGCCAGGGTTACAGTCATCCCCGCACGAAATTGTCTCACATTCATTGAGTCAGAGATTTTTTATTTGGTACCAAAGATCGTTTTTATTTTGATTCAAAAAAGTTACAAAGGATATGGGTCGGCGACTTCGAGACATTACTCTTCCCTCGCTAATTCCCCTGCGTGACAAATATGTTTGTGAAAAGCGAAATCCTTTGTCGAATTCTCGGCGAGCTGGACCTCTCCCTTTCTTGTGAAATAAAGTCACAAACTTTATTGGTGACACAAATTAGTTTGAAATTGGCTCTTTTCTTGTTATATTTATTCTTACATTACGCATCGTTTGATCTTTTGTGTGGGATGGATCATTTTATCAATTCGTGTAAATGTGCTCTTTCTGTTTTGATCATTATATTATATTAATTAAATTGGGACAGTGCAGTCGCAGATTTTCTTCATACTGCTATTTGTGGAAATTCAGTAAATTCAAACATTCATACAAATCTTGTTTGATGAACGATATTACGCGTGTATCCATGTTTTCTCTAATGCCTCAATTGTTGACTGTACTAGTTACTAGATTTTAGCTACGACCATGCCTGTGAAAGGTCTCACCGTTCTCGTCAATAAGTCAAAGTATTTTATTGCGAGGGGTGATGTGATACAAAGGGAAATAATTTTAAATTATGAGTAACAGTATGAAAAATTACCAGTCAATAATGCTCGCGATGAGAGAAACCGGTCCTGATTATTTTACATTATATGTGGAAGTAGTATAAAAAATGTGTTTTATTTATTTGACATATTTTAGTATAATTATACATTAATTATGAAAGAATTTCGCAGCAAAATTACTTGCTCCCTTAAGGTAGTATTCTGGTCTAGAGGCTGAAATTTTAGGTGTTTTTGCAAGTGCTATAGAAAAAAAGTAATAACAATTTTTCAGTCCTTTTTTTACCAGATATATATTAATATTTTAAAAATATAAAAAAAAATATTCAAACCAAAAAACTAATAACCTAAAAAGTTACAGACTGGTAAAGTAAGGGGTCTCAAAAAAATGACGCTCCATAGTTGCCACGATTCCAACTTTTCTAGTCACCTAAAATTAAAAAATATATCCTTAATTGGTAAAGATGTCATTTTCTCGCATATCAGATAAATGGAAAAATATTTATTTTTCGCAAAATGGCAGAGGTTTGAAAAAAAATCGTTTTTTTCCTGTTTTTTGAGACTTCCGAATTTTTTTAGAATAGTAAAAATTGTTTTTTTTTATATAATCTTAATATGCGCTATAACTGGATGTATTAAAAAGATTCACATCACATTTCATGTAAATCGGTTCAGTAAAACTTGACATATCATGGCAACTATTTTGAAAAAAGTAGTTTCGAGATAAACGTGTTTAAAGTTTTGGGCGAAGCTTCGCTCCGCCCAGACCCGTTAGATACTACGTCACTAAAGTAGCTGTATCTCTGAAAATACTCGGAATTTCGAAAAGTCCCTGAGAGGGCATATTCTTAAAGGTTTGAACTTTGATAATATGTAAAAAAATAAAAATGATTTCTCCAAAATCCGAAACCAGAATAATGCCTTAACCGCTCAAATTAGAGGTCAATAATCTAATTTAAGTTTTCACTAATAACTGCCGACAAATATTTACATATTTCATGCATTGTTTTGTATCTTTGTTTTCATAATAATATTTAAATTGCATTGACAAATTCAAGCCATTTTGCCGAAAAAACAAAATGCTATCAAAGGTACAATCTCGCTTATTACCCTATATGTTTTTTTCTGTTGTAGTTTATTGTTTATGCATCTGAAAAACAATAACAAGCGATGACTTGCTTATAAAAACATGTACCGTGAGTGGCGTGAGTCATTCGAAGACGTTGATCCCGATTCATAGCCCATTTAGTCATTAATAAAAATAAGTATTGGATATTATGTTGCATTTCAAGTGAATTCTCAATTAGGGTACTAGGTCTCTTTTATTATTGTCGTTTTTTTTCTATTTGACTGTAGGCTCTCTATCGCTCATTTTCAATTAGTTACTTGATTCATATTGTTACGACTACTTTATTGATTTAGTAAGCATTTACTTGGTAGAACTCCATTATAATACGGTAAGGAAAATAACAATGTATTTTAATTCTACATAAATTATTTTATATATTTGTTGATAGCTATTTCGGCTTACGCCCTCGTCAGAACTATAGTTTGCTACACGGATTCCGTTACAATGCAATACTTATTTTAATTGAATGGGTTAATAGCGAATTTAATAATCGTGTAATAATTATTATCAATTGTTTCGTCTATACCAGCATAACCCAGTGAGTTTTTACTGGGCAAAATTGGAATTATCAGATAATATCTTCATTCAAACACATTTTTCGGCTTGAGTAGATTTTGTGATACGCATTTTTTTTTATTTATTCACAAAAAGCAATGGCCTACGCGACTAAAATAAATTGAGAAGCCCTGTCGTAATTCATCATCTGCCGGCTTACGCATAAATATATTCCGATGCACACATGGCTTCCTGGGAAGCACATTTGTTTTCTGCTATCGGGCCATATATTACACATGTCATAGTGCATGGAAGATAATGAAATTGAAGAATATTTTTTCTGCGATGATCTCATGTTTGGCGGGCAAACGAAATAATTTATAAGGCGTATCTTTAATCGAAGAGGAGAGTATTTATCTCTTTTAATGCATGGAAGATTCCTTCAATACTTTTCTGAAGATCACCAGGCACTTTTTGCTTATAAATCATCGATTATCATTCTTGAAATAATTGATGTATATTTTTTTTTATGTATAATGAATAAGGAAATAGTAGCTTTGTATTATTGATGCGACTCCAAGGAAACTACTTATTTCTTATAAAATAGAGGAACCAGCCAATGATGGAGTCAAAGTGATGAACACACCGTTGCACTTTCCAATTTTATAACCGTTTTACGTAATGTATAATTATATATGTATATTTATCATATGGGACAATATCACAGCACGAGGCTCGCAAATTGCGTAAGCGCTTCACCCCTAAATAATAAGCGAAAACCTTCGCATTATTGATGTATTATGTTTCTCGAAAAGATTAGCGTCGTGGGACAATAGTATTGCCGAGAAAGGCATGTCTGTAAAACCACCCGACTGAAGATCCACCGATTAATTTGACTTGGGTTCCCACTCTAACTAAGAAATAAATTACGCCATACCATTGAATAAATAATTGCAAATCAGTGAGTTTCAGTTGGAATTTTGCATAAATTATAATCTTTGGCTGAACAATTATTTAAAAAACCAAATTTTTACATGCCTTTTCAGGTGAATCTAAAATAGGCTCATTATAAATGCATGGTGTATTACTGACGCCAGCTGTAGTGTCATGTATTTTCCTTTTCATTGTTTAGTTAAAAAAAAATGATAAACAAGCGATTTTATGAGTGTACATAGTTAATTATTGAGGAAGCAATCAATTAACTAATAGTAATTTAGTGATAGAGCGGTAATAAATTTATCTCATCACACCAAATAAAAATTACTACATAATAATTTATTACTGGCATGCCTTTTTTGTATTTGTCATGAGCTAGTTATCTTGATTTGTTTTTATCTATCACAACAATTATTGTCAAGTACTTTCGCTGGTATATATGTATAATAAAATGCACATTTATTCATAGATCTCTATATATATAAAAATCTCGACACAAATCTTTGTCGCCAAACTCCTTCGAAACGGCTAGACCGATTATTATGAAATTTTGTATGTACATTTGTTAGATATGAGAGAAGGTTGTAAAGTATATTTCATACCGCTAAGTGAAGGATGTATTTTAATATTTCTGACATCTGTCATTATTTATTATTTTTGTTGTTAAATCACAGAGGGCGCGCGTGAAGTTTGACATTTCATACAGTGAATTAAATTTAAGCTTTGCAAAGCAGTCAAAGCAGTCAGATTTTCATAATCGTATGAAAATATATCACATCAAAGTTTGTTATTCAACATTTCAGATACAAAAAATGAATGCATAACAGCAAATTTGTTAATATTTTCTACAGTTTATTTTTCATAGATCCCAATCCATTCGGATAATATTCGAAAATATGGCAGAACAACGTTTGCCGGGTCACCTATCTATTTATATAAATCAAAACCGTGTTAGTTACACCACTTATAAGTGGACGGCTGGGCCGATTTTGTTGATCTTTCATTTTTTAGCTTTGGAACTGTCCCGAACAGCAGAATAAGTATTTTAACATCCCAAAATATCCCATTAGATCAAGCTCATTGGATCATCCTGGCTTGGCATTGTACAATTTACAACTGAAGGTTGGCTCGGTAGTCATCATGCTTCAAAATCTGTACCAACCAAAACTATGTAACGGAACAGGTTTGGTGGTGAATGTGATTCACGAAAAATGTCCTGTGTCATAAGGTGCTTCAATGAAGGGGATCAGCGCGAGTACAACCTATCTATCAAATAGTTTAACAGAAAGCAGTGCAAGAATGGTACGCGAATCATTTTGATTCTCTTCAATAAAGCAAATGCCTTGCTGCCACGTGAATTACATTCATTTTGAGTATTGATTTTGACTTAATAAAAAACTAAATTTAATTCAGCTAATACGTTAACACATCTATTGATTCTGAGGCGGTACGAAGTTCGCCGGGTCAGCTAGTAATAATATATTTATTGATATATTTTCTTCGTAACTTTCGACTTTATTAAAATTTCATTTGAAAATTATATTTGCGTTTTCGTCAGTTTAACTCTTACAGTGCTTTTCCCATTAAAATTAATCGGAATCTCGGTTTGGAAAACATATATGAAGAAAGATCTACTTAATTGAATCATGAACAAAAAGTACGATAAAAAATAAGCACGTAATACATATATATAAATATAATTACCGATCAGAGTGAAGTTCACATGCTATACGAGCACCTAAATAACGCAGCTTTTTGCTGAAAATTCCCCAGGCTTTGGTGTCTCATTAATTTGATGGATGGATTTATCCACTTAATACTTGTTTCAGGTGAAAAAGCGGACATTCTTAATGTTACTGTAATTACACGAACCAGTGTGGATTTTTCTCATTATTCTCATATTGAGCTGAAATTAAAGCTATGTATATTTTTAATTGGAAAATAGAGAAACCTTTTCGAACCATTTGCATATTGAGAAACATTATTAATTTAATATATTTAATATATTGCCACTTATTACACATGCATACTGACTGTGCTGCTTTACGGTTGCGAGTCATGGCACATCACAAAAGCACAGGGTAACCGTATACTGTGCTTCGAAAACAAATGCCTGCGGCAAATATTAGAAGTACGGTGGTTTGACTTTGTCAGGAACACAGAGGTAAGAGAGCAGACGAACCAGCCCCTTATTACGTCCAAAATAAAAAGGCGACGATGGACCTGGCTTGGACATGTGCTGCGGATGAATCCTGCCTGCCCCTTTTATCAACCTGATGGATCCCGACGCCGCGGAAGGCTTTTGATGACCATCCATAGGATGTATTCAGGGGAGTTACAGGACGCCGGGATGACCTGGGAAGATGCGAGGAAGTTGGCGGGATATAGAAAATCTTGGAGGCACCGTGTGGTGGCCATATGCTCCGAATAGGGAGCGGATATAAACAAAAAAAAATATTTCTTCCAAGAAATTTCAGTGAAATATTCAACATCAAATTCGTTTGTTCCACTTTTTAGTGGTCTCGCAAATAACAATTTCGCTCTCTTGATAATCATCAGACAAAGTATCTTTTTGGTATTTTTTATGTCTGACAGGCAAGGGAATGACGAAAACAAAATGCTTATGGATGGCTTATATTTACTTCATACATTGTTACACATTGAAAATATTGAAAAAAAAACAACGAAGCTGTTCACGTTACTAATATTAATTTATCGATTCATCCTCTTCTGATGTGAACTACTTAGTTAATTTTCATGCACATTACAACCTGTATAGCAGGGGTGGCCAAAGCGTCGATCGCGATTCCTAGTCGAACGCCTATCTGATCTGTACAAATCTCCGGTGCCCGTCCCAAGAAGCGTGCGAGACAAGTCGTGTGACAGGGAGAGCGCGCTAAAATCTCGAAGTTAGCCGATTAGCGACGAAAATCTCTTTCTAAAACCCGGGTCAAACAAGGCTTGGCAATTAGATTAATATAGGCTTAAATTATTACTTTTAATGTTGGTCGATCGCCGCCAATAATTTCAAACGTAAGTCGATCGCGGGCAAAAAAGTCCGGCCCCCCTGCTGTATAGGATAATATTTCCATAATACGGTAAGAAAAATAACAGTGTTTTTTAATTCTACATAAATATGAACAAATACATTTATGTAGAATTAAAATACATTGTTATTTTTCTTTCCGTATTATAATGGAGTTCTACCAAGTAAATGCCTACTCATCAATATGTTTCCATAAGACTAAGATTTTAGATGAACATGTCGTTTGGTTGTTGAATAATATACTTGAAGAGTTTAATATACAAATTTCCAACCTTGACACGCTCTTATTCCGTTACCAACACATTTAAAAGTTACGTAATAAAATAATGCTAATGCTGATATTCCAAGTATCTTGAGTCTATTTATGGCAGCAAATGAGCAACACAATATTTTATTTATCAATATATTATATTGTCCACTTACTATCGTATCTAGAAGTATTATAGATTATTTTGTATGAATGTTTGTACATACATATTAATATAATACATGAAATTGAAAACCTGATGAGGCTACTTTTCTATATTCTATATTCTACACCATAAAATGTGTCTCAATTAATTGCAAAATAATTGACAGTAAATATTAATAGATGGCAACTTTGCACCATATCTATATTAAACATACAAACGATACTTTAATATGATGAACGAAATTAAATGGGTGCATATAAAACAAGATTTTTGGGAGGTACAAAAATTGACAAGCTAAGTTCATCGCTGATAATGACTCGCCTCTCTGGGTAAGGTGTTATACGTGCATTATACATCTAATAGGTATATCAATTGATGTCTTTTAGGATATTTATGAAAAAAATCTTGACTTTCCTAAAAGAATCATGATTGTCAATTCTTAGCCGTTGCAGAAGAGGCAAATCTATCTTCGAGGTTCGAACGAGTAAAACGATTTTAGAGAATAATTAGATATATTTTGTTTAATGATAAAACAGATCATGAAATACTTATATAAGTCGATGCAGACGTGGATTACTCAAGGATAACATGGAGCCGTAGCTTATTCATGCAAGTAAACAAAGTCAAAATTATGAATACCGCCTATTAAGTATTTATATTTATAAACTACGTTTGAAATCTATGTGTAAAATTTAATAATCAAAACAGAGCGAGGACGGTATTTATGAAACAGATACCTTACCTAAAGAACGTTAACTTTTGTGCTAGAATGCTCCTCGACTTATCGCATAGTTAAATATTTTCCTTCATGTTACATACCATTAGAAACAATGTGTTATACATATGGAAATAATCAAAAAATACGAGCACGTTAGAATGTAGAACATGGGTTAAAAAAAAATATATTATATCTTCTCATAGTATGATCATTGGAACATTTCAGTTAAAGTCTAAATAATATACCCTCTGAACAAGTACACAGTCAGCGGCAGAGGTCAAAAAGAACATGCGCTTGACGCATTGTTTAATCGTTAGAATGAAATCAGCTGATATTATAATTGATTGATGTTAGTGTGCAGGTTGTCCGTTTCAATACCATAAGTCAGGCGACATTTATTATGTAGCATAGCAGTAGCTAGTCATCCTAACAGGTGTCTTCTTCATAGATAGTCATAACATGATATGTTTCGATTTTCGAAGACGTAATTGTATTACGTGATGACATAAGAATTTTTTATACGGCACTGCATATTGCATTCTTGTCGAGAGCTAGGCTAGTTTTAAATACCTACATTTTTTAAAGCTTTCGTCGATATAGGGGTGGTTCGAAAGTACATTTTATACAAAATAAAATGTTTCAATAATTGTCTCTTTACTTGATTCAAAAAAGCACCACCCAGACACAATAAACCATAAGACACCTACAAATCATGCTTGTACATGTGTAATATTTCTAACGATTGTATGACATAAATGCTAAAAACGCCAACTGAATTTTTGCCGGAGAGTCGAACCATATTTAAACTGTATCCAAACCACTGATGCGTAATGTAAAAAAATGATGGAAAATTAATTTGTATTTTTCTGTTTTCTTTCCAGGTAAGCTACATTTCTTTTCCTATCGGCGAGAGTGCATAATGTGCCGAGGTAACTGTGTTCATGTCGAAAGGTTTGTAGAGATAAAAGAAATCTAAAATTAGAAAACGCCATTTTCTGTTTAAAAAATCTATTTAATGTATTTTCTATATAATTTACTACTTATAGAAATATTCGATTTCTTCTTGTTCGCCTGTTATTAAAAATATACCTGCTATTCTATTTCTCGGAAACTTTACTTCCATCGATTGAGATTACGATACTTGCAATACTTGTTTTTGTGCCATGAAAGTGAGCATTGATGCTCTTTTGTACATCATCCACATTCCACCAGTTTCCGTTAATGGTGCCCACGACCATATACTCCAATACAACACAACTTTAACAACCATAAAATTTTTCCAATTAATGATATAAAACTTGCCCATATAAATATATATTGAAAAAAACAAGCCTGTCGGTTAATTCACCGCTCTTTTCATAGTCTAATAATATGCGCCCTGTCAGCGGTCCATTGCATTTTTCGACTCGATACTTGTTGAATGAATTCCCTGCCAAGGTTGTATTTTTTTTTCTCCTATTGAGAGTAATTCATTGTCCCTGATTGACTTGGTGCTATGATACATCCAGGCGAATGAATCATGTCAGTTAAATGCTTTGTTTTATTTAATGAATAATTTTTGAAAAACCCCTTACGAACACTGTCCGTGAACTGTAAAATCCTGGATTATGCGGGGCTACGACCTATCAAAACTTAGCTTCAAATTACGTTAGTAACCACGAGCATTTGATAACTCATCCACTCGGTAAATTATAAAAATTTTACTACTCCTCATATTTATATTCATTGAAGAAGAAGAACAATGCCACCTAGCTTTAATTTTGGCATGGTTATATTCATTGGTCCATTTTGTTGTCACCAAGCTGCTAACTCTCAAACAAAAAGTTATACGAAAAACAAAACAATGTATTAGACTCAAATAGAGATTCGAAAGGTCGTCGATAGAACTTTTTTTTCGAGAATATATTGCAATTCACAGGACAGTTAGCACGCCTACAATCAATCTCTGTTTAAAGATTAAAGGAGGCACTTTTACTTCAGGAATTTTAATGTTTTATTAAGTTACGAAAACAATTCGATTCATTTGTAAATTTTTACATATTGCGTGCTATGCAATAGTCTAAATTTTGGCAAAAAGTAGGATACTAAACTTGTAAAAGTTATTTTATTAAATTTTAAAAGCAGTAGGCTAAGTGTATTTTATGGCATATACATTATAGCGTGCGGGTCAGTGATGGATAACTTTTTAGCTCGACGTGTTTAGTTTTGCTTTTGAAATAATTATGTTGTTGTTGTTATTTAAAAGCCAATACAGATAGTCATTTACACGAGTGACTGGTTTTTTGCTGAATTTTAAAACAACTGTGCATATTTATTTTCCTGATTTACTTATTGGCACTGATTCTAACATAACTAACTCTTCTCTCACAGTGGAACCAACAGAATATCAAAGTAGCTATAATGGCCAAGTATTGAGTGTGACTTCAGTGGTTTCATCAAGATAAATTAAAAAATATTAACATTTATTCATTAATTGATGCCGTATGCTTGTTTGTGTTCAGTTTAATCATTCCATCTTTGATGTTGCTTCTACTGAGTGGTTAATCAGAAATTCGCTAAAGAATAGCATATTTATAAAAAAAAACGCGAAATAGAAACGACGTTCATTTTAAAAAGTTTTTGAAAAATCCTTCTTCGCCGAAGGCTTATCTATCTTGTGATGCGTGGTCACCCGAAATGTATTGACGTGTCACCTCTGTGACTGTGTGGTGACATAGGTTTCCCATCACTGGTGTAAGCCATGCCATGTCACGAATTTGCGTGGGTTTTGCATCGTCAGTTAAAACTTTGTTATATAATATATTATTACTATTGTTACCCGACGACTTTTTTGCTTCTGGTATATTTAGGCATGTGTGACCGATCACTCTATCTTGTCATTTGTCGACCATATGTGTAAAGCTGCCGCAGATCACTTGTTGAGTGAAAACCCGCATAAATATAACTGCTTGCTTAGTGAACTGCAAAGTGGATCGGCTTCCTGCACCAATCAAATTATTCCAAACGAGTCGAGCGACATTCGCGCTTTGAAGCCTGTCTTTTACTTATTTCTCAATACATAATATAAATGTACCTACTTTCAACATCAATTACTTGGCAATAGTAAGGGCTTTTGTGTTTCCTTCTTACGCTGGAATTGAAAACAAATACTGCAGCATTTAAGACGCCGATGTAGACATAACCGTAAAGATTATATAGTTTTTCCTCGTTGTTCTGTTGTATTACACAAATGGTTATTTACGTTCGTAATGCTTGAATCTATATCTTTACAGTATATAAGAATGGCGTTTTTGGGTGTTGGATTAAAATCATTACACCAATATCTCTCACTTCCAGTGATACAACTTAATTAATAATAACTGTTGAGCAAAGAAATTAATGTAAATGAATCCAATAGATTAAGTAAGACGATGTATTTCACTTACAATTTATTATTTTCGCATTACTAACGTTTTGAAGAGTTTACTTATTACACTGAATTGACGGAATGTTTGTTTTTTGACGCACTTAGCAGCTTGAAAACGTTATAATTATTTTCCTATAAATAATTCAAAACATGACGTTTTCGATTTTTCCCGATTTTTCCCGTTACACAACTGGGTCGATATAAATATTTACAAATACATAATAGAGTCGAATAATTAACCGCTGTACTAGAGAGCGAAATTATTTTATAATTCACCTCTTTTATATGTATTATATTTATTAGAATTGGGATCATTCTAATAAAATTTTCTTATTAGGCGTTCATGCAATGATATAAGCTCATGTCACTTATTTAGCTATGAATTACGATTTAAATTGCGGATAGTTAATTATTCACAATACAAAGGCATTCCGGCCGATATTACAATAATAGTATTGATCTCATTCGCAGCCTCGTATTTTAAATTGTAAATTCGTTAGCGATTCGATTATGATTAATCATAATCATATTCCGCATTGGGATATTCGATACATGACAGTGATCAAATGAATAAAAACATACGCTCAACGTGTTCAAACAGCAGTGTCAGAATAATACGTCTTCATGTTCGTATTCGGTGTTTGTTTTCCGATCACGTTTCCAAGTTACAGTTAAACTATGACATGGCTCCAGGTCGTAAGAGTTTTGTATATCGAGTGCATTTTTATGTCGCCATTCTGTGAAGCTCTGTCTTATATACCCTTATTATAAAGTGTGTCAAACGACAATTTCGATTTGTTCTTTGTCCTGCGAATACGCTTAGTATTTTCTGTGCAGACCCATGAATCGTGTGTATTTAAATGCTGCACACCAGTGATGCACAAGCTACGGCCCGGAATGACATTTCATGCGGCCCAATATGACAAATATCTATGACCTTTTTTTTCAGAACTTTCCACGAGCGATGGAAGAACAATATAAAATAATACAATTTTCAATTTAATATACACGAATAATTTCACTTTTACCCATGTGCTCGAAAAATCTGATAGTTGAAAAGCAGGCCATTCAACCAAAAAGATAAAAATACTGAAACTATAGCCTTTATTTTCGGTTTTTGTAGGCTGCTGATTTTTTATTTTAATCACATACGACATGCTTGCCTTTAATTGAAGCAAATTATATCTTACAAGGCAAATTGTATGCATGCGAGTGGATTCGATGGATTCGGCGGTAACTTTGTGTTTATAATTTACATGTTTTTCAACTTTGTTATTTCACGTGTTGTTTAGCAAGTAGCGATGCGTGTTACGCCTCTGCGAAACAATTTAATTCTATAATTTAACTTTACTGACACTTTCGCTGGGTATTTGTGAAGCTTATTAGTACGGTGCGGCAGTATCTTATATAAACATATAATGAAACTTCTTAAAACTATTAAAAAAACTTGATAAAGATTTTTCCTATCTTACTTTCAATGGATTAAGACTAACTCTATTAATCTAGCTTTTAATTTCGCGTGCACATTTCAAATTTGTCAATTATAGCATGGGTATGTATCTCCGTGCTTTTTATTGATCTCTATCTAATCTGTAATAATTCATAACTACTCAATAATGTCCGATAACTGTCCAATTAGTGACTTCCTTTGCTCGGTTACGCAACATTTGTTTTTATGGTTATATTACGCCTTTATATGTTTCCGTTGGGTTCGATCGCTTCCTGCATCATCGAATTGGTGTTCATTTGAGAGCAAAAAAATATATACCGCCGTGTAAAATTATACCATTATTATTGCCAACCACTGGACACCGAGTTATTTTATCAAGTGTCGTGAAGCCCACGACATCCTCCTTACGAGACTCGTCTCAGCATTCCGAGTCGTTCTTCTCAATTTGCGTACCTTATTAATTGTTGCCTCACCGCGGAATTAAGCTGTTACTCTGTGTCGTTTTTGCTATTTCGTACGTATTACATATGTATGCTCGAGCTAAAGTTTACATCGTCAGGAAGCTGTATGTATAATATTTGGGTCGGTAATATCAACAGCGGCCTATAATAGCAATGTGGTGAATTCATATATGTATGTGTAAGTAAATGGCTAGACGTCGGGTCCGTGGTCGAGAGTCAACGTCTTTTGCTTTGGCTTCGGAGTACTCGGGCTCGAATCCCAGTCCGGGAAGATACATTTTTCAATCGAATTATTGATTTCCGTTCGGAGATATGACGTGTTGTCGAAACTGTATGTAGCGCAGTGTAAGAATACATTGCACAAATACCATAAATTATTACACTGTGCATTATGTGTCTGAACTCACCGTGATGATGGATAACATTGTCCCGGAGTATAAAAAAATGTAAGATGCGCGTGCGTTCATTTTATCTTTATTGCGTAAATACATTTCTATATTGTTTTTAAGTGAATCACATATATGAAAATATTGTGATTATCGCCCCTTTTAACCGATGCTTTCAATCTTTTTGGTGCGCCCTGCATGTAGCGAATTTAACTCATTCGGTAAGAAGAGAGTCTATTATTTGTGAATGAAAACGTTTCGTTTACTTGGTTTGAGTTGATTAATTTGTGTCAACTACATAAGGCCAATGAATAAATAACTCTTGTCTCGTGGAGGGCATTTCTTATTTGCTTATATTCTCAGTTTTGATTGCAAATTCGAAAAGAATGTCAATTTATATAATATTATCATTGGTTATCATCAGGAAGGGTCGACTCTGGACTGATACGATGCGATGTGCTTGGCGAGATCAGCCAAACTTTTAGTTTTCGTGTTGAGCAGTAGTTATTGTTTTTTATAAAATTGTTATCGATTTTATCACGTTGTAACCGGGCGCCACGAACAATAGACTGGTCTTTAGCGGAAAAATATATTACCTTACTAGCCGATAACTCGATTAACCTAACATATTTATTGAATCCACATTACTGCGTAGAACTGCAAGATATTGGCTTAGGAAATGACGGTCATTTTCGGATTAACGTTTTCTGCATATGTATTTATACTATTCAGTTGTTACTACAGTCACAGAATTTTCAAATAGCTATTGTCAATAACATCTTACTGGCATCTTGGTATAACCGCAACTTAAATATTTTAAACCTACACATATCTAAAATATCTTTCTTTGAATTCTTCGTTTATCGATCTCATATATGCCTTACTTAAAAAAGCCGATTTATATTGATACGGAAACAATAAAATTTGACCAATGTGTGCTGTTGATAAACGCATTGTTGTAACTAATTTAAATTTAATAAGTATCCGTATAATTTTTTTTATGAGGCCGTGCAAAGCTTACTGCTTGAATATAAATGAAGGATCAGTGCACCATTGCACCATAACAAGAGTCGTACCTGTCTCCAGTGGTCCGATTGGAACAGCTGATTGCACCGTTGATAAATTATACCGTGTACGTACAATCGGTCATGTTGCCGGCGTTCGTTGCATTCGACATGCCTGCTTCATAACAAGAAACAAACTCTCACAGAAATAGACCAACCTCACATAACGGATGGAAATTTATTTACGTCGAACCGTTTTCAGATATTATTTCATAGGAGAGCATTCGAAGAATTTCCACAGCGACGTATTTATTCGTTGGATAAGTTATTGAATGGCAAGCCAGAGTTTGGTGCTATTTTGAAACCTTAAGAAACATCTGAAGAATTCGTTAATAAATCCGACTAATCGCATTGTTGAATTGATTGACCTCGTTGTGATCCGACCTTAGATTCTATTTTAAGATTTTAAGTAATCTCTCGTTCCTATGTCATATCAATGTAGTGGTGTAATGAGGTAACTGTGATCAAGTATGTTTGTGGTCAGAACGTTGAGAACATGTTGTATGAACTTGTGTTTTTACAGTTGTCGTTCAAGTTGTCGAAAATTGTAAGTATGTATTATAAAAGGGAAAATGTGAAACGCTAGATATATTTACTATTTCACTTTAAAATAAAATATTTATCTCTCCTGCTGTGGTCAATATGAACAAACGGTAAATTATGGATATATGGTCACGGGACAGAATCCCAATCCTCTCGAGCTAAGCTCAAAAAATTTATACATACTGGCTTATAATTTTATGTTTTGACTTTACTCTTTGAGTTTCTCGTGGATTATTATAAAATTTGGAATCAAAATGATTAAATCTGAAGAATATTACTGATTATTGTATTGAGTTCTGAAAGAAGAATTTATTTTTTAATATTAGCCTACAATACAATTATTCTTTTTATTTTAAACAAATAATAAACTTATATGACTGTCTCTATCTGTATAATATTATTATTTGTGTAGTTTGTGGTTGAATTTTTGCTCCTGTAAATTAAAACAACTCGATTTCATACTTATTGCGAAGTATTCTTTAGTATCTTCTATTATAATAAATTTAAAAATTAAAGACGAAACATTTCAAAAAAAATCGTAAGCCTTACATTCATTTCATTTAATGTGCTTATTTTTCATAAATCTTTACAAAAATTCTGTCCTATGACCATATATATATCCATAATTTACCGCATTTTCGATATCAAGACCTATCCTAATTTTGTTTCAATTGTAACATTGTATATTTGTCTCTTCGTTGAAATACATTTCCCAACTGTTTTTTTGTGTTCTTTCTTTTTCAACTGATAACAATGAAGTTGTTATCTAAAATAAAATTATCTACAGCAGGTAATATGATAGAAACTGTCACATTTTAAAGTCATGATCAATGAATAACGATATAATGCCATCGAATTTAAATGGCATACAAATGTAATAATTGTGCAATACCCATTTTACACATGAATTGTGGTTAGCATACAAATCATATATCTATCAGTGCGAGTCCGTCTGTTAATTTAACATTATTTTTAATTACACAAAATTTATGATTGACTCCTGTTATCATTGCTTCGAACACCTAGCTTTATTTTTACACACTTTTTAAGTGTAAACTCTCGATTGCTTGCTAGAAAGGCATCATATATTTATATATATATAAAAAACGCGTTTTTTTTTTTTATTTTCACATATATTCTACAAAGATAATCTAAGTTTCGATCATCGAGAGCATTTTCGACTGATGACATAAATAGAAACAGGGATATTCACAACAAATTATAAAAGACGAGACAAATTATTGTACAGTAAACATTTGGTGTAGGAAAAATCAAAAGAATGTAAAGATAATCGTAAATTAGTGGAATTAAATTGTTAATAATTAAAATTTATTGCAAAAGAATATACACCAATCGGAAATCATAAATTAATCCCACATTACAGATAAAATAATGTGAATTTTTCAATGTGGGATTAATTTATGAGTTGATAATTAGTTCTTCTACAATAACTCACCTCAGGAAAAGTATGGCGAAAATATTTATAATATATTGAGGCATTATGAGCTTTCATGAAATCATTCAGTCATTTGAAACCGTTTTTATATATTTGTATTTTGTGACATATTCATTGTTTGTGTTTTCTTTCTCAGCTGTAGTTTCTATATGAACCTATTTCAGTATAACGGTACCATAGAGCCGCGTAATTTACGATCTTTTACCCTACAAGACTCGGTAATCTATGAGACATACAGATCCTGCCTTTCCACGTTCATTGTACAGTGCGGATGTTCATCATCGAATAAGACACTGGTACTCTATTTCTATCGATAATTGTCGTTATATTAGTTTTGTATAATATTAAACAATATATGTATATTCAAAAGCTCAGAGCTTTTAGATGGAATCCATTAAGTTTCTGGCTGCCTAATGGATCGAGAATGTAACCTTTTTACATTATTGATGACTGCCCTTCCTTCTGTTTCTTAATCTATCCGGATAAAGTAGTGGATACAAATAAATATGTACTCAAAACGTCTTCATTTGGAATATGTCCCCTCCACCGATGTCAGGGTTCCACATATCCATATATTTACTAAGAATAGTTAAGTCGATAAAATCTTTTCATGGCATGTTCGTACAGAAAACTCTCCCTGGTATTTATTTTACGTGACATATTTAAAAGTGCCATTCTGTACGAAAATATGTTGCCCCTCATAGCTCTATCTCGCGTCATCACGCGTGGTATTTTAATACCGATAGAACAAGATGTTTTGTGAATTTAATCTTCGTGTCGTTAAACAGACGCCATTCCAGAACAGGATTTCATTAGGCATACGTGATGGCGGAAAATCTGATATATAAAACCAAAACGGCGTATGTATGTAATTCCCTTTTGCATTGTTGTTGCAAGTTGCCATAAAAACGAATATGAAAGAAAATATGTTTGAATTTTTATCGGCGAAGACATTTAGTCAAAATGTAATAAATTAGTCTTCTACCAACTTTTTCCCGGCTTTTATTAATATAATAATGTTTATTATTTACGTGAAGGTATTATTTGACATTTCTTTGACAGCAAATTAGATTTTTTCCTTGAATTTGGACATTTTAATGGGCGAGAATGGGGCTGTCATCAAATTAAATAAAGTTTATGATTTTATTTTAACTCTATTTTGGATGTTAGATTTTGTGATATAATTATGTCGAATGATGTAGCATTAAATAATTATTGGTCGCTTAGTCCGAGCGACGCCGGATAGCAGTACTAGTCATAATATATTAACTTAATTAATATTGTTATAACCAGGGCTGTAGAGTCGGAGTCGTCGCGGCTTTTTGGCCGGAGTCTTACTCGCAGTCGGAAATTTTGAAAAGTTTGAACTTTTTATTTTTGCATTTAATATGTCAAATTTGACTTTTAGCCGCATTGATAGGGTTGATATTTAATTGAATACACATAAATAGGAAAATTAGGGGAAAAAAGTGACGATATTAACCTTTTTTTAGTCGGAGTCGTATTTTTGGTCAATGTCGGAGTCGTGGTTTTCGTAAATGCTGGAGTCGGAGTCGCACTTTTTTAGACCGACTCCACAGCCCTGGTTATAACAATTATAACAGTAACACCTTAAATATACCAAGAACTTTCCCTGGATATTACTTATTTTCTGTGTTATACGGATGTTAAAAATGGCGCCGCGTCAACAGCTGACCAGTCAACGAGATGTCAAAGTGACAGCTGACAGCAACTGGTCCAGATTGACAGATACACTGAATATTCTTGACGGCTTATCTTTCGATAGATAAGCCGTAATAAAATCTTGGCAGATTTTTTTGTTCGAAAACAAACATTTACAATTTTATTTTTATCACTCAATTCACTGCCAAGTTTAGTCAAAGTGTCATTTAGCTATTTTTCATCTTAAGATTTCGGTAATATTTTCATATTAAGATAATTCATGTGGTTAATTAGAGCGTCAACTTGGATAGTTTCTAACCATGCATCAGATAACTTAGACACAAATCTTATATGTACTTTGAAAGTGATCGTCTACCGAGTATCTTACGAATCTAACGTTGGAAGTAATCGAATCGCATGTATTTCTGCATGATTTATTAATCATTCTTATCACACGTGTTATCTGTTGGAAACATCCTCGCTAGACCATTGCAAATTCACTCTGCTGAGTCGTTACATCCAATTATTATTGCGGTCCGCGGATGATCTCAATCATGTAATAATGCGTTTGATACATGGAAAAGTTCTACTTCTGTTATACCGCTGCCTCCGGGCGATATACTCTGTATAAAAACTGTTATTTATACTATCTAGATACTGAAGGAGTGTTGCTATTATTTTACTAGTTGTATTTCTCACAATAGGCGATAAATATCAATCAATATATCAATGTCCTTGTCGTTGTGATAATCAGTCATTGGAAACGCTTCACCTGAGAATGTAATTGAAAATTCATTATAATATTAATTTAAAAATAACTTATTTAATAAGGATTATTCCAGATTTTTATTTTTTATTTATTCAATCTTTGCGATAGTTAATCTGAAGATGTCTCTGAAGGAGGCTTAAATGTGTCACAATAAGTAACAAAATACGTGGAATAATCATAGTTATTTATATTAATTAGTAGTAAATATACTTAACTGTTCAGACGCCACGGCGTGCAGGCACGCGAAATCGGTGCTATCACCAGCGCCACGGCACGCAAACGCGATTACGAGCTTATTAATGAATAAATTCAATATTTTTAAATGCAATATTATGCAAATACACCTTTTGGAGGCAATGTGATGGTTAGAATACCCATATGTTGAACCGTTTTATTTTTATTTGAAGTTGGGCTAACAGACGTCACTAGGGCTGGCACCTTATTATCGCAATGATCGCTCGATTGATAGAGCGCATCAGAGTGAGAAGAGAATACCTAAATATCAGTAAGTGCGAGTAGACAACACATAGCATTTTATGCTATTTAAAAAAATATAGTATATTTAAAAAAAAAAACTTTCCAATCATAACAAAATAATTCTAATTTATTCATAAATTACTTTATTTTTTTTGTGGCAGCCCTAGATGCAATTTGTGCTTCCTATATAATTTGATTTACTATAGAATATATATTTCATATTTTTATTTATAATATTAATTGTTTTTGGCAGCCCTAGAGACGTTTTTTAAATCTTGTACTTTTGATATATTTTTTTCACTTTTCTATGAAAATCAATAATAACTTGACTATAAAATTATTTTCCGGGTAAGTTACGTGGCATTTTCATGGAAAAATCGATGATTGAAAATGGTGGCGTACAGCAAAAATCCATAGAATTGGCTTGGCGTTTAAAGGGTTAAAATAGTGCTGTTTTTTCTATTGAATCACAACAGAATGTAATCAAGGAAATGAGAACTCAATCGATAGTTTCTTCATCTTCGTGATACATCGGATATTAGGTTTTTAAATAGTACCTATGCGGGCTTTCACAAATTTCATAAAATATGTACCTTAGTTATATCAAATATCTTTCATTAGTTAGCGACAAAACTCATGGAAAAGTACAAAATTCAAACAACTCATTATCAATTTATTTTCTTGCTGAATGGACAAAGTTATCGTCATGTACGATTGCTGCCACCGACTTAAATTCGTATAGCAGATGAAATAAGCACACTTATTTCAGTAAGCAGCCAACTTCTCGTTTGTCTACAAAAGGATGTGTATCCTAAACTTAATTGTGACAAATTTACGAGCGGAAAGCTTTAATTAAGTTCCAGGTTAGTCAGCAATCTCGAGCTTAATGAGCGCTTCTTACACTTATCTTTCAATTGGTCGCTACCGATCGTATATGCATGCATGTGATGCGTTCATATTATGTAATATATGTATATTGTGTCGTACAATTTTTTGTTTATAAAATCTCACTCGACCGGATATTTTCTTGGAATAGAAGATAATTCTTTAGAAGCCTTTTATATCAGTTCATTTACCCAGATAATCTTACATTGACTTCTTAATAAATGTACACATTCTTTAAATGATTTATAAAATCAAAAATATATTAATAGCAAACATCGTGTTTGTTTAATGCTTAACGACATACAATCGGCTACCCTTAAGTCACAAAACATTCTTACATTTCCATTAGGGCAACAAATGGTGCCCTCTGTACGATATTTATTCTTGAATAATTATGTTAGGTTGATTGAAACATTGAAACCCTTATCGTCAGTATAATAATAACTAGGTGTAGTATTGGATAATTTAGATACTTAGTTAATTGCATATATGATTTCAATTGAGACGTCCATTCAAGTACTTTCCAAGGTTTTCTTGCATAATTTATTTTATCTTACAAAAAATAAAAACTGACTTTCAATGACCATAATTGTCTTGATCTTATCTTTTACACATCTTACAAAATTAATACATGCTATATTTACAAACCGTACAAGCCCTTAGTTGTTTTCTGGTCTGCGATGTTAGTCAGTTAAATGTCTGAAGTTTACTAGGAATGTTTTTTTTTATATCGCCCAAGAATGAGGTGCTGGTCAAATGGGATGTAGAAGTGAGCAGCTGCTTTTGACATCGTCGTCAAATAGTTGTTATGTACGATCTGAACAAATGAACCGTAATATCCTCGCAGATTCCACTCACTAATCGTAATCAGTGATCGTTTGGCTCGACTTCACTCTGAGGAGGTATCTCGTTCTCTGTTATGCACAACTCTGCCACACCACATAACATTACATTGTTTATTTATTTATTTGCATGCAAATTCAACTACGTGATTCGCAAGCCAATGCCTCTCGCAATCATCTCAGTGCGGCAAGCTTCGTGCGGATCGATTAAGTTTAACTTGCATAAATATGAAGTGTAAGAAATGTTTATTACGTTGATAAATTATATATTATATGCTGTGGTGAATGATTTTTTTAATCCAATTTTATGCAATAATATGCAGCAAGAGTTCAACGAAAACTGTTTTTAAATCATTTGCTCATTCTCTCTTTTAATATAGCTTTTGACTTTCGCAGAAGAATAGGAATGGTAAGGAATAATTGTTAGCGTATTGTTCTGTTTATGTCGCGTTTTCATGGTTGGCTAGGATTGTTTTTGAGGGATAATAACAACATTTAAATCTTTAAAATTGGTACATTTAAACATCGGTTGAAAAACCACTGTATGAAAGCACCCAATCGTGGATTCGAAAGTCTTCTGGGCTATGGTAGTCGGTGATAAATAAAAAAGTATAACGTCATAAAACCACATGAGCTTTATATTTGAATTAATTAGAATTTTTATGCTGATTCTTTTATAGATTAAAGAAGAGATCTTAAGAAGGAGATTAACTTTATAGAATGTATGTATGTCTTGTTTTATCCATGCGTGATAGAGGGGAATGGCGTCGATGCGCTCGTGGGCGCTCGTATTCGGTGGGCGCAACATGTCTTGTAATACACATTGTATTTTGGCGCATGAAATTACTGCACGAATAATTGTGTAAGAACACAACTATTTTTAAAGATAAATAAATTTTCTTTTATTGATACTTAATCACAGGTCACTTTGGAGAAACTACAAATTCGAGTCTATCCGTTGAAAACTTTCAAGCCTGTGTGGATATCTTCTTTAGGAAAATCTGCGCTCCCTTTATTTCTGTTTTTATTTCTCACAGTAACATCTCTCGGAAGGTGGATATGCCTTGTCAACTTATAATCAAAAACATAAAATAACATTTGTTCATTCCGCCTTTGACCGGTGTCTTTTTACTCACGCTTATTTTTATTTACCCACATTCTTAAAGTGGTTGACGGTTGTAAAAATAGCAATTTAATGTTCTCAAAAAATTATATTAAATATTATAGTTAGATATTTCGGCTTACGCCCTCCTCAAAACTATGCTTAAACTTAGCCATATATTAATTCTTATAGATTTCAATATGTACACAATAATACATCTCATATATTCTAATATCCTATTTGTATATAAAAAAAAACTATGGTATACTATACTATTTTCATACGAGGTAATAACATTTGAAAAACTACATGTCAATAGTAAACCTATAAGGAAGAGAGTCTGTTTTCACATATTCATTAAAATTAACGTTTATTTTAATAAAAAGGTGAGTATAAAAAAGCATAAACGACTCAGTGAGAAAATAATTTTTATAATTTTTTTCTGCAATATTGAGAGTTGGCGGAAGCTCACATCCACGAAAAGTTCATTTGAGAATCGTCGATATTGTAGTATCGTTTTAATTTTAGTCCATTAAACATCAAATAAAAAAATAATAATAATAGTGTTCTCATGCTACGCCCTGGGGAACAGTCGCTGGCTCTGCTTCATTCTTGCCGGACAATGGCGCATTAATCGACACAGGCCAATGAAATTAAACGATTTGACTGTTTCCCTTTGTTAGATGCATTGATTTGTCGCTCAAAACACCGATCAATAAACAACAACTTGTACAAAACCTTCAGTTTTTATTTAATAAACAGCTCTGCAAGAATGCAAGAATAATATGTGAGTGATTTGTCATCCTTATTATTCTGCCGAACAAAAAATGCGGATGTAATAAAAAACAAATGTAATGTTTCTATATATGTATATTGTCAAGTTCAGAGCCAGTTTCGCCTATTGCGAGAATTTTAAGATGCTGTTTAAAAGTAATGCCTTTCCATAAATAATTGACATCTAAAACCTAGAGACAAAATTATTAAAATGTGAGAAGAATTATTTTCAATAAGTGATTATTCCACTTATTTTCTGGCACTACAGTCATACAATTTATACTCTTATTGCTTTGATATGTAAAATTTTATCGTGATGTGTATACTATGTGATACCAATACTACGTGATCAGTTTGGGCTCTGCCCAAGTCCTAGACGCTTTATAATTCTGCAGAAGTCGCGATGATGTTTTTTTCATACAAACAGCCATTAATCGTATAAAATATATTGAGTATAACCTGTTTCTATGTTTTAAATGCTCGCGATGAGCGAAACCGATGCTAATCATTACAAAAGAATATGCTTTATATCAGGCACAGGCAAACTGCGGCCCGCCACCATAAATCCTAATTCTAAGTAAGAATATTTTTTTTATATTTTAAAAAAAAATTAGAATTCTTCAAGATATTGAGCGAGTATACAGATATTCCTTTTCACAGTCAAATTCGATGGCTTTGCTTGGAAAAAGTGCTTCGAAGGGCTCGGGATATAAAAATACATATTATAATTTTATTTTTGGAAATGAAGAATGTTACGGACTGTCCCGATACTGATGATTAGGGATTTGTCATTTTGCATTTACTCTGGACATCGTGCCACACTTGAATACTTTTACCTCCGTGTTATGAACGCTCTGAATGACGATTTTTCTCAAAGATTTGGTGACTTCAGAAAAATTGAGACAAGTTTGGCGCTAGTAAGCGATTCATTTTCAATAGATATTAAAACTGTATTGAAAGAGCTACAACTTGAGATTGTTGATCTGCAATGAAACACTGATGAGAATGACACCGTTGTGACGAAATCTGCAAATTTTACAATGATATTATTTCAGACAAATTGGACCAACTTATTGATTCCATCTTCTATGACCATTAACAAGCAGTTTTAAAAATATCAACTACAAAATAAGCACCTGAATTTAAAAAAAATTTAAAAAAATTCAATCTTTGAAAGAGTTTTATTCTTATATTTTTTTGGAAAAAAATATTTTTCGTGATAATAAATTAAGTACACCTGGTCCTCTTTTAAAACGATTTTTTCAGTGATTTCGATTTTACGTGATTTTTTGGACGGCATCGTCATTTATTCGTAGGTACGCGATTTTACTTTTTACAAACGAAATGGTGCGCAAACTTATACGATATCATTGGTGACTCTGCTCTGAAACTTATTTAAGCACAATGCATTTATTAAATTCGTTGAATAGCAGGTTTCCCTGTCGCAAATTTTATCACAGAGAGTTCCTATGTCAAATAAATGCACATCATACGTCTAAATATTTTAAATGCACAATAATTAATACGAACTGAATATAGAAACATTATGTTTGAATGAAAATGGGAATGTTTTAGGTATATTCTATGCAAAAAATATTTTTTATGTCTAATTTGAAAACAATTTTTGTTTTTTGATGTATTTTGGATACTTTTTCCGCGATTTTTTTGGTGCGCCACTTTTTGAAACCAATATATCACGTAACAAACGATCGGGTGTATATCTACAAATGGTATTTTACTTGCGGCCCGCTGCCCATTTTGAATTTTTGGAATTGGCCCTCCATCCGAAAAGTTTACCGCCCCCCCGGGTGCTTTATATGTTCAAATATTTTAAGACGTCAGAATAACGGTATCCCAACGAAAGAAGTGTGTTCTTAAATGTACTGATCTGAATTCAAATTTATTTTAAGTAAAACAAATTAACCGTTGGTATGATGAATTGTGAGAGTCCTGTATATATATTATAAGGTGTGTGTTACATGCATTTTTATCTGTGACACGTGCCAATTTTAAATGAGTGCTTAGGGACATACAATAGCATTGTATTTTTTTGCACTCGGTGATAATAATGCAATGCAAAATAACATAATCGATGATTTAACGAATCGATATAGATCACGATTCCGGCCCAAATCCCGGCCATAATTATTTATTGTCCATTTGTATGTATGTCAATTGCTTGTTGTTAATGTAATATGCCGAAAAAAAACCATTTTCACACCCATTTTATATTTTGAAAACAAAATTCAATATATAAACAGAATTAACTTCTGTATATTATGCATACTTTCGTTCATATACAGTGCTGGCCAATTGATTGTTGATACCAAAAATAATATAATAGTATGTCAATTGCTTGTTGTTAATGTAATATGCCGAAAAAAAACCATTTTCACACCCATTTTATATTTTGAAAACAAAATTCAATATATAAACAGAATTAACTTCTGTATATTATGCATACTTTCGTTCATATACAGTGCTGGCCAATTGATTGTTGATACCAAAAATAATATTTTTTTTTCATTTTTGAATTAATATTATTTATGTTTTAAGTGAAATATTTACATTTTTCTTTCATGAACCACATGTGGACATGTCAATAGATCACTTCTCATGAATAAAAAATAAAGGTAAGCCATTAACAGTGACAATATGACTGATAACATAGATGCATAGGGAAAAAACGTGTTTCGCGCCCCACAGAGCTTTAATTTCAAACCAAACTTTCTTTAAGCAGTATGACTGATAAAAATGTTTTTAAAATAAATTATACTCATTGAATATTTTTTATAATATTTAATATTTTGTTGAATCTCCCTTATTAATATGAGTCCTAGAATGCGTTTAGAGATGGAACCGTATAATTTTATCATTATTTTAATATCAATCTTATTGTCCCACACATATTCCATAGCTTTTATTTTCTCCAAAGCCGTTTTACACGGGTGTTTGTCGAGCTTTCGCTTCATAATAGCTCAAAAATTTTCTATTGTTCTCAAGTCCGGGCTATTTGCTGGCCAGGGAAGGGATGTAATTCCAATTTTTTCTTTGTATTCTGAAACCTTATGATTGAGTTAATTGATTTTTATAAAACAATATTTGGAGAAATATTTATTTATTTACTGGCAAAAAAACTATATAAAATACATGGCATTACAGAAAGCGCCAATGCACCATGCATTTGACAAATTAATTAAAATTACATAACATATTACACAAAAATAAGAAACAGAACAGAAACATATTATTTACATAAGAAGACAAAACTTTATAACAAAGCATCAAGTTCACTGCCGAAGATGTCCACATCAATAGGCAGCGCATTTATCAGCCCAAATAGCATTTGCAACTGGAGATTCAAAAGACCTACTTGACAAACAAGTTTTGACAAAAAAGTCTTTGTAACGACCACGTAGGTAAAAGCTGGGAGCATGCAAACTTAAATTTTCAAGGATGTCAGGGTTATCAACTTGGCCCCCAAGAAGAAGAGAAAAATGATTCAATATTGAAATTAATCTTCGAGCTTAAAGAGAGTGAAATGAAAGCATTCCTAAAAGAAACTTGGTTAGATAATATTCCATTAATGAATTGTCATATGGAAAATAGTTGAATTTTTTGAAATAATAATGCAGAAATTTTTTATGGACTCGCTCCAGTTGCGACTTATATTTATATTCATATGGACCCCAAATAATAGATCCATATTCTAGCTTGCTTAAAACTAAGGAAACATAAAGAGTACGAAACACAGTAGGGTTTTCAAATGGCTTACTTTGCCGAACTATGAATCCAAGAAGTTTACTAGCCTGCAGGGTAATTGAAAAAATGTGGGAATGAAACATGAAAGAAGAGTCAAATGTTATACCGAGATCAACAACTTCAGACAAACGCTGTAAAGTCATATTCGATATCTCATATTTATATTTGATAGGAAATTTTGAACGAGAGAATGAAATGTAGAAACATTTTGAAATGTTGCAGTCAAGTTTGTTTATTATGGACCAATTTACAATCGAAATATGAATTGGATTCAATTTTCGAATTTTTCGCTCTATGGCACGGCGAGGAATCGTCGTAAATATAGGATCATTGAACACCTCCGTCATCTCCTCAAAAATTGGTAATACTTCGTTAGTAATTACCGATATATATTTTATGCCGTTTATAATTTCATTGGCGATCACGAAATAACCTACGCCATTGGACATCATGCACATCCATAACATTACAGAGGGTAGATGATGGACAGTCCGCCGAATGCATTTAGGGCTATTTTGTTCACCAATGTTTGGGCTCCCGTGACGGCCCTATTCGATAGCGAAGTCACAAATTTTGACTCATCTGAGAAGGTGACATGTTTCCAATTATCCACAGTCCACGATCTGTGGGCTAATACCCAATCCACGCCTTTTTTCTTCATGGCCGCCGTCAGAAGCGGCTTGCAGAGAGCTCTTCGGCCTCTGAACTCTGTCTCCACAAGCTTACTGCGAATGGTCCGTTTCGAAATATTTGCTGCAGATGAATAGCTCAACTTTACCAGAATTTTCGATGACGTTAAAAAGCCATTATTCGTGATAATTGATTTTATTTCTCGGTAATCTCGCACAGTCGTGCATCGTTATCGTCCTGCTCCTTGATTGCTTTCAATTTTACCAATTTCTTCAAACATACTGATGCAGCCGGAGCACTGTATCCCACACGTTTCGAAATTTCATTAATTGAAATGTTTAGGTTCGCGAAAGCCGAAATTATCGATTTTGTCGCGAAAGTCATACGCGCTGGATTATTCATTTTTTTTAAACTGTGATTCACACAAAACTGGTGAAAGATAATGAAAAGAAACTTGTAACAGTCGAAAGCCAAATATCACTGTACAATAGAAAAAAATAGTAGGGGGTTGTAAGTGTAGTAACCATTGAATTACGAGAAATAGAGAAACTCAAAGTCGCAATTGCGGGCGGTTACTCTCAGTCAACAATCAAATGGCAACCACTGTATTTATATCATTTACACTTCTATGTTATTCATTAATTGTCTTGTTATGTCGATATTCTTTGTATCGCTCTTAATTCAGGGTTTTAATTCAGTTCATGTGACCTCTTTGTGCCTGTGAATTTTAAACAATTTTTCTGTGTATGATGCATTAACTGCAGTGAAGTGCAAATATTTTGGAAAACGCGGCTTACTTTAGACATTTTCTTTTAAATTATTGCTTCTAGTATGTTAATTATATCCCACCATAATAAAACTGAATATTTTCGCTTTATATTTAAAATTTCCAGTAATGCTTGATTGACATATCTTTTATTTTTTTAGTTTAATTCATTTATTTACTATGCTTACTAAAACTTTACAATTGTTGTATTAGCTGTGTTATTGGATAAATTTATCAGTTAATTTTGATTCTGCTTTACGAAATAAAAAAAACGATCGGTATTGGTGGCTGGTTGCATCCAGGAGAAAAAAGAAAATTCTCGTTGCATTTTTCTACCGCGTGCATTCGTTTGTTTTTATTTTGTTTCCCGAGTTCTTAAAGTGGTCACTGAGATATTTTTAGAGGGCGCTTGCTTTTGTTTTATTTTTGTATCCGACCGCGGGAGCCATTCCGATGGCCTATCTGTGAGTACTATTGGATTACTCACATCTTTTGGATAATAAATAACGTCCGTCGTAATACTTCTCAGCTGTCACTACACTCATTTTAAAATTAAAAAATACCGCTACAAAGCAATGCTATGTTTCTAAGTTTAAATTTAAATATGAAAAAATTATATTCTAATTGCTCTTTTCATTTATTTACAGGTAAGCAATCGATTTGGAAGCTGTGCAAATAGTGAACATCCATACACAATAAGCTTGCAGTATATAAAAGTATTTATTATATTTGAAGATAATTATGTTTAAGGTTAATAACTATAATAGCTGTGGCCATATTTTTCGAATGAAATAATACACAAGAAAGAAAGTTGTCATTCTCAAAATAAAAACTTTATATTAAATTTTTAATATTTTATAAGATTCAGGCTCATCGTCATAATGACGAATTATGTTTGTCGTTACTTTATATGTGACAAAACTTTTCTCAAAACATGCTTTTTTGTACAATTCATGCGATATAATGTATTCGTTTTTACGAATTATTAATCTCACTTATGTAGATGGAGAATAATTACATGTAAAATACCACGAACATTAACTATGATATTTGTAGTCACCAGCTAAGGACACTATCCTACACTTTCTCATTCGATATTTTTTGAGAAAATTATTTCATTTAAAATGAAAACGTTTTTATTTGTTTTAACTTTATTATCTGTTTAGAATAGTTAAAATAATCTCGCTTTTGCTAGTTTACAAGATTCGTCCATTCATCTCCACATTCCAGCGAATTCACTGAGAGTTTACTATCCATATAGAAATAATATCGTCTTCGTATCTTCACATCTCCGCCAATACTGCGGTGTGCTATTTTTAATTTGACGTCAATCACTATAGTGTTTTTTATGAAAGCTATTTTAAAATCACGCCTCAGACGTTAGCCGGAGTTTCAGTAACAGGTTCACGCTCATAGTTATTTCTATATATAAATAATAGATTCCCCATGGTGAGCTTTTAAAATAATTTCACGTTTGTATTTCTTGGGCACAACATATTTGCGGTCCCTTCACAGATTATATCGTAAAAAGATGACACAAACACAAAAGTTTATCCTTAACCTCTCCGCGAGTACCGCCCCGCCCCATCCTTGGCGAGCAAAAATCGCCTCAAGAAGCGTACCGCCCCAAGGATGGGATTCTGTACATAATTCACTGGAATACCCAGAAACTGCAAAATTTTTGACTTCAATCGACATCTATGGAGATTTGAAAGGTAAAAAAACATTTTGTAAATATTTGTTTTACCGACCGTTTTACAGCCATTTCCAAATATCACGTGGTCTAAGCGTGACTGTGCCAGTTGTAAATAACCGTCAATTTTGTATCCCGTCCGTTGCGCATAAAACTTGATTTGTTTGGTTTTTTCGGATATTTTGAGCGATACTGTATTGTTTCTCTTGGTTCGTCATTTATTTTATTATCGTATATTTTCTTCGTGAAACTGTGCTATTTTGAGTATTTTTTTTTCTCTTTGCGTTATTTTCTGCGTGAAACTTTTGTTTTTTATTTCTCTTTGTTCGTGAAACTGTGTTAATCAATTTTTATAACAGATTTCGTTTATTTTCTGCGTGAAACTGTGTGCTATATTTATTATATTTTTGCGAAACATATTTGATGAGTCTAATAAGGAAAATGGACCGATTTTTTGAATGAATTCTTGATGACGAAATCACTCAATTTTGTATAACAGTGAGGACGAAAATTTGCTGAATGATTTAGACGATTTAGGTTTGCGGGCATCTTCGTCTGATGAGGAAGATTTGCATTCAGAATCAGAATCAGATTCGGAATTGGCTAGTCCACCAACAAGACGTCGACGGACTAATCTCTATAGCTGGGAGTCCGGTAACTTTTCACCCGTTATATTTGATTTTGATGAAAATCAATCCGGTATAATTTGTAATGTTGAAATTAGTGATAAACAATGTGAGTAAGCATATTTTTAATTATTTATGACAATCAGTATTATAAATATGATTGTACATCAAACATATTTTTATGCCGAAAAGAGTTTTTTTAGCCACTCTTATGTTGAGTCTCGTTGGAAAAAATTAATTGAAAAGTATTGGTCGACTAATCCAATCATTTCAACGCCTTTTTTTAGATGACCGAAATCGGTCCTGATCTTATAAATTTAATGTGAAATAAGTACTAAACGTTTACTGTGAACATTTTAAAAATGAAGTTCATAATAAAATAAAATGCGTCGTTCAATGGTTGACAACTTCTGGAAAAAGGTAATATTTAATTCGATTTTTCTCATTAACCTGATGATATTTATTGAAAATTTTAACACACAATGTTTTTAATGTTGATAAATATGCTTTTGCCATAGTAAATTATTAAAAAAAAATCAAAAATAACTCACTCCACAGTGCACAACTTTTTCTTATTAACTAACTCCTCTAGAGGTTAATATGTGACGTAACATAAATATATTTAAATGAAATAGTAGAAAGCACTAAAATCTTAATTCTCTCTATGTACTAGGATAAGTAATATTTAAACAATTAGTTTACTCTGTGTACGTAATCG
This sequence comes from Himalopsyche kuldschensis, assembly GCA_028554975.1. Taxonomy (NCBI): domain Eukaryota; kingdom Metazoa; phylum Arthropoda; class Insecta; order Trichoptera; family Rhyacophilidae; genus Himalopsyche; species Himalopsyche kuldschensis. Next base: position 2,421,046 of record JAHFWI010000058.1, on the reverse strand, counting down.
ATTTTTTTAACTAAACAAGTTATACGACCTCTGTATACTGTATACCGGTGGTCAGCAACCTTTTGAGAAACTCGCTTCGTGGGTTAAAGTTTGAAACAATTTTTAAATAACGATCGTAAAGTTCCGTGCTGAAATGCTATCTAAGTTAACTTCAATTGTTCATTTTTCCCTATTTTATCTTCCCTAGTTAATATTTAATGTCTGTTAATTTCACTCAGAGTTTGTGAGACAGGATTTAAAATATTTGCCATAGAAAAATAAATCAACTGAGTATTCTTATAACAATGAAAACTATGTATCTATAAGATAGGTACACCGACGATATTACTGCCAAAAGACTAAATGCTTAACACTCATCACTCATCCGCGACCTTTAATTAAGGATCCAAAAAAATCATCCGATCCGATGATGTGTCACATGCGAATATGGTATTTTTATGCTGATTTTGCATACACATCGTAATTGTTTTTTTGGGACCGCAAAGAATGGTTAAAACGTGTATTGGCGCCGAAATCAATAATATGAGTGGTAAAAGAAAAATTCTATTTATTTTGGTACCTTCCAATAGAGATGTTTTAAAAAATACTAACTAACTTCCAGTGGGCAACGGATGGGCATGAGCAGTCACACGTGACGATTATTTCAGTTGAGTAAGTTTGAGCTGAATCAAATAAAAATGTATTTGTAAACTACAAAAAAACATGCACTGCGTAACATTTTTCGGCTGTCTTTATATTAAAAAGTAGGCTAATAGGGCATGGGACTCGTAAAAAACTGTTGCGTGCGATATCAATGTAATAAAAACAAATGACAGTCCAAGTTCCCCTTATCGTCTATTGACATTTTTTATCCAGACTTGTCACAATTACAACTATTATTGTCAATCGAGAAGTAACCAACAAAAAATTGAATAAAACACATTTTGGAGAGAAACGTATTCCTGTTCGTATCGTTGAGTATCCCTGTTCTTCAATAATTTTATTACTAAGTTGTTTTTGATTTTAAGTCGGTTCATATGCCATCCATCGCCTACTTTAATTCTTTTCAAAATGGATTGTTTTCTCCATGTGTTAATTTCATTGAGCTCATGCTGTATCAAAATATCGAGCCATACAATACTCTAAGATTCTAAGCAAATCTCTCTTTTCGTTGATTAGCTTCGAAGTTAACATTTTGTTTAAAGATAATACTTGACTTAACGCGTTTAATTTATATTAGTTGAGATGGTTTCATAGCATTCTGATAGATATACATACTTATTTTATAATTTTGTTTTAATAATAAAAGAGTGTATAATCATTTTCCGTTGTTTAAACCGCATGTGTTATAGCAGTTGAAGGAGAATGAAAATCATAATAAAGTAAGGTTGTCTTCGTTTGCAAGCTACGCGAAAATAGTTATTAACTGCATATTTGATAGAAATTCCACACATTCAATGTTCATGACATGTTTATATTTAGACGTGACCTTTTTAATCGGAATTTATTTTCTTCACTGTTAAATGAAATTTAAATAGACTATATAGAGATATAATCACGGATAGCGTCTAATATGATTAGTTTCTGAATAAAATCAATCCTATTTAAAAGGTGTATGTAATGTGTCTACCGTGGGCACTATATGTATATCGCGTAGGTATGTGCTTAATTGCACTGTGTCTTGTCTACTAGCTAGGTCTCAAAACGTCTCAAAATAAATTCGTGTCTTTGTCTTGTTCGCGCTTCGGTGACCACATCTTCCTGGAACTCTAATTATAAACAATTATTCAATAGTTTTGATCTGTTTGTTTTCCTAAGAATGTAGTCATCTAATGCTACTTTATATGTGCGAGTGGTAATATTACATATAATTTTATATCACCCCAATTTTGATTGTGAAATTGGTTCGACTCGACAATTTGATATTCAGGCTCTACAGATAATCAAAAATATTAAATTCGTTTAGAAAAAAATAATTCTTGGATATGCCACCACGCCGCGCCTTCAAGATTTCCTGTTATCCATGCTTTGATTTCTTCCATGATATGCCAGCATCCTGAATTATGATCCTACTTTGAAGAAGACTAGGTGGTTGTCCAGGACTCCGGAATATCAAGGATCGGAAGATGAGACGAGCATTATTGAGGTTCTACGGAGGAATCCGCAGCACGTGGTGCAAAAAAGAAATTGCAAAATATTTGATTTCAAAATACGGTCGGCCGAATGCCAGAAACCCTCTGAAACAAAACATTAACAAATTCAATAAATGTGGCTTCAAGTCCTACCCTGAAGTGGGGATAGAAGACTAAAATAGCTTCGTGTAGCACTTCATATTTTGCGATTACACTGGTGATTTTTACCTGAACCTCAATGAAAAATGTTTTTCTCAAAAAATCTTACATTGTTTGTGTGACCCCATCGTATCATCAATACGGCATTCATCAATATGGCATTCGTTGTTGATGCAGTCGGGACATCCTTTTAAGCCCTCTGAATGTATTAATGGACTTGTTTTTTTCCGCTGACATACTATTTTGACAATGTTGATATGGTAATAATCTTCTCTCGGTGAGTTTTACGATCGACTGATCCGATCCGATGGTCTCGCGTCACGACTTATCGTGTGGGATATGTCTTTTCTTCTCCTGCTGCTTTTGACATATTGACCCACGCCTCGTCGGCCGGATCGGCGGTGGAAAGTTATATTGCTATATCGATAGTGTGTGCACTTTATTCAACAGCTTCAATATTATTCCGCCATGTTCGTCAGCTTGCGAGGTTTATGGCTGCACCATTATTCACTACGGCAAAGGCGTCGCAGGCCATTTCTAACGCCTAGAAGTGCCTGCTAGTGATTGAAAAGTTTTCTCACTATCCCATGTTTTGTATAAAGGCGAATAAAATCAGCCCACAGTTGCTTGGTGGTTTCATGATAATGATATACACCCACTACAAAACTATTGTTGTTGACCCGTTAAGCTTAACCAGTCAGTGTTCGTTATAAAATTATTCCATCAACCTTCGTCTGTACAGGGAAAACGCAGCCGTCAGCGGCGTCCCGAAACATTGACGACTATTTTCAATAAATTAGTTCATCCCCGCTAAAACGCCGAGTTTCGTATCGGAAATCATTTGTTTGTTTTCACGCCCACTTTCAATGTGGAGCTTATTATAGACTCACAATGTAGCTTATCTCAATTGGACTTGCTCTACGATAACTACTTGTTACGTAGTCACCCAACCTAGCATTTTCAGAGAAAGTAAACATGGGAGGATCGTGGTATATTAGTCAATTTATCGCTCTCGCAAGTCGGGTAACCCGGATTTAATTTTGATATAACAGACTTCCATGCCTTCGTTCATTTTCGTGAATCGATTTAAAATTCTATTTATGAAACTGTCCGTACTGTGATTCAAACCCGTGAACTCTGCGACCAATAACGATGTCAAAGCTGTTAACCACGCTACAGGTCCGAAAACCATTGATTTTTTTTAAAAATCGTTACATATTTTTATGACAACTATTTTCAAGTATAATTTATATATAACCTTGTGTAGTGTAAATGTTTATTCTCTTAAAATTATACAGCCGGTGTGAATACAATATATACTTTGGTACCAGACACAATGTTTAGAATTAAATACATATAAATTTCTTCCGATTATCGTTCCGAGTGATCTTGTTTGTATGTTAAGGTACGCACGACAGTCACTGGTTTCATGCAATGCTATAGTACTAATTTCTTCAGTCTCACTTAACTCACTCCACTGTTCTAAATTTAAAAAACGATTGCTTCAATTATTTCGACTGCGTTTTGGTTGCTAGATTCAATTATTTTTATTTTGTTTCCCGCGATCTATCTCACCATCATCCACCACAACATTTATTGTTTTCGTATAATAATCCGTAGCTTTCCGTGAGATTTCTCATATCCCATTAATTCAATCATGACTGAATTTAATGTCTGCTGCCTCTAATGCGGGCATTAGGGTATTAGGTAGGTCAGCGAGTTGTCTAATAACAGGGACATTTCACCGACATGCAGAGGTTTAGTACACCACATTCGGACCACGAATAACTAATTCCAGCGTCGGCGCGGTGTCGGATACAGTGATTCTGAACTGTAGCAAAGGTTCGTCGATTCTTAGTATTGAATTCGTTAAGATTTTTTCGTTGTATCGTGTGAATTTGCATTGTAGCAAATCAATTTGAACTACTATGTCAAAAATAATATGGTGTCAAATAAAACACTGATGATTTTATTCATTTAAGAATAATAATCGTTTTTATCCATTATTTTGAAATTTAAAATGACACTTTGTCAAGTCCACAGAACGCAACCAAAGGGGCACACTTAGCGAGCAAAAATATGTCAGTCAGTTCAAACCCGATTCTCCTGACACTCTGACTTCTTTAACAGTACACTCGAGTGTGCGGCAGCCGTTAATAATAAATAAAATTCTCCCCTCTGACATAAGAATCCACCTACCGTACCTACCGTACACGCGTTCAGTCTATATCAAATTAGGGAATTAAAATGTTTCGAACTCTGGCAATCTTTTTTTTGTGGGCGCCATTGAGGACATTCTCACAGCGCGACTCTTCCGAGTGCATAAGTAGCGTGATCAGTCTGTATGTATTATTACTGTCGGTCGCATTCAAATTACGAACTGAACTCTTTCAGCATCCAACAATTTTTACTTCCTATCGTTAGAAATACACACCGTCTTTCTGTGGTACCTTCAGTAAAACATGCAAGGTTTGATTATATGTGGTGGGTACCCATCTACATAAATGCTAAAAATACATCTGATAATAGTTTCGGTAGATGTTTATCATTTTTTAAATATTCACTGCCATCATTTTAGTGATGTTGACCCATAAGATGAAGACCAATGTAAAATTACACGTGATTTCATTGTTTTGATTATGTAGAACCGGAATTTCATTATTATTTATAGTGTCGGCCTGCTAACGATCTAGCTATCGACAACTTTTAATCACGGCGAAATTGTTTAATTGCGGTAAGCCAACAATCGCAATTCGATTATCTAAACGGGATTGGACAAAAAATATTACTTACAATACATATTTGTAATTGCCTGTTCAATCGTTATTGCGGGGCAGTGGGGGCATTTTTTTTCTCGATAATAAACTGTTACGACTCTCGTCTTACGACTAAGTAATTATTAATAATAATTTTCTAGCGTACTTATCTTCGAATATTAATAATTAATCGGCCAGATAAAATTTGTTTGCTAATAATGAGTGCAAGGCAAGATGTTTTGTATCACTGGCAGTTTGATGGGATAAGAACAACATTCGACCTTCTGTTGCTTTTCTACGACTGGTGGAAATTATCGCACTCCTGTTTATTTATTATCTCCTGCGATATGCTTTAAAAATATCGTAAAAGCATTCGTTCTATTTTTAAATTATGCGATTTTATTACGAGATCTGATGAATACAAATTCTACAGTTTGGAAGGAATAATAATTATCAGATACATAGTGATGACATTGAATTTTGATATTGTTTATCGCTCTCCTAATGGTCGTGTATACGTATTTTTTTCCCTTTATTTTCCTTATGCAGACTCAATTAGTTTTGTGGTGAGTGAATAAATTCTAAAGTTATTGGATTTGTGAGTGCGCTTACGCGTTCACGTTTACTATTATACTGGCGAGGCAGAATAGCTTTCAATTTTGATATACTGCAAAATACATAAACTTCACTATAACTATTCAGTTTCTTTTATGAGTACTTGTTCTTTGAAATCAAATTAAAGACAAGACCTTTAACCTCGTAACTCATTCCTTTGATCTTGTCATAACGCCACCATGTTTCTATTTGAAAAAGTTTCTTTTTATGGTTTTTTCTTGGTGTCAAATAATGAATGCGTTTTTGCGCATGCGCTATTATGAAGATCGTTCGATTGTGAATATATTTCTGAGCCAATATCGTTTTCAATATATTATAATATGTATGTGACACGTCGCTTTATCGAGTATGACTGATTGTATAAAATATGATACAAAATGGAATCCAGCGATCGCCCAGCATTAATTTTCTTCGGTCGATTTTACTGTGCAAGTATAGAACTAATTATTCTTGTATCGATACGATACCAATCGACTTTGTGTTTCCTCTTTTGATCTCTGACGATGACTATCGCATCATGTCAGAAGTCAGAAGCGAATGCGAATGAGCGGGGAAGATGAGATTTATATTGTGATAGCCTTAAACATCTGCCGATCGGATAGTGCAATGAAATTATTAATAAATAATATCGACGCGGGACCTGGATTCCGAAGTCACGTTCTTTTTGAGTTAGTGCCGAAGATAAACTAACTGGCTGTAACTGCGCCTATGATCGTGAATCTGCGTCTCTGATAACTCGCTACACCATTAATTTAGACGGCTGAAAGCATACTAGACAATAATTTCGTTGTTATTCATTTAAGGATAAGTAGTATCATATTTTGTATCGCCGGAAGACTACGTGTAAAACTGCAAAAAATCTGCTAAGATAATCAAATCCAAACCTCTGTGCTTTCGTTATTCAGTATAAAAAATGAATTGCTGATATTAATATTTGAATGGTATATGGCCTCATTCATTTATCCGTTATCCAAAGAGACTTTATTTGTAAATGAATCGAAAATGTGGTCCTATGATAGAAGGCCGTACGTTTCCCATCCGGCGTATGATATTTTATAACCTATTACAGTCGTTGTGCAATTCTAGGATGTTTTGTCTGATATTTTTTGCAAGAAAAACTGGCAAATGTCGGATACATTAATATTTCTCATCTTATTATATAAGATAAATAAACTCTTTATATATGGTTTTTTAAAAAATTTACAATGTGAAAATGTAATAATTACTACACTTTTTCTGTAAACTGCTGTGCGTTTTCAAAACTAAAAAAATAGCTTTCATTTTCTAAAATCATTCATTTTTTTTGCTTTTGTCAGCAAGCCAAGAAAATTTATTGGAAATCGATTCGTCCATAACGTAGAAATGGCGATCCGAAGAAATCCCTGAAATGCATTCTATTAATAATATTTGCTTAATCAGCTTTTTGCATGTACATATTATGTGGTGTGTAGATCAGTGGTTCTCACGGAAAATTGTCCTGTGGCCGCATCGTAAACATAAGCGTTTCTACGGAAATGTCTGGTGGCCGCACCAAATTTTTGTGTTGAATCTTTTTTGTCAAAAAGAACTTAACATGTATGTGTTGAGTTTTTGCTAACAAGTAACTCTTGATGCACAATACAATGCATACAAAATATTTAATTTTCAGTGTCATTGTTCACAAATAAACTTGTAAAAACACATTTTCTTTAAATGTCAATTTTAACTACCAAGCTGTTGGTAGCCGCAGCAAAATCCTCTGCTGGCCGCACATGAGAACCACTGGTGTAGATCCACCGGTTTGTTGCAAGAATCACATCATTCTGGTTCAACAGAAATTTACCGTAGAAAATTGGCCATCGAAAATGTTTTGTGCGTACAATTTACCCGAAGAGTTTTTTTTATATCCAACTAGCCGGTCCCCGGCAAGCGTTGCAATGCCACTCAAAGAAAGAAAGTGTTTGTTTATTGAAGTGCTTTCGGATGCACAATATTTTAGATAAAAAAATCGATTTAATTTCACTAACATTGATCGGTATCGATGAAATTTGCCGTTTGACATTTGCTGTTTGTCTTTTGGCGATTGTCTATGGTACGACAGAAGTGCAAGCAAAAAGTTTTGGAATGTTTATCGCAATCGGATGTACGGTATGGCAAACCTTAAAATACATAAAAACACACATTGTTTTTTATAATTATTATTTAGTAGGTATATAGATTTAATAATGAATTGAATTAGGAAATATCACTTTAAGAAAAAACAGTATTCTACGTAATAGTTAAATCAATTGTGACGTTTCCAACGAGTGATCTGGATATTAACAATTACACTTAATAGCCCTGAACATTGCAATAATACTTAATTAAATTACTTTGACAAAACAACGGACGCTTCCGCGTTTCGCTTCCTTTTAATATTCAACAAGTTTTATCAAAAAAAAGACATTCTAAAATAAGCAATGGAATGACGTTAATATATTCATAAGTAGTGTAAAGATTTTTTTAGTATCTGAAACTACTTTGTATTGAAATGCTGTGCACTTATTTGATTAGCCGTAACTTTGAAATTTAGGTACATATTGCATAATATTTTATTACCGTATGTCATCTGCGTCTGCAATTTTCCGTTCGTCACCGTCTTATAATATTTATAATAAACGCCATATGCGAATGATTCACAGCCGCCATTTGGCTTTTATGTGTTGATAATAAACTATCCTATATAAGTATCATATTAATGCATCGTAAATCATAACCTGAGCCTATATGTGTAATGCCAATTATAATATACCTTTTATACTATAATGTCATTTGAATTTTAAATAAGATGAACATAATATAGTATATATACATATATATATGTTTATGAAATGTAATTTTGTTTCGCGTAATATAATGATGGTCTGAGTAAAAAAACTGATGACGTGATCATATTGTACTAAGTGAAACCACTTATGCCTATGGTTCATGTTTCATAGTTAATTTATAAGTCAAGACCGATTTCGTTTTACGGGTAAAGTTTATCTCCAATTTATAAAAAAAAACATCAAACCTTCCATGCTTTTTTTACAACCTAATTTGATTTGCTTCAAATTCGCAAATAATGTGTTAGTACAATTTTGAGGAGGCTTAATATTAAGGACGCATGTGATCTACGTCTTGCTACATGTGAAAATCAATTTTAATCTTTTTTCCAATTGTAATATTATTTGCACTGATACCACTTGCAGATACTTATTAACATGTGTCAATGCAAAATGTAAAATATATTTCTTTCGTAACCTTTTGCAAAATATAAAAGTAAATATGTGCGATAAAAAAATGTATATAGTACATATATTCTTTTACAGTCACATATACTACGGTAGCACCATTTTACGCTGTCGCTTATTATCTATTCGGATTTAATAGCTTGACAATTGTTACTGCGAGCCCGTTGTCTCCCTAACTTTTAACTGATCATATAAATACAAATTGACGCTTACAAAAGAAAATATTTTTGACGAAATCCTCGATTTATGAACCTTCTACTATTGCATATTCATTGGAAAATGGCGCTCTAGATTTTGTATTGTATCCTGTGCGGTCAACAAACTTTTGTGCATGCGCACTTTCGCTTTTTTCAATAGAAATCTCATTAACGCGCCTATTACGCAAATTTAATAGTTGTAAGTGGTCAGCTGACAGGATTGGTCCATCCGGCAGCGGCGCACTGTGGTTCCTGCATATACTTCTACAAAAAATATTTTTCCAAAATCTAAACATCGATATTTCCGTTAATTAATGGGTATATTTTAATATAATAAGTAAACTTCCACAACTTCTTGACCCTTCTTTGCTGAGCGGAAAAACGAGGTTTTCCCAAATCAGCAGCGAGACAATTCGGGTGACATTTTCGTCGAAAAATGTTTTTTTTACACTGTTCAAGTTTTTCATACTTTAACGCACCACATGAATAATATTTGGTAATCTTTAATAAATGCTCATTACAGAACACATGGAAACTGTTCTAAGCTTTATGTTGTAATTAAAAGCTTACATGCCGAAAATTTTGTATGCAACTTTCCCACAAAAAAAAAATGTATTTAATTATTTTTTTTCTAGAAATCAGGTCTCGTAAGTGATGCCAATTTCAAATCATTGAATAAAAAGTTTTATATTTCCTACGGAAGATTTCTGAAATTAAATATGTACAACCAGTTGCCCGCTAAATTATTAGATACGCTTGTATGGAGTGGTGACACTGTGCGGCGAAACAGCTAGTTGAGAGCGTGACACATCCGCCACTTTTTCTTCACTTCAAGAAGCATCTACCACTTTCTCAATAACAATATCAATTAACGCATTTTAACGGCTCCGCTCGCATTAAGCGGATTTCTGATGTCATTTTAGACTAAGAATGTAGTTAATTATTTCATTTATTGCCAGCTGCTCTTGCCTGATGACAAATTAACGACTCGAAACAGACGACTGTCTATTGGAAGCGTTCCGAGCAAATGTGTTTGCAGTTAAAAAAATGCTCTCAAATAATGACGTATGAAAAAGTACTTGAAAATTCACATTCAACTACGATACACAATTATTACATTGTCACACTTAATTCCTAGATTGTGAAATTCAAGTAAAGAAAGTATAACTGTACAGTTATGCAGAGCAATAATTATGAATTCTTATTCAAAGTATGTTTCTTTGGAATATTTTTAGTCTATGAAATGACTGCATATTTGTAAATAATGACATGTAAAGTGAAGCATAAATCTAACTAAACGTACATATATCAAAAGATAAAATACAGTAACCTCCTCTATTCTTAATTTTTATTTAGCAAAACATTAAAAATATAATATGGAATAATGTTGTACACCAGATCACCTGCCATCTTTCGTTCAAAACTCATGCTCACATACGTTCACTCTCTGTTTTCGCATCGTGCATCTTAAGCAAGCGCAGTGTTGTGCTATTTGTTACATAAATTCAGACTTGTAATATATATTGCAAATTTTGCCAACACCGCAAATGAAGTGAGCTTAGATTATGTAGTCAGTTTAATGTGTACTTTGTATTTTTATGATTCCGCTGAACGTTCTTATCTGTATCGTATGCTCTGCGAAAATTGTATTGGCTAATATTTATTTGTACATAACTGTTCGCGTGGTGCACCCGAATCGGTCTTCCGTGACAAGTGCATGCAAAATGACATGTGCCATGCGGTAATAAATTAATAAGTATCGAAGCCGTAGTGAGACGTGCATCGCGGGTGTCGAGGGCAGCGACCTGCAATTGAAATTCATTTTGCGTACTCCCGCCAAGAACCGAGATGCACACTTCCGTGTATATCCGGCTTATGCCAACTTACTTACTACCAGGACCGTATCCTAGTTTCATTACTCTAATAAGGACCTATCTAAAAGACGCCCTATCTTTATTTTGCTAGCAAAGTTTCAGCTGTCGCAGATAGAAAAGCAAAAGTTTCATTCCTCTTTACAGATGAAATACATTTGTCAAAAATTAGCGTTCAGTTTTAAGCAGGGATTTTGGTAAATGCTGGAGTCGGAGTCGGGCTTTTTTTTACCGACTCCACAGCTTTGGTTTTATGTTATTAAGAACCCTTCTCACGTATCGAACCGTCGATTCTTTATCGAAAGGCACAGTAGCATCAAATTATACATTTATATGAATAAGAATAACACATTTTTTGTACAACTTCCACATATATTTTGGAGAGATCAGAGCCGGTTTCTTAATAAAATACACATTTTATGACAGAAACAAATGTACTTACTACTACAACATGTGAAGATTAATTATTTTTTCAATTCAAAGAATAGGACAAAATCAAATAATATTGCTTTTTGTTGAATTTCAAAAAAATCAAACTTTCATTCAATCTAGTTTATTACCCTTATATCACTATATTTGCCATGACACAATATACTTACTACATAGTTTTGGATATCCTGGAGCCTATTCTAAAAAATGTATGATGTAATTTTAACGCTTTCAATGTCGTTATTTTGTATGCTTTCTAATACAATAAATGTCTTCGCGGATGGTGACGAATTATTTTAATAACTGTAATAAATTTAATTAATATGCTATAGATTTTTTTTCCTCAATTCCAACCTGTATTTCGTTCGCTTATTCGATTTCACGCTCAATTAATAGCGATTTGGACGCTTCCCCGTGAACTATATGTTTTATTTTTAGTAAAATATAGCCGACTTCATTACTAAAACCTAAAAGCACCAGCTAAAAACCTCTTAACCGTGTTTTATATTACTTATTAGTTCATCAGATGTTTGTGATTAAAGCCGTACTTTTTCAACTCATAACACACAAAATATGTCTTCGGAAATAACACGACAGAAGAAAGAATTTCTAGCCAATTCATGTTCACTTCGAAGTAAACTGATGTTCCACCTCTTGTTCTCAAATTTGAAAGCCACGAATGTGACACCGCTTGAGGTAAATTGCTGTAAGTAATATTGTAGTAATCAAAGCAACCGCAATACTAAAACGGATTCTACCACAATTATATTCTGAATTTATAGATGTTCATACTTAAAGTACCTACTAGTAATGTAGCTTTATTATCGTAATAATTATCATCGCTTTTGTTGAATATGTGATGCACATTAAATTGATAATTATTTTTTACTGAAGCGATATAATTTCCACATTGAATAATAAATAACCAGGTGCAGTAATATAATATGTAGTGTCAACAAGATAAGCGTTTGGTCATTTGCCTTACTTTGCTTGAATTAGTAATTACTGGGGTGCATGAATTATAATTTTAAAAGATGCCATCATATTTACCTAATACCGATTTACATTATTTTTATATCGGTGCAATATGGTAAATATGATGAAAATTTCTTTCATGGTGGCCAAAGCAATTCCACTTGCACTATCAAAATCATGACAATTTCGTCCTTAAAACGTCCAGTTTCCATCAAAAATACAATTAATGGCCGGTTTTTCATTTTAATCAATCAAGATTTGGATGGATGTAACAAAATAAATGGATGTATTAATATAGTTTTTTTTATCCACACAAAACAAAAGAGAACAGGAAATCGATAAACATTTCAGTGACGTAAACTTTTCACCACGACATTTTGAGACATTTAAACAGAAACTTTTGTATATATTTCCCAATGTGTTTAGTATCATTGAAATAATCGTAAATATTTCAATGTTTGCTTTAAGTTTTTTTGCAATTCTGGACGTCAACGATGCTATAAACTGGGTGAAATAAAGCCCTCAAAAACCGACAATGTTCAGGAAATTCTCAAAGATGTTTACAAAACCTTTGGAAAAATCAAGAAGTACCGGATGAAAGCCACTTATCTGACGATTCCGATCTGGAAAACAATCACGAATGTCTAGTCAAGTTTGAAGGCTTTGACAACTTGTGTGAAATGGCAATAAATATACCGAAAATCATCTTTTATGCCCAGTTGTTAAAAAAATGGCTATCTGTTTTATGTCGATCTTCTATGCTCTTTTGAAAACTTTTAAAAAAAAAAAAAAAAATAGCATCAATTTCAAAAAATCAAACAAAACAATGTGCAGTTGACACTTTACGATATGTTTGTACCTAAATAAAAATGTTTTTTTTTTTTTCTTTTGTATAATAGTTAATTGTTATCTTAACTGTTTTTTCCATTTTATAAAATAATTGTGTTCAGTTTTTCTTTAATTTTTGCATAATAAATATTCATTTGCCTTACTTTGCTTGAATTAGTAATTACTGCGAAGTTGCATGAATTATAATACTAAAAAGATGCCATCATATTATACCTAATACCGATTTCTCATTTTTAAGGATCGCTAACTCTTTGGAAATATCTAATTGGAAAATGCTTAGTTCATGAAAATTGCAATTCCACTTGTGTTATCAAGGCATGACAAGCACTTCGTCCCTTGAAAGTATGTTTATACAACTACAATTAATAAGTGTTTTCATGTATAGGTAGATTTCTATCAATTTATAACAAAATAAATCATGTATTACATATATTTAAAACATCTCACACAAAAACATGCTAGGCTGAAAATCGATAAACATTTCAGTGACGTAAACTTTTCTAACACGGCATTAAAGAAGAAAATAATCCACATGAAACTTTTGTATATATTTCTAAATGTGTTTTAGTATCATTGAAATAATCGTAAATATTTCAATGCTCCGCTCCTTTTATGTTTTTAATGCATTCTGGAGCACATTTTATTGCTTGTCGGATGGGTGAAATAAAGCCCTCAAAAAACCGACAATCGATACGAAAGTGAAAACAACCTTTGACAAAAAACCTTATTAAAAAATCATAAAAAACATTTTACTATCTCTCAAGTTAATTACCCCCTGGCGGTGATAAACTTCACGCACGCATCTATGATACGAACAGCGGCTCCACAACAGTGTATACAATATTCTATTCCGATCGATTTTGTTAAGATGGCGCCAAATGGCTATCCTGTTTTTATGTCGGATTCTGTAAAAGTTGAAGCTTTATTTACACCGTAAAATGTGTTTTTTTTGCGTGGTCCGCATATTTCATTCTGATACTAACTAAAACTCTATAGACAATACAAGCGATGCCGATTTCTCAGTATTATTTGTTGTTTTCCATCTGTGAACCATTGTGTATACATGGGTAAAAACTTATTTGGATTTTTTAGTTTTATTTGTTCTTGTAGTCAAATCCACAAACAAACAGTTTATTGCACACTTTCTACGAGAAAATGTGACAACTGCTGACGTGTAAAACATTTGAAGTCGATTTGCTATTTCTATGGTGATAGTAAAACATATACAGGCATTTATTAATTAAACACCCAACAAGATCTTATAATTCCTAATATTTACAAGGTTTGTTAAGTAATTCAAACATTTTCTATAATACAAGCAATAGAAACACTGTTCATACATTAATGTTGCTTATGCATGTGTGAACAGATTCTGTGCAGATCAACATCGGGTAAATAATTATTTCAGTTTTTTTTTAATAAATATACATTTCATATAATTTGTACTGACGTTATCAAGAGAATGAAAGTAGAATCGGAAAGCAAAAAATAATTTTTATTTGTTTGTACATTTTTGTATATTTTTTTATGGACAAATTTTTTGCCAGTCATAAACAAAATTCGATTCAACACTTAAAATGGTTATAAAAAATCAGTTGAAAATCAAAAAAGTAATCTTTGTAAAGAATACTTTTGAAATCACTGATGATCACATCTCGATATCTTTCTTTTGTTTCACCTCTTTTATTCAATATTACATGACGTATTCAACAATCGTATGTATATACGTTTTTAATGTTTGAGAATTCAAGCATTCTTTAAAAAATATATTTAAAATCTCACGTCTTCTTGTCCTAAATAGTTATTCTGAAGTAGTGACTTCGGACACATCTCCGTTTTCTTTAAACAAATATAAATGCAATAACGATCTGTCATCTTTTAGGTGGGCCATACATTCTCGCGTAAGTGAGAGGTTTAGTTAGCCAATGCTGAGATTATACAGAAATAGTTTGGTAGATGTGCGCGCTTACACTGGATTCTCTTCATTTTGGAGCGATACTTTAGTATGGATTTATAAATAGAACGACTATTTTACTTACTGACAGTGCAATGACACCAGCCATTAAAAAACAATGTACCTCTCATAATTCACAGTATGCAAAACAGATGGTGTGGGCGTTTATGTTTTATGTATTCTAAAACTAATAATTTTATTTTAATACCTACCGCAAGTCACGGCAGTTGATGTTGCATGTGTCAATTCTAGTTCACGTTATTTGATTGTATTCTTCACCGTATTTTGTTACATTGAAGTGGGGTGAAATAAATATTCGGAAAACATGAAGTATCCGCCTCAAAGCTGTCAAAAAAAAATCCTATGGAGATAATTATTGATTTAGATCACACATGGGTAACCACCGCTCCGCGAGCCGGATCCGGCCCGCCGAACTATTTTGTCTGGCCCTGATTCACAATATCACAATTTAATAACATCGCTTTGGCGGATTTTTATAAATTTTATTTGGTGTAAGAAAAGTATACAAATTTACGCGCATTGGCAAGAAAAATCATTTGTCTTGTGGCAGCACATATACGTGTGAACAGTTTTTTCGAGGATGAAACTCTCCTCTAATATATACAAATTTTAACGATGATAACAGATGAAAATCTCGAAATTTCGATGCGATTATCCCTAAGCAATTTTAACGCCAATATTGAAGTTATCCTTCACAATAAATTTTGAACGTGTTTTATTGACTTAAATATTACTTTATTATGTTTAAAATTTCGGTCCGGCCCTTGACTCAAGAGACAGCATGATAATTTGGCCCCAGGCCTATGATAGGTTGACTATGCCTGATTTAGATTATCAGTATCCAAAGCAATGTTTAATACTGTAGAGAAGATGAAAGCCAATCGTTCACCAGGGGTTGAAGGGACGGTTTTGATTGCTTTCGTCGAAAACATTTTTACAAGACTATTTTGTTATAAATTATAGATCCTAGTTATCATGAGTTAGCGAATTCTGCCAAAGGTTTCGAAGCTTTTTGTATTGCATCGAGTATAAGGTAAACTAACTTTCTACAGGCAGTGTCGGTGTTCTATATAAGTCAAGGTGCAGCACATATTATGTAATCGGATATCAGATGGAATAACGCGCCGCTCATACTCTTGATTTATCGCTTCCTTCCTGTTACTTCTCATTCGTTTAGCATCAGATAAGAAGTTGATGCAAATGTGATTCCGTGTTTATGTAAAATTACTTGATGAACACGCTGTAAAAACAAAATTGCATGACTGGAGTATCTTTCACGTGGTAAATAAACTGGCAGAAAAATCAGTAGTGACAGTACATATATGCTTGATTTAAAATTTAAACGTATTGGGATGCTAAAATCTTGGTATTGATATTTTGTCTTAATTCTTAATACCTACTGTATTACTAGCTTTGAAAATCGATATCAATCTCTTATCACTGCTTTCATTGAAAATTTTATGTCATAGAATAGCATTTTCCATCGGTTGGCTTTTTGGATATTTAAATAAATATTTATGACGCACACGAGTGAGATTTGAAGATAAAATAGTTACTGGCCTGAGTAGTTATCTCAAGTCATTAACAATTTACATTGGTATGCAAGTTTCGAAGAAAGCTGTGAATACAGTGACTGTAAATTATCACCAATGCAAGTCTGCAAATGCTTTCAGTACATACGACGGATTTCTGTAGTGTATCTGTTTTCAGTGATTTCCTTTCGATAATTATTTTTATATGACCTTCGCTGACGACAAAAATAAATATATACAAATTTCAAGTGTTAATGCATGTATGCTATTTGTACAAATTGAGTTATCAGTCCGTTATTTAGTCATTTTTTTCAGAGCAAAACTGATCCTGATCATAATAAATTAATTCACCTCTTGGGTGTGCCCCATTATGGTCGTATTTTCCCCTGTTAAACCCGCCAGAATTTTTCCAGCGTTGACTTCGCTGCCCCGCAATATTATTACCTTCGAGTCCGTGCGAACTGTTCAATTACTTTTATGGGTCACACATCCTCCCGCAAAATGCGACGTGACGTCACATCTCGGCTGACTGCTCTAATTCGCCGCACGGCACATTCAAACATCCCCGCGGGTCAGATGGAAACGCGTTAGCGATTTCATTTGCCAGTTTTCCGTATAAATGCGAGAGCCGCTTGCTTTTTTAGATCAACGGCGCGCGGCTAATCCGATTTATTTCCGCAAATTTTTGTGGTTTCTGGACATCGCTGTGAGTCTTACATCACTTGGCTTACAATTCATGCACTTCAATTTTAGAAGCTCTGTTATAACGTGACTTGATTAATTTAATTTTAATTGTCTTGACATTACAGCAAAACGAACACCGAACAAATATTAAATATACGGAGATGGGAATTATTAGCTAACCAATTTAGATCATAACATCGTCGATGTTATTCGTCATGGCTATAATCGGTGATAATCATCACAGCAGACTGGTAAAGACTCGTTTTTATCACTATCATGAGTGTTTTTTGCTGAGCCAACCAAGTTGATGCGTTTTTAATTGGTGTATTGTTCAAAAGAATTTTTTCTATCTCTTTCAATTATTCCCATATATCTCGTAAAATTATCAATTATGCGTTCTTATTAAATTTACAACTTGTGTTGTAAAAGTAAATTGTGAATATAATCTAATTGGCAGCAAAATATTTTTTATTAAAAAAATTGCCATTGGAAATAGTTTCAATACTTAGTTAAATAAGTATGTTATCATTTTTATTTTTGTCACTAATGTCATTATTTACTGACTGTTCAGTGAGTTATTCACTAATGAAATTATGTTAAATATCATAACAATGTGCCTAGTCTATATTGATATGAAAATATTATTGGCTTGTCGGCTTGCGGTTATCTCAATTAGAAATGAACGCCGATGCAAATTAATACTGTTATCTTTATGTTTCAAGTACTTCGAACGCGTACAATACCCCATTCATGAAGTGAGCCGATACTTATATATAATTTCCCACATCTGCTATACTTTACACTTGTTGCATCTGTTGCACCGCTGATACAATCAATATCAGATTGAACCCAGATGGGCTCCAAACAGATGGTGTTAATAATCGATAAAAATGGTTGAATTATTTCGCTCTCGTTCTGACACATACTAGTTGGTCGGGGGAATATTAGTCATGAATAAATCCCGTGTGGCCCGACGCTGTTGGTTGTCATAAGCAGCTCTCTTCAATGATCGATTGTCGAGTATGCCATGGCCTCTAATCCGTACTGGAAGAAAGTAGCTCAATGTTAAGGCCTTCGTTTTAAAAGTAAGTCATCACTGCAAAGGGATTGTTCGTCTTATTTGGATACGTATACATATTTCAAAACATACTTTGTGCTTGGATTTAAATTGGCAATACGGGTGCGTTTGGCAAAGCGAAAGTATTTTTAACTTTTTTATTCGTCACGATGTAGAATTGGTACAGGTTGATAAATGTACGAAAGTTTTAGTACATCACCACAGTCGTGACTTAAAAATAAAATATATGCTCCACTAAACAACGTAGAAATATATAGTGATGAAAGGCAGCGATATTTTTTACAGAAGTCGGAAAGACTCCATTTTATAGCTATTAAATCATGTTTTATTTGAAACTTATATTCACCAAGGTACATCATTCTTGAATGAAGAATCATCATGGATTTTCTGTAGTAGAATGTAGAAAAGTCGATATTCTAACAACTATGTATTCATGCTATCTTAAAATCCTTAGGCATGGATGCCATAAATATGTAGTTTGAGTAATTGTCTTACATACATTCCTCTTTAATATCTCTTCGTATTGTTGTGAGGAGACGTGGATAAAAAAACATTTCTGGATGTTCCCTTAGGATATTACATGTGTTACTGTGTGTGTATATTTATTGTTCAATTGACAATTTGAATACCAAGATAATCACAATTCATAAAAGTTCAATAAAAAAACCTAATTTATTGGCAATGATTGTATATAGCAATCTTATCTAGAAAATTACGTGTCAGAGTACACATTTTGATTTCGTGTCCAATACAAATATAATAGTCGGTAACTTGTTGCCGGTAAATATAAATGTTATGACAGCTGAGGAAATAATTAAGCAGTAAGCCTTTACTAATTTTGTCTCTTTTGAGTAGGTAATAACTATCCGTTGACGTTAGTAATTGTAATTGTTGGATCATTCAATTAAGTTGATCTACTTTGCCGGACGGAATGTGTGACGTTGTCCACTCGGTATCGCACCGCACGGAGACCATCTCATCGATCCCTTTGCTCTCCCTCACTGCTTCCTTCGGGGTTTTGTTTGAAGACCTCTCTCGTAAAGTTTCATTACGCTGGAGTGAGTTGATTAACTAACATGCGATCCGAATCGGCGCTCCAGTGACCGATCAAAGTATTTATCTAATCGTATCATCATCCCAACATCAATTTAGTGTAAATACTGAACTCGGTGCCGTAAGTAGTCAAACATTCCAAAATGATGAGATGATTCGAATAATGAGGAATGTAGATTTTGAGGTTCGAATATAATGAGAATATTAACTGCAATATTCTGATATTAAATCGCAGTTTTCAACGGAATTTAATACGTATTAGAAGAGAAAACCAGTAACTTTGAAACTCGCAGTAGAAGAATAAATTAAGTGATGCAATGTAATACAATAATTGTTAAATTTTCGTATATGAATTATATTATTATAATAAAATTTTATTTGGGTACCTTCAAATCAATTTTAAGTCAGCTTGTTATGAGCTATAATGTATTTTAAACAATAATGATGATTTTAATTGTATGATTTATATGTTTTGATAACTGACTGTATCGAAAGTCAAAGTCACTTGTGTGATTTTTTTTAGATATATTTTTCATCAAATAGTTAGATAAAAACAATTATAATGTCTCCAACCATAAAAATTCTACTTCGATAACTATGATTTTAAACTGCATACAAATTATTAAACATTCACCGCGAATTTATTATCATAATTATGCAAATGACATGGATCTGTTTGCCACTTCAATTCAATAATTTACACAATAATAATATTAATTCTCAACATTGACCCCTAGACCGCGAACTTCTGTAATGTTCTACCGAGATATGCAATCAGGGCTGTGGAGTCGGTAAAAAAAAGTCCGACTCCGACTCCAGCATTTACCAAAACCACGACTCCGACTAAAAAACGTTGAATATCGTCACTTTTTTTTGCCTAATTTTCCTATTTATGTGTATTCAATTAAATATAAACTCTACCAATCCGACCAATGGCCAATTTTGACATATTAAATGCAAAAATAAAAAGTTCAAACTTTTCAAAATTTCCGACTCCGAGTACGACTCCGGCCAAATCGCCGCACCGACTCCGACTCCGGGCAAAAAGCCCTGACTCCACGACTCCAACTCCGACTCTGACTCCACAGCCCTGTATGCAATGCTATAAAATCGACTACGCTGCAATTAAATGCGGAGATATCTAATTGCCTCAATTTTTTTATAACCCGTTCTTTCAAGTGTTGGTTACGCGTCGTTATATCGTCGGTTTCGATTATTGCCAATATCGACCCAGAAAACAGTCATAGGAAGACTATTGTTTGTCAACTTGTATTGTTGACTTTATTTTACGACGCCCAAAGAAAAAACCTGAATTCAGCAAGAGGCTAAAAGAACCATATATTATATAAAGTTCAGGTATCCCGAATAAGAAGATCATTAGAAATGTAAATCTCCTGTAACCCATTACCGACCAGAGGATCAAGTGAATTTTTAAGATATTCATTTAAAGAATGTAAATAAAGAGAGCAATGTAAACTTGTAAGAAAGTAATTTAAATACCAAAGATGCTTTTTTGTGCGAATTCAATCGTATTTTTATACAAAGCAATAAAGAATTAAAGTGTAAAAAAATGTGCCTTTGAATTAATACGCGCTTAGCTTGGAAACCGCTGTCTTAAAGATATTCCTCGGTATGTAGCCAGTAATTAATTGCCAATGCGAAGGGTCATTTTTAACATTTTCACGCATACACTTCACTTTCTTTAATGCCCATAAAACTAGTCGGAAATGTTAAAAATATATATATATTACATGTTTGAAGAAGTTACTCATTATTTGACGAAAGAAGCAAAAAGAAAGGAAGGGGGAAATTTTGAATAATTAAAAAAAAATGTCTCATGAATTCAGTTTCCCGGGCTCAAAACTTTCTGGTGGTTAAAAACAACAAAAACAATTGCATGTTTCAATTGTCTTGAACGTGCTGCTGGAAGTGAATGAATCCAATTTATTATAACAATTAGACCAGGCACGGGCAAACTGCGGCCCGCCGAGTATTTTCTGCGGCCCGCTAGCATAAATCCTAATTCTAAGTAAGAATATTTTTTTACATTTTTAAAAAAATAATTGAAAATCAAACACAAATTCTTCAAGATATTGAGTGACTATACAAATATTCCTTTGCACAGTCAAATTCGATGGCTTTGCTTGGAAAAAGTGCTTCGAAGAGTTCGGAATATAAAAAAATATTATAATTTTATTTATGGAAATGAAGAATGTTACGGACTTTCCCGATACTGATGATTAAGGATTTGTGATTTTGCATTTACTCGGGATATCGTGCCACACTTAAATACTATTAACTCCGTGTTATGAACGCTCTGAATGACGATTTTTCACAAAGATTTGGTGACTTCCGAATTGAGACAAGTTTGGCGCTAGTAAGCGATCCATTTTCAATAGATATTAAAACTGTATTGAAAGAGCTACAACTTGAGTTATTGATATGCAATGTTACACTGATTTAAGAGAATTACACCGTCGTGACGAAATCTGCAAATTTTACAATGATCTTAATTCAGTCAAATTCGACCAACTTAGAGATTTTGCACGAAAAATGTGAACAGACATTTTGATCATGAACCTCAGCTTAATTCTGATTCCATCTTCTTCTATAACCATTAACAAGCAGTTTTAAAAATATCAAATACAAAATGAGCTCCTGAATTTGAAACAGCTTCATTCTCCTCATATTTTTTTGGAAAAAAATATTTTTCGTGATAATAGAGTACATCCGGTCCTCTTTTAAAACGATTTTTTCAGTGATTTCGATTTTACGTGATTTTTTGGACGGCACCGTGATTTATTCGTAGGTACGCGATTTTTCTTTTTACAGCTGACAAAATGGTGCGCAAACTCATGCGTTATTATTGGTGACTCTGTTCTGAAACTTATTTAAGCACAATGTATTTATGAAATTCGTTGAATAGCACGTTTCCCGGTCGTAAATTTGATCACAGAGTGTAACTCCCTGAGTATGTCAAATAAATGCACTTCAGACGTCCAAATATTTTAAATGCACAATAATAAATACGAACTGAATATAGAATTATTATTTTTGAATGAAAATGGGAATGTTTTAGGTATATTTTCATGCAAAAAAAAATTTTTTAGGTCGAATTTGAAAAACATTTTTTGTTTTTTGTATTTTGGATACTTTTTTTCGCGATTTTTTAGGTGCGCCACTTTTTGAAACCACGTGTATGTATCACGTAAGAAACGATCGGGTGTATATCTAAAAATGGTATTTTACTTGCGGCCCGCTGCTCATTTAGAATTCTTGGAATTGGCCCTTCATCCGAAAAGTTTGCCTCCCCCTGAATTAGACGGTAAATACAACTCAAGGATCTCGCGGTCAATACCTAATTGCGAAGTCACGTTATTAGAGTACCAAGCAATATGAATATTATGACTCATATAAATGAATGTTTTTTCCCAACATAATAATATCTGCCACATCGTGTGACTGCTGGACGCCAAAATTCAAGGGCATCAACTTATTCCCAAATAAAAAAAATGTGTTTACATTGTTTTTTTTTAGTTTCAGTTTTGTCACTTGTAACTCGTTTTTATCAAGGTGGTTCATAATTAAATTAAAGAAATTTAGTTACCCGTGACGGTGGCGGTGATATTAGGTGTAATAATTAATTGTTTTAAGAAAACAGTAGAGTAGATCGGTAGGTGACAAAACAAAATACAGCTAGCGAGGTTTCCATAGAGATACAATGACGCAGAGTATTTCAAACAATTATTGTAAAGATTATTATAAAAGAAAATGTATCGTAATAAAAAGAAAAGTCATTTATTAATTCAATATTAATGGTTTGTCATTTGGATGAGTAATTATTTTATTGTGCTAATATATTATTGCGTATCGTTAATAATAAGAAACCAAGATGACATGTTCATAGAATACGTCTTGGTAGATAAGAGATACCAAATATTACAATAATAATCCTCGTCTGTTGAAGATTAGTTGTTTTTTAATGACAGAAAATGATGAGCGAAACGAATGAAAACAATAATTATTGGCTTGCAAATACATGTGCGAAATTTATTGTTTTCGCAACAGGTGCCAAGAATAGTAGCATAAAATGCAAAAATTGCAATGAAATAACTTGTTTACTGATTTTCTAACGAATCTTAACAAGTCGTATGACCTATTTTCGTCAACAGGTTAGTTACTCCCACATAGCTTTCAATCGTCGATATAATGAAAGCTGATGATACTGAGGACTCCAGGGGATAGTTATGTTGTAGTAGCCGAACCTAACATCTGGGCGATGTATCCGTTGGCGAATCTGAACCAGGTGGCTTCCGCCGTTTTGAGTATCGCCTCCAGTCTCTTGACTCGCGAGTGGCAGGCAGCCGCCAGCAAACAAGTGGTCAGCGATTACGCGAGCATGCTTCGAATTATCACGCCAAGATGCGCAAATAACAGCACTTAGCGAAACAACCGGTCATCAGCGCCGGCGATCGGTTCCGCTATAATGCATGCCGCGTACATAGTGGAACACATTTACTGCTTACTCACTTTCTTCGCCAGCACGCAAACTCCACGTTTCGTAACGACGATGGGAAGTTTACTTTGCAGCCGAACGGTGACTCATTCGCTTACGACCTGCAATCTTAATTATTTTCTTTCGTCCGACTCAACCGAGTTGCCAGGTATCCAAAATCAGACAATCGCCTAAAATATAGATACCTATATTGAATAGGATAAGAGTTGAATACAGTTTTTTTAAATGTATATTTGTGTATAATGTGTACGAATTTTCGGCGATGTTCATCATAAAGTTTTTTTCAAACAGTGATTATATACAAGCTATTTCTAGCAATGTGATCTTTAAGTTATAATAATAGTCTCATTAAATCTCTACAGTTTTTGTTTTTTTTAATCGAGGGTTTTGACGCAACGCGTGACTCGGATAGTCTCGTTCAAATCGGTACGTCTGACAACCCTGGTCTCAGCTAACTGATCAGCTGTCAGTGTAAATTTTTTGCTGACACATCCTCTTCATTAGAGAGTTGCTAGATAAATTATGGACGTTCTTATTGATTAGTCTACGGAATATTTTTTTATGTATTCTATTTACGAAGTCTGTCTACTGCTGGAATACTAGCTAGGATTGATATTTATGGTATCAAATAAAAGTTTTTTTACGTGTCTTAAACGCGATATATTTGGATTGATTTACAATGAACAATCTGATAATTATTGCTTATGTATGTTTTAATGTGTTGTGAAGCTTTTTCGTAATAAAGAGACGGAACTCCCCTTTGGATTAATTAGCAAAAAAACACATCCAATTGTTTTCTAGTTGAATTGTTTTATTTTTTTAATCCAGTTTTGAAAGTGAATTTATCCTTGAATAGATTAAACTCACCGATGTCATTATTATCTTTCGTAACACCAATTTTTCATGGGACTATAATTTATATATTATTGACAATAAAAAATAAAATTGAGGTACAACTGTTGCAATATATTTATTTAATCTACTGTATCATTTTCGATCATCTGACTGAATGGCTGACTGACTGATGACCCTTTTGACTGTTGTTGACTCTTGATTGCTATAATTATTCTAGATTACTCATATTTATTTATTCCCCAAGTAAGAGCGGTGCTCGGTGACACAAAAATGAAATTAGTATGCTGACATCTATCAAGTATTATTTATATTTTATTAAGTTGCTTACATTACTACAGGCACTAGAGGTCTGCACGGGCCAAAATTTTAATATTTCACCCGGCCCGAACCCGAAGATCTCCGACCCGGCCCGGCCTGGGCCCGAGGCTCATTTCCACAAATCTGACCCGAACCCGACCCGAGCCCGACATTTTTCAAACCTTGCCCGAAAAAAGTCCGAATTTTTTTTACAATAAAAATTAAAAAATCGCCAACTATCGTGTGTGTGCAGTTGTGCGAAATACATTTATTCCTAATTAGAATTAGTTTTTGTTTGTTTATAGGAATGACAACTCAAGTGAGAAGTTTTTGAACTAGAAAAGCTGAAATTGCATTTACATTTAATAGACTCAACGTATCCAATTTTTTTGTTTGTTGCCACATCTATGATTTCACTAAATGATTTCCACACTTCACTTTTCCCATGGATTTTAACTGAAGAAATATACTGTCCACTCTTCAGTTTTGTCTTAATATTTTCGAAGACCATTTCTTGTCGGTAAATTAAAAAAAAATTCAACCTAACAAATCGAATTGCGACCGATCGAAATATCCATATAAGACATACTGAAGTCAGGATCATATTATGAAATTCATTATGCGTATTGTACAAACGCCGATGAAGCAAACATCGTTAAAAAATACTAAAATAATTGCGTCAAAAGTCATTAAGTTTAGAACAATGCATCTTGTTCTTTCGAATGGGTGTTCATGAGAGAATGTTTTTAATAACGAACAAGGCGTCGAAAAGATGACTAATACGAGTAAGTGAAGTTTATTATACTATTAAAATTAGATTTACGATACTGGTGAGCTCACTCGGAAATGGCCCGATTTTTGTTATACTTTGTTGTAAGCTTGCGCCCGAGCCCGGCCCGGGCCCGAATCCATACCTTTGTTACCCGGGCCGACCAGGCCTGCGGGCCAAACCCGAGCCCGTGCAGACCTCTAACAGGCACACAGGATTACTATTTTATCGGATTATTTAGATCTCTGGAATATGAGATTGATTGACAAATATTCAAACACATTTTATTTTACGGTTTTTTTTTAAATAATGTTTTAATAATTATACAAAATTCATTTTAAGTGTTGATGGAGGAATGCGTTATCATGCAGTCGGTCCTATCTTTGTCGGCTACACTTTGTCATTGATATGGTCGCTTTTGCCGACGTCGTAATTCTTCGCTTCTTGAACAGATTATTCATTCAGACAATCATTTCAAGTATAAACATCTCATACAGCTACATGAATTCTGATAGAATACATCTGTTAAATAATGAAACATAGTTTATTGATTCATCATAAGTATTGACCACAAATTACATTACAAACCCCTGATTTACTAACGTTAAAAATCCTCCCGAATTACATACATTTTTTTAATAATATTCGATTTTTCTAACTAGAAATCAACAATGCGACTGTATCAACTGTAAACTTATTGGGTGTGGCCTAGTTCTGTGACATAAATTATATTTATCAAAGTTTATCTGTCAATATTCGGTCCCTGTGGTCTAGCGGCAAGAGCTTTGTCCTAGCGATCAGGGGACCCGAGTTCAATTCTCGGCAAGGTTGTATTTTTTCAATTGAAAAAAGGAATCTTGTGCTGGGTGTATGTTATTTATCGTTGATTTTGTGCACAACTGATTTATTATTTATCATCGAGTTAATCTCGTATGACTTTCACAATTAAGAATATTTGGCGCATTGGCGTAAGCTGTAATGCCAAATATTTTTTTTTTTTTAATTTTTTAAATTTTTCAATTTCAATTTTATTTAACAATAATTATTTTTTTAAATTATAATTTGGACAGCTTTGTTACCGCCAACTTGTTTATAGTGCGTGTGCTATAATAAATTTTTGTGACCACATCACATTTTCTATAACACTGGTTCCCTTCAATATTTATTTTTTCATTACAGCATATAGTTTCTGATTTTTTTTATACCCTATTCACATACAATTTCAAGTACATAATCATTTAAATGTGTCACTAATTTTGTTTTCAAATGGCTATGCCTATATTTTTTTAGTATTCACGAGAAAATAACTCATAAAAACCATTATCTAGTAAGATTTTTTATGAAGCAGTTTTTTTTTATTCCACACAGCTATTCTCAAACTTATGTATATTTAGTCATGACTCATAATACGTAAACAAATTTATGAATGAGTAAACAAATAATAACATACAGAGCTGAAGTTGTTAAAAATCGATCGAAACAGACTTGACCTTACACTGTGGTGAATACAGTCCTAATTTTTTCAGTTTCATCGGGGCTATGTTCGATCGGTAGTGGTCGACACCCTCTGAACCTCGGAGTGACTTAAATGCAGTTCTTGTAAAAACAGCTGCATTGAATAATTTAAAATACATTTTTTTTGTACTACTACCAAATATTTCATTATGATCAGGGCCAGTTTCGCTCTTCGAGCGCGTTATCAACCAAGACGGCTGAAATAAAATAAATATCCAACTCTTCGAAAATAATCTATAGTATAGGTATGGAGAATCTTGCACAAATGTAGATCAGAAAAGTTTCTGCATAAATCTTCAGCTCATATGGATATATCTTCAGCATTTTTTTAACCATTCCAATCTGGAGCATATCTCAACTGAAGTTTTTGTCCAAAAACTGTTTACTACTCAGTGTTTCAATGTCTCAAAAAAAGTAAGGATATACAGCTAAGGCTAGGGTAGGACTGGTCAGTAGCTTATTGCTCCTGCTAACACCCTGTGTTAGGATCGGATGGGTGGGAAGAAATCTTAAGTCATGTCAGATATCCATACCTTCAAACTAATTTATGAAACTCTCCGTACTCGTGCTCGAACCCTTCGGTTTTAGGTTTTTTTAAGGTATTTTATTTTCAATTAATATATGTGTATTATTTTCTTATATTGTATTGATTAAACAATGTTATGAAAAGCAGTTCAATTGTTATATTATAGTATTAAACATAAACCTAATTAAGTATTTCGACTGAGGGTGCTTGATGGTATCTTTGGTAATGGATTGATCTTTAGGTAAATTATTGATAAATAATAAAGATGTTACAGATTATAAAAACAAATCTGGGATTTATAGATTGCAGTGTAGTGATTGTCCCAGATTTTATATTGGTAAAACTTGCTGCTAAAAAATAGCTGAGCATTTAGCCGCTTTTCGCTTAAAAAAAAGATACCTCCACCTTCGCCAACCATTTAATTCTTGAAAAGCACACGTTTAATTTTGACTCAGGCATTGATTTGTTACATACTAACAGGGGCGAGTTTAAATTATTTTACCAAGAAATCTTAGAGATTAATCGAGCCCAGCTCAACAGTTTGGCAATTTTAAACGAGCAACTTTATTTACCAAATTCACCATTGTTGTACCCTTTTAAATAATTGTCTTTTATTAATAATTCAAGCACTTGCTGTCATTAAATATTAATTCAAAGGCTTAAAATCAATCAACTCATTAACAATAGGTCGGATAAAACCCTAGATTTATTTTAAATATTCCTATGTTATTATTTGGTCATTAATATTTTCAGAAATCCCATAATTATAAAAAACCCACTTAATTCATTGAAACTTGTATACATTCAATTTTCGCTAATTTACATTTTAATAGCCATTTAACTTAGTGATCTACTTATATTTTTGTATATAAACGATACAAACTGTTTACTACGTGTCAGTTCAAGTACATCCGTGCACTTGGAATGCCTGAAGATGCCGAAAGGCGAAACCCGGCTCGTTAGCGACAAAACTCATGGAAAAGTACAAAATTCAAACAATTCAAAAAATTTAAAAAAAATTAGAAACCTAATTATGTACATATTTTATGTATTAAAGTAAAAGGGATATATTTATATTAATTTTATATGAAACACATGTTGATATTCAGGTTTATGTAAGCCATGCATACACAATCAGACAATAAAACTGTAAGCTGGAAAGAACTGCACAACGTATGTATCGCTTTGATTCACTGGTAATAATAATTGCTCACCGACCATTTAAGTTAAATGTCATTTAAAGGTTGTTGCAACACCTTTCAATGAAAAAAATATCCATAGGTAATTTTCCTGTATAATTTTAAATAATTTAAGGCTCATTCCTATTAATTAATATCCTTATTGAGCAGTCAAAAATCTATTGGATATTTTTTGGTATATCAGAATCGACTATACCCAAAAATCACCACATGTTTGTTTCATTGAGTATTTATTTTTATTATTAAATGAAATTAATATAATAATATACATAATATAATTGGTTAGGAAGGGGAGATTACAATTTTATAAACATTCACCCATTTGCTTTGATCCAAATTTACATGTATTAGATATTTTATATTTTGAAATGGCTTGAAGCAATGAATAGTTTTATTATGATATAAAAGACATAGCAGCAAATTATTATTGGATTTTTTTAATTAAAAAGTTTATTGGTTACACTTCTTATGAGATTTTCTATTTACTGTATGTAACTATATTTTTAGAATCTTACAGAAATCTGACTCTTTTATTTTTGTCACTACAGGTAAAACATATTGCCAAGCATGCAGCAAGAAGTGTTCTGGGGAGGTGCTGCGGGTCACCGACAAGTACTTCCACATGGCCTGCTTCGCATGCAGAACTTGCTCCAACTCGCTCGCCCACGGAGGATTCTTCTGCAAAGACAATGTCTATTATTGCCCACAGGTTGGTTTTTTTCCCCCAAAAAATCGAGATTAATCTATATTATTTCGTTGCTGCTATTAGTATGTTGCAATTCACAGTAAAATCTAGCCTCCTAAAAGTACAATATCTTAAACTTATTTTTTTCATTATTGTTCACTAGCAAAATGTTCAACCTTACCTATCAGAAATCATTTGGTAGAAGTATTTAAATCATTTTATTCGAGGCAATTTATATTAAATTAGAATGAAGGAGAAAGAAATGATTGAAAACATCACTCCCATGCCCTAGTATTAAGTGCTGTTAAGACTCCAGCCTGCTATGGTATTTTATTATATTATATTTATTATATTATATTTGGTAGCTAGCAAATAATTTTAAACTAAATTGATTTGCTGTTATAGAATTGATAAGGTGCTTCGAAGTCAAGTCCTCGTGAATGTCTTTATAAGTTTATTTACTTAATAAAATTTTTGCAGTAAGTAGTTCATATCAGTTTACTCAATATTTGCAAATGAGATAATGATATTATTTAGACACCCAAGATAAGCATTGTATGTTCATATTATGTTATGAATCAACACTATAATTAGCAACACATTTTGCAAAATTTATTCATGTAGTAAGATTCACCGTTAAATTTTGTTTTCTGATTTCCAGGATTACCAAAAGCTGTTTGGCACCCGGTGCGCGGCATGCAACACATATGTCGAAGGAGAAGTTGTTTCAGCCCTTGGGAACACCTACCATCAAAAGTGTTTCACTTGCGCGAGATGCAGGTGAGAATGTTTGCATTACAATTGTATCAAAGAATAATTCTATTCACACTTTACATGCCCTGTGATGTTTCGGATTCTATAAATAAACTGGTTAAAGCTTAATGGATTCTTTTCAAAAACTAACTTAACGTAGCCTTAGCGTGGTATAGCTTACATCATTTTTGCTTTTGCTTCTTGATTAGTATACGTAAAAACACATTCAGTGAGGATATATTAAAAAATATCTAATGGATATTGTTTTGAGTCGTTACAAATGTAATCTTCAATATTGCAGGCAAGCGTTCCCATCCGGTGAGAAAGTCACTTACACAGGCAAAGAAGTTCTCTGTCAAAAATGTGTTATGGTACCCGTGAAGGAGATAGTCAACAATCAAGCTGCGAGCCCCACCACTAGCAATCCTAACGGTGAGAAAACTGGATCCGTTGCTAATGTAAATTTGTACATATTGTGCATAAGTGAATTATCGTTTCAATTCTATTCTAGTTCCATATCATTCTCAGCCTGATAGTGCTGTTTGCAAAATGATATTGGTTGAGCGTTTTATATTTTGAAGTGTTGCACTTTAAAATGAAAATAAATTTGTCGGTAAAAATCCTCTTGTAAGGAATATGAATGACTGGTAATTTGTAGTGTTTTAAAACTGTGTTTATTTGCAGAATGTGCTGGCTGCAATCAAGAACTTTCTGAAGGACAGGCATTAGTTGCATTGGAAAGGTCAGTGTCTTTCTTAATATGACATTTTCTTTTATGTAAACAGATTTATTTCTTAATTATAATCCCTACCTAAGGAACCAGAGAATTACAGTATAATAAGTTAATTGCAATAATTGTATAAAAACATTCTGACAACAAGTTGATATAATTCACCAACATATCTCAATATATCAAATAAAGATAATCATTTTTAAATATGGCATACTAGCTGTGGCTCTGCCATGAGTCCATGGCGTGTAGTGGACATGAGAGTCCATTTATGTGTTTTTATGATATTTACAAATAAAAATTGTACAGTGTGGCTTGTATTGTTCATATTAAGTCTTAGTAACTTAAAAACACTACAGTTAACAATGCTTTAGGGTTCGTAATATTGCTGTTTTTGCACATTCTCTGTTATGAATAAGACATTGTTAATTTGATGTTTGTGATGTTCCAGACAATGGCATATGTGGTGTTTCGCCTGCCGCGCTTGCGGTTGTGTACTCCATGGAGAGTACATGGGTCGCGATGGCATTCCATACTGTGAAAAGGATTACCAAAAGCTGTACGGAGTTCGGTGCGCTTATTGTCAAAGGTTCATCTCAGGCAAGGTCTTACAGGTAACAGAAATAAATTTATTTATTTTTAAATAATTCAAATATGAATAGAACAGAGACCCAATGATTGTTACTGTATATATAGTGATGTACATCATGTAATAGTATACATTTTTACTTCCAGGCCGGAGACAATCACCACTTCCATCCGACGTGTGCTCGTTGTACAAAATGTGGAGATCCCTTCGGAGATGGCGAAGAAATGTTCTTACAAGGTGATATTTCATATCAATTTTAATACAAACTATAAAGCGTACAGGATTTTCAAAGGTTGTGAAAACTGAATAAAATTTTTGTTACTATTTTAGACTTTACAGTACATATTTCATTTTATTATCATTAAAAATGAAGAACATTCAGAATTACACTAAGCATTCAACAAAAAATCGTATTTGTTCCCTTGTTGTTATATTAGTATTGCTCACCATTGTCTTCTTTTAATATATTCATAAATTGTTTACTGTTAATTGCGGATTGATCAGGCGGAGCAATCTGGCATCCCCGCTGTGGACCCGGCCCAGGCTTAGAATCCTCACCACCGACCAACGGTCACGCAACTGATTCCGAAGTAGACCGTGCCTCGAGTGTTGCCGTCAGCGATATGCAGGTTTGCGCTTGTACCAATAAGTCATAAAAATGAAATGTTTTTAGCCCACTTAAAATTGACAATTACCGCATTTAAAGTGCACTCTTTTGTTTTGAATTTTTCTGTAGTTTGAATTATTTTTTACAAGCTGTTTTAAGACATTGTCATTGACCATTTTTTACCAATTTTACATTATTTAAACATTCACTGACTTCATAATTTCATTTTTTAGGTGTTAATTTTTTACTGTAGTCACTTAGTTGTTTTTCAGATTAATTTTTAGCACCGTAATTTTAATGAATGTTTTGTATAATTGGTTATTATTATGCCATTCACATATCATTTTTGTTTTTTATTATGGTCAGAGCCATTATTTTTATGCTATTTCCAGTCCAGCAGTAAAA
The DNA here is from genome assembly GCA_028554975.1 of Himalopsyche kuldschensis. NCBI lineage: Eukaryota > Metazoa > Arthropoda > Insecta > Trichoptera > Rhyacophilidae > Himalopsyche > Himalopsyche kuldschensis. The sequence goes on along the minus strand of JAHFWI010000058.1, from coordinate 2,388,065 downwards.
ATGTATGAAATATTCTAATATAAGCTTTTATTAAAATGTTCATAATAATGCCACTTGATTAAAAACAATTAATTTTCTTACATTTATTGGATACGTGTAATTTTTTTTGAATCTGCAATGATTTAAATTTTTTTGATAAATTATTACATCCAATGATATGCATAATCATAACAAACTATTTAAACAAAAATAAAAACAAAAACTTTTTTAAATTTTAGCATCACTAATTAGATCATAAACTTGATGATAAACAGCCAATTGGTCTTATTAAGTTTATGGGCATAATAATAATCTTTTTTTGTACATGCTAATTAATACAGACATTCTTTGTCATGAAGAGTTTAAACATGCCAGCTAACTGCAATATTACAAAAATATTTATACAGTGCAAAACTCACATTAGGTACAAATCATTTAAATTAATTACAACTTAAAGGTCTGTTTTCCTATTTGTTGCTCGAATCAATTATTATTTGTGGTGATATGTACCATTAGTTGTTGAAGTAAAAACAACACTCATTCGATTTATTTTTGTAATATTGCACTTCGATCTTGTTGCATGTAGTTTTTGTTTTAACTGACTGATAGATGTCGTTTTTCTTTTGTTTATTTTTTGCATCTTTTGTTATGTTTGTTTTTTGTTTTTTATAAAATTTTGCAGTATTCGTTGCGATCCCGAACACCAAGCTTGAACGGATCCTTCTGCAGCCCGTATAGTAGTTTGAATAGAAAGGTTTGACTATTGCCCGTCCTTTTTTTTATTTTTACATATTCACTTTATACCTTTTGATCATACATTCTTAGCCAAAATTTTGAATGTATTTAATATTATGTGAATGCACAAATTGAGTATTTTATCAAACATAATGACATGCCTTAAAGCAGGCCAAACCAGGAAGGTGATCAAAGCACCTGCCACGGGCCTGACAATTTTAGATTTTCAGGAATCTTAATAAAATTTACTTTTGCCTAATCGAGTTAATCTTTTGTTTTTAACCTTATTTTTGAATTTTTTCACACTCCATATTTTTGAAATTTAAAAAAGGTGAGTTTTTAATACCACTTGCCCCTTTTGTCTCACTAAAAGGCACTGCCTTATTGAATAGTAATTATAGTTATTAGCATGCATGCAAAATTTTACGAAACACATGTCACTTCTTACGTAAGTCAGTTTTGAAAAACTTTTAACTCAAGTAACACAAAGTATCAGTGTTTCTGTTACTATTATGCATCATATCTTTTTAATAATTTATAATCCATTATATGAAATAATTTTTATATTGAAGTTTTTTTGGGGAAGAGTCCTGTTTTGAGTGTGCCTGGCTATTAATTTGTTGCAATTTACCATAAATAAGATTGAATGGTGCAATGCACAGTTAACTTTTGGTAAAAAGAATGTTGCAACCATTTTCGCCATGATAAAAAAAAACTACTAATACTAATTTGATTTGAAGTTGGCTTCGCTAAACAAAAATAATCTTATCCTAAGCCGTAATAACTCAACAGTCTATACAGCGAAAGAAATTTCTTTAACAAATAATACATAACCGCCACATAAATAATTATGGAATGATGATGCTTTTTACTTATTATCACACCTAAGGTTATTGCAATTTCAGCACTACGGCAGCTACCGCAGCAGGGTCGGATCTCCCGGCTTAGTGCTGCGGGAGTACGGTAAAGCAGGAAGTCACAGCGGAGGAGGTCCGGAAGGAGTACCAGGCGTTGGCCCTCACCGAATTCTCACTTACAGCTACTTGACAGAACAACCCAGTCAGGGATACTTGAGACGGCCCATCGAGCCATATGATCGCCCTCCCACTAGCCCACATTTCCACAGGCCACACTGTGAGTCTCTCAATCCTTATCGCTTTGATAAATCCCGGTATCAAAGTCTATGCTTATATGGACTTTAAATTTAATAAAAAAAAATAGCAGTCAAATGTGATTTCAATTTCTTTTCAGCTTCAAACTCGTCTCGCGGAGGGACTCTTTACTCTCGCAGCAGCTCAAAAAGCTCCCACAGGCCTGGCATGAGGGTCTTAGTTGATTCCATTCGTAGCGAAACTCCAAGGCCTAAGTCACCTGCTATGAACAACGAGGTAATTATCTTAATATGTTACATAAACAAATAATTTTTTCACTCTTTGCATTCATGGATGCCAATGTACCAAATATTGAACCATTAAATTATGGTACTGAACTCATTCAATAAGTGTACACATTAGTCCGTACAATATGTACCTCGCATTTGACTGATCATTATTATTGTTTGCATTTTACTTCAGCAGTTCTCATCAACAAAATGTCCGTTGAGATATTCTATTAGGAGTCAATATGTTCAACATTGAGTGTAGGCTTGGTTAAAAAACATTGTAGAAATTTTAGAATATTACAGTATTTCTGAATGAATTATACACATGAATTTTTGCAGTGAAAGGGCTAAAATCAATACATTGAAATATATGAGTAGTAAATATCTGAAGAATTTCTAAATGCTTTGCAGTTACAATATCTTCTGCTATTCTGTACCCTCAAACTATTTTGTGAGAACAATTGTGTTTCAAATATTTCATTGGTATTGTTGTTATTTGAGTGAAATTATTTCACATATTTATTGCGTTTGTTTTTAAGGAACCAATTGAATTGTCGCATTATCCTGCTGCTAGTAAGCCTCCACCAGGCTACAAAGCAAAGATTGACCGAGATGACTTCCCAGCACCTCCATATCCTTACAGTGATCCTGGTATGTTTATTATTATGGCTGCATATCTTGGCTTTATTTAAAGAATACAGATACTGAAGAGTAGTGTAAATATATTTTTTTTTAATTGCAGTACTGTTCACAAGCTTTAATATTTTTATAAATTATTATTTTTCTCAAATCTGTACATATTGAGAAATGTAACTTAAATTTGATAATAAAATAATTTCAGAACGCCGCCGTCGCTGGTCCGACTCATACAAGGGAGTTCCGATTTCTGATGAAGATGAAAACGGAGAAGCTAATGGAAAGGTTAATGGTAAATCAGGTCAGTTTTCTGCATATTTACTAGTAACCATGAAGCTGAAGTAGAATCATATTCATAGACATGTATTTACTATGCATTTCCTAAAATATTAATGTTTTTTTATTAACTTTTATAGAAGTAACCGATCCGCAGCTCAAAAAGGAAGAGACGGAACTTGCTAAAATTGAGACCGGCATAGCGAAGGTGTTCTTGAAAAACGTTAAGGATAGAGAGAAGGTCAAACAGTGGAAGAAAGACAATTTAGATCCAAGAAATGCAAGCAGGTATGTACAATGCTCCATTTCCACTTACCTCAATTGAGACATACATCTAATAATTAATATAATATATGCCGGCCACTGTCAAACACCTGTTGAACATTTATTTTTATTTAATCAATCAATGAGGTAATTTTTGACATTGTCTTTATTATTGATTATAAGGACCCCTTCTGCAAGCAAAGAACCGACATATCGTCTGCGTTACGAGTCACCAGTTGGTGCATCTCCCAGTCGCAACATGGATCACCCGAGGCCATTCGATGATGAAGAATATTCTGTGGCCATGGACAGATCGAGCAGCTACCGCGGAAGTGTCGGACGATCCGTTGGGCAGATTCCCAGCTATAACGGTATTTAACGCCTTTATACAGCTATCGATAATCTTAATATATATCAAATCATCATTTTGTTACACACATTTTATCAATAAATATTAAATTTTAATTATCCTTCAACTCTTTTTACTCGCCTTAAGTGAAATGTACAATAGCATATAATTCTTATGTGGGCACAGTAGTTTTTATTTTTTCACCGCCACACAGGGTATAATAATGTGGACTTATTATTTCTAATATTAATATTTGACCACTTCGATCCAGTGGCATGACTGCTGTGATACTATTGATAATATGACACTTTAATGTTGATTTTTTATGATTCTTCACAAGGTCGCTTGGTATATACATTTATTATCATGTAATGTAATGACCCATCTTGAAAAATTGTCTGGTACGGTACTCGTAAATAATTATAGTGCTAAGAGTTTTACGTTATAATAATAATTTAAACTCCCTCACATTATCTGTCATTGAATTGGTTAATATGAAATTACATCCAGAGATATATCTGAAAAAATCTTTCATGAATTGACACAATTCCAAATCGAGTGACAATATTTAAAAATTTTAAATTAGTTCACGATCAGTGAGCTAAAAATAAGTCTATGTGTGTAACTTTCCTTTCAATATAATTTTTATATTCCGACAAACCGAGCTTGATAATGGAAAACCATAGTATTTCTCAACCAATACCTTTCTGTAAATGGTATTTAACCTATTTCAGCGCAAAACTATTTTAATTCAAATTTTTTACAAAAAAGTATTGGTTTATACGTATTTTAGAAGTAAGATTTTTAACCATTCTATGTTATAATTTTCATGATGTAGTCCTCCACCTCATATAATCCTCCATGAAATATTCGTCATTCATTTACACTGTTTGAAAGAATCACTTTATTTTAATTCAGTAAAAATTGGGAGTCAGGTTGTGGTATTCAAAATAATATAATAGTTTTACTTGTCTCTTGAACACTTCAAACTGGACCATTCTTTAAAAAATAACTTTACATGCCACTTCTGCAAAATAATTCACAATCAAAAACTTCCAATCATCAATCTATTATATTATAGTAGGAAATAATATATATATTTTTTAAATATCACACTATCCAAACCATTTTTGTTTTATGGAATTAATTTGTTCACAATGAAATCCAACATTAGCTCTCTCCTATTAAAATACTGAATCTAATGCGACCGATACCTCCTTTTGAATTTGTTGTGCTGTGTAAACATTTTAAAAATTTAATTATGAAACTTAATTATGAGCCGAAGTGAAATATTATTTGTCATACTTGAAAAAGGTGAGAATGCATGGGCCTGTAAGAATTTATTTCCATAAACAGCCATTTTGAATTCAAATAATCTTTATTTTTTAATTATTTTGTAATAACGATAATTTTGACTTTGATTTTTATATACTTAATTATCATAAATATACATATAATATCGCTAGTTTAATCAATTTGTTTTTGTAGTGCAGCTTATATTTTTTGTGAATGTTTTTAGATATATCTATTATGTTTCATACAATTTTCACTTTTTACTTTCTTTATATTAATTTTCTTCTGCATATAAATTTGTTTTTACTACCATTCTGTTTATACGCTTCCTTGGTTGGTAATTTTTTTTTTCTGTTTTTAAATACATACAGTATGCGCCATTTGATTCTACGCACCCCGATGTTTTGTAATGTTTTGCGTTTTTTTCTTAGAATCCGTTATTTTTTCGGGTAAGTTTTTTAAGGGATATTCGGGATACTATTGGTTATAGTTCGACACAATTTTACGACCAGAAAGCAGGTCAGTTGTTCGCTAGCCGTGATCGTGTGAAGTTTGTCAAATAAACATGTCGAGTGAAAAGCGTATGTCGATTGCGATCAAGTCGAAAGTATTGACTTTGGTGGAGGAGAATATTTCCATGCGTGAAATATCTCGTCGAGTGGGGTTCAGTGAGGGTGCGATACGTTGTTTCATGAAAAATATTTTTTTCGAATAAAAAATATTGTGCTAGAAAATCGTTTTAAATCGGCTCCAGAAATAAAGTCAGAGATCGAATCTTCGTTGTCAACCGATATTTCGTTACGGACCACGCAGAGGAGGATCACGGAGCTGGGTTTTAAGGCCCAATTAGTGCGGGAAAACCGTTACTACGGAGAAAATGAAAAAAAACGTCTCGAGGGCCCAATGTCATCGAAATTGGACCGAAAATGAATGGAAAAGAGTTATTTTCTCCGATGAAAGTAAATTTAATTTGTTTGGATCGGACGGTCGGCAGATTGTGCGACGGCGAATTGGGGAACGATTTCATCCGAAATGCATACGTCGTACATTCCCCATATGTTATGATATGGGGATGCATGACATTTTATGGGCTAGGGGTCGCTAAACTTCATTAATGGCATAATGAACGGGAAAAAATACAAAAAAAGTTGTTAAAAAGTTTGTCTTGCCAACTATCGAGGACCTGACACAATATCACCCGGATCCGATTTACCAGGACGATTCAGCCCCTGCCATCGATCCCGCTATGTGAGTAACCCTTGGTTTTTTTAAGGTTTTTTCGTTCTAATTTTCACCATTCGACGTAAAATATTGTCCTCTATTACAGGTTAACGAAGCTAAGGAGCGTTGGGGAATAACGCCCTTGATTGGCCAGGCAACAGTCCCGATCTGAACTGATAGAGCACCTGTGGGCCATAATTAAACAAAAATTGCGAAATAAAAAGGCAACGAATTTACTAGAACTTAAAAAAAATATAGCGGAAGTATGGGAGAATGAAATCACCGAAGAAATTTTAAAAATTTGTATGCATCTCTTCCCAGAAGGATGTTGGCGGTAATTGAGGCCAAAGGAGATGTAACAAAATATTTAAAAAATGCGCAGCCATAAAATTGTTTTATTTCATTTAAAATGTTACTTGACATCTAATCTTTCCTTCTAACACAAAAAAAGGTTCGGTGAATTGTTTACCGCCATAAATCAACCCCAAACACAACGGTCGGTGTTGGCCGTAATCCCCTAGAAATCTATTTTCTGAGAACTTGTTGATAAAAACAGGACTTCTATTGCAAGATATTATTTAAAATGATGTATTATGTAGTATTCTAATAGATGTATTAATTACTTTTGTGAATATGTGTGTGAATTAAATTTAAATCGCAAAATTCTATGATTTTCGAGGTGCGTAGAATCAAATGGCGCATACTGTATATCTTCCAATATTTTTTTTCGATCATGTTTACTCGCATTACCCACACATATTATATTTTCAAAGACATACTACTATTACATTTATCTATGATAATTATATATCATATAACTTATCCATTATTTCTATGTTTTTTTTTATCACATTTCCACTTTACATTCACCATTCATATCTCTATATACATTCAATACATTCACATCTAAAAAAATAATATTATCCCATCTCAGAAAATTGAACTAAAAAAACACATTACCTTTATTTCTATTTTTAAGTTCTGATTTCAATTGATATTTAGTTGTCCAGGATACGTTTTACTACCATGTCCGATTTCAATGTGGAGTATTTATTAACGTCTAATGTAGCTCATTTCAGCAGAAGTTCTCCAAAAAACCTGAAATTTAGATTGCCATTATTTACTACATTTTTTTTTTAATAAACCTTTTGAGGTTTATTGTATTATTCTTTTTGTTCTTAAAAATCGGCCAACCATAAATGACATCACATGACTAAAGCCATTTTTGAAGCCCCCTTCCTCCTATCATCATATTTGTCACAAAATCTTTGAACCTCCTGTCTAAATGATGTCATATTTTTAAACCCTCTTTTTTAACAAGTAATGAGTTATCGTTGGTTTTATGACATTACAATCCCCACTAGCCTCCCCCTCTCCACTCCATTGTGTGATGTCAAATATGAATGGGGCCCCTAAGTTAGTGAATGCATCAATGTTCAAGTAATTTTTAAAAAAGAAAAATACTGAACATCACCCAAATCTGGAAGAGCAACATAATAAATAAAATCAGCAGATTTCTTATTGCAAGCAGAAAAACTTTTTCTTCTAATTATTGAACTATACAATTTTAGCAAATAAGTCATATTAGGTTACATAAGTTTGCTAGTTCAGTCTTTAATCAATTGAGATGATGATATTGGTCTGAATTATAACTAAGTTTGTGATTGAACATAATAATAGTATAAAAAATTACAATTGTAAGGAGAGAAGTCAAGCGGTGGTGGAGTCTTATTGTTTTGTTTTTTTAGTTTGTTTTGTTTTCGTTCTGTTGTTATGTTGTTGTGTTTTGTTGTGTTTGTGGTAGTGATGCACGCGGCGCCGCGGCCCGGCTACTCGCTCAAGTCCTCCACTCTGCCCGCCACTAATAGAACCAACGGATGCAATGTGAGTACCGACTCTGCGCTTTAATGCTTCTTCGACTACGATCGATGTCACTGCTTTTTTATTCTATCTCTCTGAACAGATACGAAACGGTTAAAATATCTTCTCACGTGAATTGCTTCTTTATATGATCCCTCAATAATTTTGTATCCTTCGAAGTTTGAGCTTGAATAAATCTTCATTGACATTTATATGAGCATGGTTTTTGTGTTTTTTTTACAAATGCAAGTTTTTATTTACTTTAAATAAAAAACTTTACAATTGTATGTTGCTTAAATAAACTTTGAAATAGTTTATTTCAATATTAAGATGTGATATTGGAATGCACTTCAAAGTTTCCTAATTTTATTGTTTCTTACAGGTTGCAAATAAATAAAACCAGCGGTAAACATATTACAATTAAAACATTATGTCAAGGGAGGTTAGGTCACGTTTCATTAGTGTAGGTCAGGTTAGGGCTGTTTTCCAAATTCAAAAATGCGTCCCCGAAAGAGTTTTGGCTACGTTTATTTTTATAAATGAATTTTACATTTGGACTTGGTCTGTTTTTGATATATTCCGCAGTGGTTTCATCATTGAGACAAGTCCCAAAGCCTGGATATGGTTTGGGAGCAAGATCGCATACCTTTTCTTCGAGCACAGCTGTAAGTCCCACCAAATAACAACTATATCAATTGTACATACTGAAATTTGACCCTTTTTAGAGTTTTATTTGTTTCAGTTTTTTTTACACGTGTACAGATATTTTTTTGTTTCAATACAAACAATTTCATGCTGTTCTCTGACATCAGAAACAATTTAATTATTGACAGACCTTTACAACTTGTTAAAACTATCAGTAAATGTATTTAATTTATAGACACTACTTTAATCTACACTTAAGAAACTTGCGACACTTTACTACGATTACTTGGATTGTTTAATTCTGCCAATTCAATTGATAAATGAAAATTGTAGGTATTACTGATTAAGAAATAAAATTAATATTCTTTTATCAGTTATTATTGTTATTGCATGTATTTCGACATTATACTAATAATTGATACTTGCATTCATTCACTGATGCTACATTTCAAGAATTATCTACCTCCAAGCTATTGATATTATTGTATTGTTAAATATTTGGCCATCTCCAACACTGAAGACTAATTTAATAGAATCACAGACATATAAGTGTCAATTATGGAATCAATATTTATTTTATCTTCAAGCCTAGAAAAGTTCTTAAGATTGAAACCCCTTTTTACTGGAGAAATGAGATGATTTCTCGAGATAAAATTTCAGTGCAGATTCAGTTACAAGTCTTTTCTGTCCATCTCGAATCTGTTCAAATCAGGTTCTAATGGAAGGTATGAAAATAGCTATTGACACAACGTCAAACAATGAATCAAGGATTCTTTTTTTATCTGCTTGACATACTGAATTATTTTCCATACTGTTATGTTACTATTAGATTCTGCAACCAAATTTAATTTGAAACAACAATCAATTACATGGTGCAGTGTCAGTATCTAAAGAGGGGTGAAAACAAATGTGCAAATTTTTGCATTAGAATTGGCTCTAACCATGTCAATTTCTGCCATCAATGAGTTTTGTAAAAAAATTATGACTTGGCAGTGTTCGAGATATCGAGATAAATTATTCATATAAAAGTTCAAATTATACCTAGATTTACCTCTCACATTGGTTTGAAATATTCCAATTTCAATAAGAAACAAATAAAAACAGATAAAAATGATTTAATTTAATCCAATTGCATTGACAGCCAAATATTCTCTCAGCTATGGAAACTTTTGATCGACTGATAAATATTTTCTGGGTTTTTTAACAATGTGTAGAACTGTTTTTGAATTGATTTCTTATAAAGTAATATGTTAATGTAAGTGAGATATTATTTCTGTGGTCTATTCAGCAGACTGAGTCAGAAGAATATATATATTATATATAGTAGTATATCTAGCCATCAGTTCAATGCTAAGTATACATTGATAAAATTATGATGAACAGATCTGTCTCAATATCAGTAAAATCAAAAAGAGTTTTTTTGATTGCTTTAGATTATCGCAACATCCTTATTTCTTCTATCGATGCGATTGGTTTAATTTAAATGGTAGTATTTTAGAAATTCATTTCATAACAGGGAATGTGTTTGCTGAAAACGAGAAAGTCTGTTATATATTTTAAGTTAACTTGTGCGTCATGTATATGTCTTCGCTTTGTACAGACAGTAGAATATACTATGTTCAAAAAATGCTTACCTGTTACTAATTGTTGTTAATTTTATTATAGGGAGACTTTTCATTTAGCGGTCTTGGTGATAAAACTCACAGCACGGAATTCAGTAGCGGCAAGTCTGACAGTAAGTTTATGTTTAAAATATTCTTATACTCTCATATCGATTTTCACTTCTTTTCTTTCTGAGAATCTAATGAATTGAGAAAACACCTGGATTCATTCTTACTAGTAGTAATTAGTTAACACTATGAAATTATGAGAAAAATTTTCGTTCTTCTTATTCAGAAAATATTCTATTGATTTAATGTACAACCAGGATAAATATACTTTTCTGAGCAACATTTTTTTGAATCAAACTATCTTAATATTTAATTTGTCCGTAAAGTGAAACATATTTCATTAAATCATTCATATGGGTGGAAAGAATCGTATCTTTAGACATTTTTAGAATCATTTTTCCATTCATTAAATATCTTTTCAAAACTTTTATTTCTGTCTTTCATATTTCTATGCATTATATAATGGCATTTATTTTTTTTGTAATCATTCAATAAAAAAGTAGGTAAAATATAGTAATAGATACACGGGATAGAATCCTAATCCTCTCCTGCTTAGCTCTGCCTCTAGCTCCCCCTCCAATATGGAACCACTTCTATAGGCTCCTCCTCCAGACCTCTTTCATATTTTGCTTAACTTGTCTATGAATTTTGACATCTGTCGATTTTTGTCAAAATTGAGTTAAACATTGAAAAAAACGTGTAAATTAATAGATACATAGATATATAAATAAGATATCAAATGTTAAGAAGGTTTTATGTGAGAATAGAACGTTTGTAAGTTATAAAATAGTCCAGCAACAGTATTGCCAGTAAGTGAACTGTCTTTAATTTATTCCACTACTACCTATGTAGGTAATTTACCTATTATTTAATTTAACTCTTTCATTTAATTCCATCGTTCGTTCTCCGACTGCTCGTGTGCTACAGATATAGGAGAGACAGAGAAATTTGAATCGTGATCCGAATAAACAAACATTTCACGATCCGTTGTTCTATCTACATAAATAGTTAATAACAAAAAGGGTCGCTTGTTTTCTCGCTGTTGGTAAAATAACTGCATACCATTTCAAATGAACATGCATTAAAGATTTAGGCTTCTTGATAATTAATATAAAATTTAAAATAACTTTGATTATTCCACGTATTGTGCCATATTAATAAAGAACAGAAGGATTGCAGTGTTGGAATTTAAATGAAAGTCACGCGGCACCGGCTACCTAAAAAAGTAAATTATCTCGATAAAATGTGTGTTATCGAGATAAAAGGGGATAGAATGAGTGTGAAGTGTGAATGAAGATTGTACAAATGAAGGGATAACGATAGAGTGGTTGAATGTGTGCGCGGCGAGTGGACTGTTTTCTAAAGTGAAAAGTTTACAAAATATGTATGTGCATGTGTACAATCTTACTTAGTGTATGTAACGGATGGTTGAGGCAAATTTTCAAAATTCTTTGTTCATTTCGAGGGAGTCATCGTAGATATAGTCAGTATATATATAGAGAGTCATGAATTAAGTGAAATAATATGTAAATGACCTATGCAGAGGTAGTAGTGGAATAAATTAAAGAGAGGAAAAAAAACACACTGGCAATACTATCGAGAGTGCCGGATAACCTGCAATTCTTGAAATGAAATGCAACATGCATAAAATTCGAGACAGGGGCGGGAAATTTTCAGGGAACCGGTCGACCCGGGGCACCCGCGTGTTTTCACAGCTTCAGATGCCGCGGAATCCGTCAATTTTGAACTCAATTTTGACAAAAATCGACAGCTATCAAAATTCATAGACAAGTTAAGCAAAATATGAAAGAGGTCTGGAGGAGGAGCCTAGAGAAGTGGTTCCATATTGGAGGGGATGCTAGAGAGGAGCTAAGTAGGAGAGGATTAGGATTCTGTCCCGTGTATCTATTACTATATTTTACCAAAAAGTATATCAATTTCATCCTAATAAATTACAAAAACTGTTTTCTTTCATTTTCTATGCAATCATTATAAATATTTTCTTGAAGTGAACAGTCCAGTGAGGTGGTTGGAACATCTTTGATAATTTAATCCATCATAATTCATTTGAATCGCCAATCCCCTCTTTTCGTTATCGTCTCCATTTCCATTATTTTTTGTACTAATTGCATAATAACCTACATCGATTTCGTCCATTACATTGAAGTATTATGCGTAGTTGTCATGTCAAAATGAATAGAGTTATTAGCTGTAAATAATTATTATATATAATACAAGCAATAATTGTCAAGGTGTTATGCAATGCTTGTTAATATTTGTGTGGTATTATGTAATCCTAAATTAAATGTAACTTAGATTGTAAAGTAGTAAAAAATTGTTTTGGTAAAAGTGGGGTAGTGATAAATGAAGGATATATCAAAAACTGACCCAATTATTATTTGATAACTTTAATTAATTGTTTGCATATACATAGTTATTTGGAGGTGATATAGGTTGAAAATACTACAGCTATTTATGCTTTTAACAGATAATTTATTATCATTGGTAATACTTCTATTTCTGGATGTGTTTAGTGGATTTTTGCTTTCCCCAATTATTATTTAATTATTTTTTTTTCTAATTGCTAAAATAATAATTAACATTTATTTTATATCTTAATATTATACTTCAGAAATCTGACCTAACAATGATAAGCATTCAGATTGTATTATATCTAATTCTTTATTTTATTTTTACATTATAACAATTCAACAATTCAAAGTAATATTCAAATATACAGGATTTTATGGAACGGTTCAATTGTGCATGCAAGTTTTGGCGAGCATTTGATAAAAATTAATCATCAGACATTGTCTTTAAGATCCGTTGAACCCTGTATATTTATTAAATGGAGCTATTATTCACAACTATTACTCAATAAAGGTGTCAAAAATTGACATTGATATCTAGCTATCCACGCCTCAGAAATATTTGCAAATAAAATAATCATTCGCACATCACCACGCTTAAAAAAAATATTTTGTAAATTTACTGTACATACATAACATCAATCGCAGGTTTAAAAAATGTGACTATCTTAACTTACTGTTTTTTCCAAAAATAGGTAAATGCAGTCAATGGTTTATATTAAAATAAATAATACTATTTTTACCTAAATTTTTTGCTGTAGATCAAACAAAATTTTCTTTTTATGAAATAATTTATTGATAGATTTCTACTTATTACGACGTCATGAATCCAACTCTGTCTAATATATTAAATGCCTTCTATAATAATGTAAATAAATAAATATATTTATGAAATTGCTTCTGCTTGTTCCTTATTGCCGCGGCTGAACAGTTTCCGGCGGATCCATCACGGATGTGGACAGAAGCGCCATGGTAAGACAATCAATTTTACATCTTTTGTGTATGTAATATGTGAACCAAACAAACAAACTTAATAGCCTTCACCTTCTGTATTGTAGCATAGCCATAGCCAATAGCCAAAACACAATAACTCTACTTACCCACTACTCGTAGTTAGAGTAATTTGATATGTACTAACTAACCCTTAAGTATTCACTTAATATATATTATATTGTTATGCACTATGGAGAGTACCTCACTGCACCTTATTTTGTATGCGTCGGATTTAACATAAATTGTAGATAGTAGTAGTTTTACGGTGAGATAAATATTAACATAATCCATTCATGTCATATTTTTCTAGCAACGTAATTATTGTAAATTATTCACGTTAAGCAGTATTTGTAGGTCAAAATTAAAAATGTTTTAAATTTATAAATATATAAGCTTGTTAAATTACCTTCAGAGGAAAAAAAATCTGTGCATGTTTTCTTTGTATATTTTGTTGACAGAGATAAAATTCTAAGCTCTTTGAAATAACAGAATGTTAGCAATTACACTCATCATAGAAACACACTGTTATTAGTTATTTACTAAGAGTAAATACAACAAATCAAGGCTAGCTTTCTGATTATTTTTCGAGTATTTATTTGATTAGTCATCAACTTACTAATCATAGAATATATCATATCCACATTTTTCAATTATCATAACTCTGTTCTATGAAAGTAAATGTAGGACTATTATCACATTAGTATGGTATTAATTGCCACCTTCATTCAATTGGTTATTGATCAATTATTTATTTATCATCTGATTCTGATTTTCTGCAGTCTTATTAATATTTTAACTTGTCAATTATTATGATGCAATTTATTACAATCATCCTGCCACTTGATTGTAAATATCTCATCTTTGCCTTGATAACATTATTTATTGTTATAATTTTTTAAGTATGTCAGTAATTACAAAAAAAAAGTAATGTAGTAAAAACTATATTGTATCAGAATTAAAAACTTTTCTTTAACTTCATATAAGTGAACAATATTATATACCGTCACATGCAAGATTTTCTATGAAGGTCAGGAAGAAATATTGAATTTCAAGAAGGAAATTAATTCATCAAGTTCTAGGAGGGTGATGTTTCGGAAATAATAACCCACAGTAAAAAAATCATCGCGATTTCCATGTCCAGCAAAACCTATCCGCTCCCTATTTTGTGTTATAATAATACAATGTTTTAAAAAATCATAAATTGCATAAAAATATAAATATTTGTTTTATATAAAAAGTTCTTCACTTAACATATTAGATGCTGAGAACACGCCCAGCGTGTTCCACAGCGTATTAAAACACAGGTCTAGCATTGAATGTGTTAAATCTTTATTTGGAATTCTTCTCTAAGATATAATATTTTTAAAAGACCATTGACAGAATCCAAAAAATAGTGAAGTAACATGAAAAATGGCAAGTGCTTAATTTTAACCAAAAAAATGCAATTGTTACTTAACGAAGATAAAATGTTGCGATCTCGGTGCGTTTGCAGACCGCGGCTGAGATGCCGGTATCGTCGACGTTTGTTGGCGTCTTGAGAGCAGGGCCAGTGGGAGGGATCCACACGGGCTCGTCTTACCGCTCCGGGGCACATTCCGGAGGAGTGCGGAGGTCGCTGCCCAACATGGCGCACTCGCATCTGGTCCACGAGCCCGCCAAGATTTATCCTTACCACCTGCTTCTCATCACCAACTACAGGCTGCCGCACGACGTGGACCGCCTCAATCTAGAGGTAATTTTGTCGTATTGTAATTTACATATTAAGCCAAGACAAATTTTTCAATTTTATGTCATTATTACATCAATATTAGACTTAGAATGTAGATCTACTTAATCGCAAAAGGCTTATACCACAGTAGTCACAAAAAATTGCATTAGACTCAAATGATGAACACGGACGTAAAAATATGAAATTCACACAGAGGATATGAGATGGACTAACCGTGCATATCAGTCCTTTCATTAATAGCTATGTGTATTGTCGGTTACATAAAATTAATTATTCCTGCCAGGTTTAGTATTAACTCCACCTATGGCCGCCCTGCGTATTCATTTTTTAACATTCACTGTGTTCTTTGTTTTTCTTTTCAGCGCCACCTTTCTGATGCAGAGTTTGAAACCATTCTTCAATGCGGTCGTGTTGAATTTTACCGCATGCCGCAGTGGAGACGTAATGAGATAAAAAGACGCGCTCGTCTCTTTTAAATTGGCAACCTATTCAACTATCAATTATTTATGCATCAAACCCTCGTCTAGAATTTTTTAAATCTTCCTAATGGACATTTGTTTTAATAATATATTTTAACTAGCATTTATGTTTAATTCTTTCTTGTGATTGATTCTGACCCGAGTGTGAATGTCGATATTTACGCAGACATTACAACTGTCGTGAGGGCATTATTCAATGTTTATTTTGCATACACAGATTATAAAGTTTTGTGTATAATAATCAAAATATTGGTACACATTTAACTTTCCAACCTTGTCTTATTGAATAATAAATTTGATATTTTAACTAATCTTAAGAAAGAATTAACAAAATATGGAATCAACTTAAAAATCTTGTTGTCATTATTTTTATTCAGTAATCCATTGCTTTTAATTGTAATGTTTTTCATTTATTGTTCAAGTGAACTTCTTTAATTTACCATAGCATATTCGAATAAATTTGTTGTATCGCCTCATTGAAAGCTTTCGCACATGTATAAGTCCTAAGGTAAATCGTTCCCAAACCGGGAGTTATTTTACATATGTTTACATTTTTTTATTTAGCTTCTTTGGTAAATTATCATTAATTTACTACGATTTTAAGAACCTATCCGATGAATGTTCAATTCCTCATGTGTCTTAACATTTTACTCGCATTATCTTATATAAATAATCTACAATGTGTTCACAGAAATTATCTAAACTATCTTATCTGAATCATTTAGAAGAAGAATTCCCAACAATCAAGACTGGATGTTTACTACACATACATATTTATAATTAGCATCATTACGTACTATTATTTAGTATCAAAATTGTATCTATTTGATATGTTTTGTTTACAAACATTATTTCTATGACAGTTAATATGAACTTATTATTACATTACTATGCACAAATCTTTACCTGTTTATTTCAATTTATTCCATTCTGCCTCGTTATAAACCGACTATGTGTAATAAACAACCTTCCAGCCAAATACAATATATATCAAAATTATTTTACTTGTATAGAAGAAAGTAAAAGTAGACCCAAACTTGTATATCATAAATAGTATTTAATTTATTTATATAAAATATGGTACCAATTATTGAATTCTTCCTAGGGGATATAATAAGAGATTCTTTGATACTGTATTTCAACCTTAAACGATTTCTTCATATCAGCTAGAAATGAATGTCGCAATTCAATCGCCTCTATGTTAATTTATTATTTTCTTTAGAAAAATATCTGAAATATTTCATTTTTCGTTACTTATCGCATTGTAAGAATATTCTTTATACACATTTTATATTATTTTTATTTTTTTCAAATATTTTCTGTACTAAAATTGCAAAACTGTTTATGAATACATAAGTTTGTAATGATGGTAAAATTATTTGACTTATTTTTAACAATTGTTACATAATCTTATTCAGAAAATAATAAAGGTAGTTTTATCCCTTTGAATATTCGGTGGCTCTGAACCTAAACAGGCTTTTACATTAGGATATATTAATCATTTTTTACTGTATGACATCTATGACATCTTGTAGGTAGTTAACAATAATTATATCTATTTAGATTTGCGATGGCATGCAATTGAGAAGGTGCTTATAAATTATTTGTGTGATCTGTTTTATCCATTTTCAGAAACCATTCTCTTATGATAAGTCATTGGATACTGCATTGTTTTAAATAGATAAAAAAAATTGACAAACATTTTTGAAATAGAAATTAACAATATTACATGCCAAATTTGTCAGACAGCCAAATAAACGGATCCATTGGCCAAAATATAGATGTCATAGTTTTAATACCTACCAAAATATAACTTAATAGTATGACATTGTATGGAACAATATTTCCAATACTAGGAATATGTTACTTTTAGCTTAAATTGTAAGTTTATAATGACTCTGTTAAGTTTTCATTAATAGTATATATTACAATCTGACATTGCAATTAAAATTTACAACCAATTCAAAACAAACTTCAAAAAGATTCTTTTTGCTCGTCCAGTGATAATTTTTGAAACTTTCGAGAAGTCATCTGATGTTTTTAATACCAATTTGTTTTTATTTTAATTATTACTATGTATTTATTATATGAAAACTTATTTATGCTATTAAGTTAAAAAAAAAATTTAACTAAATGTATAGGCATCAACCCGATACCATAAATAGAAAAAAAAGAAACGTTTACTATCAGCATAGAATTAAAATTAATACCTTAGTACTGAATTCAATATGAAATAAAACTAAACATGCCAATAAATTTAAGAATTGTTTTATAAATATATTCAAAGAAAATTTACAAATTTAGTACCTTTATTTAAAAAAATGCTTTTTTTATTGTAGCTTTGTACACACGCAAATATGTTCTGCAAAAGCTTTCCAATGATAATTTCACTTTGAATTTATTATTTGTTTGATATATTTAAATATTGAAAGAGGTACATAATCGCACGGTAAAATCTCAATTTTCCCGGTTCAATTTGCTTCTGTAAGCGGTTTGTAGTTTTTCAATGAGAGAGAAAAGTATTCAACTGTTTTACTCGATCATTAATGATTTATTATGATGGTATGATGGTAGGTTTACTAATAGTAAAATGGTGTGCCTATTTCAATGTATATAAAGAAAGCAGTTACATTTCTTACGGTCTCAAATTTTGAGTATCTGAAAACAGTTGTGTCTTTTGCGGGAGACCAAAGAAGATTGCCTTCGATTTCGCATTGATGTGAATATAAATTTAGCTGATGTACATTTTTCTTTATTCAATGGTTGATACCTCATGCTTCGCTACGTACGAGTATAAAAATACACTTTATGTCTACACAATTATTATGATACGCCGACATAAAGATTATTATCTACTATATCAGAGAATTCCCCTCAGTGTATAAAATGAAAAAAAATGTTAGCGTCTTCTGATATGATAGAATGACGAATTTGGTAAGACGGGCCCCGGTGTTGGGAAAATTACAATCTACACACCGGAGAAAACCTCCTCACGCAAATGTTAAATTAGAACATAATTTGTGTTATTTATTACCAAAAATATATTCAGAGCTATTTATGTTTTTAATGTATGTAAACTTTTAATTATCTTTATTCCATTTTTTTCAATAATTATTGTCTTCACTCCTATACTATATATTATATTATTATAATTGTATTGTAAGGATTTATTTTAAATCACTTTTTTGCGTAACTATATGTTTAATAGTTTTTATATGGAATGAAGAATGTAGCTGTGTACATCTTAAAAAGCAATGATATTACTTATGTGAAAATATTTCATTCGGTATTAGCAGAGATTTGGGTATACATTTTTATCCTTCGGGCCAAATTTAGAGACAGGATGAGAAACGAGTGTAGAATAATAAAATATTCTAACTTTGCTTTGGCTAGTCTTAAAAAGTATAGATATATGGACTTAAATTTAATGTGAGCTTTGTCAAGCAAAATGTCAACTGTTTGAAGTGAGTAAAATGTGCATTTGATATGCTTCAGTGAATGCCTTCAAAGTTGTACCTTTTTCAATGTGCAGGGCGCATTTTGTCAATGTTTGAAGTATTTTTTATTTTCAAAACAACCAATTGTAATCATTATTGTCTTACGACTCGAATACCAGTTAACGAATTATAGTTGTCTTTCAAACTATAAAAATGTTTCACGATTCGATGAACACACGCCCCACAATCCCATGCTTAGTAGATATGATACCTATTTATATTAAATATTATTAGATTGAAAATATTTCACATTGCAGCTATTCCTTGCTGCGAGTGTAGAGACATTTACTGTCAAAAGTGTTTGTAAAATTTTGAATATTTCAAACATTGCTGAGCTTTGCGATATATTAATATAGAGATAATATATTTTACTAGGTATTTATGTTAGTTCATAGATTATTATTGATATGTTGGTAAAATGGATGTAAATGGTGCAAAAATTTTAAATCTATTTCTTAGTATGAATACTTTTTTGCTAGAAGTGTTCCTATTTGTATGTGTTTGAAAATGCAAAAAATTTTTTCATTCCAAATTGTATGCGTCAATCTACTGCGGTCGCCTTGCTAATGAGACCGATTCGAAAGTCACTTCTGTTTTTTTTTAGATAGGAAACCAATTATTATTTTATCATTTGTTTGCTACCGATTGGGCCTTGAAATGGTGTACAAGAAATGTTAACATCCCTAAACAGTGCTAGTTTGATACAAAACCACGAAATTGATCAGCATTTTTTTACTTCTGCACAATGTCAGCCAATATAAATATTTACCATGTTACACCCCAAAACTATTTATTACTCTTCATTCTGTAATGACATCCTCTCCACCATAATAATTCTTCATTGATTTCTCAAGCTGTAATCATATATATATTTATTTAACCTGGGTCATCAAAGGGTAAAATTATGTAATGTAAAAGAAAACTTCATGGTTTTGAATATTGACGGTTATCACTTTTATACTAACATGCAGTTAATACTTTCCTTTATAAAAATATGTTAATATCTGCCACCAACACAGCCCATCTGTGTTCATAAGTACCAAACTGTGGTTACTATTTTCAATTTGATTCAAATACTGCTTTTTTCATACTAATATTGTATTCAGACTAAAATTCTTTGAGGACCCAGAGGTAATATAAAAACAAGTTATTTTTCCTTTATATTATTTAAAGAATATTATCACAACACTTGCAAAACTAGATTGAAATATTATTAAATAAATAATTTGCTTTACAAAACTGCTCGTCTTTCTCTCCCCAATCAGGCTCCTCACTTTCTAGTATTCTACATTCTTGTGTACAGTTGACACTTCTATATTGCTTCCTGCTGTAGAACGTTGTTCTACATCACGTGCGACCATCTCTCCTAGAGTACCATTTTCTACAAAACCCAAAATATTCCAGGTCAAATTACATATTTCGTAAATATATAATAACTACGTAAATAATTATCTGAATTGGAATAAAAATGGTCAGTAGCTGTTTGTCAAACAAAGTTAGTCCTGAACACCTTAAAAGTGAACAAAGTTAGTCATTTAAAATAATATGTATGTACAAAAATTGGAAAATGATATACATATACTTGTATTTATATTGATTTCATGCAATTTACAAAATACACTAAAAAAAACTGAACACCAAATTTTGTTTGCCTAGTCTTCTGTAGGGTGGTTTTCTATAGTGCGTTCTCTATATCAGCGCTGTATGGGGGTTGACCGTATTTTATCAATGTTTCCTGTATGGGCAACCATGAAGGTCTTCTCTAAGACTATAAGGGTTAAGCTATTTACACATACATTGAAACGTCACATACACAAACGATGAATGCCCTAAAAATCAAAATAAATTTTAATGTCCACTGCCTGAACTTTCAATACAATTTAGCATAGATTGAGTTTAGTATAAAATTAAAAATAACCTTGATTATTCCACATATTGCTATCAAAGTTATTTTATACTAAAATGAATTTCCACAAAGCTACCACCGAATCCGTAAAGATCGAATAGTAAAGATCGTGGTAATTTTAAAAATAGTCGACTTTTGTTAATCACTTTTTTAACCAAACACATAAACACGAAGTTCCAATTACTTTACCAATAATTATTCTTCAAATGGTACATCTCTATACTTATTATCTTAAATTTAAAACCGAAACGGCGTATGTATGTATGTGGGTCTGTAGTTCCCTTTTGCATTGTTGCAAGTTCAAACAAACGAATTGATTTCGCTCGCGAAAGTTTCGACGTTAAATTTGTTTCGTTATCAATGTGTGTGTAGAGACTCCAATTACTCGAGTATCGAGTAGTACATTTTACAAAATACTCGAGTACTCGAGTAGTTTCATATGAACCAAAATATCTTATATATAAAACCGAAACGGCGTATGTATGTCTGTGGGTCTGTAATTCCCTTTTGCATTGTTGGTCATTAAGTTGCCAGTTGTTTCAACTTGGCCCGTCTGAATTTACGCGCCGAGGTGAACATAACCCCAAACTGGTCCGAGCGAAGCCGGGTTCGAATACTAGTATAATATTTATTGTTTTAACTAAATTTATTTCTAAAAATATAGGTTGGTGACATGTAGATAAACATTTTTATTATATGGTTCTGAAAAATAACTAAACTTTAATATGAAATTACAATTTCAATATCCACATCAAATTTCATATTGGTTCATCAAATACATTGGTTTCCATTTTAAATGGTAGGTGCTGAAGAGTTCTAGAATATAGTAAATTTCCAAACCAAAAGTACTGACATCTATCAGTAACTACATATGTGGTCTTGTAAAAAGAAATCGCTCTTATAATAGTAAGTGGGGGCAAAACAATATATGTAATATTGACCATAAATTCAGTGGATAACATTATATCAATTACAAATTAAAATAAAATATACATTTTAATAAAAATAAATGCTTCTATTCATATCATCATTCAATACTGACCTTTTCAAGAACACACGAATTTTCTTTCAAGTATCAAACTTTATATTTGTCTAAAATAAAATTCATAGATTTTGACCCCTAGAAATACATCATAATATGTTAAATGATTCTTATTATTTTTTGATCATTTCTACCGTCATAGAAAAAACAGTTAATTTAAAAATTACTGACCAGTATTAGAAAGTTCACTTCCTTCATGAAAGTTTCATCTGATTGTAACTCAAAAAATATTTGTAACGATAAGACAGCAGCTTAGATCAAGAAACAATTAAATCTGGATTATCTAAACTAGGCATGCTCAAACCTTGGCCCGCTGGACGTGTGGCCTTATTGAAGGTTTTGTGTGGACCTTTCGAAGTTTTCAACTATAGGTGCATTTTGTTATTGGTAAAATGTATTTCTAAAAATGTGACAAATTTTTGGAATTTTTTCATGGGTGCCGTACTCCACTGCTAGACAATCATTTGTCGTAAGACCTATTTCAATAAAATAATTATGTGTGGCCCATCAGAGAAAATATCTTATTTGGCCCACCAAGTGATTTCAGACCCTGTTCTAAACTAAAGACTACTAAATATAACTAAAAATAAGAAGTAAAGGATGCGATGAGATTAGTTGGTGACAATGAATCTTGGAGATGTAGTTTGGTGGCCATGTGGTCCACACAAGAACTGGACGAGGTGAAAGATTTTAGAAGACTGGATATAGCCTATACAGAATTAAATATGGTAGGTGAATATATTGTATGTGATATAAAAAATATATATTAATAATTGAAAGTTCACATTTCAATTCTGGATTCTGGCAAACAGATTAAAAAATTGTTTAAAATACATTAAATCAGTTCAATATGTTAATACACTGGAACCCCAATATATTGTTCTTGCTATTTTGTCTATAGTATCGGCATATAAGAAGAGTGTTAAAAAATCCCTTACTGTTTGAAGAGCAGTTCTACTATTCTACTATCTAAGAATATTATATAAAACAAAAATGACAGTTTGTAAGCATCCGTCAAATGATTCAGCAATGCCACATTTTCCATCGCTACCATATAGCTGAGTTGAATATTTATAACCAGATATATAAATTACCTGGCGGCAGTGTCACTCGTCAACTCTCGCTCAATGCACATGATTCGTAAACAGAGATAGAGAGAGAGTGTGTGTATGTGTGTGTGAGCTGTGCTGTATTCAGACATTCCAAAATATTTTTTTATTGTTTTAATTATAACATAAAATCATCGAATTTGATATAATAATAATATCATAAAATATAGATACTTAATCTGAATATAATTTCAAAAGTATAAAAAAAAAAATTTCATCCACGTGACGGAGAAATTCACAATTGAATTAATTTTTGTTTTTTCATTTAAAGTCATCATAATTTCAAAATAATATTTGAAAGGATAGATTTATTTTTATTTTTCATAGTAATCTTGAATCCTTCCAAACATGTATAGGCGGTAGAGATAAAAATAATAAAACAATTATTTTGATTCATTATCAATTGAAAATAACGTGAATCGAAGAACTATAAAAAATTAACCTGGTATTCAAAGATAATATCCACTCCAATGACAAAATTTGGCACATTGCATTTGTGAGTAATGCCGCAGCAAAATAATATAATGACGTCGGAAGTAATTCCCGCCTACGATAGACCGTCTTTAAAAAATTGCGGCGTTGCCAAGTGAAGCGCCATACTGAATACATTTATAATTTTACGAAACCAATATGAAATTGCCTTAAGCTTAAAACAAATCACATATTTAGTCGATGCAATTTCATGGGTTCGATTTGATTTCAAAAAATGATCTTAGTTGTATCATAACATGCTGAAAAAAGTATATTATCTTTTAAACACTTTCGAAGATACATAAGTATAAGAAACATCGCATTGCTAACGTAATCAAGTGAAAATTTTCTAAGCATTAGTATCATTTATCGCTAAATTTGAGATGATTCGTTTCGGTTGAACGAAATACATAATGAACGGTATTGGACCTCAACTATATTAATTTGTATATTCTCATTATATAATCCGTACGCCATTTGCAAATTTCTGCAGACAAAATAAATTTTCGTTTCCTCTCAAAAAATATATCACTTGATAGATTTGATACTTTTAAACGCTTAATCATCTTGTAGAAAACTCTATGAAATGATTGGTATATTGTTATCAATAAGGTTTCAATATAATTAAACGGTACTAAATATATTTTTGTATTGCACAACATCTCATGTAAACATTCTATGGTTGGGTAGTTCAAGTTGATTTCGCAGATGTCACATTTGATGATGGATATATTGTTTTGAATTCCTCAAAACGCTCATTCTTTGAAGACATTTTCATGTGAGAAAAATGATTAAAAAGTATTGTGGAGATAAGGTGACAGGCTTTTGATAAAATTAAAATTGTCATTTAATATTTCGGCGCAAGCGCAGCCACAAAAACGTGCGATTCAAAAACCAGTCAGCCCGCAGTATTTAAACGGAGAGGTTGTGCGCTCGAAATTTGTAGTGCTCGGTAAAATCAGAATTTGTCGTACTACGTAACACAAAAATTGAAAAATACCGTGTTATTTATAACCCGCAATAGTTTTATCCGATTTAAACCTTTCGTGAGTGTTTTTATTGTGAGTATTATGAACTTTGAGGATTATGAAACCCTCCCGACGCAAAATGTTGTCACCCATATGACGGCGGGAGCTATTGCGGGAGTAATGGAGCACTGTGTGATGTATCCACTGGATTCTGTCAAGGTAATTCAATTCCTGACGTCAGATCCACTAATGATCGTCCTCCCTAATGTTATTGTAGGCTGTCATCATCTAATAGTTCAATATTCCTGGATATTTCAAACCAGACCTAACCTCAATGTAGAAAGTGAAATTTAGATGTGGCGCTCAGTCGGTGGCTGTCAGGCATTCTAATAATGAAATATATTAGAAAATCAACAAATATGATTTACAGTAATATATATATAGCCCTCATGATAATTGTAAACTGACAATTCACATAATTTTTACGTAAATAATTATTCCACATCATGTTAATGTTTTGCCAAATGTCAAAATGTTCACCGAACCTGTCAATTTGCAATAAGCAAGCGACAATTACCGTACTTAGAGCAATCCTAAATGTGTAATATAGACGTAGATTAGTTGACAAAACTATTTACTAATTTAAATTCATATTTTATTTATACAAATTGCTAATGTTTGTGATATGTACTTTATATTATTATTTATAATGTCAGCTAAAATCTGCTTCTTTCATGGGTTGCACTTGACAATTATGGAATTCAATTCGAACGGAATAGGGTCGAGCCAGGGTTAATTTTTTTTCCATTCTTGTACAATTATTTTCGCAAATGTAAACACAATAGGTACATCAATATTTTTTTCGTACAAACTACAGATAACTTACCCTTTTTATACATACACCATGCTTATTATGCTGCACTAGGTATTCCTAACCATCAATTCACTTCATATTTTTTTAATATGCATTTTATGTTCGTTTTGGGATGTATTTATTATTGTCGATAATTCATGGTGAACATTGTCAATATACGAATGACTTAATTTTACTAGTAAATTTTTAATGGTTTATCAATTGTGTAGTTTAAAAAACACTATATTTTTAAATACCTGTTTTTTTATATTATAACATCATGTAGAGAGTTGTGCTGTCAAATCAATGATTTGCTCTTTACAAGCCTTTCATCAATTTATATTCGTTCTGTTTTCACCTAATTAATACTAATTTTAGCACTGTTGGTTTAATTGAAAATCCATTTTTACTGGTTTACATATATTGTATGAAGATAAATAAAAGTTTGTCAACAACGTACCTAACCTCAAAATCTGCATTTAGATGTCAGTAGTTTCCTTTTATTAATGTTAACTAAAAAAGAATAATTTACTCTCATGTAAATTACATAGTAAAATTATACCTGTTCTTAAAGTTTCCTTGAAATTACACCGTAAATAATGTTACACGTAAATAATGCTGTTTCTAGAGTGAGAAATCAGTAAAAAGCAATATATGAAATAGATAGTGGCTATAGCAGGCTTATTTTGTGAATTCGTATTGAATCAAATTGTATTCGATAAATATAGAGAAGCATATCCCCCAATGCCAATGAATGGATTTATTGAATGCTTGTTAAAAAACCCACTTTTTAAGTATTTTCGATCAATAGCATTTTATCTCATGTTATTTGAATGTATATTTAGTTAAGAAAATAAATACATTTTTCTGACAAACTGAAGTTTACAGTGACAGTCATAAAAATGAATGTTTATACATTTCATTATTTGTGATACATGTATCTTTCTCAGGAAATGGGTGCTTTTTGATTGCAATCATTGTCATTGTACATTTCCTATTGTAAATATCCTCAAACAATGAACTATCAAACATGAACTTCTACAATACTATAATTGTGTATTGTTTCAATGAATTCTGATTAAGTGGTCAAGAATTTCAGTAATATAATCATTTTTTTTATTCTGTAGATTAGCGATGCATTGTTTATTAGTTTTCCTAAATTACTGATGTGTTTAATAAATATATATTTACGTATATATTGCATATATTCCTTCGTATTTCTTTACATATTCATCGTAAAAATGGATCTGACAAATATTGAATGCTGCGGCAAACCCTAAACTGTAGTACTTCAACTGGGATATACAGCATATTTTGGGTGTATTTGGATATAACCCATAACTTAACAGTGAATATGAGTATTCTCCCATAATAGTTGACAAACAAAAATGTTCAAGGCCACTTTATCTAAGTGTTACAAGAAACGGTATTGCTTCATATCATATTCATCATGGATTTTGAATACTTTTATTACTTAACTGTGCTTCCACCGGGCTGTGCAATAATTCTGTATTAATATAATCATAGTTCCACAAAAACAAATAGAAAAATAATTAACATCAAATTCCATATTATCCTGTTAAGATGTACATAAACTTCATGTCTTTTTTTAATAAATTTGAATGAAACAAGAATATTTAAAGATAAATCTGACGGCAGCTAATTGGATTACACGCATCCGTCGATCTTTGTTTTATAAATGACATTGTTTCTAAGTATGAAAATCACTTGGTAAATTTCTTTGTTGATTTAATGGTTTGATTATTTTTATTGCTTCCACATAAAAGCAATATATCAGAAAATGATTTTTTTAATTAAATTTAAACAAAAAAGTTGTTTGTGAGATACGTATTATCTGAATGTAGTTTCGTTTATTAAATTTGATTGGTAGATATAATATGAGTGTGGGAGTAAATGCACACATTGAGAGTATCTGTACCTCTCATTTCAACTATTGTACAATACCCTATCATATGTAATTGATTTTGCTACCTTGTATGACACACTGTCATACCTTAAAATTTTATGTCACGAGTTGGCATAGCAAAATGACCCTCCGTCCATTATTTAATACTTGAACATTCTCCTCAAAAGAATATAAAGGCTGAAAATTGTATGATGATTTGATAAATGCGCGATATTAATGTTAAGCTGGCCATTAAAATAACATTATCTCTCCGTTCATACATGAAAATGTTTTTCTGTGAAACAAATTTTATAAATTGATATGCATATTTAATCTGATTTATATACATTTTATACGCTTGGACTCTAGTTATACATATATCAATTTTCATTGCATGGTTATTATAACAAGAAAACATTTTATGATATTGGAATAATACAATGAATGGGTGCTTATTCCGATTAAAAAGTTTGTTACTATTACTAGGCATTGCCTTAATGATTTCAGCTCTAAGTAGCTGTATAATTTTTGTATTGAAATTTCTATTGTTAAAATGTAATCAAATGCGTTTTCTCTATTTCAGACTCGGATGCAGTCACTCGGTGTCACCAATAATATGACAGTTTTCGGAACCCTCAGAAATATGGTACAACAGGAAGGCGTATTCAGGTATTTTTTATGCACACTATTTTTGATCAATTACGATTTGAGACAAGTAGAGTCATAACAAATTAAGGAATAGAATATACTACTATTTTGTGATTAAATTGTTGTACAATTTTCCATTTATTATATATTGGTTTATCTATCGGGTCATACAGATCATTCATTCGTGAATCATATGGGAGGCTGCAAATGTGTCATTTTATATGTGAAAGTCATAAAATAGATATGTATACAATGGTTACAGAAAAGGATTAAAAAAAAATGTTATTTATATTTTGTGCACTCTGATTAATTTTTTATGTACAAATCAACCACCGAGATAAAGTTTGAAGTCACTAATAATTGTATGCAGTTAGTAATCAAACAGTATATGGACATTTTTTTATTAATGTGAATAGAACTGTAATGGTAGATAAAGTATTGCTTATTTTATTCAAATAAATAATTGAATTGATTAAAACAAAAAATCAGTGTCAGTCAAAATAAATAATGCATTGGCATAAATTAAATAAAATCACAATTTGGATAGAATGCATCGCTTCTACATATTTTAAAATTTTTATGTATATTAATGGATTGATATTCTAATTTTTATTTTGTGAAGAACTGCGAACTGACTTCAAAACTACTGCTATAACTGAACTTAAATTGTCTTTCGATGTTTCAATTGGAATTTTACTATAGCAGATGAAGATATAGAAAATGAAGCAAAGAATTATTCAGTGAATTTTTAACAGTAACTTTTTGTAGTGCAGTAAAGCAATGTTATCAATGTGTTTATAGATACATCTCAAAATGGCGAAACGTTTTCATTTTTTGTTTTGTTTTACTACTCTAGAGGGTTTGCTGCGAAGGCTGATTTCGTTCGAATTCGTGAATATTTATGGTTAAAATTAGCTATTGAAATACAATATTTATTGCTTTAGAAAACTAGATTAAAATATTTTTTCAGTTGAATTTAATTTTTTTTAAAAAAACCACACTGCAGGTCATTTCGGAATTATTATTTAAATATATTATTGCTCCACAAGTTTATGGGTTTTTGCTTTATATTTATCAAACTTTTAACTGTATTTTAGTAATTATCAATGAATCCATTAATAATTATTATTGATTTTCATAGAAAAAATATATGCTTTCTATCACTTTTTGTTTGGAAGAATTAAATGAACATAATGTAAGGAAAGAATTCACTCACTAATGTACATCAGGCTCCTGAGTTTCATTATTCTTAAAATAGATGTTGTATGTCTCTTTTACACAAAGGAGCATTTTTAACTCTTTTATCATCGAGTCATCCTTTAGCCAAGTTATCAATTTCATGTATTTTTCGAAAGATAAGCTTTCCTTTAAACCTCATTAAATAATTAAGCATATGGTTTGTGATGTTCTCAGGTTGATTAAATATATAAAATAAAATGATTGAATCGACTTTTACTAGGTAGCATTCCATCAAAATATGGTAAAATCGGCCGATAGCTATTTCAGAATCATGCCGTCGCCAAAACTATTTTATACTCTAGTTCTGTCGAAGGAGCTTTGTTGTGGAGTTTAATAATTGACTATCTCAGCTATGAAATTCAGTTTTCACCATTTATCACAGGGACAAGCTGGTTCCGTATACAAGTGCTTAGTGAAGTTGTTGGCTTCGGTTGTGGTGACAGGGCTCGGACCCCAATACAACTTCAAAAAATGATTTTTCAATATATTTATGGATTTGTGTTTGAATGCCGAATGTCTGCGATATTAAAATTCCCTCTCACTCATCCTATCTAAAGTAGAGCAACTTCTATTGAAATTGGTTTCATTAGGAGTCCATACACTTTTCATGTGGAGCGGATATGGTTATAAAGAATGTATCACAAGGTATAGAGCAGTGGTTCTCAAGTTAAATTTGGCTGTGGCCGCATCAGGAACATCAGCGGTCCTACGGAAATGTCTGGTGGCCGCACCAAATTTTTGTGTTGAGTCCTTTTTGCCAAAAAGACCTAAACATGCATGTGTTGAGTTTTTCCTAACTAGCAATTCTTGATGCACAATGTAATGCATACAAAATATTTTATTTTCAGTGTCTTTGTTGACAAATAAACTTG
Organism: Himalopsyche kuldschensis; assembly: GCA_028554975.1. NCBI lineage: Eukaryota > Metazoa > Arthropoda > Insecta > Trichoptera > Rhyacophilidae > Himalopsyche > Himalopsyche kuldschensis. Next base: position 2,357,675 of record JAHFWI010000058.1, on the reverse strand, counting down.
TAAAATCCCATTTTTATTCAATATCAATATTAACTATGAATCAGTTGGTTTCCGCAGCAAAACCCTCTGGTGGCCGCACATGAGAACCACTGGTATAGAGGTATACTTTTTAGTTTTAAACTGCGCAAAACAACAAACTGCCTCTGTCATATGTACTTGTAATTATTCAGTTGACATAGACTTTATCAGAATGTAATATTGAAGTGTTTTATATGCGAATCAATCATGAAGATTAATCTAAGATTAAATAATTAGCGTTTTGAAGTTGTACAGTGTATTTAGAAAACAGTGCTAAATTCAAGGCTAATATCTTATCATCAAGGGAAGATTAAAAGATTAGGAATAATATTTAACTTTACTATAGTCAAAGCATGCATTCAACATTGTTTACAAATATTCAATTTTATTGAGGATATCACCCAAAGATTTTCAATTGTTTTATTGAATTAACTGGCATACCTCTATGAGAGAAATTAAATTTGACTGTGTCGCAGTCATGATATTTAAATATTACAGATGTTCATAAATTACTTTTATGTGCATACTAAATTGTATGTGTTCTTAAAATATCCTTTGTCTGGTTTTTATCAATATGACAATATGTATGTGAGTAAATTCCTTCATAAAAATCTAAGACAACCACAGCATGCAATTATCCATTCTTATTATGAAAAAGTAGGCAAATTTTTTATTTAGATGTAGTATTCGAAAAAAATGGTGGCTTGATTATATTATCAGAGATTCATAGAAAACATTAATACACCTGTCATCCGAACGCGCTTTAATCCGGCCCACTCTTCCAACTGACGGAATCACAGCCTGAAATACTGTTTATGATCATCGACGGGTTGTATTCAGTGGGACTACGGTATTTTGGCAACTGCAATAATATGATCCATATTCAAGGAAAAGAACTGTTGTATTCTTTTCAACATACAAATATTCCCAAATGCCACTTGTTGGAAAGAAAGTGCGCTCGAATAAATAAAATCAATACAAATTGAATAATAGAGACAGCAAGTGGATGTAGTCAGCACATAACTATATGGTCAAACCTCTTAACTCTTTCAATCCTTAACAATTTCAATACTCTGTCTGTGAGTATCTTAAACAATTAATCTTTATTTGGAAATGAATTGCATTTTTCATCCGGGGTATGTTACATGACAATGGTTGGATAATTAAACTTTTCTTTCATACAATATTCTTACTGTAATTTATTTTAAATGACTGACTAATGATATTATAATCTTCTCATATGTATTATGTTTAAAATCTATTATTATAGCACAGGGTTTCTCAAACTAAGTTCCGCGAAACACCAGTGTTCTGTCAAACCTGATTGATGATCAATCCTTACTAATGGTTATGACGTCAAGTATCTAGGTACACGCTGAGGACCATCTTTACTCGCATTGTAGAGAGGGTATATAGTTTTCACCTGATTGGCTGACAAGTCTTGTCAGTTTAACGACAGTTGATTTACAGAACAGTTAGCCACACTGATTAACATTGATCGCTTGAAACACCTTGAAAATATTAGGAAATTAGAATTAAGCCAACATAAAAAACAAACTAGAGTGTTCTATTAAAATTTCCGAGTTTGCAAAGTTTGGGAGACCCTAGAAAGAAGAATTTTTCTTTCATATTAGAAGAAATTATGTTTAGAATTTTTTTACCAAAAAACTCATGAGTAGTAATTATTGTACAGTTAATAATAATTACATAATATTACCAATACTAATTTACATGATTGGTGATATAAAAAATAACACATTGATATTGTACTATTGATTCAACTATGATAATTTGTTTCAGTATGTAGTTTATTATTCTAGGTATTTTTTTTACTGGTATTTGATACATGTTACTGTTTAATTATTCCCTATTGTATACAAATATGCATTTTCTTGAAATAATATTCCTGGCATGTGAGTGAGTGCTGAAATTTTTCTATTTATACTACTGTATCAGGATAATAATTCAATGTTTATTGATATTGCATTTTGTTGTGCATATTTTATTTATCCTTATCATTTATATATCAATTTATATTGAGGTATACTTATAAATATTATAATCAATCGATAAGAAAAATATAACTGAAATTCTATAATAGGACATGGTGGTTACGAAAAATAGGGAGAAATTTCATCATATCTTTCATTACAATAGTCAATTGTTTTCACACATATTCCTACGGCAGGTACGTCAAACCAAACCATGCCTCCTATTAAAGGGGTAGACAGGTGTACATATATGGAAGAAAACGTTAGACATTTGTACATAGAATTAATTTTAATTATTTTTAATTTTTCATTTAAGCCATGTCTGCTCCCAGTGTGGAGCATGGAGACATCTCAACAGAAGTTATCCCACGAGAACTGATTGTAATTAAGTCAATCAACTGTTCTTTTTTTTGGAGAAATCGAAGACATGAATAGGGCCAGATATATTTAATAGTAAGCTAATCGCTCTTGAAATGCCATGTCGGGAGGAAATTTTAAATATCATAGGCGTGTATACCATACCTTCAAACACAAATCCATGAATCGATTTGTAGAAAGTGCCGTTTACCACTCGGCTACAGACCCGGAATTCATTATTTCATGGCAAATAATAAACACTTATGCTGTAGATTAGTGTCTCAGGTAATATTATGTAGTTAAGCTTTAAATTGAAACTAGAATCGAGTGGGAATACTACTTACCGAGAAAATTTTGCTATCATTAATAAATTTATATATGCATGGCTACATAATTAGTCATTTAAGTGCACAATGACATTATTTTCATCTGTTATCAAGTCCAATTGAAGACTATCTCAACAGAGTAAATATTTCACAATAAAATGCTAGTCATGAGATATTAATAATAATAAAAATTAAGTATTGTTTTGAACACATCTGAAATTGCGGTTGTTTGTTTAAAAATAGTGCAAACTGACATGCTACATACATATTTGATATAATTATTTCCTCTGTGCAGTAATAAAAGAAGTAGAAAGAAAACCATTGGCGGCTCGTAGATAAGACAGCTGGGGGGGGGGGGGTGTCTTGATCAAAAATAAAAAAAATATTTATTTTCATTATATTTTCCATTACATTAAAAACGACATGCATTTTATAAATCATTAAAAAGACGCATTTCTTTTCTTAAGTTAAACACTTTCTAATGAACAAAAAAATTTAAGAAATAAGGCTCGCAACCGTATATAGCCGTTTCTACAGACGCAACACTGCGAGAAAGACAGTACCAAAACGAGCTTGTATTTGCGGACTTTCCTCCCCGCGCCCCCCTTTTGCCTACTCGAATATATTCCATCGCAATCGGTACTGCATAATATATTTGTACCGCGGTGTGTGATAATTATTGAATGCATCGGTGCGCGGGCGAGCTTAATACACACTTAAATAATATTGATATTTTCAAATAATACACATAAAATACGGTGAAAAAATAGCAATGTATTTTAATTCTACAGAAATTATTTAATATCAACAAATATATAAAATAATTTCTGTAGAATTAAAATTCATTGTTATTTTTTTCACCGTATTATAATGGAGTTCTACTAAGTAAATGCCTATTCAATAAATAATATACATAAATTATATGTAATTTTACATTTTCTCAATTTGCTGCAGTTCCGCAGTGGACGAGTCGCCACTGGTGAAAACTATAATTAGTTTCCTATGAAATATGTGACCGATAATTTTGAAAAACATCATTTCACTTGAGATAACTGGCAACATCATATCATTTGTGATCATCTCAAGAAAGTTTATCTCAATTTTTATTTTAATGTCAATCAAATCTGGAACTCTTCCTGTTCACTCAGTGGACGCTTCACTGCAATGTTACAGATGCAGTAATATGAATTATTTTTAATGATACAGCTATCATTTATAATTAAAAGGAAAAATAAATCATGATTCATATTGACAATTGGTCATAAAACCATTCAGGAAAAGTAAGACATGATAAGTGGTTACATGCATATTATTTTCGGCAGGCAATCATAATATAATGTCATACTCATGAAAACTTACGTTTAGGGTTTCCAATCCCGGGATACCTGACGGTTTTCAATATCTGGTGAGCCTCGGGATCAGAAACAATCCCGATTTTTTTGGGATTGATTTATCAGACACAAACAAAGTATTATTAATAAAATCAAATATTTCGTAAGTGTCATCTTTTGAACACCGGATGCTCGTGGATCGTAAATTATTTGCTGTGTTACGCATTGATGGCAGCATCGAATATAAAAAAACCATATTACCATTAAAGAATTATACTAAATCTCGGGATTGGAAACCGCCTACTAAAATAAAAATAACCGTTTATTGGCCGTAAGTAAATGATTTAGATTCCACAGTAGCTTAACGATACTTTTTTCATTGATTAATTGATACTAATTACCGTAGGTGGTCAAAATAACTGTGCTAACCCACAATTCTGTTGATATGGTTTCAATGTTATATGAAGATTCATAGTATTAGGTGTATATTGATTTATGCTATCAAATTACTATGTGAATTGTAACGCGCATCATCGGGTCTTAACAGAAGCTCTTATGGATTAATCACGAATCATTATATGCCCAGAATGAATGCTTTTTTGCTAGTCAAGAAGACTGAATCGTTTAATAAATACACCTTTAAATTATTCGTAATATTACAAAATTATCGTAATTTTTTTTTTGTTTTAAAATAAATTTACTGTCCAATTTTTTGAAAGTGTACAGTTATACAGTTCGCGACTATGTTTTGAACGGACAAATTGATTATGACAGAAAACTAGTTGGGCAACACATCTCAACACAAAAATATATTGACAATTCGTTTTAAAAATTATGAAACTGCCGGATGATCAACCGAGAAGAGATTAAAATAAATTCTACAATTGAAAGCTAAATTATAAGAAACTGAAATTTAAATCGGACTGACGATTTTCTTATTGCATTTTTATAACTTACGTATTATTGATTCGCGGATCCACATTATCAGAACAGCCATATATTATATACGTTTTCGTTAATTATATATTATAAATGTATCTTTGAGTACGCGTTTAAATATATCTTGGGTGAATGTGCTTTATCATTTTTATCAGTTAATACACGATTGTTGTTCTTTGGTAAATGTATAATACAAGGTAAATGACTACTTGCAAGTAAAGATATGATCGCTTATGGCGACATCGGACAGCGATGGACATTTTTTATACTCCCAAGAAATTCAAAATCAATGGCATGCAGGAATTATAATATTATCTTTAGATAAACATAAAAGGAATAATATCACAAAAAGTTAATTAAAATTAGTTATTCTCTTTTGAATGACAGCTCGCGGAACGAACAAAAATACGCATCGGGTCTTAGTTTGTCCAAGCCTGCAACGAACGATAAAGTTAAGAATACTCATTGCGTCAGTCTTAAACGCAAATCACAGTGCTAAGCGCTAACGGAGTATGTGGTGAATTTTGGTATTTTCAGTAGTAAATCATTCATCAATTAATACTTCAATATCATAGAAAATGGGATACTCGTTTGCAAAAAAATATTACAACCGACTGTCAGTGATAAATCACACTGTTAAATATAATAAAACTGTTTAACCACTTCAGTACCGTAAGGCCACTGTTGGCCGCCGCGTACGGACGTCGCGAATATTGCAAAATATATAAAACAATCTTCGCGAAAAAATCGAAAATTTTGGCTTTCGCGGACCTAAACATTTCAAAACGTGTGGGATACAGTGCTCCGGCTGTATCAGTTTTTTGAAGAAATTGGTAAAATTGAAGGCATTTAAGGAGCATTTAAGGAGCAGGAAGATAACGATGCACGACTGTGCGAGATTACCGAGAAATAAAATCAATTATCACGAATAATGGCTTTTTAACGTCATCGGAAATTCTAGGAAAGTTAAGCCATTCATCTGCAGCAAATATTTCGAAACGGACCATTCGCAGTAGGCTTGTGGAGACGGAGGTCAGAGGCCGAAGAGCTATCCGCAAGCCACTTCTGACAGCGACCATGAAGAAAAAAGGCATGGATTGGGTATTAGCCCACAGATCGTGGACTGTGGATAGTTGGAAACATGGCACCTTCTCAGATGAGTCAAAATTTGAGACTTCGCTATCGAATAAGGCCGCCACGGGGAGCCCAAACATTGGTGAACAAAATAGCCCTAAATGCATTCGGCGGACTGTCCATCATCTACCCTCTGTAATGTTATGGATGTGCATGATGTCCAATAGCGTAGGTTATTTCGTGATCGTCGATGAAATTATAAACGGCATAAAATATATATCGGTAATTACTGAAGAAGTACTACCAATTTTTGAGGAGATGACGGAGGTGTTCAATGATCCTATATTTAGGACGATTCCTCGCCGTGCCATAGAGCGAAAATTGCGAGTACAATTCATACTTCTCTAAATATTTTTTTATACAAATCAATTAACTCAATCATATGGTTTCAAATTACAAAGAAAAAATTGGAATTACATCTCTTCCCTGGCCAGCAAATAGCCCCGAGTAGAATATAAGTAGAATAGAAAATTTTTGAGCTATTATGAAGCGAAAGCTCGACAAACACCCATGTAAAACGGTTCCGGAGAAAATAAAAGCTATGGAATATGTGTGGTACAATAAGATTCCAATCTAATTATGTCACAATTATGTTTTTTTATAATTGAAAAAAACATTATTTTACTTTTTAATTTCCGTTTATAGAATGTTTGTGGCAACCTCGTTTTCATTATATCTTCTCATTTTTGTCAGCTATACCACATTCAAATATTTTGCGGTTTCTTATTTTCAAAAGGTGTTTGTTCAATCTGAAAAATATAAAACACCAATAAATTGAACGATATTTTGATGTTTTTGTTTTTCTTGTTTAAAATAAAACCGCAAATAAGCTCAACCTCCTCAACAGTTCAATCAGGTGTATTCAATGTAAACATAAATGGGATAACGGTAGTTATGTTGCATAATATTACATAATAAAAATTAAGATCGTGGAGGGTTGTTATTGCGATTTTAACAATTTGAAAGCTTTAACTGGACCATCCACAGTTGTGGTTTCATCAATTAGTGCTCTGAGCTATAAACCCATTTTCTGGTATCACTTTATGCATTATTATTAAAGGATAAAATTTAGGTGTTAACATTTTTTTACCGTACCAAAAAAAAACTGGTTATTTATTGCATATATCATATCTTTGAATGAAGCGTAGTTACTACACATCCCAGATCGGATGTGTTTTTGGGGACCGTAAAGGGAAGGTTAATAAAAGATTACTTGGCAGCCTTGAAAGTGCCCATGTTTTTGTATCTTTTTCGGTGTACACCGGTAACCAAAGACAATAATATGTAAACATTGCCAGAGGCTCCAATGATAATATAGAAACAGCAGTTATCAAGGTAATCTAAACGAATGTTTCCAAAACTCAATGAATTTTCGTATGCTAAATAAAATATGTCTGATAACACCGTTTTACCTATTTACTTATAATATTTATGTGATTATATAATCATCAAATTAAAGCGCCCGACACAGCGGTGATTATTTGTCAACATTATTATTATCTCTGAATTGTATAAAAGTTATTTTTTTGTCAATTAGATTCATCATTAATTATTTTTATTGTTTAATTGGGTGAATGTTTTGAAAGTGATAATGCTCTAATTCGTATAATCTCTTATTTTTTAATAGTCATGGTTACAAACATCAGACGGTTACATGATCCGTTTAACTTTTCGCCTATGCCGATAATTTATTTTTATGTTTTTAATGAATTCCGTTTTTATTCATACTACATATAAAAGAATGTGTGTAGAATATTTCTTTAGAGATTTAACAAAACTCCACTGAATCTGACAAACGAATCATTTATAAAACGTTATCATTTATTGCTTGACAAGGCAGTTTACTCGTAATTGAATCGAAACTTTCAGATGTACTGCTCTCTCCGATTAGTTCATTTGAGTAGTATGACTACAATACGAAAATAAACGACTCGCGGTTCAACTCTAAATGGATTCTCCGCGAGTCTTCTTTTCTTGCTCTGTGAGATATTGACTAGTCAATGTGAGAGAATAAATGCAAGTGGTGCGCAACAATAACCCTCTTTCTTTAAAAGTTCATTTTCGTCGATTGTATGCTTACCGTTTTCACCAGGAAAAAAACGTCATCGGAAAACTTCATAGTTCTTACAATGAAACTGTTGCTAATTTTAATGATGGCTCTTTTTAATAATAAAAAATATTGATCAATTCAGTTCAAGATACAATTAGTTCTGGCATCATTTATCTTCTTAAATTTATTCATTTAAATCAATTTTTGGGCTTTGACTCCGAATTTCGAAGAAGTTTCATAATTTTATTATATATTATTCTGTTGATTTACATTCATTCTTTCATCATTTTTACTGTTTTTGTAATCGTAGAAAAATACGATAAAAATGTATATAATATTTACAATGTGTATATTATTTACCTAAACATTCAAATAAGACGTTCGCTGCTGAATCTACCTCTCCAGACAATGCAATTGATAAGCCTAACATGTTTGCCGAACGCTAAATGTGATAATGTGTTTCTAATTATTCTATAACTTCGCAATCTCGAACCATTTATATTAAAATTGCATTTATAATCATTTTTTGTACACATTTTAGAATTTCCTTATATGTATTCTAAATGAATACGCAAAATTCATGCATTTTCGCTATGGATGGGTATTGAATACATTATTCTATCCTGTGATACAAATTATAATCTAATTTTAAATATTAGATAACTGCGAAATGAAGGCTTGTCGTAATTTTTAAATTTGATAATGTGCTGCTATTTTCAGTTTCGCTTCAAAAGAAGTTGTGCAACACATTTCGATCTGTAACGCGTCAATAAATAAATATCCATCCAGATAACTTTCATCAAACTTTTTTTATTTTTCCTGTTACATTTCCACCGTGCATATAAATTTATACTCTAAATCATTGGTCTCCAAACTCAATAAGGATATGAGCTACTTTCTGAAATTGAAATTGTCTGATGAGCTACTTATATTTGGGGGCTTTGGGAGCAAAGTTAGCTTTCTTCCAATGATCATTTTTCAAAAAAAGCACGAAAACTATTTTTATTCCGTTAAGTTCAATGCAGAATTTTGATTTTCCCTAAGTAATTAATGGTCAGGAGTTATCACACGTCACATCTTGATTGTTTTACCTACTTACATATATATGTAGAGATAGAGTTAATATCCTTAAATTTTTACTATAGAATCCAGACATTTTACCACCTTTTTTATATATATTAATTATAAATGTTGATAATGCTGCATTTGCTTAAAATTTTTCAAGAATGCTGTTTTTGCGCCCAAACGATCAATAAAATTTGACCCTAGGTAAATTTATAAATTTGATTCAATATCCTACACGAGCTACTGAAAATGCCACCGCGAGCTACCGGTAGCTCGCGAGCGGCCGTTTGGCTATCACTGCTCTAAATTATCCAACATCTATTGGAACATAGAACATATTATATGTTACTATCCACTCGCTACACTTTATTTAGATATTAATTAGTAGTTTCTTAAATTAAAATTATATATGAATAGTGCTTATCAAGTCGACACATTTCATAGTAATTCTTCTCATATCTTACATTGTTAATTATTACATTTCTCAAAATAAGAACGATTACATAAACTAATTGCCAAAAGACGATAACGTCTTTCTTTAAGTAGTTACCGTCGGGCGTTAAGTAGTTAGTCGTTATTTGATTATATGTATATATATATATTTTATGACACATAAATATAGCTATGTATATCTGTAGTTTATCGTCAGTTTTTTTACATTATTATTTCAACGTTTATGAATGCACACCGTATATTTTTTAAAAAATCGGCGCGTGCTTATCTTATCGAATAATTGGTTATTTCTGACATGTAAATAAATATAACAATAACCCGCCGATTGTGACATTAATTTTAAATGTCTCGTTAATGATTTCGTTAAGATCAAGGATTCGTGGAGTAAATCTAGGGCTTGCAATTTACCGTCAAATTCCAATAACCGGTAAACGGTAAATAATTTCACCCATTACCGGTTTACCGGTTATTTACCGGTAAATGAAACAAACACATTTTTTACAATCTCCTGATTGGTCACCTTTCACTCGATTGAAATATTGCCATACTGATGTTTTATTCATGGCTATCAAAAAAAAAAAATCTAAAAATATCACTTTAGGGTGTCAGTTGGCAATGCTCGCCATGAGCGAAACCGGTCGTAATCAAATAAATTTTATGTGGAATAAGTACTAAAAATGTATTATTATTTTTACTAAAAATATGTATTTTATAAAATAAATAATTCAAAAATTTGTTTTATTGAATGAGGTATCTCAATATGTATCCCTCCCTCAATCTTTACTTATCGTTTCAAATTTTAATTTTCGCGTAAAATCAAAACTAAAAAAAAAAAAAAAAAAAGTCGTAAAAATTAAAAGGCTTGCTTGTTAATATTAGTACAAGCACATTTGCATGTTCTATAACTATTTTTTCTTGAAAAGTTATTTATCCTGTAAGTGACAAATTGAGATAACACATTGTATCAATATTGCCAGAGTCAAAACTCGATTCCGCATGCATATCACAATAAAGCTTCCTTATAATATGCCTGTATCTGTCCTCAATTCGCGATAAAATCATTTCCGGTAAAAACCAGTAAATTTTCCAATTGACCGGTAATTACCGATGGTGTATTTTGGCCTATTTACCGGTAAACCGGTTAACCGGTAATGCAAGCCCTAAGTAAATCCCTAAGCCGCAAAATGATCATGTAGTATGTTTGACATATACAACGATATCTCAGCACCTTAAGGTCAAAGAAACGTAGTTAACTAAATGCTCTTAAAAATAACCCTTCAAATTTTAAAATTATTTTATTATCGGGTCAGTGGTCGAGGGTCAATAATGTAAGATTCGTTTGCTGATCGCAGGGGTTCGAATCCCAGTCCGGCCAGATAAATTTTTCAATTCAAACACTCACGCGATCCTAAAAACGGCACGTAGCGAGAGCTTTTAGCTAACTACTAGTCGTATCCTTTTTTTCCTTACACTCTTTGAAAAAGAGTTTGTGGAACTGAGTAACAAGCAGGTCTCGTAGAAAAATTCTGTTTGGATAAACTCCACTAGGAGTCCATATACTTAACATTGGGAGGCGGAAATTTAGTCTTCCTAGTCGTAATTCCCAGTATCATCTTTAACAATAATAACTAAAAATAAAAAATTAAGAAATATGAAAATAATTTTCATAGTTGATGGATTATAAGTTGATATTGAAATTATGCAGTCAAATTATTTATTATTTATTACAGTGAGCTTACATATTATATATAGTTACTAGTATTGCTACCCGGCGTCGCTCGGACTAAGCGACCAATAATTATTTAATGTTATATCATTCGACATAATTATATCATAAAATCTAACATCAAAAATAGAGTTAAAATAAAATCACAAACTTTATTTAATTTTATGTCAGCCCCATTCTCGCCCATTAAAATGTCCAAATTCAAGGAAAAAATCTAATTTGCTGTCAAAGAAATGTCAAATAATACCTTCACGTAAATAATAAACATTATTCTATTAATAAAAGCCGGGAAAAGTTCAGTAGAAGACTAATTTATTACATTTTGACTAAATGTCTTCGCCGATAAAAATTCAAACATATCTTCTTTCATATTCGTTTTTATGGCAACTTAATGACCAACAATGCAAAAGGGAATTACAGACCAACATACATACATACGCCGTTTCGGTTTTATATATAAGATAATTCGCTGACAATAAATTATTATCTAATAACTATTAATAAACTTATATTATTAATATCGTAAATAATTAATATATTATATATATATAAAGGAATTGCATGTTACGCAGTGTAAGCCTACTTACATATCATAAAGACGACATACCCTACCATTAATTATTAATTTTTACATTGCAAAATATTTCTCTATATTTTTTCAGCAGCCCTTTTTTATGTATCATTGTATTCGTTGAATATTTCCATCGGTGTGATTATTCCTACTACACTGCGTTATTTTTAATTGGAGTTGACCCTAAAGGTGCCTATTTATTATTCGTTATTCATTAGTAAATGCAACTATGACGAATTTCTACCACTTAATCTTAACTGTATGCCCTAAACCAGGGCTGAAAATAAAAAAAAACATCACGTACATTGATCTAATGCTAAATGAATGTTTCTAGTAGGGTATCAGATTTTTCGACCGTGCTATTTTTATTTATATAATACACATAGTTTTCTCTGTCGATATCTTTGCTCTGCGTTCTCTCGAATTTTAATTATGGGGACTATCCCAATATGCGGTAAAATTTTCACACGTACTTATGGTAGGTAATCGTAATATAAATTCTAGAAATTAAATGGGGATTTTCTCTGTTGCAGACCTGTTCGAGGAATGTCAGCGGTGGTGATGGGCGCGGGTCCAGCTCACGCGCTATACTTCAGCACGTACGAGTATTCTAAGGAGTCTCTCAGCCAGATGACCAGCCAAAAACACAAACACCTCGTCTACGGTTAGTTCCTTTCATTTTTTGTTTATATAATATAACAATTAATAAAAATATATAATTTCGTATTGTATTATAATTTATTTGTTTTATTTTTTTATTAGGTGCCTCCGGGTGCTTGGCGTCACTAGTCCACGACGGAATTTCAAATCCAACAGAAGGTAATGCTAAAATAACAATACTTTTTCTTATGCACTTTAATTTGACCTAGTAAATAATCTTCACATTTCTTATTAAAAATGATTGCCAATCACTCACAAGAAACTGCATAATATCCAATATCTTGATCGTAGATATTTGTAGAGTATTTAATGACGAAAGAATTTCATAAATTTTATATACATATGTTATAATTTTATTCAAATAAATGCTATTGAATTGTACCATACTGTTGAATCAGAGTAAGGTGTTATGTCCCATCTGTACCATGAATTAAAATATAAGATGTTACGCGAACATCGTTAGTTTTATTGCATCCGTCTTAATCTCTCTTATTGTATTCCATGTTTATAAAACAAATAATATGTATCATATTGATACAAAATTATGTTAAAATAAAATATTTCATCATGTTTCTCGAATGTTGTCACAGAATACACGAGCAACATAATAATTTAATTTCTACTAAACATACATACCTATGAATATTATGATCATCGTTCGAGATTGTAGGGCGAAATCATAACGATAACGACACTGTATCTTTTCACATGATTTGTTTCGCGTAGCACTTGAGAATAGACAAATGATAAGTATTATAGCAATCGATTATTTACACGCTATTAAGTTAACATTTGTTACGCTGTGTTTTAACTTCGATATTAGTACGTAGAATAAAATTTGTATAGTGATTCATTTGGATTATTTATTATGATGTTTTACTTCTCTACGATTGTCAGGAATTATTAAGATTTTTTTTAATCAAAATAATATACAATAAATCTTCTTGTTACTGATAAAAACCCATTACGGATGAGCTTTTATGCATTACGAAATTTGATTCATAAAAAAATGGCTGCAGATAATGCACCGCGTCCAACGTGCACTCGGCAGTTTATTGTGTGATACAAATGCGCCGGTTTTTCCGCTGCAGAAATGTCTTAATTGAAGCAGATTTGGTATCATTAACTTCGTGAACATGTTTTTTCTTATTGCAAAAACCCACAAATAAATATCTGGTTGATTTACGGATTCATATCACACAGATGACATGTAAATTATCTGTGTAATTGATGCAATTTATCACATTTAATTACAAACCAATTCCATCAATAAATCATTTTATCTGTGTTGTTATCCTGTTGATTCATAAAATTATATGATAATTCGTTATTAATTCCTATAATTCATACATTATTTTGTAATTGTCAACAGTTCATTGTGAAATATGAGCTTTTGCGTTTATCGTATGATAAAAATGCATCGGTTTTTCTGCAGAAGAAATTCCTTAGATGAGGCTGATTTGATATCATAAATATCGTGTTGTTTGTTGTTGCGAAAGCCCTATAGTAAATATCTGGTTGATTCAAGGCTTGATATCATACATATGACATGTAAATTATCTGTGTAATTGATGCATTTTATCACAATTAATTGCTCACTTGTTAAATCAATAAATCATTTGATGTGTGTGTTGGTTTATATAAGTATACGATAATACTGAATGGACTCCTATTACTCATGCTCTCTTTCGTTAATGTACGGAGTTTATCATATATAGAAATATGCCTTTGAGATCAGCTATAATTCGTATAATAGACTGACAAAATGGTTCAAAAATAACACATCTAGGTCAGTAATTGAGAATTAATTGATTCATATATTTCCTCATGAGTACGAATTCAAAAAAATATCGTTCTCTCATATATGAATTCAAATCGACAATATGAATAAATGCTATCCAGTCATCAAGTAAAGTACACATTTGAAATATGAACATTATAATGAAATATGTTATTAAAAAATCATCGGTTATTTTTTTATATTAATTAACTTATATTTACCACTTGTGTTATGTAGTTAATTATAATAAAATTAGATCAGCGCCAGTCAAATTAATTCTTATGTAGATTCACAAAGGATTGGCTTAATAACGAATCATCTATATTTTATATTATCGAGAATTTTCGGAGTCTTATTCCGCATTATAATTATGTTTCATACACGCCATGAAGAGGTTTTACCTGAAAAAAAAATGAAATTAAACTTTTTAACTGTTATATAATAAATATATGAGTCAAATGGTACTGACAAACGTAAAATCTGTATTTGTATAGATATATGCTGTTTTATTCAAATAATTTTGACTTTGAGATACAATTTTACAGCACAAGTAGCAATATGTTAACTGCCTAATTAAAATTCTTGAAAATTATGAAAAAAATTGTTCAAACGTTCATTTCAGCGCCCGGTCCAATTATTCCAATTTGAAGTTAGATTTTATAAATCACGCCAACATCCAAATAAAAATTTCTAAAACGGTTTGAAGTGCTCCGTCTTATCAAATTGATAATGCGATTTAATGAAATTTCAACGTTGAACGATTTGTCATTTTTTAGTTCAGTACAGCAAGCAGATAAAATTACTATTCTCTCTTCGGAATCAAAATGTAGCATCGATTCGATGTTCAAAGAAAGTCCAGTATAATTGTTTCTTTAATTTAATTAGAGAATTTATTTGTAACGATTATTTGTGCCGGTTGATGACTGTTTTTATTTCAATAGTCGGTCGCTCTGTATGTTTGAATGATACAATATTTAAAAAAGGACGTATTTAATAATGTGCCAGTATAAAATTTGAGAAAAGATTGATTGATAACCGGTTTATAATAAAATACTACTTAATAGGATCTTCTTGCAGGTTCATGAACGAACGGAACACAACTGCGGACCATGAATGGTTTACAAAAAATATCTGTGTGTACTTATAATCTTATTGATGGTCTTGTAACAATTCTAATGAGTTTTTTTCTTCTATTCCATGTTGCTGCCTCCAAATCTATTCCAATGGACTACGCCACAAAAATATTGCGCCGATGTCTTGGATCACGGTTTATACACTTCACTGAATGAACATACGAATTATTTATTGTATGAACCTTGAAAAAATATTTCAACTTATTTTTGCTCGGTATCTAATTACGGTGTATTGTGTTTGTCCCGGCATTTCTATAACCCTTATTCAATATTTATTATCGTTGAAAATAATCGATTATCTACTTGGAAATCATATTGACTCATTTATTTTTTATCTACTACGCTATTTTTTTGTTTGACTTGGCATCTTTTTTTTATCGATTAAATGATCTTCTTCACGTACGATATTATCATTTCAAAATTATGGCCTTATTTTGTTTATAGTCGTAAAACAAAGATTGCAAATGTACAATTCTCCATACAGAAGCGTAATACAATGCATCAAACAGGTATATCGCACGGAAGGTATGAAAGCCTTTTATAGGTCATACACTACCCAATTAACAATGAACGTCCCTTTCCAATCAATACACTTCACAGCTTACGAATACATACAAAATGCCACCAACAAAGAAAGAGGCTACAATCCGGCAGCGCACATGATATCGGGGGCCGTCGCCGGAGCGATCGCCGCCGCCGCCACCACCCCGTTGGACGTCTGCAAAACTGTCCTCAATACCCAGGAGCCGGGCGCCAGGGCGAAGGGGTTCGTCGACGCGGTGCAGCATATTCTCAGACTCGGAGGTCCGACCGGCTTCTTCAGAGGCATCCGGGCTAGGGTACTGTATCAAATGCCGGCCGCCGCCATCTGCTGGTCGACGTACGAGACTTTCAAATTCCTCCTGACGGGCGGAACGGAGGCCGACTCCTTGAAAGCGGCTGAAAAAATCAAAGCGGACAAGGACAAAGTCATCAATCTGAGGTTAGTTCTGCCGCAAGCTTCCGTAAAAGCGGAGAATTCCGAATCGGAAACTACCTCGTCGAGCGACGGTCTCAAAGGTCTGAAGACGATGGAGCTGCCCGCAGTCAGCGGGGCGAACCTTTACGGCACCCTCAGCTTGAACACGGTGCACCACGGCGACTGTCAGGTGCCGACGCTTCGGAATACGTAGGCGCACCAAATCGTGATCCTGTATATTAACTTTATCGATTCGCTGTTGTGGACTCGCATCCTCTAGTAAATATTGCTCTCCCGGTACAACCCCGCCTCGCGAACCGTTTACTAATCATCGAAAACTGCCAAACGATATACTACAAAAATTGGATCTCATTTAATTTGAACCATTATGAAGATCGAATCGTTTGAGACTTGTCGCTTTCGCGCCGTGACGTTACCCGGGAGAGCTCGAATGCGAGTCGACCGTAGCGGTGAAATTTACTGTCTTCCTTTGTAATGCACTCTGACGAGATTTACGGCTCATATTAAACTATTGCTTCGTTTTATTTAACGCGTTAATTCAATTTTTTGAATTGTACACCGTACTAGATCACTAAAATATTATTCGAATGAACCTTTGTAATTGGGTTATTCTTCGGCGTTTTAAAATACCTTATTTTTGAACGTGTGCGACGTCGTTTATTTGTACAATTGTTTGAAAATGGATTCGTGTATTTTTGTAACCGCATTTATTCTTGTTTATGCGTTTTATTAACGATAATTTATAATTAAATTTTTGAATTGCTCGAGCTGAGTGCATTTTGAAGTTAGATTGATTAAACTCAAACAAAATTCTTTTGTAAATATAATTATATATATATTATGCATATGAAATATTATATTATAGACGAAAGGTACTACTCTCCCGTAGATTATTTGGCTGGGAATGAGATGAAGCTTTGATAAATTTTAGATGAAAACTGGCATTTTCATTATTTATCGTTGAGATACTCCGTAAAACGAACCCCGATTAACGATTGCATCATTCGTATAGTAATACAATAATAGTATTGAATACTTATATCATTTTACAGCGTAGCCTTGTATTTTAACAGTTGGTCATGCAGGGTTAAAATGACCTTGGCGGTGTAAATAGGTTTATTTTTTTAGTAAAAACAAATGACAAAAATAAATTGTTCTAATTAAATTCGATGTCCTGAAATGATAAATTATTGAACTCTTTGAAATTCGAATGATGCATTCGCGCCGACAGACATTTTTTTCAATGTATACAAAACTATTTATTTCGTTCGAATTTTGCAAGAATCACTATTGCTATATTAAATTTCATGTTTTCGTATTATTGTAAATTTTCCATCACAGCATCGCTATTATGAATATATTTTTGTGGACCCATATGTCGAAAAATGCCTTTCAGGCTTGATATTTTTCTTACATTTATTAGGTTATCATATCAAAAATGTTGAATTTTGCATCGGAGGGAATAAGTTACGTTTTCTTTGCTAATGCTTTCCAAATTACATGAATATTATTTTGTCTTGTCAGAATAAGTAAGCCAAGTGGCTGTCATTCGTTACTATAATTAACATTATACACAATCTTCGTTTGTCATAATAATTTTCTTCATCCGGTTATTTATTTATTATTCTAAAATCCACATCCACGTTTTATCTTGTCAGATTTTAAATATTTCGTGCCGACTATAAGCTTTTGATTTTCCAACGTTGCATAAACTGTGTAAATTAATATTGTTTTAGATTCCTATATTCCTATCACAACATTCATAAATGCTATTATTGTCTATTAGGGTAGAATAATAATTTCAATTGAATGTGATGCAAATTGTAGTTGGTGTAACTGTAGCATAAATTTAATTGTATGCAAGTTATTCATACGCCGAGTTTTCCTCATTTAAATTGCTATTTGATTCAATTTATTTAAATCACTTTGTCAGAGTTGCCCGTTGAAAAAATATCTTTATCGGACGTTCATATATTGAATACCCAAAGAAAAAAATGTTTGTTAATAGGCCATGCGGTAAATTAACAGAAATCCGTCAACATTTTAAAATAGGGGTCTTCGTTGTCAATGCTCGCCATGAGCGAAACCGGTCCTAATCCAATAAATTTTATGTGGAAAAAGCAGGGCTGTGGAGTCGGGGCTTTTTGGCCGGAGTCGGAGTCGTCGCGGCAATTTGGCCGGAGTCGTACTCCGTCGGAAATTTTGAAAAGTTTGAACTTTTTATTTTTGCATATAATATGTCAAATTTGGCCATTGGCCGGATTGGTAGGGTTGATATTAAATTGAATACACATAAACAGGAAAATTAGGCAAACAAAAGTGACGATATTAAACTTTTTTAGTCGGAGTCGGAGTCGTTTTTATGGTCAATGTTGGAGTCGGAGTCATGGTTTTGGTAAATGCTGGAGTCGGAGTCGAACTTTTTTTGACCGACTCCACAGCCCTGGGAAAAAGTACTAAAAATGTTTTATTATTTTTACTAATTATATAATTTGTGAAATATTTATTTACGTACGAAAATAACAATAAATTACGGTTTTCAGAAACGATTTGAGTAAAACAAAATAGCTGTCGATCCTGAAAACGGTTTGCATCGTCGACTGCTTTATGTGATGCCAATTTTCCAATGAATGAAAATTCTTCGGTAATATAACATGGATAACTTGGCAACTACCATCAGGAACTTGTCAACACAGCTACATATTCATATTTTGAATAATTTACACCAGTGCTTCCTAAACTGGGGACCGTGCTTATTTTTCAGTTTCACTGTGTCGTTGCATGAAAAAGTTTGGGAAGCACTATCTAAGAGGACCTAGACCGATAATATTTTGTGTAAGATAGTTTCGGTGAACCTTTGTGGAAATATAAAATTCATTTTGATGAATATGGATAACGAAGTGCAATGAAGTGATCAAATTCAATTGTATGTTATACCATGCTTTCCACCAAGAATTGACAGTAAGCACTATTCAAGTCACCAGAATAATGTTGTTTTTTTGCTACTTGATATCTATCTAGCTATTAATAATTTCCAATCTAACAATACATTCGCAATCAATTGATATTCGGTTCTCGTCGATGCTACTGTGCTGCAATTAGTTTCCGAATGCCTTTCAGCGCCATATTATCAAATGTAAACAATTTCCGAGAAGTGCTGACGTTACAATTGAGTACATACCTCGATAATATAGGAGTCGATTCTTAGTACTCTTTTCCCCCGCTGTTTAAATTATTTTTGTTTTGATGGCCACTAAAGTATAACCATGACATTCGATTTCGTGACAAAATCCCCGTTGGAAATCCTTCGCATAAGGAAATTACAATTGAACTTATCGGGCACGTTTCAATATGATAAACATTGACCTATACTCAGATTATACCGTTAATATTTCAAATTAATTATTTTTCAATAATTCCCCGATTTTTGTCAACTCTCACTAATTATCGTGACCTGTAATTTTATGAACATGCGATGCGTAGATGCGACAAAACATTGAAAGAATTTTATATACTGTTTTTAGACGTGGATAAAAAAAATACGGTTTTAACGATCAACATCGTCTTTCTCCTTGAATAATTACACACAAAACATACGATGTAATTGTTGAAGAAAATTTTTGTTGACAAGGATTTTTTTATTGCGAAACAATCTTCTAAAAGGAAGGTGTCACAATACTTATTGATAATATTTAATATGAAGCATTAAGGTATTTACATTTTTGTTGTAAAATGAGGTCCATTGCATTCGATACGGTGACGTAAATTTTCCAGTGCCAATTTACGTGTCTCAAAATGCATTTCAGTAAATAAACGGTGGCAGGGTTATCAAAAATCTTTACTTAAAAATTATCCACGAAAATCAAACCGAACACTATTTTTCTTGTTGGGAAATTGGATGCTATTGGCGTAATAGAATTATAGAATATTTATGCCACGAAAGTCTCGTAGATCTTTAAAAACATAACCGTTTGTTTTATTATGTAATAACTGGATAATTTTTGCATGATAACATTGTCGTACTTAAAATGTCATTACCGTATATTCAGGACTGTCTCTTATTTAAATGTAGACTAGATTGTATTGATAAAAAGTTCAATTTTCTTTTCATAATATCAAAACTAATTCGGCATTTTTTTAAATATTGTCGTTAATTAACGATTTTTGTTCATGCGTTAATTAATGTTCTGTTATTCTCGCGTGTTTTATTTTGTTTTCATAAAATAATATCCTATTTATGTGTCTAATCCGAATTACCGATGAAGACTTAAATTCAATGGACTCCAACATATGAAAATGAACGGTTATTTTCTTTTGACGTCAGAATACGAACTTTAATATTTCTCGCAAATAACTGATAGCGGCTTTAGCGCGTATAACCCTAACACACGACCTTGCCACTTGAAACCGATCAAACTAAACATCGTCGCATTGGAAACGCGGGGTTATTCGCATGGCCTTCAATTCATTACAATGTTACGGGATCGATATATTAATTTCCTCAGTTCACAACTGACGTTAGCCTGTACTCTTCTTTTTTTTTTAATATCGCATACGTTTTTTCTCCATTACTAAATATTTTAGAACTGTCAAAAAATGGAAACCATCATTACGTCATTATGTAGCCGAATTTTACACTGATTTTCATTATGAAAGGGAAGGGTACAATCTACCAGTTTACATCCTCGTGTACAGCTTTTTATGACTTCTTTGTGGCCTTTTTATCCTGTTTAGGATGATATGTATTACCCTGTTTTTTTTCAACATGTCCTCTATTTAATTAATGATTCTTTATCACTTTTAGATCAACAATATCAAAATGAATGATATGAATACCCAAATAATAGTTAATGTAACGGACCACTTAAAATATCTACCGAAAACGAAGCATTTTACATTCTTAAAGATTCCTTCGAGAACAAAATTTTGCCACGAAAACAAGCACTCAGCGAACAGCCAAATTTAATATTATTTCATAAAATACTTTTCAAGATTGTTAAAATGTTATTTTCTGTTATTTCAACCATCCCAGTGAATAGGGGGAATATTATTCATGTAAATTGTTTGCATTTTTGTACAAAAAATATTTGTGTTGCTTAATTTTTAAAACATAGTCATGTAGCTATGAGGAAATTTTCAATTTACTACTAATGGTGTTATAGAATACCATACTATGAATGCTTTCTAAATCTGTTATCCAATGTGGAAAAGTCTGCTCTAGAAAATATCCTATTGTAAATTTTCTTTGTACTATAGACAGCCAAGCATTTCAAAAAGAAGATGTGTTCTACTCAATCAACACATTTTCGATTGATGTGAATTTTCTTTTTCTTGCTTTTGTGTACATTCAAGTGTAATAATTATTCAATGCAATTCACATTCCCAGATTTTTTAAATATCTCAGTTGCTCAAAAGTGGATAAAACCCCACGTGTATAAATGTTTTTTTTGTTATACTATTTATACAAATGATTACTAAATCCAGAAAAAAAAAAAATAAAATTGAGCATTGACAGCATTGGAACCATCTGGAAAATATCCTACCTATTATAATGTCTAAATACGATTGAGGTGAAGATGTTATTTTATTGAAACTGGGCATATATATAGCCCCACAAAAACTGTACCATATTTATTGGTGATATGAAAAAAATATGATTAATTAATGTAATATATTGAATAAACCTTAATTTAGTGACTCAAGTATTTTTTTGTTGTTGGAAACGTTCAGAAGGTTTATTATATTTTACATTATAAATTTTTGTAAATTTAATTTTCATGTTTTATTTTGATCATATGTATCATACAACAGTTGTGATTGAAATTATAAAACTATCTGTACATGAAGGTCAAGTGAAATATTTAATAGGGTGTCAATCAACTCACTTCTTTTTTCGTCATATCAAAGAAAATTATAATGCAAAAAATTTTAATTCAACTTTTCTTGCTATTTTGAACGTTTCTACTTAAAAATATTCATATTGTTGAGGGCATTTTTCATAATGAATCAGATAGCTATTTTTTTTAAACCTTGTTATAGATAGTTAGCCATGTCTCGCAGGGATAAATACACAACGGCTAGATTTCCACTATGTTAGTGACATATAGCCGTGTGAATTTATCGCAATATTTTAAAAGTCATCTAACATCTTTTCTAATATTATCTTATATATTATTATTGACTTGTTGTTACATTCTTCAGATGACTGTTTTAGAATACACAACATGATTATGCTACTATAGAAATGCCACATTTGTTTTTAGTCTTATGCGGCAACTATTTGTCAGAATTAGTATTGCAGCCAATTAAGTTTACATTATAATAACACCATTTTGTTCAGTCTATGGCAAACTTCTATCTTAGTCCACACACAAAAAAACTTAGAAAGATTGAAAGAACACCTTAAATAAAAGGCAGCTTAAAAAAATTACAATTATCCCTCACTTTCATTTATTATTTGTGTTTTGTTGTTAAATATATTAAAATATGTTACAAAAATAAATGCTAATAAAATTTAAATAATTATTAAAATTGATTACGGTGCTAAATTAGAAATAATCATTATTTTTGGATGCAAACCTATTTTCCATATGTATTGATAATATTTTCTTTGCTTTAAATTCATGTTGTTTTTTGTATTCACTCTGGTTAACAGTCTCTGAAGTCTGTTATAACAAAAAATTGTAATAGAGAAGTCCAATTAGTATTATTGCTAATAATAATTAGAATGACACAGAAAGGAAAAAAACACTCCCAAATTATATGTTGATTAGAAGATAAAAATTTTATGAAAAGCACAAAATGCAGAGTTCAATTAATGAAAATAGATTTTACAATGACAATACACGATAAATGCGCGGTTAATGCAACTGATACATTTTATGGGCATCCGTTTTTGATATGCGGTTCAAAATGTCAAAAATCATATTGCTGATTAAGAGATCTACCATAATTTTTTAATTAAACTAAAACAGTGAAAACATCAGATTTTACCATAATTGCTGGTACGATAATATGTTTTAGGGAGAATTTTATTGAACTCTGAATAAAACTAAAATGTTGAGCATTAAATGAATAATAAAAGTTATTTGTTACATTATCCGTATTTTTATTACAATTCATCCACAAATTACTTATTAGAATATATAATTCATAAAAAATCTCCTCAGCGGTATATTTTTGCATTGGTGAGAACATTGCATATAATGAGAAGTCTTTTTACGCTGATAAAACAGCAGGTAAGTTGTATTGTGTTCTTGGAGATTCAATGACTCAACTCGAAGCAAGGATGTGTTTTCAATAAAATTATGTATTCTATATTGTCATAAATAAAAATCATTTTGTAGTGACTTCGATAAAAAATAAACTACAATTTTTTGACTTATTTTTGTGAAAATATTCTAAAACTATTGTAATCGTCACTGTACAAGAGTAAGAAATATAAACTCAAAAAACTGCACTCTATAAGGAGATGACTATGGAGTAACTTAAAACTCTGAAGTAAAAATTACTGTCTCTTCCCAAGAAATGGGAAAAAATCAAGCTTCATATTAACCATTTAACTATGAGATGCCTATATATAGGCATACCACTTGATGTCTCTCAACTACGATATGCCGATATATAGGCCGGGCCATAGGTAAACTGCTTGTACGCTATCCAAACGGTTTTAAGTCGTCATCACGCAGGGAACATGTGTTTTTACCACCAATACATTTGAAATTGAAATTGCCGAGGCGTAATGGGACACAGTTTTGATGCAAAAAATGCAAAACTTTACGACAGGCTACCTAAATTTATAAAAGGATCTCCATCATTCTCGTCCTGGACGCTAAGTGCGTTTATGCCTTTTATGGATCTTTTGAAAACAAAATAAAAATTCAGAGGTTTGGCTTATTTCAAGTCGTAGATTTTAGCACAAAAGATGAACAGCATAAATCAGAGATAATGTGAGCGTAGATTTTTATGTATATCAAATATTTAATATGTCTAGTAAAAAAGCAATTTTTCACCAAAATAAAATGATATTCTTTTGATTTATATTTTTATGTCAAATTATACGTCTAAAATGACATTTTGCACATACTATATATAATACTATCAAAAATAATCGTAGTTAAAAGGTTAAGTAATTTCTTTTGAAAAAAAAGTAAAAGATTGTCTTTTTTCTCGAATCTTTGCCAGTGTTCGTTACTACCTTCTTCCAAGATGTATTGTATAATTAATTGTCTATGCTAACTGCCCTCCATTCGACAATTTGAGTGGTGTCATATTTGATACGATACCAGCTGTTATATTTATACTACTGGCAATAATGAAGTAAACTTTCAAAAATTGTGCCGATCTACATATTAAGTCCTCTAATTTTTGATCGTCCATTTGTTATTAATGATAAAATAACATTGAGATTTAGAGGACGTGGCAATTAGCTGTAATTTTGCTTTATTCATGTGTTGAAAAATACGATACAATGGCAGGTATTTTGACACGACTTTTTCGACGCAATATTATTCTTCATACAAATTGTGTATTATCACAACTTAGCATTCATAATTTGGCGATTTACGATAAAACATCTAATAAAAAGCACCACCGTGAGAGTGACAATGGAAGAATGTTTACAATTTCACGAAATGTAGTCTATATGACAGCTGGACTTTTAGGTTACATTTTTTATAAACGCGAAAATATATTCCCCTATGTCGATGCAGCGGTTCCGATAACAAATACGCTAAAAGGTAGAAGACAGATGTTTAACTTTATTTCTGACGTGGTAAACGTCTGTGCTCCTTCCGTCGTATACATTGAAATAAAAGATACCAGAAGGGTCGACTACTACTCGGGGCAGCCTGCTACAATGTCTAATGGATCTGGTTTTATCGTTGACGAAGCAGGTCTTATATTAACCAATGCGCACGTAGTAGTTAATAAACCAAACAGTGTTGTTTTAGTCAGATTACACGTAAGTATGCTCTTCAATATCATCAAAACCATTTCTATTAATCCATTATCCTGTTTACTAAACAAGCATTAAGAAAAGTTTTATGTTCAACACAAGTTGGTTTTAAGAATTTACTTTAAATGTAGAAGTCTATACTTGATCATGGACATCGGTGAATGTAATAGGCTTTTAGAGTAAAATCAAACATTTTTTATTCCATCACCTTATTGTTTAATATCAAGTAAAAGTATGAAATCACATTTTCTAGGACGGAAATACTTACACCGGCAAAGTAGAAGATGTAGATATGAAATCCGACTTGGCAACAGTTAGAATTCAGGTGAAAAATCTACCTGTAATGAAACTTGGCCAGTCTGCTGATATACGACCGGGAGAATGGGTAACGTTATTTCAACCCAAAAAATATAATATAATTATAATGAATTGCATGAAAAAAATTTATGAATAAATTCAATTTGTTATTTGCCGATACAATTGATTCTAATTTATTATTAAGTATTTTGTAAAATTTCTTGTCAAAAATGGACACTGTAATCATGATAAGGTTGACCATCGTTATTAGACCATATTATTATTTTCTAGGTTGTTGCACTGGGAAGTCCACTTGCATTGAGCAACACTGTCACTGCTGGAGTTATCAGTTCTACACAGAGAGGATCGAATGAACTTGGATTAGCCGGTAATTGATTTATTCCAATACAAAACTGAAAAATACTTCAATTAAATTTGTATTAAACCCGACTTTCAAATTATATGATATTGCCCAAACAATAGTTCCTCATCTTACAAAAAAAATACCAAACGAAACATTAGAATTTTCCTAAATATTCCCGTTTTCAAGCCATTTTTTTACTATTCCCATTTTCGTCATCTGAAAAACACACATTTGCATTGAAAAATGTAGGTATGCATTTATAATACTAGTTCAATATATTGGTCAATTTTAGATTTCAACTATTGATATAAGTTTCAATCTTGATATCCAAAGATTTTTTCTTTTTCTGAGCATCTATAGCAGGTATGGGCAACCTTTCTTAGGTCTGGGGCCAAATTATCATTCTATCTCCGAGTCAAGGGCCGGACCCATTGGCGGATCCAAAGGGGGGGAGGTCATGGGGTCCATGCCCCTCCCCCATTATATATTTTGATATTTATAAAATGAACGACATAATATTATGTACTGATTACAAAATTTTGTGTGGCTGAGTGTGGGAGTAAGATTTGCCTTGTACTTGAATTACGAGACTATCAATATTGGCGTTGATATTGCATAATAATCGCATAGAACTTTCGTGATTTTCATGTCTTACCCTTGTTCGAATTTTGATTTAGTGTTTTCATCCTCGAAAAGTACAAATGATTTTTCTTGCAAATGCGAATAAATTTATATATTTTTCTTCGACCAAATATAATTTATAAAAATCCGTCAAAGCAATGTTGTAAAATTGTGGTTTTAGCACTTAATCCCCTTGAAGCTCAATAAGTTCCATCTGTAAATTTGCTGGCACATTATTTTCATTTGCATCCACTGGACGAGCAAATATAGCGAATGTGGAGTATTTGTTTTGGAAGTCAGCAAACCTCTATCAAATTTCTCTATTAGTGCTTTCAGTTCATCTCCATAATAATTATATGTGATGTTTGAATGAGCTGATAGACTAGGAAAATGATTTTAAAAAAATTGTATCGACCCGCCTGGAACTATTAATTTCTTTCTCTATTACTTTGCCGAGATGAATCAGGGCCGCACAAATTAGCTCGGCGGGCCGGTGTTTGCCCATGTATGATCTATAGCCATCACGTTAACTTTTTTAATAGATAAAGCAGACAATTTTTTTTGAATCGAATATGTGCTTTTTTATGTATGTTTCGTTATATTAAGTCACAAGAGAGCCAAATCAGCTGTCATACTATAAGAGTTTATGTATTTAAGAAAAAGCTGCTTTCTCTTAGAAATTAAAATGGTAATCCAAATTTTTTTTAAGGATGAGTTTATATTGTTTAAATGTGTGATTGAGTTGAAAATATTCAACATTGATTTATTAAGAACTAGTATTTGCAATATTTATAACTTTTTTTACATCATGATAAAACCTAGCAATCTTCAGAAAGTTTCATTTCGAATTTACTTTATAGATATTTTATATGGTATAATTTGGATTAAGCAATAGATATTTTTGTTCACTTTTAAGGTGTTCACTGTCAATACTTGGTGGAAAAGCATTACAATAAAAATAATAATACATTTTTAGTACTTTTTCCACATAAAATTTATTTGATCAGCACCGGTTTCGCTCATGGCGAGCATTGTCAACTTTTTAAGATATTGTTGATATATCAATTACATTGTATTCATATAATCGTGATTAATTTTACAGGTAAAGATATGTCCTACATTCAAACTGATGCGGCTATTACCTTTGGTAATTCTGGAGGTCCATTAGTAAACTTGGATGGGGAAGCTATAGGAATCAATAGTATGAAAGTCACCTCTGGAATATCTTTCGCCATTCCCATAGATTATGCCAAAGATTTTCTTAGTAGAAGTATGTGAATTTTAAATCAATATAAAATATTTGTGTACTTAATATAGCCAATTAAATAAAGACAAATACATCTTTTGCATTGATAAATAGCTATAATGGCTTTTTTGTACGAACTTAATTACTGCTATCAGAGGAATGTGACAATCATGAACATTCCTCTTTTATTATGAAAATCAGAAAATAAAAAAATTATTATTTGTCTGACTATGCATAGTTAATATGCACATAATTCCTAAATTAATAAAAATATAAATCTAATTTTTACTGAGCCTAGATCAGTGGTTCTCATGTGCGGCCACCAACAGCTTCATAGAAAATATTGATATTTAAAAAAATGTGGTTTTACAAGTTAATTTTTCCAGAAAAACTATGAAAATGAAATGTCTCGTATAACATCAAAACCAATAGTAAATTGACAACCATGTGTAGCTCCATTTGACATACCTCAAACTCAACAAACTCAAAACAAAAATTTGGTGCGGCCACCAGACATTTTTATAGGACCTCTTATGTTTACGATGCGGCCACGATGCAATTTGCCGTGAGAACCACTGGCCTAGATTGACTGAAATTTCTTTCCTAAATTAATCCAACGGTGCTATATATCTATAAATACGTCACATACAATTTTAATGATAGTGAATATCAATGACACTTTAAATGATTTGTGTTTTGCAGGAGGAGAAGGTTCAAAAATGTCGTCCAAAAGATATCTCGGAATCACAATGCTGTCGCTAACACCCAATATCCTTAGAGAGTTAAGACAGCGGCATCCTGAGGTAAATTGATTTTCAATCATTTGTAAAAAAGTATCTATCTAAATTATGAACATATTTCTTAAAACAGTCAAACTGTCAATTGTTCTAGAGATATTATTAATATTAGGTCTTTTCTATTAAGAGGTTTCAAATCACTGCCTTAATATATTGATTGAGTAGGCATTTACTTGGTAGAACTCCATTATAATACGGAAAGAAAAGTAACAATGTATTTTAATTCTACATAAATTATTTTATATATTTGTTGATAGCTATTTCGGCTTACGCCTTCGTCAGAACTAGACTTTAGATCTTTTTATTAGTTCTGACGAAGGCGTAAGCCGAAATAGCTATCAACAAATATATAAAATAATTTATGTAGAATTAAAATACATTGTTATTTTTCTTTCCGCCTTAATATATGTTTAGTTGTTTTGGTCTCTTGCATAAATATTACTACAAGCATGGGATCATTTTTTTTAATTTTTTTATAAATATTCTAGCAATACTGTTGTTGTTTTACAGATGTCAACCGATATATCTCATGGTGTGTTGATATGGAAAGTTATAGTTGGCTCACCTGCACATGTGTAAGCTGATTTTTTTTTAATTTGTAGCTTTATCCAATAGTTAGTTGCCTATGTTGCGTCACTATTACACATTCTTTTGAATAATTAAAATATCTGCATAAATGTTTTAAATATACATTGAATAATATAAAAATAGTTTTGATAATAAGCCTTAATCTATTAAGCATTAGATATTGTGTCGAAAATTGAGGATAAATTCACTATTCCATTCAAGTGTGCACCAATGTGTTATGTTTCACTCTAGTTGTCAAGTCGATACAAAGCGTGCAGGGAATGCCCGATAACTTTTTATATATTACTAGCCGGTACCCGGCAAGCATTGCATTGCCACTCAAAAAAAGTGTTTGTGTTGAAGTTGGCAAAACAGATAATTCATCTACACCAAATTTTTCCTGGAGTCAATTAAACAATTAGATAGTGTGAATTTATACCTCACCTATAAAATATTATTGAAGTCTAAAACAAACATTACTGCAAAATTTTGTGCAATTGAAAATCACAAAAAAAAGAATTCATTAGACATTTGGCGCCTCAATATTTAATGTTTATTTCAACATTTATAAGATAATAAATAAATAGTCATTATCAATCTGTATTTATATCATCCCATGTCTAATTTATGGTTAATTAGTGTACTTTTAAATAGATAATTGATATTCTTTGATTTTCAGCGGAGGTCTTAGTCCCGGCGACATAGTGACACATATCAACGGCAAAGAGATTGAATCAGCAAACAGCGTATACACAATATTGGAACAAAATGCTCCTGTACTTAAAGTGAGACTCTTCAGAAATAACCAGGTTATTGAGCTCTCCGTCAAACTAGAAGATCCCCACTAACACGACTTTATAATCATTTGTATTGTATTATATAATATAACGATTATTGACATATGAGGTATAAAGATTATTATTGAAAATACAACCATATTGTTGTTGAATAATACTTAGGAGAAGGTACGATTATGTTTATGTATATAAATATATATGATAGATGCTTAAGTGGATTTAAACAGGATTCATTATGATTATCAACACCTCAAACTGACTCGTTTTGTTGTGATAAACTTATTTTGTTGTTATTTATATAATTAAATATTGATTTTATTTGTTGGAGGATATAATTTCTTATAAATGTAAAAGTATGACTGTCATATGTATTTACAAAATCATCTTTTCCCACGAGTATTCTACGTTTTATAGTAATATATTTTTAAAATTATTTTAAAAAGTTGAATCTTATTTGCTGAATTTCTGAGAAATTAGTTTTACTTTTACCTTAAAAGTGCACTTGAGGTGAAAACGTAAACATATCAAATATATAAAACAGCCAAATTCTTTGGTACAAAAATCTCACTTGTATTTGTATATCTCAATTGTGTATACAATATGATTTGTTACTATTGGTCTTGATTTATTGAAAAAGCAACAATTAATGAACATTAAGGCTATGTATCATAAGAACTGAATATGAGATATACTTATTTTAAAAACAAGTATTGCTGAAAGCTTGTAGTTTCTGTTGGTAGAAATAAAACTTTCAACTCTACTCGTTTTTACCCTCCTGTAAACTATGCAAAATGGAGATAGATTTTTATAATCCTAATCCCATGGTGTAGTTTTTTTTACCATATTTATATTTAGGCTATAAAAAATTTCATTCTGAATTATTTGTGTTATTTTATTGAATATTAATAAAATTGTTGATGCCAAATTAAACATCATATTTATTATGTCAAACCTATCCACTGTTTTCTGATTTAGAATATTCCAGCTCATTTTTGTCTCAACAGCTCAAGTCATCTATATTTCCAATTTATTTGGGCAATCTATTATACCACCTGTTAATTATTATCTCTAGCATGTTGACGTTTTATGAAAATCATTTGGCTCAAGTAGTGTAGGAAAGGCAATATTAATTTTCAAGAAAAAAAATATTTTCTGCTGTGATTTCTAAGTTAGTCGGCACGTGATGCTATTGTTAATACACCGCTTTGTAGAAAGAAAGAAAAAAATGCATTAACACATGGGCTACGGGTCAGAACACAGAAACAACGCGTATCCCGTGTTTCTCGTAGCCAATGTGTGAAGTGACGTTCATAAGATTCTGCCAATTAAAGAACTTACTATCAAGGGAATGAATTTTTTAAAAAAACTTAAGGCCATTTTGTATACATTTGTGTTTCTTTTTCTTTATGAAATGACATTCAAGGTTCATTTTTTGATTTTTGTGGAATAAGCTATCTTTGCAAATACCCTCTAAATATACTGAATATGAATCACTTCGACATATATGATTCACTCCCATCAATGTCAAATAAAAATTGTGAAATGCATTCATGATTTATATATTTTTCAACAGATGTTTCGAACCTTTTCAAATTGATCGTAGTCAAGCCTTCATATTTATTATCTCTTATTTTCTCAAAACAAATATAGCCTCCATAATTATGGGTCAGGAATTAAACCCAATACATACATGCTTAAGAAATTCAGTCATCCCAAATTTATTTAGCTATAAATTTGACGCTTATTAAATTTTATTTTTTAATTATTCATGCAATGCATAGGGAAGTAATCCATTTCCTGTCTGAAATAGATTAAGAGTTATACAAAATAACATATTTTCCGATTTTTAAAAACTAAAACTCGATTTATGGTAAAAATTCATATATTTGCGTAATATATACAATGACACTAATTTTTAGGTAGTTCACTTTTGCTTTGATCTGCTACGCAAGTAATTTTTATATTTCCACTTTTAAAAAGTAATTCATAGTCAAGTTCATTCATATATTCATCAATACTTTCAAATGCGTTGAATAGTAAGAATAAAAGTAAATATCGGTAATCGAATGGGTTATTTCAGCTGGCCAGCCCCCAAAACAACCCTTTTGTGTCTATACCAGGTACACATACATTTCAACATTTATAAATCCATTGAATTCTCTTTCCAGATTACCATTCAAAAAATACTGAGTGAAAAATAAATTGTGTGTTCGCACCTCGATTCTATAATAATAAATGAAAAATGTCTGATATTGAAGTACCCACAAGAATAAAATTGATGTTGAATGAGATTCAAAATAAGACTGGAAAGAGTTATGCTACTGGCATTAATTAATCTCATAACTAATTCTGTGTTATGCAAGAAACAGTTGGTTTATTTTTATAATGGTATTGAATTGGTCATGTCAGTCCAGTCCAGAGCATGTTACATATCACTGTGATGTCACTTCTCATTAAGTGACTATATTTCATTATCACCGGGCATAAAATATTTCTCATTTTAACTCTATAATTACAGTGCAGATCGTTACTTAGTTATTATATCTATTATTAGTTAACATTTCGGTCTGATAGGCCTTAAGTTTTAAAAAGGACCGTATACAAAAACATTTATTTAAATTTAAATCACAAAATATTCAAAAATAAATCATATTCTTGTAGCATCATATTATAATAATAATCCATTGCGAATAATAATCTAAAATAGTTTTAAATTTTCAACAGAACTGTAATGATCTTAATGCCAGTTTAACATCACAGTATCATTTACAAAAAAATATCATGTTAATGGAATAATACAATCTGAATCACTCATTACATTCACAGAAATACCATTCGTCAGCAGATAGCTGACACTTGATGCCAATCATATTTTCCAAGATTTTGTAATATGAACTAGAAAGCAACATAATTTGACACCAGTGTGATAAGTAATCACTAGAAATTATTTTGTGCCTTCATTTTACCATTTTAAATGTTCAATCGTAGCATCTATTTTTATTATAAGTTTAATTTCAAATTAATAATTTTGATGACTATAAAAAAAATTCAATACATTTAGACAATTTAAAAACAATGAAAAATTAAAAAAAAAATGTAATTTAAACTCACGAACAAAAAAATACAATATCAAATTAAAATTTATTGATGGAGTTTGGAGCATATTTCTATAGATTCGTGCGATGATCTGTAAAAATTATAGTATATTTACTAAAATATATTTCAACATCTACACTATTGACGGGACACCAAATTGATTTTAGAGCTGCCAACCAAACTCTTGATATTATATGTAATATGTCTTAAGAAGTGCTGATGTTCTTTTGAATTGATTAAATTAAAATTTGTTAATTATTTTATCTATATTGCATTTATTGCAAGATGCACAACATACGTCTCTAAAAATTACATACATTGTTAAATATTTTTCTTGCAATCTGGATGTAGCCTGGAGTTGAAAGTTGCCACATTCTCAACCATGCTCACCAAAGTGATGTGATATGAAGAGTATAATACACATTTCAGCAGCACTTTGATGAAAAGGGCAAGAATTTATTTTTTCAAAGCTTTTCTTGATGTCATGCTTGGGATCATTGATGAACAGTAAGATATATTGATACAACTGTGGAAAGAAGTTGTTACAATGCAATTGTGCTCAACAAAGCTGGCTGTGATAGTTCTCAAATGATCTACGACAAACCAATTTTGATGAAAAAATCACACTTGTCAACAAATGTTGAATTGTTCCCAGTATAAAAATCATTTCAGTCAACTATCTTTGTGTAAAATAAAGAAAGATCAGTTTCATCTGCAACAGAACAAAATAATACATTTGGAAATAAGTCGGCAATAAAACCCTTTGAGAAATGTCAGTAGCAAATTTAGTATGCATTGGATATTATGAGTTTTCAGAACTCCAGCATACTATTGAAACATTAATTCACCAGTTAGTTGCATGAAAGTAATTTGATAGCTTCAATACTAACAGACCTGAATAACAGCTTTTGTTTCACAAGAATATGTAGTTTTAAAAGATACCAAGTAAATCAATATCAACTTGAGGAGACAAGCGATATCAGCCCATGCTCGTGAATTCAAAGGGTAAAAAGTGTTTCACCAAAGATTAAAAAAACCCTGAAGCTTCTGAATGCTTATCACTAAATTCATGGACTGATAAAAATATTACCCAGATGATCAGTGCTTAAAGATTTTGATATTTTCGTAGTGTTTCAAGCTAGGTAGTAGAGAATTTATGGGATTAAAAATATGTTAACAATAAGCATTTAATCTGGCTATCATTGAATTGATTATTGTTGCCAATAATGAATTATTCATTTCCAAAATACAAATTAAGTGTTTTGGGAAAGTCACATAGATACACACAGATTTTTGTATTGAGCAATATTTTTATAAATGAGAAACTAGGCTAATTTTCGAAATGACTTTCTGGGTAACACTTCCTGTATCTACATATGTAATAATGTGAAAGAACATTCAATTTGCGTATTCAATGAAAAATCACGCAGCAATTAAACCTAGAAAATTTCTGTATACACAATTCAGTTTAAAATAATTAATAACACCTCAATGAGAAAAAAATACTAATTTACCCAAGTTACCAAGATGGCCCACACTAACAGCAAAATTGTCGACACCAATACTTAAAAATGAATTGTAGATTGAAGTTAAGACGTCTCAAATAGAAAAGTGGGCACCATACAAGACCTGACGCCTGCTCCTGGAATACATGTAGCTCTGAAAAAAATAAAAACATTCTGGTGCGTTATCGTGATTCATATTTAGTCAAAATATGTCGGAAATACCACTCAATATGGTTTTACACATGTTTTGATGACTTCCTACGAAGAAATACAGTGGCAAATAAAAATGTTTACACGAGTTAAATATAATGCTTTGCTATAGGTATTTCTTAAAACCAAATGGCTGTGCGGTATGAGATATTTTTTTTCATTTTGGAATGTGAAGATATTTTCAGTTGGCTGGTTCAGCAAATTATCGCACGAATTGTGCAAAATCGGTTTGTCTTGTTTATAATATTGTATTCACGATGAAATTGAGGTTATGGGGACGCAGCACGTGAATCATCGTGAGGAAAGGAATGCGCAATTTAAGCGCCAATTCAAGAAAAACAGAACTTACAATAATAATTTGTTTACGGACGATCGTAGTAATGGGATAAATTTAGATAACCGTTCCATTTGGCGAAAGTTGCAATATAAGTAGAGAATATATGAAGCACGCCGGTTGGGTTCGGGAATCTAATTTGAGTAGGTATTTAAAAATGCGGTTAGTTTACAGGACGCTATTATTTAAAACGAGGTCAGAAGTGAGGTTATACAGCTCGCCGAATACATTCTTGGTAGTAAAACTGACGCTAACTAGTATTCACAAGTATTACTGAGCATTTTTGACGAAAGATACACAAATATAACATATAAGGATAAAAATATTTTAAGTTTACTTTTAAACAGCGCCGACCCCAATCACACACAGAAAAAAATGCGCACTAATGAACTGTTCTTGCCACTATGGTGAAGTGAACCATTGACAAAATAATTGTTGCTGGCATAAAAAAAATAATCGACACTATGTTTCTCACGAAAAATGAAGTAATACAATTATTATTATATTTTATTTTGACATAATTTGGAATCGAATGCTAGTGGCGTAAAAAGCAATCCAGCTACATTTTTAAAGAGTAAGAAATCAAATTTTTAGGATTTACTATTAAACGACAAAACAATATTTTTTCTGACAGAGAAATTTGTATTTGAATGCAATACATTTAGTGTTAATAAATATATATTTTTTCACAAAATATGATAAATTTAGACTACTGCAAGTGTATATAAAACTGAATTCTTCTCTATTCAGCTTGTCTGGTTTCATGATAAAAGGGCAACAGCTTCAAATTCCGTTAAGGTCAACATCAAAATAGACATAAAAATAATAAAACATTTTTTGTACTTATTCCGCATTAAATTTTTTAGATGAGGATCGGTTTTTCTCATAGCGAGCATTATAAACTGATAAATTTAATGTGGAATTAGTAGTAAAAATCTTTTTTTACTATAATGCCATTAGAACAAGTATTGATAGTAAACACCCTAAAAGTGATCAAATTAACCTTTGAAATCTTGAGATGAAGAGTTTGTGACTTTTTTCTACTCTAATTGATTTTAGGTTTTTAAAATTTTTAACACATATCACAAATTAGTAACAAGTTATATTGTTTAACACGTAACATAATATAATATAGTATGCATATGCATACTATGTAATATAATAATTATATGTTTGTTTTTTCATTTTAGGTAAAAACAGTATTACTCCTTTCAAGCGGCGTAGTTCGTAAAAAAGCTTGAGACGGTATTATTTTTGACGCAAAAATGTATACAATAAAAATAATTTAAAATACAGTAGCAAAATCGCAAATCTTCATCAAAACTCACACATAAAAAAATTACATGATGATATCTAATAAAAATAATAGCCATACAAATAATAGTTTACTTACATAATTATAAAAAAATATTATTGTTATGCTGCCATCCTAAATTAATGTGGGATAATAAATAATAAGGGATCTAGTCTATGGTCACCTCAGTGCTGTACCTGATATTGTGTTACCATGTGTTTAATATTTTTTGGGGTCAAAGACAACTATTTTTTTGTTGAGCTCTGATAAAATATTATTTTATTTTTGTCTCCAACACACTAACATAGGTACATACTTCTCCATGATATATTTTTGTCTCTGTCAGCCGTCGTTTTATAAGGATACTGTCTGATAAATGAATTTTCTTGAATCCATCGAAAGAGTCAAATGTTTTTTTATTCAACAGTT
Source organism: Himalopsyche kuldschensis (assembly GCA_028554975.1). Classification (NCBI taxonomy): domain Eukaryota; kingdom Metazoa; phylum Arthropoda; class Insecta; order Trichoptera; family Rhyacophilidae; genus Himalopsyche; species Himalopsyche kuldschensis. The sequence goes on along the minus strand of JAHFWI010000058.1, from coordinate 2,320,649 downwards.
TAAATTATGGTCTGAGAATGCACATCAAGATTTTTTGGCATCAAGATAGAGTATGTTATAAAAATACATTATTTAAAGTTCGCCGTATATCTATCTATACTATTACGATTACAATCATGTACATTAAATTGCATAGCACAAAGTTAAAGGCGCTTGATCTACATACCATAATTCAATAAATAAAACAAATTTAACTGTACTATTTTCACTGATCAGTTGAAAATACTAACGTGAAGCCTATCATCAGCTAGTTCTGATATTTACAAAAACAAAATGGAAGTATGCTTTATATTTATTTAAAATATGCCTAATACATTTCCAATATAAACTAATAATTGTCATATTTAAAGCTGTTATTAAAACCATGACTATCGGAAAATTTTTGATTGATGAGTGATATTTTTCCATTTTCATAAATCCTGACAATTGAAAACAATCGCAATCTTTTGATCATGGCGCATATTTTGGGGTTGGATTAGGTATTTTTGAGGGTTGAATTGCATATGAAGCCTTACTTCAGGGATGGTTCTTGTAATTGTGCAATGGTGCACTGATCCCTCATTAATATTAAAGCAATATGAATATAAATATACCAATTTACTCATTTAAGATTCCTTTCGCGTTCCCATACAAATATTGAAGGAAGCGACAATTCACGTATTATAAATCGTTTGTCAAAGTCAGCTGATGTGCAGCAAGAGGTGCATTTTCTGTTTTGTTACAAACATAGTTGAAACAATAGACCACGCCACACGCAACATTTGTATTGAGAAGTTTTGCTTAATTGGTACCTACTGAGATCTTCCTAGAAACCATTTCCGTACTATGACAAGCGTTGCCGAATGTGTGTGTCATCTTCCACTGGTTTTTTCGCATATACATTATTTCGTTTATAAGGTTAAGCCCATATTAAGTCATTAGAAACTCAGCTCTTAAACAGACTGAGGATGAATTTCTTACTTGGATATATGTTAGGTATTACAATGCTGGTGTTGAGTAAAGGCGCCTGCTTTGAGGTGTGATGTTTTTAGCTTCTATAGCTAGGGTGGAAAAATAAATAGAAAAGACTGGCTGAGAAGATGAAAAAAAATGTTTAAAGTAAACATTGCATAACCATAGTAATCAGGGACGGCTCGTGCTATAGCGCAATGGTGCACTGCGCCCTTGAATATATTGCAACAATTTAAAAATAAATATAATATTTATATCGATATTTATATCAATTTAATAATTTTAAATTCTTTGCGTGTATGCTCAAGCAATAAGCAATTTCAAAATAAATATATCAATTTATTCATTCAAAATTCCATCATTGTATGTTTCATAAAAGGATATTTCACGCATCCCAGCAAAAGTAAAACTAGTAATAATAAGTTTGCTAACGCCAGACGATTATAGATGTTGAACCCTCTTGAGGCGCACTTCTTGGAAATTCTCGAAATGACCCTATTGACGTTGTCAAGGTAGGTAGAAAAAATGATTTTATTTCGTCGCTACGGAGGCGCGATGCAAAAAAATCGTTTGAAATTTCGAGGCTAGTGGTGCATATTCTCCCTAGATGCGAGAAGTCTCGAATCTTCACGTTCTTTGTCGAAAATATTCACATTTGTTTTTGCTGCTTCCCTGATACTTCAGTATAGGGCTAAATCTACCCAGATGAACTCTTTTGACGTACGGAAATATATCGATAATCGCGGGTGGAAAGTGTATGTGTGAAAGTGCATTCTATCCATTTTATCTTGGCTGGATTTCGATTTACGTAACTATAACATTTTTATTTTCATAAATATTTCATTACTCATTACTTTTTTGATATTTTCATACTTTTGTCATTTCATAATCATCTTATTACAAACGCTATTAGCGTATATAATATGAATCAATAATGTTTTTAGTATAAAGAAAGTGTTTGTCCATATAAAACTGTCCGAAAAAATTTAATACAATATCTAATTACCTACTATATGTTCATGCTACTGTATAATATATTTTTTTAACCATGTCCGCTCCCGATTTGGAGCATATGGACTTCTCGCGGAGTTTATCTCAATACATGTTTTTATACGAGAACTGCTTGTTACTCAGTTGCTCAACCTCTCTTTTTCGAAGAGAGTAGGGATGGAAAGGATACGAGTACTAGGACAGGACTAGTGATCAGCTAATCGCTGTCACTATGCGTCGCTCTTTGGGATCGGAAAGGTAGGAAGGGATTTTTCAAACAACACAAACACCCATACCTTGGAACAGATTTATCGACTGAAAAAATCCGCTCGTACCGGGAATCGAACCCGGGCGATCCGGCACGCAAGCCAACGCCGTTGTCACTACGCCACGGACCGGACAAACTATATAATATTAACTATATAATATTCTACAATATAATTTTATCTTCATTATTATATATCTTCAAGATATATAATATTAGTATATATTATATGTTTATTAATATAACATTATATTATTAATATCAAATTTGAAATTGTTTGAATTTTGTAATTTTCCTAGAGTTTTGTCGCTAACGACCATGGTTTCGCCTTTCGGCATCTTAAGGCATTACAAGTGCACGGATGTTCTTGAACTGACGCGCAGTAAACAGTTTGTATTGTTAGTATACAAAAATAGAAGTAGGTCACTAAGTTAAATTGCTATTAATATGTAAATTAGCGAAAATTTAATGTAAACGACTTTCAATGAACTAAGTGGTTTTGTTTTAATTATCGGGATTTTTGAATATAGTATCGCAAATACTAATGACCAGATAATAACATAGGAATATCTATAATAAATATAGGGTTTTATCCTACCTATTGTTAATAAGTTGATTGATTTCAAGTCTTTGAAAGGTTTCAAGTCTTTGTAGACGTGTTTTAAGTTACACAGTATTATTTCGGCTTTAATCGCTTCTCCGGCATAACATTGTGATAAGCTTAATTCTCTTGCCATGCAAGTATAGAGAAGCAGTTAGTATCGTCAATGTCGGACTTTAAAATCTGTGTTATAGATGTATTTTCAAAATCCAAGAATCGGAGGATAGATTTTTTGCATAAATAGGTTTTTTTATTGCACTCCCTAATATTCTTGTCACCGGCCGCCACTGATAGTAATATATATATATTGTAGAATCGTTTACTAATTATAATAGCAATACGCCAATACGTACATATATACAAGCATATAAACTCACATACTTCAATCAACTTTCAAAGTTTTACATGCATTCAGCCATCATTATTCCAGTAACGGTTGTACTCAAGGCCTCGCCAGGTTAGCCCGTTTTATCAAAGAAAAGATCATCGAATAGTTTCTAAAACTCGCCCGAAATAAGAATATGTGCCGTGCTTAATAATTGAAATCAACCGATGTTTCGATTAATCAAGTTACTTAATTATTACAGGTAAACATTTGTGGAATTCTCAAGCGGACTTCTGTAGGCCAATTAAATTAGTATAGCTGCCTTTCAAGCCACCAAAACGCTACCGTTTTCGATTGAACACTACTAGATTGCGATAGCTAACAAAGTTTTGTATGTAGCCAACATAGCTGTAAGCAGGGATTGAAATCCCGCAGCTTTTTTTTGGATACGTGATTTTGCAAAGTAAATATCGGGATTATAAAGTAAAGCTATTAACTGTATTTACATAAACTGTATTTTCTTGGAGAAAATACAAAATATACAACAATAGGGAATATCCATCCGATACCAACAATGTGAAAAGGTAACGTTTATTTTTACCAAAGATATCTTCGGTAGTTACTTAGAAACGTAAGTAACTTGATTGTAACACATACTTATTAAAATATATAGTTAATTAAAAATATATGCAATGGAATTACATTCCGCAAGTGGCGTTTTCAATTTATCAGAGTTCATGTTTTGAACATTTATTTGACAAGCGCTTTTTTGATATACATACATATTTAACAGACAACTATCTCTCACATTCTCTTCGTATGTTTTTCGACAATCTACATTTAATTTTGAATGGTTTTTTGTTGCATTTTATTTTGGAATTGAAATGATTTCAATTCTAAAAAAATTGAGATTTCTAGTTTTTAATCGGAAAGGAAAAACAGGCAGGGGCCCTGGATTACGAACCCCAACCGTACGCCGACTTATTATGTTTATATATATTACATATTATGTTTCCCCGCTTCTCATGGACAGCATTTTAGGTATATCAGCTATAGGCAGGGCTTTTTTTTGAGATAAAAAGGTGCCGGAACTCACTTCATGTCAAGCTTTTTACTAAATAAAATAACACATCTCATCCGGCTCATTACAATACCGTATTTTATCATTTTGACGAATTATATAAATATTGATTGTAATTTTGTAATAACGTAAGCGCAAACATTGTTTCGTCTAATAGATTTTGAAATTTTGTAAAAAAAAAATATTATGAAAAAAGGTGCCGGAACGACGTTCCACCGCGTTAAATGGGAAAAAAGCCCTGGCTATAGGTATTTGTTTTATGATAACAATTTAGGTTTTATGTATCGTCACGAAAACGTCACAGAGGCAGCTGATCTTTGGCGGCAGAGTAGATTTTATTAACCTTGAAATACAATGGACGTACTTTTGGTTCAACATAGAAGAATGAATTAAATTCAATATAAAATTAAAATCACCTTTGATTATTCCACGTATTGTGTTACTAATTGTGACACGAGTTTCGCCTATTTCAAAGACATCTTTGCAATTACTATCGCAAAGTTTGCTTCAGTAATAAAGCAAGATTGTTGACTTACATTCATTAATTGTCAGTAGTCAGTCACTCCTTGAAAGGTTAATTTTGGTTGACGAATAAAAACCACTTTCTTTCTGCGCGTAGGAGATATTATTTGCAATATAAAAACTCAAACAGAGATATTTATAATTATTTATCGTTGGGCTTTGCACTTTTTTACAAAAAATACTCGCCGATTTTTTTTAAAGAATGTCTGTTATAATGTTTATTTGAGAATGTATCTTGTAATGGTGGTTATCAGGATGTAAATTATTTTATCATTGTTATGCTCTCATGATACAAACGTATAACAGGCTTTAGGACTGAAATCTGTGATAGTTAGATATATCATCAATCATAATGCGATGTCTCTCCAACACTATACTGTGTGAATTTCAAATTCGAATGTCTACAAATAATAAAAGAAGTGCACAAAATTTTTACGATATATTCCGTAAAAGAAATCCTTTCCACTAGTCCTGTCCTAGTTCTCATATCCTTTCCATCTCTGCTATCTTCAAAAAAGAAAAGTTGAGCAACTGAGTAACAAGCAGTTCCTGTAGAAACACATATGTTGAGATAAACTCCGTGAGTCCATATACTCCAAGTTGGGAGCGGACATGGTAAAAAAAACAACCATTTGAAATATATTCAATACAATTATACAGTAATGTAAATCATACTTTTGTTTCGCTACAATAAAGCAACGTATTTTTTTAAAAATGTTTAAATTAAATAATATATGTACTTAAATCAAAGAAGTAACAAAGCGAGGTGGCCGGTTTCGAGCTGCTAATTATTTTGTTATAATTGAAAGTTAGTGCACGGAATCTGTGTAACAAATTGTTTTAAATTGGAGATTAAATAAATCAAAAGAGTCCAATCATTAATTATTATTAGTAACTACATATTGTGAATACGTCTTTCTTAAATATAATTAGCTAAGCTACCGGTTTTCGTTTTAGAAGACATTTTTTTTAATTAAGAAGTCCAAAAACTGGTCCCACACGGTATACAATCAGTCAAGATAATACACTGGGTGTTCATAATACATATAGTAAATCATTGTTAATAACAAATTAAAAGTTTTTTTATTGTTTTGCACTTATATAGCATGAAAATATTGTTTTTCCATATAGAAAGGAAATATGAACTCTCACTAAAAATGAATTGTTGTTCGGCTTATTGCGTATTTTGTTTCAATAAAGACTCATATAAAGAAATAATAAAGAACTGGTTGTAAACCATTCATGCAGCGGGAGAAAAAAAAACAAATAAACTCCTGTTTTTCAAGATTGAATGAGTAATGAGTGGAAACGGACAGTGACGGCTGGTGACGGGGTGTTGGGGGGTGCAAAGGAAGATTCAACCATTTTTGCAAGAGTTCTTTCCTATTCATTGGATTTTAAAACACTTCTATAGCATGGACTTTCAATTCAGATGTTCGCAATACCAACTGTTTCTCTTCCGTAGTACGGAAAAATAGTTGATACTTCCTTTTGCACCCCCCAGCACCACATCACCAGCCGTCACTGGAAACGGACATATCCATCATAAAAATCTATCCGCAAGTCAGCTGAGTTGTCAATGCATGGTTTCCATTTTTTGATTCGGACCCAAGATCGCGCAATCGAGCGAGATAATTTTTAGAGCATTTATACTATAGGACTGTAATTTAAACTCTTGATGACACTCATTTCGCCATCTGAATACCATGTTTATCATTAACAATATTCTGAAAATGTATTACATGCATATTTGCATAGTTGGTATCGAGGGAAATATTTGAATACTCAATCTATGACAGTTTTCCTTTCGGTAATATTATATAACCACACAATCGAGTAAAACAAAAGAGAAAATGAAAGAAAGGTTAGACGAAACTTCAAGAGCTTTTGATCATGATGAGAAAAATATCGCTCTACAATCAGCAATGCTAATCTCTTAGAGGTGCTCAATACAATACTAATCTAATGTCGTAACTATGTATATTATTCGAATTTCAAATATTAAAGTTTTGAAATTTTCGAATGTTTAATTATTAAAACGCAAACAAAAATAATGCACGCACGACGAATAAACTTTTAAGCTACAGATTAATATTTGAAATTCCTGTTTTTAAAAAAAAGATTACAATGATTTTTGTTACGAAATGCATGATTGTGTAATTTAATACAATACATATCTTATGTTTAGGCACTTCAATAAATGAATTCTATATTATTTTCCCTTCCCTATATATTATCCCTCTATAATATTTCTGTTAAGACCAATATCTATCATGTTATTTAAATAAACGCAAAACGATGTTTCTTATTAGTTAAATATGGTATATTTATATCGTGATTTAATATGTTCTTAACTGATATTTATATTTATGAAATTTTCAAAAATCCATATGTATTATATTAACGAATATTCTTATATTCGATTACAATCCATAGTCGTTAGCTACCCCCTGCAATTATTAAGCTATAAATATTTATAATATGTATAAGTTTATTACTAAAAATCAAAGTTATGAAAAAGTAATTTCGATGTACCTATGTATTTGGTATAATTTTCCTTCAAAATAAACTAAGTGACCGCATGCTGAATATTATAGGTTATAATGACATGCACGAAATTAATATAATTTGAATTTTGGTATGCTTAATTTGAATATCAATTGTAAAATAACTATATTTTTGGAAAACCCTGTGAAAAATTCAATCAAATTAATTTAGAACGATGAAATTAATTAGCATTCCAAACATACACAAAAAAGATTTATTCGTTGGTAATGTCTGTTTTTGGTTTTATCTCCACTCGGATGATTTCGAATTGGATAGATACACATGCACATTAATATACTACCTATTTTATGGAGCCTTAATTTCAACGCAGTGGCACAACTATAAATATATGCGAATCAAAATTTTATGTGCATATTTGAACACCTTTGAAAGAAATGTATTATTCAGCGGTGCCCTATTCCAATGTGGAATACCAATGGAAATTAGTAGCAATTAATAACTTGAATTAGAAATAATTAGATGCTTCAATAATATGAAAGAATAGTAAAGTATTTAAGAGTGCGTCCTCCAAGTTTCCGAAGTTCTATTTTTATGAAGCATGAGAAATCTCATATATCTTATATAAATATAAAACCGAAACGGGGGATGTATGTCTGTAATTCCCTTTTGCATTGTTGTTGCAAGTTCAAACAAACGAATTGATTTCGCTCGCGAAAGTTTCGACGGTAAATTTGTTTCGTTATCAATGTGTGTGTAGAGACTCCAATTACTCGAGTATCGAGTAGTACATATATAAAACCGAAACGGCGTATGTATGTCTGTGGGTCTGTAATTCCCTTTTGTATTGTTGGTCATTAAGTTGCCAGTTGTTTCAACTTGGCCCGTCTGAATTTACGCGCCGAGCTGAACATAACCCCAAACAGGTCCGAGCGAAGCCGGGTTCGAATACTAGTACCCTATATAATTGGGTACATTTCATGATTGCAGTTTGTAATAACTTTGATGAATGATCGTAATAATCAGTTGCTAAATCTTGATTCAATGATATTTGTATTCTTCTACTGATCACCTACTCACTTTATTTTACAATATTCATGTCATTAAGCCGCAAGACAAAGTGGGCCATATATTATGGTAAGAAATTGATTTAGCGGACAATTTATTGTCTAACGACATTGTTTTTTTTTATTTAATTTCAATTTTATGGTATTTGGCTGCCATGCCTTATGAGAATAAAAACTCAGTTAAAGATTCATAGACAATATCTCGTATGTTTTATTTATTTAAATGGATTGGAGGTACAGTGCCTGGAGTATTAAAAGAGCACCAGATAATAACATAAAATCTAAAAGCATACTGAAATAACTACATCGATTATAAAACGTGAAACCGTAACTGCACGAGTATAGTTATAATAGATTCCCGTGTCAAGAAGTTTTGTTTTTTATAGAAATTATATTTTCTGCTTGACATTTTTTTGTTTGAAAACGTTTAGTCACAGTTTATCTTCTTTCTGTGTTTGTTATTTTTCTTAATTACGTACTCGTCTCTGAGGCATTGTTTTAAAATTATAAAGAAAATGAAAGATAATTTGACATTTTTTTTATTGTCGTTTCAAAGCAGTAAAAAACATGTGTTTTGACAGATGTCGCTCATCTCTTAATCTTCCCGCTCAATCTACCAGCATTCAAAAAAAGAAGTCTCTTCAAAACCCTCATTTAATTATTGTCAGCCAGCGACATCTCGTCTGCTATGATGACTACAATGGGAAGGTGATTTTTTCATTTTACAGTATTCGAAAATTCTGGGAAAATTCGATAGGGAAGAAAAATAAGCACTTGTGATGCATGTAACTAAAATTTTGTAGAATTATTATGTCTGTTCTAACTGTTCATTCTATATATATATATATATTATTGCTTATATAAATAGGTTTAGTTCTCATATTTACATGATTATTTATCCCATCCAGTCTTATAAGAAATAAAATATATCGTATTGAAATTTTGATCGGTAGATCTGGATCAGAAAAAGATCGCATAAATCCAACTGAAGTGAAATTAGCAATATCCTTATTCAAACAGCAAAAATATAAGAATGGAAAGAAAATTAGCTGCCGTTTTTTATAGAGCATATACTTTATAATAATTGTCGGCATCTGTTATTGAAAAAAATTAAACGAAATGAAGCAAATTAATCATGCCATAGGAATTCTGAATCTGTTCAAAGATAGCCTGTCAAAACGATATGTAAATATTTCGTTTCCGAAGACGCCATTTTAATGACGGTGTGACAGTTTGAAATGGAATAAAAATAAATGACTTTCGTTGGGCACGTAAGACAATCAATAAATTTTCTTTAGAATAATATCGATCGATATCCCAAGATTAGAACGTTTTATTAAGTGAATGCAATAAATTGTAAAATTAATCAGACGTTGATTTGACTGATTTTATATTTACATTATTTGCATATCTTAGCACATATTTTCATGTGTCAGTTACAAACATGCAATTATAAATATTGCCTTTTGAGATTAGTATGGACCAGAAAGTATTAGAGCTTAGAATTTCTCCATTCCCGTGAATTAATTTAATTTGTTTCATTCAGAATATTATTTTGAACCTAATGAACGTAAATTTACATAACAATTGTATTTGAAATATCTTGGATTAAAAAAAAATGATCGTTTCATGAATATTCAATAAAATATCGTGTCTATTAATAAATCATAAATATTACTACTTTTGAAATTGTTACGTTTATTTTACATTATGTCAAAATAAAAACGTGAAAATTTTCCCTTGTGATGACCTGTCCGCGTTAGAAACTGCCATTGTCACTGTGCAGTCCACAATTCATCGTTTTTGAAGAGCCTTTTAAAAAACGATGAACTATGATCGCAACTACATTTTGTTCAGATAAATCCAATGTTAAGAAATCTAATGTAACGAATTATAATAATAAGCCAGGAGCAGGGAGGGCTTTGGGTTTTGGCTTCCCGTCCACCCGTGCGGCTGTTAATCCTTACACATGTCAAGTATGAAGCTATTTAGGCAATGAAAAATGTTTGTGGTTGATATACCGCTGTTTCTGTCACCAAACGAATGTTTTTAGACTTGCTGCATTTGAATTTGTCGGCTACAGTAAAAGCGACAAAAAGGGTATATATTATATCACCAAATTTCTTTACAATTAATTATGAAAAACGTACTATCTATTTAATAATATTAGTTTTTTAAGCCACTTATGGTGTATTTATAAACTTACATGTGTATGGGATTTGGTATAAAGCAGGTCTCTGAACCTGACTTTAAGAAGAGGACAAGTAAGGTAAAACCGAGTAATGCAAACTCAGATGTGGGGATTCGATTCCTTGATTACGTAACAGAATCAGAACGGATTCATTTTGCCCCCATTATCGAGGGCACTCGACCCGGACGATTTATATATAATGTGCAGGTCTTTTTTTTGAAAAAAAAGGTACCGGTACTCATTCTATGTCAAGCTTTTTACTAAATAAAATAATACATCTCATCCGGCTCATTACAATACCATATTTTATCATTTTGACGAATTATATAAATATAGATTGTAATTACGTAAACGCGAACACTGTTTCGACTGATTGATTTAAAAAAAAAAATACGTGATAAAAGGTGCCGGAACGCCGTTCCAACGCGTTAAATGAAAAAAAAAACCATGATAATGCATATTGGAAATGCATTATCAGGGTTTCAATGCAAGGCTTGTTACATATGAAATAAAATGATGGAATTCTATATTATATAATATTATATATCACAGTGTATAACCAACAAGTCTTGTACATTAGTTAATTCCTGAAAAAATATGATACTCGAATAACGTTATTACGATTTTTGATTGTGAAACTACATATAGCGGGGGATAAAATGATGAAAGGTAAAATGTTGAGTTGCTATGAGGTATTGTTTAAAAATCAATTATGAAGAATTAACAACCAAGAAGGTACATATAAATAAGACACTCATTGGTCAATGAGTATAAAAGAAAACTTTGTTATTAATGAGAACTTAATTGATGTCAGATCAAATTATATAAATAAGAATGAGCATATTGTATGATTATTATTAAACATGAGTAATTTTTTCTTACAGTGTTCCTGTAAAATGTGGACACATGTTAAATAGGTTTTTTTTCGGTGGCATTTTCCTGTTTTTCTTAATAGCCGTTTGTCTGTTGTGCCTTCTGCCCCTCCCGATCGGTTTAAACGTTTCGTTGTACCTACACCGCGATACATCTTCCGAGCGTTTGTATGAACACGTCAAAGCAATCAGCGTCAGACTGTCACGTTCTTTTAAATATAATTTTGGACAGAGATACTCATAAGCCATAAGCTTGTTTTGGTTTAACTATTTAACTGATACGTCTGTATAACTATGCAATTGTTGTTAGTAGATGTCGCAGGTTAATATTGGAAATTAAATAGATTGGTCTTGACCACATTGACCTCAATGTTTAGGACTGTAGCCATATAAGAAAAGATAAGGCAAAAGTATATAAAAATGATTAAAGAGGACACTCAAGATACCTTGTATAATATATCATTGGCTATCAACGTGATATCGGAAAATAGATAGATAGATAGATGGATAGAAAAAAATATATTTGATATTTTAATTATAATAACTCAGGAGCAATGAATGTATAAAATATGAAGAGATCAGTTAAAAGGTAGTATTTTGCGGTGTTTTTTTAAAGAATAAAATAATTTCAATGAATTGTTATATTTCAGTAAACCAAATAAACTGGCAAAAAATAGAGAAACAATTTCATGAAAATAGTTTTTATTCTCATAACACGACAAATTTATTTTTGCCAGAACGTAGAATCGTTCAAAAAATATAATTGACGATTAATATAAAATACTTAATATGAAAGTTTAACATCAATTTAATTTCTTTATTTTAAATGTAACTATACGTTTTTTACTAATAATAAACAATACCTAAAGATCATAACTTCGCCACGGAAAAGATTGCCCCGAAGAGTTATTATTGTGAGGTACCTGAATCGATACTAGCGAGTAAATGGATTAAAAGTTATACATATGGGAGATGACTTTGATGCTAATATATATTCACAGTTACGATAAATTTTAAATACCAAATAAATATATCAATATATTGTTCTATAAAGAAAATATTGCCGTCACTTTGAACACAACAACGTTTCACAATTACATGTCAACATCCGTTTTCAAGTTGTTTGGGAAGGAGGAGTGATCGTTTAGCTGCTAGTAAGCGGTTAAGCGACACTCAAATATTCTTTAAAATTCCGCTTATGCTTCTCAAATGGGTATCTCTTAAACGTAAATGTCAGCGAACGTGTTAGATAGAAGTCATGATCTCATTAAAATAAAATTCATTCAAATTTTGTGCGAAAAAGGATAGTTTTAAAGTAATTGAAATCTGTAACATTTTTTTACAATTCCGATAGCTTAGTGCAGAACGATATTATTTCTGAGCGTTGATTTGGCAATTTCACGCTTTGATATGAGAGTCGTATGAAATAATAAACAATAAAAATACAAAGTGCTCAAAAGTAAACGATGCATAAAATTGCCATCTCTTAAGCGTTGTTGCGTTATTTTTTCATGATTGGTAAAAGAATTTTAAAGGATGAAATTTTCCTCATGGCTCTGCATTTTCATTGGAAAGAAATAAGGAGCAATTATAATGTCGGCTTTGAAAAATGAAGAGCAATTTTGTTTTATGGCACTTTTATTGCAAGGTGAACTTTAATTGTTTTGTTGATTTTGTCGTATTCTTTATGATGGCACCCGAATCGGTCACATCGCCTTATAATAATCAACCAATAAGCATTATTTATTTAACCTATAAAATAAATAGTTGAACTGGAAGCGTCCGTATCTTCTTATAAGCTAATGTGTAAAGTGAGCGCGTGATTGCATGTATAAATTATTTGATAACAAATTTTCGCTTTAGGAATATTGCGAGGCCATTTTATTTATACGTTAAAATTCACTACATATTATGTTGGTCACCGAGCAATTATTTGAATAGAAACAATGAAATAGAAAATCAAACTTAAATCGTTTGAATTTTGTACTTCTCCATGAGTTTTGTCGCTAACGACTCGTCGTTCTTCATCTTTAGGCATTTCAAGTGCACGGATGTACTTGAAATGACGCGTAATAAACAGTTTATATCGTTTATATACAAAAATAATAGTATATCACTAAGTTAAATTGCTATTAATGTAGTCAATATGAATTAGCTAAGATTTGATGTAAATGAGTTTTAATGAATTAAGTGGATGTGTTTATAATTATCAGGATTTTTAAATGTAGTATCGAAAATACTAATTACCAGATAATACCATAGGAATATCAATCAATAAATGTAGGGTGTTATCCGACCTATTGAATCAATCAACGAAATAGAGTAAAAAATGATAAAAGCGATAACCCACAGTTTGGCGTTATCTAAATAGAGTTATAAAGTACAGTTATTAATACTGTAGTGCTCAAAAGCTTTTGCGAAGCGTCGATGTATTTTTAAATGGTGCGTCGCGACGCCGACAATGTATTGCGCTTGTATCTCCGTCTCCCCTCACAACTCACAACATCTTTACATACTTTTTAAATGCTTACCGTATATCTTTTTGAGACGATTTTTGTAATGCGTCTACAACCGTTTGGTAAAAGAATCATTAAGTAATGCCCAACATAAACGTCAAAACGATCAAAGTCGCGACATAATTAACCGAAGTGCGATAAAATAAACAAAGTATCTCATCTATACTTGGATTTTACTATACGCTCGACTAAACGGTTAACTGTTATGATTGTCATGATGTATTTTGTGGATGATGGTACTGAAAATTATGTTTTTTTGTATTACATGGACCAATAATACTGATATAATATATCGGAAGAAAATGCTTGCGATGAACTATACTGATCCTGAACATTTTTTGATGTACGGAAGCAGTTTTAAAAATACAGAGCTTTAAATCATAGTTGACAATCAACACTATAGAAGTGACTGATATAATTACATAACACAACGGATATATACCTACTATATAATAAAGATTTCAAAATAAATGATTACTTCAACGAAATTTAGTAAATTTTATAAAACATGACTTAATCCTAACTTGTGAATCGTTTAATAACTGATTTATAGCGGAAAATTGAATTTCCGTATTCCGATAGATCAAATGTGTTACGGCAACTATAAATCTAAAATACATCCTACTCATTCAATATAAAGAGCTTATTAATTAATTAACTCGATCTCGATAGAATTTATTTTATAATAAAATACAATTAAACTTATATATTAAAATATTGTGAAAAGGTTGATTTTCGAAGTTAAAAGAAATTGAAGGTTTGGGGATAAAATGATTTGTAGTTCACAATAGATGGCAATTTTTACTCATTTATTGATTACAGTATACTATAAGGATGTATCCGTGGCGAAAAAATACATTGCTTGAATATCAATGGATTATCAAACAGTTTCTTTACGCGAATTTCACACATGAAGTGAGTAACAAAACATTTTTAGAATCGTAAACCGCATATGGTTTAAGACTTAAGTACTCAAAGTTCTTCGCGTAAGCAATAATGTAAAATTGGAATTGCATTCATTATGGGCCAGACTTCTTATGAAATTATGCAGATATTGCTATGATATCATACAAGTATTGGCTAGCAATTAATTATTCACGATTTAGCAACGCCAAAACTTATGATTCATAATCGCATCGCAATGCATCTTAAAAAGTTGAATCTCGCAATATTAAAAAACTTAACGACGCGTATCGATCCAAATATAAGGCAGCGCTTATTTTCTGCAGTCATCACAGGAACATCACCACAACTGGATTTTTTTTTTAAATACAAAATTGATATAATAAGTATTTTAGTTCTACAAATAATATTTATATATAGTTGATAGCTTTGTCTGCTTGCACCCTCGTCAGAACAATGTGGAAACTTAAATCTTAGTTCTGCATATATAATGGCTCAGACGAGATTCACAATATAATAATGTATTTATTAACCCATTGTTTACAGTGTACACAAATTTGTGCGTAATTAGTATGGTAATTGAAAACCCGTAAACAAAGTGTTAATAATAGTCCGATATTTTTGATCGTTTCGAAAGACAGACGAAATCAGTTTATTACAGTATAACATATCACTTCTAAGTCAGAACATCAGTGATGTACTAACTTTTTTCAAAAAGAGCATCTTATCAATTTTAAGATTGGTCGTGGATCGCATGAGTAAAAGTGTATGTAAAGAAAATATGTATATAATATTGAGCAAAGAACTGAAAAATATCAAAAAGTCTAGTTACAATTATATCATTCGCAATATTGAGCGTTTGAAACACCTCGCTTTGGGATTGTTTGTTATTTTTGATAATGATATTTTGAGTTAGGCCCTGCACGCCGAGCTTTAACTGCCGGGCAGTAAAAGCATTTGCACGGGAGCGCAGCTAATCGTCGGTTGCAATATTGAGCCGACACGGAAACATTTTTTATACCTACGTTTGTGATTGAGAATAAAATACCTATACTCACCACTACAATCATACGCATGACAATGCTTGGAATGATTGAATTTTGGAAATAAAGACACGAAAATCGGAGATAAAAAATAAAGATTGTTTTTTCTTCCATGTCTGGTTCAATGAAACACTCGAACAATTAGTTATCAAGGAAACTGGGTATAGTCGACAAAACTATCTTTCTAGAGTAGATACGTATCTAGGAAAGTATTCGTATATATATATTTATATTGGAAATCACATATACTCATAAAGTTGATAGTTATCAAGTATACTAGAAAATTACTTTATTTAAACATTATTTTTTATATATCATTAATATACGCTTCGAGTCCCTGGTCAAACAATAGCAAAACGCATAAGACTTAGTTCGTTACAAACTTGACCGCAGTGATAAAACATAAATAATTTGTTATACTAAATTTATTGTTACACATTGTAAATTGTTTAAAAGCTTAATTTATCAATGAAATCGGTAATGATGTATGAACGGTTATACAACACATACAAACACACACACTGTAACTCTTAGAGAGCCTATTGAATTCTAAATAATTATGTTTACATATATAAGGTATCGATGAAAAATTAACTCCTGTGCCTATTACCATATGTATGTTTGTTTCCCACCCACGATGTAAACAGTAATAATTATTAATATAAGGAGCAACGAAGAAATTATGCGGATTTAAAATGATGAAAAAGCTCGCACTGAACTAAACACTCGCTTTATCGCTTTTGCTAAAACAAAGGGCGCATTCAAATTGTATTTACTAATTAGATCCGCTCCTGTAAAACCAAATGATTTTAAATAGAAGTAAGCTCCTAAGTACGTCACTGCACGTACATGTTAAAATATCCTATATAATTATGTATGTTACAGTATTTTTTTTATCTTTTATTGACCATTTTTGGATATTTAGTGTCATGTGGAAAATGCTCGTTAGAAAGACGAAATCCTTAAATTCTTTGATAACTGAAAATATCAATTAATGATACTGTAAAATGGCCATGTCAGCAATAATAATTAATTGGACGTATTTATTGCACTCGGCTTAAGACCAGGGCTGTGGAGTCGGAGTCGTCGAGTCGGGGCTTTTTGGCCGGAGTCGGAGTCGTCGCGGCGTTTTGGCCGGAGTCTGAATTTTGAAAAGTATGAACTTTGAATTTTTGCATATAATATGTCAAATTTGGCTATTGGCCGGATTGGTAGGGTTGGTATTTAGCTGAATACACACAAATAGAAAAATTAGGAAAAAAAGTGACGATATTTAACTTTTTTTAGTCGGAGTCGGAGTCGTGTTTTTGGTCAATGTTGGAGTTGGAGTCGGAGTCATGGTTTTGGTAAATGCTGGAGTCGGAGTCGGAGTCAAACTTTGTTTACCGCCTCCACAGCCCTGCTTAAAACAAAGGCTACGGGTAACGCGGAATACGGGTTATTTGTGTTTTGCTCCCGTAGCCAATGTGTTAAATATATTTAATAAAATATTTCACTTAAAACGCAATGAAGATAAGTGAAAGAAAACTAATGGGGCTTGAGCTTCCCGGTTTAACAAAATAATGCAAAAAAAAAAAATCTGGTAGAATTGGTAGAATTAGAATTATAAAATGTTAGCTATAGTTTCGAAGCTAAAGAATGTCTAGCTAACGAGATACACCTCACATACGTAATCATGCTAACGCATTTAAGACGGACTATCAAAATAAGTGCCCACAGTATTTTACGAACTTTTCGCGTGCGTGCAAATTTGGCGCGCAAATAAAACGATTAAGTGCAGCGGAGCGAGTCGCTGGGCCGAGCGGGGATAATGGGGCCAGCAGCTCGGTTGACACGGCCGGTATAATATGAACCTGTGTCAAAGAGCAAATCAGTACTTTTCCGACCTGTATTGCTGTAATCGATATTCTGGTTAGTATAATCATTTTACAAAGAATGGCTTTAAAAAAATAATTAAGTAGCAATAGAGTACTTAAGATTAAGAATATCTCTTGTCAGATAAATTAATTGTTTGTGATTTCACCATAAATTACTGGTTAAATAAATGTCTACGAAATTATTTTTAGCCGTGTCCGTTACTAATGTGAAGTATACGGACTCTGAACGTAGTTCAAAAAATATTTTGTATAGAATGCGTTGTGTGTGAAAACTTACTGTCGATATTTGACAGACTAATAAAATAAAATTTGAATCGGAGTCGGAGTCGACAATAAATCGTTCTTTTCAAACCCACTCAATAAAAAAATTGCCATTATCATTATAATTGTCTAATTGGGAGAAGCCACTGTCACAAACACTTCAGCGTTTACTGAAATTAAGCGAAACATCACTAAACGACAGATATACGCACATGAATACACACATTATTATGAATATGTGTTTGTATGTATTTACTATATATTAATTACGCACCATGCATTTTATTTTTTGAAATTTCGAGCGTGTTCTTATAAAAAGTTCCTATCTCAAATTATCAAATTTTATATTGACATAAAGTCTAATTTCACGAAGAATTTAAGTCCAGGCTATGCAGTAAAGTTGTTAAGTGTCACCTGACTTAAATTATATTTCCTGCTGAGCATTTATTTTTAAATTGACACAAAATAACACAATGGTCGTTTTACAATACATCCAATTTAGAAAAATGTGACATTTTTTAATGTCTGTACACTGTGGTGCACAAATGTTAGACTTAGCAAAATGATGAGTCACAAGATAACAATACACACATATTTATGATTGGTTGACAGTCAGCTCATCGGTTACAGTAACCTAAGTCTTGGAGTTCTAGATACCACTTGTCAACGATATTTCCTCTCTTCTCATCTTAGGAAGGATCAACAACATATGTATTTTTATAAATACTGTATTTACAATTGAGGATTTCGACTGAAGGTGCTTGATGAAGTTTCAATAACAGATTTGAATCGGTTGAATTTTGCACTTCAAATGAGACTGTATTTATTACAAGAATTTATATAGAATACTATGAAAAACATATGTGGCATGTGTCACGAAAAATCAAATCTACTTTTAACTGATTTAATTTATGCATATTTTTTAAATTAAAAGTTTTAGTTATTTATAAAATTTACGATACTGTGATATAGTGCGGTTGCAGGTTATCACCAGGGGGTCAAACAAAACATGTTTTTTTATTCAGGGGGCCGCGGACTATTTTTTTCAGACTCAGGTTGCATGAAAAAGTTTGGGAAGCACTGATATGGAATATGCTCACCGAGAGGCAGTAGTAGAAAAAGTGCTATTTTTAAACATAAACGCATGCAAAATAAAGATTTTTTTATGTTTGAAAGCTATATCGATAATTTTACAGTAAATTTCTAAAAGCCCGATTAAAAATATAAGTTCATAAAAATGGACCATTCTGTATTTTTTATTAGTAACAAAAGAACAAGTATTTAACTACTGACTATTATTTCGTTTTCTGTATGGGTGTCAGTGAATTTGCATAGATTTTAATAAAATGACAATTTACATTTAGGGCTTTGGTTCTTTTTGACCTCCAACTGAACCTTTTGAATGCTTTCCTGTCAGGAGACCCTGTGCCCTTTAAAAATAATTGAATGCAGTCTGTCTCTAATGAATTATCATTAAATGACTATTTTAGTGCATCAAAGGATCAATTACGTCATTAACGGTTTTAGTTACTTCGAAAATTGTTTGAATAACAAACAATATGGGTACATATAAAATTATTATACCAAATCGATTATCATAAATACAACTTAATCAATAAGCTTTGTATTAACGCTTTTAAAAGAAAAGTATTATCAAATCATTTAAAAAAAATATCGACTATAATAGTTCAAAACATAGCTTGGAAATATGTTAATATCTTTTTACGATATGTTGATTCAACTACAGAAGCTATTTTTTATTTGAATATGTTTATTGAAAAGCTTTCTTAAAAATACTCGATATTATATTGTTATTTTTCCTAGTTCTGTAAAGTTGTAGTTTTAAATGATTTGTGCCATAGGTAATTTGACTGTATTTATATGCGTATTTTTAACAAAAAAGTAAAAGAGTAAGAGGAAATAGTTTAATTTGTGAATATAAATATAATAAAATATGTACGAAGCAACTAGAAACTGCTAAGATCCCATTAATATTATGAATGACATACGTATTGTAAAGTTATAGAAAACAAATTTGACTTATTTTACTTCAAGCTGGAATTGTTTTTTTAAGTCGCAAATGTAGGGTTCAATTACCTGAATAATTATTAAAAGTGTG
The DNA here is from genome assembly GCA_028554975.1 of Himalopsyche kuldschensis. Taxonomy (NCBI): domain Eukaryota; kingdom Metazoa; phylum Arthropoda; class Insecta; order Trichoptera; family Rhyacophilidae; genus Himalopsyche; species Himalopsyche kuldschensis. Next base: position 2,300,560 of record JAHFWI010000058.1, on the reverse strand, counting down.
TCTATTTTTGAAACAATAAGAAAATAATAATGTATATTATTAGGTGTTTAAGTAAAAATTAGAGTTTTAACTATACTAGACAATTGACGATTGTTATTCACTTAAAAATAGTCGTAAACAGTAACTAATTATAATTCAAGGCTACGTGTTTAACTGCGGCAGTAAAAATAACCAATCTATTAGTCTTACCTTCGAACGTATTTATAGTTGGTTTGATTTAAAATTCTAATATGACTGATAAAACAGATTGTTTTTAATCGCTACTATCGTGAATAAAAAAATAACTGATTGATATAAATAATTCACTCTATTGGAAAGGTTCTTGGAAACATGTTTCCATTCGGTGATATTTGTCGGCTACCGACATTTTTATTTTAGGAGCAAAAAAAACATGAAATAACTAAATATCCTTTACACCTGAATATTTTGGTCACACACGTGCGGATTTTTCTATAGAACTTTATTGCACACCGTATTGATCGGTTTAATTTTTAGTTCATCTTAAAAATAATGAGTGTTTAAAAAAGATTTTAATGCACTAGATAATTCTTATTTTTATAATCTGTACGCATTTGAAATCTTACTTTCTATATCTCTTAGGGGCGATGGTATTATACCAATGTAAAAATAAAGATTATCTTACTAAAAATATGTTTTTATGTGACGGAGGATTAAAGCATGAAAATTGACCTGACATTAGGAAGACTTTTTAGTGTTTGCGGATGTGTACCTTAAGCCTTAAGGGTTGTCTAACTTTTCTCCCGACTGACTACAGTCTGGTAATATATGAGGTAATTTATAAACATGTTTATATAATATTTATTTTTTAAATGGATTGGATATAAGTACTAGCAAGTAGCATGTGCAAAGTTTTATTCTAAATGCAAGATATGGCCTGAGAATTCAAAGTTATTTACGGAAAATAATTATACGACATGTAAATAACGTTATAAAAAATCAGTTACTATTATCATTACAATCTCAAAAAAATAATAAACGGTCAGTATATTTCTTCTTTTGTGAATTGAAAAACTGAACGTAAGTTAACATTGAGCTATCAGCCGCACACATACTGGCCATTTGTGTATTTACTTTTATATTCAATATCTTCGGAAATTACGTGGAGAACTATTTTTGATAGATTATTGATTAACTTATTCTCAAAAAACTTGATACTGACTTACTAAAAACTTGCCGTTCTAATTAATCGTTATTAAATATTAATTTATTTTTTAATGTAAACGAGAAGCCCGTCAGTGTATAGGGGTTATCTTTAGAGGTGAAAAGTTGTAACATTACGGTGGATTTTATGGCGGTCGTCTCGAGATAAAGATGTTACCCGCGGAGATAAAAGAGCTTTGTTCAAAGCCGATCAATGAATAAACATCAAACTGAGCAATTAACCAGTCCATTAAGAAAACGCTCTACGTTACGTACTGAAAATAAATTTTGACTTGCCTCTACTTGAAATTTTCAATGATATTCGATTAGGACAACAACAATATGATTTGTAAACTTAAAGATGGCCAAGCAGGATAGCGATACGCATTATATAACCCATCACAAGAACTTCTAGTGATTCAAAAATAATTTGAAATTTTAGCTTTACCAAGAAAAACGAAAAAATATTTTCTCCTTTGCAGCTCAATTATCCAACACCGCGATTATAACATCAGATAAAAAACTTTTCAATTCAAATATTACTTGATTTACAAGACTTACATACATGTCTTTGTCAACATTTACGATATTTTAACAATGTTATCTTCAATGTTTTGTATTTCAATCAGCATTTATTACCTCAAACATAGTTAGAAAACGTTTTTCACCATTTCAACGACCGACGGTAGTAAATGAGTTCATAAATTGTAACATATAGATCTATGTATATTCACAATTGGTAGTTAAAAATCTGAAATGTTTTTCTCGGTAAAAAAATGATCTTATACTTTGAATTATGAACAGATCTCTTTTTGAGCAAAGCTATGAATTTTTAATGAATTATCAAATTATATCTAAACTTAATACAGCTTCTTTTGACAGTTTTTGTTGGAACTGTGGCTATGGGTCGAACAAAAACTTAATTCACAATTACAATTCCGTCATATTAAATAAAAATAATAGAATTCACTTATTTCAAAAAAGTGTCGACTATTTTTGAATGTCGAATATTTATGTTTAAAATAATATGGTAGAAAATAACACCTTTTATTTTCACTATATATCGAAAACTCTTCCTTCCTACTCAATTACTTTGCTTGTCTTTTAAAAAAACGTCGTAACAAAGTTTTAATTCTTACAAATGAGTAAACTTTAATTTCAGCCAGAATATACAAAAATAATGAATATTTGAGAACGCGTTATAAATGAAATAGCGATTGAGCCTTTATTGCCGTGTTGATAGTTATTACTCGGAAAGAAAATGTTTTTCTTTAAATTATCACACTATCAAAACAATTATCCCCATCTTAATGCGTTAATGGTGTTTGGATGCAGTTCTATCGAAGCGCGCAATAGGGTGCCATAGATATTGATACCGATAGTTCTAATAATTTCAAGCTTTGGCGAATCGTATTTTTTATGTGCTTACTGGAAAGTGCAGTGCTTCTTAACCTCTTAAATGATCAGCACCCTCTTGAATCTGTAAAGAAATCTTACAACCTCTAGAAAAATCTGTTTTTTTTATCTAGTAAAATACATGTGCCGCGGTAATTTTTCTATTGAAAAATACATAGAAAATATCTCAATTTTACACGGCTAGGTTGATAAGATTTATTCATATAAAAATATCGAGCGCTAAAAATAATTCGTATCATGGTAGCGGTAGTATCAAATATATCTTTAGGTCGAAAAAGACTAAAATATAATTAGTAAATGAAATACTATTTTATGACCGATATTCTGTCGCCTCGCTTCGTTTTATTCTTTAAACCACATTTAGATTGAATATTTTTGTTACGTGTTTTAATATAATATGTGCTATTTTCATGATGAGAACTAAAAAAGTATCAACTGAAAAATATTTTTTTCATATGTCAATGTCATCTAAAAAAATAGAAATGGTAATAAATACACACATCCACATATAAATAAACTTAGTTTAATATGATGTCAATAAAAATTACTGGCGTAAATTCTCAAACTTTTCAGCGATGATTCAAAACAGCGATGTCATATCCAATTTAAAGGGTGGGATATATCTCGAGTTTGATGTAAATGGTGTATGTATAAATTGTATATGTTGATTGACGCGTGGTTTAATATGATTTTTGGATTATTTTTTTCGATTCAATTGATCACACTTTGGGCAAAGACCCTTGGATTGTCTGAATCGTCCACCAGTGTAATTTTGCTTTTAAAAAAATCTTCTTAGGCTGCCTTCAGCTTAAGTTTGTTTGTGATCTTTAATATTAATAATTCAATAAAAAGGTAAGCATTGGCTACGGTTTGCTTTTTAATTTAAAAATCGAGAGCCAAATAAGATTTTAAAATCAAATGTTGACTTCAAAAATGAAAATACTAAAAGACGACAATCGTTTTTTATATCAACGGAAGATAACATAATTCTCATGAATTCTACAAGTCATTGAATATTACTTAGGTCTGAGATTGAATTTTTTTCTAAGAAATGTGGCTTATACGTATTTTTCCTTGATTGAGAAAGGTCGACGTGTCATTGAAAACAATTCATTAAAACGATACAGAAATAGGAGTTTGAAAGACTTAGAAATATTTTGAAAGTAAGATTTGATTTTATTCCAATTAATTCTGAACTCATTTTTAAGGGTTTAAGTTAAGTTTTCTTTGTTTGTTTACAATTCGACCACCAATGAGATACCGAATAGAACAATATCATCACTCTTTCAACTAGTACATAGAAACCGACAATATCAGTGATTTTTTCTCAAAATGAGACAGCTGGTGTTTTCATGGATGATTCGGATTATTTATTTACGCAGTATTTTCAAGGTTTGCTAACTACCGCAAGAATAAAAAATCATGGATTCAGGGAAAAAATGGTTGGTTCATCATGATTAGTTTTAAAAGCAAAATATTTTTCTAACATGAATGTACTGGATTAAAAAAAGCTTCAGCAATTTGAAAGAACGGGTGTTTTAATAAAAATGAAAAAGTATAAAAATGTATTTACATAAAATAATGGGTGGTATCAAACACAGTTTCTCCTTCCTGGTGATCATCATCAGATGTTTTCCAAGCACTGCAATTTGAGTAACTACACTATCTGCAGTATCTCTCAGCATCAGTTTGGCGTTGTCACGAACATTTAAAATAATCGTGTTATTCAAAAGACTAAACTTATTCAAATTATGATTATTCGCCAAAATATAAAATATTGGTGTAAGTACTGCCAGGTAACCGAGTGGCCAGAAATCTTGATCCGATTTGGTTGGTATGTCTACGGGTACGAATCCACACGATTGAAAAATCAATCAAATAGAAATATGACGGTGATGATTAAATTTCCTCTAACGAATTAATTCTAAAAAACTTGCGACTAGTTAGCTACTAGTCCTTAACGTTTCCAGAAACTTTAATTGAACTGGTAAATAACAGCCAGTTCTAAAAAAAACACTATCCATTTAAAAGCTTCATTCGTATTGTATATCGACTCAAAAATGCCAAAGGACGTAACTCATAAATCAAATATTGTTTTTGTTGTGGCGTAAGTTCTTTTTCCTCGTCGCAAATTTTGCGGTCCTCCATTTTAAAACTTAAAAGCTAAATTATATACCAGTTTGGCATTTGCAGCTTACATCCTTTCGATATAACGTTTATTAAGTTGTGTACATTGTGACTATCGAACAAAGACTACACATATTGAAAAATCTTAGAGTTACGTCCTTTTGATTTTATTAAGTCGATATCTTATACACTGGAAGCGGGAAAATGGTTGAAAAAGGAATGAAATTAAATTTCCGATAGATTTATGTCGATGAATAAAATAAGTTTGTAAAATCCAGTTTTGATTTTTATTATAGAAGTGCATTAAAGAACATTGAAAAAAGTATGCTGAGTTAGATTTGGTCACTGTACCACTGCGCGTCTCGTCCTCCGATCCATTCTCGGAATCGAACCCAAAAATCACATTCATCCGATCGTCCGCTGTCGACAAGTTGTTCGTCCCAATTAGAGCTCCACGAGATGTTTATCTGCCACAAAAGGAATTTTATTATTTCCAAGTTCGCCGGGTCGTTATTTGTCTACAATCAGATTGGAAACTGAAGCAGTAGCGACTAGCGACTGTACACTACACTTAACTTGTGATACGGCGACGTGTTGTTTTGGGCTGTTACGATACCAGCAGTTAGCGCCCGAAACGTAGATAAGTTTTTATGAAAGCACTTTAAAACACTGATATATTCAAGGGTACTGATTATTTCAACCACGTTTACGACATTACTACTATTGCATAGTTATATATTATGAATCAAAGATAATGACGGTTTTATACTAATTTAGGTAGTACAAGATTCCTTTGCAATCAATGTCTCTGAATTGTTTTTATTTACTGTAAAAATAGAACACAAAAAATTCAGTTCGCCCTTGATGCGCAACGCAAAATTTTCGTAAGTTTGACGTTTTTTAAAGAGTATTAAATACCAGCACTAGATTAACTTAACCTTTAAAAAGTTTATAGGAAAAAAGCATTGCCAACTTAATAACTGATTCAATGAGAATCTTGATGGAATTAAAATATCAAATTTGAACCGTTGGAATATTGTGCTTTTCCATAAACTTTGTCGCTGATGAAAAGGTTTTCAAGTTCACCAATGATCAGAATGTTTCAGAACTTGAACTTACAGACAGTTAGTTAGTTTATTCGTGCAATGCTTTAACAAACTGAAAGGCGAAACACGGCAAAACTCACGAAAAAGCACATAATTCAAGCGATACAAAAAAATAATTGGTACATTGCAAAGAAAAACGGTTAATTATGACCGTATGACCACTACGCAGACATCTCTTTACGATATTGTTATATATAAATAGTTCGCAGCAACGTCTTACTACAACCACGTTTTAAGACTAAGTCTTTTTATATAAATGGCCTCCTATCATGGTAAGTTATTTTAGTAAGTATTATCGCCAAAGCTTTTAATCATAGTAAGCAGTTATCCATGCATATTAAATTGGTTTCCTCTTTTCAAAAAGATCTTGATTTAAGGTTTGATTTTATATTATGGTGCTCCTATTAATCTGATATTAAGTGCTGTATTAAGAAATTCGCAATTAATTTCAAAATATAAATAAATATTTATTTAACCAACACATTCTTTGATATTTTGAATTAGTTCTGGGAATTAGCGAATCAACGATGTTTAATGATATTATTCGAAAATTTTAACATATACTCAAAGGGAAAAACAATCTATTTAACGTCCGCTTCATATTATTCTAAAAAGGTTTCAAATATATTGGAAAGAGATTTTTAAAATTTATATAAAGCGAAGTAGGTTGACAATCGCAACATAATACTGTCCTCGTAAAATGAAATTATATATTATTTATTATTATCACATATACTTTGATTCATTCATCGGCAATAAAATTGTTGAGTATCTTTCCTCCAGGTGCTGGTAGTTTGTACAGAGTGTCCCATAAATCTAGCGCATAGTGTCAACGGCAAATTGACGTTTGGAAACCATTCGAGTAATGTGTGAGGCTCCCGGCTAACATTAAGGACCGAATCGTGATTATAATAGGCAGTAATTTCTAAGGCATTAATGTGAATATTATTGTTAATAGCAAAATAGCTTGGCGTTGATACATTTTTGTAAGCATGGAGAAATAACGCTCGATTTTATTTTTACTAAGATTTTCATCAAAGATAACAAGAAATTGTATTAAAATTTTATTGCCCTATAAAATGGCGATTTCATAAGAATGGGTGATGTAGGTTTTTTAGCTTGAGAGTTGAGTTTGAACTTGAATCTGCATGGCAATCGACTTCTTACAAGAATCTTATAAATACGAATTATTAAACATCAACTATCTAGATCTGTATTATTTTTTAAATACATGGTCCTCGTTAAGACCAGTAAATTTTTTTGGAAATCTACCGGTTGGGCACCACGAATTAAAGTTATTAAAAACTTACTGTACTATTAAAAACAATGTTTATATATTATAATAAGAGAATCTTTCTGCGAAGCCTTCTTTGAATTTTGAAAGGTTATGTAATTCTTTAAAAGTTGATCAATTTCTCGTTAGTATCGATAAAAAAATTATGCTGGAAATTATATTGACTTACTAAGATAAGTAATTGTGTTTTTAAACTATTCCCTTTTAGACACAATTTGTTTACGTCAATAGCAAGAAGAACAATAGGGTTCTAAGTTTTTGTATTTGGTCAGTAAAATAGTCTCTTGCGCAGTCTTGACTGACTGCGATTGGCCAGTCTTATTGATAATTTCACTGCCTGCATCAAAAATTATGATAATCCATGTGTTATGAAAAAATATAAAACTGACGATGCTTTTTTACGCATCATAAACACCATTGACAGTAATTTAATTTCAGTATGCCGCTCAATTTCCAATGGAGTTTTTTGATTATAGGGCTAAATCCGGCTCTGTGTCAAATGTCCACAGGTGATCAGGCGGGCTCACAAAATCCAGTAGCCCAAACATTTCATCTCTTTTTTTTATTTCAAGTTTAAGGTGCTTTTATTTTGTTTATATTTTAATCGATAAGGCGTTCCTTGTATTCGTCGTTATTCGAATAAATTGTTTCTATAATTCAAGAAAGGGTACGGCATGGAATGATATTGGACTAAGTAAAATTTGTAATGATATAATTTTTTTTTACCATTTCCGTTCCTAACTTCATGCATATGGACTCCTCACGGAGTTTATCTCAGCATGTTTATACTGCGAGAACTGCTTGTAACTCAGTTGATCAACCTATCTTGTCCAAAAAAGAAGAGGTTGAAAGGAAACGAGAACTATGACAGGACTAGTGGTTAGCTAATCGATCTCACTATGCGTCACTTTTTTCGGATAGGAAAAGTGATGAAGAATTTTTAGCAACACAAACATCCATTGATGATATATCGACAGAAAAAATATGCTCGTACCGGGAATCGAACCTGGCCGGTCTGTCACGGAAGCCAACGACTCTGACCACTGCACCACGGAACGGTTAAGCTGACCTAATATTGACAAACTCAAAACTAACAATTTTATTTCTTTTATCTTGAGTGTTAAAAAAATATGTATGTGCATCGGCACTAGCTTTTGCAAAAGCAGCATTTCTAAGTATTTATTTAAGCTTTCGACATATGAAAAAAAATAAAGATTCAACAATGGATATACATAACATATCACTATAAAATATTCAAGTACTGAATACAATGGAATATATAATTTATATACCTACAGTTGTATCTTAAATAACTGGATATGTTTTCCATATATTGCACTGCTTCAATTGAAATTTCCATGCTTCCAATATTGAATATTATAATAGTAATATTTTGAATACATTTATTATTTAAATTGACTAAGAACATTCCTTTTCGTGAGAGAGAAAAGTGTGCGTCTGTTTACTTGAATGTTTTTTTTTTATAAAATCAAAAACGAAGGACAGTTTGTGGCGGTGTACAGTAGGCGAATTTAGGTATTTGGAAAACTCGAACTATAATTGTTTTAGATATCTTCAGTTGAACAGATATAACCTAGAATTAATTAAATAAAATATGAAACCGCATACATCGGTAGATATTGATTACATATACTTACATTTCAGAATAAATTCATGGAAAACTGAATAAATACACCAACTTCGCGAGTATGTATGTAGCAGCATATTCAAAATTACTTAAATAATAATTTAACATTATTTGGAATCTTACGCGATCTCGTGTTGTATATAACTTACGAGTACTGTCAATAGCTCTCGATCTCTCAGAGTAGATAGAAAATGAATGTTTCTCAAATTGTTTACACCAATACCATAGAACAGCGGTCACCAAACTACAGCCCACGGGCCGGATCCAGCCCCCTAAAAATTTTGATTTTTTATAACCATTTTTATTTGGAAAAAATAAATTACAAAGAAATTTAAGATTTTATTGTGATTTTACAATACGACATATCAATTTATCAATTAGGATAATCATAAAGTAAGCATAATGATTATATAATCATATAAATTAATATTCTAACTGGATTCCAACACGAATTTATTTGTCGACCGGCACGCCATGTTTTTAAAAATTTCAATCCGGCCCGTTTCTCATAAAGTCTGGTGACCCCTGCTATAGAATATAGATAGCAACATATGTAAAACGAATTGTAACTTGTTGAAATAAGTTTTTGACTCTTCCTTTGAATATTAAAAAAAATCATATCACTTAATAAGCGTACGCAAATTAATAATCCAGTTCGATAGTCGAAACATGCGAGTATCTTACTGGATTATGTGGTTTTTATAAGCAAAAATACAGATCGGTAATACTGTATTAATGGAACTGATTTCGTCGATATTTAGAACCACGTCAGTACCGTAAGGCCAATGGTGGCCTTCACGTAAGGACGTCGTGAATACCGTCACAAATGTTGCAAAATATATAAAAAAATCTTTCTTCTTCTTCTTCTTCAATTTTCTTTTCATAGTTAGTATTGCTAGTAACATCTAAGCACTGTTTCTAGAAAAAATGGTCCTTCTGTCATAAGTCATGTCAGGTGGAAGATGAGATCAAGGCGACCACTTTGCTCGGTACTGAAACGGCTTACAATTTTCCTCTTAGTTTCTCAACATGAAATAAAATAATAATTCTAGCGGTGAAATCACAGATGATGTTATCTTTTTTTCTTTTAACAGAAGTGTCGGGAATTTACTAAAATATTTACTTATTTGAAATTTGTTGTGTTGCTTCTAAACATTCACACGTTGATATCTACTTTGCTTCCTCTTCGATACTGGTTTGAATTTGGAACAGGTAGAGTTAATGGCGGTTCGATTAATATAAATGGTATTTGACACATGCTAATTGGTATTTATTATTACTGATTCTATTATCAAACAGGAATCTTTTGAACCAAAACAAAATTGTCGATATCAGATATCAGCAGAGTCTCGCCACAATATATACTCTATATAAGTTTATATAAAAATCCTACTCAAATAATTTTCGTGTAAAAAATGCTGTAAAAATCACAGCCGTCATTTTTCATATCATATACCATTTTGGAGTTTTTAATCTAGATAAGCTCTTTAACCTAGATATTAGTCTATCCGTTTATATAAATAAATAATTGTACTACGTCACGCATAATATTATAAAGATCATGACCGGTTTCACTCATCGTGATTAACTAATGTTTACTTGGTCATGCATTTCCATCAAGACGTGACAGTTAACACCTTAAAAGCTTATTGTATTTTATGACAGTTTTTGAGCTGCAGAAAATAGTAATTCGATTAAATTATGTTGTTCAAAACCCCTTAAAAATAAAATTAAGCGATGTTATCAACATATGAACATTAATTGTGTTATTTCCGTTCAGAAGCCCGGCAAATAGTACCTAAACGTCAAAAACAAAATAACATTATTTATGTTATATAAGTATGTATGTTGACTTCCATCAATGAGCCATCTATTGAGAGTTTTTAAAAATATTAATTGTATGCGTGTTTGATAAGAAAATTTGCTAGGTTATTATAGGCAGACATTGCATTGGATCGTTCGGCGTTTGGCGCATTTTGACTTATTACCCAATTACCGTCCATCAACCGAGCGGGTATTAAACAAGTCGTGACCGGGTGTTGGACCTGCAAACCGCCTGTTTGCACTTCTATCAGACACCCTTCAAAGAAATCGATGCTCGATTGGGAAAGAGAAAGAAGGGTTATTGCAAAATAATCAAAAGGCACGTTTCATTCTGCGTTCACATCATTCAAGTTGTTTGCCAAAGACATAATATTTGAATCACACGTTCATGAAAATTTGTCTTTTTTCAGATTAAACCGTAGGTCATGTCCCAAGTCACAAGGCAACGCTCCTTCATTTTTAGTTGATATCTTTGGATATATTAAGATATTGTTGTGGACGAGCATGATTCATTAAAAAATGTAAGTGGATATAATAAGGTAAAAAATTACTTTATTTATACGTAGTCTGGACTATTATACTGTTGTGGACGAGCTTGATTCATTAAAAAATGTAAGTGGATATAATAAGGTAAAAAATTACTTTATTTATACGTAGTCAGAAATATGGCGTGCCGTCTAAATATCTAAATTAAAATTATCAAATATTTCGTCTTATTTAAATAACGAGAAGTACGATTTTCCTTTTCTACTTGGTTGGTTTTCATACTGGTGAAATTTCGATGCTTTTCTTGTCGGGGTTTTCAAATTAATTCGATTGAACAATTATCAGACGAATAAAAATATTAGTAGCGTATCGGTAAAAAGCTTCAGATATCGAAAGGAAAAATTGAAAATATATGTGTACTTAATTTTCTTCTTGGCTTTAATCGGGACAGGAATTATAATTTTATCTTCTTCCACTTAATCAAAGCTCGTATGAGGAATCATGTAGTGAGCTGTAAAAAGTCACATTCATTCGGACTTGTCAAGCACAATGAAGTTAGTTAATTTGGAAAAGACTCACCGCTTGAAAAGTTTTGTCTGTCGAACAAATACCAGCATTTATGTTTTATTATTATGAATTCTTAAATTAATCTTTTTTTCCTTCTACAGAGAATTGATAGTATAAAATGGTTTAGATATATATCAAATAGTATAGCTAAATTATTTTTTCTTAGTGTATCCATTAGTTTGGTTTACCATACCTACTGTTGAGGTATAGTCTTACTTAAGTACGTACGAGAGTAATTTATTTGTTTCTTAAACATTTAACAGGCAGATTTGTTTATTATTGAATACTACTTTGACCACCAAAATGTTTAATCATCTCAGTAAAATTGAAAATAAACAATGTTTAAGAGTTCGAATTGTGTTTTGTTTCAATATGTCTGATATTCTTCTCATAGTCAATCAAATTGATAAACGAAAACTTACTGAAATCTAAATAACGATTGGAAGAGGAATCTCATTTAATTAACATCAAATGGGTTGATAGATTTACAATCTTTCATGATTTTATTGCGGTTTAATTTACCTATCATTACAAAAAAATATATCAATAAATTTTAGCAAACGTGTGTTATTAATTTCGCTTCAGTCTGTAGTATGTAATTGTGTAATGAATCTGTTTGAACACTGCCCAATAAAAATACTGTTTCTTTTACGGCAACTGTGTATTAGTTATACATAAACCACTGTAAATGCAGTTTATTAGCGAGTTACAAATGGAGATGCGCTTACGCTGTGACGCAATTGTGGCGGCAATTGTGATAATTGTGCACAGTGCAGTGAGCATACAACGTTTCGCGCTGCAAAACAAACACCAACACACGAATTCACTCAACTGAAGTTAACAACACTGCTGACGTTATCTCGAATACGACTGAAAATGCCACAACGTTAACACACCTATTGTAAATAATAATTTTAGTTTTCATTTAAGCTACATACATTAGTTATGGACTTTTATTATGAGACAAGAACGCAACTAGCGGCTTCAAATCGTTGATCGAAAGCACAAGATGATAAATTTACCAAGATCTTTTTATCCACAATGCTAAAATTGGCTTTCACTAAATAGTTCGCTTAAATTTTTTGTATTCCGTTTCCTAAATCTCTAAATTGAACGAATCGAAATATGAAAATGATATTACCGGGATTTGACCAATCTGGGCAGAATAGGTGAAAAACCCTACCGAATTCTGATAGATCAAGCAGTCGTAATTTACTATCCACTAGTTTTCAGACGCAATTTTCGATAAAATAATATTGATAAAACAAAGTAAAAAACGTAAGCAGGTGGTTCGACTGCCTGGTCAATAGCCGAGTGGTACACGTGTTTTACTTCGTTTGACGATTTATGTTCGAAGTGATGGGTGTCGGTGATGTCTCAATCCCTCCCACCAATACGTTCATAAAAATAGGACGTAGTAAAATTAGTAAGCTAACCCTTGATCCTCTCCTTAACTTGTATTTATATTCTTACTCTGACAATACTAAATAAAATACAGATTTAGCTAACAGTCAGCTCTCGTTTTAAAACTAATGTTGCGAAAGAAAAAATGGGTACAAAAGTGACAGTTCTTACGACTATATGAAATTAATCATATTTACCAAAAATAGTAAAAACATAACTAGTTTCACGTTTAAATACATTCTGAGCTCATTCAATTTGTCTTTACTTATTTATTAAGTAATATATTGTTTCATATATAATGTTGTAAGCAGTGGGTAAATACCTAATTATTTTCGTATTAATTAACTAAGTTGTTGCAGTCAAATGATAAACCAGCGAAGTATTTCCATTCCAATTGTCGTTTTCATACGACCATACCTACAGCTAAATAGCATTTATTAAAAACAGCACCGTAATCAGAATATGGGCTGTTAAAAAATCGCAAATAATTCATACAATCACTAACCGAGAAGCAATCAGATACAAGTCCAAGGCATTAAATGATTGGAAGAGCCAAAAACCTTTCTGATTCAATATTAAGCTCATATAACATTCATAAATATAAAATTTAAATAAATTAATAATCAAGACTACAATAAATATTTGATAAGATATGATAAAAAATGATTATTTAATGAAGAATTTCATAGACATAAAATAAATATCAAATCATGTTATTGATTTGAGCCCTTCTGCTTGAAAATTTGCTTGGAAACATAACCCTTAAAGATCTAAAATATGATTTATCAATAACTTATACAGTATTTTCGATGGTTTCGGCGGTAACTTTGTGGAAGTTCATTTAATATAAAATTTAAAATAACTTTGATTATTCCACGTATTGTGTAACTAACTGTGACACGTGTTTCGCCTCTTTCAGAGGCATCTTCAGACTTACTATCGCAAAGTTTGCTTAAGTAATGAGCTTAAGCAAATTACTTAAGCAAACTTTGCGATAGTAAGTCTGAAGATGCCTCTGAAAGAGGCGAAACACGTGTCACAGTTAGTTACACAATACGTGGAATAATCAAAGTTATTTTAAATTTTTTAACTTATACAGTATCAGTAAGAAAACGTTATTATGACCATTTACTTTAATTGCATGTTAGAAATCAATGGTTATTAAAGAATATTTTACATATTTGAGTTATTATTTTGATTTTTTAGATTTTTTCTTCAAACATATAATTGAGCATAATGTTTTTACTAAAAGTCTAACGATTAAGATTTTTGTAGAAAAATAGCTGTGCTTTTAGGAGTTTTAGGACTTATGGTATCAAGAATTGATTTCAAATCGAGCACATTAAATGATTTAAATGCATCGTTTTGACGCGAAAGAATCAGTATTATAAGCAGTGGCGGCTGGCGACAGAGTATTAGGGAGTACAAAAAAAGATTCAACTATTTTTCCGTACTACGGACATTCAAAAATTCATAAGACTGGCACTCCGTTGGCATTGCGAACATTTGAATAGAAAGTCCATGTTATAGAAGTGTTTTAAAATCCAATGAATAGGAAAGAACTCTTGCCAAAATATTTGCATCTTTTTTTGTACTCCCTAATACTCTGTCACCAGCCGCCACTGATTATAAGCTATAATTCATAATCCGCACAATTGATGGAAATAATATCATAAAATCATGCAAAAAATCTAAGAAACATACCGTTTATAAAAGTAAACATTTCGAAAATAATCGGAAACGCATTGATGAAGTGTGTTAAAATTTTTAAAATTACTTGTCGGTCGCCAAATCAATACAAAATGAGACCGATTGCCGGCTTAAAAGCTCATCATTCCAATTGTAAAGTTTTTGTTGAATTATCATATCCTAAATAGTTCAACCCGGCGGCTAAAAATGTCCACGTACAGCCCTGGTAAAATAGAATATACACAACAACTGAAGCGGTTAATTTCATTAACTTGTTATCTTAGTGTATATGTCTCGTTGCAGAGATTTGTTTGATATACCATTTAAGATAATTTCCACTTGCCTTTGTCTGTTATATTTCAGTGAAACACGCTATTGTATCATAAGAATTAATATTTACACCACAGTATGGAAACAGTTTTTGTAGACACTAATTATTATTTCATTTTAATTAATATTTGCATTGTGTTCTGCAAAACGATTCTTGAACTTGTTATCGAATAATTATATGCATATTTTTTTTAATTGTTCATGTTTTAAAACAGTGATGCACAACCTGCCACCCACGGGCTACATGCGGCCCGAAATGAAATTGCATGCGGCCCAGTATGATAAATATCATTCACCTTTATTTATTGAAAAATTTTCATGGAAGATGAAAGAACAATAAAAAGTAACGACAATCACTTTTACCCATGCGGCCCTCAAACAATATGAAAATTGATAAGCGATTTTGAACAAAGCAAATAAATAAAGTCAAAACACGTGCAGTTATTAAACATATTTTGTAATGATATGGATGGGTGTCTCTCATTGTAAGAATTAACAACCGATGCGCGATGAGTGCAAGCAGCCCTGGTCATCATACAATTTTTGGAATAAGTACACAGAGATTAGTTTTATTCATTTAAATACACTGTCTTTCCATAAGAGTATTTATTGACAGCCAATATCTATAAAGTGAAACACATGCAGGTTGAAAAAAAAGTGACATAAATAAAAAATATAATGTCATAAATAGAAAAAGTTATTAATTTTTATCAAAATATAAATAAAAATTATCTTTTGTCGATATAAAACTCATGAAGAGATTTTTTTTCTTAATAATATTTAACAAAAAAAAAACATAAACCGAAATTATGTATGGCAACAAAATAAATGGTCAGAATTAAAATGATGTTTCGGTCAGAATAAAAATGGTTTCCTTGGTCAGAATACAATTCAATATAAGGTCATAAAAGAAATAGTAACGGTCTGAATAAAATTAATGATTGTCAGAATAAAATTATTAAACGGTGGGAATAAAATTATTTAGCGGTCTGAATAAAATTATAAAATGATCAGAATTTGTAACAATTTTGATCTGAAATGGTAAATAAAAACAAAACGTCAGAATAAAAATCGGTAAAGGTTTGGGTTCATATATTTATAATCTCATAATTGCGTGTGTTCTCACCAGAGCACACAGCCATTCCCCTTGGATAGAACTGTATCCATATCCGTGGTTCCAAGAACAATAACGGGCATCCCTTCCCATACTAATTTATATATTGCGCAATATGAACATTATTTCTGATTTTTGCATTTTTGAGAAGCCGATTTGTTGAAATTAAAATTCTGAATTCTCGGTGACTTTCATCATCAAAATTCTCCTCATTTTGATATTTAATTTTTAATATTTAGAAAAAATATAGATTTTGACAGCTGTCAAATTAACGTAAATACTAGTGATTTATTCAATGGCCGCGGTGCTAGTAGTATCTACTGCCCATTGGACCATTTGTCGTATGACATCACTTTGCACCAATAGAAACGCTATTCGATCTCCAAAAAAAATTCTGACAGATGTCAAAATAAATATGTCCAAATACTATTAAATATTACCAATTTCGATTAAATTCTGCCCAATGATATTTAAATTCTGATCAATTTGTTTAAATACTGACCATTCATAATTTATTCTGCCCTCTGTATTCTAACCAATACATTATGACCATTTAATATAAATTCAGACCACTGTAATAAAGATTCTGACCATCTTATTATAAATTCAGACCACAACTGTATTACTATTATGACCGTTAAAATACGAGCCATTATGTATTGACCTATAAATGTTTCTTGTACGCAATCAGCAGGGTTCAATGTACCTAGAGTTTTTATAATCCATTATTTTTTTCTGTCTCTAGGTACGTGTGACACATAAATATATAATAATATGATTAATTGTTAAAACAATAAATGATCGCAAGTTAGGAGATATTTTTTTCATATCTCTTAATGAAAAGAAAAGGTTATTACATACTTAAAACCCAATCTGTCTCTCATTTTGGAAAGCTGCAGGTAAAAATAATGGTGTTCTCCATCAACATAATGTTAAATACAAATAATAATACGGAAAGAAAAATAACAATGTATTTTAATTCTACATAAATTATTTTTAAATATTTGTTGATAGCTATTTCGGCTTACGCCTTCGTCAGAATTTATGTAGAATTAAAATACATTGTTATTTTTCTTTCCGTATTATAATGGAGTTCTACCAAGTAAATGCCTACTCAATCAACAAATAATAATACATAATCAATAGGTTGTCATTTTATAGAAATTTTATGAACTTCTCGAATATCACATGTGCGTTTATTTTTGCCATATCATTTTATTCTTTGAATGACAACATAAAATTCACCGTTTTAGTACCTGTCTCTCCCCTCCGGCAAGAAGTAAATATTTTCGCAAGGGAAGATGTTTCGTGATTCTTCATAGGCGTATTTTCATGAAGATATATAAAATACTTATCAAGTATATGAACATGTATAGAAAAATAACTTGACATGTTGTTATGTTAAGTATTATTTTTAAAGATGCAAAATGAAGAAGTATAAAATGGAATGCTTCACGAATTTGGAAATGGTAAAATTAGAATAAGTCCTGATATGTACCCAATAAATTCCTATCATTCAGTAGGTCTTCACTCTTCAAAGATTATGCATTGAAGGTTACATGTAAACCTCTTCGAGTAAATAACAGGATGAATGTCTGGATGAAAAGTTTGAAATATCATTGTGACCAATTTAAAAATATATTATTATTATTATAAACATGTGTATAAAGTAAAAATAAAAATAATAATACATTTTTAGTACTTTTTCCACACAAAATTTATTTGATCTGGACCGGTTTCGCTCATGGCGAGCATGTAGTTGTTTTACCAATTGTTTGTCATACTTAACTTTTTTGTATAAATATCACTGTTTTATTGTATTCCTTATCAGTTGACAATGCTCGCCATGAGCGAAACCGGTCCTGATCAAATAAATTTTAATACGGAAAGAAAAATAACAATGTATTTTAGTTCTACATAAATTATTTTATATATTTGTTGATAGCTATTTCGGCTTGCGTAAGCCGTATTATAATGGAGTTCTACCAAGTAAATGCCTACTCAATCAATAAATAAATTGTATGTGGAAAAAGTACTAAAAATGTTTTTTTTTTTATTATAATGCCTTTCCACCAAGTATTGACAGTGAACACCTTAAAAATGTGTATAAAGATATATAATAGTTGCAAGATGCAACAATCTTGCATCTGTAACGCTAGCTTGAAAGTATGTTAATTAACATCACTACTGCGCTATGGTGCATGAAAAGGTGTATCGATTGTTTTATAATATATAATGTATACAGAACCCTTTTTGCAAATTCATTGCTTTCACATGGTTTTGATGAATTCCACGGTTATATTGTTGAAATTATTTTTCGATACGTAATTAAAATTGGCGAATTTGTAATAATGTGTGAATATTTAAAGTCTTCCTGAATTTGTACAGTACCTTTTTACCAATTTTTCCAAGTGCAGTCCTTCTTTCATCATTGTTTGGTATAAATGTCTCCGTGTGCATTCAAAATAATTTAAGTATAATCAATATAGAACATCTTTAATATACGGCAGCAATTCACAATTCACATACTGAAACACCGGTTAAAGCCCCTGGTGTATAATTTATTTGATAAAACGTATTAAAAATATACAATAAATGAAGAAAAAAACGTCTATTTCGGGAATGTATTATATATTTGAAACAAATGAAATGTGTTATGCTGTCAGAGACGCGATACACAAAAGTATGTTCCAATTTTAAATATAGTGAGACAGAGACTAAAAAGTGTTACCATTCAATGGTAGTAGCAGTTTACGTATTAAGTAACCAAAACATTTTGATTCAGTCAATTCCACATAAAGTGTAGGGGCAACATTGAACGAGGCATAGAATTGAAATATCGTTTTACGATATTATTATTTTGTATCAGCGATCTGCATGAAGCGTGAAAAGGTGAAGTGTGTATGTTGATGGGGGAAAGGGGGTTACCGGAAATTCAACTTAGAGGCGGAAAAATAAGCGATGCCAACGCGCAAGCCCCCTAAACCGGAAGCTTACACAGGAACATGTGTAGCATTACGCCTAAACGGAGTTTTATGATTACTGGTTAGTCATTATCATCACTAGATGATTTTATACTTCAAATTGAAAACTTTGAAATCTGTATCCGACCATGAAGGCCAAGTAGAAAAGATTGTGTTGAAAAATCTAGCAATATTGCCGTTATTGCCGATCAGAAATCGGGAAAATTAAAATTTTAGCTAAGAAATTGAAATTTTTTATAGATTTATTAATTTATCTACTTATTTGGCACTCGTTTAAATTTGTCGGGCCTATGATCAACCGGTTGCTTTGGATTCGTTCTCGTTGCTTGATGTATTAATTAGAATACTTCACCTCTCCTTAACTGCTCAGCCGTATTAATTAAGTCTAGGTATTGTATTTTTTGATGAATTCTGACGATTTGATTTCGTGTTGAATATTATTTCGATTAATGATTGATAAACATTAAACATTAGCTCTCGTATTTTCTTAGATCAGTGATTTATAATCTATCGGTCGAGTGCTATTTTATTTTGGGTCGTCACATATTTTCAATGACACTTTATTCTTGAGAATAGTATTAATACTCCACATATTTATTAAACAAGTAAATAATGTGTACTACGTATCAGACGGTGTCAATACTAGATTTAATTATCTTACAAATATTACCCGAACAATTTTTGTACGCGATATAATAACGAATGCGTGAACAATAAGTGTATTGGAAACGCTCATCAAGTTTCCTCCATTTCTTTCATCTTATCGATGTTTTGTAATAGTTGTGGTAATTGGTTATAATGTTCTACTAAAGACACTATTTTTATATACTCGTGCTTTTTAAGCCCCATTCGTCTATCCGATAGACTCTATCCTAACCATAATTATATAATGAGACAGCTTCAGTGAATAAATTATAACCAGCACTTATTTAATGAGACGCTTTATATACACATTGTGGGCAGACACGGTTACAAATAAAATATATTTTATCACAAGATAAATGATTTTCTATAAGAAAAGTTGTGTCTTTTTCTTCTAGACTACGTGTCTATGTCAGAAACGCTTCAGTAGACGTCGTCTGTTGACTGGGCAATATAATACTTTACGATGGTGTAATAACAAATACCGCTGCACGTACTCTCGTATAGCCAGCCAGCATCCAGCAGTTCCCCAATCGGGATGCTGGCTGAAAGAAGGATGGGGAGGGAGCGTCGGGGATTTTGGAGACGGGGTGCATGGGGGAGGCGAACACTGGGAAGGAAGTACAGTCAGGAAAGCGGAAAGAACACTCTCTTACAAATTAATACTCGACATACAAACAACTAGATTAGTATAATCACGACCTTAATTGATTACAGGGGCTAAAACGGACGGTAGTTATGTATGCAAATAGATTAGAGTCGGGTCAAAATGATCGATAAGAAGAATCGGAGATGTTATTTCGTAGGGAAAAAAAACTTCTGTAATTTATATTATGAGAATAAAGGGTGGCACTTGGACGCTTGAAAAAAAATATTATAGATATGCAATACAATGTGCTATATTAAAACAACGTCATTTACAATAAATTGGTAGAAGAGTTTGCGACTCATCGCTGGTTTTATAATGGTCATAGCGGACTTTTTCACAATTTTAATATTATTTGTTTATTTGATCTAATTGTTTGAATTTAAATCTATCATAATTGCATTGGCTGAAGTTGTTAAGTTACCAGATTGAACAAATTGTAGTAAATGCACAATGAGTTTGTCTTGTCAGGCAGTTTTCTTTGTCTATATTTTTTTAGGAGCTTTATAGTTTCCTTATACTTCCAGTGGCGGCTGGCGACAGAGTATTAGGGAGTACAAAAAAAGATTCAACTATTTTTCCGTACTACGGACAGCCAAAAATTCATAAGACAGGCACTCCGTTGGTATTGCGAACATCTGAATTGAAAGTCCTTGTTATAGAAGTGTTTTAAAATCCAATGAATAGGAAAGAACTCTTGCCAAAATAGTTGAATCTTTTTTTTGTACTCCTTAATACTCTGTCACCAGCCGCCACTGCATACATTCATTTGTTTTTGATTGCATAATTATCTGAATAAAATAAAATATAGAGGATACAAGCGTTATCGTAAATGCTCAATGTGTCATTTGCCTTTTTCTCACTTCTGCCAGTATGGTGGCAATATGGTGGTAATACAATACATTAACGTTTCGGAAAAGCGTGTTTTTTGAAACGCGCATAGAAACATTCAGTGAAAATTGTAATAATATGTTTCGTGAAAAACCTAAGAATGAGAAAATTGAGTCAGTCGGAACTCTGGATTTCGAATAAAATTTATATGTAATTTCCAACAGAAAGTTGTTGACATTATAATATATATATCAATACTAGTCTTTGTATCAAAATTTATTGAAGAAATAAAGTAGCAAAAGCATTGATATGACTGGTAGTATGAAATTATAATTTATGGTAGTATTGACAAGATATTAAGATAATGGTACTTCTGTAAGTTGCACTGTACTCGAATAATAATACACTCTTTATCTGCGCCGCGTAACGCGCCACCTTTTCCACACAAACGCCCATCTATCGAACTGTCGACTGACAGAATGCTTTTCCACGCGAACGTGTGAAAAGGACAGACGACCCCATCCCCATACTCTAGCGTAGGGGCTGCCCCGCGACAAAAAGAGACAACCTAATACCTCCGGAAATTACTAGCCGGCTATCTTTCATTTTACACCCCAAATTTTCTTATTCCAATTTCCGTTCGAAAGGATTCCGCGCCAAAAGCGTAATGGCGAAAGCGCGAGAAAATCTGCGCGCCAATTTTTCCCGCCACGTTAGAGGTTTGCGTCTACGCTAAGGCGAACTTTTGATTTTCTCCGGCGGATGGTGTCGAAATATTATTATTAAATTTCTCAATGTAGTATAACGCAACCTCAGTCTGTCATTCGAAATGAGTAATTTTGTGATAAGAGGCTATTGGTTCGAGGTCTGGTAAAGGCGAATAATAATATTTCCGTATAAAGCGTCTTCAAATGGGGACGGAGTTACGACAATTCTAGATAGGGGTGGATAAGTAAACACTAAGGCATGATTTGAATGCATGGAGATCACGAGTCATTCCATTTTTTATGTGCGTAATAAAATAACATTTCACACATTCAATTATATGTTTTTGTATATGCATATTATATTTTTGATCATTTTAGACGTCATTCAAGACTAAACAGTAAAATTTAATATACTACAGTGAGGGATGTTAGTTGCCGCATAGATATATTTCACTAGAGTAGTTTATGTATTTGCTTTCTCTCCAGCGTTGTCAAGGAAACGTCAAACATTTATCTGTACTAACCTTTATCAATTAAATCGAAATTTTAAACTTGGATTCAATTTTATTAATGACCTATCACATTATAATAAAAAAAATCGCTCATATTGAAGTAACGAAAGGCGAAATAAACTTGCAACAGTATCACTTTTAAGGTGTTCACTGTCAATAATTAAAATACAAAAGACAATTTTAGGACTTATTCCAAAAAAAAAATATATATTGGATCAGGACCGGTTTCGCTCATGGCGAGCATTATATACTGATAAATAGTTTCAATAGTATAAAAACTAAAAAATTGCACGATATTAATTCATAGTAAATATTGTATCCTTTGGCCAAAATTAAAGTAAATTTAATGACATATACAATAATCATCACAAAACGGTTTCAAGTATGTATTACATTTCAATTGAAAAAGAGTTGATAAATAAACAATTTACTTTGCTACTACTTTACGACTTAATAAATCCTTTCAAATAAATTCTTTAGAAATAAATCTGTTAATAATAGTCCAAATTGATATACGACTCCAATTCAGGGCACTTTAAATATCTTAAATGGCATTGTAGAGTAAAGTTATGTCCACACAAAACAAATTTTAATGGGCCAATATGTGTCAAGGGATAACAATAAAAAATGGCGATCCATTCAATTCTTCGTCTTGCAAATTCTATGTCATCGTTTTCGTGATATTCTGTCCATTCACTCCCAGCTTTTTGTATTTGATTCATGACAACTATATTTTATTTTGTGAAATAGAGATTTAGATAATTTATTGACTCTCGTTTATACGAAAAATATCAAATTCTAAATCCGCATGCTTCTACACAGAATGATTCAAAAATAGTGACACATTTCAATTTTAAACGCTTTCTATTTTCAAAATAACTACGAAAATGACAATATGCAAACCTTATCTTCTCCCCATATAGAGTATAAGGAATAATTAAAAAACTTATCTACACAGTTTTTTACTATAACATCTTATTAATGATAGGGTAAGGAAAGTGCTAAGCTTGTTATTATCAGTACGACGCGTTTTTAGGATTGGAAAATATAGAGAATATTCTGAAATTCTAGACAACCATGCCTTCGATCAGAAATCAAAAAAAAAAATATGAAACTGGCCGAAATAGGATTCAAACTCGTGAACAGCCAACTGAAACAAGCGGCGTCGACCACTCGGCCACGAACTCAGCTTATATCAAGAGCACACTTTATATAAAGTATTTTTATGTTGGCTAAGTTTTATACAACTATTCCTTTCACCCTAACAGTAATGGCTTGATATTCAATAATAACGGAAATAAGATGTTTCTTTTATGCTGTGCGACTTGTTTTTGATGTCTTTAAACACTAACTTGTTTTGGAACCTTCTTACCAAAATCGTTGGACTTACAGAAAAAAACGAGCCAATAAATAACAGCACTCAGTATTCCCGAGAAAAAGTATCGTTTATTTTTTCTTTCTCTATAAGTTTAACCTCTAGTTTCGGTTAGTTTAATGTTCAATAACATATATGTTACCATACCATGATACTTTAGCCTATTGTTGGTTCAATAAAAAATGGTTGACTGTAAAGTCGGTTTACGGACGATAGTTTAACGTGACAACGTCATAAGAAAACATTGATGAAATGATTGCATACTTTTATGAATAAAATGGAATCATTTTTATTGAATTATCATTATTTTGTATGGATACGAAGAAGGAGTGAGGGTACTGTAGGTGTATAAGTGTAGGTACTGTAGGTGTATAAGTTGTGTGCTGCCGCTGTCTCTTTTCTACTCAGACGCATCGACCAATCGAGTGGAAGAGAGATAGATGCGGCACAATCCGAACGGTAGGCCGATCGTGCCTCTCTATCGCTTATCCGCGCTCTCGCTCGCACGCTTGCCTTCAGCGTAACGCGACAAACGGGACAATGAGTCATGTTTTTTCATGCGTGCAGCGGGCGTTCATCGATTTATAAGACGTTGTCACGTCAAAAAAACTATGCCCGGTCCGTGGTGCAGTGTTCAACGTCGTTGGCTACCGTTTCAGACTGCCCGGGTTCGATTCCCGGTACGAGCAGATTAAGTACGACACTTTTTAGGCAATAAATCGATTCTGCTCAGAGCCAATGGGTGCATTTGTTGTTCAAAATCCCTTCTCACCTTTCCGATCCTGAAGAACGACGCATAGTGAGAGCTATTAGCTAAACACTAGTCCTGTCCTAGTCCTCGTATATTTTCCATCCCTGCCCTCTTCGTAGAAGAGAGGTTGAGCAACTGAGTAACAAACAGTTCTCGTAGTAAACATACGTTGAGATAATCTCGAGCTAAGTAAGGAGTCCATATGCTCCAAGTTGGGAACATGGTAAAAAAATAATATATATTGAGGTGTACTTACATATATTTCTGGTACACCCTGTAAACACAACAGTTAATAACAAAAGTATTTATTTCATTCATAAAAATCTTGTTAACAAATAAAAAGAAATATTTAAAAACGAGCGCATTGAAAAATGATGCGACTATTAAAATACCAAAAGACATTTTTCATATTACAAAAGATGATATTCGTGATTTTTTTCGCCAGGAAAAAAATCTATCTGTGGCTCCATGGTGTCTGGAAGGAACCTTTTTATTTATCATAGAAGATTTTGAATATTGACTCTTGCTGTATTTTTAAAACGTGCAAAGATATTAATCAATATTTTATTATCATTTATGAAAGGTGTCTTTACTAAACGAGATTTTCTACATAAGGTTATTTGAAAATTTACATTTATTATTAATTGATTCTTTAAACCTTTTGACAGCCAGATAAAAATTCTAAGTATATCGCTAAGGGTTCAAAAATTTAATACAGTACACAAAATATCAGTGAAATTATCACTTTTTACTGTCGATTCTTGTAGAAAAATCAGTATGTATGTTTATTCAATATTCAAAACAATGAAATCCATTATTTTTGTACGAATTCCTTAACAAACGAAACAGTGTCAAACCGATTTAACTGTCTTTCTTAAAGTAACCGTTTTATGTATGTATATAAATGAGTTTTTTCCCCTCTGTAACTACTCTAGCAGTTTACTCAATTCATATAATATCACCGTATCAAAAAAAAGTTTTTATTAATTGATTTCTGTAGAATCTTTTAACCACCTCCATCATCCGAAAATATATCACTGATGTATTCTAAAAAATATTGTAGTGTAGTGTCATTAAATATTTAACGTCACCCTGCCATAGAAAGCGCGTATTGTAATATAGTACATAAAACTGATCTCAAACAATCGTTTTTACTTCATATTAATCATATTATTTCCCCGAAAGCTACATCTTTTCATGCATGCAAAAAAGATAAGAATAATTCGGTGCATTGTTGGCTGAGTTGAATGGGTGTTGGCTCGGTGAATGGAGGAGTCCGGGTTCTGGGACGCCAAATGACGTGGAAATCGATTGCTCATTGAGTATAGGTTGTCCTTAATGGACCCCGAGTCTTTTGATGCTTTACCATCACTGCCGATGATTAAGTTCTCATATTTTGAAACATATTAGCTTCATAAAAGATGTTGTGCTCGATGACTTTATATGGATTGTGGATTTTACAGGAGTGTTGAATATTTGAATAGTAAATAAATATGTGCTTTAAAAAATAATATATTTTTGGTGTTTTATTTAAGTGAAACCCCGATTCTACGTTTTTCAAGGGACCGTTAAAAATAAACGATTAATGCGGGAAACGGTGAATGCGGGAAAGTTTTAAATGTGAACTAAATGCCGGGACTATAAAAAATGAACGCACCACGCGGGAAAACGTATAATTCGAGAACGTAAAATCGGGGTTCCACTGTATTGAAATATGGTCAATCTTCTATTGAAGAAGATTCTTGCAATTGCATTAATATTATTGACAATTTCGATTATCAATTAAAAATAATATGACTGAATTCACTCTATTCATTTTTTCTATTGTAAAATAGTTGTAAAATAGAAATAGTTGGATGAAACAAATGCAAATTGAAATTTTAAATGGTGCAAGTTTTTGACTCGGTGGAATTTATAATTAGTATTCATTGAGATTTATTTCATTCTTGATAAGCCAATCAACGGTACGTGTTTTTTAGCAAATCGAAGCTCAATTTCTTTCTACTGATAACGTTTTAAAAATTTTAATTAATATATTCAAACTGCATCTATCATACTTTAAGTTTTAATTTTTCACTTTTAATGTGCTGACTGTCACTTCTTGATGGAAAGGCATTATTTTAAATAACTACAATCCTTTTTTTAGCACTAATTCTACATATATATACTGAGGAACATCAAAACTAGTTTCACTCATCGCGAGAATTATCAACTGTTATTTTTGTGAGCGGAGGAATAAAAAAAGTTCTCAAAACTTTAATTAAGCTTAACTCAATGATAGTTAGTTGCGTATTCTAGTGCGCTATTCTGAAGTGTCTGAATTGTAAATACGTTAACTATGATTGGGATTTTAAATGGCTATATTATTATAAGCTGTCAATATATTTTTTTACTCACACTAAAAATCAATGTTATAAAATAAATAAATATAAAATTCTAATCTTAGCGTAACGGACCCAGCTTGGTTACGCCACCAATCCGTATAATATTTGTTAAAGGTGCAAAATATGATATGTAATAAATTATCGTTTAGCTCAAAATGCGCCTCGATTCATTTTTTTCTCACAAGTGGGTGGCTTCTATAGTCTGTCATATAAATTTACAATACTATAGGTATAAAATTTCTTTGTTCACTCTAAAGATATACTATCGCGTGTTACTTATGTACATATCTATGGACTTCTACACAAAGTCGATTGCTTTGATTCCAAATCAAGCCAATATTTTTACGACATGAAAATAATCAAAAATACAGAAATAAAACTGTGTTTTAGACGTAAATGTCAATGTTTACTGGCAGTAAAATGGTAATAAAATGATTGTTACCAGTTTTATGGCTATAAATATTTACGTCAGATTTAAATTTTGTAAAAACGATAACATCTGAAAAACATCTGAAATTTATTGCCAGTAAAAATCTTATTTAAAAAAAATGATAATTTGTATTATTTGGAGATTTTTTTTTTATTGAAGACATGTTTTTTTCTGTTCGTATGAAATAAACAATAAAAAAAACTAGTAGTTTTAAATCAAGGCTGCTGCATCAGTAACTTTGTCAGTCAAGTCAAATGTTTAGTATGATGTGTAAAGCTGTGAGATTTGAGTAAATCAATATATTTAATTTACATTATTAATAAACCTTTGTTTCTAAGTAGCTTTAAGTATTTTATTGCATTTATGACTACTTAGCAAAGCGGAGGTAGAAATATTACAGATATCCAAAATCGATTGAAAATATGAATTTAAATAGCAATTGAATATTGTAAATAAATGCCTAAAATTCACGGCAGACAAATTTTCGGTATATATTTTTCCGAAAATAACTAAACATTGGTAATTCTTGCAGATAATTTTGTCTGTGAAAAGAATTTCAAGCTTTGTTTGCTAAGGATTAGTTATTCGCACATTGCTAGGAAACTTCGTTCGAAACGCGTTCAAGTTCTTTAGTAAAATACTAGATGTTAATTTTTTCAATAATATATTTGAGAAGTCTCACTTCTCTAATCAACTGAATCTCAATAAACTCAGTTGAATGTGCTCGCGATGAGCGACACCGGTCCTGATCTTAATAAATGTAATGTGAAATAAGCAAAAAAGTGTGTTGTTCTCATTACGTTGATTCCGTTCATGAAAACACGCAAAATTTTACCGGGTAACAAATTTAGATTATTTCTCTTTTTCACTTAAGTATAGCGTATTTGATAAATATGTTGTCACCAATGTTTAAGCTTTGCGGTCAGTGTATCCAAATAGCATTCGTAAAAATCATTTCTCAGTGATCACTCGAGTGTAAATAAATACTCGGTATTTATAACACAGTTCCAGTCAATGATACAAATAGACCCTTTCAATCACAATTGCTGGTCACACGTTTTCCATTCATCCCCATTTACTTGGACTACATTTTGTTCGCGGGGATATTTATGAAGTAGTCTCTAAGTCTACCAATGTTATTGTGCGTCAGACCAAAACGTGATAAATCAATTCTTCACTCTGCCAATGAATCTCATTGTTGCCGAAAGCCCGTCCGATACTATTTTTCACTGTGCTAATATTTTGATAAATGGTGGTCACTCTATTGTTGCGCGGGCGATATACTGTGGTAACATTATTCAAGTATTCCTGCGAAAATGATTTTGTGGAAAATATTTTGCAGCATTCAATGAAATGGTGCGAATATATCTATTGCTCTGTTGAGCGTAGTTATTCTCTCAGCGAATTCAATTTTTATAACCAATTTGGTAATCCAATGTATAAAAATCAATATTTGTTTGTTTGTTGTCTATGCGCTGCCATTCCGTTCATCCAATGGCAATGAAACTTGGAAAAACTTTTTGCTTGCACTTTCGCGGATGTTTTTAGCAAAGTAAAATAAGCTTACAGTGGGTCTTTTATATAAAAATCAATGCTTTTTCAAATTGTATGCGCTGACAGACCGTTCATTTTGACAACTTATTGTTGCACTAGCGCAAAGGTTATAGGCATAGTACAATTAACTTTCAGTATGTGGCGCGTGTGTCGTACCATATACAATCGGCAAAAGACAAACAGCAAATGTCAAACGGCAAATGTCACCGATACCGACAAATGTTAGTGAAATTAAATCGAAATTATTTATCTAAAATACTGTGCATCCGAAAGCACGTCAATAAACACAAACACTTTCTTTCTTTGAGTGGTATTGCAACACTTGACGGGTAACGGCTAGTATATAATATAATACAAACCAGAACCAAATGTATTAGATAATAATCGCATAGCTCTATATTATTAATGTTCAATAAAGGCAAATAAGTGTGCAAAACAACATTTGGAAAAAAATTTAATGGTTCTTTTCATATCCGCTACCTATTTGTATCATATGGCCATCACACTGTGTCCCCAAGACTATCTGTCACCCGTCAACCTCCTTGCTTACTCCCAAGTCACCCCGGTAGCTCCGCTAAGTACACTAAAAATAATGCTTTGACACCAAAACTTATTTCCATAGTTTAAGATTTTTTTTTTACAAAATATTTTTAGACGAATGAATGAGAATTTAGTTAAACGTGTATGTTTATTTACCTAAATATAAAGAATTTAAGATAAATTTATGATTCCCGATAGTTGCCTATCTACTTGTTAGAAATTATAGACATTTTAAATATTAATAATAATAAGATATCATTCATGTATCAATTGTTGTGTATGGTCTTTCCCAGTTTAATATAAATAACCTAGTTTGTTTTTAAAATTTTTAGTCAGTTGAACAATAGAACTAAAAAAACGTTTTTTGGGAATTCAAGTCTTGTCGATAGGACTAGAATATAAAAATATTCCATATACCTTTGGATCGGTTCATTGAACAACAATAATTTGAATAATTGTGATAATGATACTTTCGACTATAAACTATATGTTAAAAATCGTTGGAATTTTTAGGGCAAACCTTGCAATGATACCGCCCAATTTTATTCAAATATTACGTTTCTAAGCACACAGTTCTTTGGTCAAGAAAACAAGTTGTGTTAATTATCACTATGTCGATACCAGTGGCCCGGTCGAGTGAGTCTCCAATTATTGCTGAATGGAAATTGGTTTTAAGTATTTTGTTTTCATTAGAGCAATTAACAAAAATAAACATTTAATATGTTTAGGCATTAGCATTATTTAACAGCGCGGCGAACAGTAGCGAGAAAAAATAATGAATATAGTCGTTAGTTCACATCCATTCTATCGGATTTATTACTGATCAAATTTTATCATTAAAATGGTCGACTGGTTCTCATACTATATTATAAAAAAACACCCAACAGGTGCAGCAAATAAATTTACCTGAATTGAAATGATCCCACTATTTGCAAGGTCTGGTTAGTCGACATATTCTTCGTCAGACGCACTGTTCATGGGATCGAATCCATGAACATTTAAAAATATTCTTTTAATCGATATTTTTGTATGCATGTAATATTTGATATCTGTCTCACGTATTAGCAACCAGTTAACTAGAAAATCGACTTTATTACAAGCTTAAAAAAAATTCAGATGTTTTATTAGTAGTTCATATTCTCCACATTGGAAGCACATCTATGTTTGAAAAGAAAATGATTTGTAAAAAGATGTATTTCATAATACCGAAATGTTGTCTATGGTACTATACGTTGTCCGCTGTATTCAGGCGAGAAGTCGATCTTACTTGGCTTGACACGTCCCCTCCACATATATATTTTAATGGTCGATGTTACTCGTTTTAGACTGAACAAAATAGTTCATATTTGGTATGAGGTTCACTCAATTAAATTACTTTCAAGCCCCTTAATGATATTATGTCTTTGTTATAGCAATATCATCAAATGTCACTGTTTTGGAATAACTGCATCTCAAATTATTCGAAAACAACTTGTTTTATTATATGGCAATATAATATATGTTGGCATTATTGATAAGGAATTTTATAATCTGTCTATGAATTTTGATGCGCAGTATGACTGAAATCTATAAGCGCCACCGAAACCGGATTTGCTAATAAAAATTATTAACTATTTGGAATAAAAACAGTATTTTTGATAAACATCATCAGTGTAAAATTTCACTCACAAAGAATTGCTGCATTTTATATTTTATTTACGTAAGACATTTTTGTAAATTCATTTTTTTTTTTCAATCAGAGTATCTTACCAGACATGAGAAAATTTAGTCAGAGTGGAGAAGGTTAAGAAGATGCTTCTATGTGACAATAATACTGTTATTGTTACGACTCTTGTCCTAAATATCAATGCATATTTTTTTCCATACTCCCATGCAAAAGGAAGAGAGTCAAAATTGACAGCTACCACGGGCTTCGCGTTTAGTTTTGTATCACAAATATTCATTCGTTATTTATTTTATGATATTTTGTATGTTATTTAATCGAAATCCTCAAAAAGTCGCATGCATTAACACAATTGTTTTTAAACCCTTATATAAAATGCTACAAAAATCGAGTTCGGATGCTCTAAAATAATTGTAAAAGAAGGCATGTTTTTCTAAGATTCGTTTTTGATGAAACGTTTTTAGTGTTTGGGTATGTGAAATTTAAGAATCACTGGAGCAGTCACAGCTTCTTACATAAGCGCTATAATTGTAGGCCATTCGGGCAGGATGCTTCAACTTTTAAATTAGATAGCACTCCATTAGTCAATTAATTACAGATTGTTATCTATGTAACATCTCTACAGACATTCCGAATACAGGTAAAGCAGACAAAATCAGCACGTTATAAAAATGTTTAATTCGGATACTTATAATTTTTGTAACTCCACTTTCAATATACTAAAAACATGCAGCCAATTAAATACTTAAATATTTATATGCCAGGCCCTGTAGTCTAGTGGCAAGAGCTTTGTCCTAGCGATCAGGGGACCCGGGTTCAATTCCCGGCAAGGTCAGATTTTTTCAATTGAAAAAAGTTATCTTGGGCTGGGTGTATGTTATTTATCGTTGATTTTGTGTACAACTGATTCATTATTTATCATCGAGTTAATCTCGTATGACACTCACGACTAAGAATATTTGGCGCATTGGCGTAAGCGCCGTAAGCTGTAATGCCAAATATTTTTTTATTTTTAAAAAAAATTAAAAATATGTTTTAATAGCAGAATATTAAAAAAAATCAGCCATCTTAAATAATTTACCATTTAAATTTTGGCAAGTTATTCCGAATGTGTTCAATCACATAAGATCGGGACCGGTTGCGCTCATCATCAAAAATTGTGTTTTATTTATATAAATATGTTGCTTAACGTCAACATAAAAGTCACCCATGATTTTAAATATTAGCTTGAAAAAAAACAGTTTGATTTTGTCTTTGCCGGGATTTGAACCCATATCCATCTCACAGCTTTTCCAACTAGGCTATATAATTTTCGGCCTCGAACGTTTAGTGACATGAGCCATAGTTATATTTAGCACCTGAATAGTTGAAGCTTATTCAGTTGTATTTCAGTTTTTTAGAGATATAAATGATCGACAAATTCAATACACTTTCACATTCTTTTTGTGTCACAACATTTTTTAATTAAATAATGCTTATATTAATTGATACATTTTTAAATTGAATACAGGTATTTATATACCCACTAAGAAGAAGAGACCGACTGATCAAAGACCATAATATTGATTAAGTTCAGGGCTGAGGAGACTCTTTATACTCGAAGATAGCATTATTTTAGCTGAAACTCAATAACTCAATAACGCATTCAAAGTAAGTATTGTAAATAACAATTTAAAAAATAGTATAATGTAAAAAATTGTTTCAATTAATGTTTAGAGTTGTATTTGAATAATATCATTAGCCCTAAATATTATGTACATATATATTTATGACTTACATATCTTTTATTTTAATTGATTTTGACAGTGCTTGTAAATCTTTCCGTACATTTAAAAGAGAGTACATTAGTCTCAAAATTTGTTTACCAGTTGAAATCGTTCTGATTTTGCAGATAATATTCAATACAAACAATGGTTTCAACCGTTTTACTATACATTTTATCATTCAGTTGTAAAAGCACATATAGTGAAGAAACTTTAGATCGCAGTATTAATAACAAGGTAAAATTCTAAATGTCATATTTTGTTAGAAAATATTATGTTGGGAAAACAGTGTTTTGGTTGATGCTAGTAGTATTGGTAATGAATAACATCCAATAGCAAAAGCTTATCAATCTTTAATTTAAATAAAGCCTTTTAAATGTATCAATCGACGACCGAGATGATAATATCACAAATTTGGACGGAAATTTTCCGATTGCAATGCACGTCATTTATGAATTAAACTTGATAAACAAAGCAAGCGAATTTATTTAGTAAGCTGTAAGCTGCCATGGCGATAATGTAATGGGTCGGTAGTGAAAGATAGCGATAGCAGTGAAATGGTTAATAACGAAAACGTTTCAACGGCATTGCTCTTAAAGTTGAATACCATCTTTATGGTATAAAAAAACCAGTGTCACTATAAAACAGAAGCCAAAACACGTCGTGTTGAAAAATTGGTTTTGAACTGACCGACTGCAGGGGCGAAATGGTGTAAGATATTCAATATTGACATCCGATGAATAAAATGACAGCGCACTGGCAGATTAAGGGTCGTTGAAGTTTTTTAAACTAATTTTGATAAGCAATAAATGAAAAAACATGGCGTGACAATATTAATCGTTATCGTAAATGCAACCTGGACCATTTACACCATTGTCACCAATAACATTATTTTAATTACCTGTTGAATGCCTATAGATCAAAATATATTTTTTTCAACCATGTTGAGCCCTATTGTGGAAAATCTGGGCACCTAAATACACCCGACAAAACAAACTAAATTAATCTTTCATGTCATTTTTTTCTTACTATCTGCAAATAAAAAGGTGAAAGTTATTCACTTACAACTTCCTAGGTAAAAAAAGCAACGCATAGGAACAAGTGTTTTATAAAATGGGCTATGCACATATATGTAATCAATTTGGGCACATACAATGGTTAATGTTGAACAAAAAATTTGTAATTATGAAATTATGTATTGAAGAGTGACCGATCCGGACCTAAGCTGGTCCTCAGTTTAGCTCATTAGTAGGTATCCTGTGCCTAATTGGCCCCGAGATACCTGTTTCAGAGTTGCGACATTAATTCACCCGCTACCAAATTGACAGCCGCCCAAAACGATCTATGTCCACGTTGTTCAAACTCCGCGCTAATGGACCTAAAACACGGAAACTGTGGATAACTTTACGAGTTTGATGATATCCTTTATTTTTGCAAAACGTTTCATATTGAAATCGGACTATTGTCACATTTTAGTAATCAGATAATTACAATATACAATTATGTACATATATTTAATTGACGGTGAGAATGACTTAATATAGATTCAAAAAAGTTTTAATTTGTTTGCGATGTAAATATGTAATTTCAATATATATATTATTTAAAAAGTTCCGCTTATATTAATTATTCAACATTTATCATTGTTAAGTAACTTTTTCCAATTATTTAATCGAGGAAGCATAAAAAGAATAGTTATGAATGTATTTGAATT
This sequence comes from Himalopsyche kuldschensis, assembly GCA_028554975.1. Classification (NCBI taxonomy): domain Eukaryota; kingdom Metazoa; phylum Arthropoda; class Insecta; order Trichoptera; family Rhyacophilidae; genus Himalopsyche; species Himalopsyche kuldschensis. The sequence goes on along the minus strand of JAHFWI010000058.1, from coordinate 2,265,898 downwards.
GCTTAAATTTAGATTGTCTCTATAAAAGAATTTGATACCTGCTTTAATTTAACGCTTTGGAGTATTAATTATCTATAATTATTTAAGAGACAAACAAAACAAAAACTGATTTAATTTCTCGATGCATCTGTTATCTATCTGTATTATATAAAATAAGTTATAAGTTGTGGTGAAATACAAAACCATTTCACATTGTCCATCATATAAGATGGTCGCCATGTTTTGTGCTTTTAACATATTTGTAGCTGTCAAGTGATATGTATCGATATGCGATACAAATATGATTAGGCATTTTCAAATTATTATCAAGAAGACGAGCATGTTAACCGAAAGAATGTCAGAGTCGTTATTTTTACAACCTTTGTCAAACTAACATATATTTCGTCACATTCCCTTTTCTATCTGCTAAGAATTGACTCCATTTGTAAAAAAAAACAACCAAAAAAACCTTTTCCCGACGATATAACTAATTGGAACAATAAATTGCAACGAATACGAGTTGCCACTTCCCCGCGAACGACACAAAAGGTTTTATCATCTAAAAAACTAGCCCCGAGAATGGCCGAAAACCTTTTCCCGTTCAGACAAATTTCCCGCTTAAAATAAACGTCAGATCGAATCAAAATGGTCAACGTTCCAAATTCAAGTTAGGCTGTTGTGTCCGCGGAAGGAATAAGCGCTCGTTTAAATGCCATTCCCAAAAAGTTTGATCGGTAAAACGTGAACTTTTGATTACGCCGCGAACGATAATGGGTTCTTTTTATACTGACCATAAAGCCGTTTATCGCTCTGCACTGACGCATAATTTCGTGCATGATTGTAATTTGGAGAAAAACCATGGAACACTGCGGTAAACAAAGAAGAATAAACCCAATACTCTTTATTCAGAAAGATTGTTTTTCTTTGTTTTATTATACAATGTAATAAAACGTTCTGAATTCGAGACGCTACCATATTCAGGTAGCCATTTTAATGGCCTTACGACTGTCATCCGATGAAAACCTTTTTTGTTTCAATTCAACTATTGGGGGTTTTGTTTTAGTTGTAGTATTTTATTTATATCTAAAGGAAGCCATGATTCCTACCAGTGTTAGTTATTTTATTGATGTGTAGATTTTGATAGAAATTCAGTAGAAATGCAATAAATTAGATCACGAATTTACATGTTTTAATAGGGTAGAAGCTATGAGCGGCTCGTATAAACCTACTGTTTTAATGATTTTGTCACTAACAGTCTGCGTTATAGGGAAATATTTTCTATTTAAAATATACTAACAACCACCCACCCGTATTGGCATCATTTGAATACACCTACTTATTTATTCAGTTTTTTTCGTATCTCAGAAAAAGCAAATTATGGTATATTATTTTATGTTAGCGACAGCCAAAAAAAGTAAATCGACATAATTATTTCGCTAAGTTAAATTAAAAATCTCGATTGACATAAAAAATAATCATCGAGCTGTGCTTTTCCTATAAAATACTATAGTTGATTTTTTTTCACACATTCAGAAACGAATTCTATTAAAAATTTTACAAGGTCGTGGTGTAGTGGTCAACGTTGTTGGCTTCCGTGACGGACCACCCTGGTTCGAGTCCCGGTCCGAGAAGATGTTTTTCAGTCGATAAATCGATTCTGTTCGAAGGAAATGGGTGTTTGTGTTGTTAAAAATGCCTTCCCACCTTTCCAATCCTAAAAAGCGGAGAACTTAGCGAGAGCGATTAGCTAACCACTAGTCTTGCCCTAGTCCTCGTATCCTTTCAATCCTTACTCTCTTCGAAAAAAAACAGGTTAAGCAACGGAGAGACAAACAACTCGTAGAAAATAAAAGTTGACAGTGGACATGGTAAAAAAATATGTACAAATTGAGGGTGTGTTCAAATGTCTCACACTCACCTTAAATGTAGATTTGATACCTATACTTACTACGGCAGTAAGTGCACATTTAATTGAAAAGTCATAACCTTATTGCGTAATACAGCCTCTTCTTTTAAGTACTGTCGGAACTATTAGAAAGTAATTCGTTCCCACGACAAAAATTATCAAAAGATAACAGCAACTTCCTAGTCGTCTTGTATACAGACATTTCGAAAGAAACAAGATTAACTAATCGCTAATTTAGAAAATTAATTATACTCAGTTTTGATTTCATAAACAGGATCGTAAATTATATGGAATGACTTAATTAAATGAAATGCCTTCTTTACCTAACCACCTAGAAGAATTCTTTTTCATTTTTTATGGAATCAAGCGACACACCTTACAATATTAAATTTAATGTCGGCTAGTAGCTGGCTGATTTTCAATCGAATGAAACGAACCCATTCAAATGATAAATATAATCGACTTTCATTTGTTTCAAGAAGTTTTTTATAACATTAAGGATTTCGAGGGAGAGTGCAATATCGAATTTGAATTTTGTACTTTTCCATGAGTTTTGTCGCTAACGACCCGGGTTTCGCTTTTCGGCATCTTCAGGCATTTCAAGTGCACGGATGTACTTGAACTGACACATAGTAAATTCATTGAGTCTAGAATTTTTAGAAATAAATAAAACTCTTATATTATTAAATAATATTCTTAATAGGACAGGTTGCTCGCCATTACTTACATTGTTTCCATTTAATAGAGTAATCATTATCCTATCTGATTGATTGAAGCTCATTACTTTATAAGTTTGTAATGTTTAACGTCATTAGAAATATGTTTATTTGTTTGCTTTGTTTCGATTCTATAACCCCCTCTCTTACTTCCCTTATAAGGGAAAATTCCAATCTGATTGATTGCAGACTCATAAGTATCATTATCTGATTGCATTGTTTCGATTCTATCACCCCTTCCTTGTTTCCATTAGGAAGAAAAAAACCCGAAATCCATTTCATAATTTAAAATGTTAGAATCAATCTTGCCTCATTACTTAAGCAAAATTTGCGATACTAAGTCTGAAGATACCTCTGAAAGAGACGAAACACGTGTCACAGTTAGTAGCACAATACGTGGAATAATCAAAGTTATTCTAAATTTTATATCATTGAAACTTGTTTACATTCAATTTTCGCTAATTTACATTTTAATAGCAATTTAACTTAGTGATCTAGTTCTATTATTGAATATAAACGATGAAAACTGTTTACTACGCGTCAGTTAAAGTACATCCGTACACTTGAAATGCCTGAAGATGTTTGAACAAACTGAATGTATGTGCCATAGATCCAAAGAAATCAATCGGTCGCATGTTCTCATGTTTGCAAATTTTCGGAAATGTCATTTGGAGAACTGAAACTTTGGCCCACAGTGCTGTTATAAACATTGCAGAAGGTATGCGGTAAATCATAATATACCTACCCTGTATACACCCGTATATATACCCTATACATATTTTACCGTATCGTAGGAATAAAGGAAAATTAACAAGAATGAAAGAAATTTTGGATAAACACGGTGAAAAAATAGCAAACTATTTTAGTTCTTAAAAAAATTTTGCAGAACTAAAACTGTAGGTCTGTATTTAAGCTCTACAACTTTTTGTGAGAATTTAAATACACAGCCTTTTTTCATCGTGTTATAAAGGAGTTCTAATAATAAAATATCAATTAAATCAATCAATTTATGATAAAGGTTAATATGATCTCTACAATTACTACTCAACGCTCAATATGCAAGATAAACAATAGAAATTGAATGATGGCTACGCCAAAATTAACAAAGTACTTGCAATATTATTTACCGCTGGTAATATTTTTTATTTTTGCCTGTTCGTAGAATATGTTGATTTAAACTGTGGGTATACGGATAAATATTTTGTGTACCCTCTACTCCAGCACTGATTGACCTTACTCCATAATAGAATAAAAAGTAGTAAATATGTTTTGTCACAATTATCCCGCACGTTCTTTATGTTCACAACAACAATTATTAACACCCAATTACATGTAAAATGTACCTAATCGTTGGTTATGCAAAATAATAAGAAATATTTGATTTCAAAAACGGCTTTTTATGTGGAAACGTGATAAAAATCTCATGAAAGAGAGGTAAGTACCTCGTTTAATTTAATTCACGGAAGGTGGCTAGATGCATAAATTTAGTTAGACTCCGATGCCACTGAAAAAGATTAAAAAACGACATCGTAATGAGATGGCTTTTAGGTGTTACCGGCGCCTTTTTTTATATATGTTTTATATTTGTATATGGTTTGCATCAGATATAATGTAGCTCATTGGGAATTGATATTATATTATACTAGTATTGCTACCCGGCGTCGCTCGAACTAAGCGACCAATAATTATTTAATGTTATATCATTCGACATAATTATATCACAAAATATAACATCCAAAATAGAGTTAAAATAAAATCACAAACTTTATTTAATTTGATGACAGCCCCATTCTCGCCAATTAAAATGTCCAAATTCAAGGAAAAAATCTAATTTGCTGTCAAAGAAATGTCAAATAATACCTTAACGTAAATAATAAACATTATTATATTAATAAAAGCCGGGAAAAAGTTGGTATAAGATTTTGTTTAAGTTAGGAATGATTGTAATTTTTCCGTTTGATTATTTACGAACAAAATAAGTGTACAAGCAATCGTTTATATATGATTGAAACTGTAGAACAAACACCCAAAGTGGATCAGTGGTTGTCACCAGTGTTTTCTTATGTACCTATATCGCTCATGATAAATAATAGGGTTCAACTGTCCATTTACATCGAATCGTTCACTCATATGTATGTTTAATTGGATGAAATTTTGTTCTGACCATCTCAGCGTAACTGAAAGATATTAAAACCATCGACGTACATATGATTTAAATTTTGATTTGGAAAATCTAAACTCCAATATTTAGACTTATTTATTCGTTATTTTATCATCGAAGGGGAGCCAAATAATATTAACAAAACGTTAAGTAAGAAAATAGAAAGCTCTACAATCAATGAAAATATTTTTCCTTATATACTTGTGTGAAAGGCGTAAATTGTCGAATTATTTTTTAAAAGTAAAAAGTTGTAAATATTTAAAATAAAAAAACGTCCGAGTCCGTTTTTGAAGGGTTAGTCAACACATTAAGTACCACTACAGCGTTACAATTAATATCTCTTTGAAAATCAAAAAACAAACGTAATTCCGTTCCACGCCCACGAAAAGACTCGCAAATACTTTTGCACTTGAATGAAGTCAGTTGCAATTCTTCTTTCACGCGAACAACTTGTGCAGGGATGAACTTCGAATATATTTGCCATTAGTCCATTGGCAATAAGTACAAGATAGTCAATAGCACGCCGATACGTATCTTTCACTGGCACAATATTTAAAAAAAATTATCAAAAGTTTCAGCTAAAGACAATGGCATATTTTACAGTACGTCGTTCGAAGTCATGTGATACTCTTTATTTGAATTCCGAAAGGCAAACTAATTTTTATGATAAGGGAAATTTTATTTCCTGCATGAATTTTGATCCAGGGTGTATACGAAGTCTAATGTATCTCATATTTTACCCATTTCTTGAGCAATGGGACGAATAGTGTGTAACAAAACATCTCGTCTCACACCTTATCTCAGAATCCAGTTGACAATCAAATAACCAATCTTTAAATAATCATTTAGCGACTCTTTTATAATTATATCCTACACGACACGAGCAAGATTTTTCTGTGTATTAAGAAATCGTAATGAATCTCATTATATATAAAAAAATATACATTATAGCTAATTATCAATGCGCAACATACTTAAAATCCCTCGAGGAGAATTTATTACGAAGTCACTCAAGAATTATTCATGGATAAAATATATCATAAATGACCACGCCCAAGATCCGAGATCTATGATTAATTCGATCGTTAAGCAGACCTGCGTTCGCTAGACAACTAATGTCGATGTGTTATTTGTTACAGAAATGGAAAACGGTGGACTGATTAAGACCACAGCCAGATTATGTCAGTGTTATCGGCAGTCTGGTGATTGAATTGAGACCATGGATATACACAAAGAAATTCTGTCAAGAACTGCTCATAGTGATCGCAAATTTTGTAAAATGAAAACGGATCATGGAATACGTGATAATTATTTCCAGCTGATACGACCGTTTACATCTGTTATGTAGTTCCCTATATGGAGTGTAGAAATTACTTCAACTTTTGATATGGGCGTAATTGAAACGGGGTCCACCCCTGCTCCGCTTTATCCAGCATTCGAATCGAACAGGGCGGCAACCCATCCGACCGGTATGCATATTAATAGCTTTCGATTCTACGAACTTAATTTCACAAATTGCTCGATGCTACCGGGCTGCGCCGGGGCTCAACACGCATCCTATAGTAGCTGGTCGAAACGTAACCTCAAAAATTAAAATACTTGGTGAGGCGGATGGCGGACGAACAACCAGTCTGGCCAAGATAGCAGGCAATTAAAATACGGGGGACGTACATTGAATTTTAATCTGCGGAATTGGCAGCGGGCCTTTATATTGTTTGAAATGAATCGTCCACAATAGATTGCACATTGGTTATAATACCCTTGTGAAATTAGCGAGTTTATCTTGATTTATACCGATATCTGATAACAAAATTCTACTTTCAAGTCGAAAATTACAGTCATTTAAAATACAAACTCATTTTAAGACCATCAAAGAATTGAAACTTTAACTTCATTGCTTGAAAAAGAAACGAAGAAATATTTATTTGGTCAAACAAGTATAGCTCCAAAAAGGGTAATAGTAAACTATCTTCAAAAACGCTGCCTAGATGCATTCATTCTGACTTATCTAGGAAAATATTTATTCTGATTTCTTACCGCCTACGCTGAAAAATCATCTAGTGGAAAATTTATTACAGGAAAAGTTTTTAGATTGACAATTAAATGCGCGGATGATTGGTGCTTTATGCCAGATTATTTTTTACTTAAATTATGAATTCAAATCTTACGTAATATATATTAGGCTTCCTTAGAGGTGAAAAAATTAGGCAAAATATATAAGTTGGTTAATTAACTCAGTTGACAATGCCCGAGATGAGTGAAACTGGTCCTGTTTTATTTATTTAGCGTTTACCCAAGAATTGACAGGTAAAATCGAAAAACAATATCAATTGATTCGGGATAGAATCGATTCAGTATTAAATATAGAGTAATAATTCAGTATCTGTATTATTTCATTGTGTCAGTGAATGTGAATTTGCCTTTATTTGACTTTGTTATTTTTATTTGATTCGCGGTTGCGTTGTTTTGTGTTTTGGCGCTGTTTGTTTAGGTTCGATTTTCGATTCGATGTGCAGTTCGATATTTGAATTATGTTTATAAGCTTATGATTGATTGATAGTCTTATGTTCTGACCATTATTTGTCATTGTTTTTTCGAAGCTGTCAAAATTATTTGAAATCGGAATACGTTTTGTGATGATATTTTCCATAGTCTAACCAAAGAACACAGTACACACCCATTACATTAAAAATACACACTTTCTTCAATAGTATGTATTTATGATTTATATTTAACTAGTATTGCTACCCGGCTTCGCTCGGACCAGTTTGGGGTTATGTTCACCTCGGCGCGTAAATTCAGACGGGCCAAGTTGAAACAACTTTTTTCAAAATTCAAAAGTCTAGGTCAATTAAAATGGAATTAAAATGAACATTTCAGACTGGCATTGACATTTCACAGCCCCTTTCATATATTGACAGCCCCATTCTCGCCCATTAAAATGTCCAAATTCAAGGAAAAAATCTAATTTGCTGTCAAAGAAATGTCAAATAATACCTTCACGTAAATAATAAACATTATTATATTAATAAAAGCAGGGAAAAGTTCAGTAGAAGACTAATTTATTACATTTTGACTAAATGTCTTCGCCGATAAAAATTCAAACATATTTTCTTTCATATTCGTTTTTATGGCAACTTAATGACCAACAATGCAAAAGGGAATTACAGACCTACAGACATACATACGCCGTTTCGGTTTTATATATAAGATTTGTTAAATATAAAATACTACCATGTCATTACCAATTCAATCAAGTAACTGCCGTTTTGATCTCTTGCCTGCTATTTTCGTGTGTCTTATTTTAAAGAGTTGAGAATAAGATATATTTGTTTGTTAATCAACGATAATCAGTGTTAGAGATTGATTAATGATCTATTGTTTGAGTTTTATTTTATTCACTTAAAATCTTGTGACGATAAACCTACGAAAACTATTTTAAAATAAATGAATAAAATAACCCAATTTTCATAAGCGGAATGTGAAAAAAAGCCCAATTATTTTTTTCTATAGTTTTGCAATTAACGCTAAATATAAGATCGATTTTATTTATTGATGCTGCTGTGCTATCTTTATGTATTTATAACTTAGCAACTTGCCTAGACACTTTTCCTGATCAAACATAATTATTTTAAGTGCTTAGGTAAGTCAATTTGACGGCTACCGGATTAGTTCAAAATTCGACCATCTGCCAATTTATGCTATCAACAATTATTTTTCACACTAAAAACGGAAAAAAACCTGTTATAAAGATATGTCTGACGTGGAATGCATGATGTGATGAATGTCAAAATAATATGAAATCGCATTAAGTCGTCAAGAGTGAGTACAGAAAAGAGCTATTGCAATTTTTACATTATTGGATCTTAAAAAGTAATAGCGTCCCATTTAAAATGTTCAATTGCATTTATGCTTATAAACCCTTGTGATACGAGTCAATCTATTAAATTTAACATTATAACTATATAAATTAATAATTATTGATATGTAAGGAGTAGCAAACGTTTTACTATTATACCACTGAGAAATTTCCGGCATAGTAAAAGGGTTAACATTATTTATACAAAAATATTTATAGCATTAACAGTAAGAATGTTAAATGCCGTTGATTTTCGTTCTATTTTTATAAGAAAAAAATCAAATAAAACAAAATCGTATGCGATTGATTTCAAGTAAAGTCAGTTTTCTTTTAGCTCAGCTGGAAATAGAGTCCGTCAATTCTGATAACTATTATCACAGCATATGCGAAAAGACGAAACTTTTAGGTCTTTCATTGGGTAAATTTTCTATTTCTTTGAATTTAGAAGACAATTTAACGTTATTATTTGCAGTGCAAACAATTTCATTCGTCATTTTTTAAATAAACTATACCTACTTTGAGGGGTTAGATAAGTAGAGAATGGTCATCATGAACGATTTGTATGCTGGCAAGCTCTCAGCCAAGAGTTCTGGCTGCTTTAAGAACGCAGTACCATCATTGAATGTACGCCGACCGCAAAAACAAGCACCTGCAATGAGATAAATACAATTATTTTGATAGGAAAAGTAGTAGGCTCGATAGTTTTATTGTAATTTATGTAAATAAATTTATTCTTGAATATTGACACGTACTTTTATTAACTTTGTGTAAGTATATGTTTTTTTAATTAATCACGCACTGAGAAATGTTAAGTATTTTTTTAATTACTAGGTATGTCCATTATATTTCAGTAAAAATTACAAGAATTATTCCTATGGCATTGCAATTAGTTTGAATAAAAAAGATCTTACATTGAACTTTTTATGATATTAATATTGCGATACATATACAAACATCATCATAAATTTATATTTAAAACTGTTCATATGGTTTAATTACTCTATGGGTTTCGTAATCATATATTATCCATTAATTATGTTTTATAAAAATGATAGTCCGTGAATGCTGGTTGGCTTTACCACTGAGCAGGAAATACTCAATGTATGCATATTGTTTTCGACAGGTTTGCCGAAAAAAGTTCTCTAATGAAATTTAGTTGGGAAAGGACAAATTGGAAGATCTCTGGGAGTAGAGCATACGAGGTATGCCGAAGAACTTCATCAGATACTTGACTGAAGTAGCGGTACGAAAGATCTGAACCACTGGACGATACCAACGTTCATCTTGGACTGTAGCGTCCCAAGTCTCAATGGAATATTTTCATATTTAAATATGTTGTAGCTCGCATATTTAAGGTAGACAGATTTATTATTCTTGAAATAAAAAAAAGCTATAGGGACACGTTTGAAATACTGTTTTCTGTTTTCATACGAAAAAAAATCATTTTCAATAAAATTCGAAACTAAATTAGACGGATGTCGTTACCATTTACGGTTCTGTAAAAGGCTAAAGAAATAATAATGATAACTATAATATTCTCGTATATTTTTGTGATACTGAGTTTATTCGTCACCAGTAACCCAAAAGCATAAAGCACTGTCAATCCATGGTGGCAACGAAAACTTTTTCTACACAAAATCAACCGGCGTTTGATAAAATTTCTATATCAATTGAAAAACTATAAAAGCTCGTTGGAAATATTTGGAAGCCTTCCCTCAGTAAATTTACTGCTTGAAATATTTTTTCATCTCTACAATATCATCAATACAAACTGTCTATCTGAGACACTCGGTGGTTAAAACATATTGCTTAATTCTTGACCTCCCGGGCTTAAGGCCCAGCGCCTCCTCTCGTAGTAACAAGTGGCAGTACGTAAGCAACAACACGTCGAACGCTACACCGAAAAGGCGTTAAAGCTTTTAATAAGTCTATCGCCCGGAACAAAGATTTACAAGCTTTGGGATATCATACATCGGTTGCATCCATGATCGGATCCTGTGTTTATTAAAATCGTGACCTGGAATTGGATTTGAATTTATACAGAGTTTCTCAATTGACTTTAACGTAACTATTGATTGTAGTTTGATTTAAATTTCGCAATGATAAACACTCGGTCAATGCATATTAGTCAACGGTTATCTTGATTGAAAAAATAATTAACAGTGAAAATTGCAAAATGATTCATTGAATACAAATATCTTGATTGGAATAAGTTTTCAAAGTGTAACAGTCCAATAAATAATACTGTACTTCATACAACGGAATAGCACTATCTAGTGGAAAACACAATAGTAGTCGCAAAAAATACTTAAATATGCTGCAATACCAAATTATCGGCTAAATTTGGCTCGGAAATAGCTCCAAGATAAACTATTCAAACATTACAATAATTTGTATCAATGCCTATAGAAATACCACTCGATCTGATATGAAGCAATTATGTTAGTCTTTTATCAAGTATAATTAGCATGCAGTCGATTGTTTTAAGTATATGAACTTAGTCTTTATAATTAAAATTGAAAATAATTGGCCAAATAGAATATTTTATTGACGGATTGAATCAGTTCTGACCGCATTACATCTAATAGTAAAATTATTTGACGTTTTTAACATGCATAATTATTTATTTTAATGTAATTTTTGGCCTAAGTCATTAACTGCATTCGGACTTTTTCTTCGTATATCAGAGATTCCGCAAACAAATTGCTTTTAGAAAATAAAATAAAATAGTTTTTATATCAGGCAAAATAATACTATATTATTGTGTAATCTTCAAATAGATCAAAACATTTTAAATTTTCGGATACATGAACCGTGCTTAACAAGAACAAAGCTTAAACTGGAAATATGTAAACATCGCATTTTCTGGAGATGTAAGAAATTGTGTATCGAAATAAAAACGATTGCGTATAATAAATATATGTTTTATACAATTTCTACGCTACATAATATCGACAAAAATAAGGTTGTACATTGCTTGGCCTGCTAAAAGTTAAATATAATACCATGCCTAAAATCTTGAAAGGTATGATACACATATTTATCACAAAATTATATTCTGATTAGAACTTCATGCTTGTAAAAAAATATTTTGAATAATAAAGTATAGTGTAAAATCTGTGGAAACAAATCTCCCTCGCCCACTCTCCTCGAAGGAGTATCTACACGAAATAAACCTTCCTTGAGAGTTAATTAAAACATTAAGGAAATTTCATATCGATGAAGTCATAAATCGTCGCTTCTGACAAATTAATTTAGGTCTGCAATTATTTATTTTTATTTGTTGTCTGTATTTTACAGAGCAGTGACGTTGCTTTATAGTGGTGATCAATTATTTTTGATGTTGATGATTCATTTAATATGGTATATTGGTAAAGAAAAACATCACTCATGGTAGGCAGGGCTTATATCCAGCCGTAAATATTGTACAGTTTGCATTTTTTGACCGATGGTATTAAATATTGGATAAAGTTCAAATTAAAATAAAACATATAAAAAACAAATCTTCTTACCGTAAAAAATAGTGCCTTCTTGACATAATATGTCTGTTGATAATGATTAAAATTTAATATATCTCAATTATCAAACAAGTTGTAGATTCTTAAAGAAATTTAATGATAACGCACAATTCACAAAATTTATAGACAACAGTTAAGAGCTCTTATGTGAACACGCCCTAAGGCTAAAAGCTCTATCGAGTGGTTATAAAAAAATGTATCGTTTCTCATGCATTATCTAATATCTAATGAACATCTTTTTCACTGGAAAGAACAAAAAGAATATTTCATAAGAAATATGACGCACACTACAATTAAATCGGTTGACAGCAGAACAAAAATTTTGTAATCTGTAGAGCATGATGTATTCTGCAAGGAAAACTTTTTTACTTATAAGATTCTGATCGTTTGCGGACTCATTTCGTAAAACGAACGGCACCATGTTTTGGGTATTTTTTACGATACATAAAAAACCATTGCAGGCATAACTCTCACGAATCTATCAAAAGCCAAGAGAAAGACAAGATAACAGAGCGCTGAGCAGCCTATTTCCCATTAATGTTTTTCAAGCATTTTGTAAAAATATAGTTTATTAGTTTAAATAAAATACAAGTTCTGTTATTTAATTTGTTAATTTAAGATGTCTTAATACAATGAATGGAGGTGCTTCACTGCGTTGTCGAACGGCAGCTCGCCCACCACATACGCCCGACACTCACCCACTGAGCCAACCAGCTCTGCTCAGCTAACTCAGCCACCGGCGATCTTCATCAAAATTAAATTAAAAATGTATTAAGTTACGCCAGACTCAATTAATACTAGTTGAAATAAAATTGAGGAGGCTATAAAATATCCCATAAATCAAAAGGGAAAAAGATATTCAATGCTTCGGGTAAACGCTTTATTAATATCAAAATATACGGTTATTATAAAGCTGCGTTGACTACAAATAATATATCTAAGAATAGTGCAGAGTATAAACTGTTGCTTCTTGTTTCTTGATACTAATAAATATGTTAGTTTATCTTATATGAAAATCATAAATTGTTCATTTTTTAATACTAAAAAAGTTACTTTGTAATCATTCAGTAAATATTTATGTAATGATTTATAACCTATGTACGATTTGGCATTGGCATTGTCATTGGCATCTGAGACTGATATGTTTGCAACATTTCCAAGGCAAGTTTAACATTGACAGCAACTATTTGTCTTTAAAATATTACAATGACAGTCGATTTGAGTTACATTTAAATTTTTCATAATATTTACGTTTTAACTAAATGTGTATAATTTTTCGATTTTAATAATATTTTTAAAAAAATGCATACCTAAAAAGACACGTAAGACTACACAATTGATGTTTACATGATGCACAAATAAAAAGAAATAAAAAATATTCCTGGCGATCGAATGAAAATAATTTTGAAACCGGTTAAAAAATACATAGAATTTGTGCGAATTATGATATGAATTGAAATAATATTATAAGTTGTCATACCGCAGATGTCTATATGCGGGCAAGTAAACAGGAGCAACTTGCTTCTTATTTGGACATGACAAATAATAATTTCTTTCCCATAAAGTCGTTGTTATTAAATTAATCAGACAGTGCTGGATCAGAAATTATATTAAATACGTATAATTTTGACTATTACAAATATTGGTCAAACGAAGATATTAGGGAAGTTACCCGACGATAATTGTAAACTGAGTGACATTATCGTATGATTTCGACAGTGCGACACCATACATTACTACCGTATAGAACGGACACATGGTATTAAAATAACACATCGATAATTTTATTTAGTTGTAAAGAAGGGTGCACTTTCTGGAATTAAAAACATATTTAAATAATTATATAAAAAGTCGTGAATTATCCAGTGCCTACCTGCGTATGTAAGTGCAAAATATAAGTAGAAAGAAAACCACCAGCTGCAACAAATAAGCGCTTTTATTGTATGAAAAACAAACTTAATTCTTTCCACTGAGTTGAGAAGCCAATAAACATTCCATACAAGACTAATTAACTCGCGATTTCTTAAAATGGCGAACATGGACAGTGACGCTGGCAATGGATTTATGAAATAGAGGTGGACTTCATTTTGATAAATTATCTCTGTGCTTTTTGATACTCTCAACATATCTACATCTTTCATCAAGTATTTGGAGATTTTAACTAAAGAAGCATTCCAATAATATATTTTTGGCTTGAAATATAATAATTGATGCAAAAAACTTCGTCAAAATTTATCGATATACACTAAAATGGCGATACATAGTTAAATGTAAGGAGAGTTCCAAGGCATGCTTAAATTTTTGTTGAAAATATGGTTATACAATACAATACACATGTTTACAAGATTAAGTATCGACAATAATAATTGAAAATTCACCTTTCTGCCATAGATGGATGATATTTTGAAATCGATGATTTGGTGCCAAAAAAAAATCATTTTTCTTGCCTCTTTCGACTGAAGGTGGTTGATGGAAGTTCAATATCAAATTTGAATCGTTTGAATTTTGTAAATTTCCATGAGTTTTGTCGCTAGGGTCTCGGGCATTTTAAGTGCACGAATGCCTGAAGATGCCAAAAGGTGAAACCCAGGTAGTAACCGACAAAGATAATGGAAAAGTACAAAATTCAAACGATTCAAAATTATCATAAATTGACGAGGTTTTGTTATATGTTTAGTTGTAAAATCGATAAAACGTATTTGGTATCGTATTTTGTAATATAAACGTGCAACAAACTACACTACTTAACTACGTGTCATGTGTGTATGTAAAAGGGCTGTGCACTATCCCCTCCGTTCGAATGTTGAAAGGCGCGGCTGCCACTGTTTTCTGAATTAAAATGGCGCGCGAGGAATCAATGGATGAAAATGTTTGCTGATGTTTTTCCTGTTGTTAGTGTCGTAAAAACATTTCTTGTATGCGATAACCATAATGAAATGTTTACATGCCTGATTATTCCTGATTTTTTTTGTTTTTCATCATGCATATTTATTTGTGCTGTACTATGTCAATATCAATATCTCTTCATATGTAGTTCATTTGTAAAACTACTGCTTCTTCCATCAAGGCTTCATCTTCCGTCTTCAGAGTCAAAGCTAATGTTAACCATTATCTTCATTTTGACACATCGCACATCGCTATATCGATGCGACAGTAAGATTATCATAGTATTGATTTTTTCAGTTTATCGACTTCTGATTGGTATTCTGATAGATATATATATATTTATAACAATATAATATTTGAATAACCGGGACATGTTATGTTGTGCTGTTGCATTAATTTAAGATGGCATTTGTAGCTCAAAACACGCTCTTTGTCGAGTGTTCTAATGTTGCATTGATGTACATTTTTCAAGGGACCATACAAAATAAACGATAAATGTAGGAATCGACGAATGAAGGCTTAAAATATGAAATAAAAAAAGCCAAACATATTGACTTTGTTATTATACCTATGATTTTCATTAAAAAAAGTCTTACTACATTGCTTCTTTGCAGTTTGGCACACAATTTCAACAAATACCTTTCAAATTCGTAAATTTTTCTAACAACAGATTCATCTACATATATCCTTGGAGTAGAAAAATATTTTAATTTTTTCGAAGGCCAATAAGTTTCAATAAATGTCATAACAGGTTCATTATTGCGTTTTTCGCCATCTTCTTCTACAGAGGACACGTGTGCTCAGTAAGTTAGTCATCATCGGAAATATTATGATCATGAATTCTAAAGAAATGCACACTTGCAGCCTCAGTTTTTTTTTCTACGAACTAATGGATGGGGTCGAATGTGCTTATGAGAAATATTCAACAAAAACGGTCAATCGGGATAATATTTGTGACAGGACCATAATTTTTAGACAGTAAATCGGGGAACGATTAATGTGGAATTCTGTAACATTGTTCTTATGAGTGCTTGGCCGGGACTAAAGAAAATGTACGAACTACGCGAGAAAACGGTTTATGTGAGAACGTTAGATCGGGGTTCTAAAGTAGCGATATGAATATTTTTAGCCAGTTTTGAGGCTGATGAACCTGACTCGCTTTCATTAATGTGCGTCATGTAAATTTATAATATGTATGAGGTGCTGGAGTATGTAATTTATTTTTTTCTTTCACATGAAATAATTGAGAGGATAAGTGATTTTTTTGTTGCTTGTGCGTCATGTCTAAAAATAATTTCCATTTACAAGCCAGATTATAGATGGTTTACACTGAGACGTTTAAATATCGATGACGACATTATCCACAAATGAAAAATACGTCTTCTTTTGAAAATGGATGATAAAAATGAAATTGTGAAATGAAGAATATCAAATCTACACAATCGTTGAATTTAAAATATTTAGATCTACTTTGTCAATTTTTTATATGTCAACTAAAATCTATTCAATAATTTACGTGAAAATCTAAGAAGATTACCAACCGCAGTTTTATATTTTTTTACACTACCTCTACTGTTTACCTACCTCCACTTTACGAATACTGATGGTACAGCCAAACTTAATAAAAGTGTATCTTTTTTTGAAAGAATTGCTAAAAATTAACTCCTTTGATTTATAGTCGAAGAGTTAGTTATACATAAGTGGATACGAAAAACAAAAATATTTATTAATGCACCGATTATTGACTGGTAAAAACATTGGTATGGGTGGCATTCGATATGGTCACCGTATCAAAAAGCACCTGCCGCGTTGAAAAAGTTAGACAGCCATACAAGTCTTGTTGACAGCGTTGCGGTACTCGAAGGATATTCTCCTGTATTTGGGATCCTGATATTATCAAGAGTTTAGACAATTACGTATATATTAGTAATTGAGTCGGCACAGATGAGACGTGGCCATGCCCGTTGCATATCAATTGCCGATTACTGTGAAAAAATATGAAAATACGTCATGGATACAATATCTATGAATTTATATAGTCGGTTAGCAAAAAACATATTTTACAAGCTGCGTCTGCTCTTTATTGACGGAAATCTTGGCGGATATCTTTATTTTTTTGAAGTGTAGCTGGCTAAGCAAAAAAAAGAAATAGCGAACAAATAGGACATTACTATTTTTATAAATTCAACAAAGATCGCTTTCTTCGTCAGTGGCAATGAGAAAATTATTTCTTTTTCGAAATTGCCACTTTTGATGCGCATTTTCTTCAAAATTCATTAGATTTAGAAATAAATTTAATATAAAGAACGTACGCTTTTCATTTCGAGAATGGTGATTCTGAGTTCATTTTATTTTATATTTTGAGTGATAACCAGTAAGCACTGTCTTTACAGTATGAATATTATACATAAAATAAATTTGACTCAATTGAATTTTGTATTTTTTCAAGAGTTTTGTTGCTAACCCCAAAAGTTAGCGACAAAACTTATCGAATTTATAAAATTCAAGCAATTCCGTCAAACACCTTCAATAGAATTCCTCAAACATAAAATAAATGTCAAAACGTCAATAATTGTCAAAATTTAACAAGATTTTCATCAAAATATCTTACGTTTACATCTTCAGTTTACACTTTGATGTCATGTAATACATCGATTAACATTAGATTTGTTCACACTATCGCTTTGTATAATGTATGTGTTTTTAATAAAAATAATAATACATTTTTAGTACTTTTTCCACATAAAATTTATTTGATCAGGACCGGTTTTGCTCATGGCGAGCATTGTCAACTGATAAGGAATACAATAAAACAGTGATATTTATACAAAAGTTATGTATGAAAAACAAGGTATGACAAACAATTGGTAAAACAACTAAGCAAATAAATTGAAGCAAATTACAAGGAGAATAGACTATAAAAAATGTTGAAGACCTCTTAGCAATGCAAACTAATAAATCAAAAATCAATTAAATATGTATAATGTACTAAAAATGTATTGTTATTTTTGTATTATAATGCCTTTCCACCAAGTATTGACAGTGAACACCTTAAAAGTAAGTGTTTTTGGTAATCAATAAGAACGTATTTACGGATAAATTGAGAGAAATGTTTGCATGTCGATAAAATTAATCAAAAGATATTCATTTCGATTAATTTAACATAACCGTCAAAAACTAGTAAAACGAAATCAATATTTCATAACGGTATAAAGTGGCCACAATACCAAAAATGGCCGAATGATCCTCCCCGTCCAAATAAAACCAATAAGTATCCTCGTGTCATTCTCGCGAGCTACAAAAGGTAATATTTAGGTACATATCGCAAAATGGCGGCCATTTATTTGCTCTCTTTTCGCTTATTTAATGTGACATCGAGACCATATTGTCTCAACGGCCGTATTAATTCATTCGGGACGTGAGCAGAATACCCGCCGGTCCAGTTCTGAGAACCGAAACCACTCGGCCGACACCACTATGGGAACTTACAAAGTGGTGTTTTCGAATATCACACACGATGAGATTTAGCCGTATAAGGTTTTATTGTATTGACGAGTTAGTAATCGCATGATGGCTGTGAACGTTGAATTCATAATATTATCGTATGTTGCTATCAATATCGCCATCAAGTTTAATGGACTCCATCGCCTATAATACTAAACATCCAGAACTGACCGCTAATATATTATTGAATATTGAGAGCCTCTGAATATTTTCCAGTCTTTTTCTATTTAAGTAAATAAAATTATCTAGAGTTATTCGTTATTTTTCTTGGATTTAGTCTCCAACTGTCAAAATAATAATTACATATTAATAATTAATAATTAAAATTGATGTAAAATTTTAAATATTGAAGTTTATTACGATCTCGCTTTAAATTTTGCAAGTGATGAATAATTATTTTACATCAGAAATTCTTACAGTATTAATAATTATTCGCGCGATCAGTTCTCCACGAGCAATACAGTAGCTATGAACTTTGTGTAACATCGATCTAAAATCAAGTATACGAAATATCATTAGTTAATCCTGTATTAAGACTTTGCGCTTCCAATGAATGCTAAGTAATATGTTAAGAGGAATCCAGATATAATAATCCATACTATGAATCTTCGAAGAAGTATTTGATTCATATAATCATATTATTTAAGATGTCACCCATGATTCCCGCAAAGTTTTTATTATTAATTGAGACTTTTTAAAATCGTATTTATTTCTGTTTGTCAGGTAGCTTGAAAATTTGGTAAGTCAAGTCAATATTTGTCAAGGTAAAAATGAAAGCCTCCTGAGTACTGAGCTTCACTTCAGTAAAAGTCGAATCGTATCACTAAAAAGAAGCATATCGTATCGATATGGTGAATAGGTGATACCCAACAAGGGATACCTACTTTACCTAGGAAGAATAAAAACAATATTTCTTGAGAATTATAATCATACAGAAAAATAAAAATTTGGGCACATATTGTTTTTGTATGAAAATATGCCTTTTCATGAATTAGTAATGGCATCTGTTTCAATAGGACTTCACTGTTCTTTGATTTCTATTTTAAGTATTAATATTTCTTTTTATAAACTAAATCTCTCTCACGATATGAAGTAATAAATCAATGCTTCATTTTATAATAATTAAATCATTATTGTTTATTTATCGGTCTCCGCAAATTCGTTTGAACCAGTGCTTCATATGGAGTGTGGTTATTCAAAACCTGTTAATATCGAAGATGTTATATCTCTTATTTTTGTCTTCAAATTGTTAAGACGTTATTGTCAAACAATAAAAGACATTCAATATGTTTTACGAATACTTACATGCGATACCACAGCAATATCGTTTATTTTAAAGTTATGATACAAAATAAAAATGCCAAGCACTGGTTTATTAGCTATCTGCCCGGGGATAATTGTAAAAATATTTCACACTAAACGTTTACCTATAATTTGATATTAAAATTGACCAAAAAGCTAATGGGTTAGTTTCAAATAGTTCTAGTTGAATTTATTTAAAAAATGAAAATTAAGATTTCAAGTTCATCTCGTGTTTAATTTTATGTTGATAATGTAATGGGGAACATAACAGTGTTAGTACATTAAATCTATCTTCTATCTATAATACAAAAATGGTAGTGAATGTCTGTTTGCTTTGTATGTCCATTTTCATGGACTTACTATAACCGACTCGAAGTTTGCTATAAATATTGAGAGTCGATTTTTATATTTCTACAAAGTTTTCAATGACAAAATTTTGGCCTACACATTTTATAGCCGTGATAAACTTTGCTATGTGGAACTAATGCTTTAAGAAAAAAACCTGCAACTCAATCTAAATGTTAATTCGTAAATCCCCCAGCCGTCACATAAACCAATCATGTCTTTTTTAAATCATTTAGCGATTTTTATGCAGTTCACTTTTATGGTATGATTATCCTACTATACCCTTCCTATTGTATCAGAAATTTGCAGCGTGTTTCAAAAAAACATTTATTTACAATATATCAAATTTTAAATAACTCTGATTATTCCATATATTTTATTACAGTGGGTAACACGTGTTTCGCCTATTTCAGAGAGATCATCAGACTATCTTAATATCACAAATTTTGTTTAAGGAATAAAGTTCGAGTTACACATGTGAAGCTTTTTGTCAAAAAGTTTCAGTGAGCTGCGTATTATTTATATTGGTATTTATTAACCGTGAGGTCACAATGTAGAGCATATGGACATATAAGAAGCTTTTTTCTACGAGAATTGTGTATTTATGCAATTGATCAACCACTATTTTTTAAAGAGAAAATTGAAGAAAATGATAGGACAGGACCAGTGGTTGGCTTATAGCTCTTACTAATTTTCGTTTTAAGGACTGACTGAGTGTGAGAGAGAATTTTAGACAATACAGAAATCCATGTCTCCGAACAGAAATTAATGATTTGACTGAAAACTGAAATAACACGGACTAGGATTCAAACCCGTGCAATCCGTTAACGAAGCAAACGGTGCCGACACTCGACCACGAGCCTGGCGGTAACCACTAACTACCTAAAATCTTTAAGCGTCATATATATTCAGATACTGTATTTTGTGCACTGGTAGTCTTTATCTTAAACGTTTTTTTAATAATTTTAGCCAATTCTAGAGGCGTTGAATACCACAAACATTTCTGTATCTACTAGTCAAACATTTATATCACAGCTCCCAGTTTTTGACGATTTGCGTTTGATAAATAATGTTAAAAGGCATCTTATTGAAAAAAAGCTACGAAACCAAAACCGATTAGTAGGAATACCTTTGACCCAATTACGAGGAATGCAAAGAAAATTTTGGATTTCTAGACAGCGTGGCTTTTAGGATTCACTCACATTAATTAACAGCTTTAAGGGCAAACAAAATATCGATACCCACAAAAATCACACGGAAACATTAAGTAATTGTTTTTTTGAAAACATTTTACCATTGTATTTAAGTTTTTACTACTTCCATATTTTAAATTGTGGAACTTGATCACTTTGACCGAACGTTTACTGTCCTTAGTTTATAAGGTTTGGACTACATTTTATGCTTTGCAATACCTCAGAGTTGCGTGCTCCTCACATCTACTCTAAGCTCTAAGGCTACCATAATAATATCATTCTGCGATCAATTATTTAGTTTAAAAAAGCCTTATAATATATGTATTAAGCTAAGGAAATTGATCATTTTTTTATTTCTGTTCTCAATAATGGCGTCTGAAAGCCTCATAGATGCCAGTTTTTAAATGGTTACCCATTCAAAAACTGACATTCATGGCTAACGCCAAAATAAACTCTGTAGGCTGGAATCATATCACAAAAAGCTCCTTGAATTAATTTATAGCCTTTGATGTACAGTCAGTATTCGAAAGGGGTTTTAAAAAAACACAGGAAAAGTCTTCTACTGAACATCATGAAAGTTTGAACGAAAAATGTTACAGTTAATTAGTTAAGATCAATTCTCAACTCGATAGAAAAATACTCAATAGAGTTTTATTGAAAGGTGTAATAGAAAGCAAGGAAATATTAAAAAATATTATAACTTACAGGATATCATAACAAGCTACTACTCTGTTAGTGCTATTAAAAAATGTGAGGGTGATGAGAGAAAAACCTATCTTGGCATAAATACACGAAGCGACCATATTATTTACCTCAACATTTAATTAATAAATTCGTTGAGAAAATTTATTAGTAAAAATAATTACGACCCAATTATCAGATATTTCCCTTAAATAGTTGTGGTAGACAGCCAGGCGTTTAGTTCCCAATTAAGGGTAGAACAAATCATATCAATCATGGCCACCATCTGCCCTACTTTAAAATCTCAATCTAACAGGGGCATACGTAAAAATTACATCGTGGAGGAATATTGAAATTTAAAGAGTGATAATTACCGTATTGAGAAAAAGTTTATTGCGAAATAAAAGATGATGAATATCATAAAATATATACAAACGTATTTAGAATAGAGGCATCGAAGTATCTACTTACCGGAGATTAATAATTGATTGTCGAATTTTTTTATCGTTTTCAACTCTCTCACGATGAACTATAATGTATTATAGTTAATTTTTCTTTCGTTCCTGATCCAAAAATATGGTTCACGATATATAAGGGCTAATACAATTAATGATAAGCCTAACATGATACTAGACGCTTCGAAGATATAAAGTTTAGAGACAATTTTGGCATTGTCTCATGGAAGCTACGACGCCCCTGACAAAGGGGTTGTTAATTTAAAATGGTAGTTTAAATCGAGGGTTTTGGAGGAATGCTATGAGTATTTGGATAATTAATAGTTGTCCACTGCAATATTTCATGTTTGCTTGGCGTCGGAATTTTTGTCAAATGCATTTTTTTCTTGTTAATAGTTGGTACACATCAACAGAGTGGAAATAGAGAATTCACGAAACATATTATTAATCTATACATAAAACTTTTGCCAGTGATTGGATACTATCAAAAGAAGATGAAAATGTTTTTTTTCAATTATGTTCTGATATTAATTTTGGCACTCAGCTTTCCGGAAGAAATATTCTTAAAATTCGAGATGAAATAAAAAAAGTTATGGCAATAAAAGCGCATTGTGTTTGAAGATCACATTACAAAAAAACTAACCATGCATGGCGCAGTATTTATATTTTTCTAAAAAAACTATCGATAGTTCATAGACAATGGAAGATAATAATTTTTACACCAGTCTATGATAGCAAAAATAGATATTTCTTACCGCAAACAAAAATAGAAAATTTAAGACTTTTTTTATTTTTGATGGTTGACAACAAATAGTAAAATATCATGCAAAACTCATAAATCTCACAATCATTTTTGTAGACTTCATAAATTTAATACGGTAAGAAAAAACAATGTATTTTAATTCTACATAAATTGTGTATATATTTGTTGATAGCTATTTCGGCTAACGCCCTCGACAGAACTAGATAGTCAGATTGTTCTGACGAGGGCGTAAGCCGAAATAGCTATCAACAAATATATAAAATAATTTATGTAGAATTAAAATACATTGTTATTTTTCTTACCGTATTATAATGGAGTTCTACCAAGTAAATGCCTACTCAATCAACTTAATTAAGTTTCCTGACTTTTACATTCATCGTAAGAAAATTATTTAACATTTTCAGTCAATATGCACAAAATGGTCACAACCTAAGAGAGATATCATCGACAATATACGTAACGTTGCATATTTTAATATGGCATGAATAATACAGTGCATTTAGTTGAAAATATAAATCAGAAACTTTTCTTTGCTACAATCCTGAATTCGGCACTGGTAAACGTGAATACAAGCGCCGGCAGATGTTACAATACCAGAATGCAAGAGATGGAATATTAGGTAATTAACAGAGATGTTTCCTCAGCAAAAAAACAGTGTTTTTGACAATTTCACCGCACATAAATAAATTCCTCCAAACGTCACCATTTTTGACGTATCTCTCACACATAACTGTCATAACTATTTTTTTTTCAAACAAAATAAATACCTATTGAGATATCATTAATATAAGCATATGCATGAAGGTAAAAGAAGGTGCATAAAAAACATAAATTAGTACGTAGAAATATCGACTAATGAGTTCCTTCCTTTAATATTCCCCAATAATTAGATAATTTATTTTGTAAAATTGTGTTGGAATTTTTTTCTTAACAGGATTGGAAAAAATTCTACAGCCAACATTAATGACACACAGAAATAAAGTATTGCTCGTGATATTAATCGATAAACGACCGGTTTTACCAATTAATAATTAAAAGATATTCTAGGGGTTTTAAACGTTATAATGACTGTTGATAAGATAAAAGTTAACTACGAAAGATTTTTAGTTCATTACAGCTAATTAATTTCTCATTATCCGTATTAAGATGTGATAGATCAGACGCATTTCCCCGGATATAGCCCGCAATATGGATTTTAAATATATGTATTTTTTGCAAATTGCAAACTTTTATTTTTGCTTGTTTATTTGGGAAAAATATATCTGCTGCACTAACATAATATTTTTAAAATAATTCTCGAAATCATGGGCGTGAGAGTGTAGATCACATTTTCTGACTAGGCTGTTTAAGGGTTAGGAAATATGTAATTAGATGGCAGCTTAAATGTTAAATGTGGCAGCTTAACTTTAAATAGTAGACGTGTGAAGCACCTCTAGAGTTCGCTAACCGAATTAAAATATACATTTTTCAAGGCAATCAAAAGTGAAGCAGTCATAACAAAATATGCTGGTACTTAGGTCAATTGAATAATTGTGTAATAATTACCGGTAGTGAATATTGACTATCTATTTTAGATTCGGTTAATTGTTTGACTGTGAGCTATTATGTCACATAAGGTCATTGCCGTGAAAGAGTGAAGACTCTAATTTTAATAACAAGTTGACCGTTATAAGTGGGGTCACTATATTGTAAACGAATTATGACAATGCCCTATTATTTCCTGTCTAATTTCTAATTCTAATAAGGCTGTAATTAATTCAGTTGTCTGAATGTGTTTATTTGATTTTTATTAAATTACTTTGAGTCTAGTTTTGGTGAACGACGCAATGCTTTTATTTACGTGTTAGGAAACCACGTATAAAAGCTACCGAATCGCTATCTTCTCAGGTAAGGTTGTCGATACTAAACGACGCAATCAATACCGGTATTGAAGTATCAATATATATATTTTTAAAACGTTGCACATTTTTCAAATTTAATTTAAATGTGCACCATCTACAAAATTTGATAAATGTACAAAATAATAAGCAAATGAAATTGATGTTACGATCATTAATTCGATGGAAGGCGCAACAAAATAATAAGTCACGCGAGACTGAAAAAATCATCTAGCTGATTGATTACGTGTGTACCATTAGAAATGACATTAGCTCACAAACGTTAGCGCGTAATACTTAAATTTTTTAAATTTCACATGAAATTTTATCTTATTATTTTTTTCCCAATTTTTAAAACATTCTTGGATAGTACGGTAAGAAAAATAACAATGTATTTTATTTCTACATAAATTATTTTATATATTTGTTGATAGCTATTTCGGCTTACGCCTTCCTGTACAAAATAGTTCTGACGAAGGCGTAAGCCGAAATAGCTATCAACAAATATATAAAACTAGCTGTACCCTGCGCGTGTTGCTACGCCAGCAATTGTAGGGGGGGAGGGGTGTACGCCAGAAAGTTTCGCGGAATTGTACTCGAGAAATTTGTAAAAAATCGATATCATTTTTTGGGGGGGAGGGGGGTTGTTTGGCGGGGTGGGTTTTGGAAGGCGTATGGGGGGTATGCCAGAAAACTTCGAAAGAGTGAACTCGAAAAATTCGTAAAGTTTAAAAAAAAAATTTGGTGGTGGAGGTTGGGGGGTGGTTGGGGGGAGAGGTTGGTAGGCCAGAAACCATTGCGGGAGTGTACTCAATAAATTTGTAAAGTTTCACATCGATCGGTCGAGCGGTTTAGTAGTCCATAGCGGACATACACACAGACATTCATTTTTATATATATAGATAGATATAGATAGATAGATAGATATAGATAGATAGATAGATATAGATACTTTATGTAGAACTAAAATACATTGTTATTTTTCTTACCGTATTATAATGGAGTTCTACCAAGTAAATGCCTACTCAATCAATAAATTCTTGGATAGGTTAGGTTAGGTAGAATAGAAAATAATCTTATATTAAAAATTATCTTCGATAATAGCCTTGTGTTGCTTACTGAAATTAGACGTCTGGTGAATCCTAAACACTACAATCTTTAACAATTACTTCTTGCTTTTGATCAATTGTCAAAACAAAAATACCAGTTTTTTCAAAGCCAGAATATAAGTATTGAAACAAAATTCAAAATACTGGTATCAAAATCATTACTCGCAGGGTACCCAAATGTAACTAAAATGTTACTTATTCTGTTCTTAGATCAGAGCGATATTCTAGAATCAAGATGTATTGTTTTGCCGAGCAGCGGCTAAGTGGTCACTTCTTCCTCGTCGGTTTCAGTATCCATGAACTCCAATCCTGGTACAGTGGAACCCCGATTTACGTTCTCGCATTATACGTTTTCCCGCGTGGTGCGTTCAATTTCTATAGTCCCGGCATTTAGTTAATATTTAAAACTTTCCCGCATTCATCGTTTCCCGCATTAATCGTTTGTTTTATACGGCCCCTTGAAAAACGTAGAATCGGGGTTTCACTGTACAAATACTTTCATTGTTAATCAATCCATGGATTTAAATAAGTTTGATGTTTTATATGTTGGATGGCAATATTGATAGAGTAGGTCAAAAACATATCTGTATGATAAGTGTGAATAAAAAAGTTACACAAAAATGTCGTTGAATTTCAATTTATACAAAAAAAGCTATGTTCAATATGAAATACCCGGTATCAAAAAAATGATCCTAATTATTATAAAAATAATATTTCAGCAAGCGCCTTCGGGTGCCAATTTTAATTATTATCGTAAAAAGTATTTATTTTTCTCTTTCTGTCTCTGATAGTATCTGTCGCAGGACTCGCAATCTCTCATTGATGCGCTATCTCCCTTTTTCACATTCTTTTCCGGCCAAATTAATTTAACAAGATCCAAATTTAATTACTCAACCCCCACACAAGTACATGTTGGTTGTGAAATATTTATATAAAAAATTCTTTTCGGAAATCTTTGTTCAACGCCACTGCACAATGTCAATGGATTAAAATATTTCTTATAACAGTGTTTTTCGCAACAAAAGAACGAAATTGATTTTAATAATTAATTATTATTGCGAATAAACAGTATTTTATTTTCTAGAGTTACAGAAATTAATTTTAAAAAAAAGTATAGCGTGTGACACGGGTTCTCAATATTTTTTGAGTCACGTCCCCTTTTCAAAACCAGAATCGTATACGACATACGATCTCATTTTTCTAAAAACAACTTTTTATTCGGTGACTTAAACACGATGATAATGTATCAATTAATTGTTATAGTTATGTATATCATATTTAAAAGTATATCCCGACAGTTTTGCGATCTCCGTTTTTATTCAATGATTTCTTAAAAAAATGCTTGGAAATTCACAATTCCGGCTGTTCATGTTAAATTATTTGAAATCTTACAATGATCAGAACTTTTTGGGGCACTCCATCCACTCGATCATTAAGTCATTCACTGTCCATTGAAAGGTTGCGTCGAACAGCCCTGAAAAAAAAACAAGCACACACACACACACTCACACTACTCCGACGGTCGGTAATAAATTTTGCGTCTTAATTGGTCCGGTTGGTACGCATGCGCGAGCGGGGTGAATTTGCGAGGGAAACTAATTATTCAAACATAGAGTTAAGATGTCGGGATTGTAATGGGCGGGATATGGTTATTTAAAAAGGACGAAGAGATTGTACGGTAGATTATATTATTGTTTAAATATATACAGATTACCAAACATATTTTCTCTTGAATATTACGTAAGCGGATTATTTTAATAATGATCCATATATAAAAGAGGGTTCCATGACAAATCTTTCAGAACTTGACTTTTCAGAACATGACATTTCAGAACATGACTGTTCAGAACATGACATTTCAGAACATGACTTTTCAGAACATGACATTTCTGAACATGACTTTTCAGAATATGACAAAACAGAACATGACAATTCAGAACAATCGGCCTAGCTCGCTCTATAGGTTGGGTTTTCACATACATATTTGTTTATACCAATTATGAATAGGGTACAACTAGAAAATATCTGCATTTCCGAGATCGCCGAAATTACAGTAAATGTTTACTTGTTATTGTAGTTCGCGTGCGGCATTTTAAAATTCATTCGTAGGGCTGGCACAAAAAAATTATATATATATATATATGTGGGATCTGGCGGTGGAGTTGGGAAAAATAACGAAGGTTTTAGTTTTATAATACGTCTTTATTTATTAACAGTCTTAACACCGGCTTCTGGCGGATAAAATATCATAACAAAAAAAATCTTAAGATTAAAATTAGCATTTATATAATATTTTTACACGCTTCTCATATGTCGTATCGAGATCGACTTGCACAGAATTTTTATATACATAATAATAATAATACAAATTATTAATTAATAATAACAACATAAAAGAAAAAATCTTATATAATTTTTTTTTGTGCCAGCCTGACGAATGAATTTTAAAATGCCGCACGCGAACTATCAAATCTCGGAAATGCAGATATTTTCTTGTTGTGGTAACCCTATTTAAATTTAGTAAATTACTTATAAACTCCACGCAATCATCTGAAAATGATATATATATATATATATTTTTGTGCCAGCCCTACGAATAAATTTTTAAAATGTCGCACGCGAACTACAATGGCTAGTAAACATTTATTTAAATTTCGGCGATCTCATAATTACAGTTAATTTCCTGCTGTGGCAACCCTATTCATAATTGGTATAAACAAATATGTATGTGAAAACCCAATATTATAGAGCGAGCTAGGCCGATTGTTCTGAATTGTCATGTTCTGATTTGTCCGGTTACCATAAAAGAGATGTCAATTAAGGTAAATTTTACGGAACATAAATAATGTTTCTTTCTGGGCTGATCAATTGATTTAAACTGATGTCTTATGACGCATAAGGAAAAAAGTTCAATACGTGGCATTACAGTTGACGCCAATGCGCCATATATTTGACAAATATAATAAAGACAACACAGCATACAAAAAAACACAACAATCAACAGAGAATGGCATAAAAGACACAACTTAGAAATTAAAAGATAAACAAATAAATAAAAAACAGAACACCGAGTTCAGTGCTGTAAATTTCCTCCTCAATAATAATTGCATTGATCAGCTGAGAAGCCTTTGTAACTGGTGACTCAAATGACTTATGCGACAAAGAAGTTCTTACAAAAAAGATGTTTGAACCACGTATGTAGGTAATAACTAGAAGCTTGCGAGTTTATTGTCTTGAGACATTTTAAACACTCACATATTTTTTTCGTGAGTGAGTATGAGTGTAATATTTAGATAATAATATCATACTCTTATGTATAAAATAATAGAAATTAGTAATAATTCAAAACCCTTATGATAGAAGTCTAGATGGTAGCAAATCCTACATAGTAAAGAAAAGGCTTTCTGAGAAAAGGAAAAAACTTATATTCTCCCCTAAGAAAAAGCTTTCCTAATAATTATCAGCATCATCAGTCAATGGGTGAAAATTGAGCAGGGACCTTCAGAGATTGCCCGGGGGCAGCCGGCGGTATTATTTACGATCGAGTTTATTTATTGAAAAGTCTTATTACCTCTATATCGGTGGTTCTGTCAATTAAATGCGGTGGTCAGATAATAAATAAGCAGGGACCTATCCGGGTACTCTTCAGATCCTCGCGGTTACTATTATGTTGGCTATCGTATAATGTCTAAATATACAGAGACCACTATTCGAAAAAAATGAATATTCAACTCGTTAAACTGATTAATTAGTTTTTGAGTTTTTACGGATTCGGCGACTGCAGAAGTAATTCATGTTTGTTATTTTGCTTGTAAATTTTTAGTATGGGCCGCGTTTCGTTCTCAAATAAAATTAGCGTATCATCTTTATTTCCTATCCAGAATAGGGATTTAATTAGTGACAACAAAGTAGGAGAAAGGGTTTCATCACTCACATTTATTATCATTTTTATGATATTCAGATAAAAGACTGAAAACTTCACATGTTATCAAAAATATTGCTAATTAATTAATAATTTAAAAATATAAAGACCAAGTGCATCTTCAAAGAACTACAATTTCAAGATAAAGTTTGAAGAAATAATGACTTAACTATAACGTCAATGCAAAAAATATGTAAGGAATAAATATAATATATAATTTTAACTTCACTCTTCACTTGAACAAAATCATTTAAAAAATCTTATATCTGAATTGTTAAAAACATCGCATTGAGAGTAAATAAACATAATATACATTGTATTTTTAAGCATATTCGCTCCCAATATGGGAGCATATGGACTCTTATGAAGCATCGTAATATAACTATTTGTTAGTGATTTACTTTATATAAATAGTTGGAGAAAAAAGAAAATTGTAGAAAATCACAGAAATTTATATCTTACAAGGTAACAAATAAAGTGCATAATTCGATTGAAATCAATGTTTCTATTTTGAAATTCTAGCCCTTGACTCTATAACTGAGTATTAAACGTCGGACAGCGATGACTACACGATATGTCGGGACTTACATGTAAGTTAAAATTTTAATAAATTTGTATAATTTGGAGTTTTTAATATTGCTTATTGAACACCTGAGCATGGAAGACATTACGAGTGGAATTGATGGCTTGATTCAATTGTGAGTAAGTAATACCTGGCTAATATTTTATCATTTATTTATTCTGATGATGACAAGAAAGGTTTCTTCCTCGCGTCAGATTATGTAGCATGTCTCAATTTTGATATACATACAATTGAATTTATTGTAATATAGTATTAGTTCAATTCAACGACATATAAGTTGAAAGTAAAGGCAATCGTATAGAACGTTGAAACCATTTACCCAGATTATGATGGTTACTGTGACTTATCAGAACTCCGTCGTTGAGTTTAGTTTTGGAGCTCAGGGGCTCTCAGTACTGAAAATTTCGTTAGTTGATTCCTGTTCGACAGAATTTATGTCTTTAATGTGCTTAACTCCCTCCCCTATACCAATACTATTTTACTCCAAACATTACGGTACTAAACCACTCATAATTACACAAAATCTAAAACATATTTACCAATGTACTTAAAGAATAGGCTTAAGCCATTTTTGATCTTACTTTTATTGTTAACTTTTATGGTGTTAATTGGCAGTTCTTTATGGAAAGGCATAATACTTGAGTAAAAAAAACACCCAGAGTTTATCAAGTACGGCTTGGAGGCACTTCTGCACCCCTTATACCAACTTATTAGTAAGGTGTGGGATCAGAAGCACTGCCCAAGGGACTGGGTCAACGGTAAGATAGTCGGCCGGGTTCCTTCCTGGCCGATCATGTGCGGACCAAATCCACAACCTCAGATGCCTTCTCCAGCAAAGCAATGACTTCAATAGCTCGCTTGCGTGTTGCTTTGTTGACTACAAGAAGGCTTTTGATAGTCCGCATAGGCCTTCCCTATGAGCCATTTTAAAGCTTTATGGAATCCCACCCAAGAATATCGCCATCATCAAATGCTTGCACGAAGGCAGTGAATGCTGCATAAGAATCGGTGACGTAACTACGGAATGGTTTGGCATCACTACCGGCGTCAGACAGGGCTGTGTTCTAGCTCCGTTCCTCTTTTTAATAATCTTCGACTTCATCCAGAGGAAGTCAATTCCACCTGACCAAGGAGTAAACGTTGCTCCCAACCTGAAACTATGTGACCTCGAGTATGCCGACGACGCTGTCATCTTTGACAAATCAGTTGCGGGTATTCAGGAAACAATGGATAGACTGCAGAGCAACTCGTATCGCGTTGGCTTCAAAGTCAACGCGAGTAAAAACAATGTGCTCTGCAACAGCGCCTGTCCAGATCAAGACTACTCTCTGATGAGTGCGGGGCAAAAAATCGAGAGAGTCGATGGTTTTAGGTACTTGGGAGTACACATCACGGGAAATGGCAACCCACGTAATGAGCTCACGATCCGATTAGGGATAGCTGGAGCAACATTTAATTCAATGCGGAAAGTCTGGGACTCACGGTTGTACTCGGTCAGAACCAAGTGCCACTTATTCAACGCACGCATACTGACTGTGCTGCTTTACGGTTGTGAGTCATGGTACATCACAAAAGCACAGAGTAACCGTATACTGTGCTTCGAAAACAGATGCCTGCGGTGAATATTAGGAGTACGGTGGTTTGACTTCGTCAGGAACACGGAGGACAAACCAGCCTCTTATTACGTCCAAAATTAAAAGGCGACGATGGACCTGGCTTGGACATGTGCTGTGGATGCCCCAGGGGAGCCTGAATCCTGCCTGCCTCTTCTATCAACCTGATGGATATCGACGCAGCGGAAGGCCTCTGATACTCAGGGGAGCTAAGGGACGCCGGGATGACCTGGGAAGATGCGAGGAGGTTGGCGAGAGACAGAGAATCTTGGAGGCACCGTGTGGCGGCCATATGCTCCGAATAGGGAGCGGATATGGGAAAAAACACTTGTTTTCAGTATGACTTCTAAATGAATTTTGTAAAGAACATGACCATTTCGAACATCACGAGAATTTTAAACAGGTGAACTGCTTGCAGCGAAAAAATCACTCCTGATCATTGCAAAATAAATGTAGAAGTAGTATAATATATTAAATGTATGCTTATTATAAAAATCAGCATTTACGTTCCTCATAGATAACTTTAAGTAACGGTTATGGAATACCTGATATCGTATTAAGGTTGAATTTATGGTGGTTTCAAAATCAAAATACTAGATCGTTGTTTCATGTGGTGATTTTCGTGCACCATAGTGGACATTCTTTTATTATTTAGCACACCGGCGGAGGACGTCTCAGGGCGGACCTGAATATGACATTCGCTTGCCCCCTTTTTATTTGTATCTAGATCTAGGAAATAATAAACTGCAATGTCATGTTTTTTCAACGTCTTTGCAACTATTATTCAAAAGCTAACGAGGCAGCAACGTAAGCTTCACCACTACTACTACACCTTGTAATAGTAATTGTAATTCTTACGCGAGGAAAAGTAGGTATAATATACAATCACGATTTGAATCTAGTAAATCGATTTTTTACAAACTTTTTTACAAAACCACCTCGCATTCATGTTTTAACAACTGTTTCGCATTTATAAAATATTAAAATAATTGAAAACGATAAAAATTCCACAGGTTTCAAAGAATTTTCATTCAGTGGCGCACAATCTTTTATAATCAGTTCCTCCCTTAGAAGTTTTGAGAAATTGTCGCGTAAACATGCTATTAATAAAAATCTGCCCAAATTTTAATCAATGATTTTTACTTTAATATATTTGAATGCAGAAAATTTAATGATAAAACGGGATAACTTGAATTTATTTTCAAAAATTGCTAAACTGATACTCACTTTTGTGGAAGAAAGCATTGATTCATTTTAACGAAGCCAAAGCCGATTCAGTATTGATTATATCCAATTATGTATTGAACAAATATTAGACAAATAGGGTAGTAGTATAAAATCATGTCTTAAATATTAAAAAAACAATGATCAAATATCAATACAATACAAAAAAAAGCATAATCCCCTCAAAAATTACCATACAAATCCTAAGTCAGAAAAACATAAGCTAAATTGTTATTCTGATTTTTTTCAAATTTAAGTATCGAATTATTGTGTTTTGAATAGAAGATTAGTAAAAAAGCATTAAATGGAAAGAATCAGATTAGCTAATTCATTACGATTTGTAATATTCTGCTTCGCATGATATTATACCACAAAACAAAAATACACTCCATAATGCTCAAGGAGAAATGTTTTTATGCTTTAAAAACGATTTTATGATATGATTCTGCAAGTAGGTTCCTACTATTGTTGTTCGTATTTAAATTTTTGCAATTCTTTGGTCCGGATTAGGGGTAATAGGGTTTTTCACAACTGTCCTCATACACGCAAGATGGCGTGCTTGAGCAAAGTCTACCGTCACATCAACATAACCTATAAATGTTAAGAAAATTACTCGCCCTAACGATCTCTTACATACCCCCATAAACAATTGCGCTCTTTCTGGAAGATGAGTGATATTGAAAAAAAAAAAAAAAAAAAAAAAAAATCATAGAAATTTGGGCATAGAAATGGAATTATCAGGAGAGTAAATATTATAATAGATAATAAGAGACGTTGTATATAAAAAAAAAACAAATTCGAGCATATATGTTATAATTGAATGTAAACAAGTTTCAATGAATTTACTACGCGTCAGTTCAAGTACATCCGTGCACTTGAAATGCCTGAAGATGCTGAAAGGCGAAACCTGGGTCGTTAGCGACAAAACTCATGGAAAAGTACAAAATTCAAACAATTCAAATTTGATATTGAAATTCCATCAAGCACCCTCAGTCGAAATCCTTAAATATATGTAATTGTTTTGTCACTGTGTGATTGGTAGCTTGATGCACTCCTTTCATTTGATACTATTCTTCAGTAAGCCCAATAAATTTTCCTTATCACAATCACATTCAACGCTGCTATAGCGACGGATTGCCGAAAGAAAAAGTAAGTAAGACGGCTTAAGTTGTGCCACCTATATATTGAAAATATTTTTACAACTATATATTGTCAATAATCTAATTGGTAACATTTAAAAGAATATTATATAACTTATACAAAATTTCTTTGAGGACAATTCATTTGATATTAAACGCACACTATGTGACGTTTAAACACATTATGCTTGATAGCAACACTAAACATTAGGGAAGTAAACTTTAGACATCTCTAACAGGGAATTTGTCAGTAACAACTGAAATAAACATGGCGGCGTTAACTTAAATCTGCAAAAAATCGTTGCATATTACTATTTTTTTAATAAAAAATGATTTAATTAGATACCTGCTGTCCAAAAAAGTGATAAACAAATCGCTCACATAACATGTGTAAGACTAGGCAACGCACGCTACGTCTTTAAAGTTTATGTCTTCATTACTGACGTCGAGCAGAGGCAGTCAGTCTGTCAGTCTCTACCACTATTCCAATAACAAATATACTGCTACATTATATATTATTTTCTCTATATAAAGCAATAACTCATGTTTTGAAAATACGGTGCTGTACATACTGGAAACTGAAACGGACTAAACGAATCAGTGACACGGCTTACTGATGGGATTTTAGGAACCCAACACCTACCCAACCTATTCTTGATTATTTGTAGCTCAAAAAATACAAACTTTTTGGATGTTGGTTTTGACACATAGGCTACGGGGAATCAAAACTAGTATTCCATGTTCCCCGTAGACAATGTGTTTTTTTACTATTATTATTTGAATGAGTTGGCGAACAATACGAGTTGAGAACGTCATACAGGTTTTCTTCATAACGTCTCAACATAATCAAACATCAAAATCACCATTTGTTGAACGGTTTTAATTCCATTTTGTTTTTTTTTTTTAAATAATACAATTTTTTGTAACGATTTATTTAAGTGCAAACGAATAGTTATTAGACAATGAAATTTAGCAAAAATATTTATACACAGTAATTTATGACTAACGTACTCACTTTTATATGCTGAACAAGGAAGGTCCGTATATAGCGCGTACAGTTGGTAATTGCTTCATGTCAACTAAGGGTTGACTGCGAGATGTCTCCTGTAAGGTTTTAAGTCCAGGAAGAATGTGTCTTTATTTATAGTATATATGCAAATAATCGTATTACATTATTTCGTTACGTGTTTCCACATTAAACAAGTAAATCACTTCAGTTCAGCTAATGTTCAATAATGACTCTTAGTAAAGTAAAGTTATAAACATTTATTTAGATGTTTAGTACATACGGGGACTAATAGTCATTTAGTAAGGCATGCTAATTAGAGAAGTGGCGCATGCGCGTTGAACCGCTGTTGGGTACAAGATCGCATCCCAAGTAAGACGTATCAAAAGCAATTAGTATTAAAGAAGAGAGCAATAGGACGTGAACCCGAGTCCTCTTAATTACCAGCCCGACTACGTAATTAACCGACGACTTAATGCAAAGCGGATGGACAGGGATGTATTCTGTGAATGTACAAAGTGAACAGTTTCCTGTAATGAATGATGATCTCCAATTGAAATGTTTATAAGTATGCTTGGTATCATTTATTGGAAGAATTTTATGTGATCACTCTCTAAAGAGATTTTTAATTTTTCTGCTTCATGCAAAGCTTGTTAATTTCTAGAAAAGCTGACAAGATTACAACCAAAAGGTATTAGAAATTTAAAAGAAAAAATCTATTTCGATATAATCAGCGAATATTTAAAAATATTTTTTGTAACGGTGAATTAATTTTTTTTTAACACTATAAAGATAGTGAGAATTTTTCTCCAAGCTGAATTGTGATAACATGTTTAGGCAGAAAACTTCTGAAGAAGTATGATCGATATTGAAATTCATCTATCGGTTGATAAACATTAATAACTTCCAGATTAAGCCAAATAACAAATTAGCATTTTCCGCACTCCGAGGGAAAAAAGCTTTTCATTAAAATAGCAATATAACGTGAAAATTAATCATAAATTTAGTTGTGAATGAATAAAAATGTTACAATTTCTTAACATTATTAACTAGCTATCAGTGGATGCGTCAACCAACAGAATTAAATAGGATATTCAGAAATCATTGCTCTGATATTATGGTTGTTAGACAAAATATCTTTTGATTAAATGAATAGTGACCCATTCAGGACTCTATATCTGCAAGAATTATGTTGAGTGGCACTACTACATGGAATAAAAAAAATATGTTATTATTATATTATTGATTTTTTAAATATCGATTGGAAGACAGTGATTATAATCACCACATCTTGGTGGAAGGCATTATTTCAAATAATTCATCATCAGCTGATAATGCTCGCGATGAACGAAATCAATCGTGATTTTAGCAAAATTTATGTGGTAGCACTACTATAAAAGGTGCATATTTAGAATATTTAAGGCTGAAATATTCATTGGTGATTTATTAAGAAAGTCAAAATAATTTAAAATTACCCATTGAGTAATATACATAATGTAATGTTATCTAATTTAAAAAAATATATATATTTCGCGTTTTGATACCAATCCGTCCTTGTTTATACGTCATATTCAGCGACGAAGGATTTATTGTCCATAATATTTTGCCTTCCATCAACCACAGGCATATTAAAATGTTGTATTCTCATAATAATTTTTAGTTTTATTACTAATTAGGTTTACTGGTTTTAGTAAAGTGCAATGGTTTATTATATATCTTTTTAATTACCCCGTCGAGTATGATGGATGGGAGTTGAAATGAGATTCCTGGCAGCCGTCACGGCTTTTATTACCTATCCTTATTATTTCTTCCTTGAATGCTTTCCTCCAGTTGCCCAGTTATTCCAGTTGATTTTTATCTCTCCTTATTCGTCCTTCTTCTTTTTTTGAGATAATCATTAAATACGAAGGTAAACGGGGATTGAGGCGGTGAGGGTGTTAAAGATTATTACGTGCATTGAAGAAGAATGATGAATATGATAAATCAGAATGCTGTTGAAGACGTGGACGTGCTTTATGATAAATTTAGGGTTGCTAGATTATCACAACTTCAGAAAAAGACCTTGAAAAAAGCAAACAGAAAATAAATAACTACCTATACGTGTGTCAATAATTATCACTCGTAAAAGTATTATTGCTCGTACTCGTAAAGATATTGTTTTTAATTTCGCAACACTCCGGCGAACTTAATGTGTTAGAAAAAACAAATAAAAGTCATAATGTAATAAATGACAACGAATCCCGTATGAATTTGCAAACTTAGTTATAAAAAAAACGTTTGAAAATGGAACTCTTAATGATATTGTTTTTTTGCGTATCAAAATCCACCAACCATTATCACAAAACTGGATTCGTGGTCATAATACATACTTCGATATTGGATTGAAATAAGGAGAATTCTTTTATACCGTCCGTTCTTTTTATAAAAAAATATTTTAATTATTTCGTTATGTAGAAATATCATACAAGTGATGTAGTAACAATGTAATAAACAATATATATTTTTTTAAATAATTTAGTGTTGGAATTTCGGTACACGCTTATGCTTCAGTAATTTTTTTATAGGTAGGTAGCGAGCAACTTTTTCATACTGATTGTTGAAATATAAAACTACTTTGTGGTTGGTTTAACCGTTATGCAATAATAACAATCATATAAAAGACAATGGTTGACATTTTAAGCTTGGAAATGTCAATGTTTTTAACATTGTTCTTGCAGTTGATGAAATGAAGGATGTTACAAAAGATGTACGCCCTGAGACGAAATATATTTTTGTTCATTCATATTTTCAGTTAATGACTTATTAATTTGTAGTGTTTACGTAAATTATTTTACCTAAGAGGAATAACTGGAGCCGTGTTTACGTAATTCTATTAAATGGTTGGAATTGTGTACTTCAAAGATTTCAAAATATTTTATCGACAGAGTTCATTAGGGATACCGTGCTTTCGTGCTTTCGTGCTTATGTGGACTGTAAATATTTATTTCAGCCCACGCATTAACAATGCCTTCTTACACGAAAGTATAGCATCCGAACATATTTTTGTATTTTGTTTTTCTAATTAAACAAAACTTCAAAAGTTTAAATGATAAAATCTATCTATTGATAAAGCAAATAAGCGTATGTATACTCAATACAATATATGTTTCTAAAAGTGTAGATTTAAACCTTAACGAGATATATTTTCTTAATTACAACTAATATTTAATCTTATGTTTTATTAAAAACATATTTACTACATTAGAGTAATCTATAGGGTGCAGCAAAGTCGCAAACGAGAATAGTGTTGTAAAATATACGTTGAACTTGCTAGTAAAAATATCGTGAAAAAACTTGGGTAAAAATAAATTTATCAATGGAAAACAGTAAATGAAAACTGTTTTATTTATACCACCGTTTTATGTACGTGTGTTATCGAATGCGTAGAGTTGGAAGACAGTAAAAAAACAGAAGTTACATGATAATGATTAATCAAAAGACGGACCGTGATGATTGTAGAAGATTGCGTACATGTTTTAATGATTATCTCAATATTGACAGCTACCTCCATGTATGTAGATATGTACATCTTATTAGGTGTTGTTAACTATGTGACCACGTATCAGCGTCCAGGATCATCTTACTGCCGTATTTTACCACGCTGTTTCAGACATCCATGTCTCGGATCAACAATAAAAATAATTATTCCACATAGGTATCCCAAAGTCCACCTGTCGAATCACTCTTGAGAGAGAGAGGTAGAAACAACATTTTCACCAGGCTTGTTCAAAGGAAGAATCGCAATTAACCTTTTATTAAAAAATGTATTTATTTACATAATTGGTATTGACTACGTTGTGATATTTTGTATACATTTTATTGAAAAATTATCGCAATAAAAAATAAAAATGGTTTCGCTCATTGTGAATATCGACTAATAGCGATCGCTTGATATGAATGAACCCAGTCCTAATCTTCACATAATACACATGGAAGTAAGACAAAAATTACGTTCAAATGACGCACGCTCTTAATTTTAAAACAAATGTGGGGAAACTAACTGAAACATGCAACATGCAGCTTATTACTAAATAACTTAATTCTTCAGGCTGGGGGAAGGAAAGAGGTCACATTGACATCTAATTTTGAAACATTTTTACTTAAGCATCTTCAACATGCTCCAATTTTAAGACCACTGCTTTAAATATACATTGAAGCTTGGTGGATGATTGGGAACAGCTATATATTGATTTCTGTCATATAACATCAAAATACTCATATTTTAATATTATAAATAAATCATTTTGATCAATATTTGTCCATATCGTAGTTATTTTTCACCTCACTAAAGCATCATATTTGACAGGAAAAAGTTTTATGACATATAATTGTATAAACTTAAATTATTCGTATCCCAATATCTGTATGGCCAGTTGACAACACCCTCTCTCGCACAAAAAAGGCGTAGTTCGGTAGTCGAATGAACGCTGGCTTGTAAGATAAGTGATAAATAACCTTTCCAATTATCGATCGCGCTCGATGTCACAAAAAATATCTACAGAACCAGGGGTTAGCTACCAATAGCCGGAGCAAATGGAGGCAATTAGGTTCATTATTTAATAAAATGTATATATTATTATGCGGTACATTTAATTAAAGGTGAATTCTTGTTGATTCGGAAAAGTGTATAACGTGACAATTGAGACATGAAAAGAAATATTGAGAAACTAAGCAATGACAATGTTATACAATGTACGATATTGTCAGTAAGTATACGGCAGCAAGAGATCTCCAAAAATATGAACTGTCAAGTGATTTGATTTTTGTATACTAAATTAAAAAAGAGATTTCCTCAAGTTTTATTTCACATAATTCTTGTACAAAATATTGTCAGTTGAGTTGTTATAAAACCGATTTATTTAATACGTTGCATGTGATCGTTGTGATTTAATATTATATAATAATGATCGTCCTCTCCTTAGCTTATTTAAATTATATCTAAAATATGGTTTTGACATGATACCGAAAATATAAAACATGAGAGTTTTTTTCCCTTTCGCGAAAGACGTCTAGTTACAAAATGCTCATTCGATCAATGATATGTATTTCTCAATATAAAAAATAAGGAGGGATAATTTGAATATTTTTATGATGCTAAAGATATTCAAGGACTGTATTAAAAACAAATTTAAATAATTCGGTGTCAAGATTTTGTAAGCTTTCAA
Source organism: Himalopsyche kuldschensis (assembly GCA_028554975.1). Classification (NCBI taxonomy): domain Eukaryota; kingdom Metazoa; phylum Arthropoda; class Insecta; order Trichoptera; family Rhyacophilidae; genus Himalopsyche; species Himalopsyche kuldschensis. The sequence goes on along the minus strand of JAHFWI010000058.1, from coordinate 2,224,953 downwards.
TTTAACAGTGTAAAAATCTGACCTAAACTTTTATAAGTACCTGTGAAATTTTGGAAAAAATATTTAATAGTATGTCATCTAAAAAGATTTTTTAGATATCATAGACGTCTATGCATTCGAACTTCAATTCATAAATCGATTTCACATGTCTCTTCTGCCAACTGCATGGATTCAATCGTCGTGAAAGGCGTCTGACTCATTGGACAGAGTCTCCCAACCTTATTGTGGCGCGGGTACAAATAACAATTATTATGTACGTAAATTATTTTTTAATAAATATAAAATGTATGATATTACCCTAAATATAATACGGTATAATTATTATAAATGTGCATGTATACGCCATACATGTCAATAATAAATAATCAATGTTACTCATGTATGTCAGCAACAAATCATACAAACCAATGTGCTTAATTTTTCGCTTTCTTGAATTTTTCAATTAATTTATTTTCACCTCTAAATTGATTCAAAAAATTGTGTGTAAGACAAAGTTAGAGATACTATTTTTTTCGTTATCACTTTTTATAAGGCGCTTGAATGTAGCTCCGCGGTTGCACGTCGGTAAATTCGGGAATCCCTGTCATAGGGTGTAATCGCTTGGGCCATGGTATACTTGTATGAATTCGAAGTATGTAGATCCATTGGTGTAGGCAGAGAATCTCGGAGGAACGGTGTGCTGGCCATATGTTCCGAATCCGGAGAGATGTCGAGAATATGTCGTTGAGAGAATATTGATAACCTAATCAAAGTAAACAAGTTATCGTTAATTTGTATCTAAGATAACTAAACATTATTTGATTGCACTAGTAGTTTAAAATATTTACAGTCACTGGAAGAACTTGTTGTAAGGCATTTCGTAAACCTTATATTTATTTGCCAACCATTATCTTAATAATTCCAAGATAACAAAGCTTCCATAATAACGCAATAATACAATTATTGTAATATCATACCTATTCCGGGGAGGACTAAAAACCAGTTATGGTTTTGATATCTACTGACATCGTCGGTTGCAACTGCAGTCGCAAGAAGCCACTGCCAACTGAAGCATCGCTAATTTGATAATTGTGAGTTATTCCCGCTCAATTTTGCAGCCATTTCCTCTGCCACGTCACAAGTCCCGCCTTTTTTGCTGTCAGATTGGAAAAAAGATGGCGACGTTTTGTCGAAACCAATTTAAATGACTGTGCGCAGGATGACGCGGTCGTTTGCACGTAATGCTCGCGCTTATTGAATACGTAATGATATGTTTGATTGACCGGACATGTTTGCCGTGATGCACATTATTTGCTTGACGCCATGTTCCCTCCAGAAGCAGCGTAGGCTTTCATATTATTCCATTTATTTTTTAATAATCGCAGTAGTCATCATCAGTCATAATAATATTAAACAAGTTCAAACGATTTGAACAAAATTCAATGTTTAATTAATGAAGTACGATTATATAGGTCACGGAATGTTTAATAAAGTAGTTAATAAAACGAAGACAATAAATAATTACGAGGAAAAATAAAAGCAAGCAAATTGATGTAAGTATCAATGTAAAAATGCTTTATGAATTTGGTTGAATTGTTATGTCTAATGTATTCAATTATGTATGTATTGTATTATGTCCATTAGAATTAAGAAATTATGACAATAGAGCACATATTATTGTATTAATATTGTATTAACCCCTTTCCATACCGCTCACAAAATGAATAAATTACGATTGCGTAATTAAATACAACATATTAAATAGTATTAGCTCATTAATCTGATCAATTGACAATGCTCACCATGAGGTAAACCTGTCCTAAACTTTAATCAGAATATATGTAGAATAAGCACTATTTGTGGGTATTTAAATAATGGTTTTCCACTAAAAAGTGACAGTTAAAAGCTTCAAAGTGATTTTGTAATTCACTATCATTTTACATAAAATGTATGGTTTAGGGTTTTTTAACACGTTTCGTGCCACCCTATTTTTGTTAAAAATACCTCTGCGTCTATAGCAAATTTTAATTGTATATTATATATATATATATCCTTATAAGGGCTTAATAAATAGTCGTGATTTTTTTTAACCTTGTAAATATAACCCTTTTTTGAATGCCGGTCACCGGTGACCTCCACGGCGTGATTGAGTACTTTTTTGAGCTTATTTTTCTCGCCATTTCATAATTTGTATTGTTCCAGTCAGGAAACACCCCTGAAAATCTGTGTGCTAGACTGTTATGTAGTAGCAGATGGCAAACACTTTCTAAACTATTTCTAAGAATGCTTGTAGAATGAATGTAGTTTTATGTTGAAAATGGAAAAATAATAGGAATAAAATTTAAAACAATCTTTTCTAGCGTCAACCAAAATTAAATTTTATAACAATGCAATTAAAATTTATACTGTACGTATAATATTAGTAATAGAATAACACGGAATATTTCTGTTAATTCATGACTGATCAGAAAATCTCACACATGGCCAGTTGCTTTCATGACATTTTGAAATACAGTCAATCCTCTTACACCATCGAGATTTCTTATGACTTACTTTATCAACTACTGGTAAATATTCTTTGAATGCATATATTTATCTGCAATATTACATATTTACGGAAAAATATAATTTGCCTGAAAATTGCAGCACACATTATGAAAAACCGCTTTATAACAGAGGGTGCTGTAGGAGAGTTGACTCATTGACTGTACCTATAAAGTTGTATTGCAAAATAATGGGACTATCGAAATATGAGTGTCACCGCCGAAATATGAAAGTACTGGAAGTATAAGTACAAAAATGATACTTATACAGTTGTTAAAAAAACTCCAAGGGATCATTTGAAATGAAATAAATTTCAAGCTGTCACTTGAGATGAAATATTTTTTTACAATGTCATCATAACAGTATTATAATCAGCTTCCGACAGAAGACGACCATTTAATTTGCAATTAGTGAATGAATGACGGTTGTTGAAATGTCAGAACCGGACAGGCAGTGGCTTTTTTGTGACTCACTCGACTCTCTTTTCCACGATGTCATCAAACCTGTGCTTTCCGTACAGATAAATGTTTATTATTATTTTTCATCCAAATATGATCGAATATGATCATTCAAAAAATGAACAGGTGAATATAAGGAATATAAACACACTGTCCTAAGATGCTGTGTCAATGAAATAGAATTAAATTGATACATTGTCTACTTTATATATTTTGTAATTGATATTGTATGAATATATTATTTAACGCAAAGCAGAAAAGGCACACAAAACCGCTTTCTTCTTCTTCCAATCGTTCGTATCAAGCACTATCTGATAATTTATATACCTAGTTAAATAATCTTACATATACAAATTAATATATGTTTGTTTGTTCGTATATTATGTGCTGCCATTCGGTTCATCTGATTGCAATGAAACTTTGGTGATTTGTTGTGTAGACGCCCGGGAAGGTTCTTGCGTTTGCAAATCATTCATCCGATTACGATAAAGCTTTGGAGATTTGTTGTGTGGACGCCCACAAAAATTTAATATTTATTGAAACTGTAAATTTTTATATATTGTGACGTGGCAGAAAATCATTTTCCAAGAGAAATTTTGTTGATAAGAAAAGAGCAAAGTTATTTAATCAAAAATACAGTAAATACCTAAATTTATATCTATATGCCCGGTCTGTGGTGCAGTAGTCAACGTTGTTGACAGTGGCTTCCGTGACGGACCACCGGGTTCGAGTCCTGGTTAGAGCACATTTTTTCACTCGACAAATCGATTCTTTTCGATCAATTCGGGGCAATGGGTGTTTATGTTTTGTAAAAATCCCTTTCCATCTTTCTGATCTCTTCGAAAAAGACAAGTTGAGCAACTGAGTAAAAGCAATTATTTGAATTATATGCAATTATTTTTGAGTCCATATGTTCCGAGTTGGGCTTTTGAATTTTTTTGCAAATATTGTTCCAAGCATGTAATTTATTTATGCTGCAAGTAATATGGAATATACCATAAATATGAATATAGTTTTTTGCCGATCTGTCGTAGAATTATTGATATTTGGGTGAGATGTATTGATAAAAAAACATCGTAACTCACTGTGTAGGCGTAGGTGCGTTGGGCAAATATTAAGGCGGTACAATTTTTTCATAAAGTTATTTCAACGGTTTCAACGGATCCCAAAACTTATCCTGAGGAGAAAATTGTCTTGTTGTAATTGTTTGATATATAACTTAATCTATTAGTTCAAACATTGTTTTAATATACAAGAATTCCATACCGCGCCAGATAAGGTAAAATACAGTATTAAATGCATGTAATGATTTGAAATGGAGAGGAAAGAAGGGAATATTTAATTTTTTAATGCCCCTCGTGGAATGGATGGGGCAGTCGCTTGTTATGGTGTAATTATTGAAACCGTGTGGTTTTTCTGTGACACTGGTTTTTCTTTATACATGGACAAACATTCAGCCAAGTAAATCATCAACTTTTTATTTCTAAAAAATGCTATACAAATTCATGATATACGTAAAAAAATTAGACATTGAGCAAGTTAGACATGATAAGATATTGTCAAATCATTTTTTAAAAAAATCATGGGATTAAGCCCGTGAGAGTTATCAATAGCAGGCAAAACTGATTGTACTTTTTAAAGTAATAAATATTGTAGAATATGTATTAAAAATATTTTTTCATAGCCTTACCTGAGAATAGACAAAAAAGTATTGATTATTGTTGAAATATAATTTTTGGTTACTATATAGATGCGTAAGCGTAAGCATTAATACGCACATTATTTCTTCACACTATTTTCCCGTTTTGATTACTATATACTTTGAAAATTAAGTTAGATTTATTAAAGAATGTTTAGATAACCGCATAAGCTTTCAACCTGCAAAGAATTTAAGATTTACAGTTAATATGGTAGTTATTTAAAAAATATAGATTTTTTGAAAATCTCTTCCGCCGCAAATGATACATGTTCATAATAATAATCGAAATGTTTAAAGCTCTTTTGACTTTTATATTGGTTATAAAAAAATTGAGCCGCCTTTTGCATATTTAAAATTATATTTTGGAATTTGGCAAAAAAATACGATGAGTGAAATAAGTGATTTCATGCAACACATTATAATTATAGTCTTTAATTCAATCAAATTAAAATCGGTCGAATGAATAGATTCGTATTCACGTTGTCACCAATCATCAAGACTATGCATACATTGAATATTGCAATGAAAAACGCTTTAGGTTCAATAAGTAATCACGTAAATTTTCGTCTTTTGAAAAGTTAAAGTTCCTTGGATTAATGATAATTTATAATATAGTATACCTAAATACAACTAGTTCAGAAAAATGCTTGGTACCAAGAATAAATAGAGTGTCCACATCGACCATATCGGACCCGTTTCGTTGGCATTTACTTTTAAAAAACTTGATCGATAATCAATCGATTGAAGTCTTCAATTATTTATTGTAAATAAATGCTTTTATAAATGCGAAATGTTACGAGGCGCATCGCAATATGTAATACTATCTCGGGAGAAGAAGTTTCATGTGTTTTTGTTTCGTTGAAATGAATTAATTTTGTCGTTGTAAGGAATTTATTGTAAAATGTAATTGTATTATATTATACAACATTTTATATATTTTGCCTTTAAAAAGTTACATTTCTCCATTTTTCTCATAACAATTCTTTTATATAACAATTGAATTATTTATGAAACCCTATAAAAGTAAAGGTGAGTTTTTTCTTGATGGCGGTGAAGCCTACGTGTATTTACGAATGGCATTTGAAATTTGAATAGTAATTATTCTGCTTTTAACCACAATAAAAAAATATAAAAGTATAATACCATACTCCAATGTGTTATTAAATTAATTACTTATTGTGTATACTAATGATGTTGTATTTATTTAATTAACTATATACTGTAAAATAAAATAAATGAACGTAAAGCATTACAAATACACTTCGTAACATTTCAACTTATTAGTTAAAGCAGGCACGGGCAATTGCGGCCCACCGAGTGTTTTCTGCGGCCCGCCATCATAAATCCTAATTCTAAGAGTCAAAATCGATAGCTTTGCTTGGAAAAAGTGCTTCGAAGAGTTCGGAATATAAAAAATAGGTACTTTCGTAATAAGCATACATCATGCATACATTTCAAAAACGCGTCTGTCTTAACGTACTAATTGCCTTACCTAAAAACCCCCCCTCATACCTCATTCCATAACTCTAGCACTACCACATACACATTTTTTTCGATCTTACGTGGACGCTATTTTAGACCTTATTATACGTGACATTATGTTATAGTTTCAAATGAATACAAATCTGATGTTGCGTTGAAGCTATTTTAGACCTTATTATACGTGACATTATGTTATAGTTTCGAATGAATATAAAGTTTTTTATTTTTGTTGTTATTTAACACGTGTTTTTAAGAAGACTGCGATGTGATATTTTGCCGCTTCTCATCTCAATTTGCAGTTTTCATTTTATACAGGTCAAAATATTATCATATTATTTAACCAAACTTCATATGTTCGGTCGACGGCAATTTATAACATCTAAGCAAGCATAGTGTTGAGGATATTTGGAAAGTGACAAGATGGAAAATGACAGTAGATTTATTGAAACAGACATGTAAGGCTTCATTGGCTTAACCATTTATTAAAAATTCAATGTTCATAAAAAATCAAAGGAAAAACTTTCCTTAAACAATTAAATATTAGCAGTCAGAATCTTCCGACGCCCTAACTCACGGTTGAGTTATTGTGTGATTCCTAATATTCGGCAATGTCTTCGAGAATAGCGGAGAACGGATCCCGCTGATGTAATCTCGTCCTCCACATAAACTCATACAGATATGAATCCAAGAAATGTCGATGAGTCCCCCTACGCCGCTTGTTTCCCCACTTGGCTGAGCCCCACATTCGCTCCAAATTCTGCGTGTGAGCCTGTGTTACCGGGTCGACAAAGTGAAAACTGTGGTTTACCGTCTGACGATTAAAGTGCAAACTGACTCTGTGGTAAGCACGCCAAGAGTCGCTAGTAATAATAGAACCCGGTCTGATGTCCTGATGAAATAAATCTCATGTGGAAAAAGTCATAAAAATGTGTTATTATTTTTATTATAATCCCTTTCCACCAAGTATTGACAGTGAACATCTTAAAAGTGATTATTATATTAAGAAAGCGGGGAAAAGTTTAGTAGAAGACTAATTTATTACATTTTGACTAAATGTTAGCCGATAAAAATTCAAACATATTTTCTTTCATATTCGTTTTTATTGCAACTTAATGACCAACAATGCAAAAGGGAATTACAGACCCACAGACATACGCCGTTTCAGTTTTGTATATAAGATATACCTTGTGCAGTATATTCGTTGAAAAAATTAAAAAAAGAGTCCATTCTACTTTGCGCATTCCTATGGAGAAAAATAAAAATAGCTTGAAATTGATGAAAATATATTTGAAAAACAGATATATATTTGAAAATATTTACTCTTGTAGACCCAACATGACAGCATGACGTTGCTACCGATATGTCACTTCATAATAGTTTTTTTGTCATTTTCCTAACGAAACAGTGCTTTTAATTAAAACGCATTGCTTACAGTGTGCAAGAATTTGTGTGTAATTACCATAGTAATTAAAAAGGACCGTATACAAAGTGTTAAATTTGTCAGTTTGGGGCATGACAAACTAACTGACGAACTAACCAATCAAAAAGCACATGTAACGTCTTAATCCCTTTAAATAAAGGATGTATTTGTCCATCTTATTTGGTAATCGATCAATACTACCTTTTCGATTCTTCGATACGTTTTCTCATAGTAAAGTGAGGGTGGTATTAGGTAGTCGGTACAAATTTATAATGGTTTACAGTTGCACCATCTCTAATGCACATGCGTATCCGTGAACTTACTGCGCAGAATTTAATATAATTAAAGTTTATAAAGTATATACCGTTTATCACGAAACTACCAAAAAATATTCTAATTTTATTTTTGGAAATGGAGAATGTTACGGACTTTCCCGATACTAATGATTAGGGATTTGTGATTTTGCATTTGCTCTAGACATCGTGCCACACTTAAATACTATTAACTCCGTGCTATGAACGCTCTGAATGACGATTTGGTGACCTCCGAAAAATTGAGACAATTTTGGCGCTAGTAAGCATCCATTTTCAATAGATATTAAAACTGTATTGAAAGAGCTACAACTTGAGATTATTGATCTGCAATGTTACACTCAGTGACGGCTGGTGACGGGGTGCTGGGGGGTGCAAAAGGAAGATTCAACTATTTTTCCGTACTACGGAAGAGAAACAGTTGGTATTGCGAACATCTGAATTGAAAGTCCATGCTATAGAAGTGTTTTAAAATCCCATGAATAGGAAAGAACTCTTGCAAAAATGGTTGAATCTTCCTTTGCAACCCCAACACCCCGTCACCAGCCGTCACTGGTTACACTGATTTAAGAGAATTACACCGCTGTGACGAAATCTGAAAATTTTACAATGATCTTAATTCAGACAAATTCGACCGACTTAAAGATTTTGCACGAAAAATGTGAACAGATATTTTCGATCCTGAACCTTAGCTTAATTCTGATTCCATTTTCTTCTATGACCATTCACAAGCAGTTTTAAAAATATCAACTACAAAATGAGCACCTGAATTTAAAAAAAATGTTGAAAATTTCAATCTTTGAAAAACCGTCATTCTTCTCATATTTTTTTTTGAAAAAATATTTTACGTGATAATAAATAGAGTACACCCGGTCCTCTTTTTAAACGATTTTTTCAGTGATTTCGATTTTACGTGATTTTTTGGAGGGCACCGTGATTTAATCGTACATAGGTACGCGATTTTTTCTTTTACAGCTGAAAAAATGGTGCGCAAACTCATATATTGGTGACTCTGTTCTGAAACTTATTTAAGCACAATGCATTTATAAAATTCATTGAATAGCACGTTTCCCGGTCGTAAATTTTATCACAGAGAGTTAGTTACTATGTCAAATAAATGCACTTCAGACGTCCAAATATTTTAAATGCACAATAATAAATACGAACTGAATATAGAAATATTATTTTTGAATAAAAATGGAAATATTTTAGGTATATTTTTATGCAAAAATTTTTTTTGATCGAATTTGAAAAACGATTCTGGTTTTTTCTTGTATTTTGGATATTTTTTTCACGATTTTTTTTTAGGTGCGCCACTTTTTGAAACCCATCACGTAAAAAACGATCGGGTGTATATCTAAAAATGTATTTTACTTGCGGCCCGCTGGTCATTTTGAATTCTTGGAATTGGCCCTCCATCCGAAACGTTTGCCCCCCCCTGAGTTAAAGCATCGAAATTTATTTCGGAATTATTAAATTCCACTTAGTGTTGAATTATAAAGTTTTTTTTTTCGTGAAAACTGAAGTTAGTTTTCTTGTTAATTAAGTAAACGATATAATAAATATAATTGAAATAATTTGGCACAATATGTGAACAAGGTCTCGAGAGTGCGCCTCATGCCCTGCCCTTATGGGATATTGCGCCAATTTTTTCAAGTGAAGAAGACAACAATTCAAATTAACGTTAAAATTGTCTAAAATTTTGCTATTAAACTGTTTTGTTATTTAATAATAAATCGCCCGAGTTAACGAAGAATTTTCTGGTCCTGTGGCCGAGCGGTTAAGGCTCTTGGGCGTTCATCCAAGTCGTCTAGTTCCACTATGAATTATTAGTTTATGTATTTCTGTTCAAATGCATACATGTATGTACTGTAGAGATTCCTCTCTACCAATCTAAATATAAAGTGCAGTGAAGCCAGAGCGATCACCTAAATAATTGTCTTTTTACACTTCATTTGTGGTTAAAAAAAGGACACCAACCAGTTGTTGTAAAAAAAACTTTTGAGATTTTCCGTTAAGAGTTCATATGCTCTACATTGCAGCGGATATGAATGTGAAATTTCTTGTAATTTTTAGTATTTATTCTGAATGTGGACGAAATACTATTTGAAAATATAGCGTTGCAAAATATTACACAAGAAGTCAAAATGAATGCATATTGATTGCATAAATTGCATAACGTTAAAGATATTATCTGGAAGAATTATTCTAATTTACATACCAACTTGTCATTTTTGAGAAGCCGACAGAAATACAAACCACATAATGTGATTACAAACTATTCATACCCGCATATAATTAAAATTGTTTGTGACACTAGAGTACATACCTATATATATAAAGTATCGTTAGGTAATTAACACGTCAAAAAGGAATTCATAATTTATTATTTGCTTAACATAATTTTACAAGCAATCGATTAGTATTTTTTCATATAACGTATAAATTATAATTTATACATTTGAGTGAATATATGTACATATTCGTCAGTTTCTTCAAAATGTAACTTTTTGCTTTTCGAATTTTATAATTATATTTAAATGCCATTGTTGAATATGTTATAGATTATAATATTTTACTTTTTTTAGACATAACGTATTTGAAATAGTTATTAAAATGTCACTCGATATCAACAAGAACACCATAAACGACATTTTTTCACATATTTTGTTATTGAACTTGCCGTGACTCAACTCATCTTGAATCCTGATAGTTTCCAAAAGAGGCTTAAACTGCTTCACTACGTTTTTCAATTTTAAAATTATGCACAAACGTACACTATACAGTATTTATTGATTATATACTTTATAGTGTGTAAGCATTGAAAAATAGTTTTTCAATACAATTTGACCACTAATATCAGTTGAAAAAATTCGCGATGAGCAAAAGCAGCCCCGGTTATAATGTAAAATTAGAAAAAAATGTTTTTATTGATGAATTACCTTTTCATCAAGATATCACATATACCATCATATTTTTAGTTTTCCAATCTGATGACAAATTATTATGGTGACTCCATGAACAAAGTGCTTGTTTCAAAAAAGCACGGTGTATCTGCAAAGTCTGTTATATAATAAAATGAAATATTTAAAAACAATATTCAAAGTGTTCAAAAAATAATTAAGAGTGTTTCAATACATGCAAGAAAATGAAGATACAATCGGTCTGAATTCTGCATTCGAATTGCACAAATACTCGAAACTTCTTCTGGAGGTGATAAACTAAGACTTGCATCTCTTTCTAATCATACGATTGGAAGCTATAATAATAATATTCAATATAAAATGATTCTTGCAATGTGAAAGAGAAAATGAATGTAAATTTGGCATTGTACGAAAGATTGAGATGTAGCTATGTGTTTCGAGTATGTGCGAGGAGATAAGTATACAAAAGGTGCATTGTTAGAATGGGAAGCCAATACAATCGATGAAAGATGCAGGGCCGTATCGATATTTTTAAAATAAGTTTTTATGATAAACCAATACATAATGCCAGATAGTGAATCATGAAATTAGATAATTTCCAAATATTAGTTATCATCGATAGTGTGACAATAGAAGATGAATTGCTGACTGCTGATGAATAATATCAAAGAAGGTATGAGAAATAATATCTGGATGCAATTTTTTTCATTTTAAAATCGTACAGCTAACTTTTGAGGTTAGGTTCTTTATGTCTAATCAGTCGAATAAACTTCATTATAATAATTCCATATGAATATTTAAAAAAAAAAATGTGTGCGGTTAAGTATTCTGGCGCCATTTTCCATTTTACTATTAATGTGAACTTGTGAATAATAAAATGTCTGTTTTCCGTTACATCACTTTATAATATTCAAAGAATTTTTTCACTTTCATATGATCTGCGGTAAATTATGAATATAATATGGTCACGGGACAGAATCCTAATCCTCTCGAGCTAAGCTCAAAAAATTTATGCATACTGGCTTATAATTGTATGTTTTGACTTTACTCTTTGAGTTCTTGTGGATTATTATAAAAGAAAGAATCAAAATGATTAAATCTGAAGAATATTACTGATTATTGTATGAGTACTGAATAATAAACTTATGTGACTGTCTCTATCTGTATATTATTATTATTTGTGTAGTTTGTGGTTGAATTTTTGCTCCTGTAAATTAAAACAACTCGATTTCATACTTATTGCGAAGTATTCTTTAGGATCTTCTATTATAATAAATTTAAAAATTAAAGATGGAACATTTCAAAAAAATCGTAAGCCTACCATTAATTAAAATAATGTTATCTGCTTTCAAATACCTAAACATGAGAAATCATTTCATTATGAAAATGAAAAATTCTGTCCCGTGACCATATATCCATAATTTACCTGATCTGCTAGTCAGCCTTTATAAAAAAAACTTTTGTTTTATAGCGAAATAATTCTTATATTCTTATGAGATATTTATTAGTTTCTAATTGGAAAGAATATGCGTTTACAGATAAATAAAAGCATAATATCACGTAGATAATAATGTATATTTTGAACGTATGATTTTAATTCTATTCAAACATGCTTCTTTTCATAGTACGAATATTAAAAAAAAACAAATAATAATACGTAGAGTGCTACCCTGTAAAATGGAAATGATATTTCATGTAAAAGAGAGACAGAATGAAAAGTCGTTTCAAGAGAGGACATCCTGAATATGAATAAAATGGGCGCGGCTTTATAACCAATACATACGAAACACACTCTGCATCGTATGAGATTTTATTAATCCTTTTTTAATGATGGTATTGTTAAAGGAGATTTTTATTATTACGCCAAAACGTAATATTGAATCGTCAGTTGAAAGCGTAATACATTTTTTTTAAATTGTAGGATAGATTTATTGTACTTTTTCTCGGATAATTTTACTACACACACTTCGATTTATATTCTTAGCACGTGTCTATACAACAGCTCCCGAAGCACATCTTGTTTACATATAATCACTTCACAAACTGCAATAATCTACTGCATATCTAAAAAAAAATATAACAATAAAATAAAAATAAACAATGTAATTTGTATTATCTTTTTTTCTAAGCCATCATACACCTGATCGGCAAGGAAAAGAGTCGGGTTGACATGGCCAAATTTTACTCTTAAAATTTATGGAATTTAAATTTAATTTTCGTTAATTATAATTTAGGATTATGACTTAAGGTTAAGTTAAATTTGAATAGTTTGAATTTTGTGCTTTACCATGAGTTTTGTTGATAACGTCCCGGGTTTCACCTTTCGGCATCGTCAGGCTTTTCAAGTGCACGAATGGACTTGAACTGAAGACTGCACTTGAAATGTCTGAAGATGCTAAAAAGCGAAACCCGGGTCTGATAGCAGATGTCCATTTTGTCCTTTTGATAGCAAAGGATTTTTTAGAGTGCCTAATTTAGTTATGTTACCGCTATAAAAGTGAGTACCATAATATTGCTTTTAAAAATATTTAGCAAATGGCATTCACAACTCAATTTTAGAAATTTTAAGAGTTACTGCCTTCTTCCTTGGGACGGTAGTATAATTAATGTGACATTAGTTGAACAAAGTTTTCTTTTTTTAATATATTTTATGGAAACGAGTTAAATTATTTAGGATCTAAAAAAATATTATCGATTACATTAAATATAATATTTTCAATTAAAAATTTTCATTTGATGGCTTGGAAGTCCATGTTACCTACATTTCCATATAACTGATTACGCAATCTTAATATAAATGAGTTAACAACCATAAAAGCGTTGCGAAAATAAAACAAAAATGAATATATTTATTGTGTATTAAATTGTTCGTTATCCCTGTCCCAAATTCTACTCGTAATAAAAGAAACGCTTCAGGAATAATAATAAAATTGGAGCGGCTATATTCCTAGCAATAGTTAAACCTGGCAAAAGCCACGGAATTGCACGGAAATGTTAAAGATCTCTAAAAGTAAAATAATTTTATAATCTCAATAATAATGATTGCATATCTAACGAAGTTGTTGAAACAATTTTTGTTTAATTCAACTATTAATATTTGTTACAACTATTAATTTTTGCGAAATATCTTTGATGATTTCAGCATATTTAATACGATATCGTTTAAATACTTTAGTGTATTAACGGATTTGATTATATAATCTTATACGAAATAAATGCCGCAGGCGAAAAATATTATAAAACAATATATAATGCTTAAGAAAAGCTTTTTAGTAAACTTAATCCGTCATTTCTTACAGATATTTTTAGCACCAAAGTAAAATGTGATTTATTGTTATATTTGAATAGTGTTGAAACAAGCTTAGCTTGATTTCAATATATTCCAACTTGAAGATAACATACATTATAGATCTTTCTAGGACTTTTTCATGATGGTGTTTGATGGCTTAGTCCCCGGTTTTGCAGTTAGTGCTTAAACGAAAATTCACAATGAGTGTATGAACCCACAGCTATTATATTTCAACTATGTATGCTATGTTCATGGATCGCACGGGCTCGAACCACAGTCCGGGCGGTTTAATTTTTCAGTCAAATTATTGATTTCTGTTCGAAGACATAAATGTCTAAAATTCCTTCCCACACCCATCCGATCCTATACTCACCACTAGTCCTGTACTAGCGTAAAAAATGTCCAATGAAATAGTTCGTAATAAAAAATATAGCCAAAGCTCTGTTCTAGAATACCACAGTCCAAGTTATTTGAAAAGTTTTCGTTTTGACTAATGCGTAAACCCAGCAAAAGTGATATTATATCACCTACAATAATATGAAGCGCAGCTTTATGTTTATAATGTCGTTACGGGTTTTTAAATTGCTTTTTTCTTCGCTTCTACTTCCTCGCTTTTTTATTATTGTCTTTGGTAGCTATTCACACTTACCTATTGTAAAAAATACTGCTCTTCTTCTGAGAAGTCTCCACAATTCGACCAATGATATTATTTTAATTATATCCCATCATTCCCATCCCAATGTGAGGGGAGGGGGGTATGGATTAACAGTAGAAATTAAAAGCATTTTTTTACGAAATTTCTTAATAAGCCCAAGAAATACTATAGATGCACCATTATAACTTGGACCCAACCAAAATTGTTTATTTACTTACAATTTTTAATATGCAAGATATAAATGAAAAAAAAATCTTTTTGCACATATGTATATTTTTATGAAAACATTACAACTTTTTGGCTTTTGAATATTTCTACTCTATGGGGACAATTTTAGAACAGAATTTGGCGGTGGTCAAGTAATGATGGTACATCTATTCTATAGTATTAAGCGAATCGCTCATTTAGAATAGAGAATTGGAGGATGTATGAAAACATCAACGACGAATACAAAAGCGAACAATTTATTTTTTATAGATTTTGTGAGCATTGATATTCGAAACTATGGACAATACGATTGCGTGATAATGAAATAGCCAATCAACTATCCGGCTTGTTTTTGTTGACTTTAAATACTCTAATGTTTCCACTATTATATGAATTTTACCAAGTGAATGATAAATCAATCAATAAATAATTTTATGCGTATTTTTAAATTAAAAATACATCAGTGTCGAAATCATTGCGGAAGAAGAAAATGTAAATTTGATGGTTTTAACATGATTCGCGTTCCTCAATAGTGTTTTTTTACGATACCTGAAATCAAAATAATAAGCCTCATTCAGACGACAATCAGGTGACCAACTGATCCTCATTGGCAGAGATTGTTAATTTGTTTTCTATTACATATCTTATGGAGCAATGATCTTTGTATAATAAGTAATTTATCGTATAATTGATAGTTTTGAAAAATCACTTCTCAATAAAATATGTATGTACAATATGCATTTATATAAAATGTAGACAAACTGTTGGAAAATCAGATTTTTTCTTACGTTCTCCGCTTTCGCAAACGTTTGGCTCCGTCGTAGGCTCTCTTCAGCATCATTTGCATTTCAATTTCTGTGTATGCTTCTTATAGATCGGGTGACTATGTCTAAATTATTTTGTAATCTAGTTGTTATTAGTAAGAATTGTTATTACTCTCAAATACAGGTTTATGAACTGCAATATTCATCTAAGTTATTCTAACTAATAACTCATACTGTTCTAACTAATTTATGTTTTCAACATCAAAGTGTTGATTACGCCACATGTGCTGAAAAGTTCAGATATCACATTTTATAATGAGTTTTACGATTAATATAAACAGCAGCTTAAAATAAGTTAGATAACAGAGCTTAACTAATGAATCAAGTAAAACCATAATACTTCATTGAAAAATCTTAAAATATTCGTAATTTATAATATATTTATAAATACATATCCTATCATTTTTTTTTAATAAACTACGTTTAAAATAATAATTGTGAAAACAGGTTCATTTTTAAAATGAATTATTGATTGATTAATATAAAAATTAATTTAATTAATTATTAATTTTTAAAATTTACCAAATATAAATTTGGTTCGAATTTTCATAAGTGCCCGGTGGCCACCCCCGGAAAAACGCGGCGGTAATGCCTGGTGACATCTTTATTAGGTTATTTTCAATATGAAAAATGGGATATTTAGTAAAATGATCCCGTTTTATTTATACGCTCGGTAAGGACATTAAGTCACCCTATTTTATATTACCTATCTCCTTCTCGCTCTTTCCAAATCGCTTCCTCTTCAAATGGGGCAATTACAGAAGGCATTAAATCAAGTAAACTCGACTTAATTGAAAAAGTGGGGAAATAAAATTATTACTTTTAATATGAGAAAAAGAGGCGCTTCAGAAAATCGGCCCGGCCCCCGAGATGCTGGTTAGAAATAAATTACCGAGAGATAAGAGATTTTTTTCAATTAAATTCACTATATTGTCATAAGTAATGCTTTAAAATCCGCTCTTTGGTTCAGATAAGGAGATTGTATACACTAATTATGAAAATAATGTTTCTTACTCAATTATGTTATTGTTGTTTTTGAAATGTTTCGGGACATGAGCATTTTTGGAACCTCAAACTTCAAAGCTGTTGGTCAGCTTTACATGAGTGACAAATAATTTTCTATTTAGATCTCTCGGCCCCTAGCTGACAAATAGTTTTGTAATAACATTTCATATTCATTTTTATAAGGTGTATGTATGATTTTCATTTAATATTTTTTATCGGAGGAAAGAATCATTTTGAACCTATACTGAATATCAGAAGTGGGCAACCTATTTGCTGTTACTACAGACAATTACATTGATTATATATTGTATTGATAGTATTAGCTTAATTAAAACAGGAACGATTACTACAAAGGTACCCATTTCAAAAATTATATAAAAATATTTCAATTTTTAAATGGGAATCAGTGATAAAAGAATGAATACAAATTAATTTTTTAAGCACCACGTGATTCATCTAGCATATTTTTAAATACGTTTGTGATTGGTCTTTCTACTCGTGCTGCTATACGCTCTACATTATTTGCTTATTTTTTTATAGCGAAATGTTACATATTGTAACAATACATGTATGTATATCTTATAAAACAAAATGTTGTAATATTAACTGACACACATGTTTGCTATCGTAATCCATTTTATTCAGCGATATTATTCCTATAGATTAGAAATCAAATCATAATTCGTTTCATTAGACACGATACTGAATCTGTCGACTGTTATCTAAAATCTAAAGTGTTTTAAAGTTTCTTAATTTGAAATTATCAATAACCCAAAACGAATAATATTTTATGACTGATTGTGAATATATTGAACATTAAAAATAATTATTTCTCATGAATTAAAAAAAAAAATACAGTGGTAGTTGTAAACCTTCTTCACGAGTTAATTTAATTATTATTTTAACCAACAAAATTTTTAAACATGTAAATGCATATTTGTAAGAAGACTACGTAAAAGTTTTTTTGGTTCCGTGAAACGTGCCTGAACAAAAGACTCCGTGTTTATCAAATTAAAGTCACCCGTAAGCTTTTGTTTATTTTCGAGAATTTTTCAAATACTTTGGAAGCGACCACCAATGAAGCCTGAAATCGAACAATGCGCGACATAGTAATTGTTAACAGTGAAAAGGCGTTAATTTAAATCTATTTTGTTAAGTGGATAATCCTTTCTAAGCTGTCAAAATCCTTCACCAATACGTCAAACTTATTTCGAAATGACAGATGGTGTAAAATTATTGTTATGCTAGGATTGCCCATGAAAATTATAATATTATTTGAAATTAAAACATTCGCTTAAATATTAATGGCTAGTTTATATGTGCACCTAATAACTTATTATGATGATCGCTAAAATAATAACAATTATAAAATAAAACACGTACAAAAAAAACACATTTTTTGTTAGTACTTTTTAATTTACAAAATATGGATATGTCGAAGTAGTACAAAAAAAATGTTTTTTATCTTTACAATATTTTGAATATCGTATTATATATTATGTATGTCTTGATTCGACTGTCGGTCTATAACGCAAATTACAACACTGTCTTTGCGCACGATGCGCAAACATAGGTAGATAGTGTGATACGTGCGCCAGATTTTGCTGAAGGGATATTGACAGGTGCCACTGCCACTGGGTGTTTCATATTGCTGGTGTTATTTATGGTATTATCTTTATTTAATTGTGTACACTTCCTTGAGCTAAAAATACATTTAAATAAGAAACAAGTTTATTTGTTCGCTCATCGTATTTTCATTTGATTTAAACAATACATTATTTAATTTTACATAATTGAGATCACATGCGTTATTATTTTTTATCTTTTTGGGAGAACGATGGGATGAAAATTGTGCTTAAATTTTAAGAAAAACTATTTTCAAGTCAAAATTACAATGTATGCTACAATACTATTGTTGTAATATGGTGTGGTAGATGATATTCATGAAGTGTCACATGCATCTTAGTCAGTGACAACAACATATATAAATATAGGATTAAGAAATTTACCACAGTCAATTCCATCAAGGCTATCGACTAATCCGGGATTAGGGAAATTTTTGAATGACTTATGGGTTCCGAATATTTCAATAGATTTTGAATACGTAGATGTTAAAGTCACTGACTCTAATGTTTAAGTTTAAACTTTTCTAATGTTGCGATACTTTTCAAAGCGCATAAGCAAATACAAATTCGTGACATTCTCGGAAAACAATTTGTAGTAGAAAATAGTATTAATAAAAATTAATTACTGTTCCGGTGAGTGAGAAAGTCAATAAAATTGGCTGTTGTATCTGAATAATAAATAAATGCTTTCTTTCCAAAACTGATGAATTAAAAAAGATTATATTAGATATTTGCTACTGTATTTGAGTATGTGTATGCATATGAATTTTTGGTGTACTTAGTATACCAACTGGTTAAAATCACTAGTCTATTTATGAGAATTAAATTAAACTCAACATGAGTAAATATGTTTCAAACTATCGTTTTTAAATATTTATGTTTCTAAGTAATAATTGCGATTAACAACTGAATTATTAAGGAAAACACTGTTGCTAAAAGTAGAAAGGCACAACGATTTGTTAGTTATGGGATATAATAAAATCAGTTAATTGACAACTGATTGATATGTTCTACGAAAATTAATTGAGATTAACTCGATCTATATATATAAAAAAAAATGAATTGAAATTACTTTTAAATACTAGTGATTAGCGATCATTTTTTACTTAGTTAATTTTATTTTAACATTCGTTTGATTAAAACATACAGGTCGGTACTGAATCCGAGTGACAATGTCGACCTCTTAAGTTGCAACTTCAAAGTATTTGAGTAAAAGTGCGAAATCTTTTTTTGGTTTGATTAATAAATGCTTGGTCAAATACATGAATGTCTACATTCTCTCCCACCAATATACCACTCATCCCACTTTGCTCATATAGACAATGAATAGATTCAGGCGATAAGTAAAATAGCTAGCTTCATACGTATATCTTTTTTCCATAATAGTGAATAACAACTATTCCTCGATGAACAACTTTAGTTGCATACTACAATAAGAGGGCGGCGGGCCTGGTTGAATAAATATAGAACACAAAACAGCATATAGGCTTGGCTCAATATACCGTAGATTGTAATAATACTATAGATTTGTCACATTCATGCATTTGCCAGTAACATACTGAGTAATCTTGTTGGTTGTATAGTATATCATGCGTTGACAGGTCGTTATGTTTTTCGTTGTCGTTCAAGTAAAAAAACATTCACGGATACACTGAGTAAGTCTGAATAAATCGATGTTGAATATCACGCTCTTAATCACGTGCAATAATCAAAAAAAAATGTATGTAGACATAATATTGCCAAAGAAATTAAGCCAAAATAATTTTGGTAGGTACAAGATATTTTTTTTATTTTACTGACGATAATTTTTGGCTTTTTAAAAAGATTCTCAATTTCAACGAATCTGTGTATTTTGAAAAAAAAAATAGCTGGATAATACAGGAGATGAAGATTCTTGGCTGAGTCTATAAAAAAAATCAAGGCTAAATACCACAAGTGTTTCCAAAGTTTTAATATTACTATTGATTAACATGTACAACTATCTACATTTGATGGTATTGTGATCAACATATAGCGGAAGTCAATTTTAGTATAAAATTAAAAATTAATTCGCTTATTCCATGTTGTGTGTAAAAAACAGTGGTAAATGTTTCACCTCTTTAAAAAGCATCTTCATTCATCTCAAAGTCTGAAGATAGAAGGTGTGGATACTTCTGCGAATAGTAGGTTAAAATTTGTGCAAAAACTTTGTTGGAACGTGAACTTTTTTATTTAAAATAATAACTAAATATCTTATATCTGGTTTAACGATAACTCTACGAAATGAATTCACTTTCATTGTTACATTATGCATTATAATTTATAATCCAACCCTAGTAGAACCTAGTCTATCATATTGTATCGAGTTTGATAGAGTAACATTACGGTTTACACGTCATTTAACTTTTCCTCAATAATTAAGGACTCGACTCACTTAATTCAGAATAACGTTGGCACACTATGTGTTAAATCTACTGGAACAGCACTAGTTGTATAACTCGTTAATCCATGTGCCTATATCTTTATGTGATTTTGATAAGGGTAAATGCAATTTAAAAATCGGGGATAGAATTCTAACTCTCAGTGTCAATGCTGAAATGATTATTACGTTTATCTTTCAATACCACTATTAACAGCCAGATTATTTCTTACTTATTAGATAAATGAGAATTCACACCTATTCATATATTTTAAAAAGATTTAACTATAAAAAATCTCGCAGTTGCTTGACACAGGAGCATTTTCAACTGATTGTTTCGTTAAAAATGCTCGTTAGCTGAGTAAAACCAGTCCGGATCATATTACAACAGATGCTGAATAAAGATTGAGCTCCATTTGTATCTTCAATTGAAAAAGTTTCAGTACCTATTGGCTTCAGAGATATCTAAAAAATAATCCTTAAATAGAGTTATTTAATTTTAAAAGCTCGCACGTAAGAGAAAATATTTTAGTTTTAAAAACAATTTTATCTAATTCAACAATATGTTTCTTCTTGAATTCTGAGAACACAATTAGAAGAAAAAAGAATTTGTTGAAAGATGATGGTGCATACTAATATGCCGATATATGTATGTGGTCAGGTGACTATAGTTACTGATTAACTACAATAATTACGACACAAGAATAATGTTTGATTTTTTATAAATGATAGAAACCAGTTTTCCATATATCCGTCTACGAAATCGGAAGATCGTGTGATTGACACGTAGCTTATTATCATTAATTCCATCGTTATAAATCCGCGTGCCGTATCAAAGAACAAAAAAAACATAACTTCCCCGTTAATAATGAAAGCATTTTATTATTTTGCAAAATGATTTGTATTCTATGATCGTAGGAAAAAAACAGTTTATCCAAAGGGATTGTGAAATAATATATACTTTTAAACGTAGTATGTTTAGTCAATTATTTAACGAACAGATTCTCGTTAAACGTTTTTGTTAGATTTATAATTTATTAATGTCTACCAGCTTAGGAGGGGAGCACACCATTTTGGCAATCATTGAAGGATACCAGGGGTACAAAATACATTTTCGCTCTATTATTTTAGAATGGGCTAGCGATGAAAATGCAGAAATAATAGAGCATTAATACAAAGATTTTTTTATCAACACAGTTCAATTTTATACATAAAAAATATTACAATTAATTTTTTAATCAATATGAAATGGACCACCACACACAAATAAATATATGTGAAACCTATGAATATTAAAGTGTAAAGAAGCCTTACCCACGTGGTCGATTGGTGCCAGAATAATCCATTTGCGATTGTAAACCATCGAAATGTATCTGTATATAGAACACGGAGCAAGGAACTATGTATATATCTTGAAATGAAAAGTTAATAAGTATTGATTGTGATGTCTAAAAGCAAAACAAATACATTGAATAAAACCTTTACTATACGCACACAAATACACCCTAATTACTGTAAATCTTTCCGAGATCCAAGAGTCATTATTAGTTATTATTGAATTGATAATATGAAAATCTGCCGAACATATTAAACAAATTTTCAATTCCTCAGATTTGCCTTCCCCGAAATACCGAGTGTCAAAAACTAAACTAAACAATGAACTCTGACTCCATATAAACTCATAAAGGACCGAGTGACAAAAGCACTACCATATTAAATGCTAGTCATCCAATATGGGGTCCATAAAAGCCATTTAAAATCGAATTTGCTCCTTTCACTACATTTGGCTGACTTGTTTTGTGAATTTAATTCAAGGGGTGTTGCTTCTTACATATCCATTTATTATAACATTTATTTTGTGACGTATAGGGGATGTTTATTTTGTAAATTTTATTCAGTTATGGCTGTAAAATAGCGTTTTTCTCATACACCAGTGCGTTTGGTTATTATTTTCCACTTATTCAAACCCTCGCTTAGTAAAATGTGTGCTTTATGATATATATTTTGAATTATATTACTTATAATGAAGATTATATTAAACGGTGGATATTTAGTAGATGATTATCTAAATTATAGCAATTGCTCGTGAGGACAAAAGGATAATTGCATTTTTCGAATTAATAGTATTTTTTTTAAGCATTCAAACTGAATAATATGTAGAAACTAACATTTTTTTAACGGAGAATATTACTAACAGTAAAAATTTTTAGGTGTGCAATAATTTTTAATATAAAGCTAAAATATTAAAAATAATAAAAGAGTCATATTAATATTGTTTTATGTAATCCTTCTTGTGGTCATCTGAGAAGCAAAAGTCTGAAGATGACCCATAAATGTGTGCAACCCATGTCATACACAGTGACGTCATAAAGCAAATTTACGGTAAATATATTTCAGTAAGTTAGTATGAGATTGAATTATTCCTTGGGAACCAATTAAAAATATATTACACAAAAGTACGCAAGCATTGTATATAAACACTATAATTATAAAAAAAATGTAATATTTGATATCGCTTACTTTTAAGACTTATTCTTTTAAATAAACAAATTTTTCGTCGACTATTATTAAAAAACGGTGCAAATTATTAAACACAATAAATAATTAAGGCTTTAATGTGGGAAGATGGAATACGTACTGATTGAACTGAATGAACTGAAAGCAAAATATCATTGAAATATTGTGTCTAAAGCTTTATTATAACGAAACATATATTGATCTGAATTAATAATTGAGAGCCAGTGGTTAACTGTAAGAGTAAAAGCGGTTAGGGTATAAATTAGACACAGAATTTAATTTTTATTTATTGGCAATTATAAATCCCTTCAGCGCATTATAATCGCTTCAAGTATGTAAGCATTATAAACATACTTCAAATAAACGGTGTGATGTAAATTAAAAATCTAAAACCAGTGGCGTATATTTGAAATTTATTGAATTGATAAATTGATTTAACAAAGGTGACTTCGAGCTTTCTACCAAGCGACTAGAATAGTATCCCCTTTACCTGTGATTCTGAAAGAAAATTATTCATTTGATATGGTTGGAACATTTTGATGGGTTTTTTTATATTATGGTATTTTTTTTTGGAAACATTAAACTGTGCTAATGAATAATCGCTAAGCAAATAATTTAGTTCCTGTATTTGTTTTCCCTGTAAATTATATAAAATAGTTGATTCTGTATCATGACCTTTGTTGTATTTCATATAATGGCAGATGTCAAAAAAACTATCAACTCTATATGATTCTTGCTAGTCAAACACTTGGCTATTTTTGACCATTTTTTAATGGAACTCCACCATATATCTTATCCAAATGTATAATCAAGTTTCAGGCAAATGAGATTTTTTCATGACAATTAATTTAGAGATTGTGTGAAAATGGTATAGTATATTACTGTACAGCCAGTTTATATTTAAAGTTACTGGTTCAATGTGAACGTTAAAATCGTTTAAAAATACTTGGCAAGAGAGGAGGTACGACGGAAAAAAGCTTAACCAGTCCTTTTATAGGAAAATGTTTTTATTCTTTTAATATTTGAATGGCTGATATAAGTTTTTTAATTGTAATGTTAAATCTAAAAAAATGACAGGTGTAAATATATCTTTGTGTTTTCAAACTTCTGTAAAGTCCACGTAGCATAATAGATAAATCCGAGAAATCAAAGCATGAAGCGTAAAGACCTTTCGTCTATTTTAAACACTGATGATTTTGGTCATAAAAGGTTAAGTTGACAATAAATAAATTACCTTTGATTTTAGATAATTTTGTAAAGGGATGTAGGAACAATAAAAAAAACCATCTAATAATATTATATATACAAGTATATTGGCTCCTATTTTTATAAAATATTTATTGTGCATTTTGTTCGTTTGGTTTTATCGGCCTTTGATAATTACACAATATGACGATGAAATAATCGTTCTTAAATATCAACGAAAAGTCGATCAAAATATGTTGTATACCACTTGCGAAAAAGCTCTCCACGACTGCATTATCAATTTAAGAGATTAATATTACTCATTCCCGACTGCATTAAATATATATGTATGTATATTATTAGCTGCATAAATAGGTATCGGTTATTTAAATTACGATAACTAACACACACACAAATTAAAATACCACATTAAGAGACATTAGAACTAAAGCTGTTATTCTTTTAAATATCGAATAAACATATTATTATTTTTTATTCATAAAAATATCTATGGTTTCAGATAAGAAAATGGTTATATGACATATTATGACAGTTAAATTACCTGTACTATACCGTAAAAAGGTGGTATTGTGTTCAATGAAAACTTTATTCAAATGTCTGTACAATTTCGAAAAATATATTAATTTAAGCTCCACATAGGGAGCAAATATGGCCAAAGGAGAAGAAGAAGACAATTATAAATAACCTCTTAACTTCATTTCAATCATTAGATTTTTATCTTATAAACTAAAAAAAATATATCAGAACAAAATTTAAAAAAAATCCATTGCAGATACCGTTTATTTGATAATAAATATATTTTATCGTAGTCAAAGAAATGTTCGCACAAAAAGATATGGCACTCGTAAAGCTATTATGGCCATATCAAAAAATTATTAACTGATCCGTATTTCAGAAGGTTGTTAAAAAAATTATCAAGACCAGGGAATTCCAATAATCTTCAAAAACGTACCAATTTTATGAACCATAGGTTATCGGTGATGACAAAACTATTTTGGAGTTGCCTGATTTTATGGATATGCTCATGATAAATTGAAAGTTACTTGATTTAATCCTTCATCTGTTTAAATTTATATTAGATCTTTTATTTTTTATACCTTATTAAAAATGATAACAGTTTAAAAACTCTAGTGTAATTCATGTTAGCATTTTTTTTTGCTCAGTAAAAATTAATGACACCCTGATATCTCAATGCTTTGTGAAAAACCAATTACAAAAAGATGGAAGGCATCGAAATTTTAAATGGTTTAATTCAACTGGCACAGAATAAATAGATATGAAAATTAAAAGATATTTTATAATTATATCTTTCGATAAACTGTTCCAAAGAAGAAGAAGAAGAAAAAGAAGCTACTATTGTTGACAGTAATGTTTGAACACAAACGTGATCAGCTTTAAAAACTGTGTAGTATTTATGATATTTAAATCAGTTGCACGGCCGCGAATTCAAATTCTGAAATGATAATATTAATATTTGTACTGACTTGAAGTGAAAAATGATACTCAAACCTCTTAATCCAACTCCTTTCTATTAAGTTATGAAAACGCAGCTTTTTTTCGTAAACCCGTAAAGAGGTTGGCCGATTGAGTTCTCTTAATAAAATTTAAGTTGAGATTTTCCATTCAAGAAGTCAATGCAGATGTGTCATATGATATGGGAAGTGGATCTGTTTTAAAATAATTTCGACGAAATTTTACTAGTACATGTTTGATATCCCTGTTTCGTGTATATGAAGTGGACCCTTTCCTGACAATGAAAACATTCTGTATAGAGAAGCAGATGAGCAGTTGGTCCTGCTACAAAGCGAAACGAGTCACAATAAATAACGTCAAGCATTATCAAACACTTTAAAAACCAAACGTGACAATAAACATCTATTTATGGAACACTCGGTATATATTAAACATCTCTTATTGATAATGTGCCGTATTTAAGAATCGTGTATTATTGAATTGTAATGTTGTACCTAATTGGACACAGATAATGAATGCATCACAAGTAAGCCGAACTCGATAAGTGATATTATTTTTAAAATATAAAGAATATTTTTCAGAAAAAACTCATTAATAGTATTATATATGAAATTGTGTAATATTCATGTTATTGAAGTGTTCCAACAGGAAAGATGTAATGAGAAGTACAACTCAGTCGAAGTACAATTTTCTTTGTGTCAAAGTCATGGATCGGCTAATAAACAATTGCGCAGTATGGCATGCAAATTCAATGACTCATCATGGCTAGCCAATTAAGGTGAAAGTTCAATAAATAAAAAAGCGATACATCACTCGAAAACAATTTAAGAAATTTATATTCCTTAAATTAGATCACAATAAATTTATTTCTAAAATCAATAATCAGGAAACTGTTTGAAAAGCTTGTATTGTATATGAATTTTTTACTAGATAACTTTTACCTTAAAAAAAATAAACTCAATATAATACTATATCTACTTAAACAGATTCTCAAGCGTATTATATGAATTGTTTTATTTCACAGTTTCTTACGTATTATTTATGTCATTAATGTTTGTTATATATTATAATAAAGGATGTTTTATCTACATAGATATATTATTATTTTGAAATGATTTTTTTTATCTGAGATACAGAAATCGGTCTAAAGCTTTTCGTTTCTGTGTTTATGAAGATTGCAGATGCATCACTTTCTTATAAATAATACCTTTTTCCTAACCGCCAACTTACAAAAAGACGATAAATAATTCAAGCCACCAACACGAAGATAATTTTTAAAGTATTGTTATTTAAACGAATCAACATAACAACACAGAATAAACCTGAGAATTTGTTTAACATAATAATACAAATAATCGTTGTTTATATCAATGCTCGAAGAATAAATTACAGATTAAGTGAATACAATGAGTTTAATTGAATTTGACAAGAAGCTTGCTTTTTTAAATGTTGTTTTTTATGATAATTATTATCCTCGAGATGGTGTTTCGGTAGCTATACCTCACGGACTTGAACGTTCTAATATACAATCGACTCTATTTTTGTCTACGGAAATTTATTGTGTCTATTAATATTTTAGAATCTGTATAACTTTTTTATTTATAGCAGTATAATACTCAAGTTAAATTCATAACTTTCTGAAAATGCATTTAATAACGTAACATTATTGTTTCAATGAATTCGTCCAAGTACTATTTTATAAATATATAAAATCACTCCAAATATCATGAGTAAAGAACACTTCCTGGAGCATTCTAACAGACGTCGTTTTAACGAGAACTGATCTTTGTTAAGTCGCCTAACTTCTTCTTTTCGTAGAAGATAAAGATAGAAATATATGAAAAAGTTGGCCGGTTAAATTGTCTATAATCAAATACAAATATCAAGTTCGTCCTTGATAATCCGTTAGAAGTTGAAAATATCAACTATTGAATTTATAATACAAAGACGGTCGATATAATCTTGTTAAATTCTAGTATGTAACATTAATGCGCTATTATGAGAAATAAGTTAATGCAGATAAAGTGTGTCCGTAACAAAGTCGCGCAACCTCTCTTTCTTGGAGATCTTTTGGGTGGATGAATAGGGAACGTGAATCGACTAAAGAATCAATTTTAAAAATGTCTATACGAAAGTCAATGACGCTGGCTACTAGGCAGTCAGGTCTTGCAATTGTTGTCAATGTCGACATCCGTTGTCCAAGAAGTAAACTGTAAAAAAATAGTATCTAATATCTTATATTGATGTGAAAAAAAATCACATTGGCGCTTAGTGGCTGAAAATTACGGAGATTCATCGGTAACGGGTTATAGTAATATCTACTGCTAAGTATTATTGTCTGTCTGTTATAATATAATATTATTAATGTTATTTATTACATTGCATCATTTCTCAGAGCGCTTCACGGTAAAGAGCAAACAACAATGCGCGGTCATATGTCATGATCATTACAGATTCGGGATATTATGTAGAAAACTGGGATACCAAAAGGTTTTTTTTAAATGCGTATATCGTGTATTAAATACAGTAGCTACATTTAAATATCATATCCGTTTCCTATGTGGAGCAAATGTGCTTTTTCTCGAGTATCTTTACAGTATTCGGTTGAATGATAATTTGTTTTAAGTCCGCCGCCGCTCAATCTCTCTTTTCGGACAGATCTTTTATTATAGCAGTTTGCCAATCGCGCCCTCTTCAATCCGTCCCAGACAATCCAAGGAACTGGACTGAGAGGTATGAAAACAACACAGCTCACCACTCTAAATCGAAAATTTCACGTTTTCCATATTTTTTAGTGAATGCTAGTATCATCATCTGTAATTTTACCTACAAGAACAGAAATTTTGATTTTTTAAGAATCGGCCTGCCATTTCGGCTTCCTCCGATCATATTCGAGCTGTGCGTCGGATAAAAATCATAACATCTACTCAAAAAACAACGTTAATATGGAAGATTTCATTTAGGTATTAGCCTTTTGTGGTCCATGCAGAAATTGAACGTGACTAAAAATACTTGATGCAATTTCATACGCCATCAAAACAAGGGAAATTCAAATATTTTAATAAATGATTTTCTGAAGTCATTTTCACATGACAAATGCACTATTTTAATGAACCGTAGTTGGTTTGTATTTTTATCGAGTGATTTAAAAACTAGACAGCAAATTTGGAACCCTCTGTAGTTAGTTACCTTTATGAAAAATAAATCTTCCTTAAATGCAGAATGAGAGTGCACCCCACACACCAATGCATATTTGTATAATCAAACTACTACACCCATGAGAGGTTAATAATTCACAATGAAACGCAATGAAAGCGTATTAATTGTTAATTTACACACGCTTGCTTGTATCATTAACGCTCCCGGAGGAAGATTCACAAACTTTTTTGTATCGCGCGCCTACTATAAAGTACTACCGGAATGAAAGTAATAACGTGCACTTATTCTGGGGTGACACATGTTATTTAAATCGGTTAATTGGAATTTCATACTAAAATCAGAATTTTATTTAAATGAAGTAAATTGAAGTGCAATGATCAGTTTCAAGTGAGTAGTCCTCTTTTCAACGAATCGATGGATTTTGAGAGAGGATAATTTTGATCCACTAATATATTTTTTCAACGTTTATTAGTTTGTGTTCTCATGTTTGTAATTTCATTTTTTTTAAACATTTTATCTGGCACGTTTATGAGATTTAAAAAGTTGGATTTGTCGTTCTATTTAAATATTCTACTGAAATTAATTATCAACTGTTTGGGAAAAAAAGTATTCTATTCTAAATAAGATTTAAATTCTTAACCATATGTCAAATATTGTAGAATTTTTGATGATATAATTTTTTACTTTGTGTTAAATGGTTGTTTATTTAAAAGCGGTTTGAGAGCCGCTGCTTGAAACCTCTCATTTGTTAAATGGCCATGTACGTTTATCTCCCTCGTTTCTTATCGGATTAACTGAAAGCAAGCAAGAAAGCAATACTTTGATTTTTGTCAAAAGGGTATAGTGTATATCTGTCTCATTGAAAGGATAACACCATAAATTAGTGCGAATGAAATAGCATGAGATATAAAATATTTTATTGCTGGAAAGGCGGCAGAAAAAATATAAGCAACGGTGGTGGCGGAAAAAGTGAGATTTTCAAAAATAACCGATCATGAATTCAGTATTTCTTCAATTAATAAAGTATGACCGTTTGTATCCATTATTGGATAAAATTTTTTGATTCCAACCAAACTTAACTAATCCTTTTGAAAATCAATTCGATGACGAAATGTCATCAGTCATCATAACACCACGTTACCTTTCTATGCTGGGACATTGGTTAACAATTGGGATTTGAATGATTGCGACGTTCTTTTATTTAGATGTATGTTATGATTGACAATATTTTCGATCAAGTCTCTTTCAATAATTTTAATGTAACTATAATTATCTTTTAAAACTTTAAATCTAAAATATACACAGATATTCCATTATCATGGGTATTAAATAAATATATATTTTTTATGTTTAAATTTCATGGCATTGCCTGTAACGGTGTAGAGATTTTTATATATCTAAGAAACGCATTTATTTAATCTGAGCTTGTAAATTCAACAGTAAACGTTTTATATGAAGTCCCTGTCATATTGTTGTTACATAAGATAACCAATTAGGAGATTTATTTTAATCCCAAATTTACGATTCGCCATACAATCACAAATAAATTAAATCATTTTTTTTAAATTTAATACAATATTGCCTACGCATTCAAGTATTTTATTATAAGCCCGTCTTCTTCAATTAGCCGATGACTTTTTTGGCACGTGCACCTACATATTTTCAATAAAAATATAAGTTTATTTTGTTATTAAAAATAAATAAAAATAAAAAAGATAATTGAAATCTGTCTTGTTTTCAATTGTCGTTTGAGTGGTTTTTTGTGAACGAGATTTTTTAAAAAGTAATATACATAATTTTATATAATAATAATTTTATTTTGTCACAATAAGCTAATTTTCACGACGTTCAATCTCTTATCGTATCAAATCATCTTTTTGTAATAATTATTGTGCTTAATAAATTTTCCTAAAAAATTAGCCTGAATGGGAATTATTAACAATTAAATCTTTTAGGTTGATCAGTTTTATTGTGAAATAGGTTTATATTCTTTGAAAATTTAATATATGTTTGGCATTACAGCGAATTATTGCCAAGATTTTTTATACAATTTTAACTCACCTGAGATACGCTCAATGGGATTTTTTAGCCATTCGAGGTCAACTCGAGGAGAAATATATGACAAACATTCATGTCTAATCTTAAACTTTAATACGAGAACATAAGTACTGATAAATGATTGCGTCTCCGGTCGTTATATTCTTCTTAATTTTAATAAAGAAAAATAATTTGCGGGTATGTATGAAATAATAATTATAGTATAAACAAAATATTAATAATTCCAGTAAAATAATAAACTTTAATAAAAAGATTAGCGAAAAGATTGACGTAAATATGTCTTATGTAAATATTTGTCGAAAAGTACGAGCTCGCATTGTGACTGCGAAAAACCCATAAAATTTAAGATCCTCTTATACCGAACTATTTGTTGGAAATCTATTAATCACTGTGCGGCAAACAGAAACGTCATAAGTCATAATTCTTGGGACTTATGAAAATATGACACCTCATTAGTATTGCTTATGTCAGTGTATTAATATTTTTTTCTCCAAAATGATCAGGGTTGCTAAAAAATTTTAAATTTTTCGTCAGGAGTTTTTGGTTTCAGATTAATAAAATAATCATGCCAATGGTATAGTATTTTTTCACTAAGTATAACAAGGATAGATATTATATAAATTATAAAAAGGGTTATGTACATTTAGTTCTGAAAAAAAGATGCCTCACAATTTTTTTGGATATCTTGTATATATTAAATAAAAACATCATAAATTCATGTCATCTTTTTATACATCAAATTCTTATTTAAACGTGGTTATCAATTCAAAATATCGATAAATTATTAATCAATGGTCTATTTAATTAAGTTATCTTCGATTATAGGAAAAAGGTTAAAATTAATGATATCAAATACGTACAATTCTTTCTATTCAAATTGATGCCTGGAGGAAAAAAGACAAAATGTGTACATTTCAAGTTAACCTAGTACTACGAAAGCAAATACTTGTGTTTGAAATTAAGACATATAATTATTATGATAGATCCTGACCGACACATGCTCGTCAATAATTATTTGTCATCCCTGATTCTGACATATGTGAAGGATCTATTATCAGGGTGTTTAAAACTATTTTTTTATGAGTATGATATTTTTATATTATGCTGTGTGCATTCTTGACTTACCGATAATAGTTGTGGTTTCATTTTTTTTCACTACATGTCATTTAACATATGAATTTATATGGATACCATAATTTACAATTTTATTTGATTATATAGTATATATCGAAACATTACAAAAAAACAGTTATGATCCTGAAATATACATAATGATCATGTGTAGCAGATGTTCACAATATACAAATATAATAGATTGTGCCAATTGTTATTGGTCAAGTTTTATAGACGAAATTCGGTGAATTATAATTACTGCTAGTGTGGTATCAGGCGGCAGTGCCACATGTCAACATTCTTGTCACATGTCAACAAGCTTGATGCGTTTGTGTATCGGTGTGCTTTACGTAAAATCTGAAACATATGCATAAAGTAAAAAAATATTTTGAATGGATATAAAAAAGTGTTAAACAAACCAAAAACAGCATAATATTCTTTGCTAAAAAGAAGCGATCGCTTAAGCTGCACTAATCATGGCTACCCTACGTTTTATGCACCATTTCAGTTGAGTTTCAAATGGGCTACAGCACAATATTTACATTTATCATTTAAATTAGATTGCTCAGGGTAATTAATAATATCGTGTGGAGCGAATCATTTTTTTGACATAAATTTTATTTATCTGTTCAGAAAACTGTTAAGTATCCTCGAACATTTGCATTAAATCATTCACAAGATTTAAAAAAAAAGAAAAGCGCACAATAAAAATATTTGTTATTTATTAATAAAATTGGATCAGTATATTATATTTCATGTAAATATTATTTAATTTTTTCCCATCACTCGTACATGATCATCGTTTTCAATTCTTCAATAATATCTACCAGAAATCCATGAAAGTGTTCATTCAGAAATTAAAACCCAAGCGATATATTAATTGATACATCAGCATCAACCACTCGGTTAAAGCAAGATCATATAACTTGAAGAAATGGGCTTGCGCTCACGTTTGAGGACCATAACCATCGTGATATGTATCATCATTTGAGAGACTCTCCTTCATTCAAGGCCCTAAAAAACGATTTGATTCTCTTTGCGACTTTGCATTACCAAATTTACGGTAGATTAAAAATCTGCAGTATGAGTTTAAGGCGTGTGGATAGTCAAAACATGTACATGTATATTGTGTTTATTGGTGAACGATAGGTTCGTTGTGTATGCCAAATTTTCTTTCGCATTAAAAATGTTTGGTTATATGTTTTTCCCCCTCTGGTGGCAATTTCAATCGTAAATTAGTTATTGTTTCATTACATAATTATTATAATAATAACCATCTTCCGAATCATGTATGTTGATCAGAAAAATTTAAAATATTCAAGCCCTTTTGTTAAAAAAAAATATAATTAATCACAGACGTAAAAAAGGAAGCGGAAAAAGAAGAAACATTAAGTCTTAATTATATTTTTAAGCACCGTCTTGGCATTTAATTTGCAAATTTCATTAATAAAATACCGCTCCATTCACAACGAGAATGCATTTTTTTGTCTTAATTTCACGTGCCATATCCAAAAAGCTCAGCATGCCTAACTAATTATAATTAAACAGACAAACAGCTCGCTTTTGCATTAACACGTTCAAAGCAAATATACCCAGACCGATTTTTTTATTCCCATATTTTGCAACTTGATAATTGTTATCCTTAAAGATTAAGTTTGCAGCTACAACTGGAATAAAGAAATCGATATTTTGTAAAATGTGTGTACTTATTCAGAGTTAGAAAAAGATCATGCATTTCTAGTATATTGTAACAAAAGTTACCTCCAAAGACCAGTCGAAGTTATAATATATTTTTTTGAATTGCTTGAATTTTGTAGTTGTCCATGAGCTTTGTCGCTAACGACCCGGGTTTCGTCTTTCGGCATCTTAAGGCATTTCAAGTGCACGAATGAACTTAATGTATTAATGTAATGAGATTAGTGTTATGGCTTATAGATCAGCGAATGTTGATAAATTGAGTGAAAATGAATAATATAGTTTTAATATCAAATTATTACCAACACAAGCTTTTGCTCTTCTTTTATTTCTTGTCGGAAATTCATTCTACCTTACCTATTTGCACGCATTGCTTCGAATCAAATGTGTTGGTTGTGAAGATATCAAATATTGAATGACCTTCAGTATTTAAGCGTGTAATATAAAAGAGAAAAATATCATTCATAAAAATACTTTTTTTTCGTTTATATTCCAGTACTTTCTTTACGAATAGATTTTTCTGTAAATTGTAGATAATACAAAATACACATTAATTATTTTACTGTTTATTATCATAGTTACTATAAATCCACTTGAGGAGAAAATACATCAACTAGCTAGCACTCATGCTAAACTGAGCTTCTACCTCTCGGCTACAAAGGCAGATTTATATGCTTCTTCTTCTGAATTGAGTCGTCGAGGGCTGTTGTATGTAGTTTAAGAGTGATTCTTTATGTTATTATTCTGATACACATTTATTTCGATTGGATTTTGTTTGACATAGCCATTTGTCGGACAGTTATTTTAAATAGGTATAGATAGAGATTCTATGATACTTACATATTAATGCTTCTTATAATGACCGTAACTTTAATGCCACGGATGACTTACTATTATCAGTATAACCGGTAATTTAATCGTTGACCTATCAATAATATTCTGCAAATTTTCGTCAGTTTCAGGATATGGGCCGGTCCGCAACACGTTACTCGCAAAAAGGGCTCACTAGACAAATTCAATGCGTTCGTCAAGAAGGCGCCAGTTCCGCAACATTTCTCCCGAAAAAACGCCCTTTTTTAAACTAAATATCCTCGCAGAACATCTTTTTTTCGTCAAAACGCAAATTAGTTTCGGCTATAGAGGAAATTGTCTTTCGGAAAAAGTTTACGAGCGACGGCGCTTTTGGTCAACCGAAACTAAAAACCAAAACCGATGCCACATGATTATTTCTCATTCGCAAATAAAGAATTATTTATAAGTGACACTGGGT
The DNA here is from genome assembly GCA_028554975.1 of Himalopsyche kuldschensis. Lineage (NCBI taxonomy): Eukaryota > Metazoa > Arthropoda > Insecta > Trichoptera > Rhyacophilidae > Himalopsyche > Himalopsyche kuldschensis. The sequence continues at coordinate 2,189,642 of JAHFWI010000058.1, read as the reverse complement.
GCCTAAGCATAAGATTTTTATCTTTTGATTACGTTCTTCGTGGCGTCTCATTTGGTGTCAGAATCATCTGACAGAGGCCGCTATATTGCCGCTGACAATAATAAACAGTGCTTTTCAATCGATTTGGAGAGTACTTATTCGATTCACTCCAACAAGTCCAAACAACTTATGGTTCACTCGGTGCCTGACCAGTCCTGATAATCTTTCTAACGATTCTGTGCTGACTGGTAAAAAAAATCGTATACCGTGTCAGATGTGTCTGGACCTGTGTTGCAAGATCGAGTTGATGTCTTGTGCTGTCAAGAAAATGACTGGTTTTTTGAATTAGATGAGCCAATGTTGGGATATTAACTATTCAAAAATAATAACTTCGAACGATAACAATCAGTTCTCATTAAAATAAATGAGGCATATAGAAGCAAAGGTAAAATAAGAAAGTACATATGATGCAGAAATATAGAACAGCTTATTTTGCACGCGGTGAAACATTATTTGGGGCGCAAAACTTTCAATTGCAAATGCAATAATACTAATGCTAAAGCTGATTTATTACGGTCCACCTATTATAACACAACGCATATCCCAAAAGTAAACCTTGTAACGCAGATGTTTATTTTCTCATTATGACGAAAATATTTAACGAAACCGAAAATAAAATTTTGGATCGGTATCTCACCGACATTATTTATGAAAGCTTATATTCATATGTTGAAAACTATTATCATAAATCAGTGTAATCCGATAGCGAAATGCACCACTATGACCGTAGGGCTTTTAGAGGTTAACTGCATTAAAACAGTTTTTTTTATGGCCGAAAGCTACTTTTGCTTCCAAAGCTCTCAAATATTGGTAAGGTATTCGATACGAATAATACCATATTTAACATTGTGATAAAATAATCAATTGACACGAAGATTCTTATTAGTATATTGCATGTGTGCAGTGTTAGAAGATTAAACCATGAAAGCGGATATCGGCGAAGACCGAATAAAAAAATCAATAAGTATCTTTACTTGTGTCCGGGAGTCAAACGCGCCGTCCCGAGCCACGGGTCAATAAGCCGTCCGGCAGAGTCCAAAATGGTCAAAACCAGTCCTGCCCTAATTGGACTTTAGTGAGAGAGGAAAAAACGGCTGAATCAAAGGCGCTAAGAGTCAAGCCGCCTGCGACAAAAAAAGAACGAAACATATCGACTTTCAAAGTGGAGCCCGACTTTTCTGCAAAGAGTCAAATCAATATCGATGAATGATACAAATGTTTCAATATTAAAAATAAAAATTAATAATGAATTGTCATTCCAATATGTTTGAATCTTAAATAAAATGTGAATTATTACACCCAAATAGTTAGAGAATGGAATGGAGACAAACTTTAGAGTTTAGAGCACGTTTTATTTAAAATCAAAATCAAATTACTAAAACTTGTAATAGTACATCTAATATGAATTCAATTATGTGATTTGTCGCATTTAATGTATAGTTCAATTAAGAAATAGAAAATGTGTTTGATATGGTAAGTTAAATAAAAGAGATGTTTCGCATAAATTTAGCGTATTTATGACAAGGAACTAAAACCTTTTAAGCCTGAATAATCTTATATAAAAAACCGAAACGGCGTATGTATGTATGTGGGTCTGTAATTCCCTTTTGCATTGTTGGTCATTAAGTTTCCATAAAACGAATATGAAAGAAAATATGTTTGAATTTTTATCGGCGAAGACATTTAGTCAAAATGTAATAAATTAGTCTTCTACCAACTTTTTCCCGGCTTTTATTAATATAATAATGTTTATTATTTACGTGAAGGTATTATTTGACATTTCTTTGACAGAAAATTAGATTTTTTCCTTGAATTTGGACATTTTAATGGGCGAGAATGGGGCGCTGTCATCAAATTAAATAAAGTTTGTGATTTTATTTTAACTCTATTTTTGATGTTAGATTTTGTGATATAATTATGTCGAATGATATAACATTAAATAATTATTGGTCGCTTAGTCCGAGCGACGCCGGGTAGCAATACTAGTAACTAATATATATGACTTTCCTTTATTTGCCATTCATCATCAAAACTTCACATTCCATTTTTCATTGATATTTTTACTTCATTCATTAACTTAAACGTCGGCATATTATTGTATCGGTGTGTATTTTTTTATGTTTCGTTTCCTTTACACGAATCCGGCACACCCTTTTTGTGTTTGAAAGCTGGCTTCTTTTTTCTATATTCTTAAATTTCGGCATCTTTGAGTAATGATCCTTCTGACCTGAAGGTGGGAGAATACTTTTACCAAAAGGACTGCTGTTGGAATATTAGAATTTTAATTATTCGACGAATGAAGCAAATGTTACATATCCATAGAAAATGGTAAGCAGACACACGTCGTATTCGTATATGTGAACATTCGCGCAAAAATCACTGTGCACATATATCGTTTGTAAATTTTGTATGTCCGCATAAGTAGAAAAATCTTTGAATTATAAATACCAAGGAGAAATAAAAAAACGCCTCAAGAAGTAAATACAAATTTCAGTAGAAGTATAAACAGAGTGATATCGAAACTAACAGAAACTTGTTAAACAGTATTTAACCGTAATTTTTAGATTATCTTTTTTGTATGACCCGATGCGACGTCCAATCCAAATTCGCCACTAAAAAAATGATGTCGTATGTAACGATGATAGCCACGCTTAAAGTTAAAACAATTCTTCTGATGAATCAACTTAAAAAAAGCGCAATCAAATAATCGATACTTTCATGACGTAAAAAATTGTTTTATATAAAAAATAAAGAAGTTAGTTACTAGTATAACATTTTTGATTGATACAACAATATATTACTAACTTATATAATTGAATAAAATACGAAATACTTTGATTCCATTCATCATATTTAATAAACTTAATTCTATAGGCTTATAATAATAAATAGTAATCATTTAAATTTTAAGATTTCAAACCGAATGACTCGATCACAAGAGCGCATAAATTAAGTTAGGTATTTCTTTTGATAAGTCCAATTTATTATTGTGCGAGATCTCTTCCAAAAGATTTTTTAATAGCGCCCATCAAAAAATGTTAATGTAAGAAACTCATTCAGAAACGGGGGACGGCTGATTGAAAACATTGCAGGGATATTTTTTTGTAAACTGTTCACAATTTATTTAAATTACTGTGTGTGAAAAGCTTTTTTCACTCATTCTTAATTCTATGGAACAATCGAATAGACGAACCCGCTAATATCATCGTTAAGCTTGAGACAACTTCATTGTGACACGCCATGCCATTTGAGACTCAAAATAAGACGTAGTGAGAGCGATTAGCTTAACGCTAGTCCTCTTTTAGTAATATCTTTTCATCCTTACTGTCAACGAAAAAGAGAGCTTACAGTTTTCGTATTTCAACTTCTTTTCTAGAGTAAAAAAAAATATTCTAGACATATTATGATTATTTTATTTTAAGCCATCAATCAAAATATTACATTTACAAATAGTTATCAAATTATTTAACGTGTGCTGAAAAGATTTTAGCTTGATTATTTTTGTTCTTCTTTTTGGCAACTATAGAAAAATTCTCATTCATGTATATATCGACTGTCTTAACCATTATATCTTGCAAGAAGATTCTGGTTCTAATAAATGTTGTGCATTTCATATAATATTATAGTGTGTATTATAATCAGTTGAATATATTCGCAAATTTATTATAACGCCAATATTCAAAGAAAGCTAAGCAAAACTATTGTTAAAATTTAAAGAAATACTATTATATACCTAATACGGTAAGAAAAATAACAATGTATTTTAGTTCTACATAAATTATTTTATATATTTGTTGATAGCTATTTCGGCTTACGCCTTCGTCAGAACTATTCAGAATTATGTACCTTATTAGGAATTTTAAAAAATGTATCGTCTATAGATATATTTTGTTATCAGTTCTTTACGCATATCTGAACTAAAAACCAATGTTATTTGGCATATCCACAATTATATTGAAATAATTAGACATATTATTAGAGTATATTATGGGTATTTTGTATTACACCTTTATTGGTAAGTATGGACACATATTCAGATTCGATGCAGAATAGTGATCCTACTCGTTGCAAAGCGGATCTCCTATTTTTATCCAAGTCATTGACCATCGAAAAATTTGGTATCGCCAAGCAGTCTGGCTGGAAATTCACCTTTTGATTCATCTCTCTTCTACCTGGGCGGCCTAACCTATCTCCAACCAAGTCCTCTCAAAATAGCATCTCAAATCAAACCAATTGAATTGAATTCAAACCGAATGTCGTAGTCATTTGAAAATTGGGAGGGTTATAAACACAGAGCCGAATCAAGGATATACTTTTACCGCCACACAAATAAATATATAATGTCTGTGTTATAATATGGTGTATTATCATTAAGTTTTTTGCCCAAAAAATAACTATACATGATTGTATGATTGCATTCACAATCACATAATAATACTACGATGCTACTGCATAACGATAAAAACTGCATAATATGCGATGAATTCAATAGTTTCAATATTTTAATGGATTTACTTAATTTGGAATGATTGAGAAACCTTTTCTGAGATAACTGGGACAGTCTGCTATGATTCCCAACTTGGTACATGTGGAATCCTCACGGAGTTTATCTTAACATATGTTTTTTCTACGAGAATTGCTTGTTACTCAACCGTTTTTTTTTGGAAGAGAGTAGGGATGGAAAGGATACAAGGACTAGAACAGGACAAGTGGATAGCTAGCCGCTCTTGCTATGCGTCACTCTTTGAGGTCGGAAAGGTGGGAGGGGATTTAACAAACACACATTGCCTCTGAGCAGAATCTGATTTATCGACTGAAAAAATCTGCTCGTACCGGGAATCGAACCCGGGTGGTCCGACACGGTAGCCAACGACGTTGACCACTGCACCACGGACCGAGATCAAATGATTGTGATCTGAAATTCGGCAGAAATGAGGAAGACACGAATAAAAGAGGGATATAGTCGAAAGCTATTTATGTGGATTTAAATTGTATAAAGATATTTCTGTGCATCATCCAATGTGTATGTTTTATTAGGTCAATCGTGTATGGCCAAATAATATGTAGAATAAAGGAAAATATTTAAAAAAGTATAAAATTTTTAAAAAACTGGGTTGGCGGTTTCATCATTCTTGCGGTCCTGAGATATTTTAACCTTACCCACAAGTCCCGTGTCATCATAATTCAGCCAACAATTAAATTAATTTCATTCACGTAGCACAAAGTGCGCGCGCGGTATCCTTCATTGTTGGGATTTTTTTTTGATACCTTACCAGTAAGAATGATAATATGAATCGGATTTATGAACAGACTCCCAAACTTTAGGCACTGTTAATCAAAACAAGAATCGCATTTTCAATGATTTTGAAAGCGTAAAAAAATTAAACAATTTCTAAACAAGATTTTTCATATTCAGGATATCGAACAATTTTCATAATTGCGTATGGTGATTTCTATATTCAAAGCTTTTATAAATAAAATGCTTTTAGAGTATATTATTTAGGAAACGCTCTTATATAAAATGGAAACGTTAGCTCATTTTTTTAAATTATAAACGTAGGTTTTCAAGGGCATGTATGTACGTGATCTAAAAATTTGGACACATGGCGTAGAGTCATCGGTAATGTAATTTCTAGTCCTTACCTTATCCTTATATTGTAACCCACTTCGAAGAGAGATATATGAAGAGATATGATATATAACTGAACCATCACCAGTTCTTATTGAAAAAAATACTCTTTCAAAATCTGAAGGTACATATGCCGACGAACAGGGAAAACTTTCAAGACACATTTTCAGTTTCAAATAATTTTGGCGTGAAGAAAATGATAGGATATCCGAAAATTCCCATCTCAACATTTTTTATAAAAAATATTATGTGTTATTTGATTTGCGGGGTTGAGTTTATGAATTATAACGTACTCTCGATAAACTCGAGCATCCAAACTACGATAGTGGTCCATATACTACTCTGTATAGTGAACAATCAAGGCAAAACAAGTCACGAGATATCCTCGACAGAGAATCCGTTTTTAATTTGTGAAATATTACCTTAAGATATTTGTATTTAAGAACCGCTGATTCTATATTATAAAGCTTGGCTATAAGGCAGCAATTAGATGAAAGATTTTCGAGCCATTTTATTTCAAATGATTGATTAGACGTTGAGATTTCTCACAGCTCCTTCTAAGAACTTCACATTCTCAATTCAATGGATAATAATATTTGATATTCATAAAAATATAGCACAATGTTGATGTCTCATTAAACGATACATTATTGCTTTCGTCATTATTTGGTGATGATTAAATTAACGCTAATTATACCCACGAACTATTACAAAACAGATGCGTATACAGATATTTAAAAATGTGAGAATAATTGTTCAATCATTAGATTCTCTATGGGTTACTTATCCTAAAAATGACGATTAAATAGCTTTTTTTCAAGACTATATTCTAACCAAAAGGATAAGAAGCTTCGGGTTATTACCATATATGTTAAATATGTATGTAAACTTCTCATTTTGGAAAAATTTCTATGAAAACAAATGAAAACACGTTTCTGTAGATGTGACATATAAATTTAACATACATACATGGAAGCCAAGTTTACCAAAAATATTACATAATTTACCATGTCTTATCTAAAGGAAGAACTTATTGAGGCATCGCAACAGAAATTGTTTTACGATTAATGTTTGTTAATCATTCGCTGTACCTTTATTTTTACGTCGAAACCAAAGATATAAAGATGAGGAAAAGGAAAAGTAAGCATCGAAACAATTCGAATGCAAAACAGCGTTTTTTTATTGATGTGTAAACTTTATAACAATAACATGGAATGAATATGTATGATATTTAGCAGATAATTTCTCCAACTATGACCATTCACATTTGTTGTATTCAAAATTATAGCGGGTTCGACTTTATCATTAACACGAATACTTGTGTATTTTCTAATAACCTAATATGCCATAAAAATAAAACAAAATCACTCGATAGGATAAAAGGGAGTAAGGCCCATAATAGTGAAACAAGAAAATCATATGGAAAACATGTTTATTATTGAAACCAAAACAGTCCCGGCTTTGTTTCGACTTTTGTTTAAATTTGTCGATTTTAATGGACAAAAACTAATCTTTATACTGGTAAATTGTTTTTAGTTGTAATTGTATTTTAGTGAAAGGTATGTAGCATTTGGAAGTATGTTTTGGATGCTGCGGGCATCCACCTCCCACGCTCAATTAAATACCGCCGAGGCGGGAATCGAAGGGCACACCTCTTACAACTTCATTAGGTGGCGAGACGACTCATCCGAACCAGTCTCATTATCGCCTGTATATTGATTAACTAAACAAAGGTGTACGCAACCATTACACTATTAATCGATAAGTTTTTATCCGAAATTAAAATATATTATACCGGAATTCTTTTTTTCTCTAAAGCATGAGCGGCGGATTGCATATGGCGTCTGTTCTAAAGGGAAGGTGGTCTATCGGTAAAAGCAGTATCCTTGCGATCAGATCGGTTTCGGTTCAGGTTATGGCAAGATCGATGCACATTATTAGTTTTAAATATTATATTTGAGACAGAAACTCATGCCCAAGAGTTTTTGTGACGTCTTTTCTCCTCGAGTTGATATCGAGTGACTTTAAAAATTCCATCGAGGTGAGCTCATATGATTTCAAAATATTTAGAGCCTTAGTTACTTTCGCTATTTTTTTTTTATTTACCTGAGTGGAAAATTATTATATATATTGATATAGTGTCAATACTGTCAATATTTAAAAATAAGCCGACTTGATAACAAGCATATGATAAATGTGCTGAAGCAATCTATATTTTGATTTTTCTTTCTTTGAATGTTTTATTAGGAAACCGTGTAAAAATCTAATTAAAAGAGAACATTCTATCATCTAGTCAGCTATCTTCTTTTTTAATTATTTCAAAATAAAAAAAAAATCGAATATTTAATTTATGAACTGCTCGTTTTTGTATGTCAACAGAAACTGTTTTCAAGCACACTGGATTTAAGACATGCCACTCCACTGCATTTTTTGGATGGAAATTTTTAAATATTCCGTAGCCATAAAAAAATATTTAAAAATCGGACAATCTATGAAAGTTTCAATTCAGGGGCAAAAACTGACTTGTTTATGCTAACCAATTAAAACATTATTACTCGCTTTGACATGGTTGCCAGCATCTGCTTATTGTTCCTCTCGTTTTCTCGCTCTCTTGTTTCGTCTTATCTAATCAAAATGATTGGCGTTCGCTAATGCGATGACATTAAATAGAGAAAAGATGTTTTTTTACTGAGCACAACTTAATTCAAAGACTAGAAACAAAGATTTTGATGGCCCCGGGTCGTGGGAGTCTTAATTTGATATTAATTACAACTACTGGCTACCTTTCTATTTTTAATTACAAATAAATACCAAAACATATAAACAGATTGCAAGGCGAGAGTAATTATTTTATTGAACTGGTATTCACGTAATTGGAGTTTAAAATTTGATCATTAACAGGCGTCGGTCTTGTCGCTCAGAGGTAAAAGAGCAAGAGCTTAATTCCCACTCAGCTCTTTGAATACGTGTTTCAATCCCTAAATGAATACATTTATATACCTATAATGGCATAGGTGAATGCGGTATTTTTTTATTATTTCACCCACCCTTGCAATAGAAAAAGAGAGAATGCGATTAGATAAAAAAAAAAAAAATCCGAGCGCCATACTCCTTTCCTTACCCTCTCCAAAGTCAGAGGTTGGGTGGGTGACTTAAAAACAGTATTTACACGAACAAAATTTTCATTTACACGAAAATTAAAATAAAACTTTCGTAGACGTAAGAAAATTTTAATATTATCCTTTCAACTGGAGGCTGGTTTATATTGTTAAGCAATTTGTTTTCCAAAGTAAGTACATGTGTGGCTAAATAGTTTTATTAGAAATTTGAAAAAAAAATCATGTAGTTTTGAATTCAAAATTTTAAATTAATAATTGTATGCAAATAGTGCAGATAAAAATTGTTTTTTCGCTTTAAGTGTACTACCAGTGATGATACTAAGAAGATATTCAATTTTCACCACAAGAATAGTAACTAATAAAAAAAATTCGCATGGACGTGACTGAGTTAAAAAAATACGGTTTTTCCCTTGTTTTTATATGTAAAATAATTATAATATAACATTGCAAAAGCGATAAACTGAAGATTCCAGATTTTTTTTATCTGTGCTCTTTAATTCTTATATTAAAAACAAAATTTTATATTTTTAATGTATGTATGTATATGTACAAGTAATAAATATATGTTGATACCACCTGGCCGCAAATTAAGTGGCTAACGACTACAAGAATCAGCTCAACAGGTGATAATTGAGGGGTAGAATAAATTGGCTTCGCGTGAACCTTATTGACCGTGCTGTACTTATAAACGGAAGAATAAAAAACCTTTCCAACGAACATTTATTTTCTCATGTGTACCTGATTGATTTGGGCACCGGGCCGTGCGCGCACATTACATTAAGTATTTCTCAAACCATTCTCAATCAGGACTTTTAAAGGAAAATTTCAAAATTAAAGATTATACGCAACTATGACAACATATTAACAAATTGCTCAAACACTCTTTCAGAGAACGTTGTAAACTAATCAATCCATTAATCCACGAATATAAATAATCTATACTGAAAACAAATCCTTGACCTTTACTTAACAAATCAAATTGGATTAGTTATTTGCAAAAAGTAGCACACCGTTTCGTAAAAACTTTCGTTTCGTTTTCGACACTGTATAGAGCAGTAATCGCCAAACGGTCGGTCGCGAGCTACCGGTAGCTCGCAGTGAAATTTCCAGTAGCTCGCGTAGGATATTTATAAATTAGATCTAGGATTAGATTTTATCAATCGTTTGGGCGCAAGAACAGCAGTCTGGATTTTTTTTAAGCAAATGCAACATTATAACCATTTATAAATTAAATATATAAAAAAAGTGTGGTAAAATGTCATGATTTTATAATTAAAGTTTTTAACTCTATTTCTACAGCTGCAAGTAAAAAAATCAAGTTGTGATGTGTGGTAATTCCTGACTATTACTTAGTCTAAACTTAAGGCAAAAGGATTGTTTTTGTGCTTTTTTCTTAAATGCATATCTGGTAGAAAGCCAACGTTGCTTCAAAAGCCCTCATATATAAGTAGCTCATCAGAAAATTTCTGAAAGTAGTTCACATCATTTTTGAGTTTGGAGTCCACTGGTATAGAGTGACTGGTTAGTACCCAATCTTCCGAACATTACTTATACTGTAAGATACCAATTGTATTGCTGATATATAATATTCAATTTTTGTCTCTTTCTAAATCTTGTCAATTGTATTTAAGTTCTATAATTATAATACAAAAACTTTTGAGCACAATTTTCGAAAAACGCAAGAGGAAGGTTGTGAAAAATAATGTTAAAATGAGAGACAGCAGGTCGATTGAGCTATAAAGAGGAAAGTAATCTCACTTCATATTACCCTTAAGTAGATATTATTATGGCAAATCGGTAACACTATCTTCTGAACGGTAACCATTAATTTGACAGGCGTCTACCTTAACTACCGAGCCGACACGATGGTTAACACACTGACCTGCTCATATTTAATTTTAAGTAAAAACTCACGTTTCCTTAAATGGAACATCTACCACAATGCGATATTGCGTGTGATATACCATTTTAAGTAAGGGTGAGCAAAGAACATTGTAATCTAATAATTGCTTATTATTTCTGTCCCACGAATTAAACTTTTTTTTTTTTTCAAAAATAGTTTTCCTCTCGTTTATTTTACTCACTGGCATAAAAAAAACTGACATGTCTGCAACATGTATTAAACACAATAAAACTGACATACACACATTCTTTAACTTTGTTTTGTTGTCTTATTTCCATGGAAGACGAAATGTTATCAATATTTTGTATTTTGCAAAATGTGCTACATATGACCATCTTTAAATATTTCAAGCATCTCTTAGTCTTAGTAAAAATAGTTGTGAGATTTAATATATTCTTCAAGCATTTTTTTTTATTTATATTCTTTACAGAAAACGGATGTTTCTTGCCAATATGTGATTTCACTCGACCAAATATTAACTTATACGTACAACAGCTATAATCAGTTATTTTGGCTTCACGAAATCGTGAGGAACACAGTTTTTTAAAGAACAATCAATTGCATCTCATAATCATTATGAATGAAATATTAAGTTAATTTTGATGGGACTCTCAACCACCCTGCAAAAAGTGCTGAAAAAACGTATAAATATTAGAAAAGCAAAGAAGTAAAAGTGGTTAATAAAATGGTAGTAGCAACTAATTTTTAAACTAACAATAATTCTAGCTTAATTATTTTTGTACCAATTCCAAATATTATAAAATACTGTGAACCTGTTTTACGAGCTTTTTAACTGATCAGGGAAACAGGTAATTATCATTTTTTGTATAACATTGTCATAATAAAACAAAATGTTGTTTTATTTTGGATGGATAAAATTAACAAAATGGAAATAGCAATGCGTAAAATACAAATAATTTTATACAAATAGTCAGCCAGCAGAGCAATTATACGATTTTAAATTTGAAATGTTGCGCCGTTTGTTCGCTGTGGACATGTGAGATATTTGTGATTCCCAGGCTGTTCATAATTGAACGAAATTTAACAACAAGCACTTTGTTCTTAACATGTTATAAGAACATCGTCCTTCACGTAATTTAGTGTGCATTATACACGCTATTTATTGTATACATATCAAACTACAGAGTGTAAGAGATAATAAAAGCTCAGTATGATACGAAAGTCTTGGCGAAGCGTCTAAGAATTGGAAAAAGTTAACGTCTTATCAATTTATATTATAAACGAGAGCTTTTAGAATTAATTTATTGCATTTTATATTATTAATAAACGGATTTGTAACATTCGTAGAATCACAAGAACAATTTGTTGATTTGATAGATTACTCTTTCTAAATTGATTACAATTCATTCATATTTTTTACGTTGTGTCTTTTTCTCCCCCATCAGTGGAAAAATACCGGTTGTCATTTATTTCTAATATTTTGTAAGGGTTAAAAATTATATCTTAATAAATTAAAGTAATCTTTTGAGATACATTCATTTAGTTTGAAGATACTTCTCAAATAAGCGCAGTAAATGTCACGTAGTTTTAATTTATATAAAAATATGCTCTTTTCCAAATAATTCATTATGATTGATTTATCACCTGATTGGAATAACACTTCTCATTATTAATACTGCTTTTAAGACATACATATTATCATAGATCATCTTTCAAAAGACTACCATATTAACATAAATTTCTGGAAACTATGTTATGAACGGAAAATTCAGTTTACAGTGAAAACATATTATATGATCTCCCAATGCGGTAAAGCATATACCCAAAATTAATATATGAATTAAACTAAATATTATTAATCTTAGAAAAATGTAAAATAAATTTAAAAAAAAAATTAAAATACCACAATGGTACAAAAAGACGTCAGATATATGAATAAATAATTGTGTTTTTTCAGTATTTTTTGAGCCAGTCAGTACAAAAAAACGTACCTTAGCAAACTAATTTCCACTAAAACACTATAATGCTAACCATCTAACATGTTACCACTGTCAAAGCAAATTGCTTCTACAAATAACCACTCGGTTTCTCCTCAGTCGGTTATTGGTGCACTCACAAATATATTATTACTAACCCACTTGTTAGATTTTTGACTCATTGCCCCCCTCCTCATTGATACGATGTAGAGCTTAATAAGCTAGCCGTAATTGTATTCAGATACTTCAGGATGCTGACCGATTCCTTTGGGATTCATTAGACATGGACCACGAGCGGGGAAAATTGGTCAAGATGATACGACTATCAGTCGGATCTGTCAGGTTCGTCACGCATGTGGACATGGTGATATCTGAAGAAAATTATAATGCATTTAATTAGTTCACGGCGTCACATGAAGAATGATATATCTGGATTCACCAAAGCATGGTCGTATTTAGCTTTTATTGTGCGTGAAAAATTACATAACTGGCAAAAATATGAAATGCGGATAGCGATATAACCCAGCGTAATGAGCAAAAGGGAAAAAAAACAGCACAAAATCAGTTGGAACGTGTTTTTTCTCGCAATATATTGATTTAAGTTAAGGTTATATTAATATTTAATTATATTAAGGTAATATTAATTTCTACACTCGACGTCTCGTTTGCACTGAAGAATTGCTCGCATCAAATGTTGGGAAATAGACGTAGATTTAGCAGCAACTGCTACAGACTTTTGAACTTTTTAAGCTTTTTAATCGGCGATTCAAATAATGGTGATTTATTTATATCATCATTGTTTCAATCGTTGATTCAAAAATTGTAAGAAAGATAATATTTAACGAGTAACTATGAAATTAAGTTATACATATTTCAAACGTTATATACTATAGATAAGGCGTCGTATTTATAATAGTAGTATACCACCATTATTAACAGAATTATACACCCGTTTTCACGTTTGATTGTGTGTTTTCTTTTCTTGGCTCAAAAAGCAGAGAAATAGTAAATCACATTACAAACTAACACTTCCTGAATAAAGATACGTGTTAAATGTTTGAAGCCTGGTCAAATGATTCCAATTGTTATTTAAAATTTCACGAATGAGGTCAATTTAAAAAGCAAATTGTGTGGTTCGTATATATTTATAGCAACTCATAACCATTGGTAGGTACTAAGATGTCTAACATCATACATAATATCTTTCTCACGGTAGAAAACGGTATTTAAAGTGAACTAATGCTTCTAATGTACATGTAAATAATAGTAGAATTGTTTTCCAGTGCGTTTCTTCTCAAGAAATCGTTAATTTTGTTGGTTCCACAATTAACACATAGTTTTGCGTAGACAAATAAGACAAATAATAAGCGTTTAGACGCCATAAAATTACGTAAAACTCAGGTGTTTCATTCGATATGTAATGCAAAGTATTTTGAAAGTTATTTATTATATTTCAGTTATAAAAAAAACGTTCATCACCCGTTTCCGATCTTCGTAATAATATATTGTATCAATATCTTATTATGTTAATCAAGTCAACGTCCAGTAGTATTAATTATATAAGTAGTCGACAACCGGGGATTGAAAATCTTACACAAATAATAATTGGTGGAGAAAGTACTTTAATAATTAAAACCCGTCTTAAAATTATTTTTGTCTCGTTAGCGCGCCGTAATTTTTGTTTTTATATAACCACGTGCCATCCGTGCAGTCAGTATTAATTATTATAAATTTTAAAACGGCGATTGTCATCGCTGCATTTTATAAAAGCTTACTTACACTTCAATCAGAATTTTATTTTTTTGCAACATTAATTAATACTAGTTATCTTTGAACAAATCGAGTATTCTTAATTGCCATATAAGATACTATAATAGAAGCTTCTTACTCTAAGATATCGTTTTTTTACGATGAGCTTTGGTGTCTGAAACAATTGCCTACCACTGGATTACATGCTATAAAAGACAGTTATGCTTCTATCTTTGATTTTAAAAGAACAAGAATGTCAATCAAAGCTATTATTAATCAATCAATGATTACAATTATCATTTATGAAAGGTATTTTTTATTTTGTGAGATAACATGTCGTGAAAAGGAATGATCTATTTATTTAGAGTTCTTTATTTTTTTTTACTTGTATATCTTTTATAAAACTGTATGTATTATATATTGATACTCGTCGTTATTTTGCTATTCTAAAATTTAAAGTGAAATATTATACCAATGTAAAATCAATTTTGAATCGTTTGAATACACAGTGAACTTTTTCATGAGTTAAGTCATTAAACAACCCGGATTGGTCTTATGGCGTCTTCCGGGATTTCAAGTGCACGAGTGATATTGAACTGACCAATGCAATATGTTTTTTTTCTCTACTGTTAAATACGGAATTTAACATTTTTTCTTTCTGCAGTTTTTAATACATACATGCATTAATTGTTGACAAATTAATAGATTATTAATTATTTATAAGATGAAGAATACTTTGAGCTTGCTTGATTACAATGCATATCTAAGTTGAGTGGAAGGACCACAAAAATTACGTTGTATACGTTTCTCATACATTAAGTATGAGCGAGTAAATATCTGAGAACCTAAGGTCCTGAGAAACAAGCTGCTCAGGTGCATCGTGACGTATTTCCGCATTTCAAATATGGAATACTTACATAATGTTTGAATAGAGAACTAGCGGCACTCTTTACTTTGACGCATTTTCCCGCCATTAAAAGTGACCCATGAGTGCCTGAACTCTTTTTAACATCCATGGCTGAGTTGTGTTAAATACTTTGTTCACAACAGTCGATTGATTTTAATATTAAGCGTCAAGATTAAATATTAAAATAATATTTCATTCATTCGTGTCGTCATCTGCCCAATCAAAAATTTTATTTTAAAAATATCTGACATGCAAAAAAATGTGGAATGTTAGGTTGAAAGATAAAAAATAATCATTACACTTGCATGGGTGCGTATCGCCCGTTTCACAATTTTTATACTACATATCTTGTAACGATGTTCTTATAGTATTCTCTGACACAACAGGCATATATGTAGGTGAAACTGACGAGTATTAATTGCAAATATCCCATTTAATTAAATTTAGAACTTGATCGGAGGTGGTGGTAGCGGAACTTCACTATCAAATATGGATCGTTGTGATATATGTTTAAACGACTCAAATATATCACAACTTGACTGCATGGTCTGCAGGTATGGTTTTTTGAATTCTTTCATTTTTAAATAACTTTTAATAATGTCACGGTATTTATGATTATGATTTCAAGATGATAATTTAAATGTAATGCAATACACAGCTGAGTTATTTTTGAAAAATTGTTGAAAATATCTCGCCGAAGTAATAAGACACGCAAATATGGTCACGTGGTCAAAAAAACTGGCTAAGGTTGAATTATTGATGAATGAAAAGAAAAATTTTCCTTGAATATGTATTTTAAGATTTTTTAATATAACTGCTGATTCACACCAATCGGAACGGAATTTATTTTCCATTTAGTGAAATATAAATGCCGGCACTTCTTTAAAATAATAGGTGGGTATTTAAAAGCTATTCGAAACATGAGTGGTTTATCATGTGAAAAGCAGCTGTCTTTTTCAAAACGCTTACAATTCTAAAATGTCCAAAAATTCACATTTATCACTTGTGCAATATCTTCTATTGAAAAGAATGTTTTTACAAATAGTTAATTTGGTCAGAAGGCTACTCTATTGTCGACATTATCTTTGAAACCCACTTACGGCGTTTGCAAAAAGAGAACAAAAAAAACCGAAACAATAAATCATTAACAACAAATTGCCAGTATTGTAGATATGAAAAATAAAAGCTGACATCTTTTTGTCTGACAGTGCACGCCCACTTTTGGCAGCTGTTTAATTCTGTCTTGGACAAAGAAACGTTTAAGTACCTCTCGCCCAGAATAAGAAACTTATCCTAATTGTCGAATTCGATACAGATATTTTTGGTTTCGTATTTAAAACGCATTTAGTTGAAGTGAAAATAAATTTTAGATGGGTGCATTGTTGGACAATGGCGGCATGACTTAAATTAGCCGGCGAATACTAACTTGTGTATATAAAAGTTCACTATTGAACAAAATCATCTTGAAATTACGTTGATTACCAGAGCAAAGTTAATTGATATTTTTTTTATCAAGAAGCTTATTCACTTATGAATTTGATTAATTATAATTACTAACGATCCGGTTTCGCTCATATGGAAGCAGACGTGTCATTAAATGAGACACTATGTTTCATTTAAAAAAATAATAATAAGCTTAATTTATTACCAAGCTCTTAATCGAAAATAAGTGTATGCATCATTGATGGCAATTCGATCGTTAACGACAAATTTGAATCATCGTTTGCTTATAGTTTTCAACATTATTTTCTGTTAAATAAGCTCCTAACAGGTCTTCTAAATCGTAAGGTAATCTAAAAATTTATAATAAACAATAGAATGAATGTTGGCTGCATGAAATATGCTTCGGCTGCCAAATAACTAAAACATTAAGAGATTTCAAATGTAGAACATAAAATTTTCCTTTACTTAGGCACTTAAAACAATTATTGTATATTGGCTGTCCTTATCTTTCCAAATCCACCCATTATTAATAGTATTTTTTTGTGTAATTTATATGATCAAAATTATTGTGTCAACTTAAAGATCGTAACTCCAAAAAGAGGAGCAATAAATAAATGGGAGCGTTTTAACTACCGACAATCATTTTTTTTTGTTAAAATATTTTTTGTGGGAAAAATACCTGATCGGTATATATTTTATGATATTTTTAAATTTCATTTTAGGTTCCTTGAAAATTTTGTGCATTTTTATAGAGTAAAATATCTTTAACGTGAATCAATGAAAGAATATTTGATGAACTGGACTGTTAAAATAATAAATATCATAATTCTGATTAAATTTAACACTCTCCACTTGTATTTACTTAAGAACTTGTCATTAATATAAATACCATACAAATTTCATTTTAATTTGATTATATTAAAATTGACTATACAACTTGAAGGTTTAAGTTTTTGTTCAAGGGTATCGCGTTAAAGCGATCCGTATTTAATAGGTAAGTAATATAGTTTAGTATTCAATAATAATTAAAGGCATTCTTCGCATTTATAAAAGGTATCGTAAATACGAAAAGACCACCAAAGATTGCTTCTTTTGCATCTGCCACTTGTACTTTATTATACTCCATTATGTATGGTTTTAATACTCTTTACTACGTATAAAGCTTGCCTAATTTCGGTATAAATGCTTTCAAATCTGCCACATCGAATTCACAACAAAAGCGCAAAGGATGGTTTTCTTTGGAGTGTGATATTGCCAAAAAACATTAAGATCCATTATGAGTTGAGTGTGTCAATCTTAACTGAAATATATTTTTTTCTTTTAAATATATTGACCTTCTGAAACTATGCGGAGCCTGCGACGCGGAGTCTGATTTTCTTGGGTAGGTAATTTATTTCTAGAGTGGGTATGAGTAAAGACTAAATATTTCAATCTATTTCTCGCAAGTATCTGTTCTTACATAGTTCTGTCATTAGAAAAAATATGCTAGCTTATGTCTTTGAATGGGGAAACCCTTACACTCCTCAATATATTTACTATTTTTTCTTTCCAACAACTTCTCAATGGATTTGAGAATTTGATTGATATTACAGGACTTTCGTATTTATTAACATGTTAAAACGAAATACCGATATCTCATTATGACATGTTACAAACATTAATTAAGGCACACAATCCAATAGATACCTATACGTCTTATACGACGTCTAGCTAGACGCGACGTAGGAATTGTAGGAGTTAATAAAAAAGATTTTTTACGAATACTGATTGCGAGTGAGATGGAAGAGTTTATTTTCAATAAATTTCTGTAATGTGATTTTAATTTTAATTTCACAGAAATTGTAATTTGAATATGTATAGAATTTTTTTTTTATATATGTATTTGTAATGAAACAAAACGTTCAATGTAAAATTAAAATATTGATGTTTATAAAAAAGTTGTCAGACCACAGTGGTATAGAAAAAAATCATGAATTACAAAAAAATATTATTCACATTCTATGAACATATCTATCTATCACAATAGATATATTGTCATCTTCACTCTATTGGTACTTCGTATTGTTGTGAAGGTTTCTTATTGAGGTACTTGTGTGGCATTTATACCTGGTTCCATTACACAAACAATAATAAATATACAATGGTGGTATTGAATTCAAGAAAAACACCTTTACGTTTTAAATTTGAGTCAACTTTACCTAATTGTATCGACTTCATAATAATAAGCTTGTTTATATCGAGTTCATTATTTTTTTTACGACCAAATTTGGTACAATTGTATGCGTATGGATGTATCTTTTACACCTTTTTCGTTTTAAGGTGTCGTTGTTCATCCAAATATTTCTGCTTTTAAGGAAGGTGATAGGGCGGATAGGGGGGGAGGTGTAAGGTGCAATGAAAAATATGACAATTGAAAGAAAATGATTTTTGATTATAAAAAGGTTACTTTAAAAATCTTTCTTAATTTTTAATGTTGTCGAGCCAATTGAAAACGGTGAATATACTTTGTTTCATTAGAATTTTAGATATGTAGATAATTTCATGATTGTTTATTTTAAATTAAAAAATAATAAAACATTTTTTTTACTTATTATACATTAGATTTATTATGATCAGGACCGGTTTCGCTCACCTGTCCTAATATTGATCCTAATCAATCTAATGTGGAATAACTACACAAAATGAATTGAATTTTTTCAATACAATGCCGTTCCACCAATTATTGACAGTGAGCACCCCAAAAGTTTATTTTAATTATGAATTTCACTGCTTTATTCATCTATAATATTTACTCTGTTAAATCATATATTTGAAAAATAGTTTTAAATATCAAATCACTTAGATCAAATCTGTATTGGAACATATTTCCGACGATGACGTGATAAATAAATGGCTTTCGGTTTATAGAACCGATTTATCTCATTTCTACGTTGTCATATAAGTATATAATTAATTAATCTTTAATTTTGTAATGTTTAACAAACTCTGATTTATTCAAATGACGTTAACATCATTAAGGATGCACAAAGCCTCTTTTTGTTTGGACGATTATTATCGCTCGTGTTCTTAATTATGTTTCGTGAAAGACTACCGAAGAATGTGTAAAAATAATATTCCTCGTACTATTAATATATAAGCCAACGGGATCATTTATAAATGTTATATTTTTTTAATCTCATCTTTTAATCTCACGGAGGGAATTAAATGCTCAAAATCATTATAAAAAAACAAATTTATTTTTATTTAATTAAACATAGTAAAGGTACTATCTGAACTGTTCTTTCACATACATGCAAATTATTGCAAATAGGTATCTTTAAGCGAAAGGTAGTTTGAGTATGTAATAACATATATATTATATTGTATTTTAAAATCATCTGCATATGGTTTGAATATTTCCATATATTTTAAGCGTGGACTTGAGTGAGTTAAACGAAATAAATATGTACTGTTTTTTTTTCAGTTTTTATAAAGATGCTAGCGTGACCACTCTGCAGACTTACTTGCCAATTTTAATATTTAATTCCGATATTATATTAAATGACATGTTGCAAAAGTATTCAACTGAAAATTTTGGAATGTTTTGAAATGATATTTATCTAGAAACTGGTATTATAAATATAAGACCAAGAAATCATTCGGAACCAAGATCTTGACCATCTTTGATTTTTAAAAATAAATTACTTTTTATTTATATTTCTTACCAAATCTGCTCCCAAAAGATTAAAAAATGATTCCTAATGGAGGCATCTTAAAAATAGCTGCTCTACGAGTACTGGCTGCTCTACCTCCATTTGTTTTACAAATATTTAGGATAGATAGATGGGGATAGACGAGGACTGTTTGCTACGAATCGCTTGCCTCTTTAATAACAAATAGAATATTACAATGGAAAACGTAAATATTGATTGTTTTTAAAATGTTTACTGTTGACTTTAAATTTATTTAACTATCAAGTTTTCACAAATCTATTTTTTTTTTTTAGATAATTTTAGTGTTTATATAGACGATCATTATGCTTAAGAATAGTTGTTCTTTTTGCCACTATCCCATGGTATTTTGAGAAGCACTATCATGAACCCAGCCAGTAAGCGCTTGGGTTATTATTCAACATAATAAGTTAATGATGTGTGAAAACGGGATTTTTATCAACTGAAAACATCTTGAGATTTTGAATCAGATTAAAGTTTGAAATATTGCATTTTATTTCTGTAATTTTTCCGATATTATGCTCAACATTTCATATACACAGGGTCTTTAAACCGAATGACAGTAAGGAAAATATTTATTACTGCTGAAATATACAATGAAGTATACAATATCTATTAGGTATGACGATTCAAATTTTCTTTTCCAGGCAGGTCCTCAATTTTTCTATAATGTCTTAAATACTTATTCCAAGGATAAATTTGCTTTGCGTTGAGATATATTTTAAAATTAATAACCCTTGTAAGAAATGTATTAGATATAATTGAAAATATATTTATTATATAAGTACATATTTTTAAAACATTTTGACAAATATACTTGGACTGCCGAAAAACTGTTTCATCTAATAATTTAAAGACCGAGCACTGGTTAATTTACTGATCAATTTAATTAAAATAACTTCTACTTAATTACAAATCTAATGACTGGTAGATTGCTCAAGCTAATGAACGTACCTTCTTTGTAAACTTTAGTAGATAAGCTCGTGTATTTGAGATGCCAACTTATACAGGCTGATTGAGTAGATACACATTTCATAAAAAAGATCTTGTTTAACATTGTATTAAAAGTTTACATGAAATCTAAATAGCATTTTCAGGTTTGTATTGATTATGTTATTAACGCAAAATATTTCAGAATATTTGCTAAAAGATGCTGATTTTTGAAAATACCGTATTGGGAATTGCTGGACGTTTGTTTAAAATATTTTTTTAATAAATTGCATGATTTTTCATATTTCACTTATAAATGTCGCATTCATATGTATCATTCACTCTCTGATATTAATTGAAAAAGTCAATGCTGCTGCAAATTCAGAATTTTAATTGCGATCCCTTTGTTGATCATCTGTCTGGTGTCAGTAGCGTAGATTATAGATATACGTAGTTTTATTTAAAAAGAAATGATTTCAAAACGAAGACAAAGCTTTGTGATATAAACTGTGAAAGTCTCTCAAAGTTCACTTAGTATCAAATCATCAAATAAATCAAAAAGTTGCCTTTGAACGAATGGGTGTTTCATATTGATGATTGATTATAAATGATTTTTGAGTGACAAAAATTTATAAAGTAATTTAAATTTCGAATACTATCTGCATTGTATATTCAGATTAAGTACTTTAGATTTCAATTAATATATGGGCCTCCAAAGTTTACATCACGACTGAAATAATACACTCTTTTATTTACCGTTTGAGCAAACTTTACACTTGTGTCATCTTACTTATAAACAAGCTTACGCTAGTATAGTAAACTGACGTTCATTCGTGTTTTAGTCTTAATCGTCAAAATACTTGACTAATTTCCTCTATTAAAATCACCAAAATGTCTAAAATTATAACTCAAGAAAAATATTTCGAATTGCGCCGAAACAGGAAAACTTATAAAATAAAACATATTATGACCATAAGTATAATAACAAATATAATCGTTTTTTTCTGACTTTGAAATTACTGGGAAATCCATCGAATATATTGTAAAGTCCACGGCTTAAATTCATTATCGAAATCCGTTTTCCAGCAACGTGTATTCTGAATACAATCAAAATAAAAGTTTCAATTATACACAAACAACCATTGTATTATGGGTGCCACTGGATATACCTCATTCTCCGTGTGATAGTTAATTAAGTTAGTTTCGCGCTCGACTTCACTTCAATTGACCGAAGCGTCCATGTTTACTGTCCCAACACAAATAATTAATTCACTGAAGCTTCGAGTCCCCTTTAGCCTCATCATTTCTCTCTAATTGTATTTCTATGTTTGTCCTTACTCTAAACTGATTCACCAACAAACTTTTTTCAAGCTTACAATTATTTTGATAAAAATACAGTGTTTATAATTTATTTTATGTCACTGTATTGTGCAGATCAATTTTTCAAATGAATATAACTCCCAATATATTTTCATTTTTGTTTAAAATAACCCTAAGCGTTATTTATAAGATGATATTTAAATTTTGGTAGGTATTTGATCGTAATGGAAGTAAAATAAAACTGCCTGAAAGATGATTATTTACGAAAATACATGTTTTATTTTGAAAGGAGGTTTTTTAAAGCTAAAACAAGGTTTTCTATTGTAAACCAAATGAAAATCCAGTATCACCGGAATCAGAACATCTCTAAGAAGAAATTATTCCCCAAATGTTACCTATTTCTAAAACGTTAGCAATTCGATATATTATTTGACCTCATGGAAGTTATAACAATTTTGATTATTATCAATTAATATTGAGCACGTGTTATATTCGAATAAAATTCATGCAAATTTTTATTAGAAATCGCGATTGTGAGACAGCATTTTATTTCGTTAAAAAACAAAAAAAAAAAAATAACTCAAAATAAATTGTCAAAACCTAAACATGTGTTGAAAAATGCGTATAAATCAAATTTAAAACATGTCACATAAGAGTTAGTTCTACTAACGTAGAAAATTTTATTTGCATTTTTTTAAAATTTGAAAGATATGACACTGCCATTCGGAATGAGCGCACCTATCTAATTTAGTACATTTAAACGCTCGGTTAAATCACAACTGATACAACTCCGAACAGCAACGCGCACTAAATGTTGCGGAATTCAATTTTAATTTGTTCTCAAACCAACCGTACAACTCATTACTCCGCAACGCTCATTCTCAACCTTTTGTATCTTGGCAAAGATTTTTTAGTAAATCAACTCGTGTAAACGTACAATTATTATTTATGGATCATTACCTGTTCAAATTTGTATGCAATTGTGCATGGTGAAGGCCTCCCATATAGATTATATAAATAGATGAAATCTTATTTATAGGGATAGCGATTCTATTTTCACGATGTTGGGCTTTTTTACTCCTCGAAAGATGTTCAGATTTCACCAAATATTTTATTCTAAATATTCAAGTAAGTCATAGCAAAGATAGCGTATTGTTTTTATCAAAATAATATAAATTCATTTGAGTCACAAGTTGTATGGAATGTTCAGCTGATCATTGCATTGACAAGGACATAATGAGCGATTAGTTTTGTGTTGTTTTTATTTATCTGTTATAATTCTATTACATACTGATTTTCCCCTGAAGTTTCTTCTCAATTCTAATTGATTGATTTTTTTTCTTATAGTATCTACATTCCAGCTGTAAAAAACTTTGCACACTGGCGTCAGCTGTAAAGGTATATATTTTTTTAATTCAAAAAAGATTGATTTTTTTAATAACGCGACTTGAATCTTACAAAAAGATATTTTCCAATGATTTAATTTTGAATCGGTTGAATTTTGTACTTTTCCATGAGTTTTCGCCATCACTTCCATGAGTCGCTAAAGAGCCGGGTTTTGCCTTTCGGCATCTTCAGGCATCAAGCAATTAAGCGCTTTCAGTCGAAATCCTCGATTTATTGATAGTCAAAACCCTTTTTTACCATTCCGCGAGGATTTTCATTTTAATACCTAGGTTTGCAAATTTATCTAGCGATACAATAAATTATAATAAAACGTAGGAATACTTTATTATCATGTAAACATATAATAATTGACGCGCAAGATATATAACGGGCAAATAACTTTTCAGAACAATTGACATTTCGATAATATTATTCCCTTCAATCAACATTATTGTGAATTGTAACATTGCCGATTAGTGCCCTAAAAATATCTATATCATCTTTATAATAATACTTTGAAGAGGTATTCATTCAGCATTTCATATGTATTCTAACAAGTCTAGTGATGTGCACACCAAACACCCGTAGATGTTGTAAACATGCGTTACTTTACCTTATAGCTACCGCGTTCAACCCATAATTCACTTAATATTTGAGTTAAAATATTCGTGATGTCACGGATATTATTAACCCCCTAAAAGGTGAACACATTTTAAGGAATGTTGATTTCCTTAAATATCCACACAAAAATTATGTTTTATTTTTTTAAATTATGTTCACTGCATACATTATCGAGATTTTAGTAAAAAAGTATACAAATTAAAAGGAAATCATTGAGAAAAATATGCAACAAAAAATAACATGAATTTATAATTTTCTGTATTTTATATTATTAGAATATTATTTTCAGGAGCGCAATACAATACAGCTTAAGAAAGAAGCTTGAATAAGTATCATTTCAATTTATTATTGCTTAGTGTAG
Organism: Himalopsyche kuldschensis; assembly: GCA_028554975.1. Taxonomy (NCBI): domain Eukaryota; kingdom Metazoa; phylum Arthropoda; class Insecta; order Trichoptera; family Rhyacophilidae; genus Himalopsyche; species Himalopsyche kuldschensis. The sequence goes on along the minus strand of JAHFWI010000058.1, from coordinate 2,164,588 downwards.
CTTTAAAATTACCAAAAAATAATATTTCTTGTGCTGGCAATTTTTTGATATTAAAATAGTATTGATTGAATTGTAGGTCGAAGATTTGGAGTGAATTCGTATTCAATGGCATGTATGCTTGTTACGAAAAATTCTTCAATTAACTAATCTATATATATTTTTATCATATTCTCCTTTGTTCAGTGGCGGCCGGTGACCAGAATATTAGGGAGTGCAATAAAACAACCTATTTATGCAAAAAATCCATCCTCCGATTCTTGGATTTTGAAAATACATCTATAACACGGATATTAAAGTCCGACATTGACGATACCAACTGCTTCTCTATACTTAGCATGGCAAGGGAATTGAGCCTATCTTGGGTCATAGTATTTCTTAAAAATGATTTAATTCTATTTAAAGTTGAAAAACAACGTTCACTTTCAACTGAAGTCATCGGAATTGTACAAATGATTCGTAATATTTTAACGCTTTCGCTAAAGACTTCGAGTAAATTATTCTTTGTGAAAAGTTGAAGAATGGACAATGCCCCATCGGTGACGTAAAAATCGTCCCTACTGTATATGACAGTAAGTTCGCTTTTAAGTTTGAGCTTGTCAATAAAATTGTACGCTGATGTTGCGATATTAAAGTCTGATATTGGAAAATGTCTGTTAAAAATTGAGAATTTTTCGCTGAAAAACAATTTAGCTGCCATCAAATGACCATGATATGCGAAACGATCTTTTGCTTGATTTACAATAGTATCGCATACTTCATTGCATATGACATAATGGGGCAAATCATTCGGTCTACGTTTTTTGCAGGTTCGACATTTGCGAGGCTATTTTCCCGAATATTTTGAATTGAACGCGTAAAATTTTCGATGTCATTATTTATCTCTGATACGTCTTTAGACCTCGATTGAAGTTGCTTGAAAAGTATATCACAGTTTGGCATTACTTTGGCAAAGAAATCTAGCCAATAATTAAAATTATCTTCGTTGAGGTATCGTAACAACATTCCAGCTTGATTGATGGTATCGGCGTCTAAATTTACGGTTTCTAGGATGCTTTCCATGCACTCTTTCAATTGCTCGCGATAAGTGTGCACGACTGTGACTGTCCTAATATTAAAATTCCACCTAGTTGTTGGTGCCGAAGGTATTCTTTTATGAACTATATCTTTCAATACGTCAGCTCTCTTTGCTGATCTCGAAAAAAAATTGGGAATGACCGTAAATTAGCAAAAAATTACGAACCATGTAGTGACCCGAAGCACTTCTTTCCATTATCAAATTCAATTGATGCGCATAACAATGAATGAAATATGCGTATGGATACGAAGCTTTTATCAAAGCCTGTACACCACCTAATCGCCCACTCATCACTGCTGCACCATCATAGCTTTGCCCAATTAATTGGCATGGCTTAATGTCGAGATATTCCAGTTCTTTAAGAATCTCAGATGCAATACCTATCGCGGTGTGATCTTTTGGCGTCATAAATTTCCAGAAACGCTCATGTATATTCCCGCGCAATTCGTACCGTATCACTAAAACAAGTTGTTGCGAAGTAGCAACATCGGTGGTTTCATCTGCTTGTATAGCGACAAATTTGCTCTGCGAAATTTCATTTTTAATTTCGTTTCGACACACCTCCAAAATTGAATCTAGAATATCATTTTGGATTGTTTTGGACGTACCCTTAAAAACACTATTACTTTCTAGATGCTGTTTCATTGCGTTGTCAATTTCACTTACAAAGTCAATGAGTCCTCGATAAACACCTGGATTATTTGAATCTACAGATTCATCATTTCCCCCTCAAAGCTAACTCAAATAATCCACAAAATTTAATACAGTCAATTAATCTTGATAAAATATGACGATTTTTGTCTACACGTTCATTAAATTGTTTCATGGACGAACGATATCCAGAATCCAATTGAGATCGAATATCTAACGATCCTAAAACCGCAAGTTGCATTTCGTTTAAAATATGCTTTTCAGAGCTACTATGTTTTTTTTTTATTTTTGTTGACAGGTGTGCTAAATCTTTAATTCCACTTTCTGACCAATTCGACTCGCCCTTGAAAATTAAGCAAGGAAAACAAAAAACTCTATTAAGGCTAGTACAGCCACAGAGCCATGGAGCTTTTTTATAAATCGCTACATTAAAATACCGATTGACTACTTTAGTTTTGGCCGTACACTTCTGAACTATATTTAAAACTGGCAAAGGCCGTCCTCCTGCTTTTATTTCTAGCCTTTTAGAAAAATCTCGACGATTTTCTTTGATATAGGACACTGAGTTTGCAGGAAACATTATTGATTATTATTTAGTATTATTAATAAATAATAAATATATATAATAATATTCAATGCTATAATACATATATTAATAATACTTGTTATATTAATTTATTATATATGTTAATATTTATTTATAATATATGTTAATATTATATAGTAGATATATAATAATAAAGTTAAATTATATTGTAGAATATTATATAGTAGGATATTGTATTTAAAGTTATTAAACAGTTTTATATAGACAAAGCCTTTCCATATAACAAAAACTTACAAAGATTCATATTATATACGCTAATAGGGTTTGTATTAAGATGTCTATGAAATGAAAACAAGTATGAAAAAATAATAATAAAAATGTTATAGTTGCGTGTTGCGTGAATCAAGTCGAAACTACAGATGAGGTTAGAATGCACTGTCACAAACGCACTTCACAAATCACCCGCAAATATCTTTATTTTTCCGTTCGTCAAAGGACCTTATCTGCCAAAATTTGGGCCAATACTGAATGACAGAATACAAATATATATGTTTTCGCTCAATTTCTTTACACAAGTCGTTTTGGTGCATTGGGTCTTAATGCACCGGGTTAGTCAAAATTTCAAAAGATTTTTTTTGCATACGCCTTCGCCGTGTGAAATAAAGTCATGTTTTCTACCTACTTTTTTTATGCCAAATGGGACATTTCAAGAATTTCCAAGAAATGCACCATATCGAGGAACATCTGGAATCAGCTTATTTCGGGGAATCTACTTATATAATATTTGTGTGTTTAGGTCGCATGCGTGAAAGATCGTTTTATGAAACCATACATCGTTGGAATTTTGAATGAACAAATTGGTATATATTTTTTGAAATTGATGAGCTCGATTCTTGGGGGACTAATGCACGTTTGCTCCTTCACACGAGCCGTCCCTGCCTTTGTTATATTCAGTTGAGGATCTACAATTCATATTTAGTACAGTAAGAGAGAGCATGCTTAAAAATAAAAATCTTAACACGCTCGAAAATAGTAAAACGTAAAAGTATTAATTGAGAAAAAAGTGTGTAAATGTTCAATTCTCATTTTAGACCCCAATTTACAAGAAGCTCCAAAATCATGACTAAATTTAACCATTTAAATGCCACCGCCCGGTTAAGAAAGTATCGGCTTCCAATCTACAGACGAAACAAACAATAATAATAAATGTGTTATTTGCTTTTTCCGTTATGGCCTGAACTAAAAGTGCTAAAACTTTTTAAAAGGCAAACAAAGGAATCCGGGTTACTTTAAATTCGACCGGTTAGCACAAACGTTTAACCGCTCTCAATAAAAAATAGAATGGAGGCACTCGATACTCTTTAGGTATACTTATTTGTGATAGCAATTATTATTGTTTCGCTTTTCAATGTTTGGTGCTTAGGTGACCAGTGACAGCTGTGGGATTGGTTTACGTACAAAAAAACATGAAATCATGAATTTTTCTTATTAAAACTAACTTGTTTTTCAAGTTGCAAGTTGATCATATCAGACATCAGTTGAAAAGACTGGTTGATGTATCACAAAAAGAAGTAAATATTTGAAAGTGTATAATTTTGTCGGTCGAATCCACATTTTTCTTTTAAATATTTTGTTCCACTCCTTTTCACTTAATATGTGATAGCATAGACTTGATGATTGTAAGCTACATCACAAACACATGGACATTCTAAACGTACCTAAGTTTTGAAGTCTTTCTCAATCCGGGAATTTGATAGTCATAAATCATTGACGAATAATTCATACTTATTAGTATACATCTATCGTTGGTTATTTTACGTTAAGTATAAGTATACTTTAGTGGAATACTCAGTTTGACAATGAATGTACATATGCGACATTTTTTTCATTGTGAATATAATATTTTTTTTTCCCCATATCCGCTCCCTATTCGGAGCATATGGCCGCCACACGGTGCCTCCAAGATTCTCTGTCTCCCGCCAACCTCCTCGCATCTCCCCAGGTCATCCTGGCGTCCCTTAGCCCCCCTGAGTACATCCTATGGATGGTCATCAGAGGCCTTCCGCGGCGTCGGGATCCATATCTATATTAGGTAATAGTTATAATTATGTAAGATTTACTGGCAAAAATGCGATACACTATATAAAAAACGCACGACTACGTTACGTTATTGAATTTTTGGCATTGTAAATGGGAATGAACGTCATTGTAGCTCATGATTGATATATTTTAATATAATCAAATGACATTTGGTTTAGTTGCAGAAACACCATTGGAGGCAGTGACGGCTGGTGACGGGGTGTTGGGGGGTGCAATGTAAGATTCAACCATTTTTGCAAGAGTTCTTTCCTATTCATTGGATTTTAAAACACTTCTATAGCATGGACTTTCAATTCAGATGTTCGCAATACCAACTGTTTCTCTTCCGTAGTACGGAAAAATAGTTGAATCTTCCTTTTGCACCCCCCAGCACCCCGTCACCAGCCGTCACTGATTGGAGGGCAACTATTTACACCGTTCAATGCATGACATATTTCCCTTATTCATGTATGAAGCAACGAACTTTGTGATTTAAACATTTTGTTACTCATTTCATGAAATAAACAATTTCAATAATTCTGCATACCATATGAAGTTTTGAACCAGCCCACAACAAGAAACCTTTGATGTTTCTGTAAGTTTATGTTTATTATTCTTGTAGTCGAAATTGAATCAATCAATATTAAAAATATGAATATTAACTTTGGTTTTATGAATTTACTTGCACGCATTGCATGCACTTACTTATTATAAGTATTACCCTTTGCTAAGTATTCAAAAGGTTTTTTTCCTTTGTAAAATTTTCTTTTTGTATTGAATAAAATTTACACAGTAAAATTTATCTATTTTTTGTTACGGCATATAGCAGTGATGAATTCGATACTAAAAATTGTTTAATTTTTGGGCACGCTACTGAAATTTATTGAGACCGGCGTCTATCATCGTTTTATGATGTAGATTGTTCACATTACGAACGCTGTAAGGTCATTTCATCATTAACGTTCCGAGTATTTTGATTTTAATACTTTTTTTTAGCAAGTATTGTTTAATGTTAATTGAATTGCTTTTTTTTCAAATCATGTGAGTTCTATTATCAATTTCCAAGAGGTCATAGTTTTTTTCATCTTTGCTATGACTGTAAATAGTCATGACTCATGTATTTTACTCACTCTCAGCCAAAGTAATTGGAATTTCACACATTTCAAAAAATATTTATGGAAAAACTTACAGCATACTAATTGAAATTACCAATCAATTTACTATTTTCAGAAGTGGTGTTGTAAAATGTAATACCTGTTTGGAATGGATTGTTTTATTATTTTAGACATTTATATTTGATATTTCATGTCAAGGTAATTAGAAAAAAAGCAAATAAAATTGTAAATATGTACCAGAATTACAACAGTTAAAAAAAAACACTGGAAAAGAAAACGTTATAAAAACTGCTAAGGTAAAAACATTTATGACTGTCATATAACAAAATAAAATAATTACATGTATTAAAAGCAAATGAATGGTAAACTTTATTTTGTCGAAAGGACAAAAATTTATAATCACACTATAACTGCAAGAATGAGACGATTAAAAATCAATTCATCGAAAAGGAAAAAGGTTTTTCCTTTGAAGGATCAATAAATATATGAAATATTTACTAACCGCTGGTATAAACTATACTTATCTAACGTACCTTATCGAATTGTAAGTCATACTTTTTGGGTAGAATTTTACTCTGGCGTTCAGGTGGGTCTGGGGTCAATCCCGGCAATGAAAATTAAATTAAAAATCTTGGACATGTATATTCGTGACGATATAAAAATACAAATAAGCACAATTGAGCTTACGTCATGCCATTTAAAAATTCTAAATGTACATATGACGACTAAACTGATAGCAATGCCAGATTTGAATAATATGTATTTTTTTTTAATATGTCTTCTATAATTAATTTGCTCTTTTCTGTGAGTAAAATTACACAAGCCAGGTTGTGTGGAATTGAAAAACTTATTTCTCTGATCTCTAAGCCGTTTTAAAAATAAAAATAAGTACAATGCAATTTTACCAATTAGCATCCAAATTGTGTAGTTTTGATAATAGATCAAAGTGAATCCAATTAAAACCAGCAGACAACAACAAAATACAAGAGACAGTCAAACCTAAATAAACAGATTAGGGTTGTAAATAGAATCAACCCTGCCTTGCGCCTATATCATAAGAGTATAGGTACAGCTATTTCTGAAGGGGTGCAAAATAAGGGGCGAGCTACTCTGGTAAAGCACGCTGAACGTTCGGAAGAAAGTAAAATGGTGTTCATTTTATATTGTGTTCAGCTATTTACCTGTTTAGAATAGAGTGTGGAAATATAAGAATAATGTTGACGTAAAAATTTTGCACAATTTTTTAATTTCACTGTGAACTAAATTAATATTCCTAATTTTAAAAAAATGTGTTCAAATGATAAACTTGAGTGTTTTTTCACAACTTGATGGCAATGAATATTTGTTTTTTTTTTATATTTAGTGGGTATTTTACATTATATGCTATCACGTCCTTACACTCACGTGGCTTCAAATTTCATTATATTGTCTACAAAAAAAAGAATAATTTTGCTTGTTGTGTATTTATTAGTTGGGTAGAATTTTACTGCTTTTTTATGATAAAGTGGAGATTCTGATTATATTTTACTATGTGTTTTTAATTCTAAAATATGTAAATAATTTTTGTATATAAATGGTGGCTCCTTGGTAAATAATTATCTTTTTATTGAAACTTTAACATCTCATTTGATTTTTAATGTTTTCTGGAAGCCTGAAATATTCCAAAAATCGATACCCGTACCACATTATATATTTTTATGAAACTGAGCCTTTGGTAGCTAGAATCGAAATACTACTACACTGTTTGCATTATTGGCGATGTCACCTGGCAAGATTATTTCAAGGTACTTTTGAACACGATTGGCTGACAAAGAGTGTGTGTGTTTTCCGTATATAGATATGTAGATTAAAAACTAATATTTAGCATTACTTTCAGATAATGTCACGATTAATAAAAAATCTTACATTTGTTATTTAATACTAGAGTTTAGCGTGTAAGAGTGTGAATAAAGATATAATTTGCGAAGAAGTATGCTAGTATGAAGAAAAATGCATTTTATTACGAATGCGGTAAGCGGATAGCATTTCAAAATTTAAATAAACGCGATACAAGAAAAGACAAAAATAATTTACATATTTTCCCCACTTCATTTGCACTTTTGCATTTTCCATTCTTGTGAAAACCAATCTTAGGTACTAAACTTACTGTATGTGTAGTTCATTGATATAAGGTAAGACATAAGTTGAAATTCTATTGTTAGCTATTTTTATTTACAAAAAATAGATTAGAAAATGGAACTTTTAATGTTTTTATTGCAAAAAGGATAGTTAACGACATGGTTGTACAATGTTTTCGAATATAGACTTCTATAATATATACACAGATATAAAACTGACACAATGTGAAAGTTATGTTGGGTTATATAAGCTTAAAAAAAGAGGCGTAAAAAGCTCTTTCTTATTTGAAAGAAGTTCCCAAGTTGTGTAAATTGTGTGAAAGAGTAAAAGTTGAAAAAAAATAAAAAAAACTTTATTTGCATTGAGTTGTAAAAATGATTGATAATTATATTTTAATAGTGGTAGGCAACCAGGTGGTCCATTCCAAAAAGCTTGTTCGACAAAATAGATTAATTTGCAATATCTTAATAATATTTTTCATAACTTTTAACGTGTTAATTGTCCTTTCATGATAGAAAGGAAGTATCTATCCGTGGAAGTTATACTATACAATGTATTTCATTTATTTAAAAATTTTCTTATATACATACATATGTATATGATTTCTGACACAACATATTTGCATGAGGTATAATGGTAGAACACATTGTTTTGTTTACGGCACCTAAACTGGTTGTTATCAAGAAATATTTATAGTGATTTAAAAAAAAATTAAGGTAGGTTATAGGTTATAGGTTAAAGTAATATAAGGTAGGTTATAAACCAATTATAGTATTATACGACTGCATGGTAAATCTGTTGAAAATTTATTGTTATTGACAACAATGACCCAGAAAAGAAACAATTTAAAAAATAGAAAGCATTTCATATCCTTATGAATAATGAAAATCCTTTTAATATTGCCACTAAGAAGTAATAAACAAAAAACATTAGAAATTATAGGACAATCAATAAATTACGAAGCCACTTGAAACTCTCTCATATTTAATTCATTTGCAAATATATAATATCGACCTAATGTAAAATATTCTGTTCATTTTAATTTTCAAGATGTCGATAAATATGATAGATGAACTGAGCACGGCTGTTTATAAAATAATAAATTCTTTTTGAAATTATATGTAGGGTGGAGAATTTTCAAAAATTACTAGGTACACAATTTATCGATAAGTAAAAATTATTAAAAGTTATGTTTATAGCTGAATAGAGGAGAGCTTGAGAGCTATATTAAAAATAAATATGTGTCTTTTGTTTGCCAGTGACTTTGTTGAAAAAATACTAAATTTTTATGGCAGATTTATTGCAGACAAAAAATCCGTTTAGTATAATACTTTTTTTGCAGTGATTATAATACCAAATACCTGTGTTAAAAATACTAATATGAATGAAAAGATGTTCTAGTAATACGCGTTAAAGATATCCATGTATAATTATTATTTCAGATTTCAATCCAAAATCGTCACCCCACTTCGCGTTTTAATAAAATAACAAGGGTTCCGAATTCAATTTACTTGTCAGAGAAAGAGACACACTGTCCCTTCCTCTCACGGATTTTCCCGTCACGTGACCGAATCAATCGAGACTTGCGCCCCTCCGATTGGCGGGCGAGACCCAAAAGGTGGAGACCGTAGCGACAGGCCGCGCCCATGGAAAATTGTACTACCCATTTTTAGTAAAATCAGTGCGAAGTGACACCAGACCGGTTTTGGGACATTCAGTTGATGGCCGAGAGTCGTTGTGGATAGACGCGAGCGGATTAAATCGATATTTGCAACTGAAATTCGTTTGATCCACTAAACCGCTACACAATAATATAAAATACGTGTGTTTATCTTATGAAAGATTTATTAAATCAAAAAATATAAACAATTTTTTTGTGTGAAATTAATATAAATCCAATAAGAACCATATGAATATAAATTTGTCTTGTTGTGAAAGACTGAAAAACTGACATTTTTAGTGATTTTGATAAAGTGTTTTTAATACTTCGATAACTGTTCTATAATATGTTTTTTTAACTAAATCGATATTTTTGAACAAGTATTTGACTATATTTTCATTGTTTGTAAACATTGGTAGCTATTTTATATAAACTGTTAGGAAAACATGAACATATAAAGTGCCGGCATTAAAGTAACATTCGGAATAAGTAAACAAACATTATCTTACTTACTAATCGTTAACCGTGATTAAATTTTGTTTTAATAAACAAAAACTTAAAAGAGGACTCTATATGAGCTGTCAAACATTGTTGTTTTGATTGAAAATACTCAACTCTGTGAACTTTGAAGATTTTTGTACAATAATTGTATTGAATGAAATACATCGTTCAACGAAATTACAAACAATAAACGGTGTTTTTGATTGAAGAAACCTATTAACAATTAAACTGTTGTTTGTCACTGTCAATTCTGAGAAGAATTATTTATTATATGAATTGAAAAACGTTGTACTGCTGTTTGTTGAAAATGTCATTAAAATGTTGCGGTGTCGAATGAAGATTTTGACAAACTGATGCAAAGGTGTCAAATTGACACAGCTTTCCGTCACATTAATGTTAAAAAAGCAGCCGTTGTGTCCAGCGAAATCCGCGCTAGACTTTAGCATGACGATTCAAAACCTATCGGCGGCTAAACAGCGACAGGCGATGGCGGCCCCGACTGACGCCCTCCGCCCGGCAGGCCCCGAGCGACCCTCCGCACCGGACAGACAGTCCTCTACTCCGGAAAACAACAACGGACACTCCAACAAAAACCAAGCCAGGTTCAGCTTCAGCGTGGCGTCCCTTTTGGCTGACACCAGACACCCTAGATCAAAAATGTCCCCTCAGAGAGACGAGGAAATGGATTCCGACAGAATATCACCGGAGATTTTCCATCATCATCAAATAAATCCTCATTCACCGTTAAGACAGAACGCTACCGAATTACCAGGACAAAAGCGATCGAGTACGCCGTCCAATTTGAATTCCAGCGCTGCCACCCCGCCTTTGATGACATCCTCAGACGACGACTATGAAGATTCTGTCAATCAAGAAGATTCTATAGTCGACGTGGAAGATTTGAATATGGACGCCGCTTCGATGGAAGACGGAAGAAGCGACGATGAGCGGGAATCGTTATTTAATCGGCAGAGAAGGCTACTCCAGGAGAGAGAAGGAATTTCACAACAGGGCCCCATCAGACCGACTCCCTTTAGTGCGCTGGCGGCTGCCGCTGCTGCTTACCAGGCCGGATTGGGCGCTCCTCCTCCGGGCTGGTCGGTGGGACCTCACGTCCTCGGCCCGTTCGGTCTCGGCGGTGCCATATTTCAGAATCATGGATTTCCAGTTTCACACCTTACAGCAGGTAGATATTGTAATGCTCATTCTATTTAATATTTCTATCGCCATATAGCATAAAGCTTATTCCGCCTCCTTATTCATTAATTAACATGCTATTCATACGCCAAACGCAGAAACAAACAATGACGCCGGCATTTTTTCAAATATTCAATACTAATACTATCGTAGGAAACGATTTTTAGTAATCATATAATAACTTTGGAAAATCTATTCAATAAGCTTACCAAAGAAAATGCAGATACATACTAGAAATATTTAGGTACTTAAAATGTGATGCTCATTATGTGGTTAACATGTTGTCTACGATTTTACCTATGTTCTGGCTGACACCTGTATTTCATTCAGCGACGGCGGACAATAATGGTAGATTTGACTACCTTTATTAAAGATAAACATTTTCACCTCTTTTATATACACTTACATTAAATTATGAATGATTTTTTTTGTGCTTAGTAAAAAATATACAAATATCTGAATATTTGTTTAATTATTATCAGTAATTTGACACTAGGCGGCGGCATAAATAAAAGAATATGACATCAATACCAAAGATGACAATATAATGTCAATATATTTTTTAAGCAAATCCTTAATTGTTATCGAACAGTTTTTCCATTGCATTCATCATCAATGCGTTACCACTCAACATAATTAAAAATGTGCATTTGGAAAGAAGTTTGTAAAAAAGATATTCGGTAAAAAAAGATCCTTTTTGCAATTTTTTAAACAAGTCCTGATAGGTATTATAATTGTATATAGGAGAAAAGTGGTTATAAAGAGATATTATAAAATAAGTTATTTTTTTGACTAAAAGTGCCAATTAAAGGAGTACAAATAATTCTAATAAGGAGGACTAAATACATTATTGAAAATATAATATCTAATTGCATAATCTAATTATAATAATTAATGCCGACTCTGACATGCGATCGTATATTTATTGAAAGTGCTCTTTGGAAATTATTGACTAATAGATTGCATATCGGAACATATTAATTGCTTCATACGTACTGCAAATGAACAGCCAGTAGGCAACAGACATAGGTAAAATAAATACATTAACATAATTACTATCAATCCAGGTTTATGCTTGACACGACTCTTAAGAGGTAAACTTTATTACTTTTGTCAGTAACATTTTACGTTAAATATAAGTATGTACATATGTGAAAAATTGTAGGTTTGAGGCCTCTGCATTTATTAGTCTTATGGCGTTAAAATTTAGCGATTTTTATAATTATAGTTATGCAAAGATCTTCGGGTGGTTTTTTGGTATATTTTAATGACTCCCGAAGGATTCTGGGAACGGGATTTGCGCCGGGGGCTCAACACCTTTCTATGCTAACTTGTTGACATGTGTCTTGGACATTTTACAATTCCGCTAGTGCTACAAAATTGTGTATATTGAACATTATTATTTTGCATTTTTATTTAGCAACAAAGTATTAAAATATCAATGTATTTAATAATCTGAATCCATTACGAGGCGTGTAAAAATAGTTGCTATGCTGCTTTTATACAGATAATTTTAATAGGATATACAATTGTAAAACCCCACTGTTTTTATTGCATATTCGAGATATTAAAAGATCAGAAGATCATTTGACAAGAATTTAAGCTTGATCAGCATAGCATTAGAACCTATAGGGAATAAAACTTTACGATGCATATTACTGCATGTAACTATATTTTTCATATCGATACATCGATGCAATAAAACCTTATTTATATACAACCGATACAATTAAAACAGCGGATATAATGTGTATCCTTTTTTATAGCCGATTTCTCCTACAAGCGCAAGCATATTAATCCGTATTGATTTGAATAAACCTTGCCTTTATAAGTAAGATTAGACATAAAAAAATATTGGCCTTTTCGCTAATTTTATAATGTCCAGATTTAATAGATAACTTTAAGTAGTCAGAATTGAAATAATCGCAAACTCCGATGCATTTGGATAGACACTGAAGAATCAATAGACACACGTAAAGATTGATAATATTAAAAATTGTAATCACGATTTTGATTTAGCTCATGAATAAAATACACATTGAAGAGTTTAACACGACGCTTATATAGAAGAGGTGACTTTATCTCTCCTTAATTCAAAGCTAATCAAAGTGTGTGTAGAAAATGAAGAAGTTTGTATGTATTAGGTATATGACTAAACTTGATTGTGTATATTACTGAATTATGCATTAGATATCGATTGAAAGGCATTTATTAATTTGTCGGATTACTAATGACTGGCGTTTTAATTAAAAACGTTTATTGCATCCACGCAATTCTATGAATACCTACCTACTCATTTAGAAGTAGCCAAGGCAATAGGTAAAAGCACACTTGGTCAATCAATTTTTCAAGCCAATAGCTGACTAGCCATTAAAAAGATTATAATATTTATTAATAGTAAATATCGGCAGAAAGTTGTAATAAATACACATAATTTATGTCCATTCAAAAGATTGGCTTAGCAATTTAATTAGTTTTTTATTATGAATTGTTTTCAATAATAAATGAAAGGCAATTTTTAAATAATTAACTTTTGGATTTGATATCATACATACATATGTTTAAGTACAGCGTTTACTGTACTTACTACGATACTAATATGTAGTATTTAGCTGTAAAAACAAAAATAAAATCAATCTTTATATTTAAATTCCAATTATATCTTTTGACTAAAAATATATGCCAATAAGATTGAAATATATATCATATTTAATCACATATTTAGCTAACTTCAGTTTGCTAGGGAAATAAAATATTTGCATTATAACATTAAAGTAGTTGGGTGGTTGGTTAAGGGAAAGTTGCCAACACATATTCATTTCAACAATAATTGAAATCAGTCAGTTTTAAGCTTTGTGTTAAATTTGTATGCTTCATTGTATGCTGTAAGCGCCGCAGGCGAACTATTATAAATTAACGATGCACAGGGAAGTTGGTTGACATAGGTCGCGTATACTTACTTGTCTGTTATAAGATATAATTACAAATTTTGTAGTTCTACGGAAAATGGCCGTTCGTCCAAAATTATCATGCATCAAAACTAAGCACCAGTTCACATACTTATGTATAGAAAAAAATGGTTTGACAATTGATATCATAAGAAAACCAGCTGTGATTATTTTTCAACGTTAAAATCAGCTTATTTGTTTATTGAATATTCAAATGTTTTCTATAATTTGAGAATGTTCCAAAAAATAAAATCAATCATAAATTGGAATTTTACACCACATGAAAATAGTATTGGTAAGTGGTTTTACTTAGAAAAGAAAAGAAAAGTATTTCACCGTTAGGTACAATACTATGTTATTTAAGTATTTGCCTTAAAAGGAAGATATTGTGACGCTTGTAAAAATACTTCGACTCCAACTTTTCATATAAGTAAATGTGAAATCTTGGAAAAACGAATGCAGAGCAAAAGAAAAGTAGCGATATATATCAAAGTTTGTTTTTTATAACCGTCTTGATCGCCTATTATCTCCGCGAATGCGAGAAATTTATTTTGCAACTCTGCTGTAATTTGGCGCACACTTTGTTTCTTACTCACAACCGGTTTATAAACAGTCAGTGGTGGTACACTGGAAACAAAAAAAGGGTTTTAAATATCATAAAATTTTATGAATATGAACCATTACTATAAGCCGATGTTACTGACACTGCTTGTTACTTAGTTGATCAACCTATTTTTTTCGAAGAGTACGGATAGAAAGATATGACTAAGACAGGGCCAGCGGTTAGCAATCGATTTAGCTATCGCCCTGTTTTTAGTAACGGGTGGGTGTGGGAGAGAATTAAAGACAACATTAACACAATGCCTTCGGACGGAATCATTAATTGAATAATAATAAAAAAGCCCGTATTAGAGCCGGTGAGCTCCGCAACCGAAGCCAACGACGTATACACTCGACCACGGAGCTTTATATTGAAAACGTTTCATTATTTATTCTTATTATGAAAAAGCTCATTGTATTAATGTCAAACCATCTGATATGATTGATTAAATTACAATTTCACATGGAATTTTCGGCTTTTTGGTTTACTACTACGTAAGCAAAAATAGCAAGTAGCAAGAAGATATATAGAATCTGTATTGGACGCCGCCACTGCTCGTTGAAAAGGTGGTAGATATAATATGCAGTAAATAAATCATGTAACTGAGCTTGATTTGATTAACCGGAGTAATTACATAAGGTTGTAAATGGCTGTTATTGGAATCTACTTAGGACATAACAACTCTGTCCAACTAAACTAATTTATTAAAAATTTATTGCTGCACTTATTTCCATGGATTCCTCTCCCAGCGGCTACACACTAGAATCTAGATTATATATAGTCTTATTGTGCAGCGAATAATGCAAGCGATGACAGTTTAGTTCGAACTTTACAAATATGTTTTAAAGAAACTTTTGAAGTTTATTAAAATAGATATAGCTCGATATTTCCGTGTAAATATCGCACATAGCATTAATATCAACAAAATCACGATAGAATTGCTAAAATGGCGGGCCGATTTAAAAAAAAAGTCCTGTCAATCTTATTAGCATCGTCGGCAACTGAATGTGAGTTCAGTATTTGAGGATATTTCTAGTTTTTCGTTTTCAGCTAAAAAATGAAATTAGTCCCGCTATAATTAAGTAAAAATAATAATATTTAAATAATTTAGTCTCCCGCTCCTTTAAGATGCTTTTGGAAAGAGCGAAACGGGTGCCAATGTTTTTATTAAAAACCGCGACCAGTCATATTTAGTCACATACATATAACGTTGACAAAACTATATTTTTTTTTGCTGCTATATAAAAAAGTGGTGAAACATTTGACTCTTCACACAATTTGAATTAATATCTAATAAAACAATTAATTTTATATAATCTATGAATTATAGCACTGTGGGAAATCCTTTAAAAAAAGATGAATGCTCAATTGATTAAAACTGTTTTAATTTGTGGGGATTATAAAAAAATAACAATACAAGCGAAAACAAAAAAATCAGGCTTTCTCTGTGTTGCCGATTGGAATTTCTCAATTTCCTAAATAGTCATATTAAAATATTAAGATGCATAATTCTCATTTAAATTTTGGTAATTTAAACATGTTACCAAAACGTGAGTAAATGAAACAGTACGATTTTGTACGATTAAATACCAAAACTTACTTTAAAAATACTTTACCGTAGCGTTGTTAGAATAAATTAATGGCACATATTATGAATATGGTTTGTAGGTAAGTAAGATTCAAAGAAGCTCTTTGTGGAATGATTGATATGAGAGAATGGCTGCTGACAGCTATTAAAACAACAAAAGCATAATTCACGCTAATTATTATGATTTTAATAATATAGTCTGGAAATTATTAATTTCCTGGTAACATTATCTCTTTTATTTATTCGTACGCGACTAACTAGACGCGCATCCTAGTTAATGTCTCATGTTGATGTATTGAGGCAACGATTGTTAATTCTTAGACACTAAAAAGTTTTGATCGGTGACGTAAGAAATATTAACTGTACATATTTTAATATCAGTATTTATAATACTAATAAAAAAATATTAAATAAACAAGACAGACTGGAGTTGAAGAAGTACTTCCTCTCACGGCGAACAAATTAAATGCAACTAATATTTCAATGAAGAAATAGTGAACATCTTTTATTCTCTATTTAATAATAAGATCATTTGAAACTTTTAGGAAATAACTATGAAATATAATAACCATTATCTATACTTAATAGCTAAAGAAAAGTTTTTTGTTACAGGAAGCTTTTTAAAGATTTAAATAAACAAATAAATACCGAAGTGTTTTTGTTTAACCTTGCACTAAAAAGGCACTAATAAATAATTAGTGCCTTTTTCTAACCATGATATCCAAAATAAATCAGTTACCGTATTAGTAAAAAAAATATTATGCTGTATGAAGTTGAATTATAAATTGATGACTGTTAAATCCGTTCAAAAAATTCAAATTTGTTAAATCCGTCTTCATAAAGGAAGAAATGAAATACTATCTCTACATAAATTAAAAATATTAAAAACTTGCAGTGTGTGGAATTCTGAAACTTGTTGCAGTTGCGATAAAAAAAACATCAATTGAAATAAATGTATTATTTTGTAGGTATTACTTCCAAAATTGGTGTCGCTCATCGCACAAATTACAACTTAAGGGTTAAATTTAAATTTAAACTTAAATTTAAGGGTATAAATAAATTAATGACACCAATGAAACGAAAAAAACGATTTAGTTAAGAGGTTGCATTTGGAGACCTAGAAGATGGCTGAATAACCATATCCGACATTGTGCTACTGTACATATTCTGTATTCGAATGTTGAATATTAGTAAAGCCTGCGCCTGCTTACTGTTTTTTAAAAAAAACATTTTGTCACAGCCTTATTAGGCTTATGTAGATTCACCGTCTGGAAATTGGGTAGGCATGTACGTAAATCTCCATTAGCCCACTCATTTATAATTTATATAAAGCAGATAGGTATATATCAACCTACCTAGATCAGATTTGATAGTGTTTTATTGTTTTATGTGAGCGAATGTGCATTTGTAAGAGAAGGCCTAATTAAAACAACCGCCTCATTTGTTTATAGCATCATCCAGGCATGTCAAACCGACGACCCGTAATATGTATACAATCAAGCAATAATTTATAATATTTATATTAATCAATCGTATATTAAGAAATGAACACTCGTCAACATTATAATATTTTAAAAAGTTCCACAATAATTTAAGAATACGTAAAGTAATGAGACCGGTCTCTTTTACTGTCTATGATATGTATATTAAAATCGATATTTGTACTATTAATTTTATAACATACACGTAGAACTTTTTATTTTTTTTAATAAAAACCTTTCTACCATCATCAAAGTTTATTCGCATCATTTTTTGGATTCAAACATCTGGTTTAGCATTTTGAGTGTTTATAAAATATTCACTGTACAGTTTCACATTGGAAAATATATGATTAAACTTGCATTTTAAAATCGCCCTAGTAGATAAAAAAAAACATGATATATTAGAACAAACCCATACCGTTCTTACTAATAACTGTTTAATTCATCGATCTGAAAATTCCACACACCTGAAAAAGATAATACGCAAAATATTAGTTTGAAAATCTTTGGTTCCGTTAACTTAATTATAATGTGTTTTAATGGCTTACAATTTTGTGATGTTTGCTATTTCAATAAATAGGATTTTCATATTTCACGGGGCCTACAAAAATGTAAGTAAACAGACTAAAAATTATAGTAATATTTCAATGGAGACAATTTTTATATTTTACGGTTCTATCTTAAAAATATTCGATACAGTTTGAAAAACATAAATATATATTGGCAGCATCTGTTTTATTCTTAGAGTATCATAGTTATTGTACATAATTATAATTAGATAGTGTAATGTTTTATGTGATTCGAAACACGGTGTAGATAAGTGATGTTTGTAGGTAACTTGCCTGCAGACGAGACCGTTGACCAAAGAATTGCGAGATATTTATGAAAATATGCTTATGTAGGTGCAGCCAGACATAGCTGATTCTCTGCCAGTGTTGTAGTAATTAAAAATGTATGGCCATGAAAGCGCGAGGAAGAAAGATATTTTTTTATGTATTCGTAAAAAAACTATTTTTTACCGAATTACGTAAAATAGTTGTTAGAAGATTTTTTTTTTTTTGACAAAGCAATTTATTTGATAATTAAAAATATTACATCAATATTAAGACTCGGAAATGGTCCAGGAGGCATTTTGGGAAATGATTCACGTGTTTTGCTGTCGTATTAAACCCCATTTTTAATCGTTAAGCACAAATTTCGTCAGATAAAGCGATACATGAAGTACAGATTTGAAAATAAGACTCTTTTAAATGAATAATAAAAATTCTTTAGTTATCATAAATTGTCTTTATTTACCAACGCTACGCTTATTTGAATATTGAATATGTTTATTCTGTTATAAAAACCATTGTTTATTATTCTTTTAAATATAAAGTTTCGTAGCGCTTTTCTCACATGGATATCTTCACCCGTCCACAAGCTTATATTATGAACGTCACTGGTGTATCCTCACACAAAGAGAGTATAATATTTTTACATAGGTAAACAATAAAAAGCGGACGCGGTAGACAGGTAAAAATGTATTATTTGCTAATTAACGTTCAGCATTGTTGTCTTTCACGTGTTGGAGTATTTTATTTAATTACCCTTTGCAGTAGTATTTGAGTTTATTCAATTCACATCCAATTATCATTACTATTATCACTTAGTTACTTAAGTAATGTACTTACAAGAAAAAAATGAGCAACGCATCCATTAAAGAATTATCATTGGCTAATATACTAACCGCAAAGCTGTTATATTATGAATATATAATATATTGTCGTCATGTTAATAATTATTTTTAGCTATCCAGATATTTTAGAAACCATTACTTTTTACATTCTAAAAAAGTATCTAGATTACCTTCATTTGACCCGAGCACATCAAAATATTAAAGTAACTTATATATTTAAAGTGGATAGATCCATCATGCTGTTCTGTTATTGAATGCAGTGTGACTGCTATAGTTATTGGAAACGTCAACTCTAACCATCCAAAATTAAGAATTGCTTAAATTTTTTGTTGCTGTAGACACATTTGTTTCATGATTTTATAATATGTATGACTAATGACACATTTAAAAGAGAGGACAGAGAGTTTAAGCCCTTACTGATTTATGAAAAAATATGTATGAATTCCATATGTAGTTATTTAATTAATGTGTCTCTCTAGTTCTGAATCGAAACAGTTATTTCATTGATTTTATGAGGAATATACTTATTTTACTGAGGCTAAATTTATTCATTATTTTAAACTGACTTTACGATTTTAAAGAATACTTTCTATTTTGCCTCTGTAGCTCTGCAATGGAAACTGATTTAAATTAAACATTATTAAAACTTAATTTAATAATTTATAAAAGTATTAATTTGAATGCCCGAGTTCAAGAATCGCCCCCCATTGATTATTAATTATCATGCTAACACTGTTATAGTAGATTGTTGCCTATCTGTTACATCATTCTATAAGTCTTTCATCTTCAAAACAATCTGAAAATAAGCCAATTTGTATTCTTAACAAATTTATTCAAAAGTGACAGTTTCTGAAATCCTTAGATCAAGTCAAACATTACGTAAATGCGAAATCGAAAGATGCTTTGCAAACTTCGAAAATCCAAACAAATCCCTCTTTGAAAGGAGGCTATAAGGAAAATGATGTATTTTGTAAAGACAATTGATACGCAAGGAAAACCCTTCTTGAGTAGGGGAACAAAACTTTTGCCTATCTCAATAGTTACACAGCATGAGTATAAAATAATATTTGTATTTATAATTAGAAATGCAACTATTTCTGATGCTACCCAGTTACATACGAATCAAACTGAATATGTCTTTGAATACCAAAGTTCAAAATTATATTTAAAAAAAAAACGCGTGCCTATATTACACGCAGTACCTTTATTACGCATTACCAAAAATGATTGTAAAATTAAAATTTGGTGAAATCACAAAATAATTCAATTATATGTAATTATGAACGGCTATTTTATCAGATTTTATAGTCGATAGCATGGTTTATATTTTTTTTCGCCTTGAATGGCGGTTGTATGTAAATACTTTATTCGATAATTAGAGGAAATATAGAATTGATGGATGTCTGAAAAACAATGAAGGGGATTTATCTCGCAGAAACTGATGCGTAAATTGAAGCGACAATCTCTATTCAATCTCGTAAAGAAATACCTCTTCAGTTTGAATAATGAATACCTTTCAAGAACTATGGACTCCTGTTCATTTATTGTGTATTCACTTTATTTTTAAAACATTGTGCTAATTACTAGCATTGTAAAATATCGATAAACATTCATAAACAAAGGAATTGTTAGCAATCTAAATACTATTGTTTTATGTTGTAAGTATTGTATATTTATTTCCCAAAATAATTACAGTTTTCAATGAAGATTAAATTAACATGGCAAATGTAGTTATTCTACTTCATTTATTTATTTGTTCACCTATCTTCATGTATTGATGCGGAAGAAAATTTACAAATTATTGATGTGATGTCAATTACAATAAACATGCCCATTTCATATGGATTCTTAAGCACGTCTCCACGTAAACTAAACTTAGAAATGACATGACTTACAGCAATATCACAAAAATGGATAATTCAACGCCCGTATGAAATTGTCCCTTTATATGGAAAAACTTATTCCTAAAAACCATACACTGTCCATTTAGGGATTCTAAACCTTGATTGCGCAACAGGGTAAATTTATTTTCATTAATTTTGCGTCTGCCTTTCGTGATTGTGTAGTGGTAAGTTCATATATGAAATTTGTATTCTTAATAATTGAATCATACATATAAACAGATAACTCTCTTTTAATCGACTTCAAAACTCTCAAAAATTTGATACACATTGAGAAATAGCTCATTTTTGATATGACAAGAAGCTTTCGCTTTTTCACATATTTTTTTTTACTCTTAAATTATTTCTTCTGTCAAAATCAAAAATAAATAAATAATATCAATATCGTTCCACCCCACGTTTATTCCACAATTCGCTTCGATTAAGTTGTTCATTTACGATACGGATATTATTATATACATATATAACAAGCAAGATAATAAAATGTTATTTCATATTATTGATACCGAAACCAATCTAAACGACTGCTTAAGAAAATTCAATCGATATTAAATCGATAAAATTTCAATACATTAATAATGTCATATTTGTTATTGATTAATATTTACGAATAAATCAAGAATCATGATTATATTATAAAGTTTTGTTTGATTATTATTAATGCAACCAAATCGAATCAAGCACCAAGTATTAAAGTTTACAGAACGTTTCACTTTGAATTTCCCACTTAAAAAATACACATGAAGAAAGTTACACGTTATCTTGAATTAATAATACTGGACAATTTTTTTTAAATCGACAATAATATAAGAAATGTATGTTTTATATATTGTATATAATTTCCACCGTCCTGTATTTCAAATAATATTTCAACGAACCATTACCGACATCTGTGTTTGCTATAAGTCAGTTGTAATACAATAAATAGTGGAAAATAGTGGAACTAACGAAAAGCGCAAGCGCGAACGTCATTTTTATTTTAATTTCTTCTGTCATTATTTTATGACATTTAAGAACCGTTCTTCTAAAAGCGACAAGATAAAAAAGATATAAAGAATATCACAAATTACTGCATAATATAAGGAAATATTAAGTATTGATTATCGGTATGTCGTATTAGTCAAATCGATAAATGAGTAGTAGTAGACAAATCAAACAATTCAAAAATTTTCTATTCTAAATTTGAAAACGAAATATTCAGAATAAAATTTATGAGGAGATCTTCGATAGCAGCCAATTATTTCGCGTTAATGAATAGCGTCAGTCGGTATCGACACAACGCCCCAAAAGTAATCCTTCGCCTGCATGCGCCACTGGTTTAATAATATTTAATGTAAAATGGATCCGATTTTAATGCGATATTGTTAAGCCAATTAGGGGAGTCGATCGAGCGCGCACTGAAATTGTGCTGTTGTCTGCGCAGAAGAGAATAGTCCTTCGCTATCAAAATGGTGTAACAGCCGCCGATAACATCGCGATAAAATAACATATACGTAAATATTGAATAGGTTCTGTCATAGATGGTAAAATTTTAAGTGAGGTTGCAAGCGTTCATAGACTAAATATTCTTTATGGTACACCAACGATACATATTATATGAAAAGGATCTGCAAAAGCTTAAACAAAAGAGGGTGTTCTAAATTCAAATATTCTGTAGTGTATAGTGTTTATTACTACATAATAATTGTACTAAATCATTTAGCTATTTTTAAAAATGTGTCTATATATAATATATCATTACAGTCAATAAATACATAGTTGATTATTGGATAATTCCTTAATATGACTTACACGTATTAGTAGTGATTGGATACCGTCCTTAATTATTGTTTTAATGAAGCCCTTATCGTTTTGTATTGACTGAACAGAGTCGTTTAATAGAAGGAGCTAATGTATCATTTTTAAGAAAGGGGACGACTATTATCAACTTTATAGCAATTGAGATTAATTGATTCGTGATTTCAATAATTCTAGTTGTCTGGATATTTGATTTTATTAGACATATACAACATATGCTACACAATACAGAACGATAATCTATTTTCATTATTTAAACGCATCGTACAACGGTGTCCAATATTTAACTTTGTATGATATGTACTTTTTATAGTCTTAACTTATTGCACGTATGTATGCACTACTGTGTAGAATTCTATTTATAAAAAAGTGAGACTATTTTTTTTAGTATTATACAGCGGATAGACAGACAAGCAATATCGGTCACTTAAATATATTTGAATATCAGATTTTTATTCACTTAAAAAAATGAGCGAAGACAATAAAAATATTATAATGCCTCAATGGTTGATTGGTTTATAAGCTAATATTTACTTCGATCTTGGACATAGTTGATTGTAATATTTTTCTCCTCAAGTTATCTTGGAAGAATTACAAAATCTCATCGAATTTATTTAATTTAATCTTAAGCATTTCATAATATTGGTCATGACTTTTAGTAGCTATAAGTTTTAAGTCGGGTAGTTTTTTTTATTCATGTATTTACTACGTTTATAACAGTAATTTTGTCTGCTTGGTACTTAATAGTTAATTAAAGAATACGCTTTTATTCAATGATTTTAATTATGTAGGTAATAAAAGTATCCGGGTGATATTTACAGATGTTCTTAAATTCCAAAAAATACGTCTTGGTTTTATTTGAAGCAAATGAAATGTGAGAAATTTATCGGTTGCATTAAAATGCGAGTGAATGAATTCCACCATCAAAGGATGCCCACTGATTTACGATCGAAAACAATGTAAACTCTTTATGGTAAGTTTATTTTCATCACTAATGCCGTATTCAACTTTTGAATGCCGTGAATTCATAGCTATCGGACACAAAAATGCGAACAGATTTCTTAATCACTTCATTAGATCTATAATAGTTAAGCGTATGTTAGGTAATGTTTTAGTCATTTTTTTTCAAGCGGGTTCTCGCTATCGAATAAACTTATTTATATAATAAAATTCTGGAAGATAATTACTAGATTTTTCCTTCAGTTAATTAACTCCTCCAAATCTTATGCCAATTCTAGCTCGACATCGTAAAGGTAAACGCGGAACTACTATAAAACTTGGTCGGAAAATTATTTACTATCCTTATTTCAAAAACCGTATTTAACATGTCATAATTTGGTCTTTTTTTACGCTTTTTCGTTTTACCATATTAATACATACGCAAACCCTCTGATATTAATCAATTTCTAAAATCTATTGAGGAGTTGCTGGAAGAAAAAATAATATATTGGGTTAAAGTAAGAAGAGCATTTGTTTTCAATGTATTCTAAGGTTAAATGCTCACTATTAAATTATAAGAGGATATTACAGCTAATTTAAAAAGTCTAACGTATCATCGCTTTATAGTTGTTTCAATTATTTATATATTGGAAGCCAGAACTTGTAGTGTAAAGATCATGTTATAATGTGAAAAAAAAACTCCAATAAAAAGTGCACTTATTAACATTATCGAAAAAATCTTAAAATCTGATTTTTTTTCACATTGTATTGTGAATATTTAGAAACTCTAGTTCTTTTTGCGGACTTGTTAATGTCTTAATTCAAACGGCCGCCTATTTCATTTATTTCCTTATCGCGTTATGGAATAACATTAGCGGTTTTAATATTCAAATTGTTTTTAACAATAAAACCATATTATTTATTACCGCTGGCGTTGGGAATTAATTCTAATTTTATATTAAACAATAGTTAAGGTTTTTTTCCATCTGCGATAAAACATGCGTCAAAACGTTGTTGGGTCACTCAATTTATTCATATAATAAAGCTTACTTTCCCCAACAAAAATGTTACAAGTTTGGTCGGTACACTAACTCTGTTGAAGTTTTTATATTCCTTACAAAAAATGACTTTTCCACATCAAGAAATACTACTTCAAGACTTATAATTTTTTCGTGTAATTTAATAATAAGAAGGTATCCAGCATATTTTATATATCAATTTTAAAGATTATTTCCCGAATTCCCTTGTAAGTTATTAAATTTACAACATAAATCATTATTACGACTAGTAAAATATAAAAAAATTCAATAATTCACCACTTAAAGTGTAACATGTATTAATAAAAATGGTAATTATTTAGTTATCGAAGAAACAATGTACAATGATGTCTACACATTTCTTTTCTGGAAAATTCTGTTCAGTCTGAAAATCTAATATATAAAACCGAAACGGCGTATGTATGTCTGTGGGTCTGTAATTCCCTTTTGCATTGTTGGTCATTAAGTTGCCATAAAAATGAATATGAAAGAAAATATGTTTGAATTTTATCGGCGAAGACATTTAGTCAAAATGTAATAAATTAGTCTTCTACTGAACTTTTCCCGGCTTTTATTATTAATAATAATGTTTATTATTTACGTGAAGGTATTATTTGACATTTCTTTGACAGCAAATTAGATTTTTTCCTTGAATTTGTACATTTTCATGGGCGAGAATGGGGTTGTCATCGAATTAAATAAAGTTTGTGATTTTATTTTTGAATTCTATTTTGGATGTTAGATTTTGTGATACAATTACTTTGAATGATATAACATTAAATAATTATTGGTCGCTTAGTCCGAGCAACGCCGGGTAGCAATACTAGTACTTTCATAAAATAAAATCACCCGCTACTAAAATGATCGATCAATTACAGTATTAAATATAATATTATTTATTATGATTGAGCCATAAGTAAGTTGCAACTCTTAATGTTTTAAAATTCCCTGGGATACAAATGCAACTTCACTCTTCATTAATTAACGCATCTAGTTGAGAAATAATTCATTAGAAGTTTAAAAAAAAAAAAACTCTCTGATATATTGAAGATAATCACTTTATCCTCATTAAACAGATGTTTATAAAATATTATGTTTCCATAAAAAAAAACCGTACATTTCAACTAATATTCATTTTCTCCACCGGACAGGCATAATTTAGACAGCTTAATCGTTTAACTTCTTTTGAATTGAGAGCTTAAATTATTATTCGCAATATTTTATAGCTTTTTTTTAATACTCATTTCTGTCATTAATCACTAGACTAAGCAGCGTGTAAATTTAAGAAACGGTTAGCAGAATAAAACAAAAATAAATAATTACCAACTGAAGTGAAGTCAAAAATTTGGGGACGATGTTTTGGGTAGGCGACCATAACTCCGACGGAATTTTTAACATATTTCAGTAAAGAAACATCTACATTACATGCTGAAGTCTTGGTGAAACTAAATTATTATACAAATCTAAATATTGAAATTGTCATTGTCAATTCAGGGTGTCAATTGTCCCGCTTAAAAAAGTTCAGATTGGATCATAGTATTTTTGATTTATTTTGTCATTGAAGAATAGCAATATCTGTTGGATATTTTTAATGTCCAGATGAGATGACCACCGATAGATTCAATTTTTAAATAGATTTATGAAATTTTGTTCAAAGGTATGGGTGTCGGAATGTAGTGAGATAATCTAACTACGAGTCTTTTAGTGTCATTTTTCTACCTTAGCCACTCTGAAAAAGAGACGTCATGCAACTTAAACTTATTTTGTCTATCTACTTTTATCGAAGCCATATTACGTAATTCAAAAATATGTATTTTTTGAAATTTCTTTGTGACTGATGCGTCAGCGACTGTGCCATAACAGTATAAAATTTGAAATTGTGTATTGTTCTTTTACGTTTAGGTGATTTATGTCAAATATTGTGGGCGTTTAAATGAAATTTGAATCCTATTTACATGTTGAGCGGATATATTTTTAGCTTGCCGTCCACAAACGAGGTGTATCCATAAAATTTACCAAAAAGGTTTAAGTACTTAAAGTTTTTGTGAATTTGGCTGTAAAAGTGAATTATATGAGTAATATAATAATGGCGTGATAAGAGCATTTTAATGAAATCATTTGTCAGCTTGTTACGAGGTATTGACATGCAATTAAACAATTGAAAGAGTGTTGCTTTAGAAAATTAATACAGAAATTAGTTTGGCTTTAGCATGCCAGTGTGTAGTTTACATTTAAAGGATATCTTTATTACTTTGCTTAGGTTAACCTAAAGGCTTAAACTGTATTCATAGGGTAGTAAATGTAATAATTATTCACAGACAAATGTATATAAATTATAATAAAATCATCAATTAAATTTTTATCAGATTGACAACAAGACGGTATGCTATAGATTTTTTAGTATAACAAATGGGAAAAAAATATCACACTGATAATAAGTAATATGAATAGTAAGAGAGATTAATATTTGCCAATTTTGACATTCTGTAATAAACATTCCAAATATATTTTGGGCCAGCTACAAATGTCATGTGCGTCTTTCGTTCTATTTAGTGCTAACAAGACAGCTTCTTTGGAGGATGTTTAATCTTAAAAAAAGTTATACGAAGGGGTTGAATTGTTTGATGTTATATAAAAAACGTATCTAAGCAGACACCTAGTTAAGGAATCATTGTACGAATATAAGATGAATTCTAAACAAAAATTTCAGCAGTTATATAGCTAATTGAATTTTTCAAAGTTAATAAAAATTAATGTTTATACTGATACATGCAAGTAAAAAAAGATAAGCAACTAAAAGTTTTGCAAAAAAATTAATGATAATGCAGATACATTCAAAATCGGAAATAATTGGCAGTTATTTATAAAAGTGACTTAACATTTTGAAGACTATTTGAAGTTTCTTAGGATACGTATCAAGCTTTCTCATACGGTTCATTCCTGCCGATACAAGTTACCATGTAATCAATTTGAAAGAAAAATAAGTACTAGTCTCATTGCATGCAGTATGGCAATATTGCGGGAACAAATACTTAGTATTAGTATAAAATGGCATGTCACGCGATATTATGTTTCGATCGTTATTAAGTGAAAAACGTTTATGTACATTTCGAGAACCACATCGACGCCATCTATGGGTAATAATTAATAAGCAAATAATTTACGCACGATCTCAAACGAAAAAAATTGGAATGCTTCACCTGCAGAGCGGATTACTTAAATTCTTCTTCTTCTAAATTCAAAAGTAAATGAACACTTTAATTATCGGTAACTTTCAAATTTTCTTATTTTCAAATTTCGAATCTTGGTCCGTTATCATACATATCATGAAACAATTGAATGTTGATTTTTTCTTCTGTTACTTGACAGGGTTGAATTAAGGTATATGAAAAAGCCAAGCGCACTTCTAATTATTGTTATGTCGCGGAGTAATTTTATAGAGATGATTTAGGATTAGATTTACAGTGATTAAGTTATGAAGAAAGTTAAATCAATACGTCTGCAAATTAATTAAAAGTTAAATATAGCTTAATGTGCATACAAATGAAATTATACAAACACTTAATTAAATTTGAAATTCCGTCGGAGCGATAAATCGATCTGACACAGCACTAAAGCTAAATCGTCACATTCCAATCGGTCCCGTTTTGCAAAAGCGCGCTTCGAATGTGACCGTTTAGCAACGCCGAATTGCGGCGCTAAATATTTTCCTGCCACTGCAGCTCGGCTTTGATCTCGAAGACGCGGAGGACGGGCGCGGAAAATAGAGGAGCGGCAATTTGGAATAATTTAAATTGTAAATAATTTAAATGCGGTATTTAAATTGATCGTTAACTGGTGTGCTTTCTGGTACATTGTTGGCATGTGAACTTACGCTTTGTCAGGAGGCTTTGAAAAAACGGATATCTAACATTTTTTTACTATGCTACGTGGACATTTTTCTGAATGAGTTAGAAGGGCGAACAAGACCGAAGACCAAAATAATGGCGATTAATTATTGCATTCAGAAGTTTTTGGCCAGTGACGGCTTACAGAATGAACAAAATACACCGTTTGTGCTGAGTTTAAAATGATTTAAATTGTGCAATGATTTAAATAATATTAAATTAACTGTTTGGAGAGGTAGAAAAAATGATACCTTTAAAACAATAGCAACTTAACTTAATTTGTCTGAGGAATAAAAAATATTAAAGAATAATAAAAAAATCACAACAGTTGAATGAATTTGAGAAGGATCTAAACTTTCAAGGTGTTCACTGTCAATACTTGGTAGAATACTGGAACGGCATTGTATCAAAAAATAATAATACATTTTTTACTTATTGCACAATACAATTATTTGGATCAGGACCAGTTCCACTAAACTGAAGCATTCAGTGTATTGCGAAATAATTACAAACAAATGTTATATAGTTTTTGTAAGGATTACGTACATGCCTTGTTTGATTAACTTAAAAATGTAGATTAACTATGTAAATAAATAGTTTTCCGTGTTTATCAGACACTCTATCATGTATGGTAAAGGAGGATTGACTACGCCAAAGGAGGGTTAAGAAGGGAGTGTTTTATTAGATCGGCAGAGTATTCCAACTGCCAAAGCATTTAAATATAAATTTAATGCATTTTCAATTCCTCACCGAGAGCTAGCGAAGCGTGACATCTGAACCGTTCACTCGTTTTAAATTTGAGCACCCCCCAGAAGTTAAGCGATGTTAGTGCACGCCTTTAAAATCAATTTGCATTCGGTGTTTTGTTCACACTTGAAGTGTTAACATGTTTAGGTATTATGAAGTCAGTCCGTTTAGATAGAAAAGGTTGTTTTGGTTTTTAACATCCGTATAAGAATCGGATCAAATTTAAAACATGCACTACGACTAACATTTATATCATTCATATTCAACATTTATTGTATAATGCGTAGTTAAAAATATGAATAAAAAACAAGTGTTAATTAGTTGAGCTAATTAGAAAATATGTATTTAATCTATAAGTATAATGTTGATATTCTTTACAAAGCGCTCAGAAGAAAACCAACTCTGGCAAAAGCCTAAAAGCCAATCGGAGGATTATACATTAGTCAATTTTTTATCAAATTAGCTCTGAGTGATTTTGAGTAACGTATTTTTCTTTTATATTAGTATTTTAGAGACGGGTGAATGAATGTTGAAGTGACGTTAAAATACGTTGAAAACTTTTAATAGAAATGCAATTAAACAAAAAAATCTTTCTATCGAATGAAAATAAAACATATTGTTCTAATAAAATTATCATTAAACATATTGAATTAATTCTAAATGTGCACATGGTTTGAAAAACATCAAGTACTGTGCATGTGTAGTAAAACTATATTAATTTAGTCATTTTCACCCTACGTAAGAGTACTAAGTATGTGGAACGGGCATTAATGTGGAGCGTTGTAAATAACACAATATTTAAATGAGTAACTACAGATAGGTATTTATGTCACAGATGTATCAAAGCTATAATGCATTACATAATATATAAATATATTATACAGTTGTATTACATTTAAAATTAAGTGATTGATTGATAGTTAAATATGCGTTATGTTTTTTTCTTTGTAATACTCATTTTTTAATATTAATAATCGACTGGTTCCAGTAACTAGAACATGTGATGGTCTTGGCTTAAAAGCTCATAATGGCGTATTAAAATGAGAGAAGTATAGTTGGCGTTGGGCCAAGTACTAATGTCTCATTCAAAAGAGATGTTTGTGAGAGATGAATGCAGAAGTCGTACGATTTTAGAAGCAGTGACACGAGAATGTGTCTATACGATTATTATTATTATCTTTTAAGCGTGGCTTTAGGAAATGCTAAACACTCGCAACTGTAAATTTTCAAGATTTATTACACCCCCCATTAGAAAGGATTTATTTTTAATTCGAATTTAAAATGTTTTGACAGACCACTAGTGAGCTTATGGTGAATAAATCAATTTAATTGTATGATTTTAATTTAATATTTTTATTATTATCATTTTTAAACGGTGCCAATTCAATTGAGTGAGTAATTGTTTTGTTATTTTCGATGGTTTCGGCGGTAACTTTGTGGAAGTTCATTTTAATATAAAATTTAAAATAACTTTGATTATTCTACGTGCCTCGAAAGAGGCGAAACACGTGTTTCGCCTCTTTCAGAGGCATAATCAAAGTTATTTTAAATTTTGCTTAATTGTTTTGTTATTTGATAATAAAATGTCAAGTTATTATTATGGCCGTTTTTTAAAATACGGATGTATATATTTATTAAAATATTTCCTAAAAATATATTTTTTAAATATTTCAATAAAGAAAAAGAGAAAGAGATTTTGAACCGAAACCCCAATTGAAAGCTTAAAACATAAAAAGAAGAAGCCAAATGAAGTTATTTGACTTTTAAAATAAACAATTAAGCTTCTTTATATGTAAATAAAATATTACTTTGTGTAACAAATGAAGTATGATTGAATCTCAAATAATTTCAAACGTGCCGAAAGCTCTCAGAAGCTCTTGTCGACAAAACAAGCTTTCAATTAGTTTTGTTTACAAAACATTTCAACAGAGAATCCTTTCACAACTTTAGTAGAGCGAGAATAATTTAGCCGCCGAAGCTTTACTATTAGTAAAATATTTTATTATTCTGCTTGAGAAACAAATGTATGCTATTTGGCAAAATTATCTTTATTCATTTTTGTAAACGTCAAATTTTGACAGGTAGAAAAATACATTATTTAACTCTGTTATAAATCAAAAGCAAATTATTCATGAAAACTGTGTTGTATGATGTAAAACTATTTATATTTATTATAAGTACTCTTGCTGTAATATAACATCATTAGTTTTTTATGGAACGTAAGAATAAAGATATTGTCTGGGCTTGCGGTCGACTGTCAACGTCGTTAGCTTCGATTGCGAAGCTCATCGGATCAAACCCCGGCACGAGCAGTACATTTTTGAATTGATTGATTTCGGTTCAAAGGCATGGCTGTCGTGGAATTGATTTTTAAAAACGAGGTGATTAGCTTACTAACTGTCCCATTCTTTTATCCCTACTCTCTTCAAGAGAAATTAAGCAACCGCGTAACAAGTTCCATTTGGAATATGCATATGCTCCACATTGAGAGCAGACATAGTTTATATTTTCTGTTCACCATTTGATCGACATCAGCTTCGTTTTTGACCTTTGTAAGATGGGGTGAAAACATCACAGAAATAAATTAGAAAATAAACTGAAAAAGCCTCGCATGCAAATGTCTTTTTATTGTTTCTGGAACTAGTTGTGACGCATAAATTACTAATCGACCACGGGAAGTAATACAACACAAAGCGATCATAAAAATGGTGATTAATAATTTCCTTATTATAATATGCCAGTGGGCTATCGCAAAATTAGTATCGACTTTGAGTCAATTTAGATCTGAACGTGTTTAGTGAAGTTTACTTTGTAAGATACTCGGAATATTTATTACAAGTTATAAATATTTAAAGAGCTTTTACTTGGGACATGTGAAAGCTCCGCTAGTACGTTAGCCACAACTCTACACAAAAATTTATTAGGCTCAAGGATTTGTATGTGATATTTTATGAGGTTTTATTGTTTGAATGAGACATTATCGAAAATGATCCTGATATGTTTTCTTTAAAAAAATTAAAATTGTCGACAAAATCTACAATAAATTCAATTGAAATATTTTCTGACGATATCATTTTTTTTTATTGCAGATGCTAATGGTGAACCTCCGAAACTGAAATGCAACCTGAGAAAGCACAAACCAAATCGCAAACCACGAACTCCATTCACCACGCAGCAACTCCTGGCGCTAGAGAAGAAATTCCGTGATAAGCAGTACCTCAGCATCGCCGAACGAGCCGAATTTTCAAGTTCACTAAGATTGACAGAAACTCAGGTTTGTTACTTTGATGTCTTGAAAAACTAATGTTTTATTTTATTTAAAATCAAAATTAGTCATTCTACTGTGTTGTCTTGTGTGACACGCGCTTAGGATTTTTGGAGTATCTTCAGTGCTTGACCATATCATTTTAGATGGAATAATAACCATAGCTTTTGCAATAGAATTTGTGCTTAAAATAAATGTTTCAATTCATATATATCACTTTTAAGGTGTTCACTGTCAGTACTTGGTGGAAAGGTATTATTACATTATAAAATAATAAGACTTTTTTTGTACGTATTCCACAATATATTAATATAGACCAGGACCAGTTCTACTCATCGCGAGCATTTATTAATGATGAAAATGCTCGCGATAAGTGAAACTTGTATTATATTTTTTGTTTGTATACAAATATATTCAACATTTTTTTGTTTTTGTTTCGCAGGTTAAAATTTGGTTCCAAAACCGTCGCGCAAAAGCCAAGCGTCTCCAGGAAGCTGAAATAGAAAAACTTAAAATGGCATCGTTCTCCCGCCACCCCCATCACGCGCTTTACCCACACGCTTTGCATCAATACTTCCAACATCCTGCTCACGCCGCAGCGGCCCACGCGCATGCCCATGGCGCCATCGGTGCACTCATGGGAGGAAGGTCTCTAGGTCCTCCGTCCATGCTCCCTCCTCATCTCGCTATGCTTCACCAAGGTCCTCCGAGCCCTCAAAACAATGTCAATAACAACCAGTCAGGACAACATGCGACACCTTAGAAAGAATTATTGAATTTTGAAGACTTTTGGAAAGATTTGGATATAGCTGCTTTGAATCGAAAGGGAAATGTAAAATAATAACGAAGTGTAACTGAATCTTTATGGTTAATTTGGCAAGTTATATATTTTAGGGACTTACATTAATATACATGAATTAAATGGCCTATAACTCCTTTTATACAATATACTGAGCCTCTGAATGAGAAAACAGAGGTATGTATTTGTTTAATTGGACGTCGTAAATGTAACCTTTTATAAGTAGATCGAGATATCAAATTGATTCATGATGGTAACTTGTTTGCAAGAAATATCAAGAATAAGTGTTTTATAAGTGCGGAAAGTACAGCCAATAATGCTTCAAATTAACTATGAAAGACGTATAAAATTATAAAAAAATATCTTCTCTATTGTATATGGAAGGTGTGATAATTTTTTTATACTCCAGAGTATAATAACTTAGGTATATATAATTTTTACGATTCTGTACAGTAAAAATGATTTTCCTAATACATATAATCATTATGTTGTTTTTATATGGTAGAAGTGATTTTAATATAAATAAAAATGATTTCCAAGCTGTAATTATTATGAGGATTGTGTGAAAAACTGGTATCCAGTGAATAAAGTGCAATACTTGTCATGCTTTGAACACTTACTCGACTGTAAAAATTAATATAAGCTACGATTATTTAAATTGTAAATATTACGTACATACAAATAAAACTGTCTAGTAGATTTACAGACTATCCATTGAAATTGAAAGAATATCAATCATTTTTTGATGTAAAAGTTAACATCGGCTTTTTTTATATATTGTATGTGTTATTTTTATTTTGTAAAAAATGTTCAATATAGATTTTTTTTTTTAAATAAAATATGTGAAATGATGATTTTCAATCTCTGACTGGATTGTTTGAAGTTGACAATTTGAAAAAGATTATTCAAAAAAATCACGCTGTATAATTAAAGAAAATTATTTTCGGGAAAACAATACCATTTTTTCGAAAATTGATTGTATATTGATTTTAAAATGCGTTAATTTTAAATTATTCATGTAAATAATACCAAAGAAATTATCGTTAATAATCATTTAAGTTATTAAGAATTTTTTAAGAATCAAAAAGAAAATTTTAAATTCTGATATCAATTTACTGAAAACAAAACGTATCAATTAACAATTGATAAAAACGAAAAAAATCGCTTGGACCTAACAAAATGAAAGTATTTTTGGCTTCTCTTTTAAAATGCAATGAGCTGCTGACAACTAAAGGAAACAGTTAAAATAAATAAATGAGATAAAAACGTCATTGAATTTTACAATTCAATGTGTGTTACGACCGATAACCTTAGAATTATTATCAAATTGGTTTTATTTTGAAGAAGTATTCACAATGTGTGCGTTTATCAGTCTCAATAAAATAATATCATTTTGAAACACCGATAAGCGAAATATTTGTAAAAAATGAGAGTACTTAATTTTTTAAAGATTGTTTACATGCATAAAAAATAATTTGACAAGTGGTATTCAAAAACGATACTTATTATGATTTATGATACATTGTTAGAATAACTGGATTCAATTTAAATCGATAAATTAATCGTATTGCAAAGAGTTCGTAATAGGTACATTTTTATTCTAATTATTATACCCATGATTATGGTGCTTGGGTGTGTATGATTCTCTTGTAAATATAATACTGTAACAACACTCAAAAAAGTGAAATGCTCTATAAACTATTTTACGAAGCTCTATTCTTCTCTATAAAAAAAGACCAGCACAATAAGTGAATATAATAAATATAACACATTTTATGTTTCAACTATCGCGAATAATTATATAAAGATCAGGACCAGTTTCACGCATCGCAAGCATTTTAAGCTATTTTTGAACAAATTAATGAAAATCAGTTAAAAATGCTCGCGAAGAGCGGAATCAGTCATCATCTACATATATATAATTATATTTGGAAGTAGTGCAAAAATATTATATTACGTGTTTTATCTATTAAAATAAATGCTTTTCTACCAAGGAGTAACATTGAACACATTAAAAGTGATGAACATTGTATGCCAATTTGTTTGAAATTTACAATAAGTCAGAGGAAAGAGTTCATATTGTATAAAAAGTTGTGTTTAAGTAATTTTGATTATCACTTGTTGAAGAATAAAAATTATATCGTAAACTGTACATATTACATTGTATTTAAATTATTTAGATAATTACTGTATTTGTGTCAATTTAATTATTTATGTGATAAAATATGAAATGGTTTTGTAAATATAATGAAAACTTGATAGATATGTTTTAAGATGGTACAATTATCAATACTATTGAAATAATTAATAAAAAAATGCAATTTGTGAACAGATTGTGAATTAAACATACAGTGACTTTTATTCAATACAAATTTATTATTATCATACTGGCAACAAAGAAAAAAGAGACAGTTGGTATTTATTCTCTAACACTGATAAAAGTTCGATTTTAAGCTTTTAGTCAGGGTGGGGCAAAGTGTAGGCCCACCGAGTGATTTCTGCGGCTCGCTATCGTATTTATAAGTAAGAATATGTTTTTTATAAAAAAATGTTGAAAATCGAATGAAATTTGAAGAATTTGTTGTTTCGTTGATATAATATATCAATTTAGACCTTTTGGAATTAAGAAAGAATTTAAATTTGAGTAGATAAATTTATCTCGACGATCCGTAGTAAGAAGAATTGAAGTTATTGATAAAAAATTAAATGAACAATGACAATCAATACTCGAATCAATAACCTAACTCGAAAGTAACGATCAAAAGGATACCACACAGTTATTAATTTTCACGGTGTACCTCTAAATTTTAAATTAAAAGGAGCTTCTTTCCATAAAATCTCTTGAGTGAGTATACAGATATTACTTTTCACAGTCAAATTCGATGGCTTTGCTTCGAAGAGTTTGGGATATAAAGTATATCATTATTGTATTTTTGGATATGAAGAATATTACGGACATTCCCGATACTGATGATAACTGATAATGACTGGATTTGTGATTTTGCATTTACTCTGGACATCGTGACACACTTAAATACTTTTAACTCCGTGTTGCAAGGGAAAAAATAAGCGCCCATGATATGGTAAAAAGTTTGAATGGACTTCAATTAAAACTCATGTTATTTCTTCAACAAATATCGAATAACAGTTGCTTCTAGCAATAACTTCCAAATAAGAAGTTGCTGAATATACCAGAGTATAAATGTGAAGAATATGGTAAAATTATGAACGCACTGAATGACGATTTTTCACAAAGATTTGGTGACTTCCGAAAAATTGAGACAAGTTTGACGCTAGTACGCGATCCATTTTCAAAAGATATTGATTGATACTGAATCGAAAGAGCTACAACTTGAGATTAATTATCTGCAATGTAGCACTGATTT
This sequence comes from Himalopsyche kuldschensis, assembly GCA_028554975.1. Taxonomy (NCBI): domain Eukaryota; kingdom Metazoa; phylum Arthropoda; class Insecta; order Trichoptera; family Rhyacophilidae; genus Himalopsyche; species Himalopsyche kuldschensis. The sequence goes on along the minus strand of JAHFWI010000058.1, from coordinate 2,127,594 downwards.
AAGAAAATTTAACCGTCGGGAAGAAATCTGCAATTTTTTCACGATCAGACAAATTCGACCAAATTAAAGATTTTGCACGAAAAATGTGAATTCTGATTCTATTTTCTTCTATAACCACTAAAAAGCAGTTTTAAAAATATCAACTACAAAATTAACACCTGAATTTAAAAAAAAATTTCAAACTTTGAAATAACCTCATTCTTCTCATAATTTTTCTTGCCGGTCCTCTTTTAACACGATTTTTTTGGACGGTATCGTTAATTTTTTTACGATTTACTCGTAGCTACGAGATTTTTCTTTCTACAGAAAAAATGGTGCGCAAACTCATGCTATGTAATTGATGACTCTGCTCTGAAACTTATTTAAGCACAGTGCATTTATAAAATTCGTTGAATAGCACGTTTCCCGGCCGTAAATTTTATCACAGAGAGTTACTATGTCAAATAAGTGCACATCAGACGTCCAAATATTTTAAATGCACAATAGTAAATACGAACGAAATGTTTTTGGTATATAAATTAAAAAAAATTATGCAAGACAATTTTTTTTTGGTCGATTTTGAAAAACAAATTTTGTTTTTTCTTATATTTTGAATACTTTTTTCCGCGATTTTTTTATGTGCGCCACTTTTTGACACCAATGTATCGCGTAAAAAACGATCAGGTGTATATCTAAAAATGGTAATTTACTTGCGGCCCACGGCTCATTTTGAATTCTTGGAATTGGCCCGCCATCCGAAAAGTTTGCCCCCCCTGCTTTAAGTTGTACAATACACGATTACTTAGAGGTACGTAAACAGGCTTAATATCCATGGGTTCGAATCCCAGGACGAACAAACTCATCAATTGATTGATGGATTAAGTATTAAGATTCTTAATTTTTGTAATAAATCTATGCCTCTAATTTTTATATGTTGCATGATGGAATTTCAATATCAAATTTGAATCGTTTGAATTTTATATGAATAAATTCAACTAATTTTGACATTCTTTCGCACCCGCCCACTTTTCCTTACGAATACTTAAGCGAATTCGAAATAAATAGTTCTCATTTAATAGTCCATATGCCCAGCTCAACCCAGTTCAAGAGATCAAAATATTAAAAATCTTCAATTTCAATCCTAATTATAGTATGTGAATCGCCTTTTATTTACTAATTTGTGCTTTGCTATGCAGCACGTAAAAAAGGCAAAACAACGCAAATAAATTTGTAAATAGTAACATCGAAGTTAACTTCATCCATATTCCTAGACATACGAAATCTTACTACTAGTTACATATATTATCGTGTACGTCTGTATACAGTGAAGGTCGGTACCGCCAATGGCTGATTTAATCTCGGCTTGGCTTTCATCCCCTACTGTGCAAAAAGGGATGAACTGTGGTCTGTGATAGATGGCGCTTGAAGATGACTGTATTTGTATTTGGAAAATGGAAACACTTTTCAACCCTTGATTGAAAAAATTCTTCAATTACAAAATCATTTTCATTACAAAATTAAATTTGATAACATTGCACTCCCACTTCAGTTATTACGTCTACGTTATCAAAAAACATCGTATGATTGAGCTAGTCTGAAAATGTTTCATATAAAGTCGAAACACGTGTCACGAATAGTTACACAACCAGTTAAATAAAAAAAATATCAGCGTTAATTCAATATTGAGAGAATTTTACAATTTTAACTATAATTAGTGTATACGATACTCTTAAAGGTTACGTGGTGAAGTAGAGGTTAAATAATAAAGTGCAGTTTTGTTAGACCTTCGTATCAAATTTGTAACAAAGAAATAATATTATTCAAACATTTACATAAGTGACGGTTATCAAACACAAATAAATCAATAAAGTTTTCCACTTGGAAGTTGACTTTTTTGATACACTAACGCAACTCGGTTCTTATTATAAACCTTAAGTATTAGTCATGTAAAACTATAAATATTATTTATCGTTTCACACGTATTTTTGGTGTTTAGTATTTTATAGTTATATTAATGAGGTAATTGGAACAATTACGATCACATTTTGATGAATTAAAGGTTTATCAATATTGGTAAGGTGCAAGTTCTTAATTTTTTTCTTCGATGAATTCAGTGCTCACTTGATGAATGATTTATTTCCAACTCCTAGCTTCCAAGATTACGAAAATTTGGCAAAAGTTGAGTATGTAACTTTATTGGTTTTTTAAAAACTTTAGACATATCCATTTACCAGAAAGTTTTCTAAATTTTGCACCAATCACACTTGCAGTACAGTAAACTCTCCCATAGGGTACCCCACATAGTTTAATATAGCGTAGGCGGTAGTCCTCCGTAAAGCGACCCCACCCCGTATAGTGTAGTATTTTATAAAAAAACAATTTTCATGGTTCATTAAACATATGAAAATGGTAAAAAATATTTCGGGCAATTCACAAAGTACAATTGAACGAACCTCAAATTTTGTGTCAGCTTATTAACTTTTAGCGTAGTATTCCTATAGCGTAGTCTAAATCTGTACGCTATAGGGGGTCAAATGTGATACATTTTTTAAATGAATGGAGTAGAGATAAATTATCTCGCGTCTCTGATTGTATTTTTTATTATTTCATTCGTTTTAAGCATTTCCTGTTCCACAAAATCTATATCTATTTTTCAGCTATTTTTTTTCTAAAGCGAATGTTTTGAATGGGGGAGCTTAAATAGAACAAATAGAGTTCCTGAGGTCATATCGGTCTCTTCGTATTGTATGAATTAATAATTGGTATCTTTTTGACCTCTTATCGCGAGCTAATAAATAAATTATTGCCGAGAAATAGACATCAACAATATAATTTATAATTAGTAGTTAATTGATCGTTTTCTGTTTATTTTTAAAATTGTGCCAAGATTTGAAATGAAGAATGATGTCATGCTGCCAGTAAAACAGAGTTGGAGTGGTATATTTACGAAATATTTATTGTTTCACTATCTCAAACAAATTTTACATATTATGATAAATTACATGACATATGAATAATCTTCTATAATTCCAATGGAAAAACTCATGGATGGCTCATTTTTTCTTGTGTTTTTCATTTCATTCAAGTATCGATCAATATCAGGGCTTTGAACCGCTTTTTTTCGGTTTTTGGTACAGCTTCGTCAAGACGAAGCGAAAGGATTAATAATGCTTATTCTTTGCTTTAGCGCAACGAACACGAAACGATAAATGAAGTGGTAAGAAATATCATATTAACGCGCGTTTTCAAACATGCACCGTACCGAAAAATACCGAATTTTTCTTGAAAGAGTTTCGGTTATTGTTCCGTAAAAAGCGGTTTTGCTTTTTTCGGTGCAGTTGCGGTTCCAATATCGACAAAAATATTCTGACTTTTGAAAACTTGATGAAAAGAAGATAAGCTTGGAAAAAAATCTTAAAATACAACCGATTTTCAGGACGGATACGGTGTTTGGGAATGGGTTGAAATACTTCAGAGATGCTCCTCAAACCGAAATCGATATAACGATTAAAAAATGTATCCATGATGGAGGATGAAACATGAGCATATGACTCGAGGAAATAATATTAGGAAAACATCAAGGAATCAAGTTACTTTTTTGAAAATGTTCTCTATTTCATCAGAAAAAATATACTCTTAATGCGATGTAAAACATAAAATATTACAGCAGCTTAAGTTAATTTAACGTTTTCTCATTAAAAAAATCTATAAACATGTTTATAATGTTGTAGATATTGTCACTATGACTAGATAATTAAGGTCATGTTAAATTTATTGATTAGATTTATATTTAATTTGAAGAATTTTATAATATTCCTTGATAATTATCATAAAATACAACAATTATATTTGAATAATAAAGTATTAAATCTTATGTCGATGAATACATTGTATTGTATTGATGTTGTCAAAAATTCAGACTTTCTTTTCCAAGTTCATAGTGTCAAGTTGATTTTATGCACATAATATGTTCATGGTGTCATGGATGTTTGACAAAAATAACAAAATAAATAACGGGGAAATTATAGATTCCTATATGACGATGCAAATTAAAATACATAAGACATAATCTTTAACGCTTAGCAATGAAGTTCAATATTTAGTAATATAAAAACCATACATTATCATGGTATAATATGGTGAATTATGTCGTTCATAATAAACTTTGCAATCGAAAAAATGTTTGAGTATGTGTTTATTTAAATGAATATGGATGAGATTGCAACATACTTAAAAAAAGTAATATTTAATTTAAACAAGTATTATAATACTAAAATTGTTATTCACATTACTAAAATTAATTGTTTACGAATTCTTTGACACCAATTAATCACAATCATTTAGCGTAGATCTAAAGCGGCCATTTTATATCCTCCGACATTTCTAAAGATATTTATAAAATTAAAATGCCAGCGAGTAAACAATGGAGGAAATTTGCTTCGTTAATTTCTGTGAAGATTGTTTTGGTTTTCCGACGTGTGGTATTTTATTTTTATTTTTAGGATCGTTTGCATGCAAATTCTTGTACAGTCGAGCGAGACCATCCAACAACGGAAGAGGTGGATACACCTTCCTTTACTACCAAATGTAGGCATAATAGATATTACCATATTATCTGATTTTCCGGGCATACTAGGTGAAACGCTATTTTAACTGATATTTGTGGTAGCACCTACAAACATTCGATAGATAAATACAGGTCGTCATTGTTTTTCAAATAGTAAAGAATCATGTATAATACATAAAAATAGAACGTCTAGTTTTTGTATCATACATTTTGGTTGTACTTTACTTTAATTGATTGATTGATTGGTTTAGTCGAAACTAAAATGAAAATATATCATATTTGTATATAAAAAAATGCTATAACTTGATATATTTAAAGGCATGCTTGCTATGTAAAGTTTAAAAGTAATTCTAATTATTTTAAATGATGGCTAATTTTGCGCACTATTTTTCGTGTACAGGCACATTTTTTTTCCATGCCATGATTATTTGTAGCATTTATTTATTTTATATTTTGGTTGGTATTTAAAAAAAGTTTGCGTTAGTATGCATTTCAGCTAGTATAATTCAATTTTAAGCAGATCGTTTATCGATATGCCTTTAAATCAATATTGTATAATAAGAATTTGACAATTTTATTAGAATCTGCAAGCATGCGGTATGACTGGCAGGGTATGTTCAATAACACACAGCTGAAGATAATACACATATAACCATTCGTTCATCTTCTGATTTAATTCATCTGATTGTGATCTCCAAGCCCAAGAGTCATTTTGACTTTAATTAGCTGTACAAAAAAAAATGGTAGCCATATGAAGTCATGTCCCGTGATTCCTCTTGAAGCAGTATCGTGTCACTAGTAATATATCGTGGGTGTAGGGACATACGGGCGAAACTACGAAAACAATGAACTGAGATAAATGGCAAAACAGTTTCCAATGTTATACTTTGTTCTTACGGATTTGCAGAAAGCCGCGCAATATCTGGTAAACCGCTCTTCATTCAAGTTACATATTTTTATATCTTATAGAACTGCATTTGAGCATGACAATGCCATATTTAACTCAAAACAGCCATTTTTGTAGTTTCGCCCGTATGTCCCTACACCCACGATATAATATTAACGTCATAATTTAAAAATCTTCAGTTTATAGAATTTAACGAAATAACGGTGGTCGAAAAGAATGAAACGTAAATGTTCTAGCATTTTTTATATTCAAATTTCATTACGTAATCTCAATTGTGCGTTTTTTATTTCAGAAAAAATATTCGTGACCGAAAATATGGCCTGCGACTTAAAATCAGCGCTTTTTAATCGAAGTTCGTGGTCAGAAATAAATCGACTTCATCGTTTGTAGGATTTTTAAAAATATTTTCTTGATCAAACAATGAAAAAAAAATGTATCAGTTGACAATGCTCGCCATGAGCGAAACCAGTCCTGATCAAATAAATTTTATGTGGAAAAAGTACAAAAAATGTATTATTATTTTTATTATAATGCTTTTCCACCAAGTATTGACATTGAACATCTTAAAAGTGATAAATAAAACATAGCTTAATCGTAATGGAATTGTTGACTATTTGCATCTTGAAATACAGATATTTGTATAATATCTTTCAAAAATCGTTAAAAACGGAGTAAAGGGTTATGGTACATTTGGAAAAGCTAAGTGTTGAAACGATTCAACAACTCTTTATTAGCCATCCACGGCTTCTATTTAGAAATATTGAATCGAAAGAAAGCTGGAATACCTAGAATATATCTTGTCATTCGTTCTCAATCACTTATAATGTGCCAATTGTATTGAGCAAAAAATAATTGGAAACTATATCTATAAAACGATAAAAAATGCTTACAAAAGAAAATGAATCTCGTCTAATATATCATTGAAAATAAACTCAAAATAGATGCTACCTAAAAAAGCGGAACACGTGGAATGATGAATATACAAAGCTATTTTTAATTTTATATTAATATGAACATGCACAAAGCTACCGCCGAATCCAACGAAAGTATTTCAATAATCTAACTACTTCAGAAAAATTCTTAGATAATATGTAAAATTATATCAACACACAATTTAACAATGGCAATTCTTAGATTTGTATATGTTTAATATTTATAAACTTTATTTTCTGATTATAATTTATCATTTATATATTAAAGTTAATCGTGTCTAAAAACCCAATGGGTGTGGTAAAAATATTTAGCTTTTTTGAACTAACTTAAGTTTGACGAACCCTGCCACTCCTTTTGGATATAACTATGTACTTATCCGAAGTTTATTTCTCAGTTCTATTAGAAAATATCAATTCTTATTAATAGTAAAATATGAGGTTAGCAATGTGGAATAAACAAGACAATTAATTTCAACTTTAGTCGGCCAATAAATTAGTGTTATCGTGTTTATATAATTACAAAAAGAACCAATTATTATTATTTATATTACGAAAGCGCGATAGCACACTTAGAAATTAATGTTTCGTACAGTTTAATGATATTAATTGTTTATGGCAATTATTATTGCCATCAGTTACATTGTATAAAGAGAGAAGATAATTTTAATATTTTACAATGTTATTAAAGCAATTTACTTAAATGTGCTCCAGTTTCAAGATTAAAACAAACATACAAATTACATATAACAATTGTATCAATTATTATTAGCGATAGTATTTGGAAATTAATATTTAATTTAAGTAGATGGATACATTGTACCAAGTTGACTTTTATAAACGCGCACATACCTACTATCAATATTAATTATGCATTTTTTTATAGGTATTTCAACAAATAAGTGAATGATATCAGTGACGACGGTAATATTCATTTTGTAGTGTCAGCAACTTGTCAGTCGATTCTCTACCACCACGTGTATATATATTATATTGTATATTTGTACAAAGAGTTATAAAATTAATTATCTTCTTTCTTATAGACAAAGTTTACGCACATGCATGACCACATTGATGTTTTTAATGTTATGAGAATTGTGGTTTCAACAAAGACATTTTTTAATATATTAGGTTTAGATGGATGTATTTTATATTTGTGACTGATACAATTAATTTATGAGAAGAAATGTGGAATTATAAAGTATCGTTATATCTCGTAAACAATATTCAGTTGAACGCGAGTCATACCTACCGTGAAAATATAAAATGACCAATTAATTGGTATTTTCTATGAGCTTAAATTACTTGTAGATCATTTGTCTGAAATAAGTATGTAATCCTTAGGATTTTTTTTGTGAAATGATGTATTCTAGATTTACTACTCATTTAAGTATTTTGTTATACATAGGTGTCACCATAATATTCTTTGAATTGAATGAATGTAATTTTAAGTTTATTATATATATAAAAAGTATAGCTTATTCGTGCAGGTAAGTCTATTCACATAAAACATAACTACATGAATCATAAAAAAACAGCTTGAAAATGTTCGCCTTAATAAATAGTATGTAGCGGTACAAGAATTAAATCACTTTTTTATTCGGCTTTCATGTTGTTTGTTGTCACCTTATATAGGATATTACTTGCTACATAAACATGCCGCCATTTTGTCGTACATTAAACCTACGCCATCTTGTACTGTTTATACAACACTATATTAATGTTATAATTATTATATGGCGCCATTTTTTTTTACATTTTATTAAAGATACTGATAATTATCAATTAAAGCGATAGTTAAATAATAATGTAATGCTAATATTGTCGGTGTATATGTTGTGACGTAAGCCTGCATGTGAGTTTATATTCCTGTTTGTTATAGGATAATGGAGTTTAGTAATTGATTGTGGTTGTGTGTAAAAAATGTTGGAAAGACAAGTCGAAAAGTAGCCTGATATTTTTTTGTGGAAAAAAGGAATTTCGAAAGCGAGTAACAAGTCTCCATAGATGTAAACTATATTATTCATTCTAAGTACTCTAATAAAAAAAACATGACCGCTAACAGCAGTTATCGTTTGTTTACTTTACTTCACCGCAAACGTTTATAGAACTTTTTTACAATTGGTTTTCAGATATTTGGCGATAAAAAGGGTCCGTGGTCAAGTGACAAAGTCGTTGGAGTCGTTGGATGGACTCGACTCATAGGCCAAAATGTTTAATTTTTCATATTATTGATTTCTGTTTGAAGACATGTCTGTCTTGTACAAAATTCCCTTCCATTCCCATCTGATTCCAAAAAAGGAACGTAGCGAGAGCTAACCTAACCTAACCTAACCACTAGTCATATTATTTCTACTTCAACTATCTTGTTAAAAAGGTTGAGAAAATGAAAAATAAGCAGTCCTCGCAAGAGACTTTTTTTGAGAAAATTTCGTTGGAGTCAATATGCTCCACATTGAGAGAAAACTCGGTTAAAAATTGAATAAAGTGTGTTTTAAATTAAATATTTTATGTATTTAAGATAGGAAAGACAAACCGGCCCCTCATTAAGTCCATAATAAAAAGGCGACGATTGACCTGTCTTGGACATGCGCTGCATATGCCCCAAGGGAGCCTGTATCCTGCTTGCCACTTTTATCAGATGGATTCCTTCACCATGGCCGCTGATAACCATCCATAGGATGTACTTGGCGGAGCTACGGGACGCTAGAATGACCTGAAAGGAAGAAGGAGTTTGGCGAGAGGCACCGTGTGGCGGTCATATGCTTCGAATAGGGAGCGATTATGGAAAATTTCAATACAAATAGTACATATTTGAACCAAGTTAATAAGTTTGAGTCTGAGAATTTTATTATTTTACACCAATAATTGATTTAGAAGTTTTATTCGAAAAACCAAAAGTAAACGTAGTCATGATTTGTATAAGATGGAAGGATAGAGTCGTGTTGGATCTCACTAACGTTAGTGTTCAGAGATGGATAGAAGCTTCTTTACAGTATGGATGTAGATACGTGAGAATGCAAATCAAAAACGGGGTGGTAGCTTTTATAAAAAGACAAACCTCATAGTTTTTATTCGCCATATGTGTTTTAGAAATATAGCTCACCTCTCACGAAAAACGACACAAAACATTTAAAAAACCACACCTGCCAATCGACGTTTTGTGCGGGCCGACTGTAATGATATCAACTTGACGTTAACACTGGAAAGCTACTGGGACAAGTATTTGTCAGTTCCTTTAATTGTAGCTACCTATTTATAAACCGACTCGATATAAGCACTTATAAAATACCCAAAATTATATTAACCTAACAAGAACATTAAATTGATCAAGTGTGAAAACAAACAATTAGATATAATGTATATAGTAAACGGCAAAATAAAATCTAAAAAACTAGCATCTAACAGTATTAAATAATGAAAGTCACAAATGACAACTGAGCAAAACTGTTTCATCACATTCGTTTATCTAGTTTACGACCATACTAAAAGAGTAACTTATTGCAATGTTTCATCTTATTTCTATCGAATACAATAATCCAATGAACAATCATTTCAGCGTTTATTTTACCAAATTAACTTCACCAAACTCTTTTGTCATACTGTAATAAGTTCAACATAATAATCGATTGCTTTGAAAGTTAGTATTGAGAAATTAAATAAAACTATTGAATATAAGAAAACTTTGGTCTGGAGGTGTGTAAGTTCATTTGAATTTTCATTTGGATGTTACTTACTGATTTATGGCTTCATAGAAATAAAAATAAACTATTGCAAAAGAGAATTTATATTGCTACTATTATGTTAGTAAGTATAACGAATTTCTTACAATGTATTGTTTAATCAGAATAATGCTACGCCATCAAACAAGCCGCGTAAAATACTTTCCAACTGGTATTTGTATAAATAATTATATTCATGGTTGTATACATTTTATGAGATTTTTATGATAATTATTTAGATCAAGGAATTATTAATATTAATAATGTAAGGAATTATTAAGATTAATAATGCATTATTCCTGATCTGCAAAATTTTATATTTACTATTTTGTGATGCAAGAGGGCACTGATAAAGCTATGAATCAAATGCGTACATTAAAAAATGCACTTGTCAATTAGAAATGCGTTAAAATATGCAAGAATAATTACAAAACGGCCTCTTGTGTTCAATTAAAATTCCATTTTATCCACACATCATAAGGACGGAATTCAAGAGAAGCGCTAAAGCAAAAAGCAGATGAAAATTAAGCAGAAACATTTTCTTACGTAATTAGACTTTTGAGATTTAACAATGTTTCGCATGCACGTAGGTAAAAATATATTTTTTTTTTTTCAGAAATTGCTAATTACTTATTACGGTAATGTTGTCAGAGAACTGGTTATGAATAAAAATACCAGCTAGGCAATCCAAAAACATACATTAATTAAATTTAATTTTAAATGTTGAAATATTAAGCAAAAAAACTAATTTTGAAGATAAGAATATTATATTTTGAATCATTTGAATTATGTTACTAATATTTATTTCATATCCTTTAAATATTTTTTGATTACCATTTGCGACTCCAAATTTTTGACGGTTGTGATTTATCTAAAAAAACTGTGACTTATTCACTTTAATAAGGTATTTCGAACGATAGTTTCTTTAATAGCGGTTGTCGATGAATATAGGCAGAATATAATAAAAAAGGTTAAAAGTCCTGGTATCTATTTAATACTTTAAGATTGCGGCGCTCAAAAGAAAAAATTATTTGAAGTGTTTTTAGGTTAATTAATTGACTGCATAAATAAATGGTGAAATATACAACTAGATAAAATGTTGAATTTCCATTTTATCAATAGCCGCTGCAACACGAAACCGCACCCGTAACTTTTATTTTGTCGATAAATTAATTAATGTTATAGTCGCTATACATATTATTGCTAATTGGATAAATAAACATAAATTACTATCAGTTTGAGTTTCATTTCTTCAGATGCGAATAATGCACAGAGTTTTTGTTGCAAGTCTGTTTGAGGGATAGATTTCTACTTTTTATAATCATAAAAATTAATTATAAAGTCTTCTCAGTTTCTATAATATGAAGGCATTTAAAATTTTAACGAAGCTTTTATTAAATGGAATCAAATTAAAATGACAATGCGTGAGCTATGAATAAGTTCAAGAAAAAAGGTATGTCGATAAATATCGTTGCATAAAGTGGAATATAACAACAATATTTGCAAAGTATGTTTTTATTATAAGAAATACCTATGGTGAAATGAGAACGTACATTTAGCATTCATTATATTTAAATAATTATGTTAAAAAGTGGAAATTGCATTGATGAAGTGAAATGAAAATTAGATATTTATGTTTATTATCAATAATTGTAGGCCTAGGCTACGCTAGTGGAAAAGTGGGATTTTATAAAAGTAAAAGTACAAACAAATAAATATCATTTGTTCAAATAATCAACGCATGTTATATTCCATTCACCCACTGACAAAATACTAACAAAGAAAGAAATGGAAAAATAACAACATGTATTACCGATATTAGTCAAAAAACGATTTGTGTACGTACCATATTTTAGGAACAGAATGCGTAAAAGAAGATTAATTTGATTCTATATTCATTTATAAAAAAAGTATCACAAAGGAAATATTTACTTGATGCCCCTGACGGATTTAGCCAATGAATTATTATTTACGCTGTAATGAATAAAATAGGAATTTAAAGTTACCCTTATCATCGCTATTTAATTAAAAGTGTTGAATAAATAATAATTATTGATTAACTTTGTTAAGGTTCGTTGATTGGGTAACTACCCTTATATTATTTATTTAACAGGCTTGATACGTCTTCAAAGACCATTAGCATGTAAAAGTAACACATTGTTTCAAAGTGATGTAAAACCTTTTTACAAAAGAAGTACTTATTTTAAATATGCATAACAATCAATACGTAGTAAAAACCAAAAATAATATTATTTTCGGGTTCGATTTTTTGAAATGTGGTCATTAGAGACTCCAATTCAAGTATCGAATTCTCGACAGTACTCGAGTAATACTCATTTTAGTAATTATCGTCGAGAGATTTTTTCTACTGCGGGAATTATAAAAACAAAACATCGACCCAATTTAAAATTTGAGACGTTTAATTCTGTATTATTTTTAAAATATTCGTTGCATAAATTGAAATAAATGAATTAATAAAATTAAATAAACTTATTTATTTATCATCTATTATTATACACAAATCGAATTAATAATATTTATTTCAGTACATCTGAAATTACTTGAGTATACTCGAGTATTTAAAAAATTTACTACTCGATACTCAAGTAGTTGAGATGTCGAGTAATTGGAGTCTCTAGTGGTCATAGTGGCCCTCTTAGCACAATTCAACACTCTTTGTCCACAACGGTGTAAAATGAAAATAGAGATTAGAGTCAGAACGAAGTTATACCAAATATATAAAAAAAAGCAGGTCAAAGATATAACATTTCATATTGAATGAAGACGTGCCATAATTCTTAAATCAATATTAATTAATTTCCTTAAATAGATATCTCATATGTCTTCGTATGTCCCGTACAAATTTGGGCTATCCCGTGTCCCATTGGTTAACTGCCTCTGACGCATCTTACAAAGCGGTTAAAATTCCGTTTATTACACCTTCACACCCTTTTAAGGAGTCAATTAAGGATATAAAGGTGTTACCGAACAAAAAATTACCCTGACGTTATTTATGGCATAAGATAACATATAATCGTTAATAATTTAAAAATGTTGCATTTATTTTCAATTCTTTCGGAAATTCACAGAAATTCAGGCAAATATTTGTTTCTTTAAAAATTGTGGAATATGGTCAACAACTAATCCTTAGGAAAACGGGGATGTTAACCTAACCATTAGCCCTGTATACTTTCAATCCCTACTCTCTTCGAAAAATATGGGTTTAGTAACTGAGTAACAAGCAGTTCTCATAGAAAAAAACATATGCTGAGATAAACATTGTGAAGAGTCCATATACTATATTGGGAGCGGATATGGATAAATGCTTTTCCACCAACGAATTGACAGTTGGCAACTTAAAAGTCGTAATACAAAATCATTATCAGAGCTAAACTTTTATAAAATAGAAGGTTTATCGTGAAAGCTACAAAACCATGAAAGCTTTATTTTGCTTTTGACGCTTCAAATGTGGATGTACGAATTTTACGAATTGTATGATTCGCGTTGGCGCTGCGAGTGCTGCTTCGTTTTTATCTCAACGTGATAAAAGCGGGACGCACCATGCCATGCGCTCATTGTAACGAAACAAACCACCCGCTATGAGCTATGTCGTACAATACAAATATAATTGAGCGTAAAGTGATAAAGGTATTTTGAAAGTGAATTTTTTCATTTGGCATTTCATATTTTCCGCTTTTTGAGCGTGGCGAATGCTAGCTGTGAATAGAATTTAGCGAATATCAGAATGAAATCTTATTCTTACACTTTCAAGGCTAATACAAAATATGAAACGTAAATAACAGCTGACATAAATACCGTAATATTAACATCAAAAAACAAATATTTTTATATTTTGATAGCGCCATTGATGGAATTTCAATATCAAACTGTGTACACTTTCATGATTTCATCACTGAAGAACCTACATAGTTTCGGCTTTGGGCATCCTGAGACATTCAAATGCTTCAATGAACTCGAACTGGAAATATTTATAATCTTATAAGTGTTCGAAGTTTAAATGAGTCAAGTCAAATATATTTTAAGTATATCCTGGAGTAAGTAATGCAAACTGCTTTCATTAGCTGAAAGGCGCCGAAAAATGAAACCTGGATAAAAATTTGATAAAATATTTTTTTTCAATTACCAGTTTTCAGCTGTCACATTCATTAGTGTTTTTCAACTTGTGGTCCACGATCTTGCACTGGTCCGCAAGAGTTTATTGCCGATCTGCGAAAAGTGGAAGTATGTATATCTGGTAGATGCCGGTCTGCGAAATATTTTTTTTTTTATTTTTCACTGTGAATATTTGGTGGAAAGGCTAAACTAACTGATTTATCATTTTAAAATACTCGCGATGAGCGAAACGGATCCTGATCTAAATACATTTATTGTGTGATAAGTACACACATTATTATTTGTTAGTATAATGATAGTATTATACAATATTTAAAGGTGCGTTGCCCACCTCTGCCTTATGTTCATCTCGTTTTATTATTTGAAGTACTTAGCTGTCAATAAAATTAAGTGGTATTGTATCTATTTTTTTATTATACCGTCAAAACCGTTTGTGATAAATATGTCATTCCAGTAAATATATAAATATGAATCATTTTTAATAATAATTTAACTCTTTAGAACGTTTATCATAACTAGTGCATAAAATATTTTTTAGATAATTTGTGACCACCCCCCAAAATATGAAAATCACCTTTTCCCTTAAATTGACTCTATCATCCCTTACACATTATTCCATTATCCCAGGCACAATGGGATAAAAGAAAAATCTTCAATAGGAGTCAATCAATTTCAAATTATGACGCAGGTCAATCCACAAAAGATTAGCTTCCCATTTTGTGGAACTGAGTCACCAGCTTTATAATATTTTGTGGATCGAAGTCACAGGCTTTGTACATTTGATGGATTTGCGAAGATTTCTATTGTTAACCAAGACGAATGTGCATAGATCACATTTCTAAAGAAATATGAGTGGAAAAAACTGTAACAATAGGTTCTGCGGACAAAGTTTGTTGTTGCATTCATATTGTACACGTCATATATCTAGACATGTGTGAGGTATTTTTGAATCTTTATTATACCATATCCGCGCCTAGTGTGAAGTATATGGTCACCTCGCGGATTCTGTGTCATTTGAGATACCAGCATCCTTTAGTTTAAGCCCAGACGGTCGGCCATCCAGGACGCTCAAATCACGAGTGATAGTTTCACAAAAAAGAGATTTTATCAATTATTTGCATTCAAATGCACATCACTTTCAAGGTGTTCACTGCCAATAATTGGAATGGCACTATAATCAGGGCAGTGGAGTCGGAGTCGTGGATTCGTGGTTTTTTGGTCGGAGTCGGAGTCATAGAAAACTCTGGACATTTTATTTATGAATATAACATGCCAAATTTGGCTATTGGCCGGATTCGTTGATATTTAATTTAATGCATATGAATAAGAAAGGAAGGAAAAAACGGGACAAAATTGAACACTTTTTGGTAGGAGTCAGAGTCGTGTTTTTTTAAACGGCTCTATAACCCTGATTATAATACAAAAAAAATATCAGATTTTAGTACTTACTAGATAATGCTCGCGATGAGCAAAACCAGTACTGATCTCAATTAATCCAATGTGGAATAAGTACTCAAAATGTGTTATTATTTATATTGAAATGTTATTTTTCAAACATATTTGACTTCAATACTACCTATATAGGCTACTTAAAATAATAGCAAACCAATTAATCATATAACATTTTTGATCATACCAATAATTTCTCGGAACATTTTTTGTTCGTAGAAATACCTATGCTATGATTTTTCCCAGCTACTGCAAACTTGTTTGTGATTTTTTAAATATTTTCCCGATATTGATTAGTTATTAATAGTTAACAAATACAATACAATCACCATCATCAATTTAGTTTCTAGAACTGGTCTTATTATTTTCTGAATTATTTTTTCCTTTATAAACGATGCATATTATATAACTGTTAGTTTATTCTTCCTCGCACTTAAAAACTTGAAGATGCAAACAATATATTAAAATTATGTAAGCGTACATTTGTATTCATAAAAGTTTACACATACAAAAAAATCACAATGTCAGCAATTCTGTTGAATATTCATTACGACTCTTCAACAACTATTTAGTTTAATTTTAAATATTTAAAAAAATGGAATCTGGTTTCACACACTGCATTCAAAAAATTCCCATTAATTTGTCGTAAAAACTAATTTCAAATTCATAATTGCTCATTACGTTATAACAAAAGAATAAATTTAAAAAAAGAACAAATTTACAAACTCAGCGATTTTATAACATCTCTCTTATTTTTTATTATATCTCAAATCAAAATAAAAGAGATGGCAAACTGAATAGGAAGGATATCGTAATGCAGCGCGAAATATTATACTTATCTCTTTCTGTCAAATAATTTTCCGCTCTTGCGAAAAAGAGACTGCATATTTTTTCTTTGTATTACATTTTTATTCAGGATATGTAATTTTAAATTGCGTTTTATTTATCTCTGTCACTCTTTAAACAGCTGCTATACTGTTTGATTTGTTTTCTCTTTCTAATCATTGAAACCTCTTTATATTTTTCAAACTGTTTGTACAGCGATGCAAAGAAAATACACAAACATATTTTTGAAAACCAATGAACTTTGTTAATGTTCCTTAAATTTGTTAATAATTGAGCTGTACGTTATTAATTAAAGTCGTGCTAAATGTATCTGGAAAGAATCTATTTTATAATAAGTTAATAAATATGACACATAATAGTATAAAATATCTCCCGGTTTCCCGGATTTTTTTTTGTGAAAGAAATTATACTGACTTTTCCTGGCCGGAAAAAGCATTTAATACTATTCCCAGATTTTAAATGAAAGTGGCTGTCAATTTAACCAGATCTTTTCTTCTTTAAAATATATATTTAGAACTATTTTAAAATTCATTTTTAACTTTATTTTCTAAATTTGTATTAAAATTTTTGATGATTGATGTGTAGTTAGTTATTCATTTGTAAAGTGCGCGTTGCATTTTACAATCTGTGTAATTGTGTGTAAATTCTTTAACCCACAAATTTTTTGATATACTGTCATAAGCAAACTGAAATTGATTATAAAACAACATGTAAGGATTTATTTTTAGTCAGTTGATGAAGCTCTCAAGGAATAATACAGACCCAGATCTGTGGAGTTAGTAAAATTTTCTTTTTCTTAATTAAATAAGAAGTAGCTGTATTAAATGTTCTGACTATGCACAGAGATTTTCATGACAGTAGTATTTGAAATATGAATTTAGTGTCTCGCTTTAACTAATTGAACTCTCCGAGGAAGTAAGGGAAAGAAAATTTTTCCACTTGTGTACAGCTGAGCACGGAAAAACGTTTCCTTGTGGATGGTTTACACATTTAAATATTAAGAATTGTTTTTTACGGTAATTATCGTTGGTTGCATAAATAATACTTTAATATTGGCATAGATACCTCCTTAGGCAGACAAATTAAAATAATGAAGGTATAATTTTTTTTTCTGAATCTGTTTTCAAAAATCTGATAATATTCCCTCAAACTTTTTAGTATGCCTCATAGAAAACATAACTTTAACATTTTTAAAAATCTATTCAGCTAAAATAATATTCATAAATTCAACACACATGTGCACATAATTATGTAAATATTATTTATTCGACTCTTATCCTTTGAATATTCTAGTAATTCAGTATTAAACGGTTTCCTAATCTAGGGCTCAAATCATCTCAAAGATATATTCATAAATATTAATTTTAATATCGATTTCTTTATTTTGTATGTAAATGTTATTTCTTTCTAATATGTCTTTCTAACCTGCCTAGCCTTGAACTAGACTAGCTCAAAGTTAGACCTCTTATCATTTAATCCCTATTGGCATGTATTGCTAGTTTTGACTCTCCATGCTGGATCTGAAAATGGTGAAACACAAAATGGAGTTTATATGTTAATATGTAACATACACTAATAAAGTTCATGGGAAAGAATAATAAATTTAATTGCGACATTCGGTATGAATGCACCTTTACCACTTACACAGATGCCATTATGTAAATATGGTACAACCTTCTGAAAGGTTTATTTACACATCGATTAAATTCAACTATCTCTCTCTGACACAGAAGAAAAACTTGATAAACGATTACGCAAGAGCAAGACAGAAGTCACCAGTAGTCTCACATAACAATAACTTCGAATAGCTCTACCTATTTCTCTCACTCACCCCAGTTTTTCCATTATAATTGCATAGCGCATGAAAGAGATGAAATACATTTTAGCATATTCGCTTTGTATATAAAGTCTCGTTTATCACTGTGAACAAAAGGCTCGTCTAAATTAGCTTTTTGTCATTAGCCATTATATAATTTTGGTAATTAACGCTAATTTATAAACAGAACGTCGCAAGCGACTTGCAGACGTGCACGAGATTTTGATACTTAATGAAATATATTTCTAGATCTTTTTGGATTGAATGGCTTTTTGGATGGTGAAGTTTGAAATTTGTAATTAAATAAAATTAAGCGTACCTAATGACATTATTCTAACAATATCAAAGGGAAATTAACTTTTCTCAAGGAATTATAATTTAGCTTTGCACACGTTTTGAAAAGGTTTTTGAGTATTTTGTTTGGAATTGTATTTTAATTAAACGGCGACCTTAATTTGACTTTATTGTTTAGACGTTGTTATTAATGAAGCTTTTTGTATGAGAAGATTAATTTTGGAGAAATGTTAAGGAGCAAATTAAATATAAATAAAATACGTTCTGATCAAAATATAGATAATTATATCGATTTAGAATAAGTCAATTGCTGAAAAATGCAAAAAATAGATATTTTATTTTTACAAATACATTTTAAATGTGACAGTTTTAAAAGGCATTATTTTCATTGTTTTAAAATTGCAAAATAAATGCTGGTCTGTGGCCTGGTGTTCTGTGCTATTTTGTTTCATCTTCTCGGTCTTGAAGAAGCGGGCTCGAGTCCCGCATGGAATCATTCATACATTGATTTCCAAATGAACAAATATTTGTGATATTATCGAACCCACTTGATCAAAATAATCTGCTCTTTTATAATATCATATTTTTTTTTTAATTCTAAGAGAAAATTTGACTAGTTACCATTTAAACTTCTGTTGGGATGACCAATCAGAAGTCGAGAGGATCAAAAACCAGGTGGAATATGAGTATTGCTTTAAAATTAAACCACTTTTTGAATCTGGATTCAAAAGTAAATTGGGTGAGTTCTGCAAGTATTGATAAATAAAAAGAAGTGTAATTAATAGCGTATCTGAATTCCCGTGATTCAATCAGGAATTATCTTCAAAATTCATGTCTTATCAAAATTATAAAGGGTAATAAATTCTGTTAAAATATTAAGTATCCATATTTTTTACAAGGCATCCAACATTAGGTACATTTTAAGGAAGTGTACGTTTGTAGATCGGTACATAAGACTTGTTTTCAATAGTATAAATAGATAAGATCTCTTCAATGTGTGCGACAGAGAATAATGTAAGATTTATTTTCTATGCTATTTATTAAAAATTTAAACATATTTTATGGAGTACGAATGATAATTACTGGTTAAAAAATTACTTAATGAAAATAGTAAAATCCAAACGTAGCTTTTCCTTCGATCCCAATTCACTCTACCATTACATCCCCGGCAACAAAAGCGCAAAATTAATTACATACTCCCCTCCTGACGCATACAGCCTTCGCGCAACACTCACACATCGACGGAGGCCGTTATGCGAGGGTCTGGGTAGTTTAGATAGCGACCGCCATTGCCAAAAACCTCCCTTTGGCGTTCATAAAAGCTCAGAGCTTTGCTTCGGAGCTTTGCTAGTGAGGTAATAGTACCACCAAGAGCTTTCGTAGAGAACCGTTTTGATTGTTACTTAATTGAAAGGTTGTAGGTTTTGTTGGCAACCAGTTCGTTTTTTATCTGGCGTGTTAGATTGTTATTGTTAACACCGTTTATGAAAAATCTTACTTTGTAAAAAACATATTATCATACAAAAAAATCTTTTTAATGATATGTACATATTTTTTTGTAATTGAAATAAAATAACCTTTTCCTCTAGTTTGCCCTCATTCATAAAACAGGCTGGATTTGCTATTTAGCTCGGAACTGTTATTGATCTAGTCCTTTCACTGAAATATATTTAATTAGAAAACTAAAATGTAGATTGATAATCATTGTACAAGTTGCCGTATACTCGAGTTCTTGCGAGTATTACGTACTTATGATGTGCTTTGAAAATTTGAGGCATGTTGATGAATATCTTTATATATAATCTGTTTTTATTGCAACGCGATTTACTTTTCAGCGGTAAACTGTCAAATGAAGATGTCCTAGGCTTTGGTTGTGATGCGCTCGGGTTCGAATCCCAGTCCAGACAGTGTCATTTTTCAATCGAATTATTTAATTCTGTTTATAAACAAGTGTTGTCTAAAATTCCCTCCCACAAGTCCTACACCAACCTTACTCTTTCCAAAAGAGGGAGCTTAAGCAACTGAGTTTCAAAAAGTTCTCGTATAACAACATGCAATGAGATGAAATTCATCATATCCTCTACATTGGGAGCGGAAATGACGAACAAAACTGTTAATTTTTGGCGAAAAGGTATTATATTGTAAAAATAACAATATATTCATTTGGCTAAATATCCTATTTTGTAAAGACCAAGACTAGTTTTGCTCTTATCGAGAATTATTTACCGACGAAATTAAAATCGTATCAAATTTTGAAAGTGATCAGTATCGTGATATTCCATGTTAACGTCCTTTCACTCGTTCAATATTTGGCAAATGTTACACAAAGGTTTCGATTCGCTGACTTGGAGGCAGTAACGTCGCAGATAATCATCCGGTGGCAGGCTTAATTGCTGCTACAATTACTGCGTTATTAAATCGTTAATAGCGACCTAACGGGGAGGCTTTATGCCCCGTTAACTAACGCTGCCGTTAACGCTTTCGTCGTTAGCCCGTTAGAGTGTTTTAGGCTCTAGTGTGGGCACGTTTATATATTTATGGAAATAACAATTCTGCTAGAAATTGTAATGTTGGAGAGCTTTTTTATCAAATGTTATTATAATTACGTTATAAGAATTTAGCTAATTATCAATGAATTATTTTTTTTATAAACAATGTTGTCAATTTGTATAAATTAATAATACGATATTTCGTAAACTATAACACATTATTATTTATTATGTATTGTTCACTAAATATTGTTTGTTCACCTATACCACATTTACATTTTTATGTATTGATCATTTCTATATCGGAGAGAAGTCTAGTCGTCAATGCTGTCCAGGCTGTCGTCCGTTCGGCTTAGTGACATGGGGCTGAGTCCCGGAATGGAAATATTCATTCATCAGACAAATGGATTTTTTTTATCAAAAATCGTTGTTGTCTGTGATGTTCAGATATCTTCCCAATCAAAGAGTGCATAGTTTGCTGATTGTCTTTTTATAAATGCGTTTTTATTTTTTTTGAATCGTTTGGATTAAGTACTTTAAGCTTTGCCACTGAAGTGACGCGCAGTCAATTGTTTTATATACATAAAAAAAGTTAAATGGTTATTGTTGGTAATCTGGATTAATAAGCTTATTAATTAGATCATAGATGTTTAAATATCAAATATAGATGTCCAGATAAGAATTTCAGTGTCAGATAGCTTGCATCGAAGATTAGTACGAATTCACATAACTTGGAATCTTCGAAACGTTGCTAAAACTACAATTTTAGAAAAAAAAAAACACATGATAAAATAAAAAGGACAACGATTGAGCATACTCAGGCCCATTTTAATGACAAAAATTATGATTTGATTATAGGATTGGCAAAAGCTCTTTACTTGGAAAGAATGAGCTTTACTCGTAATTATTTTTCTAGTGTTTATTCACACCCTAAACATTTTGAAAACATAAATTAATTTATATAGTACGTAACTATAAAGCTTTTGAAAATTTCAATTGAAAACGTTTGTTTGGTAAATTGCTTTAATTCTGGGATTAAAATGCATCAGATATAGTATGCAGTTCAAATAGGTACTTCGAAGGATAGAGGGGGTTGTTAGTGTATAGCGCTATTGAGAGGGTGATTACCGATTACTGATTAGAGTAACTGATATCAATAACGTGTTATCACTTTTACTCCCCTTTATGACATAATTCTAAATAACGAGCAAGTGCTTAAAGTGATAGTTAAGTTTGTAATGGAGTATAAGAAAATTGCGCAATTGAGTGAATGCAAAGCAGCTGAACGTAATACCCATACATAATGATATTAGTAGGTACTTTACTGTTATACCTGAAGTGTTGCATTGTTTCTATGGTTTCAGTAAAGATCGCAAGTATGTTTACCAGAATAGATACTTCTTCACATAAACCATATGACCGATTTAATATTATTTACTGTCATGCATGGTGGTGGAATTATCACTTAAAAAGAGTGACTAATTTGCGAATGGTAATTTCTATACTAGCATCCTGGTCAAATAAGTTTTTTTGATACACTCCTCACTGGGGACGAACGTTGCTTAAAAAAAATACTGGAGTCTGATCAATTATATTTTTTTTTTTTAAAAATAGTTTTACAGTTTCTATAAGAATGATATAATGTGAGTAGTAAATATTTATACTAACAATGTATTCGATAAAGACACTTAAACAAATGAAGTTAATTTTTTTAATTTTTTAAATGGTTCTTGATCGACAAATGAATCATTTTTATGTAACTACAGAGAAAATTTTAGTAAAACATTTTTTAAAATGTTTATATTGAGGGAAATAAGTTCCTTATTTTTCATTCATCCAGATATGAAAAATTATACATATTTAAGCCATGTAGGTACCAATGTCAGCCATGTGAACTTCTAATGAAGTTTATTTTGATTGATTTTTTCAACGACAACTGCTTGTTACTCAGTTGCCCAACCTCTCTTTTACAACAAAGAAGGTAAAAGGTCATCTGCGATATCGCATACATCTATGGCATAATTTTTTTTTATTGAAATATCAATTGACAAATCTGCTCGTACTTCGAGGTGAATCCGTGAGCTCCGCAAACGAAGCCAATGATGTTGACCACTTAACCACGGACCGAACTTGTCGCTATATTTACCGGGTCTATCTAACAACAAGTTAGCTACCCAGCACAAGCAATCTATTTGATTAAGTTTATCGCTTGTTTATCATACTGAGGCATACATAATCATTGACAATAGAAAAGTGCGTCGAAAGTTTATCAATTTGGACAATTCTGTCTGAAGCAGTTTATAGTGAATATGAGGGGGTGGGACAACAATTGAACAACACATTTGTGAGGGGATGAATAGCCCACCCCTCAAGTTAGCAACCTATTGTGAATCAATCATTCCCAGTAGTTAAACAATCAAGTATCGCGTGGAGATTTCGTTTTCAAAACAAACTATCAAACATTTTGCTGACCGAGTCAACGAACGTTTTTAGCGCTCAATTTTGAAAGAAGTATTGATTTTTGAACTTTAATTTCCGCTTGTTCAATAAGTACAAGAAACGATATTTTATTGATTGAGTAGGCATTTACTTGGTAGAGGCTCATTTTACTTTCTTTACCTGACTCCTTAAAAATATGTGAAGTTATTAATAACTTCACATATTTTTTTCACATGGGAAATGTTATCATTCCTTTTGTACAAAGAAAACTACTTAATAAAAAACATAATTAATAATTTATTGTATGGTATCGAAACCTATTAAAAAATTCATGTAGGCGAGTATTTTAAATGTCTTCTATTGTTGTTTGTACTAAAACCTATCCTCTTAGTGCAGTTATCGTGTCTTTCGCCATAACAATTTTGATTTTAATCAAAAAATGACTGTTGAAATTTTGTTACACAAAATGTATTATTATGACTGCACATGTAAAATAACTTTCCTCGGAACATTCTCTTGGGGAAAACCTCCAGTCTAATGTTATGTGAGTACTAATTTTCAAATATTATTGTAATTGCATTGGACAAGAGCTAAGAGCTAGTTTGTGTTATTTATCACATTTTTTGACTTGATCTGATAAATTTTATGTAAAATTAAATAGCAATACATAATAATGAATTTCAAGTAAGTACACTGTTTTAAATTAAGATGACTTTCACCAACAAAAGTGCACAATTATTTACCCCTTGGTTCAAACGACAGCGTTTATCTATCGATAAGCAATCAAAGTGCCCATGTCAAAGTTGATATCAATGCTAAATCGAGGGTTGAATTTAAGTTCAGATTATTTGTTGACATATATTTTTGAATCAAAATCATTGATGTTTGACAACACCGAAATTCTATAAAAGCACTGAGAATTACATTATCACCGACTTATAATCATCATTATTTTTAATAATTAATTTATTTTTAGTTAATGAAGTGTTCGTAAGTTTTTGACTATTTTGATATTTTTGAGTTAAAATAGAAGTACCGAAAAGCAGATCCGTAGATGAGGCTGACTAGCTTATGGAATTTATCAAAGCACATCGCAAGGTGTAACGATTGTTCGTTCACAAAATACTTATGGTTTCTGAATGTAGTTGTTTATGCAGTTAACTACGGAGAAAGTATAACTGATAATGCAGACCACATAGCAAATGAAGTTTAACTGATATCTCATTAATTATATTGTATCAAAAATTACGGAAGAAACTCCACGAAAGAATGCAACTGAGAAAACTGAGACACAATTTGGTCGAAAGCCGACAATTGAAAAATGCATACATGGAATAGAAATTCGATGATACGTGGCTTATTTAACGTTTTCAATTTAGAGATGGCAAGAACAGAATGATGATGGTATAAATGTCACCCTATTAAATGATTTTGAACTAGGCTCCATATCTTCTCCGTCTCAGGGTGGTGTGAGTATAGTCTGTGACCTCAAGGTGTGAGGACTACCTATGAAGTCTTTAAATATCTCTTTGTAACAGGATTATCGAATATAAATGATAATAGCTGGGATTAGGGCTTAATTGATTTTGCAGTTGAATCAAAAAAATAATTAAGTAATTCAATAAAAATACAGATGAACTCTTAAACAGTATACCAATATAAGATATAATCATATAAAGAGAATTGATGGTAAATTAATATACGGTGATATTTCAGGTAGAGATATAGGTATTCGGAATAGATGGTTTAACCAGATATTGTATTTTCTCTCTATTACGAGACTCAAGTCAAACTTTTGGAGGTCACATTGATTGGCGGCTAGCGAAGAAAAGCAGAGATGGATTAAAGATCTAGCACAGATTAAATATTTTGGATTGTTAAATATAAAGAATAAATAAAATATACATTTAATTTTATTTGGATATGATTGCTATATAAATAGTTTGTCAGAAATATTTACTTTTATTTTTATTATTATCACCGATTGAACCTGAAACGTTACCGACATTATAGTGAGACGGATTCAATAAGAATGTCATTATCTTTTAAAATGCTAGTTATTCTCATAAATCGATGTCACTTCTTACTTACTTTCAAGGTAAAACATATTTAAGAGGACAAAATAAACTTTACCTAAAAATAGGTTTATGTGGGTAAAGTTAGATTTATATATGAAACAAAGGACATGCAAAATGCATGGAAAGTATGTTATATTCATATGTAGTTACGTAATATAAGCGCAAATAAAGTTTCCCAAAATCCTTCCACCCACCAGATCCTAAAACGGGGCGTCGCTCAAATCATTGGATAACCAAATAGTTCTGCCGCAGCCTTTTTCTTGCTCTTTCCGAAAAATAAAAACAGTTTTTTCACCAGTTTTTTTGAGAAAAACACGATAAGAAGTCTATATATATGCTCCATATTAATTAATAATTTGAAGTGTAAGTGTCATCAGAGTACTATTATCGTTTGTTTGTTTCTAGATTCTCTCTGCGTCATGCAAAAGGGAAAGATTCCAACCTCCATTTTGTAATTCATAATATAAGAATATTTGAACCAACCCATACCTTATTACTGAAGGTATATAGGGACATTAAGTCAGAAGATACTCGATATAATGTATTTTCACAAAGTACTGACAGTGAACAACACCTTAAAGGTGATAAACGGTATTGCATTAAAACTTGGCGATAAATGTGGAGTGAATGTAAAATGATATAAAATTGGTCAGCTCCCAATTCGTCCCGAACGATTTACGAAAAGCAACGGGGTAGTTTATTCGAGCATTTACGCGAAAAACCAATATGCTGTCGTAGGCGAAGAGCCAATAATACCCAGCGGGATGCCTCACTATTACCACACCCTCCAGACTTACTCATATATTATAATATAATACACACTGCTATATAACAATATTACTTAGTGTAAACTACGGCATATATGTATACGTTATTTAATTGGCTACATAAGAATGATACGTAATTCGGTGCGGTTGTTTTTAATCATTTTTTCACCAATACAGAAACTATCGACACGGGCGGACATAAATTATTTATGTTATCAAGAAATATTAGAAATACATACATAAGGTAGATTGTCAATTTTAAATGAGCAACTCGATCTTCCAAACTCGCCATTAGTAAACCCTTTTTTTTAAATATTATAAATTCAAACACTCAAATTTGTTATCGAAATATCGTTATCTTGATTTATGAAACTATTCTTTTAAGCTCAGCTACGATACTAGTAAGGCTTTAAATTAAAAGTCTCTGACCTAATAATCTATAAGAGTGAATAGAATCAGACAATAATATTATTTTTTTAATGTAAATATCATTAATTTTTATGAATGGCTAATGGCTTATGAACTTTTCTTTAAAATAAAAAAAAACATCACGAATTATTGTCCCTAAAAAAGCTTCTAAATGGCAACTTTAAACCTTTTTTAAATCTATTATCGCTTCCAATGTGGAGCATATTACCTCCTGATGGAGGTACCTAAGCTTGTTTCTTTACGAGAACTGGTTGTTATTCATATCCTCAATTTGTCTTTAGTTCGTTGAGAGAAGGGATTTAAATGATAAGGCTAGGACAAGACTAATGATAAGCCAGTCGCTCTCGTAACGCCCCGCTTATAAGATCGGATTGGTTCATTGGTGGGAAGGAATTTAAAGACAACACAAACACCCATAACTTCTAATAGGATCGATCTTCGAAAGAATACTGCTCATATGAGGACTTGAACCCGTGAGGTCCATCGCGGAAGCCTACGTCGTTGGCCACTGCTAGCCACTGGCGTTCAAAGGTTTGCTTTTCCGAATGAATACTTTCATAAATTGACTATTTCATATTTTAATAGATTTATATCCAGGTCCCGTAGTATATTCATTATTTTCCACCCACCTCTTATGCGATCCTAATTACGGAACGTTTAGTATGCGTTCAACTACCTAATATACATTTTCTAAGCCCACCTTTCTTTGCTTGTATTCTCCGAATTGAAAGGTTGAACCACTAAAGACTTGACTAGAGTATAATCAGATATTTTTAAATATCGTTAATTGACTGAGAACGGACATTGTTAAAAAAGTATTTTCCTAATAATATTCAATTTCTTCATTTAAGCATTAAAAGAGTGTATTTTCATTTAAGTTTTATCCAGCAATTTTAAATAATACTATTACCGGAACTTTTATATGTCATACAATTGAAGCAAAATTAAAATCACTACTGTTTTTTTTAGTCGGCTTTTATCTTTTGAATAATTCGAGGTAAAAAGACATTCATTTTCAAAATGAAAAATAATGAACTTATGCAAGTTAATCCCAAAAGTTAACCACTGACACCCCTCTTTTCGTATAAATAATTAATAAATAACAATTTATTCAAATCGGAAAATTCATATGGTGGCAATAAAAAAGCAAAGCGTTCTCACAAACTAATGCTAACATCGTTAATACCACAGGGATTATCATTTTGTGGGGATGTTATTGCCTGATATTTAATATCCATTGGAAGGAGGGTGAAATAATATTATCTCTTACACATTCGCCCCTGTATAATAATTATATCTCATGATTTCTAAAAAAAAGTATTTTTTTAAATTAATTAATTAATCAATATCCTGAACGAATCGTGTTTTCTTTGACAAAGAAAGAAAATGAAATGAAAAAAATCTTTACTGACGTATAAACATATAGTCCCTTGATTGACGCTATATCCAGACATTATAATTTATATCGCCGTCATACAACGAAAGGTGAATGAGTGTATTTTGTACGAAAATTAAGCAAAAACTATTTGTCGTCTAATGCTCTAATGATATGAATTCTGTCAAGAAAAAGTACCCAATATAAAAAAATTTGGTGTGTACCCAAAACTAATGCAATATTAGTGATTTTTGAATTGATTAGGAGCGTTTGAAAAGGTTATCTTGAAATTGTAAACTTCACTGCACACTTGGTCACATAATTCTGTATGACGAAAATATATACATATGAAAAACTACATTTTATCTAAAATATCATTTCAAGTTGTAAAAATAGCGGGGCTAATCATTCTGCTGGAGAATTGTTCTCGTGGCACTTTCTTTAACCAATAAAATACCCATGGGGTAGTTTTTGATTGCCTCAATATGGTTTTATGAGATTTACGAATATTTTTTTTATTGCCTATCAGTAACAATAGAAACAGTATCCCCTTCACTTGTGTGGTTAAAACGATTGTTGCTGTATCAAGTTGTAATTTTGTATAACATTTCATATTAAGTGTACTGAAGGCACTTTTTGGTAAATGATACAATACAAATATTCATAAATATCTTTCTATTTCTATCAAATAAATCAATCAATGATGACTAGTTATATATAATACAATAACTATTTTTTCATGGGTGTTTTTGGCAACAGTAGAAAAGCTTTTAAAATAGAATTACATACACCTGTTTGCCTTGTATAAAGGCTTCATGATTAGACTATCGTAGGATTTGTTATATATTTAAAATCCAAGTACTAAAAGAATGAAGAACGCCGTTATTCTATCCTACTCCTTCTCTTGGTTGAACGAGTAAAATTCCTGAATTGACACGTTGACCTTTCCTATTCAACTATTTAAATCCTTAAACGAGATGCAAAATGTTGTTGGCTTATTGCTAGTCCTTTCTTAACCCTATATCTTAAAAGATCTTAAATATAAACTTTCGTTTAGGCGCTATTTTAATTTGGCCGAAGTAATACATCATTTGTAAAAAAATCACAAGAATAACTTAAATTAACTGATAATTAAAATGTAGTGGAAGGTCAAACTCAAAATATTCCAGTCACCGAGTAATTTGTTTACCCTTAAACCCAAGGAGATATTTGTGACTGTTTTGAGTTCTGAGACATTCTAAGCATTTATTCTAAAGTTTTTAATCATGGAATACAACCAGTTTATCTCGTTGCCGATGACTTGTTGATTTTATTAAGAAAGACGTTTATTTAAATATTTATTTTTGTAAGCAAATAACAGGAGACATGAAGAAAATTAAGAAAAGCAACAACGGGATCAATGAAATGTAATGCATACAAGCAGTGTACGTGTCATGGCGTATGGTGGGAAAATCCTTCATTCAGAAATAAACACTTACGTACGTTGATATTAACATTGAATAAAGAGAATTTAAAGTCAACAATGCAGGCAATCAGTTATGTATTCTATTTTGCCGGTAAATCTCAGTATAATATCTAGAATCGAAGCTATTCGGTTATCATGTTACCACGATTGCACGCAGGATATCCAGTTACCGCGTTTTGTAATAATCAAAGTCACTATCTGGCCACGTGGAAGTCACGTGGCGTGCTGCGTAGCTCTGGCGGATCTGACAGGCCCCACAAAAAATGCCCTTTGTCATGTTAATAAGAAGCTGTTTGCGCAAGCGCTAATCGAATAGTTTCGCAGAGGGGTGTGCGACGGTGGCTATACAATATTGCGAGATAATTTTTTTGGCTTAAGCTCGCTCGCAATTATATTTAGAGGATTACAAGAAAGATTATGATGTTATCTGGAGATAATAACAAGATTTAAAAGTTACGTTTTTTCTTTGTATTAAGATTTCATATAATATCTATTAAATTTATAAATTTATTGTATTGTCGATCCTGTAGTAATCGCTATTGGATGCATTTCTCATTTGGTTTCAGTGTTCACGTGTTAAAATACAGGTAGGAACAATTTCACAAATTATAGAGTTTTCAACCTATTCATGGATTTGTTTCTAAAAGCAAGTTTAAATTTCCTCGGAACAACATGTCCAATTTTATGGCGCTAATCCAATGTTAAAAAAAACTTTCATAAATTCACACCTTTCAAAATTCAATCGCAAACGTTGTTGTTTCAGGTTGCCTCTTAGTTATGTACATTTATTTTATAATTTAATTCCAAGTATTTCAACAACAGGATTTTTTTTTAAATTTTAAATCATTCTTGTCCGAGCTGGATACAAAGCATAGTGTTATAATATGCTCATTTTAATAGTGTAAGCTGTCAATTTTAAGTGAAAAGAAATTTTGTTAATAAATACAAAAAATATTCCAAGCGGGAAAATAGCGTGTCTAACTATTCATGACCGCATAAATAATCTGAGCATATGTTTTTAGTGCTTTATTTTATAAATTAAAATAATACATTAACTGAATCATAGGTCTTCGTATTGTTTGGCTTGTTGATATTTTTGATAATCATCATGTAAATACATGTTAAAATATTAAAAATATTTTTCAAGCGTATCTTTGTTTGCATTAATTATTAAATAAACTTATTGAAAGCGACGAACTGCACCTTACACAGAGCTTTTATTATCTTGGTGTTCGTAAACAAAACAAACGTTCGCATTTCAAGACGCGGCGAATAAAGCTCTAATAAGGCCTCACTGTTAAAAGCCCTCCTTGTTAACGAGCTGCCTCCCTCGCACTTTCGAATCGGGAAATCGTGCGAACGAAGGAGACGTCAAATGAATGTATCAGTCGACAACATCTCGCGGTGAACGTGTGGTAGTGTCGGCCTCCCAACACGCAGTCGCGGGAAAATAAAAGATTTTACAGCGTTTGGGATAGTGGGTAAAATACTGAAGCGAAATAAAATGTAGAGTGTATACATTAGACGGCGTTAAAGTGTGGAATTACAAGTCAATTACGACAATTGTAATATTTATATAGTGGCAAACGAGTGATTCTCTCTCCTTACAAAGATAAGTCGTTTTTTTTCATAGAAAACATGAATATTGTATAGCAATATATACCA
This sequence comes from Himalopsyche kuldschensis, assembly GCA_028554975.1. Classification (NCBI taxonomy): domain Eukaryota; kingdom Metazoa; phylum Arthropoda; class Insecta; order Trichoptera; family Rhyacophilidae; genus Himalopsyche; species Himalopsyche kuldschensis. The sequence continues at coordinate 2,096,244 of JAHFWI010000058.1, read as the reverse complement.
CCACACATATTCAATATATTATATATTAAAATATAACAGTTGATGGAAAAAATATATAAATGGGATAATCATTTTTTCACCCAGTGAAAACTACATTCTTAAAAAAAACATATGTTTTCTATTGAAATAACAAATATTAAAAAAAGTAATCATCAAATGAACATACAGTAATAAGTTATTTTGATAACATGAAAACAAATATTATGTGTAAATAATATTATATATGAATTTTGAATTATAAACTCAATGAAAGCTGCAAGAATTAAATTAAATTATCATTTTTTTATATTTAAATGTATCCGACAGCTATCTTATGTATTTCTGAAATGTGTATTTATATATCCTTTTATAATACATCATTGCCCAAACTACTATCAATTCAAGATATAAACAAATGCAAATCAACGAAAAGAAATGTTTACATACCAAAAAAGAAAGTAGATTATACAAAAATCCACAGTATGTATTTTCCTGATATATTCGCATATACATAAAACAATAGAAAATAAATAATCAACATAATAATATTAAGAACAAGCTACACAATTAACTGGTCTGGTCTGGACGAATCGAATATACATACATTGGACATAAAATGTGCAAACAAAACATAAAACTATTTTTAAAATTGGTCGCTGTAACGAATTTAAAAGAAATATTAGTAATGACAAGTCTACGATACATCTACGTGACCCCTACGACGAAATTTGTATTGTTTAACTATAAAAGTATGACGAACATTCGATACATTCAAAGAGAAAATATCGTGTCATTTGAAAGACAAGGTAGAATAATTTTAAATGACATAACCCATTCTTAAAACAGTGAAGAGCAACAGACAATTCAATATAAAATACACACATTCTAAATAAAAATGACGTTGAACATATTGATTAAATGAGTAGTGATCCTTTTGTATGAATAGACAGTTATCCAATATGGCGGCCGTTGAATTTGAATAAGGAACGCTTTGGCGTTCTCTCATTGGCGCGCTCATTTCCCGCCGAGCATTCGCAAAAGCACTTCAAGAAAAACGTATCCCTCACGTTGAACTATTTTGGAAAATGAAAATTCGGAAAAGTTGATACATGGCTTATTAAATGTTTTTTTTACTATTTAAAATTTTTAACTATTTTAATGTTTGCAGAAATCATGTTATATTAGAATTGTCTTTTGATTGACGGTTATGATCAAATAATAAATCGTTTGATGAAACGTTTTAGATATTTTTGCGATTTAATTTAACGAAAAAGATTTAAGCTATTGCGGAGAATTATAATAACTCAGCTTTTTGAAAAAAAGTAAGGTGAATTTTTTAGAACAGTCCATCGTTTGGAATAGTCTTTATCGATATGGAGGAGGAGGGACATAAGCCAATATTAACCGGTTGACGTGTGATTGTTCGACGTATTTATTGTTATATTCAACATTGATTTGTTGAAACAATTCTCCTCATTTAATTGTATATATTTATTTGCATTCTGCATAATTAATTATGGAGACTGAAAGATTTTCGCATTCACAATACAAAATAGGCTTCTTATAAAATATTGTCATATTTTAAGTAACTTGATAATGTGATCTTATTTAGTTTAAATAAATTAAAGTGACATTAATTAATGGCTAAATAATAAAAAAAAACGTTTTGATTGCTGAAACAAAGAAAATATATTTTTTATGTTTTCCTTATCTTAACTAGTAAATAGTAATAAAAATATTCTTTAAGCTTAAATGAGATAAAGATTGTAAAGCGGTACAATTTCTTTTTATTTATAAAAGATAAGCCTGATTGAAGCCGGATGATTCAGGAAACAGAAAGTGGAGTACAGCGTAAATGTAACTAAATTTACGTTAATTTTAAGTACGTAGTAATTACAGTACGAAAAAATCCTCATGAAAGAAACTTTGTATAATGAACACAACCGATCAGTATTCGTAAGCGGTTTGTATAATATTTTAGTAAGCAATGTAAGTAAATCCACATTGTAGAAGGAACGACAATTATTTGTACGTTGGTATTGAATAGAGATTAAAATAGTTATATACATAGCTGATACGCTATAAGTATATACATATTCATTTATAAAAGAGTGGGAAAGACCACATTTATTTATCTGTAATATTTTAGAAACAAATAAGGTACATACACTCGAATTAACATACATTATTTGGTTAGTAAATGAAGAAATTAAAAAAAATGGATTCAGTAAAAAGACTGCACTCAAGAACTAAAAAAGACGCAGGTTTATCTGTGACACGAACGCTCAAAAAATAGTCTAACTAATTTCTTATTCATTTAAAAAAATGACGACAATATATTACATAATTATTATGACTATTTTTTCAATAAAAAGCAAATTATATTTTGAATATCCCTATGGATCGTATTTATTCGTATACAGCAGTGTCACAATGTATCACCTTCCATACACTTGGACAATTGAAATGTTTTCATCAGTTTTAACAAAGTTTACATAGCAATAGTGGGCATACAACAACAAGGCGCAGTCAAAATCTTCAGCAATTATAATACATTTTAAATAATACCGTCTTAAAATAAGCCCAAGTTTGGCTTAGCACTTAAGATAATTAAACATTATTTCAATAGTTATAAATGTTATTCAATGTTTTTAAACATATAGCCAGGCGTAGAGATTTGTATGTTGTAACCAAATTAGAATTCAATACTATTGAGAACTGATAAGTAAAAAGACTCAGAGTGTATAAGGACATAAGTATGTATAGTGAAATTTAATACGATCGCTGGACACATGTATTTTTTAGTAGTAAAGTACACTTTCAAATATGCAAGAATTGACAAAGGTGAGCATGAAATAATTATGTTCCTGGATTGTCCGGTCCGTGGTGTAGTGGTCAACGTCGTTGGCTATCATGTCGGACCGCCAGGGTTTGATTCCCGGTACGAGCAGATTTTATTCAGTCGATTAATCGATTCTGCTTAGAGGCAATCGGTGTTTGTGTTGTTAAAAATCCCTTCCCACCTTCGTAATCCCAAAGAGAGACGCATAGTGACAGCGATTAGCTAACCACCAGTCCTGTCCTAGTACTCGTATCCTTCCCATCCCTGCTCTCTTCGAAAAAGAGACGTTGAACAACTGAGTAAAAAGCAGTTCTCGTAGAAAAAATATATGTTGAGATAAACTACGCGAGGAGTCCATATGCTCCAAGCAGTGACGGCTGGTGACGGGGTGTTGGGGGGTGCAAAGGAAGATTCAACCATTTTTGTTGCAAGAGTTCTTTCCTATTCATTGGATTTTAAAACACTTCTATAGCATGGACTTTCAATTCAGATGTTCGCAATACCAACTGTTTCTCTTCAGTAGTACGGAAAAATAGTTGAATCTTCCTTTTGCACCCCCCCAGCACCCCGTCACCAGCCGTCACTGGCTCCAAGTTGGGAACGGAAATGGTTAAAAAAAATGTATGTTTATAATGTAAGTGCGAACAACTATGTACAGAGCAGTATGAAAAATGCTACTGCTACATTACAATTAATAGCTATTACTAAATATTAAAATTGCTATACGAATGAAAAGTGTTGCAAACTGGACGATATTGTAAAAAATGGACATGCAGTAAATCAATCCAAAGTATTTGGAAGTCGTTTTATAATAGTAATTCGAAGAATATTTTTTATATACATCTGTTCAATAAATTAATGACGAAAAATTTCTAGGATTTGTTCTTATAAACCAGACTTTATAGTGAAGAATTTGACTGTGTGGAGATTTTTAAATAGAGAATATGATTATTTATTGTACCTAATGAGGCAGCGAGGCAGACAATTTGAATATCGAACAGAAATCAGATACATTAGATCATTAAGAAGTCAAAAATACCTATAGATAGACATTCAACAATGGTCTTGTACAGCCTGTTCTAGAAAAATATTAGCCACAGGTATTGAAATAATTTCAATAGTAAAAATTTACATCATTGCACTACTTTAATTATGAGCTATTTTAACACAATTTAAGCTACTCAAGTAATTCATCATTTTAAATAAATGCGAGGAAGATAGCTGAGGGTGTCAATATATTGCAAATAACTATGTTTCTACTATTTTTCCATTGGTTGTAAGGCTTACAGATTATGAATAGTATATTTAAAGAGAGAACACTAACAAAATGTAAAATAACTATTCATTAAAAAAATGTTTTTTAGTATATATTCAGTATCCAAGAAGAAAATCTAACATTACATATTAATCCACTTAGCCCTTTTAATAAAATACTAGCCGGTACCCAAACGTAGGCAAGCGTTGCAATGCCACTCAAAGAAAGAAAGGGTTTGTGTTTGCCCATTGTCTACACGCACCACCTACTGAAAGTTAATTTTACTATGCCTATAACCTTTGCGCAAGTGCAATAATAAGTTGTCAAAATAATCGATATGTCAGCGCATTAAATATGAAAAAAACATTTAATTTCTTATAAAAGACATACTGTAAGTTGATATTACTGTGCTTATAACCTTCGCGCAAGTGCAAACAATAAGTTGACAAAGTTTAATCGCAATTAAATGAGCGGTATGGCAATGCATAAAATACGTACAGAAAAACATTGATTTTTATATATTAGAATATATTGAATAACACTATTCCCAATAATGATTGAATAGGTAATAGTAGGCGATATATATGTTTTTATTTTTTTGAACCATCCTATGAGTCTGTTTACCAGTCTGATACTTATTGGTGGACTAAAAGACCCTAATCAATTATCGATACAGTCCGTACGAATTCCCGCCCACCACATAAACGGCCAATTTGGTATGAAATCGATACAAAATGCCAGCCGGTCGCGATTCGCTGATCTCTCTCCCCTAGCAATGACAATGGGTAACAATGCGGTATTGATCAAGAACTTTATGACCGCTGTGTTGCGATATAAAAGCTGCGGATAATATATATTGTGTCGTATTTTATTATGGTATGTCTACTTTCTTATAAATATGTTGATTTTTTAATGCCAAGGTGTTCTTATATAAATATTTTAGTATTGCGAAATGTTTGATATTATAGAAAACAAGCCATATTGTGTATAACATGTCTCACGAAATTAAAAATAAATGTTTCATATATTATAGTAAAAAGCATTACATGTTTAAATTTATCGCACAATTTATTAAAGTATTTTTATAATTTTAAGCCATACGTTGATGTCGAAAATTAATTTTAGGCAATCTTATAGGTTATTTTCAATTCATTAAAAATAGATATTTTAGTTACAGCTTTTTGAATTATATATAACTACAAACAGGCTTTAATAATAATAATCACCTACTGATTATATCTTAAAAAACTATTTCTTTAGCTCTTTAATCAGTAATTTAAGGCACAGAGCTTAAATTTTTTCATAATATGAAGTTTTACTATGGCAATTTCTAATTCATAAAAACAGAGTTTCTCAAACAGTGTTGCAGAGAATCGTGGGATCAATGAAATGATAGAAGTGGTGATCATGAATGAAGAAAATATTTCACCAGGGGAGCAATTTTATTACGATACAAGTAGTTAAGACTAAAATTCTTGAGATTGAATTAATCACGACTTAATTTAATTGGGAAACACCACGTTAAAAAATAAATCAAACTTTCCTCGATATAACTTCTATCTTTATACGACAATAATGATTAAGATATTACTGTGTTTTTGCTTATCATTTTGATCATCTTTTAAAACAGTTACTTTATTGATATGATTTCTGGCTGTATTATTTATATTACATAGCCGTTATATGCGTTAGTAAATTCATTGAATACCAATCATTCTGTTATCCGGCAAACAGAATACGTCTGCGATCTTTTGTGTAAATAGGCATGCAAGGAATCGTAACTTATTTGTCTCAGATCCAAAGCAACAATGGAAAATACTTTGCATAGTTTTTGGGTCCACTTATATCACGTAGGCGGAAAATGCGAATAATTTAGTGGAAGATCGCCCGTCGACATTTCGCCTGTCGAATTTCAGCGAGAAGAATGAAAATGGAAAGTTATTATTCGGGACGAGAATTGAGAATATTCCATTTGGTGGTGAAGGAACCATAGTTGCACGATGTTTCAAGAATTTAACATTATTTCATGTCTTCTCCTGGTGCTTATAACGAAGGCTGCTCACTAAATTTTAGTTTGATACCAGTCGCACTTCATTATTAATGCATTGATTGTTGATACACTTATGCATATCGAAGAGTAAATTTGCTATCTCATTTGTCGTCAATTTTGCGGGATTGGTTATTTTGGTATTTTCAAGCCGATCGGGAAAATTTCAAATAGGACTTTCAAACGATTTATTTGTACCACCGGTGTAAAAGAACGAATGAATGATAGGTGAGAATAGAAAATGGTGTAGTTGGATAATTAGCAGTGTAGGTTTAAGAACGATAATGGAGTTATCAAATTTTCCTAAAACGTTTTTACGATGCACTCAAATAAGTTTTGGTTATAAAACTTTTACGGGACATGCACATTGCATGATGCAACAAGATGGAATTATTAAGTCAAAAGTGGAGTTAGCAAAATTACTCTTTACGCCATCGATATAATGTTTGATGCTCAAGAGAATACCTGTTTCCCACACTTCTGCCACCTTTTGTTTTTTCAATGAGTTCAATTGCTTAAATCGGAAATTAAAATGGTAATCCGAGATTTTTCTATTTTAGGGTGTAATGTCAGATCTTGTCAAATTATGTATTTTCGATTTATTTGTAATTGCAGGTTGCTGAAAAAAAATCACAGTAAATTTATTCAGTTTTTTAAATTCAAACAACACAAAAATGGTACATATTTGAATGAAAACGCATGACATTCATATTAGTTTATGAAAACCTATTATACCCACACATTTCCAGGAAAAAATGTCACGGATAATATTCGGCGTTTGCGTTATAATATTTACAATTTTGGATCTACAAAATGGTAGAGTAAATAAAAACTTATATTGAGACGTTAATTTTGAGTACACTTTATACCTTTAATGTATATTTCATCAGTAGACAATGCTCGCGATAAGCGAAACCGGCCCAGATCTTTATCAGAATATATGTGGAAATAGTACTCACAGTTGACAGTGAGACTTCATTCTTATCATTATTTTTATTTTATTTGGAATTTAAAACGTGTTATTTTTTATATTCAATTATTTTTCTCTAAAATTATTTACGGATTTATAAATGATTTATTCAAAACCGTCACAAATCAAAAATAAATATTGGTAGTGATTAAGAAGTCAACAGTAATACCATTTTTAAATCTGATGTATTTAAATTTTGGATTTTATTCGTCATTGCAGCTTTTAAAAGTACAACTTTTTGGATTGACTGAATGATCGATTTCTGAAATATGATAAGCGTTAATAAATTATTGTCAGAGCACGTCACTGATACATGCCAGTTAGTATAAGTAAGTGAAGAGTTGGTGACTCGCATTTCGACTCGTTCGGTGTACGAAATGCATAATTCAATTACTATTTGCATATTGTTATTTGGTACATCACAGGTTAAACTACAGTTGTTTATCTCCTGAGATTGTTCAAATGTTTATTGCTGCTCGTTTAAAAATGCTATAGTATTACATATTATGGCATACGCACGTGAAATATTTTCATTTCAAAAGGTCAACAGTGTATTAATCTTACGGAAATGCTATTGGGGAAAGTGCAAATATTTTATTCTAAAAAAGACAAAATGTGTATTGTTCAAATTATTGTAATTAAAAAATACCTGTATGCCATCCATAGTCTAGTATGTACTGTTTAAACAAATACTACTATTTATTCCGGTCGTAGGTCGTAGTAACTGAGATCTAACATCTATAAAAGCTTTCCTTTTGATCGGTGAGGCATTTACGTTTTCGTATCTTCGATAAGACAACTTATTATTTATTTGATTTAAAATAAAAAATAAGCAATACTGAAAGAGTTTCGTGTGGGTGATTAAGTTCATATATTTTTAAGGAATACGGTAAGAAAAATAACAATGTATTTTAGTTCTACATAAATTATTTTATATATTTGTTGATAGCTATTTCGGCTTACGCCTTCGTCAGAACTATATGTAGAACTAAAATGAATTGTTATTTTTCTTACCGTATTATAATGGAGTTCTACCAAGTAAATGCCTACTCAATCAATAATTATTAAGGAAAGTCGACATTTTGATTTACAAATTTGCAGTCGGCTTTATTCAAACGCCTTCTGTTGAAATTGTATACTTATATTTCATATTAAGTTCACCATCTGGTGAGAAATGAAAATGAAATAATTTGGTTATTTGTAATTTTAATGATGCAAGGGTAATCACTTATTTTATTTTAGTATTTGTGAAAAGCTAACATATTGTCTACGTCTCTACGATAAGAATAAGCAGCGTAGCTGATAAATTACTATTTTGTAGCAGTTTCAAGTTAACTGCGAATACTTAATTATATTAAAGCCGATCGCGTAACAGATTTGTGAAGCTTTTGGTTACGTGTTACGAGAATTGAATTCGCGAACAGAAATTTTATTTAATTGATTTTTAGCTGGATTAGATTTTTGCGATAAACTTACAAATAATACATCAAGTAGACAGCCCATGCTTGATTAACTCTATCCAAGGTACATATGATCGAAAATATTAGTATATATCATAGGATCAGTATAGAGAAATAATAATTATTACAAACAATAATGATATATCTTTAAAATACTTATCTTATTATTATTTAAATGAAATAAAATAATCGCATATTAGATACGGTTGGTACGTACATTATTTATTAGGTGGTTTTGTTATATGCATGGTTCTCTTCCACTCTCACGTGTAGGTATTTAGTTATGTAGTACCTATTTAAGCATAAGATGTAAATAAAACAAAGACCTATCGGCTGGCATATGAACAATATCACAATGAAGACATTACATGACTGTGTAGATGTAAAAATAAAGTCACAATCAAGAGGAAGGAGGGATAACTATATAAAACACCAAGTATTTTAAAAAACGTAAGTAAATTATATTGTCTTATTTATATTATACTATAATAAACGATGATCTGACCTTCCAATATTGAATAATAAAACTGATAAATTCTTAAATATACTCTGATATTGTTTTTAAAATGCCATTTTCTGTTTGTCCATTGTCCAAAGAATCCTGTAGTACAAATTGCCATTTTTAGGTACTTTTTATCTAAACGAAAAACATAAAACTGCAGTGCATTCTCATCTAGATACATGATGAGTTATGGTATTTTTCAATTGTAAACCTTTTGATAAAAATAATTGATTAGTACCTGTATAAAAGTGTGAACTAGGTTTTGTAATAATGACAAAACCATAATGTCATTTCAAACATCATCTAGACGTGATTGATCAAATGCATTGTTTAATGTTACAATAAAAGAGATGATGAGTTTGTCAGAGGATTTTTGTACTAATATCATCCAGTGATATTGCTATTGAATGGGATTGATAACAATGCGACGATGGATCTAGCTTATGCAAGTGCCTGAGCCTTTCTCTATACTGAACAAAATTGGAGTACTAGAATCCTAGAGGTAACAACGTATACTTCCATGGTCAGTAATGGAAAGCCCCATAGTTAGTATTATAATTAAAATGCGTAAATTATTTATAAGTTATAAGTAATCACTCATCTTTTTTAGGACATCATATATCTACCTTCGCCTTCGGTGAGGCCAACAACATAAATATTGATGTCGTAGCAATTCATCACTGCAGGACCGCATTGTTGAGTAAATAGTTTACCTATTTAAATTAGGTACTAAATGAATTAATTACATACTCGCCCGTTGAAACAAGACGATAAACATTGCACCGACAAAATATCTAAATTCCATCTATACTTATATAAAATACTTCTACGAGCTGGCTGAATACTAGGAATAATGAATTTATATAAGGTATGTTTATAGTTTTATTATTATATCATAATTATGTCTCTCTCGAGATGTAATTATGACGTTTTACATATTTACTTGAATGAGCCGTACGATATGGTATTAAAAAAAACATGGAAACCTTTGCAATTATTTATTAGTGTTTCTGTGCATGACATATCGAATGTAGATATATTAACGAAAATGAATTATGATTTTTAGCTTAAGCTTTATATTATTGTTATTAATTAATTAATAGTAATACTAAATTTGATTATATAACCATAAAAATTTCAATGGATGTAATTAATCAGCTAAAAATGATAGTTTTCGACTGCATGGCGACAAGAAATATTGATGGTATTTTAGGTACTTAGTGATCAGTATAGAGTTTTGATCATAATAATTTTTGATCACAATAATTTTGATCAAAAGATTTTGTAACGAATATTTGCTTCTTAAATGCATTTTATTAAATAGAATTATATTTCCCAGTAGTAATACGTATAAAAACCAAGATTTTTTTATCAACGCTAAATTTATAACTAGTTAAAATGTATTCCAATAAAAAATTGTTATGAGTACAGCCACATATTTAACTCCACAATAAGTTTGTATAAAAGTTGATAGTCAAATTTGAATCGTTTCGATTATATACGTACATCGAATCCGTAATTATAAATCATAATACAGTAATGGCAGTTCTTTTGGTATTAAATATTTTTGAACTTTTTAATTTGTTTTTCAAGTAAAAGACAATATTTGAATAATACAGTTAGTATATGTATTTTTATAATTGATGATTTCGACTGAAAGTGCTTGATTTTTTATGAATATGAATTTATATAAAAGACTGATGGGTATTGCTGAATAACTAGCAAACAGTTGGAGTATAGTCATGGATGTTCTAAAACTCAATTTGATATTGAAATTCCATCAAGCACCCTCAGTCGATATTCTTTACTCTTACCGCTCTGAAAGCCGCTGGTTCTGGCCGGGAAGATTCTGTTACGGGTCGTCTTAGCTGGGCGAGGCGATCCGGCGCAGCTTTGAAAGCGGCAGAGTTTTAAAACATCAAACGGTCCTCGCCCATGCAAGTGTCATATGTGGGCGAAGCGATCCGGTCAGGACGGCATATGTCGTAAGTCGACTCAAGTGCCTGACTCATGGCGCGCGCGAATCGCTTGAAAATATCAAACGGTCCAAGCTCACCAGAGCGTTAATTGCGTCTGGCCGAGCGATGGCACATAAGACCTTTGATCAACTACGTTTTAAATTGACTGGATTCGCCTAAATTCGCTTGCCGGTTCGCGTCGCTTACCTAAGACACGGGGTTAGCTAGATCCGTGGGCCAGGGAGTCAGGCCGAGAGCAGGTGTTTCTGACAGAATTCTCATGCAAGCGAGTAAATTCTACAAAACATGCTAGTTTGTATGTATATTGCTTGCAAAATAATAATATCTTAATTAGGTTTATTATTTGTTATAATTATAATATATCAACATATTTTTTTGAGCTGTGAGTTTTTTTCTCGTGCCCAAACATGTACCTGTCCTGTGAAACATATTTAATGCAAAATACTTTCGAATGCGCTCCTGGTAAAATATTCTCTTATCTGAGCGTAGAGATATTTCGGTGAGCATATTATACTTGCGGAGTTTTCGTTGTGAGCCAATAATATATTACCTTCCAGTTTTAAGCCCTAAAAGACACAGTTCAGTTTAACCTTTGAGGCAAGAGGTGGCGCGACCGACCCGACAATCGTGTCCACAGCCTTTTTATTCCATGCTTTAACCCTATCATGGCGGGGTAGAGTTTAACCATACAACATTTTTATACAGAATGATCAAAAATGTATGTCTGGAAAAGGTCTTAAGTTATTGATGAAGGTAACGTTTTGCAATATTCATCATAGCTTTTGGTTAAGGTGTGTTGAAAAATTCACTATGCTCACAACTTTATGTAATTTTTAAAACTGCCTCTCTGCGTTATAAATTTTGATGCGAATGACACGAAAAACTTGATTTTTTCATTTTTAATGAACTATCGTTAATTCTAAATAATGCAATCTCATTTCAAGGTGAAAAAAATACGTTCACATAGATTATTCCAAAAATCTTTCCATATTTTCATTTCGCTATATTATAACAGTATAATTAAATTAATTGTCATTAAATTTACTTTGTAGAACTCCATTATAACACGGTGAAAAAAAAGTTCATTTTTGTAGACCTTTTAGATCTACAATGCATTGTCATTTTTCACCGTGGTATATACTCTATATACGATAGGCCAAAAAAACTTTTTACTAAAATTATTTACAGTGTTTCAATAAAATTGTTTATTTACTCTATCTGCTTAATTCGGCGTAGAATATTATTAACCTCTTATATCTATAATATTTTATTGAACATTGAAAACAAATAGAGTTAAACTTCAGGTATTTTAAATTTAAATAAAATCATATTGCAAAAACATGAAAATTATTTATGTCAGCTTTAAAGTTCAACACGACCCATTTGTATAAATTGACAAGTAGAATTGAGAATGGTACTTGAAGAGGGGCCTATTTATGACACCTGCTTACATGAATTGTATAATATAAGATAGCCATCTCCCGATACAAAGGGTTTAATACATGTGCTTATAACAAGGCTAATTGTGCTGCAGAAATGATCAAAAGATCGAATTGTTTCTGGCATAATAATAATAAAATAGCAAAGAAATAATGTGCATCGTTATTTTTAACGAGCAAAAAAGATAATAATCTCTTCGGATCAATTACTATTATTTCGCGTCGTTCAGTTGTTCGAAAGTAATGTTCGTTATGTTGGCGACATGACAAAGTTTGCCTTTTCAGTTGGCAATAATTACCAACACCCCCTTTCCTGATCAACCCCTAAGTAAGCGTTAAAGATAACAGCCCCCGGGTTTTAACCCCGCTGAACATATTTATATACCGCCTTGCAGGAGTGGATAACTTTTTTTCGCACTAGACATGAAAAAACAAATTGCAATAATAAAATCAAATTTTGTCAATAAATAAAAACATACTGATGATTTTACATACATAAGAAGTGGTTGGTAGCTAATTTTTCAATTTATATTATATAAGGTGATAACTACGAGTCAGATAGATTGATCGAACAAATAACCATCTGACCACGAAAACTCACTTACATAGCTGAAAAAGAATAAGATGAACATGTCAAAGCTTTATATAATACTATGCTAATGAAAAATAATTGAGCAATTATTTGAAAGTTTAATGAGAGATGAGATGAATTTTTAATGATCTTTACGTTTAATTATTTTTTTTTTTCACTATTTCCATACAATACAATATTTTAAAGAAATCAAAATATTACCGTTTAATTCTATGTACACAATAATATATAATGATATGCAATTCGTCAAACTTTCATTCGTATTCTTTAATATCTTTGCACTTTCAGATATCGTTATTTATGACATTGATTCTTAAAACAAAATCATCGCGATATATTTATATACAATTATTAATTCAAATAAATTTGAATTCAAATGTTCACTAAACCTTAAAACACCCTCGATGCTTTTTGCAAAGTGATTGTAAGCTGTTTATATTCCTTGCACATGATTAACCGATTACTGCACAGGGGAGAATGTTGTTCATACTCGCTGCCATTATAAGGTAAATATAATGCATATAAATCTAGTATAAATTTCTTATTCTCGATTAGTTACACATTATACTGATAAGCTACAGCTTTTTGACACATTGATTGAATGGATAACTTCATCTTATTTTAAACTGTCACGTTAATCACAGCTATGTTATTTGAGAACTTGAGGAACATAGAGTTTTTGGTGAAACTGATTTATATGTATTTATATATTTACGTATATATCAATTGCAACTTATAAAGTGCCCATAAGTAAAATGCGTAGAATCACCTGTTATGAGAAGGGGCTTAATTGGTAATTTCAGTGTCACATACTATGTAAATATTTTAATTTACATATCCAGATTAATTTTGTGAGGGGGGCGTGAGCGAATTCTGGCCACGAGCCTGAATCTACGCGAGTATTCGTGTTTGAACAAAAACATGTCATAATAAGAAACTGACATACATTGGGTTTACGGATTCATGATAATACCTTTAATACTATTAAAGATATTATCTTCGTGTGGAGATATTGTCTTCGTAAAAAAAGACTGCCAAAATTTGAGAGATTAAAATATGACTAATCGAATGGTGAAAAAGACAGGTTAGCAACAGTCTTCCAAAAAAATGAGTTTCAGATCTGCTTTCCATAAATAGGAACTCCATTTGCGTCATTGAATAGATTCGCAAACGAAGTACTTTGGGGTTGAAAGTAGTCAATCCTGTACACACTTAAATTTTTAAGTGAATGTTCAGTGAATCAAATTATAAATGATTTTAGAGCATGTATTTTAAAATAACGATAAAATATAAAATTGCATTTGAACGTGGAAGTAAATTACCTCGACCACGTATAAAAATCTTAAAACCGTATATGAACACTTTAAGTCTTGGATGCAGGAAAAGAAAAACGTTTTTTACACACAGAAGACAGTATTGTGCATTTTGAAATTGACAGATACAATTATTTAATATGAGTCATAAAAAGATCTCGTATCCTGTGATTACACTCCAAAAGAAAGTTCTTTTCTGCATGGTCATGCTATAAAAGTGTGCTAAACATATTTTTTATAAGATTTATTGTCGTTTATCAATAACAATGAATTGACAACTACAGGATTTTTCTATGAATACATTCTTCAACAAAATATCAAGCTAACAAAACCAAGAATCGTGATTGGTCTGACACAGAGCTATATAAATTATAGAGATAAAAATTTAAGAAATATATGGATGGTTACAAAAAGTATTGAAACATCGCACAGCCACCGAAGTCGTTTTGATTAAATATACATTTTAATTATGACGTCACGTTTACGTAATTAATTATTTATTTTAAAGAACACATAAATTGCCAAATAACAAAATGCCTTTAACGACAAGCGTGCAGTCAAAAGAATGGAGAATTTAATAAAGCTGTATATTAATATCCTAATATATTATTTTGTTAGTGAAATAAAAAAGCGGCCTCACCAGGCGCCGTAGATTAGTGGGCGTATTACAAGGGATTAATGTTGATAACATTTCGCTTGACATTCCCACAATAAAAAATCATGAATTATTTATTGCTTTATCAAGGGTCGATCCAAGTCAAACTAAATAAAAAAATGTTGAACGAAAATAGTAAAAATAATAAACGTCACACATTTGTGAATTTCAGAAAGGTTTGGTTTGTTGATGTTAAATATCATAGTAACATAACATGAGCTTTTGACAGAATATTTAAACATAAAATAATCAATTTTATATTCGAGAAAAAAATATGTATGTCATTTCTCATTGTAAGCTTATTTACTATGGAGTATTGGGTTTTTGTTGAGTTTTTATTTATATCATTCTCGATGCTTTGAAGATGAAATTATATAATATGAATATTATACATCACAAAGATGACTGAAAAATTTGAACCATTCTTTTATGTTACCTGTGTTATTTATTCTTAATTTAGAAAATGGAAAATCATATTCAAAGGAGACATCCGTCGTGTCATTTATTTACTTATTAGCAAGCATCAAAATTGTCTTCATATTGAACTTCCCTAGAAATGAGCATGCTTCATTATACTATTTGAAGAAAATGTTTGTATGTTTTGTCTTCTTTTAAAATTACGTAAAAGAACGAATAAGACTTGGTGTGATTGCTGATTTAATTTGTATATTACACAAAATGTTAATTTAGGCCAGAGTAAATATGTTTGGTTACAAGCTGTGATTTTTATTTAACAAGGAAGAGTACTAAATTAATTTAAAAAATTAATAATTGATCACAAAAATATTGCGTCTACTAATACACAAAACAAAATGTTAAATATATCTTATCAGTTGCTATCAAATGCATTTTTTTCATGGTTCTAAATACTATAAACAAAGCTGTTTGATGTTCATAAATTTTCATATCGATCTTTTCCGATATTTTCATATACCGATCCATTTATTGAGAAGAGTACTTTTGGCAGTCACAAAAATCTTCATTTACTAAATTGCGATGACAATCCTTAAATAATCTGCCCTCAATGATTTACTCAGTGATTATATCCAAAAAGTTATGTATGTTTCATTTTTTCAATAATGGTAATCCATTAGAACGCTTTTAGTTCAGAGCAACAAAACTGTGTGTAACTGCTCCTAAGAAACCCCTGGCAAATATTTGAAAGCGCATTACGGTGCTGTGTTAAGAGATACACTCAGTAGGAGTAGGTAAATCTATTTGACTTGCACAACTCTTTCTTTTTTTACAGAATATAATTCACCTGAGATTCACCTGATAGTATTGCCATTAGTAAAAGCTTTGATATATTTTTTTTGGTTTTGGTGTTTTGTAATTATGACGATCTTCAATAATTTTTTTAAATTGATAATCATATAAATTTTGTCAGAAACAGAAAAATAATTGTAGAGCTGAGTAAGTCTATTATGTTCTTGTTATTCTCATCACTGTATATTGTAAAATTGAACAATTAGAAAAGTTACATCTCGTCCCAGAATCTGAAAAAAATTAGAAGTATTGTACATACTAAACATTAAACGAAACTGTCGTTCCTGACAGGGATAAAATATGATTTTCTCGTACTGATCTACTTTTCCTTCAGGAGTCAATACAGGAATAACTATTCAATTTTTATTTTGATAATAACAAAGAAATAAAAAGTCAAGTGCCTATAGTTGATATTTGTATCCTGCCGCCAGTAGTGAAATTAAAAAATGGCTTCTCCCTATTTTTTGTCAGCGGTTTATGATTTATTTTATTGTGAAGAGGAATTAACTTCCTTTATTTGTATTTGGGACGTTCGCTGTTTTGTTTAGATTTAATATCAATTTTATTCTCAGCCGAATAAAGCTCGTGTGAAAAGCAAATAAAAGACGGCATTCAGTGATAAAAATCCTAGCGCGAAGTAACACAAAGAAATTCATTACTGGCAATTAAATAAATTTACAGTCCAATATCACGTTAAAATCGTTTATACGAACACGCGTCTAAATTAATAACTATTGTATTCAAAACAACAAGTTTTTTATACAGAGCTTAGAGATTAGTAAAATATATTAATAAAATATATATAAGTTTATTTCTAAGTCTGATATGGACGATTTTACTACAATTGTACATATATTGATTTATGAATACTTAATACTCACAATTTAATCAAAAAAAAATTCCGGCACATTGAGAAAATATTTAAATCTTTAAATGGATGTGCTGGTTCAGTTGCTCGAGTGGTAAGCGGATATTGGGTGTAATCGGTTTCACGGTCAAGAGATCGATCGACTCAATCGGTTTTTTCTTTTAATCTACATTTTTTTACTAAAAAGAATGTATTTTTGTGATGATTTCGTTTTTTCCTGTTTTCATAGAGAGTATGGTTAGCTTACAACAAGTCCTTATATTATTAAGTCCTTATATTACATTCGTTGAGTAACTTGGAGAAACCACACTGGGAATTGCTTAAAAATTAAGAAATTTTATTGAATTATGAATGTGAATTTGAGTAGAATGTATTAAAACTAAAAGAAACTTCAGAAATAATAGGTGACTTGATAAATGTAGAAAAATTTTATTTAATTAATACTCTCGTATGCTATTTAATCTTTTTTTTCATAATGAAATAAAATGCAGAACAAATTAGTTCTACTGAACAAGCTGTATCAAATTATAAAGTGTCATAAAATAAAATGCGCTTTGAGTATATTAATATTAAAACGAAAAGATTTCATAAGGGTAATCTATCAGATTACATGAAAGTTCTATTTGAAATCATCCATCATACTTTTATATTGTCGTACCAAACGCCTGTCGCTGAACTAAGAACGCATTATTTGTACGGTGACTGCCTATATTTGCATAATTAATGCAGTTTATGCACTTTATGTTAGCAGAAAGTTTTATTTAAATACAAAATCAGAAATAGTCGTTAGCGTAGTTGATATATCGTGTTGCCTTTATGAAGTTTAGTAAAGCTATATATATTTTAAAATAAAATACAACTATTTCAGTATCAATGAGTAAATATGTGTAAATAGTTATGCATAATACATTGTATGAAGTATACAGCGCTTGGAAGAAGAGCAAATATAAGGTGGATATGAGGATCTGGTAAGGCATTCAAACCACGCACTGGGGCTAGACAGTTCCAACTTCGCTACATGACGCTTCGGTCCTTTTTTCATTTCTCGAATATCTCACAAATTTAAGCAATCTTACTCTCAGATAGATCTATTAATTTATATTAAGGATAAAAAAAACTACCTAGATTGTGAATTTAATTTAAATATGTACTTACATTCGAATGAAAAAATAATTTCGATTGTCGCTCCAAATCTAATTTTAACAAAAACGATTGTTGATATTTTATCAAAAAAAATTTTTTAGTTTAATTTATTCGAGGTAAGTGTTTCGTTCGAAACATATATATTTGATATTCAAATTTAGATTATTCAACCATAAAAATATTGCGCTCAAAAGTCAAACACTTTTCCTTTCATGCTAAAGAAGACGTGAATGTATATGTTAACAACCCCTATTTATGAATTATGAAATATCGGATAAGCCAGTTGAGGGCACGTGTCCTGTGCAAACTCATAAATGGGTTCGATTCCCAATCGGTGCATGTGTAATCACACCCACCCACCACCGTGTCATCAACATTTTGCAGTGGCGTGCTTATCATATTGATCGACTACCAAACAAGAAATATCGGCCGCAGTATACACACGAAAAGTTTTGTTTATAAAGATTTATCGTGTAGCTAATGTATATGAAATTAACATTATACACCTTATATGAGTTTCCAATGAGTGGCCAATAAAAATACATACATCTGAACTGTTAAGCTTCTTATATATTATATGAGAGATGTAGTGAATTTTAAAAGTAGGAATTTTATCTATGAAGGGTTGTGAATGTTGTGATTAATTGTCGAGTCACTTGATCAACTTCATTTCCCACGGTGATTCGTCTAAATCGAAATGGTTAAGAGAATAAGACAAAAGAATCTGTACTCTTCTTTTTTCTGTTTGGCGTAGTTTATTTTACAATGATGAATTCTAAAACTCAGTAAAGCATAGTAGTCGTTAATTATAATTAAGTAAAATAAAAAATACGAAAATGAAATGTGTAACAATAAATTAGAGAAACACTATCTTCTACTGCAAATAACTACACTAAGAATTGATTCATTGAATATTTATTTATAATATATTATAAATATAATCTAAATTAATTGTCGCGTCACTGGCTCTCTGGATTCATATCAGAGTAGGTACTTATACCGGATATGACGCGTAGGTTTTAATCAAAAGATTAACACGTCTTATCTGATGGAATATCTTATGCGACTGGCGCGTGTCCATAATCGGTTCAGTTTAGTGTGATTTTTAGGGGATCAAAATAAAAATAGTAGATACGGTCCTAAATAAAGTAAGAAACTTTAATTTTACAACTGTAAGCTATTACTAATATTTTCCTTCTATCCTTACTTTATCCGAAGAACGGTCCAGCGACTGGAATAATAACTAGTATTTTTAAAACGTCGTATGTTAGAGTACTATATAAGAGTCGCCCTGCTTTGAGAGTGGATGTTTATAAAAAAAAATATAGATAAAAATGTTGCTTTTCTTTTTTTGTATAATTATTCAGAAAGTGACCTCGATAACAACAAAACAAATCGCAATCTGAAATATTGACACATATTTTATATTAACTGTACTTTTTGTTAAAACGTCAATCGAAATTTCCAGTAAATTCCAAACGTGATAACAGTGTTTATTATTAAAACCATTATTTTGAATTAAAGCTCAATAAAAATACCTCTATGTCTCACCTATTAAAAAATGTTGAAAGAACAGAGCGAAATACACACAAAAGATGAAACATTAAACATTGTCTTGATGTACCTTATTTAACGCTGGAAAACTGTATTCGCAACACATTTTTACCCATTAGTGTTATCCAGAGTTGAAAAGAATAAAACGCTATAAATAATTCATAGAAATGTGCAAAAAATGTTCTCGTATCTCAAATTGCGATCCGCGTTCAAGTCAGACTCCGGCCTGCCAACCTAACGAATAAAAAACACATCGACTTTCATACAATGTCCAATTTCCACTTCACAAATGAAGCATCCTTGTTGTTAACACTTTGATAGAATGAAACGCTTCAGAAATTATCGATTTTTAGATTAAAAAAATCTTCGTATAATAATCGACTACATTACATTCATATTACATTTGTTGTATTACTAAATATATTTTTTTCGGGATCAATCCTGAGCGGGACTTATTTCACATCGAGTTTATTTCCGATTAACAGTTCAAAATAAAAAAAATCCTTAATTATCAGATTGTGTAATCGAAAATTTCGGAATAAACTAGATAGAGATTTCAGTGTAAGCTAAACTCACTTGATCATTTTCGATCCAATTGTTAGGTCATCAATGCATGTTTCAAATATATTGTTGGCTTTAAATCTATTGGCTTAGTATGAAATTTATCATCAAAAAAATACAATATTCATATGCAAAAGACACGTTTTATTGCAGAGCATATTCAGCGTATTCTAACACCTCGAGAATATATAAAGTAACATTTAAAGTAGCATGCATTTCTCTCATCTACGAATAGATTTAAACAATATCGGCTCCAAGTGCAAGATTTTTTGCAAACTTACAGGATTCTTAAAAATACGTAAAAGTGACTTACGTTTTTTATTTAATTAAATGGACGGCATCTATAAGTCTTAAAAGGCGTAATAAAAAATATCTACATTCATGTAGGCACGCTTATTTTTTGATATAAGTATGATTTTTTATTACTCGGATAGAGATAAAAAAAATACATATTTTAATAAAATAATATACTGTTTTTGATGTTGATGTATTATATTTTTTCAGTTTATATGATTTTAAACATAAAAATTTCGATAAAATAGTAATTATTTTGATAAATAGACCCAAAAATACAACGTTATATAATATTATATTCTTGCATATATCTAATACATTAAAAAAATGCCACAAAACTAATGTTAATTGTTTTCATGTTAAACAAAAAATACATAGGTTACAGTCAATCAGTTACTAGGAAAACAATAATAATTGTAATGCAGTGGCACTGAACATGTTACCATCACGAGAATGGCTCCCTAATCAGTTGACTAGCCACGTGACAGAGCAGGCTTATCTCCTGTTTTTAATTTCCGTTTTCATATTTTATATTTATTATGTGATACATATTTGCTTGCCGAAACTAGAGGGAGCTTTTTATCATCTCTAGAAGCTAGTAGTGACGTTTGTGGGACCATATTTTCTAGCGCCGTTCTAATATTACTACATACATATTTTGTATACTAAGTTGCTGCAGAAGTGATAACAATGTTTTATGTTACACATGAAATAAAAAAAAATGGATAGTTGGTGAAGTGTCATATAAAATATTTTGCTTGTAGTGTCGCAATTATAGCATTAATTTACCACTAATAAAGTTTGAAAAAAAAAATCACTGACTAAGAAACATTTTTTAAATTTGCATTGTTATTCCATTAACCTAAGCACTTTTATTTCGTCATCCATCTACGATAATCAATTTATGCATTTTATTTAATTAAGGGAAGTCGAAGGTTAAGCCCCATTTTGTTTACAAGTACAGCAACACTATTTACTATTATATTGTAGCTTCTTACATATGTTTCAATAACAATTTACAACAAAGATAAAGAAAAGCTGAAATACATACATATTTACTAACAAAGATTTTTTTTATCTATTTATTTGTGATACTGATTTTACTGATTCGTTGATTTTATTGGGTGGTATTTCGAATAGTCAATAAAAGATACCCTTTATTAAAATTATAACATTACTGCTCTGGCAAATTTTGATCGATGTATTTGGAAATGTTCTATTTTTATGGCTCGATTGTGTGGCAAAATACATATCTATAAAATAGGTATATTCAATAAAATAAAAATAGTTCACTTTTCATTTTTTCACGTTTCATGTTACACACTTACAGCTATTTATTATTCTAAATTAATCATTGCTTCATTAAATTTAGTTTTAATATTTATTAACCGTGATTTTTTATAATATGCTAGCCGGTACCTGGCAAGCGTTGCAATGCCACTCAAAGAAAGAAAATGATTGTGTATATTGAAGTCCTTTCGGATGCACAGTATTTTAGATAAATTAAGATTTAATTTCACTAACATTGATCGGTATCGATGACATTTGCCGTTTGTCTAAGATACGCGCCACCTACTGAAAATGTATTGTGTTTTGGCCTATAACCTTTGCGCAATTGCAACAATAAGTTGTCACAATGAACGGTATGGCAGCGCATAAAATATGATAAAAATAAGATTTTTTATTATAAAGACCTCCCGTATGCCTATAACCTTCGCGCAAGTGCAAATAATAAGTTAACAAAGTTATATCACAATTGGATGAACGGTCTGGCAACGCATAAAATACGAACAAACAAATAAACATTGATTTTTATATATTAGATACAGAACTGAATTGATTTTTTTCAATCAAAAATCAATTCTCTTTCAATTGCTTACACGTATTATTAGTTGTGCTTTATTACAAATTTTCTATTAATACTTCCTTCATTTTAATACTGGAAAGAAATATATTTTTTTAGAAGATGAAGGGAAATCAATGGTAATAAATGTATTTTTGGCGATGAAACGTTATCTGATATCAGTTTTCCAATTTACATCCGGAATCCATTTTATTTAATCAGCCGCGTCGCTAATTTCATTTCATTTCACCCCATTTAGACTAGAATAAATACAATTTACTGCATTCGCACCACATGTCAGCTGTAATAAACCTTTTTTGCTCGCGTGCTGGTCCCGCCTACTCTACTGAGACCAGAGCGGAAATGGGCAGGACGGAAGAACGCCCATAATCTTATAAGCATATTGACAACGTAAACTTCTGCGTGTCAATGGATGCCACATGTATAATATATATCCGAAAAGAACTCGTCTTTTATGTAATTGTTTTATATCAATGATTTGATTTAGGATTCATATGCAAACCAATTAGAAAGTTGTAACTGATATATGATAAATTAAACTTATAATGTACATGATATTAATTCTATAAGTACTTATCACGACTGAATTTATGAACACATAGCATACGTTACTTATTAGGCATATTATTTTCAACCTTAATTAAGTGACAACCATTTTTATTGACGAAATAAACCTTCATTTTTTTTGGGTAAATGTTGAATAATTGTACAAAATCACACATATTGCATAGTAATTTTAAGAAAAATACTTTGATTAATTTGAAATCTATTGTTTTTGGTATATTATTTTCAGGTGAAAGAAATCTATTATGTGAATAAAATCAAAATCTTATTTGTCGGTGCTTTGACAAAGTGGAAACGAAATCACACTTTCATATTACTCGATGACTCCACCGTGGGTTAGCCTTTCCAAATGAATACTTTCATACATACATTTTTAGATGATCTATGCCATAATGCATGATACACATTTCATTGCTTCCTACTCACTCAAAGAGAGTACACTCAAAATTACCTGGCTGCTAGTCTTTTTAAAACAGTATAATATACTATACTGAGTATACCATCTATACCCATTTGTGTAAGAGAAAACAAACGTTTATCTCACAGCCAATCAGCTAAAGCGTTTTTCAATTGTACATAGCTACAAATCATACATCGGTCAGATTGGTCGAAATATCAATTCTGATCCGAAAACTTTCTGGTCATATGTCCGCCAGATTCGTGATTCTTCTGCTCAGCTCTCATCTATGTCTCTTAATGGTAGTGTGTTGAATGGTCGCCAGTCTATTGCTGAGGGCTTTGCTAAACACTTCATGTCAGTTTACTCGAATATTCCTCCAAACTTCACCCACTCTAAATCCGAATATGTACATTCTTCCTGGCCCACTCTGGATATCAACTATTTTGATGAGTCTGATATGAAGTATGCTTTTTCACGTCTTTACCCAAAATCTTCAGTGGGTCCTGATGGTATTCCACCGTGGTTACTTAAAGGCTGCAGTGAAATTTTATGTACCCCACTACTGTACTTGTTTAATTTAAGCTTAAGTACTTTCACTTTTCCTGAATGTTGGAGTTTAACCCGTATAAGGCCAGTTCATAAAAAAGGCTCTCTGTCAGAGGTATCAAATTTTCGGCCTGTAGCAATTTTATCAGCGCCAGCTAAGCTTTTTGAATCACTGTTGCATAGATATATCTATATGCATGTTGATTGTCAGCTTACTGATGCCCAACATGGTTTTAGATCAAAGCGCTCTACTGTAACCAATCTCATTGTGTATAGTCAGTATATTTCGCAATCTTTTGATTCTCATTGTCAGGTTGATGCCATTTATACGGATATTTCCAAAGCGTTTGATCGGGTTGATCACGTTATTCTCATAAATAAATTAAAAAGCAGTAGGATGCTCGAACAAGCTTATCAATTTTTTTTTCTCTCTTATTTGTCAAATAGACGCCAATATGTTGAATATGCTGGGTGCGTGTCAAAAATTTTTCCTACATATTCTGGAGTTCCCCAGGGATCGAACCTTGGTCCTATTTTATTTCTTATTTTTATCAATGACATTGTGCTAAGTATGAGTGGAATACAATATCTGCTCTTTGCTGATGATTTAAAACTGTTTTCAACCATCAGGAATGAGTCGGATTGTGCTATTCTACAGCATAATTTAAACTCGATTCTGAATTGGTCTTCAGTAAATAAACTTGACTTCAACATTTCGAAATGTTTCTGTATTTCCTTCTCTCGTTCAAAATTGCCGATCAAATATAAATATGAGATATCGAATATAAATTTGCAGCGTTTGTCTGAAGTTGTTGATCTTGGTATAACATTTGACTCTTCTTTCTCGTTTCACTCCCATATTTCTTCAATTACCCTGCATGCTAGTAAACTTCTTGGATTCATAGTTCGGCAAAGTAAGCCATTTAAAAATCCTACTGTGTTTCGTACTCTGTATATTTCCTTAGTTTTAAGCAAGCTTGAATATGGATCTATTATTTGGGGTCCATATGAAAATAAATATATTTCGCAACTGGAGCGAGTTCATAAAAAATTTCTGCGTTATTATTATTTCAAAAATTCAATCTATTTCCTTTTGATAATTCTTTAATGGAATATTATCCAACCAAGTTTCTTTTGGGAATGCTTTCGTTTCACTCTCTTGAAGCTCGCAGATCGATTTCAATGTTGAAACATTTTACTCTTCTTCTTCGGGGCCGAGTTGATAACCCTGTCATCCTTGAAACTTTAAGCTTGCATGCTCCCAGTTTCTACCTACGTGGTCGTAGCCTAGGCCAATCAATGTTCTTTGTCAGAACTTGTTTGTCACGTAGGTCATTTGAGTCGCCAGTCACAAGGGCTGTTCGGCTGATGAATGCACTGCCTGTTGATGTGGACATCTTCGGTAGTGAGCTTGGTTCTTTGTTTTTATATTTTTTCTTTTTATGTAATTAATATGTTTCTGTTCTGATCCATACATTTGTTAATTCTATATTTATTTTATTTTTTTTCAATTTTGTGTAATACTTTTTGTGTTATTTTTATTAATTGTCAAATGCATGGCGCATTGGCGTCAGCTGTAATGCCATGTATTCTGTTTAATTTTTTACAATAAATAAATATTTGCTTGGAAACTTGTCTATTATGAATGTTGTTGTAATAAATTCATAAAATATCTGATATAATAGCAAGCTGAGTAGTAATATAAAGCGTGGTATTTCTACTCATTTAATTGAGTAATATTTTTACAATAACGGTATTCCAAAACCCACACACGACAGAAAATATATTGTATTGGTTTTATTGTACCTATGTTGTTCGTATTTGAAACGTCAAGTTTGCGTTATTTATCATCTTTCATAACATATTTCAGGCGTTAATTTCCACACTGCCTTTCGATCCGCTATAGAAGCAGATGAAAGGAAATCCGTTTATGTGAATATACTGAAAATATTACACGTTTTGAATCCCATTTTTCTCTCACACTAAGTTTTGTGTTGTATCGCAGAGCGGGCTACATTTCGCTTGGCACGAATTATTATTGTATTTGCAAATTTCACATGACGTAAATTTGATCTACTGTGTTCGGGAACGTTCAAATAAACGTTTCGAATTGAATTCAAGAAGATTGTTTGTATTATATCGGGGTGTGATGGAGTTATAACGAATAAACAATTGGAAAGCATAATGTTGCCTATATTAGAATTTAACGTAGGTACCGAATTAAATTACCATTTAATTTCTCAGCATATGAAATCGTCATATGCACTTATATCAGCTGGCTTATACGACCTTTATTACATCTGCAGTCGAGTGGTTAGCGCTGTCAGGTTTTCTTTTCATTCGGTTGTGAGGTGAAGTTTTCGGATCCCGGAATGGGAACTTTCATACGTTGATGATTGAATCGATTGTTATAATCGAATATCATTAAAGATGTTAACTGTCTCTTCTTGATTTATTTAGAGCGATCGTTTTAAATAAAAAAAAAATCTTTTTTATGCACTACTTTCACATATAATAATGGATTTTTGTGTAATGAATATCTGTGATGTTTTCATACTTCCCAATCGATCCCTTCTTTGTATCTCAAGTTAGAGGTTGCGCCTTTAATTTACAGCCATTCGTCATACAAAAAACTTATAGTCGAATGTTCCTTTATGTGTCCATATGATTCACATTAGTAACGAGTAATATTTAAAGAGAGCCAAGTAGCGATATCGAATCTACATTTAAACAATCACGATAATTTTATTAAAATAACTTCGTACAATAATTAACAGGTCACACCCCCTCGTCTGTATTATTGGAAAATTAGGTCGATATTACTTTTTTTGAACGGAATTTAAGAAATGAATTATTTGACATGATGAAAAAGAATTTTCTTGGTGGGAAGGGATTTTATTAATTTATAAAAATATTACAGTTTTGTTTTTACTGATTCTATTTTTTTTAAATGATCAGGCTCGGCTTATTACCGGTAATACATGGTGAATGCGGACTTTATTGCGTTAAGTGAGACATCGCAAACCCTTCCTATGTTATTAACTATTATAAAACTTGTAATTTTAATTCATTTGAAAGATGTAATATTATTGTAGAAATTGTCAGATGCAATAGAAAATTAAAGCATAGTTATCTTGAATGGCATGAATCTTTATTGTTTTTGATCTTTAGCGAATAGTTTATAGGAACGTATGACAGTAAATACCTTTCATGCATTTAAGATTTCCCCGCTTCACGCGTGAAATAAAAATCACATCAATACGAGTTTTTCAAATGAGATTGAATATAAATTGATGTTTTATTCTAAATAGAAGTGCTTCTGATATCTCATAGGATTTTAAATAAACATAGTCGCACCTTTGGATACTCCTCGGGGATCTATTGAATAAGTAAAATGTTACTTGAGACACAAAATCTTTTTGGGAATTTTCTTTAAGTAAGCATTCAAATTTGGCTCAAAATCTCGCAAAAAATATATGGAAGCTTAGAAAATGAAAGGCAGAGAGAAAGGCACTCTAAAATTATCATAAAACATTATTTAAATTTGGATCGATAATTTACAAGGATAATATGGAATAATATTAAAAAATACATTATTCTATTGAGAATATTTTAAAATTTTCCAACAATACGGTGAAATTATAAGTAAAATAAATAATATAAATTTGCGTATTTATATAAAAAAAAATGCCACATATTGATGAGAAAACTATGCATACGCAGTGTTAAAATTTAATAAAATTTGAAACAAAACGGAAAATCATTCCATTATTGCAAGCAGTCGAAAGAAAAGTATTGGTACCATAAAAAATACATTATTTAGCTATTTTCTAACCATACTCTTTTTAAAAATAAATTATTTTAATGCAATATTTTAGCTTTCACACAAAATCAAGCTAACATGTTAAGATTATCAAATTCCATCAGTGTTTTAAATCGCTTATATTCAACATTGTAGTAGAAAGCATTAAATGCATCGCACAAGATTTAAATATGTATCCTTATATTTATGTTATTTCAAAACTGAAGCGATGCATATAAATATAGGTAGCCAACACATAAAATTGCATATAAACGACCTTATTGTCTATATTGTACAATGCCAGTAACATAATAATAGGAAACTGCATAACTCATCCCCTGGAATGATTTACGGAGATTTCGGAAGATCTAAGATTTGCGGGAAACTATACCTGACTTATTGCGATCAAAGAAAATGTATTAAGTATTGCTGGAACGCAAATAACCATGGTTTTGCTACCGACATAAACCACGAGTACATAGAAAATTCTACCTTTACATTCGTTACTACGATTGTAATTTTACATTTTGTAGAAGTCCTATTAGTTAAGCTTTTTTTTAAATTATATATAGATAGTTGCTATTATTGTTAAAATATTATAATATAGCTATAATTAACCTTGAGTGTATAATATCTTTTTATATTGTTTAATATATGTATCACTCCGTTTTGGATTTTTGGAGAAAACGTACCCCTAATGCAGCCTCAGTTGCTCAACCTTTCTTTTTTTGACGAGAGTAGAAATATAATTACAAAAATAACTTGACTAATGGTTAGCTAGTCATTATCGGTACTGAAAACCAATATCATGTGAATCGGGAAAGAGATATGATGAACTCAATATATTTGGAATCAAGATCTTTTTTTTTCCTTTGGTCTTTGACTTGAGATACTTATAAAAACTTTAAATAAAAATATGAATAGTTTACTGCAAAAATACCGAATCATATATAACAATATCAATTAATGATTGTATGTGGTCAAAAACACCTTCTAAATATTTATGAGCTTAACACATAAAGTTATCTGTATTGTCATTAAGGTAATAATACCGCTTTCCCTCTTTCCTGCAATTTAATTTCTCTTATCACAAACAGATTAACGGTCATAAAAGCAATTCGGGAGATTGTATAATGTTACATTTTATTTTCCCGAGTGGCGAGTGCTTAAAACGTACCGCGTCAGAATGATATTAAAAATAATTTACCATTATATGAGTAGGTATTTACTGAACATATCTAAATTACCCGAATGAGCTCTACTTCAAACAGACATTAACACGACCAACTAAAAATCTTGTAAATATGAAATCCTTAGTGTGTTTCAACTTTTAACCATTTAACGGCGAGACATTCAAATGTTAGCATAAATATTTCATAATCATATCGGCTACCAATGTTGGTTTTATGGATTGAAAGCATGGACTAGATTTATAGGAGATTTTCTTTAAAAGTATGCATTTGAACGAAACGTGCTTCGATTTTGATTGTTGAAGCTCGTTCTATGAAGAATGTAAGTATTGCATGGTTTGACAGTAGCACAGATCCTAACCACTAGTTTAATGTTGAATATGTTCAAATCATAGATACTTAAATCAAATTAAAAATTATGTATATTGACGTAAAATGACAATACAAGTACGATAGTTAACACAATAATTGATAAAATTTGAACGTGATCTATCTATCTTGTTTAATCAAAAAAATGCTTCCCAAATGTTTAATTAAGTTTAATAATGTAAATTATTTTAATATTTCATAACAAGTAACATGATTGTATTAGTACTCGTATTCAAGGATGTTGTTGTAAGCGGTGTTAATGTGTTGCAATCAGAACTATTTTTACACTTCAATTGCTTTCCTCAAAAGCCATCCCCTTTCTTATCCAGTGACTGGCTTTATGTGACTGCTCGCTTGTCAGACGAGTGGGCGAGTACAATTATTATTACCTATGCACTGGCTAGTGTAACATTCAAGGTTTTCATGCTTCATCCATTACATGCCTCGTTTATATGCATATAAATATATAATACAATTAAAATAACAATCGGTCACCAGGATTGACAATCCTTTTTTCGGAAGAAATATGATTTCGAAATTTGTCGGTATTTTTAAAGCATTAAATATGAACGAATACCAACAGGTATTAAGTTAGCTGTCGATCCTTGGCTTAAAAAGTTTGTAAATTATATTTGTACAAGACTAACACAACACGAAAAATTTATTCCACAATACGTTACGCATTTTAAGCACGTGATCCAAATCATATACAACTAATGAATAAGTACAACGAATCGAGTTTATCAAAGAATGTTAATAAACCCTAAAGATTTGGTTTTCTGATTATTCCGAGAGAGTGAAAATTCTTAACAGATAATGAAATTCATGAACACAGCTTAGAACACAGATATAATATATTTTTTTAAATCGTAAGATTTTGATAAAATCTTGATATTTTGTAGATAAAAACGAATGAAAAATTCATTATATGTCGCAAAATCATTAATTTATGATAGTCGTTTAAAAATCAGATAGAACAATACAAAACTATTATAAATTTTAGCATTAAATATTTTTCATTCCCTACTGCACAAATGAAATTTTATTTGAACATATTCAAGGAACACTTGAACTATTTATTTATCCTTCAGTTCTAAAACTTATTGGTATAAAAAAAACAAAGAATTCACCACGAACTTCTTTTTTCAGAGAGTGTAAGAATTCAGAATGTATGAATATAAGGATATAGTTAAATCGTTCATTTGGAAATAAATAATGTAAGAATTGGAATAATATTATTGCTTCGCCAAAATCTTTTCTTATATTGTTGATTTCATTGGATATCATATTTTTCTGAAGCGAATATGCATGTATGCGAAGATGCAGCTATGTCATACGTGCACATTGCAGAGATATGCACTTAAGCCATGTCCCTCCCTCACTAGTAGTCTAATCAGCTTTCACGCTCTGTTGCCTTCCCACAGCCAACTGCATTTATTAGGTTAGCTCAGTTAGGTTAGGTTGGAGCTGTTAGCTGCATTAGGGTAGTATAAACCTTACAAAGGGGGTTGGACCCTCTTTTCAACGCTTTTCGAAGGCCTCGTCATTTCTGAAGTGACAACATTGAAAAATATGTTGGTACTGAGTCCTGATTAGTGATAGAAGATATACTACCCATATTCAAAAATTCAACTTTTTAGTATATCTATCGTCCTGTTTATGGAAAAAACAATTATCCTATTAAGATATTTATGAAATATCTTTGATAGTAGAACATAATATATCTCAAAAATTTTCATTATTTAAAGCTATTTTTATAGGTGATCTATATCTTCCTTTTATATGCGATTGACACGTCAGTATTTATCATTAATTTACTCCAAAACAAAAAACTTAAATACCATGAAGATAGCAATAATTTCAGTAATTTATTAGGACTGATTTAGTTCATCGCGAGCATTGTCAACTGATGAACGCTTCAGCTTAAATGTGACGGATACCAAAATAAAGCAAAAACTTTCGTTCTAAGGTTTTAGACTCAATTTATTTTTTTAGAAAAAATCAAATGGCCTGTTTTTTCTTTTTATTGACAATAACATGATTAAATGAATTCATGACTAGGTTATGATAATGACAATTGAAATAACTAAGAAAACTCTTCTTGCAAAAAGAAAATAGGTACCGTTAAAAACCTCTGTCGAGTTCCGCTATACGGACCGGGAACCGCCCCTTCCATACTAAGGAACATTAGGGAGCACCATATTGGTCAATGCTCTGTCTATAATGCATCACTTTGTCACCCCTGCTTGCTTTGGCACGCCGTTTAACTACAGCTAGAGGGGTCGTCTTGGCAACTCCTGATTTAAATATGCAAGCACAAAATAAACACATCATTAAAATAAACTACTTATAGCAAAGCATGGGTAGATTTTTCACTGTATTATTTACTTTGACGAATTTATATTTCATTGTTGCTTTTTACTACTGTTACTACAGTGAATCATGTAATATCATGCCGATTGCTGTAGTCAAGAAAGTACTACTCTGTGTTTATGACAGATTGTGAGCTTAAATCCTGAAGATTCCATTGAATATTTTTTTTATTAAAGCTGTGAAAATTGTTGTAATAACGTGATGACAAATAAACATGAGTAGAGTAATGACGGGAATAGAAAATAAACTAAGCCAAAACGATTTTTTTGTTCTGTGTTGTACTGTGCATACTTCGGTGCTAAATTAACAGAATGATAAATATATATTGACCATGTCAAATGTCACTTGTAAGGTGACAACTGCCACTTTTTGATGGAAAGACATTATTTAAATAAATTAAACTCATCAATTCAGAATACATGTTGAAATAGTTAAATGTTATGTGCATTGTTTATTTAAATATTTAATCTATGGCAGAGAGAAAAACTTTGTTCTTTCATTCGTTTTTTATGTCAATTAAGTTCTTGGAAATATTGTGCGAAATCATTCAAGTATTTGATTCGATTCCTTATCTCAGATTGGGTGCTAGAAACACCTTATTCAAATTTCTTTTGTGAAGAAAATTGTATTGAAGCAAACTCGCAAACAGAGCAAACAAACAAAGCGGTTCCGCGAAATTGTTTCTTTTCTCGTCTTCAATTTCGAAGTCGTCAATTGAACAATACCCTCCTTTGCATACTCGGAAAAAGTCACAAAAAGTCACACACAAAAGAAAGGAATACTTTTTATTCGCGGATAAGAAGGTTTAATAGAAGGCGCATAGTCAACTTACTTAGGCTCAGTCCCGAGACGATTCTATCGACGGGAAAACTTTGCTTACGAATAGTGAACTTAGAACATCGTTGTTCATTTTACCACGTAAAGCGTACGTGGGCAAACATCGATATATTATTTCCTGTGTATATCACACACAATAAGTAATTCATTATTATCGCCATTAACGTTGCATATTTGTTTATGTGGAAAAAGGAAACATTTTTTTCCATCGTTGATGCAATACTATGCAAACGTTAACACTTTGAGTTCCATAGGATTAAAGCATACAGTTACTCCATGTAAGTTCTTTTAAGTGTAACTTTGAAGGTGTTAACTGTCACTTCTTGGTGGAAAGTACATGATTTTAAGCAAATACATCACACATTTTTTGTACCATATCCATGTATAATTTTATGTAGTCAGGACTGGCTTAACACATAAAGAGCATTATTTACTGATAATAATGCTCGAGATGAAACGGACCGAAACCGTTCCCGGTCGTCCTACAATTCTATGTGGGAGGAGTTCAAAATAGAGCATATTACTATAGTTCATGATTTTGAATTCATAATACCTAGGTATACTTGTACTTGTATGTAGATATGTCGATTGTAACATATATTTTTTTTTATAAATTCTAGGGTGCTGTTTCAATCAATAGTACAATTATTAAAAAGGGACAACAACACTTTTGATTTGCCCAAGTTTCGCTTGAGTAATAGCAACATACTTTTTTTTTAAAAATATAATAATGGATCTATATCTCCACCAACAACGCCGAGTGTATAAACCAACACACCAGGAAGGTGTGTCAAAATACACTTTCTCGAAATGTTAACGATAAGATCGCCCACGTTGGGCGCCAATGCAATCGACGATTCGATATTCAAATGCAGCCAACTGCCACCACTTTCAGAGTACTCTCCCACCACTCTTCTCTCTCCCCGAAATCATTCCCTTCGCGTCAAGTAAAAGATGGAGCGCGGAAAATAATTGCACAATTTTCCGAAAGCACTTTGGCAATTGCGATTTTTCTTTTCCCGACTGACACGGCTTTCCAAACCATTTGAATGTTTTAAACATTGTTTTATATGACGTATTGTCAGTTGTATAGTTCACATAAATTGATAGATTTGTGGGACCTGGATGTATATAATGATATCCAATGTATTATTAAAGACATATTACGTAACTCTTCTGATTATTGCGAAGTATTCAATAAATTTTACAATTGAGTAACTCGACTGAAGGTCACCACAGGTCACAATGCCGAAATTTTTATTATACCATATTTTGTACTTAGCAAACACAACTGAACATTTTTAAGGTCACTGTCAATACTTGGTAGAAAAGCATTGTAATAAAAAAAAAAAAACATTTTTAGTACTTCAGTTGATAATGCTCGCCATGAGCGAAACCGGTCCTGATTAATTTAATGTGGAAAAAGTACTAAAAATTTATTATTATTTTTATTACAACTGAACATGTTCTACATAGTTCTGACGATGGCGTAAGCCGAAACAGCTATCAACAAATATATACAATAATTTCTGTAGATTTAAAATGCATTATTATTTTCTTTAACGTATTATAGTGTAGTTCTACAAAGTAAATGCCAATTCAATCAACAACTGAACATATGTAACATTTCATTTTATCACTGATAGTTCTTAAGATTTTTTTGTCCTACTTCCACATGTGATATTATTAACATCAGGACCAGTTTCGTTTATCGCAAGGACCAGTAATCGGTCCAGATAATGTTTTATATGGAAGTAGTCCAAAAAAATGTGTATTTTCAAGTATAAAATTTTATTTTCTGTACCAAAGCTAATTCAGTAATCCTAATATTGAGTTTTTGCAATCAGAATTAAGTTGGAAAGTGGTTTTTTTCGCACTCCTTTTTAAGCAAAACTGAACTTATGCGCCCTTTATATGACAATTCTCTTGTTTGGGAAGCGGCGGAATACTAACATTTACATGGAATAGGTAAATTGAATTCACGAGTGATTTCCCTCAGAGGCGGTAGCGGTCCCTCCCACCTCATTCCCTTACTTGCTTGCCGAGCGAACGACTTCTTTTCAACTCCCATACTAGAAAACTTTTTATATGCAAATTCTCAGATCCGTTTTCGTGGATTTTCGAATACCTACTAACACTGCGGCAATTTTCTCTGGGTAAATATTACACTGTAAGTTTTCTCTAAAATATGAACATATTTGATGTCATAAAAGTTTGTTAAGAAAGTTTTAATCATATTATATTAAAATAACGTGAGAAGCCAGTTTTTTCCATGTCGTTTATGATAAGGTATATTGAAAGTCTGGTGACATTAGACAATATTTTTTACAAACACAAATGACCAATTGACCGTTTGAGGATATTTATTTCATATTTAATATTTCACTAGTATATATAAATAATTTCAGATGTAAATCAGTTGGAATTAAGCCCAATATTGCATTAAATAAAGCATTATGATACCAATGTGATATTTTATATTAAATAAAAAGTATATTTATTACACTTAGAACGTGAAGGTAAATAAAGGGATTGGCAATAAGGGTGTTTAGACGATTTTTATCATTGTAATACTCTCTTAACTAGTATCACTGTATCAGTAATTATGGATGAAATGAAAGTTATTTAGAAAGGTTAGAAACTTAAAAAAATATCCTATGTATTATAATTACACAAGTATCTTGTTTATCTTTGCTTAGTTCGATAAAATAGTGTATCTTTTTTCAGTGTTGCTATAAAATATCCAAAATAAAGAAACAAACCAAACTGTCATTTTTTTATATTTCGGAATGAAGACTTTCGGTGAAATATTTTCCCACTTAACATTCATTTTTTTCTTACACTGAAGATAAAGTTTGCCGCGATAAAACCTCTCAAAGCTTTCAAATAAAAACATCTCCCGCAGTAGAAATGTGGCCCTACTGAAAGTGTCGAGTTCGATTCCCGCGACGTCATTTGAATTTAGATTGCATTCGTTTAAGCAGGTATAAACTGTTTAAACGTATGGGAATCAAATAACAAAAAGGCGCCCTCAAAAGCGATATGTTTCACTTTAATAGATGTATAAAATAAAATACATCCGGCAAGAACGTTGTTTCAATTATAAGCTGATCGAACTTAAATAAATCTGCTATGAATTTTCAGCCGCCAATTACACAACCGCGTATGAAAGCGTTGTTTAAAGTTAACATAACATGTATCAATATATAATATCGTGAATTTTCCTAAGGCTGAGTCAAACTTATATGATATATATTTAGGCATTTCTTAATGAGTCATCTATTGATGATTTGGAAAATACGTTTAGTACAGTAACCTAATATTTTTTTGAGACTATTATTTGGACATGTATGTCAGTGATATTTTAATCATCGCTATTCCACCATAAACGATTTAAACATGTAATTGACTTGCTAGTATACACCAGTCTTCTACAAGTTTATTATTGTATCCATACCTTATTTTAAAATGAAGGATGAGTAATTGATTATTAACTCTCCAATACTAATTTCTCTATTAAAAACCTGATACCCTATAAAGTAATGTACAATATTATATATTTTTTTATATATATATAATAGTATGGGCACATTGATGTCATATGATTTTTTCATTTATATAAATACTAAACTACATTATTCATTCATTTACCAATATGAAAAAAAA
The DNA here is from genome assembly GCA_028554975.1 of Himalopsyche kuldschensis. Lineage (NCBI taxonomy): Eukaryota > Metazoa > Arthropoda > Insecta > Trichoptera > Rhyacophilidae > Himalopsyche > Himalopsyche kuldschensis. Next base: position 2,059,914 of record JAHFWI010000058.1, on the reverse strand, counting down.
CAGTAAGCCATTCACTCAAGGTGTTTACTACAAAGGTGTTTAAATAAAATAAATAAATAAATAATACACATTAACTCCATTCAATGGCCACTCCATGGGAGCTTTTTCAAGTGGCAGGCCTTTTGAATCCCAAAAACAAAACAAACACTTGTCATTTCCGGTGCTTTTCTGACGGCGCCACTTTCAACTAACAATTTTGGCGCAGCCTGGCGCTAAAATAGCACCTTGAAGATGTTTTTTTTTCTATATCACTGAATTTTTCGAATGGGGTTCGATATTTCAGAAATACTTAAAGGGCTTAATTTTAAGTGAAATAGTGATGGAGTTTTTTTGCTTTCTCTTGTAATAAATATTGAAGATAGGTAAAAATCATTCTACAAATAATATTCGTTATCACAGATGTCCTTATAATTACTAGAATTATCATATTAAGTTAACTCTAGTAAAGTGGAGAACATATCAACACAAGAATTCTAGACCTTAACTTGAATGTTTATCTATAAATAATTTTGAGTCAAATAGTGACATAGTGAACGCTCCCATGTCAATTAATAAATTCCACCGAAAGATTATAAGTAGAAATTTTTAAGCTTTTTGAACATGTTACAACACTCAACAATAAAAGCAGATTTTTCAGACTTAACTTAAATTAGCAAATTTGTGTACCAAATAATATTATGAATACATTTTTACTTTTTTAAGTTTGTTCCCAATGAAATCCTCACCAGCGTCCCAGGAGCATCCCTCTAGAACAGTGGTTTTCATGTGCGGCTACCAGAGGATTTTGCTGCGGCCACCAACAGCTCGCTAGTTTATATTGATATTTAATAAAAATGTGTTATTATAAGTTAATTTGTCCACAATGACACTAAAATTTAATATTTTGGATGCATTGTATCATGCATCAAGAATTGTCAGTTCGCAAAAACTCAAATACATTCATGTTTAGGTATTTTTGACAAAAAAGCAATTTGGTGCGGCCAACAAATTTTATGTGAGAACCACTGCCCTAGAAGTTGTTTTATATGAACTGGTTGTCATTAGGCATTAACCCACTCTTTTTCCGAGACTGTAAAAGTGTAAGGATAAGGAAAAGAATAGACATGAATGAATGCAAACGAGTAAAAACATTACATGAGTCAATTCCTTTCAACATTAACTTGTTAATCGAAAAAAACTCCATTCGTGACAATGGCAGTGCTGGGCTTCAAACTCGTGGACACAGCAATCGAATAAGACGCATGCCCAACAGCGTTGTTCACTCGGCTAAATGTTTTCACCGGCATTTATCTGTTTCTTTTTTTTTATCAAAAAGTCGGCCGTAGGAGAAAAATAATAAGTTATAAATAAAGATTCCTTTTTTTTTCAACAAATTAAGAGAACGGTGGCGCTTTATATTGATTTCCGTTCAGAGGTGATAAGAAGAATAAAAAAAATGAACACAATTTAAGTTTTTAAGTAACCTTTAATCTGTTGACGCGTTTTAAACACTTGGTTAGTTTACACGTCACGAAACATCACTCACTTAAAAACAGGGGCGTCCCGTAAAATTTAAAAAAATATTTTTTGATATTTTATACCTCAAATTTATTATGATAAAATTAATAATATTTAACCTAAATATTGGATATTGTCAGATGATATTGATGATGAGCAGCAGAATGATACTACGACTGACCACGCTACTTATGCACTCGAAAGAGTGACGCTGTGAGAATGTTCTGGATGACACTTACAAAAAAAAGATTGCCAGAGTTAGAATTTTTTAAATCCCTAATTTGATATAGACTGAACGCTTGGGCTCAGTACGGTAGGTGGATTCTTATGTCAGAGGGAAGAAAATTTATTTTCTATTCACGGCTGCCGCACACTCAAGTAAACTGTTAAATAAGTCAGAGTGTACATGCATGAATCTTAAAAGTAATTATTTTGGTGGGCTCAAAACAATGCATTAATTCAGAGAGAGTTGAATCAAACCTTATTTTGGCTATAAGATTTAAAAAAATCTAATATCACTTCAATTTTTATATGAAATATTAGAAATTTTGAGTTGTTATTATTTTACAATTAATTAAATCATAATATCAGCAAAGAACTTACATTAAAAGCTTTTTTTTAAATAAAAAATCTTTTTTCTCCGCCTCTGGTCGGTAGTGCATACTTATCGAATCGGAAGTCTATATTTTTTATCGCCCTCTGTTGTCGTAATAGCCACTCAAAAAGAAACTTTTTTTCTTTCCTAAACACCGAATCAACTTACTTCCATAAAAAATGAATTGACGAAAGATGAACACTGACGCGTATTCATCGCTAAAAAATATATATTTATGTTTGGTATGAGTGTTTTACGAGGGTACAAATTGTAAAGTAAAATCTGACAATTTTAGTCTCAATTTGTGATTTTTATATTAGCTTGTCTTAATAAAAATAATAACACATTTTTAATAATTATTACACATAAAATTTATTGGATCAGGACCGATTTCGCTACTGGCGATTATATCCACTGATGCTCAATGCTCACGATGAGCGAAACCGGTCCTGATCCAATAAATTAAATGTGGCATGAGTAATAAACATGTTTCATTATTTTTATAGGTTGTTTTAATTATGACAACTTCATAGCAGTGACAAAAAATCATAAGAAAAATTTATATACCGTATTTTCAAAGCATAAAATTTATTAAAACACTATATATCTTAGATAATTGAAGAATAAACGCAGTGTGTTTAAAAAAATATATGTATGTACATATATCATATTTCCATTCGATGAAGATGAATGTGAAATTACAAAATGTGTTTCGTATAGTTGCACTACAAAATTAACATTGCGATATGAAGTATGAAAGTGTGCTCTTAAAGAGGCGATACATTAAAAACGGTGTACATTTTACACAATATGTGGAATTAACAACGTTATATTAAAGAATTAAGGCTTTACAATACAAATGAAATGTGTTAAAAATATAAAAATATATATTTTTTTTAAATATTGAGCACTCACCTCTTGTAGATCTTTGATTATCTACTTAAGGGCGGCATTAGTGACCCTCTTTTTTGTAATTCGACTCGCTATTTAACGATTGTTGATACACCCCGTAAACCTTTTAATAATATTATATTATTATCTACACAGCAAACAGTAAACCAATATTTTTTAATATGGTTAATTCTACGCAGTTGAGTCTACGATCTTTTTTTAAATAAGGGTGGAGATTTTATTTACATCTTATCCTACCGTCTTATACGTATATAGTATTTAAAATATTCCTCATTGATGGTATGTATAAATCAACGAGATTAAACATTTAACGTAGTTTTCAGTGCATCAATATTTTATTATTTCTTAGTATAATTATATTCAAAAGTTGTACCCCATGTATTGATAATTGATGCTGATGTACTTATATTTATTTTGCGTAGCAAAATATAAATGCAAAAAGCCACTTTCAAGCATGAATGATATGAAGATTATATATATTGAGAAGCTCAGTGACCATTGGTGGCAAAAATTGAACTTAATATGATATGAAATGAGAGGAAACTTTAAGATTTTTTTAATGAATGCTGATGGTTAATTGAACAAAAGGTTTATGACGTTTGGCAAGACTAATCATAATGATTCTCTTTTCTCAGTGAAAATATTTAACAGTTGAAGTTTTTTCAGCAATATATGTATGTTATACTATCAAAAATAAAAGCATTCCATTTATATATTTTTTAAGCGCCTCTTCCATTAATTCGGCGTTGATTTACGTGACGTTAAAATTGTTTTTGTATCCAAATAAAGCTTTGAGCTCCCCTCCCCTCCAGACGATGAATATAAACAAATAATCGGTCGTCAAATTTCCACTGATTGCAATAATAGCTTAATCGTTGAGAAAATATTTACTTTCAAATTTGAAGGGGCAATCTGAAACTAAAACAAACTATAATTTTTTGATGGAGTCAATACAAAACTATTCAAAATGTACACTGTATCAAATTACGTGCTATATTTGCACTTCACTATGCAACGGCGACTTCGTCTGTTGTGTTGACAATCGAAGAGAGAAAACAGTTTTTAGCACGTAGAGTCTATTGGCTATTCGACAAGTTATAGTTGCTCTACTGTAGGATATGTTTATTATTATGACTATTTGCAATGGAATTAAGGTCCACATTGTTTATTCTGAACGCGTAAAAGAAACAGCTGCTATAAATAAATGCAATGGCGTTGTTGAAATAGCATAAACGTCAAATTTATGAAAGACAAACTTACTCATTACTTAACTTGAAGTGAGATTACAGCACTGAAAAAGTTTTCGAAGAGAATAGGGCTTCAGAAATTTGGACAATTCGACATATTGCAACAAGGGACTAAGTTTCTATCTATCATAATATAATTAATGATTTTTATATCGTGTCGATTTTAAAATACGTGCGAAATGAAACTCATGTGTACTCATTTGGTCACACTGAAAACAAACCGATTAGTTCATTTTTATATTAAAGAACAACATACTTTTTCCGAAAACGCATCGTGAGATATTTAATTAATACAAAGCAGTCATTTTCGTAACATGACACATAGGAACGTAGTTTGAAAATAGTTTTGAAAAAAAGTGAACAATTAAACAACAGAAGAGTTTATTTAAAAGTATTCTAATACTTTTGTGAAGTTAAATAAAAAGCTTTAAAAGTTAGTACTTTTAAAAAGCTTTATTACTAAATAAAATATATTTTTCGTTAAGTAGAAAATCTCTCTTTATAAATTGCCGCCAAAAAAATTGTCTGTACATCTGTTTAAACACCAAATAAATGTATGTTGTTAGATCTACACGCAGGTGGGTTAAATCTAGGGCTTTTGAATAGATTTAATATTTCATCACCGATACAAATATTATAATGTCACATATGGGTTATTGATTAAAAAGTAAAATATTAATTTGTTAAATTTTACATTGAAATTGAGGGTTCACTATAAATTAAAAAAAAGTTATCATTAAAAGAAAAAATAAATTTTACGTATTCAAGTGTAATTAAAATCAATTTTAGAAGCATTTTTTCGAAAAAAAAACGAATATGATATTCATGAATGATAATAGTATGCCAATATTTCCAATAAAGACTAGCACATATTTGAACATTCATTGCCAGAGCAAGACCGAAGTTACTTAACGCAAATTATTGCTTTTAACTATGACTTGTTTTTAAAAGACTGGATGTGTTGTCAGTAATTTGAGGAAAAAAGAACCATGCGTTTGAACATAAATCCACCATTCGATTGAAAAATTATTCAAACAGGGCTCGCACTGGGATGGGATGTACACCCGTGGACACAATACTGAAGATAATGATTCTGACCACTAGGCCACAGCCCCAGCAGATAATCAAGATAAAACAGTCATTTATATTGAGAATTAAACTTTATCTTAATTTTTTACAAAAATGGGTTTTTATAGAAGATTTTATTATTTAAAACCTCTGAATGAATGATCAAATAACATGAATGACAGTTTAATGCCTAGGTTATGTTTGCGGTAAATGTTCGACACATTTTTTTTAAGTTAAGCGCCATCCACTTAAAATGCTATCCGCTTTACTGAAGTGTTTATCTTTTGTCACCTCAAAGCATTCTACGTTTTGAAATTATATAGAATAGTTTAGTAATATTCCCATCTTGGAAAATGACATAGATTCACACTAGTATTTCTTGTTTAAAGATAAGAGGATGTATTTTCGATGGTTTCGGCGGTAACTTTGTGGAAGTTCATTTTAATATAAAATTTTAATAACTTTGATTATTCCACGTATTGTGTAACTAATTGTGACACGTGTTTCGCCTCTTTCAGAGGCATCTTCAGACTTACTATCGCAAAGTTTGCTTAAGTAATGAAGCAAGATAAATTCTAACATTTTAACATTTTAAATTATGAAATTACAAAATGGATTACGGGTTTTTTTCCTTCTAAAGGAAACAAGGAAGGGGGTGATAGAATCAAAAAATGCATTAACATAATGATACTAATAAGGTGCAATCACTCAATCAATTAGATTGGGATTTTTCCTTTTTAAGGGACGCAAGAGAGGGTTATAGAATCGAAACAAAGCAAACAAATATATTTCTAATGACGTTAAACATTACAAACTAATAAACTATAAACTAATGAGCTGCAATCAATCAGTTAGGTTGGGTGATCACTCTTTTGAATTGGGAATAATGTCAGCAGAGGTGAGCAACCTGTCCTGTTAAGAATATTATTTAATAATATATCTTTTTTATTTATTATTTTTTTATTATTATTAAGTCTGAAGATGCCTCTGAAAGAGGCGAAACACGTGTCACAATTAGTTACACAATACGTGGAATAATCAAAGTTATTTAAAATTTTATATAAGAGGATGTAGTTTAAAAATTAATAGTATATTGCCATTTGCCAAATTGAGATATTTTAAATGAAGTCACCACGAAAATATGTGATTGCACACTAAAACCAGCCAGTGGGGATGCCGCTGGGAAGAGCTTTAGCAATTTTAAGCGGTTTTGTTTCACATGTCGACATATTTCACATGGATGTGAATGAGTTCAGACGAGATCTATTTTTTTGTCGGATTATGTCGGAACTTCCTCGGTTGACTTCTTTTCCAATGTTTCAATCTTTTTTCACATTGAAAAATAAATAAACATATAATTTGTGATTTTTGTAATGTATTTATAAAGTATAATATGTATTTATAAAGTATTTACTTACATAAATAAATTATATTTCGCTGAAATGATAATGAATCATAGTGTGTTTATTGAATGATTTAAACTATAGATTAAACCTAACCTTTTCGGATGGCGACCTCTTTTTATGAATGCCATTTGACCCGCGATCCTCAAGGCCAAATTGAAAAAGCACTTTTCATATATGTAGTTAAAAAAATCAACGAAAATGCATTAAATTGGATATTTTTTTAATTGACTGTATAAGTTGGTGACCCATCAGAAAACCCGTCGCGACCCTTGGAGGTCGAGACCCATGGGTTGGGAACCTGTGATTTAAAGACTTCACTGTGCAATAGAATGAAGTATCAGGACCGAAAAATGTCTTTTAATTTAGCCAAATTTTATTTTATAATTGTCAAATTTTATTCTACAATGTCAGTTTGATGTCAAGCCATTCGTAAATTAGAGTGGGAGGGGCAGTATAAAAAATATTCACTTTTGCGAACGATTCGTTGGTAAAGCAACCGCCATTGCTAGTTGTGCAGATAAAAGAGCAAAACTGAAATAAAACTTAAAACAATGCCATGTCGTTTGCACGGTCGGTGTGTTTTGTAATTTCCATTTTTCCCGCGCAAGGAAGCCATTTTGAATATTTTTGGCGGAGATCTGCGCGGAGGGTCCATATTTTTGGAATTCGGGGAGTATTATTTCATCAGCAGTTTTCGCAAGAACTGTGTTTCATTTATTTCTTATTCATTAAAGGTGTTCAATGTATCTTAGCCAATATAGTGTAAATGGTTTTCAACATTTTTACCCTGGATCTTTCTATCTATCAAATAAATAAGCGAGAGAGGGAAAACATCATCAACAATTTCCAATAATTGTAATAAATGTGTGAGGTTTAAGGATTCATTAATTTATGAATATTTTCTAGGGACGTCAATAAAGCTTACTAATTTTCAAATGTTGGTAAATATAATCGATTAGTATTTCGGCATCACAAAATCACCAGGAATACGCTTTTACATTATCAAGAGTCGAAAACAAGAAAGATGAAGTAAGAAATGGGTATTCCTTTCATCTACTACCCTTGTTTTTCGAACCAAACCTAAGGTGGGTTGTTTATTAGGTCGTTTGTTGAGTTATACCCGGGAATTTATTATATTTAATCTTATTACTTGAATGCATTATATCGGATAAAGTTGTCACAAAAATTATGACTTTCAAGAAATACGTACGCGTTTTATTTATTATTTTGTTTACTTATTATATTTAATACATACAAATGTTTTATTTTATCTAATTTTTTGAAACCCTTCCGATATATAAAATGATAAATTCTCAATTTGCTCTTGTAAAATCGATCATTTCTAAAAAACCCGCATTTCTTTAGCAAACTAAATTAATTCTCTCGGATGATGAATGGTAACATTCAATATAAATGCACCATTAGTGATGGCCATGTCGTAAATAATATTCCCAATAGTCGGCGTGCAAAAAACTCATTTCTGATACGCGGTCACATTCCAATTGCAATGACAGCCCCTTGGTGCAATGCGACTGCACTTTCCCCCACCACTTTCGTACTTCAACGTCATAATATGAATTATAAAACTGCATACAAAGATACATAACACTGCAATGGTGCCTTCCTTGACGCATATTACACTAGCTGGTGCATCGATGCACTTTTTTGAGATAGGGTGAACCAACACGATTGTACCTGCAAGTAAAACATTTATTTGATTTAGATTTTTTTATTATTTTCGCTGAACTGTTTAGTGACAAACAGCCGTCGTATAATATGGTATAATTATCATCATCATGACCGCCATGCCCGCTCTCAAAATTGGATCGGACTGAAAAACACGCAGAAATTCACAACCAAGACATGGTTGTTCAACATCTCTTCTCTGAAGGGGAATTTATAATGTAGCTGAGCTATGATGAGCTGGAAATTGTATCTCTCTCCACTGACACTTAAGAATCGGACTGGTAAATCCATATCTATGTGCTTGGACGCGTAATATGTCTTTTATAAGACAGAACGCATTCACATTCAACCACTTCAAATATTTGTTTTCCATGTCCGCTTACAATTTGGAGCATATCGACTCATTACGGAGTTAATCTCAACATGCTATTTTCTAAAGAACTGCTTGTTACTCAGTTTCTCAACGACTATTTTTTAGGAGAGTAGGGATTGAAAGGAAAGAGGACTAGGACAGGGCTAGTAGTTAGCTAATCGCTCTCTCTACTCGCTTCGACCAGAAATTAAATATAAGATGTTTGTTGAAAGGAACAAAAAGCATGTGCAAAAATATAGTGCAGTAAATACGAAGTTTTTCTGGTGCTTTCGATAAGTTGCGCGTGAACTAAATGTATTTTTTTTTCACTAGACGTAAAATTGCAAGTTATTTATAGTATGTTAAAATGTTATGTTATTCGGCTTTATTAATAAATCGAATGCTGGAAGGCAATATAGCTTTGAGTCTAAAATTTCCTCCCATCTTTCCTATCATAAGAGCAGCACATAGAAAGAGCAATTAGTTAAGCTATAGTCCTATCCTAGCCATTTTCTTTTATCTCTTATCTCCCCGTTAACTAAAGTTCGGGCAACTGAGGAACAAGCAGTTTTAATAGAAAGACTTGAGATACTTGAGACTTGCTACACATTGAGAGTGGATATTATAAAGCCATTTCTTCAAAAGATAGTGACCATCCTGTAAAAATCATACATTTCATAATACACATCGAAATGGATGTAAGTATAGTCCGATCGGCACGTTCGTTTTTGCATGTATGGTCCGTTCGCGGAGAGAGCGAGAGGGCACGAGGTAGGTATGTTTGGAATAATAGAGAGACGTACAAATGATATATCGTGCGGCCAACTTCATTGTTATGTGGATCCTTTGTTTGGGTTTATATATTGCCTACATTGATATTGAATATTTCATACAAAGCAAAGATGCTTAAGTGACATATTAATATATTATGACCACCAAATGAAAATTATAACATACTAAATGTGCTGGCATCAAAAGAATCATAAGCTTTTCATATTCGATAGCACTTTATGCAATGTCTCAATACATCGAATTAACTGCTTGATGTAGCTCATAACTGGTTCTTAAAATGAAATTAATTTCAATCTGAATTTTCTTTAATTAAATCGCCATGGCAACATTCTTTTTTTACCCAAAGTTGTTACAAGGCTGTGTTCTTATATAATTATAGCTATCACCTCATTACTACAAAAATATTTTGAGTGCTCAAACCAGTAACAAGAAAAAAATACACTATTGTTACTACGTACATATTTTAAACAATATATGTTATAATAATAACGTGATTTTAATGCAGAAGAATTAGCACTTAAATATAATTAAAATATTGCCCAAACCCAACGCTTAATCCTCCCTTAATGACGTTAAACGATTAGGGCAGCACCAGTTACTAATTATATGCCTTTCCACCAGAAATTTGCAGTCAACACTTAAGAAGTTATATATATATTATATATGTATCAACACAAAAAGTTTGTCGAAAAAAAAATCTTGGCAGAATTAGAGATGTTTCTTATGTTTGATCAAATAATTATAAGTCAGCAAATCAAATATGATTCGAAATGATTTAAGCCTCGTTGCATTGTCAGCAGTGATATAATGGTTTGTTTTTTGCGGGCCTTTTACCACTTGCTCTGCTATGTTATGTGTTTTGTTTTATGGCTACCAAGTGTATGATGCATTGCCCATTTTCCAAAATATACCTGTTAGTCATGGAAATGTATTTATTTAAATAAAGACACGGGGAGAGGTGGTGTGTTGGACAAGAATAGGCGTAGTATTCAACATACCTTAACACCAATACCACCTCTCCAGAACCGTGTAGATTATATTTTATTGTTGGATATGCTTGCAATTTTTCAGTATCAGAATGCTTAGAATTAAATATCATTTATAAAATATTTAATCCTGGATGGCTGAGGTCTTAAAGAAGCACCTCTTTTTTCCCCATCGTCTTTTTATTCATGCTTGGGAAATTTCTCATTGAAATTAGAGCACAGAGAATTGATGACGATGACGATTACCCAGGAGAACAATTTATTGCGCGAGTAATTCGATAAGTAGAAAATTTATAGCAAGATTATAATGTGTGTAGATTATTTATGTTTAGCATTTCAATTTAATAAAATAGTTTTCATGAACCCAGGTCGCATAAATTTTACAGAGCCATCATAGGGTTATTAATACCATTAATTTATAGCCGCAGCGAATTTAAAATCGTAATTCATCACATTCTAGTTAAGTGTTTTGATATCGTATAGATTTTTTGAATGATGAGTTTATACTATATGTACCTTACCAAATCGCTTTTATGTCATTTTAAACTGATGATAGTGAGATGAGTAATTATTTTTCATGTTTCAAATGAACATTGATATGAGTGTGCGGTATTATTTGCATACTCTGTGTGACATCTATTTCACCGGTTGTTAAATTAAATGTTAAAATGTCAAAGTTAAAGCCTTTTCAAAACGAGTGTATATAAAAATAATTGGACGGAATATTTTAATTTCCTGTGACATTTGAAAGCTTTTCTACATACAAAAAGCGCCGCTCGTAGTCTGCTGAAAGCTCTACCGACAAACAATGATAACTGGGGTCGGACTGGCCCTATTTTTTCAGGGTTGATATAAAATATAATATATTTTAATGGTACTAATTACAAACCTAATCGATGATTGCTGAAATAATATTTGAAATATTTTTAGAGAAAAAAATAGTTTTTCAATTATGTGCGAACGGTCAAATTACGTCAAACTATTTCAGAAGTTCGATAATGGTTGATATAACTTATATACCCGAAAAGGATTTGAATTGTGTTTTATTTTACAAAACATTTGCAACAGTCAAAATATTATAAATTATTTGGCATTGGTTGTATAGACACAAACAGAAATAAGACGTAAACACATTTTTACAATTTATTTATATACTAGAAATGGTTTTGCATATTTCGTAAGAATTTTCAACTCGTGCATAAGAAATCTAAATGAAGGTTTTTTTTTATTGGTTATACCCAATTGACAAGATTGGTATATAAGATACATCATCGCTCACTAGAAAAAGAATGAGATGATTATAGAAAAACTATTTTTTTGCATTTATTTACTACAAATAAACTCACATTAGTTTTTCTCTATACTATTTACATACTATTCATTACAGTAAAAGAATATTTTTTTAAAAATTGTTTCTATTGCATCTCTAGATGAAACATGTGTGGCATTACAGCTTATGCCAATGTGCCAGACATTTAATAAATATAATGAAGACAGTTGGTAAATTAAAAAATATACAGTTAAGAATCATTGTTTTACATTTTGGAAAGAGAACAGAAAAATACATTATTGAAATATGTCGTATCTATTATACATTTATATACCCTACTGCCGTTTTGTTGATATTTGGTTATCTTGTTTTAATAATTTTTTAAATCAGTTTGAACAATTTTGGCACTGTCAACTGAAAATTATTCAACTATAATTATTTGAGCTCAAAAAAACTTATTAAACAACATGGAAAAAAATACATAAGTAAACTTATGATCATGTAAACAAAAAATGTATACAGCGTTTTTTCTACAACCCTAAAGGAAATACCGCTTTATGGAATTTTTTGATTCAAATCCGAATATAACGAGATTACTCGTCATTACTCGCTATCAAAAGTTACGTACTTATACGCTGTAGATCTGAAATGACAAGATGAGCGATGTCTTTTATCTTCCATTATTCTGATGTGGTAAATACATAGGGTAAATGACAGACTTATAATGATGCAGCTTTATTATATCCAATGATAAACGGCGATTATTCAGTCAGCAATAAAAGATTACGATTAAAGCGTTTAATTGTTGAGGAGCTATATTTGTAAGAAAATATTTAGTCTAGCAGTATTATACTGAGTTTGCACACATGCTACCATGACAGGCAAATAAATTTTCTTTGAATTGAAAACCAAATGAAAAAATAGGTTTATTATGAGTTTTATATTTGCTTTTCAAATCTTTTCAAAATACATCATCCTGAAAACTGAATTCCAGAAATTTTACCCTTTTTGTGAAGACTATATATTCTGAAAACGTATTTGTACTAAGATATTTTTTAGAATTGTTTTCCACTTAATATAACCTTATTACCATGATATTATTTTAAACTATTTCATCTCACCGAGTACGTCATATTGTATTCTGTAAACAACGACGTTAATCTTGAAAAGCTTTTAGTAGATACTTTAAGCTTCTTAATCGTTAAATGTATTGAATGAAAGATGGTGAGAGGGCCTCGACTCATAAAAATCATATCGCATTACAATAATATCATATACATATTTAAATTACCATGTCGTAATAATAATTATCGTCCTCAAATAAAATGTTCATTTGATTCAGAATTTAAAAATTTCATACTTCATCCCAGCTAAATTTTTCCTGCTATTTGTAAGTACCTGTTCCCGTTATTGCCGTCATATCTTTTATCTGCTTAGAATAACTGGCTAACGGGAGCTTTCAAAGGAAAATATCGCGGTTTTTCATTGTTTTTCGAAGCTAACGATCCAGTATTTATTTTATACAAAAAGCTTTTTGATGATACCTGCATTTGGATTTATTTGTCCAGTAGATGCTTAATGACATTGACTGAAAGCCCTTAATGGTATATCATTATCGCTAAGCTTTCCATGATTAGGGATTTAGACTTTATATAAAAGCTTTAGGTTTATGTTAATGTCTAATAAAAAAGGATATTTGTACACAATAATATTCAATAATTATACAACTAGAAAGATAAAAGCAGATTTATATTTTTGTAGCTCTTTGAATAATTTTTTACGTTTTTTTTTACTATCTTATTTATGAAAGTAGTTCATAAGTAAAAAGGAGTCTTCAGAAAGTCCTGTATCCTCTGTTATAATGTGGTTTGTTATATCGTGTGCTGCAGTCTTCAGGCGAATTTTGTGTTTCGTAAATATGTGATATTATTCATAAATATGTGCATTTGAAGAATTATTCAACAATAAAAAATACAAATCATGGCATTACAGCTGACGCCAATGCGTCATGAATTTGAAAAATTTTAATAAATTTATTATTATTATTTTATACATATGTGAAAAATAAAAATCACAAATTGTAGTGTCGTAAGTGTCATTTTTACTCACTATCAAAATATTCACGACTGAAAACACTGCTATTTAGCCATGTCTCCGATAACGCTATGATATCATAGCCGAATATTTAAATAAGAATATTTATCAGTAGCTGTTCGTTCCTTTACTTTTCATCGTTCTGTAATGTAGGAGGGATGATTGTATATATTTATTTTTTTACTAAAAAATCTCAATTGTTCCCTTACGAAAAAATAAAAAAATGTTTGAGATGTGCTTTTTAAATCCATAGTTGTACAGAAAATAATTATAGAATTGTTCAAATGCCATTTTTGAACAAGATTGAATGATTAATGTGTATGTGTCTTTATTATTGAGTTAATAGCAATTACTCAAAGAAAAATGATAATAAAAAATATATTGTGCACAGTCAAAGGAAAACTTTTAATTTTGAAATATTGCTCTGCAGAGATAGATATCCTTTTAAATTGCAGTAGTTGTATATAAAGGCAGTGTGCGCTGCAACTTTGGATGCCTCGTTAGCATTCTCAGCCCTTATAAGTGTTCACATTGTATTGCACATGATAGGTATCAAGCCTGTGTCAAGTTGGTAACGTGGCTTAGTGGATACTGTGCTTGGTAATCCAATTTAAAAAAAGAGTCAAGTTGTTTTATTTTGACAAAAAAAAATAAATATACCTAGTACTTTATTAGATGTTGAATAGCATACAATAGATACTTCGCGAAAGAAAAAATCGCAAAATACGTCCTGTTTTATGATCTAGGATTATATTGAGAAACTTAGCAGTACATATATTTACTGCAATTGGTAATTTGGTTATGCGTTTATAATAACATGTATTGGGAGCTTCAAAATAAAATTTTCATAATACTTTAGATACTTTTTAATATAAAATTTAACATTGCTTATTTCACTTGTTTTGAAATCTGAAGATCCTCATTACATACACGAAACAGGTGCCGCAATGTGTTACACAATACGTGCAATAAAAAAAAAATATTTTTAATTTCATAGATTGCGCATTACGATTTTAAAATTTACAGGAATTCGAATATTATAAATAGACAACTTTTTCATCACAACCAAAACGTTTGTTTATATGCAAGTCAACGAAAAAAGGTAATCTGACTTTTTATGAAAGCTCTTGTGTTATTATTTTTCAGTTATTTAAAAAAATAGTGGCGTATTAATTCACAGTAAAGTATTAAGCAGCTGATCTCAAATTAATTGAGCTTCCTTTCTAAAAAGAAGTACTATTTATACAGTTTTGTCAAATTATCAGGACTGGCTTCGCTCATCGCGACTATTTTTATGTATGCATTTGTTGATAATATGTTAGTTAGTTAACCTTGGTTAACTTAAGTTTAGTAGTTAACCTTGGTTAACTTGGTTAACTTAAGTTAAGTTAGTTAACCTAGGTATTATTAGTTAGTAAACCTTAATTTTGGTTACATTTTTTAATAGATATTTTACAAAACATTTAAAAATCCGCATGGTGATATCAGTCGCAAACGCAGAGAAACGGTTAGATATCTACAGTAGTGGCATCTCAAAGGTTATCCTCGGACGTCGCGTATTCTAATAGGGCCATTAACATATAATGGCCGCTGATTGGGAGGAATACCAGGCGGAGGCTGCTGTTTCACCACCACGGCCACCGATGCCGTCCCGTCGCTCTCCTTCGTACTCTCGCTTAACGCGTTAGCGCTAAACACGGGCTCGGCAACCATCGACACGGGAATCATTATCGCAGCATATTTTATTCGACAAATGAAAAAATTGAATTTCGTTGATTTAAATGGTTCTAAGTACCAAAAAATAATATTTTATGTGGAATGGGTCCCAAGTGATATATATGGCTTCAGAAGTAGATAAAACTTTTTACGTTCGATCAGCAGACAGCAGTACCTCTAATGGAACGGCTATTATTAACATTATTATCGTATTGCTGTTTTCAAATATTGCAACTTTTGAGACGTAATATGGGAGCTGCTTAATTTTACTGACATAACTGAATATATGTATTTAGTAAATAAAATGTTTTTCTTAATTTCCCACACTTTTTATTTATGGCACATAGCACTTTTCTACTCAATGGTATTCAATTGCATTCTATTCATCTGGTAATCGTCTCCTTTAGTGTACGTATATACTCATTCCTTCCAAGATAAAAATCATTTAGTTATACACACAAGTTTTTCCTTATATTAAGAGTCTTATTTCAAAGCTTTCAACCCAAATCTGGATTCATATTAACAATATAAAAGATGTTTCTCTTTTTAATAATATAACGTGCATCAACTTGGAGATTGATTATCAATTACAAAATTTATTTGTATAGATTAGAAGTTTAATAAAAAAATCTTTTGCAGACCAGTAGTGCCAACATTTAATGAGCATTTATTTTAGGACAGTTATTGTGTTTTGATTTTTTTAAAGATACGTATAAGTTGCACGAATCGTGCCTTTAATCAAGCTAAAATACTAAATACTCGTAAACTTAAAAAAAGGCAAATTAATGTTTTAATGATTAACACGCGGATAAGTTAGCAGTGGATCAAACGATCCAAAAAAGTATCGTATATTTTAAACAATACTTGCTGTCAGTGACGGCTGGTGACGGGGTGATGGGGGGTGCAACAGAAGATTCAACCATTTTTGCAAGAGTTCTTTCCTATTCATTGCATTTTAAAACACTTCTATAGCATGGACTTTCAATTCAGATGTTCGCAATAACAACTGTTTCTCTTCCGTAGTACGGAAAAATAGTTGAATCTTCCTTTTGCACCCCCCAGCACCCCGTCACCAGCCGTCACTGCTTGCTGTGTCTTATATAAATGAATGCTGGAAAGATATGCACACAGTATATTTTTCGTACCATTATATTTACATATGTTATTTGCTTTGGGTTGGCATTAAGTTAAAAAAATTCAAGCCTCTTTAATACAAATACACATCGTAAATAATTGAATAATTAGTCATCTTATATTAATATGTATTTGAGGTTAAGCTTTATAATAATTTAAAGTTTAAATTAACTTTTTATTTTACGATTTTACATTATTTACAAATTCCGGTTAAATATACAAAATGACATTCTTCTATCTATTTAACACTTGACAACTGATCTACCTGTTTTTATCCAGAAGTGGTTATTAAGTTATTGCACATACTTTATTAAAATCGATGCTAGTTTTAGTATTGTTCAAAATGGTTGACCGTTTCACATTTTTCCCCAGTACAGGGCAGGAGTGGGCACAACCGAGCAGACCAAAGAGCACAGTCCCACGTAATGACTTCTCTCGTTGGGAGGTATTGAGACATCAGAATTAAATTAAGCGAGTGCGGCTGAGCAGGGAAAAGGACTATTTTCAATTGAACGGGTGCGCGAGATACACGGGACCAAGAAAATCGGAAAAGTCAATATTATAAAAATATATCATACGAATATCAAAAGGCTTAATGTTAAATGAAAATTTAACTTAAAATTTAATTTAACTTGAAAAGAAAGAGAGATGGAATTTACTGATGGAAAATATATTAGTGAATAATAAACGACGAAGAAAACGAGTCTGGAGATGTTCTATGTCTATATGAAAAGGGCTGTGAAATGTCAATGCCAGTCTGAAATGTTCATTTAATTACATTTTAATTGACCTAGACTTTTGAATTTTGAAAAAAGTTGTTTCAACTTGGCCCGTCTGAATTTACCGAGGTGAACATAACCCCAAACTGGTCCGAGCGAAGCCGGGTAGCAATACTAGTATTATATGAGACTCAACCTAAAGATTATAAACATTTTCGAATTTGAGGAATGGTGGTGCCCTTGTAAGTTATCGATTGAAAACAATGTATAATAATGTATATAATATACTAATCGATGATATTATTTAAATTCAGTAATATTATTCAATATTAAAATAATATTAAAGAATTTTATATGATCCTGTGTGTTATTAAGGATTTAAATTTTTTTAAGATATTCAAAAAATTATAAAATATTTTCACTAGTAATACGAAATTATATAAAAAAAATAAAAGCCATTTTTTGCCTATATGCATGAAGAACTAAGGCTCATAAAGATTTCATGATATTTTCTTGTTATTAGAATCATCCGACATGGGAATGCTGTAATGTGTTATTCAACTGCATATTAATTTGTATGCAGTGTTTAATTATTTTTTTTTGGGTTAGATTAATCTAAAGTTTTATGAAAATTCCTAAAACAGCTGTTATTTTTCAGTTAGGTATTGTGATCTATTAGATTCAGCTTAGAACCAGTTTCATATAAATGTAATATATTTATATGTGACAAGACATTTTTGCAAATATTTATTTAACCATCTTTCCCCGTCGTCATCAATCGATTCATGATCTCAGTATCCACGCAGGGACCCCATTAAAACGACGTGCCTGTTTGAAATTTTAAATTGTAAAATTGTAAGGTCGCTCCAGCAGCCGCCGCGTATAAACCTGTCACTTGGAGCGTTATTACTTATTACTGAGCCGCTATTCAAAAATCAACATTTAATTTGTAAACTCGCTCAAGAAAAGTACATATTAAAAACCCAAGGAGACTTCAACTCGGTAGTCGATTGGGAAAAACTACTTTGTCAGATAAAAATTAGCCTCCATGTCACCAAGCACAATAAGAAAATTATTTTTAATTCATGTTACAAGATTCTAGCATTGTAATAGTACTACTTACACAAATTGAATGGAATGGATTTACGTGAAATATAAAAATGCTGGAGTGACCTCGCATGGTGTTACGAAAAATGAAGTAGTAAAGGTCCGAGGCGTCCACAATGGTAAAGAATATAGCTGTCAAAGATTTTCTACCTTTCAATTTATTATGAACATAAAATATTGATACTTTCATCTGTAAGAGAATAGGGCTGGCCAATAGGTAAAAAATAACGTTGTGTTTTTGCAGATGATCAGGAGAACTAAATAATCCCCATCATTAAAAATCCCAATATTAAAGTTATTGAAAATAAGATTTATTTCATAAATTGATTCTCTTATATATCTGATTTAGTATGTCATTCAGAAAATCAAGGATTGAAAAGTATAGAAACTATTATTCACTATGACTTTGGCGAACAACGTTCTATAAAAAGGGTCCAACTGTTTACTTCACGTATATATACACGGATCTGAGTTGGAAACTTCATTAAATGACAGTATGTGTCCCTAGCTTTTATGAAAAAGTACTGGTAAATTTTAGCTCTCGTTAAGTATTTTCGGAATAAATACTCTATCAGGAGTTATACCAAATAATTTTACGTGGAAATTGTTTATAGGGTTGCACAAAGTATTCCACAACGAAGCACACCAATTTTACAAACGGCTCTCATATCATTTAATAAAAGGAAACAAATACTTGAACACTTAATTAAAAAGATTTTTTAAACAAATTTGAGATGAAATTTATGCTGTCAGATTCCATATAGAGAGTTTGGTACGTTTTGAATGTCACTTTTCAGAAATTAAAAGAGTAAAGATATTGAAAAACAAAGTTCTAACTGCCAAACAACGTGTGTAGCTTCTCGCATGCAAACAGAGATGTCTCCACAATCATTTACATAACTCAAGCGAATTGCTTCCCCACCGTGCTTCGTCCTTAAGTGGCCTGTGGCTACATTCAGAGTACACCGTATACCTACCTATCCAATCAATTTACTGGGACCTTTTCGTATTAATGAGGCGACGTAATATACTTCGCGGCGATGTTACTTCGAAGGTGGTTAATTGGGAGATTCTGACAAGACAGAGTACACGAAATATAAAATAGGACGGCTTGCGGTAGCCGTTGTAATAAATATTTAATTGAATGAAGTCAATTGTAACAAGGACATGGAACTATTCAGGGGAATGAAAATAAAATGAATAGACGGACCTAAGGATAACCGCTTTTACACGGCCCTAAGGAAGGTGCGTGTAACCTAAAAAAAGGAGAGTTTCTTTTATGATGTCAATGTGTTTAAATAAGAACAGATTATTTTCATTGAAGACACGTATGCTCTTAAATGGGAACGCCGATTCATTAATTAAATGTACATAGGTTTTTGAGAAACCGATTTTCTAGTAAGCTGTTTTGCTCAATTACATATACTACCCTTACATATTTTTGTAGAAGATTCGCCTTTGATTCACGTTCTAACGTCAAGGTTCAACAAAGTATTAAAGCTATTAAAAAAAAAAAAAATTGTTTGCTTTCAATACTGGCGGAGTGAAATGTATCCGAGAAAACGTACCTGCACAAGTCATTTTATAAAATTAGCAATTAATAGTCATTTAGTTCCCAGGCGTTGTGAAAACTTTAAATTAATAAAAAAAAGTATTATTTTTTCTGACGTATTAATTCGTTAGTAAAACTAAATCTTAGTGTCAGACAAAATTACACTTTTAGAAATATGGATGCATTAAAAAATACATTCGTTGATTTTTTTCTTCGTTAGAAAAACCGTTAAGTAGTCTATAATGCATCCTAGTGTTTATGCTTAAGCTTTTGAAAACATTCATTAGTGAAAAGCTACGGCGGCGAAAGGAATGTATTTCAGTTAATACGTATCTACCCGCTTTTTAAGTGGTTTTGATAATGGCAATAATTGAAGCACTTAGGGAAGCGGTACTTAGTACGTCTTTTATGTTTTAGGTTATGTAAATATAATTAATCTTTAACACGCAATTGAGATGTATTATGTGTACTTAATAATTTGAAGCAGATATTTTATCAGTCAAAGAAATAAGATTTGCTTAGTTGTTGCATTTTTTTCGACGCCATAACCTGGATTTAGAAAAAACACAATTTATAAATACGTGTACAGTGGAACCCCGATCTTACGTTCTCGCATTATACGTTTTCCCGCGCGGTGCGTTCATTTTCTATAGTCCCAGCATTAAGTTCATATATAAATCTTTCCCGCATTCATCGTTTCCCGCATTTAAAGTTTGTTTTATACGGTCCCTTAAAAAACGTATAATCGGGGTTTCACTGTATTTCTATCTTAGAATTATATGAATTTTGGATGTATTTAATTTAAGCTAATAAATACTCGAGATGTTACATGTGAATCTAACAAACAGATAAATATATTAACATAGGTAATGGTTGAATCTCTGGTAAAAATTATTTTTAAAAAAATACATTTAAAATCGTATATTATAATATATGAACTCAGGTGGTTTTGTTGAATAATGAATACTGAAACAACTGAGATTAATTTAAATAATACAATTTCAGGGTTAAAAGAAAGACAATTCAAAATTTTGGAAGTTAATGACTTGTAATAAAATGCAGAGTATGTACCTAACTTAATTTGGTTTGTTATACTAAGATGAGATAAATTGAACATTACAATTGCGCTTCTCTCAAATAATAATATTAAATTTCAGTCAATATATATTGCAGTATTTTGATAACAAAACATACTTATATGATTAATTTATAACACAATTTGTTTAAAATGTTTTATAAATTAAAACTAGAATTAGTCATAAAAAAACGTGGAAGTAATTTTTAGTTTGTGTTATTTATACCAAAATGTTTCAATTCTATATTGTGTAGCAAATAAAATATATTCATTGAAATTTCAATCGTGCTTAAAAAAACCATAAAAATAATAAATTTAAAAACAGGATTAACAAATTATTTTAAAAATACCGGCCTAAATGACTAGCATAAATATGCTAATTTTCATAGATGAGCTAAATAAAATAGCTTGGGGCATAAATGTTGTAATGTTCTTCGTGCCATTCAGTAAAACGATTTCCATAACTTTTTTAAATTCAAAATTTTTCTAATCTTGTATATTTCGTTCGTATAGTGAAATTATTCTACAAAAATCATTCTGGCCGACACTAAAATTGTTTAAAAATTGTAGTGCCTGTTTTAGTTGGAACCTTTTATACTTTTTTGTATTTCACTGCTGTATTGGAAGTTTATAAGTTCCTTGTGTGCATTCGGAAACTATTAGGAGAATTATACACGTATTTCCGATTGTATTTTAATGCAATGTGATTTCGCTGAAGTTCAAATATTTAATATCATTTCAGATACGTAAAACTATCGTATGGTATCTTCCATGTGTTTGTATAAATTGATATCAATTCATAGTATGAAGGACACCTTAAATTAGCCCAGAAGTTGGATACCAGTAATTAATAAACAAGTGAAGATAAATAATAGATAATAGGTTTGTAACTGGTTGAAAATTATTTTCAGTAAAATATTGTTTTTATGATATTTGAGCACGACATTGTGGAGTTGAGTATTTATGATCGACATTAAATTAATATTCATACGTCAATTTACTGATGGTATTTAAGTAATATTCATAAACCCGATTAAAATGTATTATAATACATATGCTTCATAAAAAAATACATGTTCTAGTTATGAGCACCGCGATGATATGTTCGATAAATTAATGACTAAGTAGCATTCCGCCGTAGAGTAGAAAAAATATTGCAAAATATTACCGACAAATCGCGATAAAAACTTCTTATGTTGGCAATATGTAAACGATCTTCATATCGCTATCACTTAAAACTTTTTTTTAGTATCTATCAAATGGACGACCCTTATTAATTAAACGAGACACTACACAAATATACGATTCGGCCATTAGTTCCATATTATTGAGCAGAATGCACGTAAACTCTGTTGATTGTGGAGCGTATATGCTTACTCATGCCCTTTTTGTAGGGTGACTATCTGATATAATTCAGGAGGTAATTTTCAAACGTGGTCAAATCCATTTATTGAAAAACTGAGAGTGTGAGATATTTTCATTACTTTTTCCTCATACATTTGTGTTTACTATCAATATTTTTGAAATATGTCTTAAATTAAAGAATTACGGATAAATGTGTAAAAAATCAAACTTTTTCATGTGAATAAAAAAGGTCTCAAAAGTTTAATCTAAAGCTGGCAGTTGAAAAAAAATATTTCGGAATTGACCACTTTTGAAAATTACCTCCTGGATATGTCTGTATATCAAGATTAATATTTAGGTGCACAGATTGGCTGTCTCACCACCTTCCGTTATGCGTGTGCAGTCGATGCTTCACGGCCGCCTACCATAACGATATTGGCCCGATGCATAGCCGCACGTGGCTGATATTTTAACCATGCATTGTGGTGCTAAAATAAAGATCATCAGAAAAAAGTAAATGTGACTCAGCCATTAAGCATCATAACTGAGAATCCGCTGTGGCGGTAGAGTTTTATCTATTTCGCTTTAAATCTAAAATTGGGTCAAACGTACCTGGTTTCCCATAATATGATGAAGTAAATTAATTACAAAAATTTATCGAATGCCTCAATGAATGAGAAGAATGACTCGAATTTTCTTCATTTAGAAGTTCTTTGTTTCTAAATACACAAACATTTGATATCTCTACCCCCACCCCCACCTTGTGGGCTAGAACGTAGGTATATGTACTTAATTAATAATACATATTTCTCAATTCGAATATTGGGGTATTTTAACTTCGACAACCACACATTTGAAACACAATTATATCAATATTTGTAGAGGTTAACGAGCTTATTGATTCTATATTTTGATTGTATACCATTTAAATAAAATAGAGTCTTTGTCACCCTATTTGACCCAAAGTGACGATTTAGCGTGAGACAACGCGATAGATTATCTCTGAGGGAGAAGCGAGAGAAAATGAATTACGTTCAAAGCGCCGATCATACTACGCGATAAATAAATTTCGCCAAGTCAATTAAGTTAATTGAAGATGCCCTTTAAAGGCTAAGCAATAATCAGGGATGCAACTTATAATTTTAATCACAAAAAAGGATTATTATAATTTAAAACCTAAGATAAGTAAGTACTGTTTTAATATTCAAAGTAGAATAATAGTAAGGTGGCTAATATTTGAGGTGACATAAGAGCGATAGCTTTTTAATGCTAAGGCTAGCGCTTCCCAAATGGTATTTATCGAAGCTTGAAGAAAGCTTAAGCTGATTTTAGTGGGGCTTTTTTGTTTTATAAAATAATAACAAAAGGTTTCAGTGACTAATTTGAATTTGAGACGATGGTTTTGATTATTTTAACCTACTTCAAGCCAACTTTATACGCCACACAATGAAAATTTAACTGTATTTAGTATCTCAATTAACAATAATACTCCGCATTCAATAAAAAGGGATCATATTTTATATCGAATTTGTATACCTGTACACTAGTGTATACCTACATAATATATAAAATGATTCATTTTTAATTATTGTTTGCAGGTTCTAAGTGTCAAAAAGCTTTTTACAGACTGACCACGCTACTTATGCACTCGAAAGAATGGCGTTGTGAAAATGTCCTGAATGACGCCGACAAAAAAAAGATTGCCAGAGTTCGAAAATTTTAAATTCCCTAATTTGATATAGACTGAACGCGTGAGGTGGATTCTTATGTCAGAGGGAAGAAAATTTATTTAGTATCAACGGCTGCCGCAAAATTGATTAAGTGTTAAAGAAGTCAAGGTGGACTAATCATAATAAGCATAAAACATTAAACAAATATAAGTGATTTTTTGATATTGATAAAATTGTTCGATAAATACGCTTATTCGTTTCATTATATCTTATATTTTCATTGTATCTTTTTACTTATAATTAAAAATAGTGATCGTTATTACCGATACCTTTAAAGTGATAACAGTAAATTATTGGTAGAAATGCAAAATATTTAGATAAAGAAAACATTTTTTTGTGCATATTTTGCATATTTCATTTTGATCTGGACCAGCATCACTAAACATGAGCAATATCAACTGAGGTAATTTGATAATAATCATCCCGATTAGTTTAAATTAACGTTGCACTAAATTTTATTGACATCTTTTCTGCTGACCGATAATACCCCTGAAAAACAGAAGCGAGTATACGTTGATATTAATAAGCCAAAGATCTATCTGTAGTTAAATAACATAAATATTATATAATCACATATGCATCATTAAAATATTATTTCTTGTACACATGTTGTAATTAGCATTCGATATAATTTGTAACAACAGGAATATCAAAATACATACATTTATCATGGATGTCTTCAACTCAGATATTATATGTATTTTAGATATAATCATGTGAATTTTTATTTTGACTTTTATTTTTCACATCATTAGATTTTCAATTCAACTGAAAATTAAAAATGTTAAAAAACTTAAATAATGTAGAAAAGTTAAGACACTGGTGAAGCATTTTTATTTTGTTGCACCATAGCTCAAATCTGGAAATTCCTACAATTATTAAAATGAGAATGGTATTAATGTAATTTAGACTTTGAAAAATTTGCACATCTACAAACCCCGAAAACGATGATTTTCAATCACGCTGCTTTAAAAATCAAAAGGATTCAAGTTGAACTCTGTACAAGGTAAAATATCAATTTTGGATTATTTTAGTACCACATTTTTCATACAAGGTCTCCGACATATATTTTTTTTATTGAAAAATTATCTCGATCGAGTTGTTACATCAAATATATGGCGTATTGGCGATTAACTATTAAGTCAAATAATTTTAATGTAATGATAATGTAACTTGTAGCCCATTTTAAATATAAGGCAAAGTTTCACCATGTTGAATAATGAATGGACAACCAGACCGATACACGTAACAGAGTTTTAAGATGTGATTAGATAATTGCTGGTAGGTATTTAAGATGTGCATGGGAAGAATTGCCAAAGAAAAGTTCATCCAAAATCAATTTATTTTATTATCTCACTCCTAATAATCAAGTTAGTATAATTATTACCATATTTGAAACAGAAAAATAAACCAGTTAGCAATAAACTCTCAAATGTTATTACGGCTTTGCCAATAATCATAAAACGTTTAAAATTGATTTGAAATTATTAACGGTGGGAGCTGAACGTTCAAAGCAATTGGAAAGCAATTAAATCTAAGTTAATTGACTAGACTATCATTAACACCCCAGGCTCCAAATATTAAATTTTATGACGTCTTCTAACAATTCAAAATCTATAATTTGCTATCAATGAAAAATAAATGCACTATGAGTGTAAAAAGTATCATTAGCATACTTTCACAGCTTTAAAAATGAATAGTCGTTTTGATTGTTTTTAAATTATTTAATTAGTTGATATTGATAATTACGGATTATAAAAATGACTTACTGCCTTTTTGTCATATAAGCCAGTGCATATTAAACATCTTAAATATCTCCACTATCTATTTCAGAATAAAGATTGAGTAACATTAATTTTGTACATATTTTAACGAATCTACATATTTGGATATTAATCCAACTTATATCATTTTTCACGCTTATTTTTCTCTAAGATAGCTTATAATATATTTAGCATTTACGGTGCAATATGGGTATGTTTTGAAAATTGAGTAATTTTATAACTCCCGATTATACAATATGTATTAGAATATTGTCGTGAAAATTTAGTTAATTATTGGAGATTCCAATCGATTATTTGAATTTGTACAGAATATATTCAGTTCTTTTTATTTCTTTTATGAATAAAATAAGTGTGCGGATTGATTTACCTAATCAATTTAAAGTTTATCCGAATACGCCGTATTTTATAAACTACAAAGCATTTTTATAAGATTATTTCTCGTAGTAAATTGATCGTTGGCATGGTATATTATAAAATACAAGAGAGGAGTTTAAAGGGTTAAGAATAACACGGCTATTTACCGAGCATCTATCTATATTAAGACATTAAAGGTAACCAAACCTATTCACGTCGTTCCATCATAATCTCCATCGTTTCCTGTTTTTTCTCCGCACTAATCTCTAATCACGAACCAATTAAAGTTTATTAAGCAATTTGGGCGTAAAATGAAACGTGTGGGCACGCCGTGCGCCTCTTTTTGAAAAAGACCGCGGTACACACATATCAAATCGAAAAAATAAGACATTGCTTTTTTAACTACCGTCCGACACATTAAACTGGTAATGTCTTATTTAGCGGGAACCTGTTGCTTGGAAACTACACAATTAAACAGATGAGTACATTGAGATGAAGTCTGAAATACGTCGCAATGGCTGGTTGGGTGGACACTGGACAGTATCAGATCTAGTGTATTGATTGAATTGGCATTTGCTTTGTAAAAAAATATTGAAATTTGATTAAAAAAAGTATTTAATTCAACAATCAGTATACAGAACTATTTTCTTCCGATGACGGTATGCTGAAATATGTATCAGCTATATTTTATGATTCTTGTAGAATCAATTCTAAAATATTCTGCAAAATATTATTCCTCGAATTTATTTTTGGTCTGTATTTATTTGTATTGCATCTTACATTCAGCAAATTAAAAAAGCTATTATTTATAAGTATTAATATATTAGGACAAAAATATGTCATTATTTTTTATTATACTGCCATTTCACCAAGTATTGACTGTGAACAACCTAAAAGCGAATTATCATTATGGTCAGTGATTGTTTGTAATCATCAGTCAGTTAATGAATTTAATAATCAGTATTTCAATTGACTTATTAATGTAAAACTCCTTAAATATTCTGAAAATGAATATGGTCGATAATTCTCAGTTTATAGAGTATGTGGGCGGAAAGCTCGTTTTAGACATTGAGAGAAACCTCCCACGGAAATCAGTTTTTATTGTGACTAAATAACTGCCTAAAATGGAAATTTAAACCAAAATATGATTAAAAAAACCATGTAGCTACAATAATTTTGACAATATGAGTGCACAAGTTAACATCGACCAATACGTGGTCGAGTAGTAAAATATCCTTTGCTTCTGTTACGGTCCTCACGGGCTCGAAACAAAGGACAGGAACTACCATGTAGAAATCTTAGATAATTATAAATTGTCTCTCAGAAAATTATCAAAATATTTATAGTAAAGTAAAATTTTGAGTTCTTTACCTTGAGATTTTTTTACCATACCTAAATTATCTATAATTTAAGTGAATTTTCAGTATTAAAAAGTTATTGCATGTATTTCAATTCAGGATTAAACTTGAATTAAAATGTCTTCAACCAGCTTTAAAATAAAATTTTGCTTGTTACTTGGAGATAAAATTTGAAATTAAAGCATACTTGTTGATACAATCATATCTATGACTTCTATCAAATCGAGCGCACAAAATGTTTTAAATGGTTATAGCCAAAAAATATATGGGGACCTATTTATTATGTGAGTCTATATTATATTTTTAAACATTAAATTTAAACGAAGAACATTGCATTCGAACATAACGTTATTTTTAATTCTTATTTTAAATACAATATTTATGTAAGTATATAAAAGATGAATAAAATCGTTTAAACACTGATTAATGACAAACGTTACATTACTTTTAATGTTATTGGTTGTACCCGCTACAACTGATGACGCATAAACTTGCTATTTAAGCTGTTACATTAGTATCTTATATACGATTTTGTCAATTAATGTTATTGAACAATGAGCCATATGATGATCAATTTATAAAATCTTTATTTTTATGCTATTACTATAATGTACATATAGTGTTTAAAAAGCGAAAATTTTTTTTCTCTGAGTTAAAGTCTACTGGTATTTTACAAAATCATAGATTATTTTAATGCGATGACAGCTAAGCACCAGCACACATAATAAGTATTTTTGAACAGAAAGAGCTTTACGAAAACTAGACAGTCACTTAAAATCTCCTTTCAGATAATTTAAACTGATAGATTAATGATTTACTTACATCCAAGATAGGATATGAGTTGGACAACCGTAGCAAAAATACATTCATTAGAATAAATATATATATAAATCGAATAAAAAATAATGATTAATGTTTCTACTCATGTTTTGATCACTTGAACGCGTAATTGAGTAGAACGAAAGCCAAAAACCAAAAAGTAAGTGACTTCCGATAGATTCAGTGGTAACTCTGTGGAAGTTCATTTTTATGAAAAAGTAAATTGATACCGTTTCTTATTCTATGTAAAATCGCATCTTATTAACCATTTTCAGACTCAAGGTAAAATTAGTGATGCTACTAACTAAAGTTAGTCTGAAGGTGATTCATAAAGAGGCGAAGCACGTGTCTTTTTTTCACCCAATACGTGGAATAGAAAAAGTTGTCAAACTAATTTTATATTAACAGTAATTATACTATTTTCCGGATCGATAGCGGTATGTATCTGTGATACGATTTTTATTTATAATAACATGAATATCTTATTTTAATTATAAAATGATTCTTAGATTGAACGAATCTCTATTTAAAAATTTTGTTCTGCAGTATTTTTAGGAGTATTGCAAAAAAATAATGGTTTCCCCTTACTTGATTGCTATTCTTTCTTCGCAACTGACAAATTAAACCTTTTTCTGACAGACTTGAAATGATGATATTTACGAGCTTTAAATGATGGGTCCAATTAAAGAGTGTAAATAAAGAAACGAAAAAAAAATCTTATTTCCCAAACGAACAAAAATTCCTAGCAAAATGATAAATTGTAATCTTACAGAAAACACGTAGACATAGCAAAATACTATTTAAAATCAAAAATACTTTTTTTAATATGTACTGAAGTTAATTATAAGAATATGAAAGGCTTATTAAATATTCGCATAATCAGCCTTTATTTGTGAGTAAAATCTTTCGAAATCACAATTTCACAAACAAGTTACGGATTATAATAGTTGCAATAATCAAAAACAGTTATATATGAAAATATAAAAACGTTTTCTTGATTTCCATATAAAACCAATAAGCCAAATTAAAACTAAAAAAAATACAGATATTTTCTCAAAAATAAGATACTAATATAGACAAAACGCTGGCACTTATTATATATTAGACAAAATTTTGTTTTTATTCCCAATACAAAAATCATCGATTTAGTTAAAAAGCCTGAAAACTTCACGGTGACTGAAACTATTTTCTATTTTTTAAAAACGTTTTTATTGGAATATTTCTAAATTTTAATTTCGAAAAAAAAAATGCACATATGCACGTTAGAGTAGCATGCTAATATGATAGATTTTAACGCGTTTATATTTTCTTACATAAAATGTGGATTATGCGGTGTTGATGCCATAGGTTTGTTCCTGCAAAGAAAAGTTGAACTTTTTACCTGTTTCAAGAAACAAATTACACACTCAATTAATTCCATGAATGCGTTTTTCTAAAACTTTTTTCGGCTCTAAATATAATTATGTTTTTGACGAAACTTACCTTTTTGGGTGCTTCTTTTTTGAGATGCCTAATCAAATTAAGAATGTTTTTTTAGTAATTCAAAATAAGATTTATGGAGCACACGAGAGCTTTGTTTCGTTGAACCTTTTAATTTTATAGTTTGTCTCGAAAGATGGTTTTTCTACCAGTAATATTTTATTTATTGATTTTTAAAATTGGATAAACGTCTGTTACCTAAAAAAACATGTCGAAACTTTACTGCACCTATTAAAATTTATAAAAATAAGACTATTATTTTCTATTCCTGATTATTTTTTGAATAAATACAAATTGCGAGGCTAATAAAAGAGGAAACATGTTAGATTTTAATTAAATGCTTTTCCAGTAATTATTGGCCGTAAATACCATAAATAATCAACCGTTATTGAAATTGTATATCATTTTTCATTAAAAAATTATAGATTCTAAAATAACATTTCTTTATAGAACAGCGTCTCTCAAACTTGTTCGGTGATATTCTTGGGTTATGCGAGATAAAATTTGGGGGTCCGAAACATCACAAATGTATGATCTTGATACACCAAATAAACATGATTTTCTTCCATAAAACTTTCAACTGGAATATCTACATTGGATCTATTTTATACCTTTCAATCCATAACATACAAAAGGTATGATTTACCAGGTATCATTTAATAAAACCAAAAGTGTTCGGCCTCAGGTGGATTTTGACTAATACCTCATGACTCAGTAGTCGAATGCAATAAGTTACCAATGTAGGTCTGCTGGCGTTTGAGAGATTTGAAAGCCTCGAGCGTCTGCTGATGATGCAGGGTATGTGCATCTTCATTTAGAATGGGCGTGCCGCTAGTCATTTTTTTTCTCCAGTGACGGTGGGAATAATAATTAATATTATTATGAATATTTTCCCGTTAACTCGTTTTTTCGTTTCTATCGATTTTTTTATTATTCGGCCACATTTTATACAATTTTTATTAAAATTTATCAAACAAACGGATTAGAGTTTATTGAAAAAATAGTTTACAGAATTATGATATGAAAGAAACTAAAACTGATTTATACATTTCTATTATTGTCTATAAAATATGGGATGCTTGGCATTGTATAGATTTTTTTATTGTGCAGTCATCAAAACTAAATTATTACATTCATCTTAAACTAAACACAAAGATTAACATGTGGAGTACAATTATTTTTTATTAATCCAATAATATATAGTTTTACCAGATAGAAGCAAAACTAAGAATTTTACTATATATTGCGCGTACGATGTTAGACGGACGGATAGAT
Source organism: Himalopsyche kuldschensis (assembly GCA_028554975.1). Taxonomy (NCBI): domain Eukaryota; kingdom Metazoa; phylum Arthropoda; class Insecta; order Trichoptera; family Rhyacophilidae; genus Himalopsyche; species Himalopsyche kuldschensis. Next base: position 2,028,563 of record JAHFWI010000058.1, on the reverse strand, counting down.
ACAATATTTCGTAAAAATGAATAATAGAATTAAATGAAAAAATAAGGTTCGTCATCTCTTTTCCACTTCTAGAGAGTAAAAACTTCAAGTAGAACATTATTAAAAGAGCTTTGTATTTGAGTTGCGCGTATGAGCTTGAATTCAAAAAATATTTCGAAATAAAATTCTTAGGAATCGATATTTTAAATAAAATACAAAATTTTTACATCAGTCAAAATAAAAAAATCTTTTCACAATTTCAATTCGTTGCTTAACAAATACCTAAATATTATTATAAACTTTTTATTAATTATATTTAAAGCTTTTCTACACCAGTGAGTATGTAGCGACCAATAACATAAAAAATAATAAACACTGTGTACCTGTTCTCTACAAAAAGCTATAACTTAAACGAAACAGACCTCATTTGTCAAACCATAATGACCACCGCTGACTTCCAAGGCTTATACTAAAAACAACCAAAAAATAAACACCCCAAAGGTGCATAATACTTTACAGGTAGTAAGATATCACTGGACAGGTAGAAAAATTCTTATTAAAGAATTATTGCAATAATTATATTATGTCAAATACAATTAATTTTACCAACCATCGTCGTTAACTAAATAAAAATATATATTTACTTTTTGCTTCTTTTAAGTGTAACCCGTGTTTCGGTTCATTGAGAAGGATCTTCTAATGAGTATTTTACTGATACCCATATATTTATTTATCTTACATATAAATTGATCAGGAAGATTTTATTGTTGACCTTTCACGGTGTGAGAGAATTCAGAAAAGTTTAATAACTATTCCTCAGGAAGGGGGGAGGGATTCATATTTCACATGGACGTGAGTGAGTTCAGACGACGACGAGTACTATTTTTTATGTATTATATGTAGTTAATTTTGTCGAAACTCACTCGGTTGACTTCTTTGCCAATTTCCGATGTATTTTTTTTTCTTTCACTCTTATATCTGTAAACTAAGTATTTTTTCGTTCAATTTTTTCATCTTTTTTCACATTGCAAAAGTAAGTGTACATTTATAAATACATAAAAAAAAGGCACTTAATCCTATTTGACTTCTTATATATTCATTTCATAAACGCATTGAAGTACATTAATTTTAAGTAGTTATTATTCGAAATCATTTTACATTTAGTAGTATAAAAAAAATTGTCAAACATAAAAAAAATACATATCATACTTTGTTATTCAACAAGAGACTTTTATCATTTATAAAGTCATCGAATAGCGAAATAGTGTACCCGAAATTTATATATTCCTATTTTTTTGCGTAAATTTCATATTCTAAGTTTTATTTGAAGCCACTCCTAGATAAAGATATACTGCACTAAAAACATTTGAATAAATCTATAATAAGATTTAAAAAAAATCTTATGTAATTACAAATAATATTTGAATTGCAATGACTGACCATATGCTCATAGAAAAAATCTACCCATGCTGTCGTGTTTATATTTTTTAATGTTACAAGTCTTTACGATTTAGCAAAATGACATCGGCATAGTTTCTTTTTACAAACGAATGTCTTTGGAACATATTTTAGAATTTAATGACGTTTATTTGTTATTTATTGCTAATGATTTTTTTATTGAGATATTTCGGCTTCGATTAAGAAACTCTCATTTTGTTGTTGGATAAAATTAAGATGTCTTCTTATTAAATTACCAATATATATATTACTTGGTTGGTTCACTAGCGGTGCTCATTTATAATCCAATTATGAAATTGTCAGATTAATAAATCATGCCTTTTTTTGTTTTTTTATTTATTTTGACAAAAAAATATACAATAAAATAAATTTTATATATGGAAAGAATCATTCTTATTTTGACTGACAATAAAAATTTGAATGCATTTTTTGTACACATACTTATTTCAAGCAGTTTATTTGAATAAATCATTCACTAGTAAAATATAGATTTTCCGAGAAAGTTAGTGATTAGAAATATTTTACCATAAAATAAGCATAAAAAGTTTGTTTTAATAAATAATAAATATGATGAAAAGTTATATGTTTATAATTTCAGAAGAAATTTAAATTATAGTTGTATGTTGATAATATTATATATTGACATACAATTTACGGACAACTAGTATTGTTTTTGTGGCGTAAACTGGAGGCATTTAGATTATAACATGTTTTTTTTAACATATTATATATATATAAAAAGAATCCTTGAAACTATCTATAATATGTATAAAAAAGAAACATGCTAGTGAGAACTCTTTGAACCTAAATCGCAAATCTACTCATAGTTAGGTATATTAATAAGTGTTCACAAAGTCCATAGTTCAACACAAAACATTTTTCAGGTCTATTTGATCTTTGGGTAAAGATGATTTTTTGAACTTGTGATTTTTTCTTATTAGATACGAAGTGAGAGAGGCAGATCGGTCCACTATATGGCTGGATTTGCTAACGCAACTCATTCCCTTCTTCATGTGCTCAATACCGTACTCACAATAAACTACTGCGGTAGATTTTTATTTTCTTAAAAATAATTCAATATTTATATTTTTTTCAATATTTTAGGTGTTCTGGTTTAACTATCACTTTATAAGTTTAACTTGGAATTTCGTTCAAGAAAAATATTAATAAAAATAAGAATAAATGAGGTAGTGAATACAGAATATGGACACTAATATATCGATTATATTTTTTATGCGGCAATAAAAATTAAATTCAATATCTTTGATGATAGGCTGCTTGAAATATGTCGGTGTCCTGACAAAGAATTTATCCTGGCATTGTTGGGCCCGAAAATATCAATAAATAACATGAAATCCGTAAGAACATAGTTTTGTTAAAAATACGGACGAAAAAACCAAAGACATCCGAATGTTTTTTTCGAAGTCTAGCCAAAAAAAGATGACCGACCAAAAAAAATTAACATGGTCCAACAAATTGCTTCTTTTATAAAATTAATATTTAAAATTTTATGGATGCTTTGTAACCTTTTCGATATGCACAATCATAATGGCCCTGTAGCGCGACAGCTTAGTTGAAAATCATTTTATATGGTAACTGAATTTAAAAATATATATTTATATCATATGTTTTATTATAAAATTGATACTTTGTAATGGTATGGGATATGCATGTGAGATGATATCTTGATAAATAATACGTTCACGCATAAGAATAATTATCACTTTTCACCCAAATTGCATAATTGTCAAGTTTTATTTAAGCAATATACCATGTCGCTATAGCCTAGTGGTAATGAATGCACTGGGAATTTAAACTACTCACTTGCGCCGTCAAGGGATAAAGTCCCGAATGGATTCTTACTTGAATTTTTTGTTATGGATTTGTTTCAAAATAAATGTATACTTATTACTTTACCAAACTTCACCCATTCTTCTTTTTTAAAAACGAAGCAGACAAAGAAATATCTGTTAACTACAAGACCTTTTATAAATCCCATAGTTTGAATTCTCGAGTTCTCGTTTATACTTCGCATTGAAATTATATATTGCCCTCATAAGCAAAAAGATAGTTATTTGATAAAAATCAAAAATTGAACTCAGGATCTTATAATAGGTAAATTTCTAAGGCACTTCATAACATTTTTTTCACTATACAAATCGTCATTTTTAGGTTATAGCGAAAACTATAGTTATCCTTAGCAATAAAACAGTACACTCAGATTCATAAGCAAAAACACTGAATTATTTGAATTCATACTGTTTAGAAACGATGACGTACTGTGTTTTGAATTATTAACTAAGACGAAAAAACATGAATATGACATTTGAAAATTACTGGCTTTATGCTTATACTACAATACTTTCAATGGATTCGCCAGTAGCTTTTTGGAAGTTCATTTTGATATAAAAATAAAAATACTTTGATTATTTTACGAATAGTGTTACTAATTGTGTGACACGATTTTCGTCTCTTTCAGAGGCATTTTCGCACATGATGCTTTTAAAGCCAGGACACTGAAAAAACTAAAACACACATTGCATAATTTTATTTATGCATATTTGAGTCATTTTAAATCTATTTAATTTTCTGTTATTTTATGTGATGCAAACTATTTAATCTTTAAAGAAAACAATTGAACATAAAATTTCATGGTAAATTTTAATTAAAGCTATCTATTTTGAAAAATCTTTACAAGCTTTTTGGGTATTCTTTCTTTTTTTCACTACATGAGCGACGACATGATCTTTGCGACAAAAAGCGGCGAGAAAAAAAGGAATCCCAAAACGATAATTCTTGAAAGGAACAGGTGATTCTTTTGACAAAATCGCCGACAAAATATGACAAAGTCTTAATGCTCATAGACTAATCGATTTGATGCACTAAACATAACGATTTCATATTTTATTATACAATTCAGAATTTTGTCACTGAAATCTACACATTCATAAATTATAATATTATAGGCGATATTTTGTGTATAAAATATAATGCTCAGGCACTTTTCATAAAATTGAGATCTCTCAACTAATTCAATTTTTTTTACTTTGAATGGGTGTGGTGGTTATCGGATTTTTTTGATAAGAGGGGTTTGGTTCAAATTATACTTTTTATACACAATATTCGACTATTTGAAAATTAGTTCTCGTAAAAATGATCTGTTCCCGCCAGTGAACCCGTGACCTCGCAATTGAGTGGACATAACGAAGAGAGTTGACTACTTTACTACAGGACCATAAGACATCGAGCGGCTGGAACTTGTTAAATGTATTCATAAATGTCTTAATTACATTTAATGCTTTTAAAACATTAGACCACAGATGGCTAGTATCTATAGTAAGTTAACATACGTAATCGGTCGGCATGATAGAAAAATTAAAACATACGGAATGGATCAACTTCAAAAAATATAAAAATACACCCGTAAACCAATTCGACCGAATCTTAACATTGTTCAATAAAATAATAGTTCTATCACAAAACAGTGGTTTTATGTCGATAAATCATCCGAAATATATTTCAGAGATATTTTTGTGAATTTCATCCCTGTAATAAAGAATGACAAATGACCGTCGTGGGAATCGAACCCAACAGGTAGCGTCTTACCTACGAAAGATATTTTGAGCAGTATTTCTCAAATGTTTCATATAGTAATGATTACGAGTTTCACACTATTTGAATTATGTAGCTTAGTAGAATCCTGATAAATAAATCAATTAGCATAATAATTGTTTTCATTGGGGTTATAGGTATGCTTGATTTTGACAAAAGCTTACCAAGAATTCTCTATTATTACTACTTTTTACAGTCAGTTAATACTCAATGTTTTTGGGCTCTTGTCTGTCGGCTTAACAGCTTAGATTTTAAATAATTTAACAAGTACATACCTAAACTGATTTATAGATTTGTTTCAGGAAACAGGGATATTTTAAATCTTTAATCACGTCCCATTTTAATTATAGCAATTTCTCATAACCGATTATAGAGATTTATCGTTTACCTTTTATTTTTCTAGCAATGAAATAATATAAGAATGGGCTACATTCTTACCTTAATTGAAAAAAAACCTTGAATGACCGACTGACCAACAGTTGTCGTTAAAACACTACACAGTGGGTGCGAACATTGAAAAAAAGAATTTAAATGTACAATCACCATTTGTCTTTTATATTAATAAAAAAAAACATTTGACCATCCGGGCAAATATATCGATGATAAATCGTTTTACCAATTTAATAACGTGAATGGTTTTTAATTATTGAAAATAAAAATAACAGCAAAATTTAAATCTTTTGCATACCTGTCATAATACATTATGCATAATGAGCATCACTAAAATTTGTCTTCGAATATTTTTTGGCTTTATTTTCTTCGCTTTGAATAATACTCAGATTGGTATTTATTTTATACGTATATTGTGAATCATAGATTATACTTTGTTACTGCAATAAAATATTTTGGTTATTCTTGTTACTGTTTGTATGATTCATTTTTTTAAACTCTTCACCATTTGGGAGCCGTCCAACTTTTAAGCAAGTGTATAATTTTTTCAACACCATTTGATAACAAAGGGCAACGAATGAATTTACTATGAAGCTTTTACTGACGGGTAGGTGAGCACCCAAAAGTCATTCTAAGGTTTAAGCAGTACTTTAACAAAAAGCTCATCGTGGTCAAATGAACAAATTTAGATATTCTCAGCTTACTTTAATTCTCACGGTACAACAAAGAAATTGGGTCAGTTACATAAATTCATTCAAGAGTCTGGAAAACGATATTTGTTATATCCACTTACATATAATATTATATTGTAGAAAATATTCTCGCTTAGTACCAATTAATTGAGATGAGCCAGGCGACGTACTAAAAAGAAAAGAATTTAGTAAATTTAAACGATCTTTTTAAAGTTTTTAATGATTTCTGTAAAGCACTTGAAACTTGTAGTATAAAATTTATAACTTCCACAGTTTATCAAAGATCAATCGTTTCAATGAATCAGTATTAACAATACATCAATGGTATAAAATTCATTTATATACTTGTATGAATTTAACATAGTAGAAAATATTTTAATTCGGGAAAAAGTAGTCCGTATTACGTTAATATTCTGAACCTGGGCGGATACACTTATTTTAATAATAATTATTGTACCAATAATTATTTCTTGTTGGAAAAAAATATTAACATAAATTTAGGTTATATCATTAATCTTTAGATGAAATTGTTTACAGGTTGACTATTTTTTTAATTTTCTTTAAGATTCATGCTATCTTCATAAACAGTAAATAGTTTCTAGCCAGCAATACCAAATATACAATTATAAATTATAAAGCGAAAATTTCACTGCCTCTTGACGCCAATGCATACAAATCCGATAGCAGAAAACCCCCATTCAAAAATATGCCCGAGCTGTACAAACAATGTATTCACTTTCTATATTCTGATTCTTGTTTTTTATTCATTTTATTATTTATATTCTGTTTGTCTTTTGATTTAGGAAGGAGTTGCCATGTTCTGTGACAGAAGAATGGCGAAATATTATTTGGCGAAACAAAAGAATCGCGCGCGAGCACTGTCGCCAAACTAGCCGACACTAAATTACAGCGACAACTTTATAAAGATGTTCCAATATTAAAACTTAGCATTTTTTACCCCAGAAAATAACACGGCAATGAAAAAGAAAATACGTGATATTTCATATAAAATATAAATATATGGTGAGCCTGGAGTCCAAATTTGAAATTATATTGACAATTTCTATACAGTAAGGCGTAGAAATATTATTAAATACTGTGAAATATATTTTTATAAATAATCTATAATATCCCTTTTATAGTGTATGAGTTTTATAAGTTCTTATTAATAAATATTTAATAATAATAAATAAGTTGAAAATAATAAATGGAATGAAAGATAAATTTTGCAATTCAACATTATTTAGATATTGGTTGTTTTAAGAAAAATATATTTCAAATACAAATTTTCTATAGAATATTTTTGAGCTTTGCACACTAGGCCAACAGACAGAAAAAAACAATTTATTGTAATAGGTGTCTTAAAACATTTAGTATTATATAAAATGGGGAAATACCAGAAAATACATAAATTATATATAAACAAAACGAAATCTTTATATTCTATTTATATTAATTATGGATGAAGATAAAGTTTAAAAGACTATTCGAGCTATTGTTAATGTGGATCTTCACTGATCATAAATGAGGATATTTTTAATATATCGACTAAAAATTTCACTTTTATAACATTGTGTTCATTATCAATAATGAGTTTATAATATCTTTTTAAAAGCATTCATAACAAACTGAGACAATATTGTTCAGCACACAGAAGAAAGGTTTGTTTCAATATGATTCAATATCATAATAACATATTAAGTATATTTAGATATTTTCAAGTTCACATTGATTTTCATTCGTGATATAAATTACTAATATAACTGTAAAATGCTCAGTCATATTTTTAGTTTCATTCGGCGATAACTTTATAGTAGGTACCTTATTATTCTTTAATACAAAATTAAAAAATAAACACATGGTATAAAAAAATATCCAATTCAAAATTGAATGTATTAATAATTATTGTTAACGACACTAGAAATTTTGATGCTGAAAGTATGTAAATTTATTGTGGGTTGTTAGCGGCAATTGTGATGACATTTTTCCTTCTAATATAATAAGGTAGACACTTATGAATTTCTATGTATCGTTATCTCGTATTATTGAATATCTTTGTAGGCTATCAAAGAATAGTACCGCAATATTTATTGAACCGTTTTAATAAATAGCCGATTGTGTAATAACTAAACGCCTATTATAATGAGTTAAACACCAATATGAAAATTCAATTTGCATTCCAACGATCTCTATACATCACTTGAGAACAAACATTTTAACACATGGGAAACATGGTCTAAGTCACATTCAAAATGAATTTACTTAGACAGAATAATGTAACTACATATTTGCATTTAAGAATACGTATGTATGATGCTATTTATGCTCAAGGGATGCGTTACAGGAGACGCAAAAAGAAAAAAAATCAATTCAATTTAAATAATCCATCAAAACATTACATATTCATTAAGTCTCAACATAAATGACTGGTATGGTTTTTATTATAATATCATTAAAAGCAACAAAATACCTCAGAGTCAGTGTTATTTCAAAACCGCAAAAAAACTCGTACGAATAGAAAATAAGATTTTCAACATTATGTTGTATTTTCCTAATGATTACTTTTAACTTAAGTCCAAGACAAAAAACGTACCACAATATTGGAATAGAACTATTAATTATACAATGTATATATTGCCTGTATGCATTCATTATTTTGACAGCAATTGTGGGTCACTAAATAAAATTGACAGTAGCTTATATCTACACCTCCTTAACAATAAATATGTATTTTAAATATCGTTAGCACAAGTTCACAATTGCATAACTGATAGCACTGCATCATCGTCAGTTCTTATGGTATTGATTAGTACTCGCATTAATCAATTATGACATCTTAAGTATGATTTGATATTTTTTATGGTTCTGCAGATTTTCCCATATTAGCGTTTATTTGACTGTCCAGATTTGATATTGGTTTTAGATCATCTCTATTGAGACAAATAAAACCATGTCCGCTCTTCCGACACCGTCCTCCAATATGTAGCATACAGACTTCTAATTGAGCATATCAAGAGAATATACATTTATGATAGCTGTAAATCAAGCTCTTCGTGATGTGAAAAAAAATTAGGATGACGACAGGAAAATAGTATAAGTGGGATTGTGAACGAATGCCCAACTCTGTTGCTTAATAAATGTACAATTATAAAGCTGGAATTTATAAAATGATATTTTAATTTAATCCAAATATGAACAAGGCATGTCTTAAATATTGACTATACAGTCTTGGAAGAGAAACTATTTGCTTGTTAATATTTATCTCGTACCTTAACCTTATCAGCCTCAAATATTATGAGGAAAATTGATTTTACATATTACAACAAAGAAATCAGTATATGATTGTATGGCAAAAGATATGAGATAATTTGATTTATCCGCTTTTGTCTGGTGGATATTCATTTAAAACTTTATCAAACAATGCCTTATTGGATCGTTTATGATTTTATAAAACATGTATTCAATACAATATGTCGAAGCGCTGTATTATTTTTATTTATCTCACTTTAATGTTCATATTAATTTACATAATAGTTTTAAGCGATGCTTTTAACAGATATCATACATACATTTTTTTGTTTGTAGAACGCGATGAATGTCTTCTTTAGAGATTGTGGATGAAAAAAAAACATTCCCTTGTAAATAAATACATAAAATATAAAATCTTCAAATATTTCATTGCTATCATTTATCATATTGCTAAGAAAAGATCATCTGTAGCCAGGGTTGGCACAATTTCTATCAAGATAATTATATTAATCTTTTATTAAATATTAAAGTTTTTCAGCCAAAATTTAAAGTGATTGAGGGATGTAAAAAAATTATATCTATATTAAAGAGAGTAATTTTTATAAAATTTCCAAACAAATATTACAATTTTATGTGATGGAATGGCTTAACAAAGTGGAGATGAAATACCTGTATTATTAAATATTATCGGAATATTGTAACGAAAATTTGTCTCATTTATGTATTTTTTTAAAATTACCATTATACATATGAGGTCCGAAAAGATTGCAACCCTGCTGTTGAATACAGTCGTTTGTATTGTATCATACAAACATACAAAACGAAAAACGATATCTATATTGAATACGCCAGTGGCGTACTGAAGAATTGTTTTTTGCTTCGAAAGTTGAAGAATTTCCATGCATGTAGGTTTTGTATAAATTCGTTAAGTTTAATATTTTCGATGGTTTCCGCGGTAACTTTGTGGAAGTTCATTTTAATATAAAATTTAAAACAACTTTGATTATTCCACGTATTGTGTAACTAACTGTGACACGTGTTTCGCCTCTTTCAGAGGCATCTTCAGACTTACTATCGCAAAGTTTGCTTAAGTAATGAAGCAAGATAAATTCTAACATTTTAAATTATGAAATTACAAAATGGATTACGGGTTTTTTTCCTTTAAAAAAAAAAAAAGAAGATATATTATTAAATAATATTCTTAACAGGACAGGATGCTCGCCTTTGTTAACATTATTCCCATTCAAAAGAGTAATCACCCAACCTAACTGATTGATTGCAGCTCATTAGTTTATAGTTTATTAGTTTGTAATGTTTAACGTCATTAGAAATATATTTGTTTGCTTTGTTTCGATTCTATAACCCTCTCTTGCGTCCCTTAAAAGGAAAAAATCCCAATCTAATTGATTGATTGATTGCACCTTATTAGTATCATTATGTTATTGCATTGTTTTGATTCTATCACCCCCTTCCTTGTTTCCTTTAGAAGGAAAAAAACCCGTAATCCATTTTGTAATTTCATAATTTAAAATGTTAAAATGTTAGAATTTATCTTGCTTCATTACTTAAGCAAACTTTGAGATAGTAAGTCTGAAGATGCCTCTGAAAGAGGCGAAACACGTGTCACAGTTAGTTACACAATACGTGGAATAATCAAAGTTCGTTAAGTTTAGTTTATTATTATTATGTTGAAAAATTAGATAACCTTCAGACGGAGTGACAAGCTAACCATTAGTCCTTTCGTAACCGAAGCTTTCTTTCAATACCCTCTACGGAGATCGAGGTTGGGTGGCTGACATTCAATCATCGTTCGTAAAATCAGGATCATTTGGGCTTCATTTTATGCCTATAGTATGCATATGAAAGCAGAAATAGCTGAAAACATGGTCCAATCCAACACTGATTTTGTAGACGGAGAAAATAAATATTTGAATCATTGATTTTCTATAGCAAAACTTTTAATTATTTTTTAGTTAATTAATGTCACTATTAATTATACCACGTGTCCTCACATTTATAGTAAAATGTATCCATTTATTCCAAATACTCAATTTGGGAGAGAATTAAAAAAAATCACTTGCTTGGTGATTTAAAATGTATTTCACAAAATATTGGTCGTAGTCATACTTATTTTGTAATTTGTACTACACTGGCGTCTCAGCTCAGAAATTCGAAATTCAAAAATCAAAGTCGAAAATCGAATGTGGTATTTTGAGTTGGAGTCTTGTTGTAGGCATCGCATCTGTCTGATGAACATTCCTCGAGCAGTTCACCTCTCAAATCGATTATGTCTTTGTACAAAGATATTAACTCTTTCGTGCCACAGCAAATTAATTATTTTAATACGGATCATTACAAGATTAATTTGAATAATAATGTTCATATAGATTATACATTAGATATAGAAGTATCTGATTCCATACATATATTATAAAAATCTTCAATCTACTGCTAGAAAAAAGCATCATTATATTTAAGCACTTATATTTTAAAAGCAAAGGAGGCTGTAACTAAAAAAATACTTAAGTTTTTTACAATAAATCTGTTAAAACCATAAATATAATTTAACTGCGTATTTAAGAATATATTGTTTGCATTTTTGTGAATAAAATTATGTGGTTTATTTATTTTTTTCCACCCCCGACACCAATTTTTGACTTCTTGAAGTCTTTTTGAAGTCTTTCCCATTCCGCCTTATTCTATCCCTACTATCTCTGAAGAAAAATCTAAAATCAAAATAAATTTGTATTGCCTTGGTTTATTACGAGTTCATACATATGTACTTATTGTTTACGGTTTTTAAAATAAATTTGTATTTTTGTATCACGAAATGGCACGAAAGTGTTAAAGATATTACGGTACAACACGGTGTGGGTCCTGACTTTTTAATCCTTTCGACACGCTGGCATGAAAATTTTAATGCACAGGTGGCAAGAAAAGGATCTCTTTCATCAAACGTTTGATCAACACAATTAATTCACCGGTGACAATAAAAATCAGGACCCCTTTTAGAAAAATTTATAAATAATATCACAATCACCTTTATTAAGTGTGATAAAAAGCATTTAAACTGATGGTTTGATTTTGATACCAGGTATATATTGTTATATTGAGAAGTCATTCATTTTATTTTGAACTAAAACATATCTTACAATCTCTTACAAAAATATATTAACATATGGAAATATTAACGTTTAAAAACAACATTCATTAATTAATCGAAATTCAATCACGCGGCCTCTTTTTATACGGCAACACTATTCTCAATAGATTATTAAAAGTGAGTTTTTTTTACCGTATAAGAAGTCTGGTTTCTAACGAGTCGATCATCATTTATGCATAATATCATTATTTGATATAAACCGGTAAACTACGACACTAGAAAACACATGAAGTTGTCTTGTGTTTTCGCTTCACCATGAGTTATTCTATTACCATGGTCACTGTTCAACCAATTGATCACAAAAAGAGGTATACCGGGAAAAAATCAGTGACGAAACTCTTATTGCAAAATACAAACTATACAATTAATTGGGGCAGTTGTGATACAACAGCAACGCGGAAAGTTCATATGTATACGAATCCATATCTGAAACAAAAAAACTACAAATATAAAATATGTATCTATTATTATCACTTAATTAATTCATTGTATTTTGAGAGTCAGTGTTCAAAGGTTTTGATATTATTATGTTTAATGTATGCCCAAGTAACACATCAAATAATCCCAAATTGGACATCCATATTACGAAGCCATAAAAATAACAACAAAAAAACAGCTTTAAACGGTTTGTTTATTGGGCACCAATATCAATATTATTGTATTAATTTAATGTGCACGATCGACAGACTTGTGCGTGGATTGGATATGATAACTGATTAACTGATGTGATATTATTTAAAAGTATCCTATGCACATTGGAATATGAAATTCTTAATATGACTCATACAACAAGTTCTTAATAAAAACACTTTGTTTTAAGTTGATATTAAATAGATTAGATGCGGTCAGATAGCGGTGTCAATTGTGAATAAAAATATTATATTAATGTTTTTATGGTAAATGCATCACTGTATTTATATACTATTATAATATTTATTTAAACAATTCATACATCTATTATACTTACTACGAAAGCATATTTACGTTGAAACTATTTCAGTCATACACTATCATTAAAATATATTTATTCAATCAATTAAAATTCAGTTGCTTCCATGACCTATTCTAGATTATTTATTTAATCAACAAACTCATTCAACTGTAGGAATTACACTGTTTCCAATAATTTATCCAGGAACTTTTACAATTTAAGCTCTAGGTCCTCTAGGACTTATGTACTGCTGGTTTGGGTGACCAAGGATTTCACATTCTTGAATGAAAACTTAAATAGGTACCTTGATGTTAAGCCGCCTAATAGATTTGTATTCTAAATTCCAGGGCTGTGGAGTCGGAGTCGTAGTCGTCGTGGCCCTTTTACCGGAGTCGTACTCGGAGTTGGAAATTTTGAAAAGTTCGACTTTTTATTTTTGCATATAATATGTCAAATTTGGCTATTGGCCGGATGGGTTAGTTGATATATAATTGAATAGGTACATAAATAGGAAAGATAGGAAAAAATCGTGACGAAATTGAGCATTTTTAAGTCGGAGTCAGTGTATTTTTGGTTAATGCTGAAGTCGGAGTCGGAGTCGGATTTGTAATTTATTTTAACGACTCCACAGCCCTGGTTAATTCTAAGGCATTCATTTTTGAGATGCTTTCACCCTTACTCATCAAACTTATATAGTCTTAACGAAAGATATCCATGTAGTATTTTATGATACCTACCTGAAATATATATTAATCCAGTTGTTTGACTATTGCTCAAATGGTGAATTACGAAAAAACATTTTAATAGCTCATAAAAATTTATTTACCACTTTTAATTATGAAAAAATTTGTCTTTGCTTATATTTATTTCCTTTATTTTTATTTGTTAAAGACAACCGTCTTTTCATATTATAAGATTATTATAAAATTATTGATTGTTCAGTTGTGTCTATTTGTAAATAAATCAAGCTTGAACATGTGCCAAGAAATTATATAAAACACTATTAATCTTAGTTTGGAAAAATTTAAAAGATATGTCTTCAATTTCTCAATTCATTAATAATGACATCAACGGCATACTAAAAGAGTTTTGAATAGAAACAAATACTTGATTTATTGCATCAATAATTTAATAAATGCCCGATCAATTAGTTGTCTATATAATTTATTGAATACCTGGTATACCAATAACCCGTTACCAAGTTAACTGAATTCTTTAGTTATGCAGAACGGGCTACAAAATAATAATATACAACTCCATTTTCTTGGAACCTGGAGCCTTCTAGGCAAACTATCACGCAGAAAGACTATTTTACATACTTCATTCATTTATAATTAATTTTTATTGTTAATTAATTCAGCAGACACCCGTTAGTGGGCGTATCCCGTAACACAGCAGTATTAAACGCTTTGGCTTGATTGTATGGAGGGTCTCAGGAGTTATCCTTAAATATTTGTTTGTTATGTAATAAAGTGTCATATTAAATATGAATAATTTAAGCTTTGTATTTAGACTGAGGAAATGATTATTTTTAATTTTTCATTCCTTTTTCGTAAACTAGATATTACTGTAAATAAAAAAGCACATTTTTTTCGTTCTACTTCCGCATATATTATGTTTAATATTAGGAGGTGGCGGTCGGTGACTGGAATATAAGGGAGTGCATATAAAAAACCTATTTATATAAAATCATCCTCCGATTATTGGATTATGAAAATATGCCGATAACACGGATATCAAAGTCCGAAATTAACAGTATTAACTGCTATTCAACACGTAGCATGGCAAGAGATGGCCCAATATTACAATCAATCTTGCTTTAATCTTTGCGATAGTAAGTCCGAAAATGCCTCCAAAAGGGGCGAACCACGTGTCACAATAAGTAACAAAACACGTGGAATAATCATAGTTATGTATTTGTATGATACGTTCTTATTCCAAATTTACTTTTGATATTCACTCTTTCAGGACTTTCAGCCTGACACCTGCTTATCAAAAAGCGAAATTTTACGAATAGCTATAAAGAGAGAAACATAAATAAAATAAATAGTGATAATAATATTAAATCTTTATGTGGAATATATGTTATTTTAATTGCACAGCTTATTGAACTGGATTCATGTGGTTAAAATCTTGACCACACTGGATTCCAGATGATAAAGTCTTGGATTAATGGCATACACATAAAAGTTGACAACCACTCCAGTCCTCCTATATTTCATGTCTATCAAAGAGCGATGGGATAGTAACCAGCCTTCGCAAAAATACATTTCGTTGAAACGCTACTTTACTCTTATTGGATGGCGAATATGGGCATATAAAGGTAATAAATAATATAGTTAATACTCAATAGTTTAAGAAAAGTAGAAATGAAATTTATATCACTAAATATCTATATACACTTTTTTCCATGCCCGGTCCCAACTTGGAGCCTATGGACTCCTCACGGAGTTTATCTCAACTTGTTACTCCGAAAAAGGGTAGGGCTTGAAAGGATACGAAGACTAGGAAAAGACCAGTGGTTAGCTAATCGCTCACGCTACGTGCCCCGTTTTTTTTGGGATCGGAAGGAGGGGCAGGGATTTTGAACAACACAAACACCCATTGTCATCGAACAGAATCGATTTATCGACTGAAAAAATCTGCTTGTAGAGAGAATCGAACCCGGGCAGTCCGTCACGCAAGCCAACGACGTTGACCACGGACCGGGATAAAATTTAAAAAATATATATTTATTGAATACCTACACTATGAAACGAATAAAACATTTTACATGGCAAATATTTTTTTAAAGAACCTGTCAGAAATATCAATACTTTAAATATAAAAATAACGATTGCTGATGATGGCGTATGGGTGTAGGTATTTGCAAGTCATTCGTGACCATTCCCATTAGTTGTGTTTAATTATTGTAATTTGAAACTATTTATTTCTTTCCAATTGAAATATTCTCGCAAGGTATTTGATAAATACACATTTTTTGTCCAATCTAGTCCTCATTCAAAATGATAATAAGCATGCAAGGAAACGTAAACCATTTTGTTAAAAACAAAATAAACATGTACATAATAACTCAAACATAATGTAATATGAAGTATCTTATTTATGAATCTGATTAGCGGGTTTTTATTCAATGGCACACGTGCAAAGATATCCATTCGTTTAGCGATTTATTAATTATATTATTTTAAATATGTGTATATTTATTATTTATATATTATAGAGGAAGCATACAAACGCAATTAGTATTTCGCTTCATTTAAGATAATTTATTACAGATAATAGATTGATTTATTTTTGAAAAAATAAGCACATTAATTTTTAATATGATTACCTGTTACTTTACGGCCAAATATTTACGGCGGGGAAGACCCATCGTAAGATTATTACATTAAAAATTATTTTTCTGTATATCTATGTAGGCTTATTGCTGGTTTTTCAATATAATGAATAATAAATTTCAATTCTCAAGTCTATATTTGCGATTTTTTTTGTGCTAAATTTGATTTCACATATTACGCGTTTTTCTTATATTATTAGTTTTCAGTAAATTGCTACGTCACTGCTCACCAATGTTCCATCTAAGCTGAGAACTAGCTGCGTGGATAAATCAAAGACTGCGCAGGCCAATCCAAAAAATGCGCAGCATAGTTTCAATCATCCAGCAACTTCTGTTGAAATGCTTCAGTAGTATGTCATATTCTCCACATCGTGAGCGGACATGGATCAAAAAATAAATGTTAGTAACATTAATAATTTATGCTTCTATTTTTTGCCGATATTCATTACAAGTGCGCGCTAACATAGGACGAGTCCGCGGAGATTGTTAAGCTGCTGCGCGGCCACTTGTATGGGTAGCTTACATGGAACATTACCCTTCGCTTATATTTATTCTTCAAAAATACCATCTTATGTTAATAATAATTTTTTAAACGTATTGTAGAAAAAACGAAAAAGTTTGTATATTCCTTCAGCGGTTCGAGTAATATAAAATCAGACCCCACTTGAAGAAGGATATCATTTTGTAATGTAATAAATTAATAAAGAACCGCGTGGTATGCCAGACGAGATGCCGAACTCTTAGTGCGTCGCGGTCGCTTTATCATTAATTCACAGTGGCGCACTGGCGTGGAGGATTAAATTTTTGTCAGTAATTTAGCTAAAATTTGTGTTAATGTTCAGCGCACTCCCTCAATATTACAACTGAAAATATTTGATAGTCCCCTTAACCAGGGGTCAACAGGAGCGGATCTTTGGACATCCTCTCCACTCCAATTTCACCTCACCTCAAGAAGCCTTAAAAAACTAGCTTTTTGTATTCTCACAGTCATTGGCTCTACATATGCAAACTAACATGCTTAACTTTGAACCAAATAATAAACAAATTTCAGAGAAAAAAATACAATCATGTATTCAATTAGAAATAAGTACTTAGTGCCAGACATAGTAAAGCCATCAAAAGCGATGGACACCATCTAATCATTTTTTTAAATAAAACATACCCCCTAAAATCCATATACTTACATATTTATGTGACATAATTGCGGCTCTCTGGTACCTTTGCTATCTGTTTCCATGACTTTTTGGCTCTTCTCACTTGACGAAACTGCCGACCCCTGACATAAACAAGAGACACTTCTTGAAAAATAACGACAATTCTACTGCACGGTGTTTGGGGATATTTTTTAAAATTGACTACATTAACAAATAATAACTTGATATAACGGACTTCGGTTATGAAAAAATGTACAATCAGTTCTCAATTATAATAAGAACAGCGTTTCAAACATATATCTGTTTCAATTTTCAATCGAAAGCTATTCATTTTCCAAGCATGAGACATGTACTGGCTAATAATTTGGCAAGCGCTAAACCTTGTCAACCCCATGCAAACCCCATACGTTCCTTATATTTTTTTCTGTTGACATGACATTTCATATGAACGTTATTTAATAACGTTTGGATTTTTTTTTCAAACTTTTGCTGTTTGTTTAATATTATCTTCGTTACTGTCTTCCTTTATATTTTATGATGTATGGGTAAAAAGTTATATGTTTAATTGGTTCGTATGAGTAGATCAAAAATGTATTTTTATAAGTATACTGCTTTAAATAATTATTTTTGATGACCTAGATTAGAGATTGTGAGAAGGTGAAAAACTATGATTTGAAATAAGTAATTACCTACCACATTGATTTAGACTTATGTATTCTCTCCGGTTCGACAAATCCAAGATTTTTTTAAGAATATCAAGCCTAATAACGAAAATTACATACATGACAACAAAAATAAATATGTACACTCAATAATACTTAGGCACGTCACTGGTAGCAGATACAACAAGCCACGATGCCACCCGAATGAAGAATTCGAAGTCAAATGATGATTGAATCAAAAGATCGTGAATTGATAAAATCAATATGAAGTTTCCATTACAGGTAAATATTTTCGAGTACTTAGTTATTAATTGCCAATTTGTATTGTTATAAAACAATTTACCGCTTTTACTAAAGATTAATAATCCATAAAGATACAATATCGATAAATGACTATTTCATGAAATCGTCGATTATGTACTTACCCTCTTTAATCACCATATAATAAGCTCATTTAGGAAATAATTTACACGCATTTGAATGCTAGAATATACTCGGTTAATAGATAAGAGGTTATAACATCAAGGATATTCTCATATATCTACTTCATTCGACACACATTTTTCAAAAGGGTAAGAAAAGAAAAGCAAAGTTAAGAGGTTAAGTTGTTAGCGAAGAAAATCCGATTTACAAGACGATGGTTGACATTTTTTAAAATAACATTATGCGATCTCTTACAATTGAATTCTATATTTTGTTAAATTCACAAATTTGTCGCAAATAACGTATAAATTAAGTTTTACTCATGATATTTGTATTGATCATAGAAATGTTGTATTGAAATTTAATTAAGATCGTTTTAAGAGAATAATTATAATCAAATTCAGCGTTGTTAGCTCTCGTAAAAATGTTTTTTTTAAATAATTTATAGGCCCGTACTACCCCCCTCCCCCTTCCCCCTGCACTCCAAAACCTTTTCTACAGAATGGAGGAGAATTGGAGGTAAATAGTCTTCAAAAAGTAAGCTTTATTGCATATAAAAAAAAATGTTTTTATAGTATGTAAGTACATATGTTCAAATCATTTTCTTATATTTCTTAGTATGTTGATATAATTTTCTTACTCTTCACCTATTTCTTTTCGTAGATATTTTTTTATTATTTACAAGAAAACATCATTCGAGTTACGTTGCTTTTACTCTACTGCTATGAATAATGTGTACTAGAATAGACGCATCTAAATAGTATTGCACCAACTTATTTAGCAGGCTTAGAAATAATATAAGTCATAAATCACTAAGGAGAATTTTATTCTTGTTTTTGTACGAATAAGTCAGACGTCACTATTATTTAATTATCGAATCATAATCCTTTATTGTACGCCGATTGGGCAGTGCCATACCGTGGAAAGTTGAGGAGGAGTAAATAATATTAAATGATTATTATTAAGACATTAAAGTGTGCAATAAATAAAACAATGAACACAAACAAGTCTACTCTTAAACTCAGTGGAAAAAAAGTTTCGCTTCATTAAGATTAAATGTATGGTCTCATAAATATATACTAGGCGACGATTATAGGCCCTAGAATTGATGTAGGTATTAAATTGATAAAGCAATAGGTATAATCTGAATCATTTCAATACAAATATACAGTATATTGCTGCGTATTTACCCAACGCTATTATGTGCTTCGATACAGTTACATTAACGCTACGACCCTAGCGCGCCGACTTTAGCACACAACACTCGAAAATTATGATTTTAATATAAAAATAAAATAAATCAAGTCAAAATAGAAAATTACAGATGGTGGAATTTCTTCATCTCATTTATTTTCAACCGATAAAATTTTCTTGGATCGTTAGATGAGGTAAATAAATAGCTTTTTATTAGCTATCCACAATACAAAAAAAATCGTAAATTATGGATATATGGTCACGGGACAAAATTCCAATCCTCTCGAGCGAAGCTCAAAAAATTTATACATACTGGCTTATAATTTTATGTTTTGACTTTACTCTTTGAATTCTTGTGGATTATTATAAAATGTGGAATCAAAATGATTAAATCTGAAGAATATTACTGATTATTGTATTGTAAACAAATAATAAACTTATGTGACTGTCTCTATCTGTATAATATTATTATTTGTGTAGTTTGTGGTTGCATTTATACTCCTGTAAATTAAAACAACTCGATTTCATACTTATTGCGAAGTATTGTTTATGATCTTCTATTATAATAAATTTAAAAATTAAAGACGAA
This sequence comes from Himalopsyche kuldschensis, assembly GCA_028554975.1. Classification (NCBI taxonomy): domain Eukaryota; kingdom Metazoa; phylum Arthropoda; class Insecta; order Trichoptera; family Rhyacophilidae; genus Himalopsyche; species Himalopsyche kuldschensis. The sequence goes on along the minus strand of JAHFWI010000058.1, from coordinate 2,007,727 downwards.
ACATTTCAAAAAAAATCATAAGCCTTATATTAATTAAAATAATGTTATCTGCTTTCAAATACCTGAACATGAGAAATCATTTCATTTAATGTGATTATTTTTCATAAATCTTTACAAAAATTCTGTCCCGTGACCATATATCCATAATTTACCAAAAAATCTTACATTGCGTGCTAGTTTCGGCGCGCTAATGTCCCACACGCTTAAGTCGTAGTTCTACTGCGCGCTAGCGTGCAGCGCGCTTACGTCGGGGTGTCATGAGCTTGATTATGTGTAATTCATTTACTTACTGATTTACTTCAATTTGCAACTCTCTAAACTTTTCAGTCAAACAGTGTTCTCATTAATTTAGTCATTTATCTGCCGATCGTAGTTACAAATCCCTGAAATAAAAGTTTTGGTTTTATATTGATTCGTAAAGAAATTTGATTATTTTTTACGTGTCGGCGAGGCGTCACTGGGTTTCTTGAACAATCGCAAACATCCGAGTTTGAGGGACACACCCACCCAGGTGACCCGTCCTCAAGTAAGGTACTCATACTGTAACCTCTCTCTTACCTAATCAAACAAGCGATTTTAATTTTAGATGCGATCAAAGCCGCCGACGATAACGACCAAATTTGTCCGCGATGGTCCAACACACCGACAGCGTGACTCGCTGGAATGTTGTACACCGAAACTTGAGCCAGTGACTTGCGCAATCAACTGGGCGTGTACTTTTTAAGACGTTTAATACGGAACGTTTAACAGCTATTTTTTTTACGAAGAACCTAGTTGAAACTCGCTTTTTTTGAGGAAGGAGAAAGACATATTCTACTGCATAATTCACGAAACCCATAATTGTGGTATTCTATAATATTTAAGGATTAAGTATTGATTCAATGTCGACTGCATACCGGCAATTTTTAAAGAATAAAAAATAACTTCATAATTTAACTATTAGTTTGTGAGAATCAAGATGTTGCCAAAAAGTATTTAAAAAAGGAACGACGAGTAATTTTCAATACTTATTAAGATTTTCTCATTTATAATCAAGAGTTTTAGACCTTCATCTTTAGCTTTAGTGTGACGTATACATATGTATATGTAGTTTCATATGCTGACTATTCATTATTAACAGTTTATGAATAAAAAAACGTATAAAATAAACAAATTATATCGTTCAAGTATTATTTTTCTTTTTTACCAGTAGTAACTGTCAATTTTAGTGGCTTAAGATCTTGTTTTATGGACTGCAATAATTATTATAATATAAGTCAGTGTTTCGCAGCCAATATTCCTTACGGGTCGTCTTAGCTGGGCGAAACTAGGCGAGGCGTTCCGGCGCGGCTTGTGAGTTTAAATATCAAACGGTCCTCGCCCATGCAAGTGTCGCCTCAAGTGCGCACTCGCGCACGCGAATCGCTTGAAAATATGAAACGGTCCAAGCTCACCAGAGCGTTAATTGCGTCTGGCCGAGCGATGGCACATAAGACCTTTGATCAACTACGTTTTAAATTGACTGGATTCGCCTAAATTCTCTTGCCGGTTCGCGTCGCTGACCTAAGACACGGGGTTAGACCGGTGCGGTCAGACTCTTATAATTTATGCTTAAATCCGCAGCAATTTGCAACATATTTATTCTGTTGAGAATCAGATTGGCAGATTTACAGATAACAGATTGGGAATCGATGCTTTAAGTTATCTTTGTGGTAATTATATTAGTTTTATATTGATCTTGTCATTTCCTTAGTCGTACCACGATATACTGACTAATTACATCAATCAACTTTTTACAGTTGTGCTCCGCTTAGTGGTTGATGAAAAAAATGCAAATATTCGCAAAAGTTTATATGAAAACCCGAAACCCGAGAATAAATATCATTTGTTCTTTGACTGTGTGGAAATTATTGAAATTAAGTAATTAATTACTAGGAATCGTAAACTCAATCTCACGCCCGTTTTCTTAACAACAATAAAAAATCAGGATTGAAAACATAATACTATTTATATCGGGATTTTACGAATCCAATTTCTGTGTAAAATAAAATAAGGTAAAATCTTTGCGTCACATTGTTTCCTCAAATTTAGTTGACTATCAATAATTCTGAAAATACGATTATTCTTTCAAATTTCGATCAGGTCAAATACCTTCGCAGGTTAAGAGTGAGTTCGAACTTTTAAGTGACGATACTTTGAAAATGTCACGTCCGCTGATTTCAATATGTATATTATAGCTTTGAATGTTATGATACATATGTATGTACATATATCAATTATTTTTAACTGAAACTCCTGTACATTAAGAAATGTGGAAATACATTAATTTGCTATCAATTATTGTTGGTTTTTTTCTATTAAATTCTATCGATATTTTGGAATTCTGGAAATAAATGACCATTCAATATGATTCAATTTAAAACACAGCTTTATCTAAAATTAAAAAGTCTTATAAAAATATTTTTTATTGTAAAGTGACATCTATTCCATTTAAGATAAACTAATACAGGTCATCGTGGAACAGCACTGTACTCCGAAATGAATAAAATAAGTGTTGCTACTCGAACATAGATGCCGTAAATACTTGCAATTTGTATTTTATAGTCATATTTTTACTATTGATAATATAATAAAAAAGCTAGCAATGTTTCTATATGTCATAACAGTGTGGAAAAAGAAAAAGAGTATATACCATGAAGAATTTAAGATTAATACTACTCAATTAAATATGTACCAATACAATTAAGGATTTCGACTGAGGGTGCTTGATGGAATTTCAATATCAAATTTGAATTGTTTGAAGAAACCGGGTCGTTAGCGACAAAACTTATGGAAAAGTTCAAAATTCAAACAATTCAAAAATGTAAAATATATTACATCAAAAATTTTCTCCAGGAATTCCTCTAATTGCTGATGTTATCAATCAATGTGTAGATACAAGAAGAAATCAACCTTATATCATCCCAAATGTTTATATCCATTTCAAACCACTTAAAGCACAATACATCTGATGTGTAGAATTGAATTTTCGTAAGAAAACACATATACATAATATCAAAATACATTTATTCAGAAGATTGTGGATGTTTAGTTTTAGAAATTAACAATTAATTCTAATAAAATAAAATCCTACAGCAAATTCAAATAAATTTCTGTTAAAAAGGGTTCATCTTTGTTTACCTCATAAAAGCTTATTATACAGTACTGAAACCTCTTAGTGCGATGACGGGATAATGGTTTTGAGTTTGAGTGTTAAACAACTTGACACATAAAAATTGGAAAGATCGGAAAAAATATGACCATCGATGATGAAATTATCCTACACATTTTTATTCGGAAGTATTGATAGAATAGGCATACGGTATACCATACCTGTTGGAAATTATTGGACGAAGAAAAATTATAACGAGCAGCCCTTAAGATACAAGTGAGATCATTTCATTTACCAAAAAGTTATGCACATTTACTAAATGTAAGGCTCCGAATCCCAAAAAAGATTTTTTATGGGACTATTTTTTACTTCTCGGGATTTTGACGTTTACAATAATTTGCGAACTACACAAACCTACTAAGCATGTGTAAATTGAAGCCAAATGTATAAAAAATCAATCAGCCAAATTATTTTTCGACACATATTATATCAACTAAAATATTATATCTGTAGGGAAAATCTCTAGGGCCGTATCTAGGGGCTGGCGAATAGCTGGGCGCCAAAAAGATGCCAGGATTTAAAAAAAAACGAAAATCAGACATTTGTTATTAAAACTTAAAACTGGAGCAAAACCGACATATAAACATGGATGATGTTTGATTTAATGCAATCAGTTGAAGAATCGCAGGCACCGGCACGTGCCGACATTGTTCTTGAAAACACATGTTTCGACACAGAGGACATTAATCATTAATCATAAACGCATCTTTTTAAATTGCACGCGTTTGTCGTAAAGGGGTTCGATCTGTTAATGAATTCGTGATTGTAGTTGTTATTGCGTTGTATAAATTCGATTATTGACATTCTTCTACAATCTACATCAATGGTTTTTACGTTTTTATTATTAGGTGTTTCAAATACATATAATGGTATATTTTGGGGTTGGAGGGGGAGGGGGGTGTCGGGTGCAGGGGTTCAACTCCTTGCCCTAGGCGCCAGATGACCTCGCTACGGCCCTGTTGATTTCGTACCCGAGTGCGCAGTAAATGTACTCTATAATTCCGTCAATATTGAATGCAAAATATTGGTTCGTCAAATAAAAGCAAAAACAATACGGTGAAAGAAATTAAAAATATTGTGTGCAATGTTATGAAATATATTGCGACATAACTGACCAAATAATAATCGTTTTGTTTTTAAATTTCAGCTGATAATTACTAACCAGTAAAATAAATCGCATGAATTAAAATAAAGTATGTGAAATGGATACGTCACTTAATATGTTTAGGATTTTTTTGATGTTGATTTAGGACAGAGCGCCCTGACGACACGTGTCAAATTTACTTAAAGATTTATTTGGTCACTGAATTAAATTTAATATGTATCTCTATATTTGCAGAAATCATGTAGCTAATATATTTATGTCACTGTTAAATGTCTCGACCATAAGAAGGGTGTTTTCAGTCACAAAACAGCGATCAAAATATTATTACTATATTTCCTGCTAATATTGTACCATTTAAGCTCGTATAAGGACTGCGCCAGCCATTTAAGTTATGGAACTTAAAATAAAAATTGAAAATCATCCTACTACTTCTTAGGCTTAACTCTCCTAATTCAACTTATTTATGTCATATGCTTTAAATTAATAAAAGTTCTAAAGAAATTATATTAAACTAAACTAGAAAATAAGTTTGTTGATGGCTGAAGAAAGGAAAACGATCAAACATAATGATTTTTATTTTAAGTTATCGAATACTTGGAATGGTTAAAATTGTTTATGATTTTAAATTTTTTAGACGATGTCCGTGTATGTACACTGACGATTATTGAGTCAAATACTCAGCGAGAACTTTGTAGGTATGGTGAGAAAACAACGGTTCTAGTAGTTGGCTCATAGTTCTACCACTGCTAGTTTTAGAGATCAGATCGGGTTGATGAAAAGAAATGCGAATATCGTAGATATCCATACATTTGGATACATACACATAACATGATATACATAGTAATGTATGAAAGATTATATTTGGAAATTGAAATCTCTGACTAAGTAAAACAGTAGGATGAATATTTACTTGACTATGTTTACCATAATTCTCTTTCACGAATTTTGCTTTCATTTGCTGATCAATGTCATTTAATTTTTATTACAATTTGTCGATCTAAATTGTTTGTGACAAATTGTGATCACTCTTTTTTAACAATATCCGCTCCCAATCCAAGTCCATATTTAACAGAGTTTATTTCAACAACATCTTTCTACGATAATTGCTTAACGTCTCTTTTTCGAAGAGAGTATTGATAGAAAGAATTGAACAGGACTATCCGTTAGCTAACCGCTCTTGTTACGTTCCATTTTGGTAAGAACGGATCGAAGTAGGAGAGACGAATCGGGACTCCTACCGGTCAATGACGTTGACATTCGACCACGGACCCAACACTTAATATGCATCATTTATGAGTGAAGATTTAAACGAATCTAACTATTGCTACATACTTTATTAGATTATAAAAAAGCTTTTAGGAGATTTTTATCATTGATTTTTACAGACGTACATTAAGCATCCAAATGATTCCTTTAATCGTGAAATACGATTCAAATTGATTCAATAAGGGAAATAAGAAGATATTAAATTTTAAATAGCAAAAAGAAATTTTGCTTTTTACCACGGAATCCATCTAAAATATTAAAACAGTTGTGAGTAAAAATAATACCAAACATAGGAAAAAATTTATATTGAAAATAATATAACGAAAGTCCATTCTATTGTGTTTGTGGTATGAGATATTATGTCATTCCTGCAACAATCTATTATTCCAGTGTGGGGCATCTGGTTAGTATCGAGCTGCCGGGTTTGCTTGTAGACGGCGCCTGCGAGCTTTTGGTTTTTCGTTCGCCCAAAAAGCTTTCTACAATAGTTGCGTTCATTCGAATGATACCTATCAATGTTTTCGTCTCACTGACTCCCGTTTCCCACGAAATGCTTACATGGAATCGAACTTAGCCATTCGGAACATAAGCTTTACCGGATAGATTCATGACTATAAATTAGCTGTGATTTATTTATTGCGTCTGGCACACCCCTGATTTGTAGATGTTAATTTTATTGAGACAAAATTTGAGTGTCTAACACTAAGATTTGAAAACATACTGTCGAAGCGACAGTAATAATAATTATGACAACGATTGTTGAAGCAAATATCAGACTGCGGTGATAAATGCAGTGCTTAAATTTTGGATTGTTCTTTAATTAAATAAAGGTTCAATTTAAAGAATATTCAATAAATAATGTAATTTTACAAAAATAAAATATTTTTTCAAGTAGATATTTTTCCAAAAAATGTTTAACTAACGTAAATAAATGCTAAAAACAATAGTTGAAAGTGATCTCTTGCTGAGCGAAACCAGTCCTAATCACATAATAATTATGACAAGTAATTAACAATCAAGTGATAGATTCGGATTTTTTTAATTGTGTGTTGATTAAATGGCTAAAACAATCACTAAAAAGAATTCTTACTTTTCTTTCTTATATATATTTTTATCCCTACTTATTGGTATGGGAGCTTTAATTTTTACACTTGGCAGTATATCATTAGCCCCTATTTCTACAATGATGTTATAAGCATCCATATCAACATACTGAAATTTTGACAGTATGTAATTTAATTATAAAACCATATGTATCTTTCTATTGGATACAAGCCAGCCAATAGGAGGGTTATCTCTCATAAACAATTATTTTATTTACATTGCCTCTATCAGATGAGAACGTTTTAACCTTTAACACTTTGAATGACGGAGTATAAGGATTTTGAATTTACATACATTTACGAGACTTCAGGATGAAGAATTCATTTATTAATTATATAAATAATTAGAAATATACATGGATGTCTAGACAAAAAAAAATATAGCTGGTATAGTTATGTTTGAAGCTAATTTATTCGGACGGAGCCGAGGTCTTGTGTTAACGTCGTCGGTCGTAGAGGGCTGGGGCTCCGATTTACACCACAAGCCGTTTTATTATGAAAAAAAATTATTGATTTTTGTTTGGAGAAATTGTGTTGTCCAAAACGATCTTCAACACCTCTCCGATCCTGAAAACGGGACGTAGCAATCGTTGTAAGCTAACCACTAGTCCTTTCTTAGTCCTATCCTTTTGTCCATACCTTCTTCAAAACGGGGAGGTTAAGCAACTTAGTAACAAGCCACGTAAGAAAACTCATTAGGAGCCTACATAATGACTGTATTATTTCATAATTTTCGTTCAGTACGTATCTGGGTTGTTATGTGAAAACAATTGTTTGAGAAGATTCACAGCAAAAGAAAAATGCACATAATTTGGGAGACTGTCAAAGATAAATGTACGTAAAATTTCTGCTATGCATCCTTCTTGTTGATTTTTTTCACCGACTGGTGTTATTTTTTATAATTCTGTCTATCTATCTTTGGGGGCCATAGAAAAAATATTTTTGAATAATTCGGGATTCGATCCCGTGAACCGTTGTAGAATCGAATATAATGCTGTTGATCAACTAGCTTCAGGCCCATGAAGTATTAATTCAAAATCCAACATACTATCAATACAGCTATGTTAGGTATTATGATGAGTTTAGTCAGTTAACCTATAGTAGTCGATTATAATAATTCCAGTGATTGGCTAGAAGCGATAAAACCAGAGAATGACAATTTGTGATTTCCATTTTGTAATTTTATCACTTTAAAATGTTAGAATCAATCTTGCTTAATTATTTAAGCAAACTATGCGATAGCAAGTCCGAAGATGCCTTCTTTGAAGATATACGTGGAATAATCAAAGTTATTTTAAATTTTATATTTTATATTAAAATGAACTTCCACAAAATTGTCGCCGAAACCATCGAAAGTACCAGAGAATGACACTTAAAACAGTTAACACATTTAAACTGATTAAAACGTAGGCTTGGGCTTTTAAGGCTTTCATTCTTTCCAGTCCAACTACGAGAAAAAGTTTAGCAAATACGCATTTCTATGATTGGTTTCTACCAGGTAGACTTGTTTTTGATTTTGAAAGTTAAATTTCATGATTTTTGTCGGGGAGACTTAACTATTGTTTTTTTTTGAGAATTCGATTGAAAGATATCACAGGTCGATAACATTAGATGCAATGCCGAATTTAAATAGGTAATTATTATAAATGAGACAAAATGAAGTAAAATTTTGTAGGCTTAATATTCCACAACATTACAAATTGCCTAGCACTGGAACAAGAAGCAGAGAGTATCCTTTAAAATAAAAAATGTAAATGTTATATCTAAATTACATGTTTTTTTTTGTTGAAGTTGCAAAGAATATAATTTACTTATATAACGCAATAAATGATATCTCAATTACAAGAGTGGTTAAATGAGTAAAATATCTTTATTCTGAGGCATACAATATTATTCTAACGATCCAACTATTTTATTCCACCGCACGTAAATGGTTATGATTTGTGAAGATACCAGAAGCATAAGACTTTCTTTGCGATAAAAAGAGACAGAAAAAGGTCAATCTGATTGAGAGGAGCATCATGTAAGTTTTTATTTTGTGAAATAATGTTTTTTTTCACTGAATTCAAAATAATTTAAGAATGCTTTTTTGATTAATTTTTTCTTCTAATTTTGCGTGTCATTAATCATCTTTGAGCACATTTCTTTGAAATTAAATTTGTGTTAAATGAAAAAAAAATCTTTTTTCAAAATAATTAATGTTTTAAAAATCGTTTAAATTTATTCTTTATCTGGAGTTTTAATAGAATTGATATCCAATATCAAAACTATCCCTTCATTAGATAAGTGATCATAGTTAATTGGGAACAAAATATGTTTGTGATTTTAGTAAAACAATTATTTTGAGCATTCCAATTTTGATTGAATAGATGTACATTTATCGTGCAAATTATAGTTTCTCAGAAATGGATGGATTTGAGGTAATTTCTCATATAAATAATATACTATTCCAACGAATTTGTAAAAAGGATGACGTTTGTTCAAAAGCACGATTTAACACTGTTGGACACACTTTACGTGACAATATCTCAAACTTTTATAAAAATAACTAATTACTTGCTCCTTTTATGTTTGCAATGGTGCAAGCAAGAAGGAATATGCAATAAACCAATCGGTGAGCAAGACAGCATGAAATTATGCACACTAGGATTCAATAACTTTGAAGCAAAATATTCTTTTCTTTGTGAGGCGCACTAGAAAGATTGCTTCTTTTGATTCTGAATATAAGCGATCTACACGGGGTATCATAGCTTTTGAACCTTAAAAGCTCAATTAGTAAGAACCTACTCTTAGCGCTTATACCATCGATCCGTGAATAATAAACAATCGATATTAGTTATTAAATATATTTTATAAATCGATAAATTTACTTCAATGTAATATTGTTTTGTGTACTTATTTGGATTTTGAAATACATTTTGCGAAATTTTGAAAATAAAAAGTGAATTTATAATAAATATAATTGACATTAATTCCATGTTGAAAGTTTTTAATTTGTGTCGTAAATTGATTGATACACACGTGAATTCAAGTGAACCAATAACATTCAATATTTTTGCAATTATAAATAATGTGAAAACATGAACCATACAATATATATCAAAACAATGTTATTGCGAATGAATCCATTTATAGATAAACGGTTTTAATTAGTTAATTGATGATTTATGTGACACTAATTGGGTATGGATTACGAAATTAAGTAAATTGTCAAATCGTCCGGAATAATCATATTATAAAATAGAGAATCGTATTTTAAATATAATTGGACAACAATGATACAACCGCCGACTTACTATGGAAATCAACACATTATTTGCACATCTAAAGAAAAACCAGACGTTGCAAGCTTTCATTCAGATTTATCTATTGATTTAGAAGAAACAATAACAACAAACTATTGCGCTAAAAAATATATCCCTAAAAGACTTGGATTTGATGTGAACAAGAGATTTGGATTTGATAATAACCCTCTTGAAAACGCAGCACATGAAAAAATAAACAGAGAAACAACGCTAAACGAAGAAAATCATATAAATACAACATATATTTCTACGAAAGATGATATTATTCCGATATTAAGTTCCAGCAACGATAGTCAATCAAACGGCGATTATATACTAGGAAATAGCAGTACTGATCTGATCAATTCGTCAAATGTCAACAATTTATCGACTCCATTTTCTGTCAAAGATATTCTGAACCTTGTAGATCAAAATCCGGAAAATTTCACCAAAATGACGGCACACAATTTCCAAACAGGTTACGAGCCTGACGGAAACGTTGTCAGAGATTCTTTGGTTGATAGCTGCACATCTAGATGTTACCCTGAGCCTCCTCCACAACCCTATGGACTACCAAGCCAAGCGTATCATCATACATCATCATACGAACATCCTGAATATTATAATGGTTACCACGGAAGTTATCCTTTCTACAATACAACAACTGAAACACCTGGAGTATATTTCAGTAATTCAAATCATCACCAATACGAACCTGGAGCATATCATTCTTCGCCAGGAGTGGGTGATTATTATAATCCTGCACCGTCAGTTATACCAGCGTCTTGTCATTATGGTCCAAGCTTTTATTACAACAATGCCGCTTACAACACGTATCAAAATGACTCATATAATGCAAGCTGTTCTCCAATGAACGAAGTAGCCCAAAAACAGCCTTCTGTGGTTTCTTCTACGGTATCCGTTGACTTGAGCTTTCTTCAAGATGACGTCGAAGAAGATTCCATGAAGTATGAGTCTGTTCCTGTATATAATCATGGTCATGAGACGACTTCTACCAATGGAGGCGCTGGTATGACGTCTCAGCATGTCAGGCAGCTGAATTCACTATGCGAGCCTTATGATGTGAAGAAAATAAGAGATGTAAAAGCTAAGGAGTCCGAAGGTGGCGATTCAATGCAGAGTAAGAATAAAATACAGTAAAATAATCATTTCTCCGGGGCTGTAGCTGAGATCAACGTCGTTGGTTTTGTTTGCGGTGCTTACGAATCGATTCCCAGTACGAACAATTCACATCAATTGATTAATGGCACGTATTAAGATATAAGATACACCAGCCACTAATCTTGCCCTAGAATTGTTCTTCAATCCTTATTCTATAGAGTGACGTGGTAACAAACAATTCTCTTACAATTGTTCATAGTAAATATGCTCCACATTAGGAGAGGATGTTCATTTATTTTTTGATTATTTTTCATTCAATCTTTTTTTAGATTTTTCAAATCAATATATAAAGACATTTATATATTTTAACATGGTTAAAGACAAGTATTGATTTTTAGGGCTAAAAGTCTTGTTACTTTCTTTAACTGACTTATATCAGATACATTCAATGTTTAATAATAATATAAATACATATCACAACAACTTTTATATGTAAAATAAAGCCGCAAGTATACTGTTTTCTCTTTTGCGTATTGTGGAATATTCTTCTTACAAGGACAAGTTAAATTTTTTTCAACCACATATCATAAAAGTTTGGTGAATATTGAACACTGGCGTGGTTAAAAAAAGTGTTTATTTTTCACCAGCCGTTAACTAGATAGTTTCATGAACGTTGAAATTTTGTTAGTTTCAATTCTTTCAAAGAAGTAAAGGATAATATATGTAATATACAATCGCACAAATTGATAGAAGCACGTTTTCATTTATTACTGAAATAGCATACATTCATATTTTATAATAATTCATAAATTGAAATAGAGTTTATAGATAAAGCCATGTAAAGCATTTTTGGTTCTTAAGATTAAAAATAATTGTGGATAAAAAAACAAATGAAATCCAATGGAAATACATAAACTAATAAAGGGTCACATTATCAATACTAATAAACATGTACTTTTTATTTCAGAAGACCACGTGACTAGTTCGAAAACGGAGCTGAGAAAAAATGGAAAACTTCGATCGAAACGAAAGCCCCGAGTTCTCTTCACACAGGCTCAAGTTTATGAGCTGGAAAGACGATTCAAACAACAGCGATACCTGTCTGCACCAGAGCGAGAACAAATGGCTCAAGGCTTAAAACTATCTTCAACTCAGGTCAAAATATGGTTTCAAAACCGTAGATATAAAAACAAACGTCTCAAAAATCCAGATTTATCAAATGCTGTCGAAAACAACAAAGCGCAAACGTCAAAAACAGATAAGACTATCTTCGTGTCCAATTCCGGTGGCGGCCATTTAGTGAATTCTAGATCACAAAATGGCGTTCACAGTAAAAAATCTACCAACATTTTTCACGAGACTTCTCCATCAAATTTTGTAAGCTCGAATTCTATAGATGATTCAAACAATCCAAAGAAAATACCGTACAATTTTAAAAATTATAATTTAGTGGGAAATTTAAATACAGAGCACAAATCGAGTTCTCATCAAATAACGTCAAATATAAGTCATTTAGCTTCGATTGGCGATCAGGAAAAAAATAGTCATGAAAGGTTTGCAAACGATGATCCCAAAATTATTTTCGAATTCGTCTAATTTAGCTTTTGAAGGCTTAAGCGGTACTACGGCGCAGTACGGAGTAGCGCCGCCTCCATCGTACGAGTCAGTAATGATTCCTGTGAAATCTGAATATTTGAATTTAGAACGGCAGGAATTCGATTCAAATTATTTTAGAAATGGAAGCAAAAAGAATGACCATCAATAAAAATACAGTATGTTAATATTATATACGATTTTGATGGTATACTATTAGTGAAATCGGTTACACTAATTATTAATTAAATATCTTCCAATTACTTCACATGTGAAATGCAACAATAAGAAAACAGATTCAAAAAGATTGAAAAAAAAATCACTACAATAATCAAAAAGCCATAAATATCAATGGTATTATTTTAAAAAGTGACAATCGGACATGGAAGGAGTAACAAAATACCGAAAAAAGTACGATGCCATTTATGCACGATTCGATAAAGAATTAATTGTAATATTTTATTATAAACACCTATGATATCTATAAAATAATATGTTTTTTTGTATATACCTAAATATTTATTTACTTTTTTAACCATATAATTCGTATTGAATTAATGAACAGGAAATTATTCACATTACTTTATTTAGAATATAATGTACCTATTTTATCTTCATCAAGCCGCACTGTATTGAATCAAAATGAAGTAATGCATTTATGTAATAAATAAATGTTTCATTGAATATATAGTAAATATAATGTTAAGAATATCTCTGTAAATCTTTTTTAATTTAAATAATAATCTATGCTTTATTTTAATACACGAACTGTTACCAAATACTATAGTAAAGTGCTGCCAAATGTACAAATAATGATTTATATTATGTTTTTCATACGAATAAATTATGTTTATATAAAATTTTAAGTGTTTTATTGATTCATTTTTGTATTTCACTGTAGCAAATAAAAGTAAGACAAAAAAACCAAAATAATACGTTTTGCGTAGTCAGGAGTATTTACAAGACCTCCATAAGTATACCAATAATAATTGTATTCTTAATAAAATCTTTTTTATATTTGATTAGAATTATGGTACAAATTTTTACAAATTAAACATGTTTCATTTTAGTTGTTAAACAAAACGATCACTACCGGTTTCATCGCGAGCATTGTCAACTAATATTAAAAAACTGTTGTATTTAGTTGAAAATGTGTATGATGAGGAATACTGGTCCAAGCCTACTGGAAAAATGGCAAAATAATATTGATTTTAAAGCTCAAATTTGTGATATACGGTAAAACGGGGTCAATAGAGACACTTTTTACCTTTCACGACTGTGTATCTTCATACCTGCGCCACATAATTCAAATATGAATAGCTTAAAACTTGTTTCTATGGTCCTTCTACACATTCATGACAATATTTTTCAAATCATTATCGTTATTAAGACACAGTCAATTTTGTTCGATGTCTCTATTCACATTGAATCGGGGAGAATAGAGACGAAAGAGGGTAAATCTAGACTTGGCAGGTGAATAGAGAAATAAATAAAGATTGTAATGATTGGAATATATGAACCTCTATTCTATACGAGTCTCTATACATTCCGTTTTACGGTACATATTAACCAAAAAAAAACAAGATTGGTGTTAAATTTCGTGCAGTAAAATAGAAGTTTATAAGGGGTCAAAAAGTAAGGATGCACATTGCACAGGCATCGAACTAAAACACGTTTGTTTCAATCTTGGCCAATCATTTAGTTGGTTTGGTTTTGTCATTCGAGAGATAGTAGTATAGTCCATTGTAAAGAATCTTAAATATAAAACCGAAATGGCGTATGTATGTCTGTGGGTCTGTAATTCTCTTTTGCATTGTTGGTCATTAAGTTGCCATAAAAACGAATATGAAAGAAAATATGTTTGAATTTTTATCGGCGAAGACATTTAGTCAAAATGTAATAAATTAGTCTTCTACTGAACTTTTCCCAGCTTTTATTATTAATAATAATGTTTATTATTTACGTGAAGGTATTATTTGACATTTCTTTGACAGCAAATTAGATTTTTTCCTTGAATTTGGCCATTTTAATGAGCGAGAATGGGGCTGTCATCAAATTAAATAAAGTTTGTGATTTTATTTTAACTCTATTTTGGATGTTAGATTTTGTGATATAATTATGTCGAATGATATAACATTAAATAATTATTGGTCGCTTAGTCCGAGCGACGCCGGGTAGCAATACTAGTTATATATAAATAGTAAAAAATACATTGGATACTTAGTAAAGTGTTGCTAATGTTCAATCCTTGTTTTTGTCTCTATTCACCTGTCAGTCTCTATTCACCCCGTTTTACCGGTACTATATTTGTTCCAATATACAAATGATTGTGTTTTTATAGATCAGGAATATTTTTACGATTCGATATAAATAACTCATCAATCTCATCATACTTAGAATGATGAATAAGGATTTCAAATACACATCGACGTAGTATTGCATCAACTCTAGTGATCAAATGAAACTTTTTAAAATATAAATCTTTTAATTTCATAAATCATTTAACTAATTATTATAACAGGCTTCATACAATTGAATAAGAGTCCATGCTCTTACAATTTTTTTTCACCATATTTCTTTAGAAGTGTGTAGAAAAAGATATAGGTATTACAAATACTATTTTACCAGCCGACATCGATATGTTATGCTCTGGAACGAAGAGAAACTAATTTTTTTCAATCAGATGTAATAAAAACATCATATTTTATTTCGATAGTTGGATTGAAAAAGATCTGACAGTCCATTTGACTCGTTTTTAGTTGAAGAATTTGAAGAAACGATGAAATAATAGGAAAGTATTTAAGTTAAATATTATGTTATCTAGTATAATATATAGTTGATATGCTGTCGTCAGACCATGAACAGAGGGCTTTATATTATATTAAATTTCTATATCGAAACTACATATAAGATCGATTTTAAAACGTCGTAATTGGGAAATAATTATAGGACAATATTGTAATTAGATGGCAATATTACACGATATTATTCACCTCTTTGTTAATACGGTTTATAATTTAAAAACATCCTTGCAATGTTTTTCAGATAACAGCTATTTTAACCAACTTTTCAATTAAAAATAAATTCATGAAAAGATTTGTTCTGGTGGAGTTTTCTATTTCGAATTGATGAAAATGTTTAATAATTTGCACAAATATTTAGAATTAATGGTGAACGATAAATATCATAGGTAATGAACTTTGAACATATTTAACATGCATAAATTTGTAACATTTAACATGCAGGGCATCAGGAGTAACATGGCGGTCGATTAAGATAAGACATTTTTAATAATTTCATTATGAGAAATCGGCATTACTGACTGGCTATTAATGTAAGGCCAGATGGCCCTATCGCCATACGGTTACAGCTGTACAGTTTAGATACAAAAATATTTTAATTCTGGAATCATCAGTAATGCTTTATTTTATTTGAATGCACATGTACATATTGTTGGAGAGCGATTTTGCAAACCGAATTAATGAATGTAGATCAAGTTAAGCGATGGTGTCTTTTGGTTCATTACTTTGTTTAGGATCAGTGACGGCTAGTGACGGGGTGCTGGGGGGTGCAAAAGGAAGATTCAACTATTTTCCCGTACTACGGAAGATAAACAGTTGGTATTGCGAACATCTGAATTGAAAGTCCATGCTATAGAAGTGTTTTAAAATCCAATGAATAGGAAAAAACTCTTGCAAAAATGGTTGAATCTTCCATTGCACCCCCCAACACCCCGTCACCAGCCGTCACTGTTTAGGATAATTCATTGTTTTTCGTGATTGATAAACTTAGTTTTGTATCCATACAGACGGTTGCTAATCACACATAATTAAATAAACACATAATCTTTTGGTCATACCTCATGGCTTCTGTCTATCCGGATTCGTAGCTAAGAATTAAAATGTCCGAATTTTATTTTTTATAAATAAATTCATAAGTTAGTGACGAAATGCGTGATCATTTTTTTAAAACAATTTTTAACAGTCCACAAAAAATGGCTTATAAAACAGTGAATAGATAACAAGTTACCCTTTCCTGGTTCAATCCATATCGACCGTAAAAAAGTGATATTATATAAGTTGCTATGAAGACATATGGGTATGGTTCTAAAAAGTCGTTTTAAATTTAAATATTCATTCTCCTTGCTGATGATTCGCCTAAGTAGAGTCTCAGAGGAAAACTTATGTTGAAACGGAATTTTAATTTTTTTTCTTTAAAGCAAATTATGCAATAATTTACATAGTGATTGACATCCAATTGACATCATAGTTTCTAGCCGGGAAAATGTGCATGCGCTGTAATAAAACTAGTTACGCTTTTTCTGTGAACCCAAAACCATAGGTCGGTCCGCGAAGCTTTTAGGTTATCAGCTCCGGAAGGTGGTCTGGTAAGGCATGTGGCTTATTGTGGAAATTTTTAAAGCTACTTTGAAAAAGATCCAGCTCGAAAGACAAGCAGTAAAATTTCACCTCAAATCTAAGCTGTATCTAAACTTATCAATAATATGGATTACTAATCAATATATTTATTGAGTAGTAGATTTAAGAAATGCTGTAAATATCTGAAAAGGTAACAAATCCACGCCAGTGAATATTACTTAACTATCTGTGGAATCGTTTTATGAACTGAGCTGAACTTAAAGGGAATTTACTACACCTGATATGATAATTATATAGTCAAATAATTCTATATTTTATAAATGAAATCGTAAAATTTGATTGTAGACTGCAGTCTAAGTTTTTAATTTTCCACCCGGAAACCGTAATTTGGTTTCAAAACTAGTGTAGTATATTTAGAAAATTCAAATAATTTATGTATTTTGACTGAGATATATCATAAACTATTTCTTCTTCTACCTAGCACCGAACCGAGGACCGATGACTGGAACAGATAATTGATAATATCATATCGATTAAATGAAGATAATTTCAGTGATTGATTTACAGTGAAAACACTTCGCTTTGAAAAACATGTACTATTAAACAATATATTTTAAATAAACAGTTTCATATTTCGAATTAATCAGTTTACCTTAAATCTTTATATGAAAAAAAACGTTATATTTAGGGGGAAAATTAATAGAAGTGCGATAAACAATGACGCAAAGTGATGTATGTATTATACTTATTCCACATTAGATATATTAATACCAGAACCGCTTTCGCTCATCACGAGCATTATCAACTGATGATGTATTATAAATATAACTAGAAAATCATTCTGCAATGTTTGAAAATGAACATTTGATGAGCGAAACGGAATGAAATATGGTGAAAATTTTTAATCATAATAAACTGAGGCCATCAACATTGCCTTTGTAACCGGTATGTACATGCAATGGTTTTTCATAATCAACTCTCTTCAGATACTGTTCTGCAAATAAGAAGCAATTACTGAATTGCATTTTGAACAAATTTTGATGGACTGAGATATTTTGATATTCTTCCGCCGAGTTATTACAATATTTGCGACAAAATTATTCTTTTTATCGGATCGTATACAATTTTGCACAAAAATGATTTGTTTTGATTAAATAAATTACATTGAAACTATTTCAATACATACATATATAATTGTACATTATATTTTACTAAGACGTACGGGTTGGCGCCTGCGCGTCATCACGAGACGCAGCTTTATCGCGACGCCTGTGACGCCGATTTCGTGACGCATGGCGGGATTTACAAAGAAAAAGCTTATCTGTAAAAAGCTCGTCATATAATTTCTTTTTTAATAATCAATAATTATACGATATTTTCTTTTGCTTTAATTATTTTAATTATTTTTTAGGATGCCACTACAAATATTCATTGAATTTGAATCGTTTGAATTTTGTACCTTTCCTTAAGTTGTATCGCTGATGACTCGGGCTTCATCTTTAAGAATCTTCAAACATTTCAATTTCACGAGTAAATTTTAGCTGATTTGTTATAGAAATTTCACTAAGCACCTTCAGTGAAATCCTTAACATCTATTTATTAAAAATCCTTGAAAATAATTACTAAATGTTATATAATAATAAAAACTAATAATGTACCTATTGTTGAACAGATTCTAAACTAAAAGCTACTACTACTTGTACGGTTAAATTTTGTTCCATATAAAGTACGAAAAAGTCGTAAAGAAGTAAATTGATTTAATGTCAGTATCTAAAAAGAACTAGCCTTATCTAAATAAAAATTGGCTTATTATTGATAGTATGATGTTAATAACCAATAATTTACTAAAATTGAAGTTCCGGCTTAAAAAGCTTCAGTTTTACCTGATAATAAATTAAAATAATACATTCAAGGAATTTTATTAGCCTAAGTCTCATCACATTGACTTATGTTTGAATTTCTTCCCTAGCACTGTTTTAACATTTTAATTTATACAGTTGACACTCACTTCACAAAGCTATTATTTTAGGTGTATATAACATTTTAGCCAATGCTGTAACATTATTTGATACCAATCATCACCTAAATTACGATAAATAATAGCCCCCATACCCAATATAAATAAATAATTTTCAGATAATTTTATTCAAGGGTCTAGTACTTGAGTGTGCCTCATAAATACCTTTTACTTAATCTTAATTGAGGTAACAATAAATTTAGTACCGAGTGTATATTTTCCGACCCCCGGCTGAATTAAGGGATGGAGAAAAAATGACAAACAACTCTGAAGAAGACGCTCACATATCCAGGAGATCACCGATGTCGTCCATTTTAGGATACTGTAACAGGTGTAATCAATACTTTAGCAGTGAACTGCTATCGTGCAGTTCACTGCTAAACGTTTACTCACATCATAAAATCGTAAATAGCAAGATACTTACTATAAATTGTTATTTGTATATGTAATGATTATCGTTGGATTCGGTAGCAACTTTGTGGAACTAGTTTTCCGTATAAAATTTGTATGCCAATAGTCGAGTTACAAGAAGTGAAATGCGTTTCGCTTCTTAGAGGAACATTATTAAACTAGTATTATAATTTTAAGTTTGATACTTAAATAGTCTCTTGTCTTTATTTTGTATGTTATATATAATACTAGTGTTCGAACCCGGCTTCGCTCGGACCAGTTTGGGGTTATGTTCACCTCGGCGCGTAAATTCAGACGGGCTAAGTTGAAACAACTTTTTTCAAAATTCAAAAGTCTAGGTCAATTAAAATGGAATTAAAATGTACATTTCAGACTGGCATTGACATTTCACATTTCACAGCCCCTGTTTCGGTTTTATATATAAGATATTATACACCAAAATATTTTTTTTTCTAAAAAATGTTCTTTGCGACGGTAATATGAGTCCATATTTGTTGGAAAAAGTCATTTTTGTTATCTGATATTGTTAAAATTTCAATCAAATATATCATACATCAATAATTATATATTGCGAAGAGAAAATACTTAGTATGCACAATTATGAGAAGAAGAAAAAAAATTCTCTGTTCTCTATACTTAGAAAACTTGCGGGCGATCGACTTAACTATCGATATCGATCCTATTAAAAGTATCCATTACTCAATTATAATTTGTGAATATAGTCAAAAATGAAAAACTATCATCGATTTAATAATGAGCAAATATATGTTTGTTGATTACCCCTGACATTGTTCGACCTCCAACCTCTGTTTTGTGAGACTGGCGCCTAGCGTGACATCGATAAACCTGTATACAATAAATTCATACGCCGCCCTAAAATTTACCACACCACCGCCGCGCGACCACAGATGGAATGGGAGTGCAAAAAATTACAAAGTTACTACCACCAAACAGTCATCATATAAGGTAACATCAACGCAAGGGTCGCATCGAAAATATAAGTGTAGGTACGAGACCAACATTATTATGTAAGAGTATGTATTTTTATGATTATTAACAATGTATAACAATTGTTTTTAATACCGAATGTTAAATATTTATAGAATTAATTATTGGGAAATGAAACAAAAAATATTTTCACTTTAATGTAAATAGACAGGTCTGCTACCCCCTTTGTGCAATTTTTTAACAGAAAATGGGTTACTAGTTGTTAGCTTTAACAAACTGAGCTGAGTTTCCAACTATATAAAAGATGAAACTTAGAAATTTATTAATGGCTGAATATTTAGCTAACAACTTTATACTATCTAGAACGGGGGTTACCAACCCCGAGCCATGGCACCCGCGGGCCGATTTGTGTGCGCCCACTCCCATTCAACCGCGAAAACAATTTTTCATTTCAATTTTTATATATTTTATTATATTTGAATAAGTTTCTAAAATAATTAAATAATTACGTAATTCGAACTCATTGGTCTGCTTAAATCGATATTGATCACTGCTAGAGTAACCCAGTAGTTGAGCTCTAGAATCCTTTTACTTGCCAAATGAATATAATGGAAATTGCTGCATATATTGCAGAGCTTGTTCAGGTAAAGGCAGAAGAACTGGAGTTAGAGATTTTGGACCTTCAGAGTGATATTATGTTAAAATCCTTAATATCAGATGAGGACTTCTGGAATACAGTGGAAGGAAAAAAGTTTCCATTTTTAAAAAAAGCGGCATATAAGATTAAATCATTTTGTGGTTCCACATACCTTTGTGAATCATTATTTTCAACAATGAATTTAATAAAATCAAAATATAGATCTCGACTCACCGATGAACATCTTTACGATTGCTTGTTAACAGGAACGTCATCATACCCTCCTAATTATGATACACCGGCCAATAAAATGCAATGTCAAAGATCACACTGACTTATATTTATTTTTTATAATAGAATATAAACAATAATTTAAAAAATATTTTTTGTGTCTTATTTATTATCAATGTTTCACATATTTTTTCAAAGAAAAATGCCCGCCGCCCTACCGATATTTGAAAATGTGCTCTAAGGTACAAAAAGGTTGGTAACCCCTGATCTAGAAGGTGATAATTTTTTGGTCTATAGGTTCCCGGCATTTTAAATATATTTTACTAATTACGAGATTTCAAATCGGGGAAACACATCTTGTATCAAAGTATTATAATGAGGAATAAGTCAGAATATATTAACGTAAAACGTCATATATCAAAGACATTATACAATAACCTTTTTTTAACCATACTTGCTCCCAGTGTGGATCATACGGACTTATACATATAGTGGAGATTTGTTCTATGAAGACTGCTTATAAGAAAGTTACTCAACCTCTCTTGTGGGAGGAATTATAAACAGATCTTAAAAGTCGATTATTAATCAAATCTATAATATATTATATTAATTAGTGTTGGTAAAAAGATTTGAGTAGCCCTGTAACTTTTTTGTACTTAAATTAACTTGACAAACATATTGCCGAACAAGATTATTCCATTTTATCTTTACGAACTGTACCTGTTAGATATTCTAGTAAAAAATATTTCAGTAAGGCACAACATTTTCATTTAAATGTTTTGACAAAATTTTGAAAACAAAATACTATATACATACTATTTAAAATATTTTCTTTGTATTAAAGCGTATATTTTTTTCTTGGTTTACCAAATTACCTCTGTTGCCATACTTATACGTTGGCTTGTGATAAAAATAAGAAGGTATTATCACGAATAATTCTTACGAAAGGAAATAGTGTTTTTGTGCTGCATTTTAAACTATAGATATTTTATTGCTTACGGAAACCAGTGAACACGTAATAAAGTAAAGTAAACAGCATTGTATATTGATTTGATAATATTCGTCTGTGTCCGTGCTCGAGTGTCAACGTCGTTGTCTTCGATTGCAGGTCTTCAGGCCCGAGTCACAGTTCGGGCAGCTTTATTTTTACATCAAATTATTGATATCTGAACGAATACATGATGATTGTACTGTCTAAATTTCTTCACAAACGCATCCGATCCTAAAAACGGGACGTAGCAAGACCTCTTAGCTAACTAATAGTTCTGTACTAGCCCTAAGAAACTTCTGTTGAGATAAAATTCATAAGGAGTCTACTTTCATCGTATTGGTACATGAAATGGTTGTAAAAAATAAACAAGATTTTTGAAGTCGGATGATACTGTACTTCATTATCTTGTAATTATAAACACCAGGCTTAAGACGAAAGAAAAATGATCTTTTTTCCGATTAAAATTGTACTTAATTTCATCCTGATTTAGTAAATCAATTGAACAAATCGATTTTGGAATTTGCTTATAATAATTTATAATGTACCAACACTTTTTTCAAATGAAAAATATGAAAATTATAGTAGCTATTCCAAAAAATATTTCCCTACCAATGAAGCATAAAACTAATTAGAATTTTTTGAATTTTGTACTTTTCCATGAGTTTTGTCGCTAACGACCCGGGTTTCGCCTTTCGGCATCTTCAGGCATTCCAAGTGCACGGATGTACTTGAACTGACCAGTCAGTCAGGTCAGGTCAGGTCAGTTTCTAATTCTAATTTGATATTGAAATTCCATCAAGCACCCTCAGTCGAAATACTTAATTGAAGCATAAAACTGTGTATTACATCGAAATTATAAGTTACAATAATTATTTACACTAATAAAGATATTTTATTATATTTGAAAAAAGAATAGCATAAAAATGTGCGCAGTTATTTAACATATACGTTTCTTTACTTACACCTTTTCAATTTTTTTTCGTATCGGCTCACCAAAACAGTGGCCTTTTAAGCCACACCCTAAAAGGGTCACGAGTTGAAACATTTTCATTTTTACCCTAATAGGATAGCAAAAAAATCAAGTGGTTTTTAAATATTAGAATGTTTTGTGTATATTTGAATAGGTTTTAATTCTACACAAAATTGGAACGACTTGTCATGAAAATGAATGTGACAAAAATCGATTTATTTACTTCGATGCTAATTGTAAAATAATATGACAAAGTTTTAAAGTGTGATGTTGTCTTCATTAATTTTTATGGATATTCGGTCATAATATAGTATTTTATAATTATTTGAAGTAAAATATCTTCCTTGCCGATAGCATACTCAAAAATGATAATATTATTAATACGTTTATCATTTATGTTTACTTAATAAATACACAGTAATCAATGTCAGATGACATCAAACAACCATTAGGGGTGACGTGAAATTGATATCATGTAAACTTCATTTAGGTACATGAAGCCTCATTGCACATTAATTTTATATCAATAAATAAATCATCTCAAAATAAAGGTTATACATATGAGTATTTAAATCAATATGATATGATTAAGCAATTTATCATCTAATCTTATATCAAATATTTATTACTTCTATTTATATATTCCGTATAAGTAAGTATCAAATATGGTCGGTAGACAATCGTTCTAATACATATTTGAAATCACTTTCTTAATCCAACTGGTGGCGTTACTAGTTGGTGCATATAGCCGCGTTACGGAATCGGTCAAACGTAAGAGGTAAATCAAAAATTCACTTTTATATCATTTGTTAATGTACATTTTAATTCTTCCTAAATATTTTGCTTAAATAGAATTTTTTAATTATTGTTTTATTTGAATATGATCACTCGTTGTCTGTTTGGGATATTCTACATATATGATAATAGTGAGATAGTCAATTGTATTTTATTTGTAAATAAATTTGTGAACCGTATAAATTTACGTAAGGCTTTTGCAACACGGATGAAAACTCACAACAATAAAAATTTAAGTTATTTATTTTATGGCAATTTGATTGAATTAACGTGAAAATTAATCTATCAAAAAAAGTTGATAGCGATATTTTGGAGTAGAAAATGCTCCCTTAATTTTATTATTTTAGGCTGGCCAAAATGGCTGGATTGAAAGTTTGCTTTTAGTTGAAACATAACTGTAAAATACTCGCGATTGACTATCATCTTGCACAAAAAGTTCTGTATTATTCAATAAAACAATAAATTCAATTCATTGAAACAAATAAAAACTTTAAAACCAACCGATGTGTGATGTTTAAAAATTAAAATAACCTCCGTCAGAATTAGAATAAAGATTTCTTTATTGAAAAAAGTACGGGTAATATCAATTTCAAAAATTAATCCTCGCTTCCTGCTTAGCATTTCAATGTCAAAAATAATCATCAAAGAATATAGTATTCTGTTTGAAGCTACTAAAATAATTTGGTTGAATTTATTATTTCCCGTTTCATAAAAACTAATAAAAATAAGTGTTCACAAGCAGTGACGGCTGGTGACAGGGTGTCAGGTGGTGCAAAGGAAGATTCAACCATTTTTGCAAGAGTTCTTTCCTATTCATTGGATTTTAAAACACTTCTATAGCATGAACTTTCAATTCAGATGTTCGCAATACCAACTGTTTCTCTTCCGTAGTACGGAAAAATAGTTGAATCTTCCTTTTGTACCCCCCAGAACCCCGTCACCAGCCGTCACTGTTCACAAGTACTGTACAGTTCAGTTTTAAGCAAATATCTTTTAGTTATGATTTGTGATAGAATACAAGTTAGCTATGGAATATTCCATTCGTTTCTTCTTAATATTTACTATAATTTTTTATCATGTCATACTGTGAAGTTAATGGACTCCAAATTGATAAAATCACAACAGTTTTTTCTACGAGAACTGCTTATTACTCAGATATTCAACCTTTCATTTTCAGAGGATATAAAAAAGAACTAGCGACAAGTTAATCGTTCTCGGTATGTTCCGTTTTTAGGATCGGAAGGGTGTTGGAGGGAATTATACACAACACTGACATCCATGTCTCCGAATAGAAAACAATAATTAGATTGAAAAATGACACTACGACATTTATCCAGGTATTATACATATAAATATTTATAAAAAAATGAATTATAATACGGGTTACTGAGTCGATAAGATCAATTTCATATTCTTCTAATTTTTAATGGTAATCAAGAAACTCTAATATGTGTATCAAGTTTGACTTAAAATTGGAAATATTACCAGAATTTAGCTCTTGTAGTTTCGAAATCGATCGATGCATTGCGATCTACTTTCTCAGGTGTTCAGTTTGTATGTATATAAGTATGTGAAGTATGTATACAGTGAAGCGAGTTCTGAAGATGGCTTTATACTAAGATAGCTATAAATTACTTATGTATTGAAACTGTAACAGCTATAGAATGCGGTAAACACCATGCATAAAATAATAATATAGCTTTCTATTCAGGATTGTTTACATTTGATAATGTAGGTTGATATGTTGATAAATGTTTTATAAATCATCATTATAATAATGTTTAAATTATATCATTCATGATATGTACTAGTACCTACTAGATTACCTCAAACGAATCTTTGTAAACAATAACGTCATTCAGTGAGACTTGTCACTGGTACTCAAACGTTTTTTTTTTACAGTTTTAGGAAATATTTTAGAATTATCGGTAAAGGTTGTCAATATTATTACTAATGTCTGGAACTATTTTCGATTCAAAAATTTGCAGTTGACCGATTGATCATATTAAGAAAATTCAAAAAGTTGTGGGCAGATTATAAGCAATTCTATTATTGTTGGAGGTGGTAAATATTAAAATCGACTTTATTAATATACCAGTGCTCTGGAATCCTTGAAAATGAAAACTTCACTGGTTTCTAAGCTTTTTGTGCTTAGTACGAAATTAGAACGCATTATTAAATAAAAACACTTATGTATATAGCTTCAGCTGTAGTGTAGGTATCCCAGCTCAGTAGCGGAACTAAAATTGTCCATCCACTTTCAAGAATTATGCCTCACTTAACACAAACAATTCATAATTATATCAATGTTATAATCAGTAACATGGAAATCCCCCTCCTGTTATAATAAGTAATTAAAATATGAAAAACATATACTTTTTTAAATAAATGTTTACCCGTATATTCATCAGATTCATAATATAAATAATAACATATTTTTTGTACTTATTCCACATTGAATTTATTGAGATCAGGACCGGTTTCGTTGATTATTCTTCAGTTGACGATGCCCGCGATAAGCGAAACCGGCCATCATCTCAATAAATTCAATTTGGAATAAGTACTATAGATGTGTTATTATTTTTATTATGATGCCATTCTATCAAGTATTGACAGTGAACATCTCAAAAGTTCCTCAGATTTCTTCGCTCGGTTACTAAATTATAGATGTATGTAAACCTCAGTTACCATGGTGATGTATCTACACTTTGAAAGAGCTTTGCGCACAGCATCATATTTTGCAATGAATAAAAAAGATCACGATAGTAAATTCAAATCAAAATTAAAATAAAACCAAACTGTTTGAGAATCACGAAAAATTTAGACATGTTTATCATCAAAATCGATATGATGTGCCAAGGAAATATGATCTGTGAGCATTAAGACAACAAGGGGGGGTTCTTTATAGAACAAGGGTTGAACTTATAAATATTATTTATTGCACGATTGAAATACTGTGGGATTAGTAGGTATTCAATTTTGGAATACCAACAGACATTAAATTCTAAATTCGTAATTTGCAATGACATACGTTTATTATTAATATATTGAGGACCTATAAGCAAAGAAATTAAACTTTTAAATGTCAAAGTGATTTTTCGGTTCGTCACGGATAACGTATATTTTATAATGATGAGGATAATGCCATACAAAAAATGATAATGACGTTCAAGTTATTATATCAAGGAAGCAATCAATAAAAACTGAATCAATTAGCGCAGATGGTATGGCCTTATTTTGTGATGATATTGATTTTAGAAAATACTCATTTTGCCTTTCTCCAACTACCGGACTAATACCACGTTAATCAAGACTGCAGATAAATATTTAATTTATATGAACACTAGTATTGGAACCTGGCTTCGCTCGGACCAGTTTGGGGTTATGTTCAGCTCGGCGAGTAAATTCAGACGGGCCAAGTTGAAACAACTTTTTTCAAAATTCAAAAGTCTAGGTTAATTAAAATGGAATTAAAATGAACATTTCAGACTGGCATTGACATTTCACAGCCCCTTTCATATATTGACAGCCCCATTCTCGCCCATTAAAATGTCCAAATTCAAGGAAAAAATCTAATTTGCTGTCAAAGAAATGTCAAATAATACCTTCACGTAAATAATAAACATTATTATATCAATAAAAGCCGGAAAAAGTTCAGTAGAAGACTAATTTATTACATTTTGACTAAATGTCTTCGCCGATAAAAAATCAAACATATTTTCTTTCATATTCGTTTTTATGACAACTTAATGACCAACAATGCAAAAGGGCCACAGACATACATACGCCGTTTCGGTTTTATATATGTACTACTCGATACTCGAGTAATTGGAGTCTCTACACACACATTGATAACGAAACAAATTTACCGTCGAAACTTTCGCGAGCGAAATCAATTCGTTTGTTTGAACTTGCAACAACAATGCAAAAGGAAATTACAGACATACATCCCCCGTTTCGGTTTTATATATAAGATTTTCCAAAATCAGAGTTTATCTTTTATAGAAAAAAGCATATTTTTTATACTGGCATCTACATTTGTAAGCCAAAGCCTTCAATGCATTGTATTCTACTCTCATAGAGATGTCACTGCACTCGTTCAAAATAGAAATAAAAGTATAATAATTTCTGTTTTGTCAATATTTAAAACACATTTTTTAGCAGTAAAAAAATAATTTACAAACTTGGTGTTTTGATTCTTATATATAAAAGTTTATTGTCAATGCCATAGAGGTCGATATGCATAAAATACTTAATAATATTCATGTGAAAGCTTACCCTTCAAAATATATCACTTAGTTATTTACTATTGGGAAATAACATGGAATTTATTTTTTATCAAGACAACAAAGATTATTGTTGTGCTTATTAATTATGTTTCATATTAAAACATATCAACTTATACATGAGTATTATAAATTTCATAAAATTACTTGTGCGTAAGATTGAATAGGCTTCGTGAAAAAGCGAAAGCCGTGTATTTATAAATTTAAAGGTAAAAGAAGTGACTCTGCAAATTTTTCTAGACGAAAGCATTAACATATATTTTTTGTTAACTATCACCATAATCTTAATATGGACAAATGAAGAATCTACATTAGGTGAGATATTATCGGGCAGTTAATTCATGATAAAAAAGTTGAAAACGTTCCATTGTTGAGCGAAACCGTTCCTTGTAATATAATAATGGACTATAATTTGTACAATGGATTCGACTTCCGAGTAAGAGACGGCCACGTGTCTATACACGTGTGGTACAAGGCGGTATAGCCGACCACACGTGCAGAAGAACATTAAATTCTACACCTCACACTTAATTTTAAACTCATCATATAGGTACATTATATTACTAAAACCGATGTTATTTTTATGGAAAGAATTATGCTATTTTAATGGATGAATTAATTTCAACATATTTTGTGAGAAATCATGAAAGAGGAAAATATTATGAAGTTTTCAATGGGGGTGAGGAGAAAATACTTCCTCAGAATATTTTTAATTAAGGACGTCATTGGCCAAATCTTTTTAAAAAAGGTTATTTATACAGATTACGAAATCTTTTTTGATGTTTATTCAGTTCGTTAAGTGCAGCAGAAGAGTGGCGAAAGAATATTATGAGTATCAACTAAGACGTTGCCAACACTTTTGAGTTTCCTTATAAAATACTTAAAATTGGATTCAATTCACAATTCAACTTATTATTCTCATCACTAATATATGTCACGGTTCCTATACCAAAGAGGGGATATATTGTTAAGATATGGCCTATTTTTAATTTATCATTTTAAAACAAAATTATTTCCAAAAATTAAATACATAATAAGAAGTTTTATCACACATAACAATAATTTAATGAAGAAAAAAAGCGAATAAGTGATGATAAACCAAAAAAAGTAATGACTATTTATTTCAATTTCTTCACTATTTTTATTTTAGATGACGTATCGTCACATGTTTTCTACTGTATAACTACCCCTCAAAATGTCTACTTTATAAAGTAAATATTTAATTTTTCCTCATCCTCAGTTTATGTCGATATAACCCGACACGGAAATGACTGTTTGAACAGGGCTGTAACGGGTTGTATTACGGATTTTAATCCTGAGTAGTGATAGTGCCCTATTATGTATATAAAATGGATATTGACAATTTTTTTAGATGTGAGTATCACAATAATCCAGTTCGCTGCCGAATTAGCAACGTCTCAGATACCTATGATTTAAAATACTAGTTCCATCATCGTCATATCATGTCATCAGGATATTCGAATGTTTTTCCACCAACAAAACCATCTTTACCTATTTTCCCCCGCTTTATTTGATAAATGGAATTTGAAAACTTTTCAAATAAAGTATGAAAATGAACTAATAACTACAATATCAAATATGCATCTAAAATACCTCAAACTTTATCAGAAAATGCACTGGTCAACACTTTTCAATCAATTTAAAAAGGAAATCAATTAAATAGTATTTAAATTATATAACACAATACACCTATAAATATAACATTGTTCTTGTAGGATTAAATATTTATGATCTCCATAAGTAAATAACAAGATTAGAATAAGATATTTAGCATAATTCAGGATTTCGACTGAAAGTGCTTGATGGAATTTCAATATAAAGTCTGAATCGTGTTTTAACTGTAAGTTCAAATTCATTAATGCACTTGAAATACTTGAAGATGCCGAAAGGCGTAAAACGGATCGTTATCGATAAAACTCATGGAAAAAGTAAAAAATTCAAACGATTCCAATCTAAATAAATACTGCTTAACAAATATTTCTAAAACTATATCATTTTGTTTAGTTTGAAAAAGATATTATCAAACAAAAAATCAGAATAGAGTAGATAATTTGTAACACGTTTTTTCGCACGATTTTCATTCGTAGTGCATCCAAATTTCACCACGTCAATCTATTTAACTAAACCGCATCTGCAACACATTTTCACGGTTAATTTTCTTTTCGTTAATGATTATGTACATTGTTAGGTTTAGTTAATTATTTGGGCAACACCAATCCGTGATTTAGTTCTGGTTATTGTTTCTCCCCCGATAACGGAACATTAAAAGGCCTTTTAATAGATTAACACTGTCGTACACAAACATTTTAACCTGATCTTTACGACGAGGCCTATTAAATCAAGGGGCTCATTATTGTGTATAAAGTATTTTTTTACTATAATATTACACAGAAAGTTTCCTTTTCAAAGTTCAATACAAATTTTAGTACTTAGTACTCCGATAAATATAATCAAAATAATATTTCCATTTTTTATAATCGTCAATTCCATTGCAAAATGGAATATCTGCAAAATATGAGCGTTAAACTTATTTGTATTAATAACACTACAAAATTGTCCTTTTTCCTACACTAATTAATATTTGCAATGATAATGGTATTATATATTTTTTACGTGTTTTAAAAAAATTGTTTCATTACGATGAAGCTATTTTGTTAAGCTATTTTTATGCTTCCCAAACAAAACGTATTTGCATACAGTGACGGCTGGTGACGGGGTGCTGGGGGGTGCAAAAGGAAGATTCATCTATTTTTCCGTACTACGGAAGAGAAACAGTTGGTATTGCGAACATCTGAATTGAAAGTCCATGCTATAGAAGTGTTTTAAAATCCAATGAATAGGAAAGAACTCTTGCAAAAATGGTTGAATCTTCCTTTGCACCCCCAAACCCCGTCACCAGCCATCACTGTTTGCATACATATACATATATGCAATTTTGGAATGGAAACTATAATATGTTTATATGTAACTACTAATGATATTTATTAATATAAGTTTGTTCCAACTTATTTGGCAGTTCCAATACAAGTATATTTTCGAAAATAGATATAATGCCTCTGATTTTCTTCAAATAAATTAATTTGAATTAAACAATTTCAAAATGTTAAAAAAATTTGTCAAACTATTTTTCCTGAGATAAATATATTGAGAAAGGCATTGGGTATTGAAGGGCCCTACCTAAGAATAACAGGAAGTGTGGTGGTTTAATTTTAAGCTCTCCGCGTATTAGTTTTTACATACATCTATATATTATTATATCAACATAAGACTTCTCAAGAAGAAAGTGTTAAGTATAGTGTTTTAATCGTTTATATGAATAGTCCATGTATGTATATTGATTGCTAGATAATGAGTAAACATTCGAAGTGATGAATACGTTTATACCAATTATATGAGCTACCATATCATTATTAATGATGAATGGAATTAAAAGATTACTTTTGTTTTGATGGATTTTTAATTTGCAATTTTCTTTTTATTTATGTTAACAAAAGTTAACCATAATAATTTATACATAATAAGTCAATAATTTTGTTTTTACATATCAAAAAAATAGTAATACATTGTTTGTGTATATTTCTATCAAGAAATGTGGGTATACTCATTGTATTTATTTCCTGTGTGAAAAAATCTGTGTATTTTTTTGAATTAGAATGACAGTACAAAATTTATTATAAATCTGAATTGGAGATAAAAAAATTGTTCTATTGCATTTGAAGACTAGTGTCATTTTACGCCGTTGACTTTTATTTTTATTCATTTATTAGAAAAAATAAATTAAAATACATGGTATTACAGCTGACGCCAATGCGCCATGCATTTGATAAATTTAATAAAAATATCACATCATACATATATTACACAAAATTTAAAAAAATATATGAAACAGAACAGAATTATATAGAAAAAAATAAAAACAATGAATCAAATTCACTGCTGAAGATGTCCACATCAATAAGCAGTGCATTCATCAACTGAACAGCCCTTGCGACTGGTGACTCGCGACTTGCGACAAGTTATTCACATTATTACAATGATTCTTTAATTTGATCAGATCTATATTTTCGTTTTTATAATGTTTTAAATATTGTTTTTTTTATGTCGCATTAGCTTCAGGCTTATTATTTTTCTTCACGTTTCCCATGTTTCTTGGGCAGTAAAAATATCTAAAGACTTTTTATTTGTGTGAGATTCATTGTGTCTTTTAATTTAATCGCAATCGATGGATTCGATATCATTTATATTAAGTAATGTCAGCAGCCCCATCGTAATTAATGAGAACCTGACCTCGACGATTAACTCACCCCTCTGTAAGAAGATCACTGTAAAAAGTTTACCTAAAGATTCCCCTTGTACAATCAAAATGAATTGAATTTTATTGTATGACAATAATCTTTGATTTGGCTGACCCTTCAAAGTCGAGTGTCCTTGTTTGCATAACAATGCCTCCTAATAGACCGCACTTTCATTTGTTCTGAATAGGTTTATTGGACTGGAAATAATTTACGGTAGCCAATGTCTAGTTTTTGTTTTTGAGCAGCTTTATTTCGTTTGATAAGTGGATATTATTATGAAAATTGAACTGTACATCTTTTTACCCAGTCTGGGAAAAATCGATACGATACGTATACAAAAAATAATATGTGAAAGAATTTTGGGTTGATTATTCGTTGTGTGAAATGGTTTAGATTTAAGATCATGAGCGTTGAAATTATTGGTATACAATACAACTCTCATTTTAATGAACTGCCTAAAATCAATAAATACGTTACAATATTACAAGAATTTTTCTATCTTATAAAATATGAAATCAACAGCTAATAAAAATGCTAGAATTTCCATTATTTGTTATTTTCTGTATATGAAATGCAGCGATTAGGTTCTTATGTATCAACGAAACTCTAGTTAAATATTTATGATTGTTGTGAGTCAAGGAAATTATATTTGGCCAAAACGTTGAATTTAAGTGCTTGTGGGTCGGAAGGTGCTTACTCTCTTAATCGTATTAAATTATTAACGACCACTCCAGGCCACTTGACTCTCTTAATGGCTAATCGAGAGACACTAAGTGGATCATTGCAATCGTACCTATGTATAAGATAGATATATTTTTATAGTGATTCTCAACGTGATTTCGTAAAATATTTAGTAGGGTAGTGTATGTATATGTAAGTTTATAAAATGTCTCATTGGAAAAGTCTAGGCGGATTCAGTATTTTAGTAAATGTTTTAAATTAGCTCATCTCCATTTTACGTTTTCATTTGATACATATATTACTTAGAACTATAGTGGTGCAACTCAAAAATTTTAGAAACTCAGTCTAACATTGGTTTATTCTATTTTCTTGAAAAAACACATTGTTTTTGCACTTCCGACCAAAATTTATATATAAACAGAAATCTTATAATAAAAAGTAATGCCACAGTTTTACCAGGGACCACTCAAAATATATACACTGATAAAGAAGCTATTTGATATAAAAAAAGATTTTATCCAAACCAACTAAAAAAAATTAAAACACTTGTTCCACATGACTCAAAATATAATATATGGACGGATATTTACAAGCCAACGTGCGAGGATTTAATTTTTGAGAGGGACAATGCATAATAATGTCTAACCCTTGTATGGATAAGTTTTAGGGCTGCAAGGCACCCTCTGCTATTAAAGCATTACCGCTAACCGACCAACTGTAAAATGATCACTTGTAGACTTTTCCACTTCGTTAGGGGCTTAATTCACCCCCATGTTGTTGCTTTACTTCGAGAGCGGTTTCTTTATTCTTTCCTGGCAAAATTTTTCTTTCGCCAAGCTTTTGGCAAATAAATCATTTTTTAAAACAATAAATTCAAACACTCACTGTGTAATCTTACCAGCTATATTGGTCAATGATATTATTGACAATATTTCTTCCGTGATAACCAATTACATACGTTAATAATAATTCCGATATTTTTTTTCTGAATATACTGTTTCAAATGAAATTAAGTCGTGATGTACACACTTCTGAATGGCACAGTGTTTTAAGAACAAACCTGCAATGTGAATCAAGATATGGATGAGCTTAAATTAACTTTCATCAAACTCCTATGAATTTTCATCATTCTATATGATCGATTATAAGAAGCGGTAATAAATAAATCACACAATAATTATAAATAAAAATTACGGAATCTTACGCTATTGGTTAAACCACTTTATTTTATCGAACCTTATTGGTTGAAGCCACTTTGAAATATTAGCGTTAAAAAGAGACGAAATCCTCTTGATAACACAGAATACTTCGGAATAGAAAGAGAGAACGCAGAATTATAAGTAGCACTGGAATAAGCTATACAACTTCGTTGGAAAGTTCTGCTTTTAAAAGCGTAAAGAAATAAACTATCCACCAAAAAGTCAAAATAATAAAAACGGTAAGAAAATCAAGCACTTTGCAGTCATTCAAATAAGAACTTGTTTAGAATATCAGGAAAAAAATACTTACGTCTTTTCTACGAAATTTACTTTACCCATCAGAATGTTCAAGTCGATACCAACATTCAAGCTTAACTCAGACCTATGATCATTTTGATAAGAAAGATATTGCAATACGCAAAAGGGGAGCACCTATGACTCTTTGGAATAAAATGAAAAGTTTTATTTTATAATTTACCCAACGAAGAAGTCGGTAGAAAGAGACACATATTTACTTTTCCGTATAAGCGGTGAGGTAAAAGAATGAGACAAAAAAAATTGTGGGCTGTTTGTAATTAGATAGAGCTTCTACGGCCTGTTTATAAAATCAGCTTAAGAGGCAGTTTTCTTTCGATGTAGAAGATTTTCAAAATAAAGTTTATATACGATAGGTTTTCGATAAATATATGAAAGACACATACGACTTACTGCTTTTAAATATTTACGATGATACTCATAGTTAAGTTCGTTAGTGATAGATTGAAAAATCGCTTTGAAAGTGGTCTTCGTACAAGTCAATAAGGGCTTATAAGTATATTTTGCACCAAATTAGACATCCATATACATCTATAAGTGGATTCGAAAAAAATACTTATAATTCAGTCTTATATAAAAAGGTTACCTCAACATTTAAGTAATATTATTCAATACAAACACTATTAATCAATATTGTCTGAAGAGATAAATAAATCATTCCCGTGTTAAGTAGGAAAGGTAAGGAATATGCGCCTCAGGCAAATTTGGTGCTAGGCGATTCCAATATTTTTAGTCTGTTATTGTCTAGGATGAATAAAATTAAAAGATAAAAAGAAATAAACACCAAAATTTAATAAAAAAATTGCAGAAATAGA
The DNA here is from genome assembly GCA_028554975.1 of Himalopsyche kuldschensis. Classification (NCBI taxonomy): domain Eukaryota; kingdom Metazoa; phylum Arthropoda; class Insecta; order Trichoptera; family Rhyacophilidae; genus Himalopsyche; species Himalopsyche kuldschensis. The sequence goes on along the minus strand of JAHFWI010000058.1, from coordinate 1,972,073 downwards.
AATGGAATGTGTATTTGTAAATATTGGTTTCTTTAATGGAAATAGTTTATAAATTACTGCACAAAAATCTAGAAAAGCCGAATTTGAATTGTGACAACTTAAAATGGCGTAGAGCCTTTGATCAGCTACCTTATTTGACAATATGTATTTTGATATTTTTTTCATTTTCGATATCGGCTTACAAGGTTATCAAAACACTTATATTTTCTGTTATTTCAATAGCAACAATTGACTAAAATTAAATTTTAACCAGAAAAGCATTTAGTGCTTTTATTGAAAATAAATGAGAATTTAAAAGAGATTAATCAAAATTGAAAAATTTTGCTGCGGATGCTGACATGTTCCACGTGAATTTTCTTTTTTTTAGTTGTTTATATTTTGTTGGCTTTCCATTTCAATTTATTCGTGGTTATATCGCAAATATCATCTACTTTTTATTTGTACATTTTTGCCATGCGTTTTGATTAAATATGTTAAATTGAATTTAAAGCTCTATTTTTTATTTATAATATTTGATTATGTAAGCCTTATGGATTTAAGACATGGCGCCTAATGAGATTTAAAAGCTTTCCGTAACCAAACAATCCGTGCAAAGAATCAACTTTCAAAGCTTTCAAACGTATATTCGTCTCTTTCCTATGCGAGAGTAGATCAATATATATATCCACCTTCTCTCTCTGACAACATTGAAAGAAGCTTTAAAAATATATGTCAGGTTGAATGGTGGGGTGACAAAAATTTCATTTTTATTTCTTTGAATGAATTAGTCTTAATAAATTTCCCTGCATAATTATCGCGTCATATTTATAGGTCATTTTCGTAAAAAGAATGCGTTAAAAGAATTTTTATAGAAATTATATTCCATAAATTCTTTTGATAGGATGATCAAATATTCTGTTATTTTATTTGAAATGTTGTAAAACATATTCTTATGGAAATACATATCACATTACTGGTATAAACATATAGTTAAATTATTGAATTGAATTCACACTTTCTAAGCTTTAATATTTAGCTAAAAAATATCGCATCGTTAGTATTGAGTTCCCTACAAAAATATTTAAATTTTGAGATGCTGAAAAAGTGATATAAAAGTTTTTGCAGAACCTTATATCACACTTTCATTACCTTAAGTCCATACCTATTCGTATCTTATGAATAAAGTAGTTCTGATGATGGCGTAAGCCAACATAGCTATAAAACATATGTAAAAGAATTTTTGTCAGACTAAAATACATTTTCTTTCACCGTGTTATAATGAAGTTCTACCAAGTAAATGCCAATTCAATCAATAAAATAAAGTTGTATTTTTTAATTGAAACAATTGGAAAAATTTGTAACTTTCATTGATTTTATATGGATGGTGATCGTTTTTATACAAACCTTTATTCCTAATGATATTCAAAAGAAAAAGCTTAGAGTAATAATATACATTTGATGTTGTACGAATCTTTTTATAAGCGGTGCCATTTTTGCTAAATATGCCGTTATTTGGCGTCACTCAATATAAACAAGAAAGTACAATATGTAGCTAAGTAGGTTTTGGTAAGATAATATTAAAATGATTCAATAAACTTTAATATCCCATGATATAAAATGGTCACCTCACTTACAAGAGTGTGTATAACTTTGAACGCACGTCAAAGCTATTCTTTAACATTGTTGAAATAGCCAAATCAATTACGTTCTGACAGCCAAGCCGACTGCTCATTGCATTCGGGAATTTGGAGGAACTATCAGTAAACATCTTCAATCAATTAACGCGTGTGTAATTTACTAATATAATGTTTCCATTACATAGAAAATACAGTCTTACTTTAGTAATTTTTTAGTGTATTTTAATATTTTGAAAAAAAAAATAGCAAATATATTTTAAGGATACTCTACTAAAATAAGTGAAAGTTTAATAATCAGTTTAATTTTTATTTTCCCATAAATAATAGTGAATAACTGATTAACAATACTGACCCCAAACATTATTGTGGAGTGCTTATGTTATGCAGCTTACACTTGGATGGATTTTAGTAACTCGGTGATTTATTGAATTTTTCATAAGAACACTTTGATTTTCACAAACCAATAAAAAAAATTACGAGTAGGTACATATTCTGTATAGTAAAAAAGCTTCTAAAAAACTTGAAAATACGAAATATTTCAGATTTGAAATGTATTAAAAGAGCACCTATATAAATAATAGTTCAATGAATTAAATGCGTTGGAAAATGGATAGTAAGATTCATGCTGAATATGATTTGTCATCTCAAAATAAAAACGGAATTTTTCTACCAAATAATACTCCGTTTTCAATCAAAGATATCCTGACAAAGAATAAATTATCTGAAAGTACAGATATAGAAATGTCAGAAGAATTATACGCAGATAAAAACTACCGAAATATTAAAGAATACACAAGTAAATCGAGTGAAGGTTTTGAAAGTGCTTTACATTATAGTAAAAGTAGTGCAAAAAATTTCAACGAAGAATTTACCGATGCCAATATAAATAAACGAAATTATAAACATAGCAAAGATGCAAAGACGTCAAAGTTTGACGATGATATTGAAAGATACCGTGATGGAACGTGTGATGATTATCATGAGAATTGTGACTCGAAGATGAAGGACTCGCGCAAAGGATCGTATCGAGGAGTTTTTGATGACCAAGCTCTGGATATGTCAAGAAAGAATGGAATCGATAGTGACTCAGGTAATTTAAGTGTATAAATATAATTCATCGTTTTTACCATTCATTTGAACTATACGTACTACTAAAATACCTTATCATTATAAATGTCGTGAATTAAGCAGCAAGAATTAAGTCATATTTATATTAAGCTAAGTTTATTAATAATGTAATCAACGATTAGATATTTGCCCGTTTATTGTTATTTAGAGAGGTATTTTTGTTTTATAAAGTTGTTGAAATGAAATTTTAAGAAAAGATAAGTAGGTACTGATGACGAATTTTACAGCTACAAAACAAAACATTTACACATAATCTGGATCAGGTTTTTTATTTATTTTAACTGACAGAAAAAACAATTCATTAGTGAATGTAAATAAAAATCAGAGTTTACAAAAACCTCTTTCATGTACGGGAAGAAAATCGTTTCGAAAAAGTTCCTGATACGTGATAAAATACCTATTTTGTAGGCTAATAATTTATACAGCTATTTTTGTATAGTCCTTCTAAAAGCAAGTTTAGCATAATTTACTATGAAATAAAGCTTTGTGCTATTCAATATTTACACTAATTATTTTGTTATTGTCAACCACTATTTGTAAGATAAATAGATTTCAAATTAAAGCTACTATACTAAGATATCATTGACTCTTCTAATTATTTCACTGATTTAAATTATTATATTTATGTACTGACCAAATCATAAATAAAGATTATCACGAATATTTTAAAATCATAAAACGTAGATGATATACATCTAATTCTATCAATGCATTTGCATTACGTTATCAAAATACATTATCATTTGATAATTAAAACAGAACATTCTACAAATACTTCTGCATTCCAAATAAGAAAGAATTTATCTCATAATTGAAATAGAGCTTTATTAAGATTGATCGATAAAGAACCTGATAGCCAACTTATTTGAAAAAGTATATTAAAAAATTTATGCTCACTAACAAGCAAATCTTTTTAGTTGATTAAATTAGCATTGACTTGGTAAAACTCCATTATAATACGGTGAAAAAAATAACAATATATTGTTATTTTGTTCATTGGGCTCATTTATTGCATAAGTTCTGAGCATTGATATTTTTTTCACCATATTAAATCATTATAAATTTCATTATATTTTCATCCCTAATCTTAAAGCATCATCTGAACCTAGTAATTAGCTGCCATTTTTCCTTTTTATGTTATCTGATTAATTACCAGCAATCATATCTTACAATGAGGAAGAGTCAAACACAATACAAATATAAAAATGAAAACTGTTAGTTAAATCTTATGTAAAATATGGTAGTTATTTATTGTATTTTTAAATCATATTTTGTACGTTGTTTGTGATACAGGAGTATAACAATACTTTCAAGTATAACCTTCCCATATCGCTTAGTGAAAATGGATCTTCTTCAAAGCTTCAATCAATCGCCATTTTGTATCAAACTTTTACTATTACGTGACGCTGCCTATTTACCAAGGCTTTGCACGTAAATAAGTAATAATCTTAACAAAAGATACATTAAGTAAATTAAGTAACGGCGCGTCGTTATTATTTAACTTTGGACGCGACCCCGCTTAAGAACATAACATTAAAAAGGCATCAATATGCATATAAAGCATATTCGCTTACTGGTCTATTGCATAAAAGGAAATATGGAATCTTACGTGATTGCGATACTGGTTCAAAATGGAACAGATAATGTTGAAGTAAAAATATGTAGTATATTATAACAACCGATGTTTGAAATTGTATCCGATAAATAAAAATGAAAATTAGCAGCTACAAATCCTATTAATAAGAAACGCATCTGTTATGCTTAGTTCAAATATAGGGGTTAAATAACTGACTCACAACCAGTTCTCACAAAAAAAACTCGGTTTCAAAAATTGTGTGAAGTCGCGAATTTCTCATTTTTTATCAAGTCACTGATGCAGAATTTAACAAAATTCACAAAAGACTGACTGAAAGACTGAAAAAAATATTGAATAGTAGTCATTTTATTAATAATATACGCTATATTTCTTATTGTTATTATGCTATTACGGTGAAAAATGCACATAAGCGGGTTTGTATCGATAAACTTAAACGTTTAAGGTGACTTCATTGTATGCTGGGTGTCTACTAACTTAGCTCTTTAAAACTTATAAATGTAAGTTCCGAAAATATAGTCCCGCCATATTCTTTTATGAAACCAAAGATTCTCAAACTGCTGCATTGTCTTCACATTGTCATTATTAAAAAAGGGGCGAATCTGATTGCGATAAAACTTTGTCAACTTATTGCTTGCACTTGCGCAAATGTTATAGGAATAGTAAAATCAACTTATACATAGTAGGTCTTTTATATACATATCAATGTTTTTTCATATTTTATACGCTGCGTTCATTTTTACAACTTATTGTTGCACTTCCTTTTTGCACCCCCAGCACCCCGTCACCAGCCGTCACTAGGCATAATACAATTAACTCCCTGTGGTGTAACTGTTGGTCCTGTGGTCTAGTGGCAAGAGCTTTGTCCTAGCGATATGGAGACCCGGGTTCAATTCCCGGTAAGTTCAGATTTTTTCAATAGAAAAAAAAGAGATCTTGGGGTAGGTGTATGTTATTTATCGTTGATTTTCTGCACAACTGATTTATTATTTATCATCGAGTTGATCTCGTATGACTTTCACAATTAAGAATATTTGGCGCATTGGCGTAAGCTGTAATGCCAAATATTTTTTTAAATTAATTAAAATTAAAAAAAAACTTAAAATAGGTAACGCGTGTATCGACCCATAGACAATCGACAAAAGATAAACAAAACAGCAAACATCAAACGGCAAATGTCATCGATACCGATCAATGTTAGTGAAATTATTTATCTACAAAATTGTGCATCCGAAACCACTTCAATAAGCACAAACACTTTCTTTCTTTGAGTGGCATTGCAACGTATGCCGGGTACCGGCTAATGTAATATAAAATATACATGATTATACAAAACACGAAACAGCCATTGTCTCGAAACTAAGATTTTCAGATTATCTTAATGTTGCATTATTGTCACGATATTTCAACTAGTTTTTTTACAGCAAAATGTTCTTCTTATTCTTTAGTTTAAAAGCATTCATGCAACAAATGAAACATAGTTCAAATGAAAGTGTTTAAACTGTATATTTTATTTTCAAAAAGTAAAGTTTACATCAATTTACATATCACGTCATGTCATGAAGTAGTTTGGGAAGCCTATGCCCATCACATTAAGCGTAATAACGCTAAGTGCCAAAGTTGAGACTGTCCGTAACCTGGCACCTATTGTACAACGGTCCTCAATCAGCGAGCCGCGTGATTAGGAATGGGGGGCTAGTATGGGAACCATCATCGAAAGGGTAAAGTGCCACCCTACGTCATACATGTCGCGGATTTTGGAGCAGGCTGCACCAAAAATATTGTTTTTTTAAATTCAAATGAAAAGAATAGTTTCCGCAGTATTGTGTATTTATTCAAGTCCATTTGCGCAGTATTATTCATATAAAACGTTTAAAATAGAAAAAAAATATTAAGAACAATATGTTAGTGCTCTTCAAGTTGTGTGAACTGCTGATTGTTTTTATTACTGCACTCATTCATGAGTTCTGAATTTAAATATTCGCATAGCTGAAGTTGTCAAAATTATTTGTATTTCGAACGTGAAATATAATACTGCTTCTTATTTCAATTTGAATTGTTGAGAGGTTTGATGTAAATGGTATTTAAACGACGATGAGTTGCTTTATCTTGATGCTGTTTAGTGATTTTATAAACCGTTCGACACTTTTAGGTCACCGTGTTTATTTAGCGATGCTAATAATAGAGGTTGAAAGTATAACGGCATGAAAAGCATAAACTAAAATCAGTTCTTTTGTGACTACAAAAGCCATAATGACATGTTAAAAGCTTTCAAAACAAAGTAACAAATAATAATTCAAGTATAAAGAAAACTTTATTTATGGAAAATATGAAAATTATTTTACTAACGATGAAAACTACGACCTTGATATAAAAAGAAGAGATACAAAATACAAGTTTATTTAAAGTCATCATAAGAACATCTTAGAAGTAATAATTATCTTGAAAAATAGCATGTAAATAACCATTAAATTCATTCGTATAAACTTAAATATGCAAACCTATTACATAATTATATAAATAATGTATTTTTCTAATTTTCATTGCAGACGACTATGACTCACACTCTTCGAACGCCGTTTCCCCATCCATTTATCTGCAAAACGACCCGGAAAGTTATTCAACAGCTAATCCATTCAGTTCATCAAAATCTCTCCACTCTTCAAATCCACAGACCTTACAACAATACACATCACAGCAGAAACTGTCCAGTTTAAGATCACTGAGCCATTCACCAACGATTGGATTACAATTGTCGTCAAGCGGAACCTCACTGTTGGAACAGTATTCTCCAAATCAAAACCAAAGCCGTAAAAAGAGATCCAGGGCTGCCTTCTCACACGCACAAGTATATGAACTGGAACGAAGGTTCAATCAACAAAGATATCTATCTGGACCTGAGCGAGCTGATTTGGCTGTCAGTTTGAAACTAACGGAAACACAAGTCAAAATTTGGTTCCAAAATAGACGCTATAAAACAAAAAGAAAACAAATCCAAATGCAAGAAAACGGACTCCTCGCTGCTGCAGCGGCGGTGGCAGCTAATCATCATGCGAGGAAAGTCGCTGTTAAAGTATTGGTAAGAGACAATCAACAATTAGGCTTGGAACATTTTGCAAATACCAGTCAATATCAGCAGAATTCTCAACAGTTATCAAAATCATCAAATTTGCCATTGAATTCGGCACTTTTTGGTAGTGCAAGTCATTTACAAATGGCTCAAACTCCGATACTTAAGCATTTCGCGGGGCTGTACAATAATAACAATGAATTTTCCAAGACGCAATACAAGCATTTGATTCAAGAGTCCTATAACCAAATGAGTCACCATCACGCAATGTTGCAGTCAATTTATGGACAGCAAATAAATGGCAATTATCCAGCGTTACCACTGTCTTACTTTTATTATCCGTCGCATCCGTTATTGGGTTCAAATGGTCTTGCAACGATCAATGAGATGTCTAGAGACAACGTCGGTTCTGATGCTCAGAAAGAAATGTCGGATATTACAAGAAAAAAAATAGTCGAAAGCCTTGGAAAAGGAGAATGTTCAGATTACAAAGTCAAGGAAAATACAGAGTTTGCGAAGAAAAAGCGGCGAGATGTATTCGGTGAAGAAGACGAAGATTTAAACGATAAAATATGCGATAGTTTGACTATCGAAAGAATTCCGTTTGAATGCAAAAGTAGTTCTAGTAGAGCGAGCAGCTGTAATGAAATTGAGATTGAAAATTGATTGTGCACAAACAGACTGATTAATTATTTAACTAAAATCAACATTGGATTATTTTAAGCGATGATTCTATATGAAACTATTTTAAATAGTTTTAATATTAATATGACGTACTTAATAACGGTTTTGTTTTTAAATATGGTGCGATGATTTTACATTACTTATGAGCTTACATTAGTGTAAAAAATATATATTCTTCACAGTTAATTTATTATTTCTTTCAATGATTGTAAATATTTCAATTTGTGAAAATGTGCTTATTTAAAATAATTATTTTTGGTTTTAAGCAGTATAAAAAAAATGTTTATCATATAATGAATAGGATATCAATAATTAATGTTGGTCTGCAGCAAACACTATAGCATTAATTATTCAAATGGTTTAAATTCATAAAATATATGTATCTTTACTTGTTGGTTGAATATTTAATTTAAAAAACGAGATTGATCTGTAACAATCTTATTTAAATGTGAAAATAGTTAGATCTGCAAACTGCTCTTGCAGTTAATAATATCTTTAATACAGTTCAAAAATATCTAACAATCATTACTAATTCAGGATTATGTACAAATATATATATTGTTTTAAAATTGAGAATAGTCTGCACGTTATTTATGTTAAGGCCGGGATACATGTATAACATTATAACAAACACATAAAAGTGTCATACTGATTACTGAAAATATTGTTTATAATATATTTTAAGTAATAAATGTTTAGGTACATAATTCTTTCACCAAAAAGGATGTTCGTAGTGGATAGTCGCTTAGATTTAAAAAAATGCAATACATTAGAAAATAGGTTTCTAGGCTTAAAAAAAACATTAAATTAGGTACCTCAATTTTTTCCCACAAATGTTTTTATAAAATGAATATTTAAATAACAGCACAAAATAAATATGTATTGTATATATTGAAGCAATTTCAACTTATACATGACCAAAGCCTAAGTTAAGAATGTTTTGCTTATAAAAGCTATTATAGACTATCTGAGAATATTTTTTTTGACACACCTGATCATTGTAAATAAGTAGTAAATAAAATAATGCCTCACCAGCCAACATAACATTTCATACTGTATTATACGAAGTCTTTAAAGGTCAAAATGAATACACGAGTTTGCGCTGATCACCTTACTGTTTGAATCAAAAATATAAATTATCTCATAAAACACAATTGTTTAATTGACTTTGGCAAGATTTCAAAGCACATTGAAGGATCGCAGATCAAAATAAAACGCAATTAAAGTTTGTTTACCTTTATTTGAATTCTGATAATTGTAAAAAGTCTAAATGTGTACACGTATATGTTTATCATTAGGAAAATTAACGTAGATGAGATTTCTTGTAAATATTTAGATAAATTTATATTAACTGTTCACGCACAACTTGAAATAAATGTTTGTGATCACTGCTCGTGTTTTAAAATTATTTAATCACCTTTTCATTTATACACAAGACAAGATATGAGGATATGTATCTTATTACTATACTACTATATATCATTCATCTAATATTATCTTTTAAGGTCCGTATGTGAATCATTTTATTCCAGTTGAAAAAATATAGTTTATATTACACATACCAATCGAAAACATTAAATATATTATAATAAACACCGATTCTTACTCGATTGGTTGGCGTTTTCAAGCCTTCTATAAGGCTTCGAAACAAAAGTTCTCGTTGGCGACATAAATAAAATTTAGATTATTCCACGTGACTATGTGTGACACATGTTTCGCCTCTTTCAGAAACATCTTCAGACTTACCATCGCAAAAGTTGCTTTAGTAATATAGTAGAAATCAAGTATTTTAATCTTCCATAAAGCTACCGGCAAATCCATCGAAAGTTTTAAAAATAAATTACATTAATAATGAAGTTAATTACCTCCTTTTCAGATATACAACATTTCTTTTTGTGATATCATTTTATTTAGGGTTGATTTAACTGAATGCGGATAATTTAAAATGAAATTAAACAAAACACTATTTTGTACAGGTTCCACAAATTTTCAAAGACCGGTTTCACTCATCGAGAGTATTTTCAACTGTTTGATGACTATGAGAATGAGTTTTCATTTGAAAATGAGTTTATTACAAATAGGTAATGGGTAGGGCAAAATTTTCTGATGCTTTCTAGAGAAATAATATAAAAAGAAAAGCAACACGAATATCGATGTTATCATGATTATATGTATTTTTCAAAGAACGTTTATTTTATCAACCAGCAATGTTAATCGTCAGATGGCTGTTTTGCCGGAAGAAATTTGATCAAACGTATCGTACACACATACAATATATACGCATTGTTAATCTGGCATAGGCACAGTGTTGTACTGTGCGTTTCAGATTAATAGACGGATGAAAAATCAACCCAAAAATGTCCTGTAATAGATACTACCTACATTAATCATGGTTTATCTTTACCGGAAAAGCTTTTCAACTGAAAGGTTTTCATTACAGAATACTTGTTATTACCAATTTTATCATCATGCTGTGAAAAAAAAGACTTTAAAATAAAGCCATAAAAAGATCAACGAAAAATACAATTTATTTGGACAATGAAAAAGTTAAGGTTGATTACAAAAACTCACAGTTTTATTTATCTACAAAAATCCAATTTCTTGCAAACATGTTAATAGTAGAATTTTCGTATAGTGTAATTTTATAATTCCGATACATAGTGAAAATATATTTTTTATTTTTTGTTCAAATGAAATGAAATCAATAAAAGATAAATCCACTATACAGAACCGTTCAAACATTAATAAGCTAAAGTGCTTTAAGCATTGTTTCGTTTTTATATTTAAGTATTTCGGTTCCCCGGTTGGTGTAAAATAAATTAAACACAAAAAAATAATTTGGTGAAAGTAAGTAAAATTCTATTATAAAAGCACCTATGAACAACTTTTGAAGCACTGACTCGAGGCGAAGGAAATGTTTTCATAAAATCAGTTTCGTGTTGAGTTGAGGGCATAGTAAAGTTTAGAGGACAAAACTCAGCCGAGCAATTTTCGTTCTTTACCCAGGGAAATTCAATTATTGGTACGAATTACAATATATTTTAAAGAATAATAACAAAGGAACAAATAAATATTTGTGAAGCAATTTAATACTTAAAGCACTTTATAGAACCTAATAGAAAATTATTTTTATATACTGGATTGAAATCAAGATAATAAAATGACCAATCAAACATGATAAAAAAATAAACTTCTAGAATGATCTAAATTCTAAAGTCATCTAGATTCTAGAAAGTCAGCGTACTTTCATTTATATATGTTACAGAGAAACTGTATTCTCAGTGAAAATAAATTAAATTAAATTTGACCGCCCTATCTTCAGCCCAATGTTTGTCTGTGTTTTTCTTTGGTTCTCTTCTTATGAAAGAGACTACTTGTTGATTTTGTTTCATTGATGCAAACCAAAATTTTAGGCCTGCAAAACATCGACTTGGGCCAATAATTTCAATGATCGTGACCAATGAAACCATGTTGTCTCATTACTTGATACATTTTCACTGAGAATACAGTTTCACTGTAACATAGTATGTATATAACGACTGTGAGGCACTAAAACATGTCAAATTGCGGAAACTAATGAGAATGATATTAAAGACAAGTTTTTTTTTGTTTTCCGAAAAATTACAAATCTTCCTAATACAAAAAGTTGGTCGTCATTGTCCAGGAGATTTTTTTGTCCGATCTAGTTGAGTGATAAATAAAATTGGAAAATTGTCGTTTTCTATTGATATATGAATTTGAGTTCAATGGCTAGTATTTTTTTAAGAACCACGTCCGCTCTCAACGTCGAGCACGTGGAGTCACCACGAATTGTATCTCAATATATGTTTTCCACGAGAACTGCTTGTTACTCGGTTGCTCAACTTCTCTTTTTCGAAGTGACTAAGGAATGGAATGATACAAGGACTAGGACAGCATTAGTGGCAAGCTTATCGCGCCTCTTGTGAGATCGGAAGCGGGAAGAGATTTTTAACAACACAGACACCTAGTATGTTTTTCAACAGGATCGACCGAAAAAATCTGCTCGTACAGGGACTCGAGCTTGGGAGGACCGTCACGGACACCAACTACGTTGACCCCTGCACCATGGTTCCGGTGATCTACTATTTTAATCTAAACTAATCTCCATCTCTTAAAATATATGTTAAGTGACCATCATTTATCGTTAAAAACACGATGAAATTAAGAGATCATACATTATACTTCAAAGTGGCTTAACCATCGGTGTTTGCAAACATATCCAAATGAAATCTGGGATTTATAGATTGCAGTGTAGTGAGTGTCCCAGATTTTATATTGGTAAAACTGCTAGAACCTTAAATATAAGAGTGGCTGAGCATTTAGCCGCTTTTCGCTTAAAAAAAGATACCTCCACCTTCGCCAACCATTTAATTCTTGAAAACCACACGTTTAATTTTGACTCAGGTATTAATTTGTTACATACTAACAGGGGTGAGTTTAAACTCTTTTATAAAGAAATCTTAGAGATTAATCGAGCTCAGCTCAACGGTTGCCAATTTTGAACGAGCAACTTTATTTGCCTAGTTCACCATTGATGTACCCTTTAAATAATTGTTAATTTTAATTTATTGTCATTTATTAATAATTGTCATTTATTTACAATTCAAGCACTTGCTATTATTAAATATCAATTCACTTACTGTCATTAATGTAATATAATAATAAAGGCTTGAAATCAATCAACTCATTAACGAGAGGTCGGATAGGACCCAAGATTTATTTTAAATATTCTTATGTTATCATCTGGTCATTAATATTTTCAAAAATCCCCGTAATTATAACAAACCCACTTAAATCATTGAAACTTGTATTCATTCAAATTTCGCTAATTTACATTTTTATAACCTTTTAACTTAGTGACCTACTTATATTTTTGTATATAAACGATACAAACTGTTTACTACGCGTCAGTTCAAGTACATCCGTGCACTTGGAATGCCTGAAGATGCCGAAATGCGAAACCCGGGTCGTTAGCGACAAAACTCATGGAAAAGTACAAAATTCAAAAAATTCTAATATCTAAATAAATTGATAATGGATTGGTTCGTCGTTTCACATTTTTCTTTTCATATAAGCATCATTCAAATTAAATATTTTTGTGTCATTTTCAAATGAAAATTTACAATTTATAAATTCCATTTAAAATAAGCCAAATAAATGTAAATATCTATTTTGATGAAATGCGGATTTTTAAATTAAATGAGACAGTTGGTATTCCCTACAGCAAAGAGTAAAATTTGAATTATAATACAACTTCTTAGATGCTGTGAATTGGCCAATTGGCCGCTTTCCGCGCTTATTCAAATGTAAATTTTATTTCTGAGATGCTCCGATTACTAGAATAAGATTTTGCTTTTCTGAACACTTTGCCTCCGAATGGGAAAAGAAAATGAATTAGAATAATCCTGCGAGAGTTGCTGAGAATTTATTTACTTCATTTCTCTTAGAAATTGTTATTTAAACTCCTGTATTCGGCGGTAATTTGTGCGAATTAACGGGCGCTGAAAGACAAATTTTCAAGTAAATCTTGTACAAAATTCATTTATTATAAGTAAATACACATATAAGAAGGAAACTGACTGGAACAAAAAATCTCCCTTATAAGACGGCTTTTCCTATTATGGTCGAAAAAAAATTTACGCGATTTAATATATATCCGACGAGATGAAATATAATTTATTTTATATTCTCTAGAAGTTTTTTGTATATTTAAAATTTAATCAAACTCGCTTTAGGTCTAGTTACAATAGAAAATAATAATATGCTTAAAAATGAGTAGCTTAGAATAAAAGCCTTTAAATATGTATTTTAGTGGTAAAAACCATTTATTGCGCTTTCCCGTAGAATGACTAAAAGTGCGTAACCTATTTTTTTGTTGTCTATGTATTGATAAGATTTTACAATTAATTGATAGTACAACATTTATTTATTTGTGCAATATAAAAAAAGGAAGTACGTCAAGTATAAGAAACACATTTTTTGTTTTTTTTTTAAATTGTACAAATGATATCGATTTAACACAATATTTAAATGTTCGGTATAAATGTAGGGATGCAGGGTATAAATAAGCTAACTCTTGCATAGAGGCAAACTATTCACATTGTTGAAGAATAATGATGTTAATATCAAAATAGTAATAACACATCAAGGAACAATTCTTGATTTAAAACACATGTTGGTTTTGTTCTGTTGCAACACCTACCTATATTACAATATTGAAGTATCATACGAAGTATGAGGTGTGCAATATTTTGCATAGTTTAATGACGCGACAGTGTGTATGTTGGACAATAACTGAGAGTAGTAATTATAAATATCCATAATATATTAATGATGATGAGATTCAATAAAATATTGCAGATTAGTACTTATATACATTTTATGTGTGCTTTTTCTTGGTGTCATTCTTCTGAGATGTGTGATATATGAGAACTGTAGGAGATAAATGCTGGGAAAGTTTTAATTTGCCTTATTAATATTAAAATTTAACCTTCCCAATTAGAATGTAATTCTACTTTAACAGCAAAATTTTAACAATTTTTTTTTTCTTTGGTTTGAAAATTCAATACTTCAAAAACACTGGTTATTTGACATTATATAATAAGTATCCTTTATTTACAGACAAAAAAAACCAACAGAAAGTAACGTGAGTACCATTTATAGACGTGTGCAATTGCATATTCCATAACTTTATAAAATACTACTGAATCTATATTGTTTAATTTTCTGAGCCTGCAAGCTTTATTTGTTGAATAGACATGATTTTGAAAATTGGCGGAGTTGAATGAATGGAAAGTCAAAATAAACTTCAATCTAAGTTTATCTTCATATTCAGTGTTTATAATTAGAGTTTCTTAAATTATATACAAAAAAAGCATCTAGAATGTCGGATACGAGAGGAAGAAAATAAGCTGATACCATTATACATGTACATACTCATCGAAAATGCGTCGGAACTCCAGAGTGAATCTTAGTAGTTTTTAAAAGAATAAAAAAAATCTTTTTCAATTGGTTTATGCTCTCATTACACAAATTAGTCCCTGAGAACGTAATTTGATATAATTATGCCTACTTGTGTTTTAGTCACATAAACAAAACCAAGTAAACCTTTACCAACATTATTTTCAAGTGCCAAGTTATCACTATGATTTTACTCGTAAGTGAACAGTAACTCTATCAAATTTGAATTCAGTGGCATAGAAAATTTTTCAAATATTATAATAAATAGAACTTATGACATCTAACATCTAAACATTCTAACAATCAAAATTTGTCAGAAAATCATTTTATAATATACTTATAATAGAACAATATTAGTAAAAAGACGCAATCTGTCGATCATCATTATTATACGAACATGTAAAGAAAAAGGGTTTCAATGATATATTATCGAGGAAAGTTTTTTTGGCTTTGTTTAACACATTATTGAATTTGAAACACATGTGTAATATACACGCATTATTATTTTTGCTGTAACTTATTTATTAATATGCGTTGAAACGTAAAAGCTAAAACGGTCACAGTAAAAGATATTTTTTAATTGTGATTGTTCACTATTTATTGAAGAGCTCAGCTGCTGGAGGTTATAAAAGTAATTACAATTTCAGATCTAACAAAACGCGAAAAATAAGTATTATGTGATTTATATCTATAGCAAAATTGAATTTTTTGAATTTTGTAAATTTGGCAAATAAAGTTGCTCGTTCAAAATTGGCAAACTGTTGAGCTGAGCTCGATTAATCTCTAAGATTTCTTGATAAAATAGTTTAAAATCGCCCCTGTTAGTATGTAACAAATCAATGCCTGAGTCAAAATTAAACGTGTGGTTTTCAAGAATTAAATGATTGGCGAAGGTGGAGGTATCTTTTTTTAAGCGAAAAGCGGCTAAATGCTCAGCCACTCTTATATTTAAGGTTCTAGCAGTTTTACCAATATAAAATCTGGGACAATCACTACACTGCAGTGTATGTTTATTTGCCTAATTCTCCATTGTTGTACCCTTTTAAATAATTGTTATTTTTAATTTATTGTCATTTATTAATAATTGTCATTTATTTACAATTCAAGCACTTGTTATTATTAAATATCAATTCACTTACTATCATTAATATTAATTCAAATGCTTGAAATCAATCAACTCACTAACGAGAGGTCGGATAAAACCCTAGATTTATTTTAAATATTCTTATGTTATCATCTGGTCATTAATATTTTCAAAAATCCCCATAATTATAACAAACCCACTTAATTCATTGAAACTTGTATTCACTCAAATTTCGCTAATTTACATTATAATAACCTTTTAACTTAGTGATCTACTTATATTTTTGTATATGAACGATACAAACTGTTTACTACGCGTCAGTTCAAGTACATCCGTGCACTTGGAATGCCTGAAGATGCCGAAAGGCGAAACCCGGGTTGTTAGCGACAAAACTCATGGAAAAGTACAAAATTCAAAAAATTCAAATTTGATATTGAAATTCCATCAAGCACCCTCAGTCGAAATACTTAATTATATCTATAGATTAAAGATTTAACCATAAAATTAAGTGTAGAAGTACACCACTGAAAAAAGGTGTTACTGACCCTACTTCAGAAGCTTTAAGCTTACAATTACATCGATTGTAACATGTAAACCTTACTCAATGCACTCTCACTGTATGAAACGACTTTAATTAGTATTATGATTTGTTTAAAATATCTAACGATGCCGAGCTTGCATATACGATAATTTGTTATCCCATCAAACATCAATATGTGGGAGTCGGATATTTTGATACGAATGAATTTTAACTTCCATGGCAGCAAATTTTGTCAAATGAGGCCGCGATGATCAACAGTGTCTATATATAATATAAAATTGAATATTTATATATATTAAATTTGTGAAAGAGTTGATATTTTTAACGCAAAATTGTTGGAACATTTTTTGCGATGCAACTATTCTATAGCTCTAAGGCATGTTGCAATGATATTTAAAATGGCTTAAATTTTAATAACATATGCAGCTTTCCTAACTTTTCCTTTATGGTCCCAAAAACACATACGATCCGGTGATATTTAGTCACTACGCTTTGTTGCAAAGATGCTGGTTTTATGGTGATTTATTAGAAAAAATAAGAGTTTTTCGATAAATCACAATAAAACATAATCTTTGCATGTAGCGTAGTGACTACACATCACCGGATCAGATGTGTTTTTTGGGACCGCAAAGAAAGGTTATACAAAAAAAGTCATGTATTTTTTATAAAAGCCGATGTTGGCTTATTTATTAAAATAGTAAAAATACATTTATATATTAGAGTATTAAGTAATGAATATAATAATTTTAAAATAGATAAAATAATAGTCTATATACAAATATGTATATACAACCAAACTACATTAAATGCCACCCTCTAAAATATAAAGTTTCTAAACATTTGTTTAGTAACATGAAGCCAGTTGTCGGCTTATGTATGTGCTGCATAAACAAATCAAACCTATCATTCAACTAAGTAAACCGTTTAACGTTTGAGTTATTTTTAAAGATTTTAGTCTGACTTAATTACCAAGATATATGTATAAGAAAAACGCAAAATTGGTTTTAGAAATTATGCACATACTTGCTATGGATTTATAGGTGGTGTAATTTTTAAAACAATATTAGTTTTGACCTTCTCAGTTATTCTCTTTGTTCAGAATGTAGCTTGTGTAATGGTCCGTTTAATCAAAAACAAAATAGTTTAGCCAAGCCAGTTGAATGAGATTGTACATAAGTCATCTTTTCCGTTTTGGATCTAAACATATCAAGCGTGTATTCGGAATTTTTTGTCATTTTTAAATTTAAGCAGATAAAAAAAATACACCACAAAAAAGCTGTGAACTTATTTATGCTCGTTATGAAAATTTATAATTATAATATCTTAAAGAATATACGATTAAACTATTCTATTGAAAATGGCCATGGCTTCATGAGCAAGCCAATCATAACTGTAATTGTTTTTATTGATTGAGTAGGCATTTACTTGGTAGAACTCCATTATAATACGGAAAGAAAAATAACAATGTATTTTAATTCTACATAAATTTCTATATTATTTTTCTTTCCGTATTGTAATTGTTTTTGCTATGTTGAATTTAACTAATGTGAACGCTGACTGATTTGTGCTGCGCAGCACTGGCCCAAGTCTAGAATGGTGAAAGGTGAAAATTTTTGTGTACTTTCTGTCACTCATGTATAATTTCGATGTGACCAATGACTTAACGAAAATTGGTTACTATAACAGATAATTAAAAAAACTTAAAGCTTTAAGCACTTTGTGTCTATATTATTTATCTAATAAGATAAAACAAGAGACAAAATACACTTTAAGGACAAATTTGCATCCTAAGTTATGGTGCATTGATAAAATTTTCTCTAAGTGCTTATTTTATGGCGCCAAATAATTGAGTGAAACTCATTTCATATTTATATTATTTACCTTAAAATTAAAAAAAAAAGCATTTTAACCAAACGTATCACTTTGCATAAACTGTATATGCAACTGAGAGTTCATACAAGGTTCACTGATTGAACATCAGTTGTCGTCAATTAAGATTGTGTGTGACACTAAATTTCGTAATCTGCATAAGATTTATAAAGAGAGTCAAATTAGTATACATTTATTTCTAGGCTTTCGTTAAAAACAAAATAAAGAAAATCTGCGTTCACATAGTAAACGGATATAATACACAATTTTTATTTTCAAAAACAAGACCAGTTCGGTAGCTCAGTATTAAATGTTCACTCTGCGAAATAAGTCATAATTTTACTAAAATAAACTCAAATTGAAAAACATATTGTGGAGTTTTCACTAAACATATAATAGTTTTAAGCTGTTAACAAATGGCAATTCTAGATAGATTTTTAAAAAATAAAACATATTTTTGTTTTTAAGTTTCACAATTGTATTTTCTGCTTAAAACCAGCTTCGATTCTTGCGTTTATTTAATGGATGAGCGGGACTGGTCTGATTATTAAAAAAAATTGTTAGTTAATTTTTGAAAAATAATAAGTATAATTGAATGAAAACGTATTTTTACTATTATCTTATATTGACGCTGAAAATGAATTGTAAACAAAATTAAATCCTAATAGAAGACTAATAGATGATAACAAGTAAAAGGTTCAGCACCTCTTTTTTTAAGGGAGGGACCACCCAATGTTTATCTTGGCCTTATTTAAAAATCTCATACTTAGGTCAAAAACAGAAGCCCTTCGGGCAAAAAAAATGTAAACAACGACCTGGATAAGTGCTTGTTACGAATTTGTCTATAGAAAAAAAATATAATTCTTAAATATACAAAGTTCTTCCGTCTTATATTTATCTTGATGTAAACTATGTAAACAAATTCGACAAACAAATTACTCTTATTGTTGTTTAAGAAAAATAAATGTTGGATCAAATATATTTATAATAAAGTTTATCTAAATCATTTTGCAATGTAAAGAAAACACCAATATGCGTGTGATTTCCTTTTTAAATACACAATAATCTCATTTCATATATCGGAAATTATAGTACACAATTATAAAAATTATGGAATTTTAAGATGTTAACTGTCACTTCTAGTGAAAAGTCATACTTCAAATAAAAACTATACATTTTTTCTTCTTCTACTTCTACACATAAAATTATAAATATCAGTACCGGTTTCGCTTTTTGCGAGTATTTTAAAATGATCGGTTGATAATGCTCATGCTATCATTTCTAGCCTGTATTATATTTAATCACTTCCACAAACATGTTTTGCCTAATTTAAATAAAATACGTCCACTTCCTAAAGAAACTTTAGGCATTTTCAATATTACCTGTTATTTTTAACCAAAATTGTACAGTTCCCACGCTTTGTTTTGACGACGCACTTCTTTAAAAGTGATTTAAGCATCTTAAATAACTTAAAGTGGCTTAATATCTTATGGCATCTGAACATGGAAACACTAGACAAATTGTCAAAACATTCTATTATCTACGTAATGTCTACTGACTGTGCTGAAGTGTATAGCGTGGTGGTCGATCCAGGAGCATATTTGATAAAAAACAGATGCTTTTACTACTCAACAAGAAGTATTTCGTAAGCAGTAACGCCTGTTACCTGTTATGTAACTAGGGTAACAAGCTACCGTCATGATTAGAATAGATGGATGGCGCTTGCAACGATTTGGATAAAAAAAATATTCACATTTTGTGTAATTCAAAAAGTATTTCATGTAGTTTTAAATACATAAATAACTGAATTTCTGTGTCGGATGAAGTGATTTTATATGTGTCGTTAGAGAGTGTTGGAATTTAATCGATTTTATTTCGTGGTACATAAATTAATTAGAATAACCGTAATATAGTACAATAAGAACAGTTTTTTGTTCATAGACATATCATTTTATAGAATTTTGTCACCTAGACGATGTTTAACCATAAAAAGCACGTCTATGGTTTTCGTATTAGATAAAATGAATTTATTGTTAGATTCTTCATTCTGAGCAAATCTGCGTTGGCCTAGTTAGTAAATGTTTGATTCAGACCACTTACAAAACACAAGAGCTTCATAGCCACTTCAAATTATTTAGCTAGAATAAATAACATAGTGGTGTGCAGGTGAATTAAAAAAATGACATCAACCTTGTAAGTTTGGTATTGTTTAGCTATTTAGATTCTTTGTATATTCTTGTGTAAAGTAAAAAATGTTTTTCAAAATTTGAAAATGTTTTTTTGATTTATTTTGTTATTTTGTGACCATGTGAATGACTGAACTATATAACTTTATTACACTATATTGACAGGTTGAAAAGAATAAAAGAAAGAAAAGAAGAAATGGTTGACTTGAATTGGTTTGAATGAGGAAAGAAAAATTGGCTGATATCTTTGGTAACCTATTTAATATATGTATCAATGTAACATGCAATATTTTATGTGATATATAATTCAGTTTTTTTTTCAAAATCTAATCAATACGGAATTATCTTTTCAACACAGCTTCTGCTAACTCTAATGGCAAGTAATTGTTTTTCAGAAGTCTGATTATTCAAAACCAATTTCTGTAACACCATTTACGTGTAAATAATATGCTAGAATGTTGGAAATAGCATTATGAAATCTTTGAGTGAGAAAGCTTATTCCATTTGCCAATAGAGCTTTTGAGTGTCTTATATAAAGCTCAATTGGCTTGCATATTTTTAAGTACTAACTCAATTAAGACATTAATGGGGTCAAATCAAGGCCGATTAATTTCCTAAAGGAGCATTTACATTACAATTCACGTAACCCACCTTCAAAATCCTGTTTTGCTGATTTTATATTATGTTGGTTTAGTTAACATACTACAAGCAAAAATTGAGGAAATACTTGTATTTTCACAAGCACTGTTGATCAATTTATATCGCAAAGACTATATACCCCGTCAACGTTTTCATCCGTAGAATGAGAAATAGACGCAGGAAGAAAATATATCGACCACTTTATCGAAAAAGTTATTTGATTTGCAAACAGATTTAGAGAATTATATTGCATATAAGTGAATAGTTAATATACAATATATAATTGCTGTGTACTCTGATTGTTATTAAGAATTTTTATAATATTCATAAAGTTAATTTGGATTTGATGACTATATTTATTTATCCTCTTGGTGATTCCATATCCGTTACGTAAGCTTTGCTAAGATTTTTTCTAGTTCGGTTGTGCTGTTAACATTTAGAGTTCTACTCTTTAAATAACATGAGGTTCCTCAAACATGGTATTCAATGATTGAGAAGTTATGTTAGTATTTCATTAAATCAACATTCTATGCTTCCAGTATCTAAATTAAGACTATAAATGAAATGAATACCACCAATATTTGTCTGTTAGAAGTCAATACATTGTAGAATTATCGGATAAGTTATATTATTAATTGAATAGATTTGGATGTACATACATCGACATAACTTTAACATAATTTTTAGATAATTTTAAACCAAATAATTTATTTTACAAAATCTGTAAGTCATGAAGATTGAAAACAAACTTAATTCGGTTTATATTTTTATTATTATTGCTAGCTGAAGACGCACCTCAATAATTCAAGTGGTTTTAGAACTACGTAATAGATAAGTACTGGCTGAATTGATTTGAAGTTAATCTATTAAAAATATCGCAAGAACTTTTAAGAACATTCGCATTTGTAAATTATTTTTGCTACCAGACAATTTTTATACAAGTGCAGTTATTTAATGCCTGGCATAGGTGTATAAATTAACTTGAAAATATTTGTTATCACGTAAGAAATGAGAATGAAACACACAAAGATTTGAATGTCGTATTAATAATTGCAAAAAACATGTAGGTAATTGAAATCATTTATAAATCAAAATATCCTAAATATTCATAAGTTACAATGGGCATAGATAGATAACTAGGTAGTATGTATGTATAGTCTTTACCAATTTATCTACACCATTTCAAATGGATTCGCGGGGATGAGGTCGAAGCATACCGCTCCGCTAATCGGTGGCGTTTCGATGAATAAGGGTAGAAGCAATATAATATGAAACAGGAAAAGGAAGAGGGATGGAGACTCTATTGAACCGGAAAACTTTACTTTATTCTTTTAAACTCGCTCATACAGATATAATAGAGGTCTATTTGATTGCTGGCGGTAAGTTTAAGAGAAAGAAGAAAGGTTGATTAAGGGTAATAATTTTAGATAAGTATATTCATAATTTTGAAAAATAAACATGCTTCTTATTATAATTTAAGAATTTAGAAAAAAATCCGCACTAATTAAAACAGCCGTGGGAAGAGTTTTTTCAAAAATATAAATCTCATTGATGAAATTAATCAAATGCGAAAACGCAGAAATGGTATTTATGATTGACCGACTGAGGAAGTTGCTTATGAGTGAAGTGGATTGGCACTGATTTAATAAAAATCCCATTAATGGAATAAAATTTTCTCCAGACAGTTCCACAAAAATTATGGAATATCTTGATAGCCATTTCAGAATTATCAAATGAATCTGGTTTCATGACCTGGTAAGTTAAATATCAATTGTAGCATTTTTCAATCAAACATTTGAATTTTTGGGCATACGTTTTTGTGACGTTAATTATTCTTAGTTTTTTTTTAAAGTTCTCGTGGCTATGTTACATTTTAAATAAACAGTGTATTTTAATTCACGTTTGAATAGTGATCAATAATCCTTTTTAATAAATTAAACCGTTAGATAAAATTGAAATTCAAAGGGTCGCTTTCTTTTCCTTCACTCGCAGACAATTGAAAGGTCGAAGATAATTGAGCGACTTAGCGATTCATTAACGCGATTGTCTCCTTACAGGTCGAACGTTATTGGTACAGCAGGTTAAATGAACAAAGGGTCATTATTAGTTACGCTTCGGCTCGAATCGATTTCGCAATTCGAATTATGTAGCCACACTTTTTACCTGACAAAATAGTCACAACAGCTTTTAAATTTAATTTAATAATTGATTTAATGAACGAAAGTTTAGTTAAAAATGTAAAAAGTGTGAAACTAATGTTTATATTATACACGAGAGCTTTTTTGAATACTTATTGGAAAAAATTGTTGCAGTAATTAAGTACAAACACTAAATGATTTATTTTCATACATTCTTGAACATCTTTATTATAATTCATTATTAAGGTATACATAATAACTATAGGATTTTGCAAACGTTAGACACAGGGTATAAGACAGGGTATGACGTATGTATGTATAATACATAGATATAACAACACAATATAGTGCACAATACAAGTATCGTTATTAATGGGTACCATATTTACTTTTATGTTTCATTGAAATCTATAACAAGCACGGATTTTTTAGTCCCCCTAAAAATTTATGCATTTTTATCAGGGCTGCGGTGTCGCGGTGGTTTGGCCAAAGTTGGAGTTGGAGTTGTGAAAAAGTTTGAACTTTTTTATATGCTTATGTATAATATGAAAAATTTTACTGCTGGCCGGTTGGTTGAACTTTAATTTAATACACATACATAGGAAAGAATGGGGAAAAAACCGGAGTAGTGTTTTTGATCGATACTCGAGTCAGAGTCGTGTTTTTTAACGACTTCCTGATTTTTATATATTGGTATATAGGAGAATAATCCAAATTATTCAAACCTACTGGAGACAAATTGGAAAAAACGAAAATTCAGTAATTGTTTTATATTTTTTTTCTGTGTATTCTGAAATGTTTAGCGTCCCTTGAATTGCAAGTTTCATCTCAGTCGTCATCTTTGTAGGTAAATAAATGATTGATTATGATGGCTAAGTGGACCACATCAAAACAGGTGACCATCTTTGGTTCGTCAAATAATTTTTATAAGACATAATAGGTAATATATATTATTCTTGCTAAAAATAACAGAGCTACAAATAATACCCGTCAAGCTCTGTGAGATTAAATGGTTAATATATTAATACTTCTAATTAATAGTCTTCTCAGTATATGCTGACTTTGACTGTATGTATGTAACAAAATATGTATATATTTTTTAAAATTTTTTTTCAATTACAGAATGTGTTTTTTTCGTATTTAAGATATTATAAAAAAAAATCTTTATAACTTCTACATTCTATAGCAATGAGATATAAGAGCATATTCAACTGTTATTTTTAGAAATATAATTTGGTTTCGGTTCTATTTAGAACATGTTCAACTAAATAGATTAGTATTGAGGTGTTACAACACGCGATTCACCTCTTCCTGAGGCATCTTCGGACTTACTATCGCTAAGTTTTCTTAAGTAATAAATATAAGAATCAATCTTGCTTTATTCCTTAAAAAACTTTTCGATAGTAATTCCGTAGAGGCCTCTGAAAGAGGCGAAGCAAGTGTCACAATTAGTAACACATTACAAGGAATAATCAAAATTGTTTTATATTAAAATTGACTTCCACAAAGTTACACCAAATCCATTGAAAGATGTATTATATATACATTTTATAGATAATTGATATTTTATTAATTTGTAGTCACCTTTGTAACCTGATATGAGGCTGTACTAAAAACACTCTACGTCGTAAAGTCTACGACATTACTTGTCCAAACATAATTCAGGGAGCATTTTGTCATCTCAAATAATTTTAGTACGCTGTACTAAAGCACTCAAAAATAAATAGGAAAACCACTTGAAAATCCACGAAGCTTATCATCGTTATCTTTTAACAATCGATCAAAATAATCGTCATTCTTTCGCGGATTCATTCACTCAACTCAAGTAAAGAACTGAAACGGCGGTCCTATTGGGATTGCTTTGCGCCAAATATGTATGTAGTAAATAAATATTTTCTGTAATCCAATGTCAAAAATATTACCAGATATGCCTAAAAGATCTATATAAAACAAAGATTATCAAAATATGACAGATAAAAAATGCGCACATTAAAAAGTACTCTGATAACTAATGCTAAGTATTTTGTTTGTCTGCCATAATATTTGTTAATTAAAAATGAAAATTTATCACATAAAATACTCCATAAATAAAGATACAAAGACAGTACATTATATATAATATGTGTAACAAACTATACTTTTAAGGTGTTCACTGTCAATACTTGGTGGAAAGGCATTATAATAAAAATAATAATACATTTTTAGTACTTTTCCAACATGAAATTTATTTGATCAGGACCGGTTTCGCTCATGGCGAGCATTGTCAACTGAGTCAGTTGACTATACTTTTAATGTTTAAAAATACGAAACTGCCAATTTTATATTTTATTAAATAATGATTATACGTAGTATTTAGTATATTCCTCAATCTATGTATGACCAAGAATTTAATTCGATCCAGTAGAGAATCAAAATCTTCAAAGTAGGCAAGAAAATAATAATTTATAAAAGTGAGGTAAAAAAGTCACGTTCTCTCTTTTTCTTTGAATGGGGGTGATTCAGTCGGGGGGTAATTCTAGCGGTGACACTCTAACAAGCCCTAATTGCCCCGTATTACCTACTCTACGTGCTGTTTTATTAACATTCTGAAAAAGAAAATTCTCATGAAAAATCGTATTCTTGAATGTGATAAATCTTTAAAGACGAACCACTCCTATATTAAGACTGTCTTAAATGAATTCAACGTTTTGAAGAATATTAATGTTTTAAAGTAATTAAATAAATCTACGAAACTGGTTCTGCGGAATATTACTGAAAATTTGAATAGTTAATGTATACAAATTAGTTGCGTAAGCTCAAATAAAAATGATTTTAAATTGAAAAAAATAATATCCAAACATTATTTATCAAAATGACAATATACTGGACTAATTATAACTAAAATATCACCAATTGTCATCCTAAATTCATTAAATTGCTTATCTTAGTGTTTGTTTTTTTTTTTGGTGCTACATTTAATAGTTGTAAAATAATAGTGGTTTCTTGTCGGTTGTCCCGTTATAATTCTGTGTTTTTCTCTCAATTTACAATATTTACAAAAATCCTATCAAAAAACTTTTATTTTAGTATGCATTTAAGCTCACTAAAAAGCACGTACTATTTTAATATTTTTAATGTACAACGACGAAAGGTATTATAATTTTCTAACTGTTTTTCAAGAGCGGTACATTATTTTCATATTAAATAAATATCGACACCTAGAAAGCAAGCTTATCGTGAAGTCCGAGCTTTAAGCTGACAAGCCGATATCACGTACGAAATGCTTAGTTCATCAGATGAGGCAGTTTTTGTCGTTCAGTTGAAAGGACATGAAAGGAGTTTGAGAGAGATTGCCTTTTCATCGGCAGTACCTATGGACTTTCTAAGCTTTTTGCAAGTACGGGAAAACGAAAGCTTACGACAAATTGACCAAAGGTAGGATTGTTAAACTTTCTTTGCTGTATTTGATAGTTCAAAAGAATCTTTTATTTATGACCAATTTACTCTCATATTTATTTGTTTGAAGGCAAAACGTTTTCAAGTTTATCTAATTTTCCCAATTCATATAGAGGGTAGTTAGAAAACAACAATATCAACATGTATGAGACTTAATTAGATTCGGTTTGCAACTGAGCCATTTACATATATTTAATATACTTTGAACCACAACCTACTCTTCAAAGGCTATATGCTTAAAATTGTATCATGTTAATATATTTGAGAATTATTCACTATTTCTCCTAAGAATATGGTATGTTTATGTGGAATTTAACCTTTAAATGATCTAGCGCAGTGGTTCTCATGTGCGGCCACCAGAAGATTTGGCTGCGGCTACCAATAACTTCATTTTAAATCTTGGTATTTCAAAAAAAGAGATTTTTAGAGTTAATTTATCAACAAATGCTCTGAAATTGGAAAATGTTGCGTGCAATTAATACCAATGGTAAATTGTCAAACATGCTTAGGCCGATTTTTCAAAACAAAAAACACAACAGATTCAAAAGAAAAATTTGGTGCGGCCACCAGACATTTCTGTAGGACTACTTATGTGTACGATGCGGCCACAGGACAATTTTACGTGAGAACCACTGATCTAGCGCCACCAGATAAAGACATTATTTTTGTAAACAAAAATTACTACAGTACCAATCCGTATAATTCCATAAAATATTTTGATGATTCGTCTAATTTACTGATGTACCCATTTACAATTCAGATAAAACCCGATACAAAACATATGTAATTCCTTTTGAGGTGTTCACTTTCAGTCAATACTTAGTGGAATGGCATTATAATAAAAATAATAAAACATTCTTAGTACTTATTCCACATAAAATCTATTGGATCAGGACCGGTTTCGCTCATGGCGAGCATTGTCATCAGTTGACAATGCTTTTTGTGACTGTTGATGTATTAGACGCGTTAAATAAAAATATATCCAACGAATACACCATCCGGATATAGATATATTCGTAGAAGCAATCTGCCCATGTCGTGATCGCGTCTTATGTTTCCAATAACAAAGCAGCTTCTAATATTACATTCAAAGTCATTCTTGACTTAATGAACAGGAAAGAATATATACATGCATACCTTAAAGTCAAATCGTTTTTATTTCATGTCATTTCCCTACTATTTCATTCCATCCAGATGCCGGCGAAGTAAGTAGAGCTTTTGAGCTTATCGACTCCATTTTATGGGTAACCCTATAACCAGGCATGTCCTTCAGTCGAAATTTCACGAATCACTCTTTATGTTGAATATGCCATTTTCAAACACATCATAATTTCATTTTATTCATATTGTGGAAACAGAAAATGGTATAGTTGTACATACAAAAAGAAAGTATATTAAATTTTGTTCAGATTCCAAATGATAAAATTCAAATGACTTTTGGTAGGAAATAATTTAATTCCACTTATTCAATGTCTGTCGTATTATCAGCATCTACCACTATTTGTTTTAATTATTTTTTTTTCTTTTGGGCCAGTAAATGCTTTTTGATGGAAATCCCAGCATGAATTTTATCCGCTATTTTCAACAATGATAGCGTGGGTTTATATATTCAGTGAAATTACAGTTATGAAAAAAGCTCGCATGTCCAGCATGTTGTTCCCACAGCTTTTTTTTATAGAATTATATTTTGCATTTGAGCCATTTTTTCAATTCATCAAAGAAATTAATTTTTGGCTGTCGCAGTATCAGCTGTTATTGATCCACTACCAGATTAAGCATCTGTTTGATCAATTCGCCAAATTCTACGTGATTTTCTTTCCAATATTCCTATACATAATACAAATGGCGAATCTTTCATACGAGCGACATGTTCAACCTATCGTCATTAAGAGTGTTGGCAAAAGTCATTATGTTTGCCACTCACTCTAGTTTCTATTATCCGTTGGTATTTTATAGACATTCAAAACTATTAAACCATTTTACCAAAGGAGCGGAATCGATGCCAGAGTCCATAGTTTGAAATGTTTAGATTTCTAGCCACTAGGCCGCAGGGAGCCCACACAAAATAAATCGAATAAACAAATCGTGTTATTTTTATTTTTTTAATGTTTCTCCACGTCTTCGTCTTAGGATAATTTTAATTACCTACTGAGTATATAACTTTTAGAAGTAAGTATCAATAAAGATTTTTAATATGTTTAGATTGCAAGAAAATAAAATGTGCGTCTGGAAATCAATTTTACAGATGACTAAAGAAACTGTGATGTAATTATTTTCTTAAGAGGCGATTTGACTGGGAAATGAGAAACATTGGGAAATAAACATTATTTGGAATTTACATAGCCGTTACTGTATATAAATAATAATGTATAAACTTTACTTCAAATTATAACTTAACCAAATTACAAGAAAAAACAGCTATATAGTTAAACATATTTTTTCTAAAATTTATTTAATTTCAAATCAATAAGTTAAAATGGACCATTTATTTACTGTTATAACTAATTGAACTAGTTAAACAAAACCAAAATTTGTTGTGTATGATACGATTGTATCCATAACTTTATTGACAAACGACCTTGTGTAATTTTTTTAACTATATACTAAATATTGTTTTGTATTTATTACTGATAGTTTACGGTGTATACTGATTTTTTATTCTTAACTTATAACAATTACATATTTGACTTTAAGTTTTTTTAATCAATTAACCATTGAATAAGTTATTGACATGTATAAATAATATGTATGTTTGGGTCATTAGTTAATATACCGTAGCTTTTTCACGATTCGTTTAGTTCAAAAACATCTTAAAAACTAATACAATTGTACAAAGTATTATTTCTTACAAAGGAGTTATTTTAAAGAGGTGTTCATAAAAGCAAGGAAAATCAATGAAAGATACGGAGAAAACATATTCCGTTCGTTGTAAATTTTGAAACCACGACAATTGTAAGAACAGTGCTCGGAAGTGTCGGCGCATGTGATTTCTCAAATTCGCGGTAGTTTTACTGTTTGCCACACTTGTAAACAGATGCCAGCTCAAACTTTTATAACTATGGCAAGTTAATTGCATTCTCCCGCCAAAAATTCCTAACCTCAAAAAACAACAGAATTTTCAAACGGAAGCATTATGTAAACAGATTCGGTAACCGCACAATCAAATTATTAATGTTCGTTTGATTATTGACGAAGCAAAAAAGTTTGTTCGTCTCCGATTCGCTTAAGTAAAGTAACGGTATATGTGAAATATTTCAGTATTAATTTTAAAAAGAACAGATTGTTTTTTTTTTAAATATATATGTAGTATATGATGGATCAGTCAGGATACTTATCGCATCATTTTGTGTTGTAAATAATTTTTATTAAAAAATAAATTGTTATAACAATATATTTAAAAAAAATCAATAATTAGATTTACTGTGTTTGATTGATTAACAAATAACAAAGTACCAAGATGAAATTAGTAAATTAACAAACTTTAAATGAATACTGTAGTTCTTTCAAATTCATATTGAACATATTTTTGTTGAAGAAAAATTCGTATATATTTATAATACTAGTTTTTTAGTTAGTCAATATTTTTTGTCAAATATTTTTTATTATCTTGTCGGCTTCCAATATATAATAACTCTTAATTAACCTAATCTCAACAGAAATGGTCTTTGAACGAAAATTGATTGTTACTTTGTTGCTCAGCTTTCTGAAAGTGCCTTCGACTATAAATTAATTGTTAATATGAAAATAATATTTCTTAAGCTGCTCAGCCGAGAATTAAAGTCTGTGAGCACAGTGATCGAATCCGACGACAATAACTACTCGACCACGGAATCAGCGAAATAAATAAATAATATTTGAAAAATACAATATTAATTGTATCTGCTGACCAATTAGTCAAATATTTATATTCTTCAATGTTGATTAATCTTATTTTCCTCGAGAGATAAAAATGTATGATGACACAGCTGAAAATAAAAACTAATGAAATATAATTTCGCCGTACATTCATTTTGTTGTGCGTGTAAAATGCAAGTAGCTACTGTCATCTGTGATCTTGATGAGCTAATAAAAGAAGTTTGTTTACACCTCCTACCAACAGGAGTTGAGATCTTTTAGCGTCATATCGGATTCTTGCCGGGAAGGAAGTAGATGGTATTAGGTTCCAACAATGCGTGCACATCATTTTTTTTATCAATATATTTATCAGAGAAAGATTAAGAATTTTAGGATTTTTTTTTAATTTTCAGAAACACGCATCCATGACTGCCTTTTTTCTGCGATCGATCTAATATGGTAATTAAAGCGAAAATAAGTTTCCTCGCTCTAGCAGTGCTTTATGATTTTTTTTGTAAATATATCTATTTGATGGAGCCTTTAAGTTCTAAGGTGCTTTAGCGTCAAAGTTTTTCTTGTTTCCTTCGCCACTTACTTTAGTTTTCAAATCGAAACAAACATGACACACGGAGAACTTACACAGAAAGTATTGTTTTATTTTTTTACCTTATTGTATTTTAGCATTTATTTTTCATGAGTATGACAAAAGGAAACACACTTCTCGTCTAGGATCCGTATTGGTACTAATTCTGAAACTAGTTGGTATTGTCCCAAGTGACTTATTTTCTATAATATCTTGTAAAATATTATGGACTGTATACAAGATAATACAGATAACAAGATAGTTGTAAATAAATAGGTACCAGGTACGTCAATGATTTCTTTCCTATTTGTTTAAGTTTTTTTTTATATCCGCCCGAAGTTAAAAAACCAAAAGTTTTAACAGTTAAATCAATAAAAAAACGCGCCCTGGTTCATAATAAGTGGCAGGTCTTGGTTTCTAGCTACAACCATATTAAATCAAAATCATTCCTAGAAAAAATGTTCTCGTAGGTAATCGGTAACTTTTGTATTGTTATTAATTATTGTTTCAAATATTTATAAAAAAACGTTCTATTTAAAGTAAGCAAAATGATTCTTACAAACACAATATAAATATTTCTAAAAATGATCTTAACATCAGAGCAAATATTAAATTATGGTGACATTTACCACTGAACAGACTAAGAATAATAAAATGCTATTAATCACTCGTATTGTCTGTGTTCATTGAAAATTAAATATATTAACATTTGATACGAATTTATAAATAATTTTGAACTTGTATTTCATGATTAATACACTTAATCATACAATAAAACAAATAATTTCCCCATTATATGAGATCTTTTTTAACGTTTTTAAACAATAATTTTATCGAAAAACGTAAGAAATAGTAATCTTGGATTTTGTTGATGCCAGATTATTTTGTTTATTTATGTAACTTCCTGTTAAAATAAAATTTTCGAAATAACTAATTTTCATTTTATCTCATATTTAAAAACCAATCTTGATCTGGACAATTTTATCATAAATTATCATATTTTATTCGACCCAATCTCATAACATAGTACATCAATTAAATGAATAAATTAATTTCCTTTAGCACGGGTCGACGAAGTTCATTGAGGAAGCATGTTTATGCACTAACCCGCCTCCTAGTGATCTGGTCGAACATTTTGTAAACTAACACCAAAATCGTTAAGCTTAAAAAAACAACGAGCTTTCAAAACTGTAAAAGCTCTCTGTCAGTGGCGCCTAACGCGACGGATTTCTTTTCGTCAGTATTGCATATATGTACGTACAATAACAGTATTTTAATGTTATCGTTATTGATCGAAATATGATAATTTCCAATGTCTTAACAATAGTATAATATATACCTATATAATAAATATTCCAAAAAATCTTAACAAGGTACGCTACGATAATATCTTATGTATAAAACCGAAACGGCGTATATATGTATGTATGTGGGTCTTTAATTCCCTTTTGCATTGTTGTTGCAAGTTGCCATAAAAACGAATATGAAAGAAAATATGTTTGAATTTTTATCGGCAAAGACATTTAGTCAAAATGTAATAAATTAGTCTTCTACCAACATTTTCCCGGCTTTTATTAATATAATAATGTTTATTATTTACGTGAAGGTATTATTTGACATTTCTTTGACAGCAAATTAGATTTTTTCCTTGAATTTGGACATTTTAATGGGCGAGAATGGGGCTGTCATCAAATTAAATAAAGTTTGTGATTTTATTTTAACTCTATTTTGGATGTTAGATTTTGTGATATAATTATGTCGAATGATATAACATTAAATAATTATTGGTCGCTTAGTACAAGCGACGCCGGGTAGCAATACTAATATTTTATAAAATAAGGCCCCCAGTAAAACAACGAACGAGGTGAGAAGGGAATTTATTTTTGCCCCTGGGTGGGCCCAATTTGAATACTGGCAACCAATATTTTAGACCCAGTACACCACTGCATGCTGATATAATTATTTCAGCATCGCGCCACTATCTCAGCTATAATTTGATAAGATCAATTGAAGCTTTTTTCGGAAAAATAAATGCATTCAATTCATTTTAATAACCAATTTATTTAACGTTAAAAAAATGGTTTGGTTAAATGAAATATCATAATGCTGTAAGGAAAGTTGATATTTACATAAAGAGAATTGATATTCAAGCAGGTTATTCTCAGGTATAAATCTGTTTATATGTAATGAATTGCTCTAATGCAAAGCAAAATTCAAACAGTGGAGAGCTGAATAATTAGAATCTGATTTTCAATTAGGTATTAAATAGCTCAATAAATTTTTGAAAGTGAATTGAATCATTCCTCATTTCATTCACAATTGAAATTGAAAAAAAAAAATATTTTGATTGAACCTCACTGCGCATGAAAATTCCTTATAAACGTTAGAATAAGCATCGAAATGAACGTTTGTCTTCCCGGCAAGAGTGGGTTACACTGGACTGGAAAGTGAACGAGAGAACGATGGAATCGATTGCTATATTCTAAATATTTTTTTATTCGGTAGTTCGAAATTTGGTACATGTAGAATTTTTTCATATGGTGAGTGCTCATATAATAAAAATATATTTATAAAACTCTAATACTTACTTATTAATAATGTTAATCATGTATTGGCATAAAGTCTGGCCAGTTTCATACAATGCAAAGGTTAGTTGTAAATTTTGGATAATTTTTGTATGAAAAAGTTTTGTCCCATTTTGTTATTGTATTACTGCTCTATGAATGTATTAAAAAATTGAATTTTTTAAGCACAATGTGATTCTTTTTCATTACTTGAATTAAACATATAAAAATCATTTTGATTGGTAATTTGTATAATCGGTCAATTATCATAAAGAGATTGTTAATTATAAAAAAAAGATAAAAACTGAAAAAGGCTTCCATATTGTATCATTTGCTGCCAATTGTTAATCTTTCTTTGTAGATTAATTTAGAATGTTTCCCAATTCCAATTAAAATGGTTTTAGAAAAGGCCTGCCACATACTTGTGCGAGGTGGGCAGACAGAAGGAGCACGTGTCTTTAAAACTGTTTACACACAAAGTTATTAAGTTGATCTGTATACAACCGACATTACCGTCAAGCCACCTACGCAGAGTGAAAAAAATCAAATGAAACTTAAACGTTTTGCAAATTGACACCTCAAAATTAAAAAATAATATTAAGCACATGTATAGCATAATTCCCAATGAAATTTAATACTTTGCATGCCAGCAACAACTGGGTAGAATTGTTCAAGATGCCAAAATGCGTCATTTAAATTTAAAAAAAAGTTAAATATGCTTCGATGAAATAATTTTTACTTTAATGGTACCTATACTGCTTTTGTTAATATTACCGTGTCGTATTTGCTGAGCACACCAGTGAAATATTTTAGAAAAGGTAGAAGATATTACTAGATAACGATCCTAATAAATCACTTATAATATTGTAAATATCGTTCGACTATTAATTTTCACAAATGTCATAAAGAGATGTCCAAAGACGAGAGCGGAGAGGGATGTAGGTTTTGTACAACAAAACAAAATGGATGGTGCCATGAGAGGACTGATTAGTAATCCAAAGTTATATTTTAGTATTAATTACTGTTTCGTCTTTATAAGGATCCATCAAATGTGATTTTTAAAATTCTGTCAGAGTTTATATCGAGTGATACTAACAACACGTACTTCTAACTTCGTTTAGTAATCCTGTGTTGTATTCGTTAATTGTTTGTGATTCCAAAAAAAGTTCAAAGTTTTAGATACGCTGGTTATATCCAGTGCCAGTTCATGCGACAGACAGGCAATGATTACTTTAAAAAGGTTTCAAAACGTTTTAGTAGTGATGCAACCAACTAAGATTTGTTTTCACAAAGCTTTTCGATTGGCAGTTCTAAATTAAATACGTCTTCGATTTCTTCGTTAATTAGTGGAAGCGGAAAACATATTTATAAACGACTTACAGTAAATACATAAGAGATAATAATATTGTTGAATAACTGACAGTGTAAACACATCGGTTACCAGAAATTAAAAAGTCATCACATTGATTTTTTATTATGAGCATACGACTGCCGTAATCAGTAAAACGGCAACTTACCACAATAAGCATATTCTTAGCGATGAAAAATATACTGCGAAGACAACCAAAGTATATTTATTGATTTTTTCGACTAATTCACACTTCATATATATTCGTTATAATGGAATTGAAATGTTTATTTCATTAATGCCCGTCTTTCAACTAATAACGGTTAAATTGCAGGTTAATAATAATTATAGCGAAATGACTGAAATATTACAAACGTCACTCCGCATAAATTCCGGGTGTTTGAGTGTTAATATAGAATTTATAATAATTGCAAAAATCAAGTAAACATTTGAGATTTTAACCTGATTTTAACGACTTAAATAAACACTTCAAATCAATTTCGTCGAAAGAAAACAAAAAACACACGCTAAAAACATAATAAATATGTTTATTTTATATGAAAGTGGTGCTTGTTAATATCAAACCTTCAATCAAATATGATTATTATTATATTCAAACTTAAATTTGAGTTAATTAAATTGGATTGAAAAATAATAATAAAATATTAACTTTTAATGAAGTAAGGAAACATGGATTAGTACGGTTTGTATTTATGGAACTTACGACTTAAAGTATCTGACAAACAATGACATCCTTTTTATGAAGCGATCAGTTTGGTTGACTGATATCACTAATAAATGAAAACACTTATCATATTGAGTACACATAAATGAAAGCCAACCAAGTCCTATTCTCCTTCCGAAATGTTTCACCTGAAGCACAGATATAAGGGACACGCTAAGCTTTTGCTACACCAATGGATACCACCGGATGTAAAAGCTGCGACGGTTAGAGGAAAGCAAAATCTTTGTACAACATATTTTATCTACTGAGCATTTGTGTGCTTTCAATGTATACCCGTTCCTCTTTTTGCACGGTTTCAAAATAACACGGTTTTTAAAAAGTACTATTTTTTACACTGATTTATTATTCTAAAAAAACTATGCTCTGAAAAATAGCAGTTAATTTATTTTTCTAATCTAAATTTAATTTAAATTAAAACCAAGTAAATTTAAAGTTGATTTTAAACAATGGATCCTACCTATGTAACACTATTATTTAATGTTTTGTTTAAACATTTTTTGCTCGGTAGTCTTTAAAAACTATCCCCCGTGCAAAAAGAAGACCAGGCTTATTTTAAATCATAAAATTCCTCACCTTCTTGATGACTGGTGAAAAAAAATATTTAAGAAAGAAAACCTGCATGTTTTATTATCTGTTTAATTCTAAGCTTCCGCAAAAATTATGATAGTAAATAAGTCGCTTATACAATCAAACCCCCTATTCTACACATTAATTGAGTATTATCTTAACATATGTAGATGAAGCCCTGGCGCCCCTTGATTTTTAAACGAGAGCAGTGCTCTCATGCAATAATGTTAATTGGAATTGCATGAAAAGCAAAAATCTTGTATACAGTGCACACGAGAAGAGAATATTAGTTTACAATACAGAGTTGATTTGATAGTCGAACTTGAAGGAAGATGTAAACATTTTTGGTAATATCGCAGTAAGTCCGTCATCGACTTCTACCGATCAAATCACGCTGTGTAAACATTGTTTCACGTTAACGAAATAAATTAGAGAGGAAAATTTTCATTCAACTGTTAAAATTTTTCCCTCGTTTATTTTTTTGGCTTAGAGAGCTTAGACTATGTACAATATCGCTATTTATGGACAGCCTTGAATTTGTTATCACCTTCAATATATTTCTGGATTTTTAAAATATATATTTTTTTACAAGTATCATTTTTTTGTATTTTCTCCTTGGGGTTGGGTTTTTTATATATGTTACAGTGAAACTGTATTCTTCTCCAAGCTGTCATTGAAATTAAATTTGACCGCCTTATCTTCAACCCTATGTTTGTCTGTGTTTTTCTTGGGTTCTCTTTTGATGAAAGGGACTACTTGCTGATTTTGTTTCATTGAAGCAAACCAAAATTTTAGGCCGGCAAATTATCGACCTGGGCCAATAATTTCAATGATCGTGAGCAGTGAAATTATGTTGTCTTACAAATATATTACTTGATACATTTTCACTGAGAATACAGTTTCACTGTAACATATATATCAGAATCCAAATGAACAATCGCCTTTATCGTGTGAGTAGGGTTGCCAACACGTACCGCATTGTCCGGGATTGTCTTGGAAATAGTGTCGTAGTCCTTGTATATTGTCAAAAATTTCAGAGAAACCTTTCGACCAATATCAACAACACCCCAAAAATAGCATCGTTTTACCGTGTGTTTC
Organism: Himalopsyche kuldschensis; assembly: GCA_028554975.1. Classification (NCBI taxonomy): domain Eukaryota; kingdom Metazoa; phylum Arthropoda; class Insecta; order Trichoptera; family Rhyacophilidae; genus Himalopsyche; species Himalopsyche kuldschensis. The sequence continues at coordinate 1,934,369 of JAHFWI010000058.1, read as the reverse complement.
GGAATAGTTTCATAAAAGGTTGGCTACCCTGCGCGTGAGCCACAGCACATAGTAATTTGGCGCAGATATGGTTGAGACCAAATCATATGATGCTAAGCTTAGCACAAACGAAAATTTATATTTGATTCAAACATATTCATTTATGTGCAATTTGATCATGATCGAGAAGGAAGTATATTTTTTTATTTTAAAATCCAATTCCAAGCTCCATATTATAAGAAATGTATTCATAAAAAAGATAACTTTGCATTACTGATCGTTTAGAAATAGAGTATTGCAGTTTTCATGACTGTTGAATATCAAAGTCTTTGAATATCAAATGACTGGTGATTATTATAAAAACATTTAAATACACGAGTGATTCCTAAAATTGAAGAACCAACATGATGGAATCCTACGACGAGATTTAATCAATTAAATTGGGAGGTCTCAAAGTAGTTAAACACGTGTCACGCTTAGTTACACAACAACTGGAATAACAATGTTTTGAAAAATAATAGTTTTTTTTTTATAAAATTAAAGTTTTCATCCATGCAAAAAATAATAATAAATGCGAAGTGGAAATGTTATGAATAATAAATGGAAATGTAAATGAAATTGGCGAGCGAAGTGGAAATGCATTCAATTATTTATTTTAACCATTAAATAGTGTAAATATTTGTATTCTCCTTATATTCTTATATGAATATTTCTGACATCTGCCGATATTCATTTTAACTACGATGGCAAACCAGTAATATTCTGAAATAAGCGAATGATATTCTAGACCCAAACCAAATTCCATCGATGATGGCAATTACTCTTATGGACTTAATTTCCTAGATGGCATAACTTGGCTAAATATATAGAGTATTTTCTTAATAAATGCTACCAACTAAATAGAGTGTAATAAATTATAAACATTGCAATAGTAAATTTTTATAATAATGAATAAAAAGCAAATGACATTTATGTTGAAGAAGACTGTAATAAATAATTGAACTTTCGGATCATTGCTTTTCTATAATATAAACATAATAAATTGACTTTTTCCAAATAAGCTCTTTTCAGGAAATTTTGTAAATATCAGGACCACATTCGCTCATCGCGAGCATTTTCGACTGTTGCTCGTAATGAGCGACACCAATCCAGAGCTTTTTATTTATTTTATAAGCGTGCCTTTTACACCAAGAATTGATACCAGTTAAGACATAAAATTTTACTACTTATATTATAATGAGAGTAGATCAGCTAATTGCCAGAAAACATGTCAAGACATGGAACTCAATTGCCCACTGTAAAAAAGCTCGGCGAGATTCGATATCAATATTTTCAAGATGTTAAGTGTTTTTCTGCTATAAGCAATTCTTCGGTAAAAGTATGAATGGCATCGAAAAATTACTGTATTATTTAATTTGACGATAGAATAAATACCGAACTTTAATTATTCGACTGATAAATGCGCCGCCTGTTGATGTGGACCTCTTCGCCAGTGCACTTGATGCTTTGTTCAAATTTGTTGTCTTCTTATGTAAATAATAAGTTTCTGTTGTTTCTTATTTTTAAAATTTTTGTGTAATATGTTATGTAATTTTTATTAATTTTTCAAATGCATGGCGCATTGGCGCTTGCTGTAATTCCATATATTTAATATAATTTTTTGCCAATAAATAAATCTTGCAGTAGACTTAGTTTTTCGTGAATGATGGACCTGGCACGATATTATCGAAATTTATAAGCAATCTAGCTGTCTGTGTGAACTTCACAATTTTGTTGAAATGCGTCTTACTTTTTTGAGAATATATTTTCCAGTTTTAATGACTTTTAAGTACCAACGTATTTATATTTTATAGTAAAGCTTAAGGAGCGGGGGGGGGTAACAGTAAGTGATCACTTTAAATGAAGGAGGGGGATCTATAAAACTTAAAAAAAAAAATTCAATCACGTACTAAACTCATGTATAATAAAAGAACGGAGGTTCTAATACAAAACCATAAACAGGCGGCAAAGATTTTGTGGCTGAGTGTCATTTGTAAACCACCTCTTACTATTGATACTGTCGGCTTTATTTTTAAGACAGCATTCCGATAAATGAAACCAATCCACGTTCATATTTTTATATATAAGTACTAGATCAAATGATAAAAAATCAATCTTTAAGTTATATTGTTTACCACAAATAACATTTGGTGCTAGATCATAATAACTCCAAAAAAAATATTAAAACATTGACGCTTTGAAGAATTGAAGTGGTTGTAAAATATGTGGTTGATGACAAATTGTCGACATAACCATATAACAGAATCAGGAATAATCATTGTAAGTTTCTTTTATTTTCTACCTACTAAGAACGCTTTACTAAATATACCTACATTATTATCGTAAAACTGAGCGCTTGAGTAATTGTCATACACTTTTGCCCACGAGACTTGAACTTAACATCTTAGACAGAATCCAGAATCAGAATATTTAATATTATGTAGGCCCATAAATATACCTATACACAAATTGACGTTGAATATAAGCGACGTCTTTATTTAAAGCAGGATTGCGAAAAAAACTTTAATGCAGGATAAAATTGCTGCTATAACTTGTCTAGCGACGGTCATTTAGAAGTTCATATCTTATCTTCTTCAAATACCTTTATTGATTTGAATTGTTTGACAATTTTCTTTCATTAAAACTGTAACTCATTTTGCTATTATCGAATCAGAGTGCAGCAAATGACGATTTGTAGGCGACTGTGGGCCATCAATTTACCCTTTACACAACTGGCATGTATTGGCAAAACAATAACACAACATGTGGGGGGAGAATCACAGTAAATTTCTACTCTACAAGTTTATTCTCTACTCTACCCCCAACTTGGAAGTATAGATTTAATTCATTTTTAGTTCCACTAAAAATATATTATGATAACGAATACATCTTCATATTTTTCTATTTAGATTACAGTTCGATTCAACTTTGGTAAGCTGGTATTGATTGCTCATATTGACGAAAAGAATGTATCAAGCTAAATAACTAATTTGAGTTCTCTTGATCACTCATTTTTAGTTAATCTGTAGTCATTTGATTTTTTTTATTAAACAGGCGCCTAGCATTTTTATGTAATGATTGTGAATTAATTTTTTTTCTTTTAAATTATACCAAAAAATTTTACAACAATTATATAAAAAAAACTACACCGTATTTAAAAAACATTTTAAAATAAATTTATTAATATATCAACTAAAAATGTGTTTTATGAATTTGTGACACTGAAACCTGTTTCCTGCTATTAGAGTGGCGCTATGCTATATCATTGATCTCAGCATGACAGCTGATCATAATCAGTTGTCGTGTGTCACAATCACTAATTTTTGTTTATAGAAAACCACTGTGAAATAAGCAGATCTTCTATCCTTGAAGAATCTTCTTAAAAGAATTTCGTTGCATAAAATAGGTATACGAACAATTTTAAACTCTCTCAAAAAAGGCCGTGTCCATTTATTAATTATGTTTTCTTACATGATGATATAAAAAATCGTGTATTGAGACATAGTGACAATTTGTGAGGAAAGAATTGGAAACGTTTCAGTTTATTAATTTATTCCTTATTATAACTATCTAATTATATGTATTCAGTGTAATGTGGATAAGACACCGGTGTGGCCGTTAAGATAAATACTTTTTTTAAACATAAAATATATTAGTTTATTCCACGTATTGTGTTTCACCTATCAGACCAACTGAACACAATCACTATTTGTCACACGATACGTGGAATAAGCTAAGATGTTTTAAATTTTAAATTAAAATCAACTTATGAACAAATTATTTCATTAAATTTTGTTTTATCCTACTGTTAAATTTAAAAGAAATAAATAAAAATAAAAATCTGATTTAATTAAGTTAACTATAGTATGATTACAAATATAAATTATAAAAAAATTCTTAATATTAATTTTTAGTCAAAACTCTTTCAAAATTAATTTAATTAAATATTATGTCGATTTTATGGAAGCAAAAGATTTCCTAAGCCCTTTACCCAAACCGAACATGTAGTTTTAAGTCAGTAAAATAATAGTTTTGAATAAATAGCACAATTTTGATTTAATTTAGAATAATGTAAACATAGTCTAATAAAATTGTGTTCCAAAACCTTTTGAATACTGCAGCATTTTTAAGACGCGTTGTAGAAGTGTCAAGTAATAAAATTGAATTAAAATAGCGGAGAATTAAACCCATTGATAGAATCACAGAATCAATTGATTAAAGCTTATAGTGGGATTCCGTTGGATCGCCCACTGCGCACGTAATATACACTGAATATTTTATTATTACTGATTATTTTCGAAACAAACTTTTTAATGTGTGTTTATGATTTGACGAATGTGGCTGGGAAACGATGATGAGTCTTTTATATCAGTGAAATAAAATACAAAATTTGCACGACATTTGTGGACTTTTACAAGGTACAGATAAAAATAGTTTTACTTGAAGTTTTTCAAATGTAAATAGTACCAGTGAACTGACGATAAATTAAACCATTTACCCGTTACGGATTTTTTTCTCTTTTACATTGTTTTAATTTTCCAAGCACGACTGGCGTAGCTATGAAAGAAAGAGACTCTTGGTGATTGTAGAGTGTAGACTTAACTATTTTAAAGTTGATAAGAAGATCATTGATATTATTTATATAGAAGCACAAACCTCGTATTTTTTGTATTAAAGGAGTTGATGGAAATCCTGTGTAACGATTTTGAAACATACCGCCACGATCGAATTAATTACAATCTAGATAAATATTTCCGTGACCTGTATCGCAATATATTTAAGATTAATCATCACTGGAAGAATCGTTATTCTCCTCAAGGTACTGAACATTCTATCCACCAAAGCCCGTTGTAGAGTGACACTTATTCGGGGTAGATACACAAGGCATGTATCAACGAGGAATATTTTTTAAATACAGAGAAAAAAAATAAGTGTGACTTTTTAGAAATACAACAAATCATTTTTTTTATTTTATAGCTAGTGCGGAAAAATACAATCTTGCCTTGGGCTACCAAATGTCTAGCGCCGGCTCTGCTCCTGATCACGGTCAGTGAAAAATTTAATAACAAAGCACATGATTAAAATATAATTTCACAATCGTAGTGGAATGCCAATACCGGTATCCCTCAGCGAACTCGTTACGCTGCTGAATATTTTTTTTTTACAATATTGAAAAACTTTCGGTGGTTGAGTATTTAAAATATTGTGGAATCAGTAAAATAAAATGAGTTTTTACTAAGCAATATAGTGGTGCAATGCTGTGACGGGAACTGCGATTGAAGACACCTGCCATTATCACAGCATTAAGACTTCACGTCGTAAGTCGGTATCGAATCAACTTATTGTAGGTAAATAGGTAGGTAGGTACTTACCTACGCCTTTTGATTCGTGTACCGACGAAGTGTACCGCTGTTCGAGTCGATTTGTGGCCAACAAATTACTAGTTCTGCCTGTAATAACTTCATATTCAAATAATTTATACGAATTTAAATTCAAATTCTTCCGGACCCCACAAGAGCAACGGACATGATCCCATTAAATGAATAAATGTTTTGGAGCAGAGGAAAACCACCAGATTAGTTTTTTCGTCGTTCATTCAGATAACTCCCAAAAAAGTATGATGATACTACGTATAACGATTGTACTGTTTGATTATTTGATTTATACATAAAGGTTTTGACATCGAGTGGTTAACGCTCATCGGCATACACCCTTTTTGACACTGCCTCGAGCCCCCGATCTGTCCCCGATTAGAATTAACCATATCATTTTTTGCACTATCTTTTGTGGTATTGAAGAGAAATGAGAAGTAGATAAATGTAAGAAAAATATATGAATGAGATTTTCCAATTGGGTGGGAAATATATACTTACTTACCCATAATAAGAATTTATTACTCAGTACACTCAAATTTTATAAGTATAAATGATAGGATAGTGTAGTGACTAAATAATTAAGCGATGGAACCTCACATATACCATTTTGTTGTCAAGTCGCTTAGGTCGGACTGTTATGTTCTTATTAGTTTATCTGCAACCACTTTTTTCAAAAACCGATAACATAATGTTATAATACGGTAAGAAAAATAACAATGTATTTCAATTCTACATAAATTTATTTTATATATTTGTTGAAAGCTATTTCGGCTTACGCCCTCGTCAGAACTATGTTTTAAACGTGCATTATAACAAGCTTTAACCCTCCCCCCCCCCCGTGGATCCGCCTATGAGGCTAGACAGGGTACACTTTAAATCTTCTTCTCTGTTCCACCATCTTAATTTTATATGGAAAAAATAAGTTATTGATTTGGTAAAATAAAAATTAAGTTATTGAAAAAAAACCCAGATTAGCTTTCACTTCATGAATACACCAAATCAATAACTTATGTTTTACATATATAATTAAGATGGTGGAACAGAGAAGAAGATTTATAGTGTACCCTGTCTAGCCTAGGTATATAAACTTGTTATAATGCACGTTTAAAACATAGTTCTGACGAGGGCGTAAGCCGAAATAGCTATCAACAAATATATAAAATAAATTTATGTAGAAATAAAATACATTGTTATTTTTCTTACCGTATTATAATGGAGTTATACCAAGTAAATGCCTACTCAATCAAAACATAATGTTATGTATACATGTTCTAGTAATCAATTCTCAGGGAGAATCATCCTTAACCAATGTGTCGATATGTTTTTCTTTTTAATTTAGTTGTTTTTCCTGGAAACCATTGTGGTAAAGATGTATTAAAAATTAATATATTGTCTTGACTCCGCCTTCTATTGGTAAAGCTCAGCCCATTTGAAAACCGACGGTGAAAATATTACTGTTTCGCTTTATACACATACCAGAACGAGACAACATTAAATTGTTAATTTGTTTTCGTTAATTGATTTTACTAAACGCTTGAATCAGTTCGTATAGATGAATATCTATTATTTAATACATGTGATTATAAAAATCTTTTAGTTTTATTTTTGACAATTAAGTCAATAGATAATTGAAATCGGAAAAATTGTAGTGAGTGACGATGAAAGATGTAAGAGTTATTTCACAAACAGTGCCGCAGGCTCATGCCTTAAGTGTTGCGTAAAAACATTTTTTTTTCAATATCGTTATAAATTTTAGGCACAACAGTTGCTCACTTTGACTTCTGATGAAGATCGCGGTTTTTTTGTAAATGTAACAACACAAAATGTTCAGAGAGAGCAAACAACGTGTAGTACAAAATTTTCTTTCCATCAACAACATAGAAAAGCTATTTATACTTCCTCCTTTGTGTAAGTTTCAGTAGAAAATTTCACCATAAAGTTTTTACTGCTGAGTGTATTCGATGTATTTTTCATTTAGCACTCACAAACCAATTAATTGACTGCAGCTTAGTTAGAGCTTATTTTACACTAATGGTTGAAAAATTATGTTTTGATCTTTATCTATCCATTAGAATTTGCCGAGAATAACGGTAAACGCAACAAGAACACAATAGAATAACATAAAATGAGCTAATAGCAATTTAACAACCTAGAAAGTGACTACACACAATAAGGTTTTAATTTTATCTTCGAAATCACTTGTTTGTAGTTAGGTTTCGGAGAATTGATTTTACCCATACGCGTAATGATTTGAAAAAAAATTTCAGCTTTTGAATAATAAGCTTCCGATAACAGATTTTCAAAAAAGAAAATCCGTGCCTTATTTAAATGTTTCAAAATATATTTTGCGAAAATCGCGCAATTTGCAACCCCGGAAAATGTTACTTGAAAACCTTTCAGTAGCCAATACAAGATATCTACGGTGTGTATCAGCATCGTTTTTACAAGCCCACCCAAGTTTATACCACCTGTCTTTATTGCACACTCAAGAATTTATATTTAAGTATCTCTTTCCCACGCAGGCTTTCGAGGTGGAAGAATAGGGTGGGGAGTATTCGAAAGCTTATTATCAAAGTCGTTAGTTGTAGCTTACAATCTAAAAAAAATAGTCAGCAATAAAATTGAGAATTAGAAATGTAATTGTAAAAATTAATGTTTGTTTCTCTTCAATACAACTAGACTATTTATTTTCTGACAAAATTATATTCGTAACCTGAATGAAAATCAAACATATGATAATATATCCCTTATTAATATTATTATTTATTATAAAGATAGTATATTATATCATTGGTGGGCACGCATGAAGTCAATAATAACCACATTCAGGTTCAACATATATTATTTACTAAATAACATTACATACAAATATTGTATCTCAATTGATTTAAAAAGCATTATCTACACAAGTCGCATAAATAGGAAGCATAACTAAATACCAAAAAACTAATAAAATGGTAGATTTTACAATTTTCTTGAGAATAACGGATTTTAATTTTCAGCGGGAGCCGCACTTGACTCAACGACGACAGCCACATTTTGCACGACGTAAGTAACTTTAACTGTATTGTAGAAACGCAATAAAGTTTTATTAAGTTCTATTTTCTAAATAATAAAAAAAACATATTTTTCTTTTTGTGTCCATGGCCGCTGCAGGCGTTGAACATAATAATTATGAACGCCAAAATAAACTGATCGCAACAAATGGAAATTAACGATAACTGATTGTTACTTAGTCATTCAACTGAACTAGCGGTAAGATCTCGTTTATCGGAGGAGTGAGTGTGAATTAAGACATCAATCAATCGTTTGAAAAATTTATAATTGATATAAATAGTACATAAATCTCTTTGCCGGTGTTAAACACGTATGTGTTCACATGGCTACAAGTCCAGACGTTCAATCGAATCGTATGATGGTGATCAACAGGAAAGTAAAATTTTCTTTCATCAAATTTATTTTTATAAATATCACGTAAAGAGAGCGATTTAATATCAGATTTTTTTTATCCACTAATTCTTGATAAAGCTACTGAATTTTGACCATACCATGTCAGAGGTTTCAATATTTTGTATATACACAATACTGGGAACAGAGCAAAAACGCTTAATTTTCAAAATAGAGATATTGTAGTAAGTTTTTAATGAGAAATTAATAAAAAGTCACCAATTTTTTTAACAATATTAAAATGAGGAAAAAATAGGCTTTACGTTTGTCGCATGTGTTTGCTAATCTACGTTAGCGTGTTATATAATATATTTCTAATAGGCAGTATAAGTAAGTATTACATGTTACAAGTAATACAACGATCGTCATTCATCATCAATCAATCTCAACGAGTCGCGTGACGATCTTCAGTTTTTTTTTCACAAACGAATGATCGCGTGTGCACTGCTCTTAAACTAAATACCCACAAGAAGTGGAAATAGTGCGAGCTAAGTAATATTATTATGTTATAAGCATAATAAATTGTAGTTTATTTGTATAGAAGAGTTAATGACTTTGACTTAACAGTGATAGTTTCTCATAAGATATTACATCACAAACTGTGATATATTCCAATTTTGTAATTTGAAAAAATAATATTTTATGAATGAAATAAAAGTGTGGTATATAAATATTCTTAACGTAAAAAGAAATTAATAAGGGAGTGCGGAAAAGATCTCCGCACTCCCTTAAAAATCCATGCTTCAATTCTTGAGATTTGAAAACCCTTCTACAATAAAAAAATTATCGTCAGATATTAGCAGACTGTTTGTCTTAACTATTTTTAACCTTATTTTAAATATAAATCAACGAAATCATATGTTAAGATTACCAGATATCAATGTTTGCAATTGGAAAAATTCTGTGGTAATCCGGGAGTTTTTCTGGGTAAAATAATTTTACTGTTATTATAACCATATTATGATGAATAATTTTTCGTCTGATACACTCGAAAATTAGTTGATAGTTTCAAAAATTTGATAATTATAAATATTTAACGTTATCAATTCTAATGTACGATTAAAATTGGTAACTTTGTTATTCAACGTATTGAATAACAATTAGTGACGTGTTCTAATAAAGTTATCAATTTTTATTGTGTATTAAAAACGAGCTTCCACAAAGCTCCCGCCAAATCAACCGAAAGTAACAAAATATGATTGTTCAACGACTTAATCTAATTTTGGTGCGGATTAAAAAAATAATTATGTTTTTTATTTTGCCATCCATTTTCCATTTGTTTTTCTTGAACACAATCCACTTCATCAGGGATATCAAAAAAAAATCTTAAGCTGTTGAAGAGTTTTTATATTGAAAACCTGTCTTTGGCGACTAAATGTCTATTGAAATCAATTCCATTAATACAGTGTTTAAAACCCAAAGCATGTCTTTAAAATAAAATTAAATAAATCAATCTGTGTTAATTAAATTTATAACCATACCATCATTGATATGATCGCGCTACAGCCTTCTATAAGCCTCTATATGAAGTATTATGCAGTAATTACTTTCCTTATAAGGAATCACAAAGAAAGAGCCGCCAGGTTCTATAGTCAACAGTAAAAAAGCTCAAGCGTTGTGTCGCTGCTCGCGGATAAAGCTTTTTGGTACATTTGCGTTAGGAATGATTTTGATGGAAGCTCTGCCTAGATTTACAGGTTTTAAGGCTGTATTCTAACGTGTCGGGATTTGTCCAGTCGCGTCAAAAAGGGTTTATTATAACACTAAACACGTCAGGTCCGGATTGGGCCGGTCGCGTATCGGGGCACGTGGATAAATCGTAATTAAAAAACTATAAAAATATTACTACTATTTCGACGTTTATAGCATATGGACTCTTTGAAATTCTAAGCATTGAGCTTCCACATCTACTGTATTTTTGTTTATTGTTTTCCAAGAACGATTATTAATTTGGATGACACAATATTACTATTAATATTTATATGTTTGATATATTATATTATGAGTATGTATCATAAAATGAAAATAAAAAAACCCAATGGATATTTTTTAAATAATTTATAAATTCTTAAGAAATGGCATGCAATCAACAACGTATGTATAAGTATTTATTGGACAATTATTGTGTAAGAATTAATATAAACCCACCATGACAGGGATTCAATTTTACCAAAAATATATATCAACAGGCCAATGGCATGCGAATACTTATTTCAAAATATCGTCTATAAACAAAATAATATAACTTATTCACGAAAATAGATAAAAGTGAGAAAATTCAGATCACATAAACTGAATATATCTGAAAATGTGAAAAAACAAAATCAAACTTGTGAATTCAATTCAAATGATTACAAATTTTCGAACAGTTTTCTTATATACATATTTCTCATATATACATAATACCTGGTCACTTTTTCATACCTATGACGAAATGCTTAAAAAAATAGTTTTGATCGAGGGCATAACTCAATGTCTAAAGCAAATTTATTACCTCTATGTCACAAACACAATTCTTCTAAATATGATACTAAATTATTTTATTAGTGAAATTAATCTTTTAAATTGGTCAAAAACAAAGACCCATTATGGTGTCGTCGTTAAAACTAGTTATATCTTGATAGGTCAATACTCTATCAAATAAAGCAATTATGGCGCTCATGATGCAATGATAATCTGAATAAATAGTATGACCAAGCTAACTTATTGAACCATTTGGATTCTAATATTTTTACGCCTTTCTCATCCAACTTCGTATAAATTCAAAACTAGGCTTAACACGAGTCACAAAAACTCTTCATAAATATCTGAAATAAACTTTTTAAAATCTCATTTTTATTCGTTGTCAAATATACATGGTATAAGTAAATCAATCTTCTAATACGACAATTGATTTGTTTAAGCTTTCGTGGTTAGAATGAGATAAGTAAACGAGATACGAGGTTGATTCGTAACGGCATGGATACAAAATAAAAGCGTTTCTATTATTAAAATATTAAAAATGTATGTACGTACATATTGTTTAAAAAATATCTGACAAAGGTTTATTTTCCATAGCCATCACAATAATTTATTGATAAAAAGACCTTAAGTGTCCGGTAAAATTGACTTTAGTTATCATAGTATAAATATCTAAAGCTTTTTACGAGACATTTAATAACTGATAGAGCTTAAGAAAACTATGTTTTTAAATTAGAGTATTTGAAATGTTTAACATAATTTGCTAGCTCAATTCCGTGTTTTTTTTTATAAATGCCAAATATTTATTTTATACACAGGCGTCATCATTTTCATTTAGCATGTCTATTTCGAGTTCTTGATAGATTTAAGCAACTATATATTCTTCACCTTCTTAAAAGAAAGCTACCTATTGGAGTATTGTGTTAAAGAACACGACGGACAGAATATTATAATTAACATCATAATGCGAGTGCCATTATATCAATTAACCTGAGTTGATTGTTTTCACTTCTATTGAGATGAATGATAAAGCTCTCTTTGTCCAGACGGTACCCAGCGTGTTAAAGCTTTCATTCTATTGTAGATCTTAATAGGTAAATCATTACTCTGGTTTCTGTAAATATTATTTGTGTAATATATTTTTTACCAATAAAAATGAATATTTTAAAATAAAAGTAGCCGACAGATATCACCGTGTATTTTATCGAGTATGCAGAACAAATTGGTCTTATGAACCCTTTTATCTGGCTATATTGACATATACTTTTGACTGTATCTAGCTTATTGTGATAAATGTGAAATGTATTTAGTTAGCTATGGAAGAAAGACAAAAATTTAAAAAAAAACACGTTTCATCCTCGAATCAAAATAATGAAAATGTTGAATGTGTGTTGAATTATTAAACGAACCTACTTACTATCACATTTAAAGAATTTTTTGTGTTCGGAAAATCGATTAAAAGCTCTTCCGGAATACATTTTACTATATTCCTTATTCCGAATAGTAGTATCAGTATATTGGAAAACATTTCTTAAAGGAGATGTCAGATCGACTTGTCACATTAAAAAATCAGAGGTTTAGGATTATAGGCATCTTTCTACAAAAAAATAGTTTTGAGATAAGCAAAAATGAATATTTTGGTGCCATGTTATTAAATTAAAGTATCATGTTTTCACATATTTTCAAACCCAAATTTATTATATATTAATTATTTATGTATTGATTAAATAGAAAACAACGGGTTATATGAATTTGTGTTTCTTAATTTACAATTTCATTCGTATAAAATATGTATGATTAATAATTTTTTGTCAACGATACTATGCTTTTGTCATTAATCAATATGATAACGGCACTACTGAAAACGGATTAAACTCAAAACAAGATGATTTGTAGTTAGTTAGTTTTTTGGCCCCCATGCCAGACGAAATAAAAAATATGGAAAATTTCATTTCATTTGGAAATCACATTAATTAAAATTGTCAGATGCTACAAGCAGTGAGATAAAATGTATATATAAAATAATCTTAGATCGGCAATCAATCTAATATAAATGAACGATTTTTTCGCTAATATCCCACTCCTGATTGTTTTTATAACACTGTTGCCACTGCACCATGGATCTGGCGTTAAATCATTGATGAGTTATTCAAAAATATGAATAGCATGCAGTCATGATTTGAATTTCACATTCGCACTGACTGCGGCAAACCACTTGGAGTCGTTTCCGCGATTCGAATGTGAGACGCGCTTTCTTGTTGTAATGCGTGGAGAATAGGAACAGGCATCGGCAATCAACTTCCATTGAGCCATTTTCTGGTCATTTGATGAAGTCTTTTGTTGGAAACATGTTTTACTTTTTACTTAGCTGTATTTCATTAGAATTGCTTAATTAATTCGCGAATATGTGAAGTCCAATAAAAAGAATTGTACTTCAACATTTTTTAAGTAATCATTATAACTAATATTGATGTACCAAAGCTACGCAATTAACTTCTGAAATTTTGTCTTCCGAATTCATTTTATTAATATTTTGTTTTTGTTTCATCTCTCTGCGCCCACTAAAAGGAAAAAGACCACTCGTAATTTTTCATTTATAATATAAGCAAAGAATTAGAATCAAGATACTTTTAAATAACTAAAAATCCTATGGTAAAGTAAGTCTGAAGAGGTTTCTCAGAGTGACGAAACATGTGTCACAGTTAACACAACTAGTGAAATAACAAATTTAATAGTATTGATGAATTTTCACCATATTGCAGCAGAATGCACCGATAGAAGTAAAAACATGCCACCGTTTCAAACAAAGTACTTATCATCCAACATATTTTCTCTTTTTTAAGGTTTTTATTTTGTCGAAAAAAATAATATTTGTCGGTACCTGTGGTCTAGTGGCAAGAGCTTTGTCCTAGCACGAGGGCCCGGGTTCAATCCCCGGCAGGGTCAGATTTTTTCAATTGGAAAAAAATTGATCTTGGGCTGGGTGTATGTTATTATCGTTGATTTTGTGCACAACTCATTCATTATTTACCATCGAGTTAATCTCGTATGATTTTTACAACTAAGAATATTTCTCAAGCTTAAGAATTAGCTCAAAATTAGCTCAAAACGAAAGAGTATTGTCTGGTTATATGTTATGACGTTATCGTCAAACTGACTTGTATAACCATTGTCTCTTCTCAAAATCTTTGGTTACATTGTTGAATCGTTGTGGTCTAATTTTGGTATTTTTTCTACCACGTGACACTGTTGCTGCCAACACCAATCGCAATTCATCTAGGTACACAAGAAATCCATTTTACTCTTTTACTCTTACCTTATCTGGACATTCACAAACAAAGCTGTCATTTATAGTGATCGAAGAAACTATTTGTTTTTTAAGTGGAGATATTACCTGTTTTCCCTAGCTTAAATGCAATGTTTTTGCTCACGAATCAATGCTTGCCTACCCCGACAGCATCTGAGTGTTACTGTCGGCATTCCTTTGCCTCGTCTTCTCAAAGGCCGCCGCCTGCTATATTAGTATTAAATGCTAAACCACTTATCACACAGGTCCGCATTGGGCACATTCCAACGTTTTTTTTTTATAAAATATCATATTTCTTACTTTGCATAAAGACTGATATCCATAGTCACTTGATAAAAAAGGCTTGCATGATTAATTTGAACTAATTTATGTTATCGTTAATTATTTATGATTTTATTATATGATGTCAATTTTCATTAGAACTTATTGACTACTAACATACTCCATCAATCGATACATGGTTATTAAATAAAAATATTTTCCAAATCCAGTTTCCAAGGCAAGATTAATGTGTGTTTTACTGTTAAGTGTGAAGTAAGTTCAATATATTAAATGGTACATGCTGAGCCAAATTTATTTATAAATATATTTCAAGTAACGGTTATTATAATAAGTAAATGTAGTAGTTAAATATATTTAGTTAAAGTTAAAGTATTGTTCAGTGAGTCAATCATTGAAAAATATGTACCGGCCCATTTTATTTGTGTCAACAAAAAATATTTAATGTTATTATATAATGATTGAAAGAATAATAAGAAAAAGTACATGTACTGGCGGAAAGGCATTATTTAAATAAATAAAACAAATTAAATAGTATTAATTCCACTTATATGCTGATAAAGATAATGACTGGTTTTGTGCATCTTGAGCATTGTCAACTGATCATTTCAAACTGTCATCAGGTGACAATTCTCACGGTCAGCGAAACCGGTCCTGATCTTTATAAAACCACATCTGCAAATAGTACTACATACTGAGTTTTATATATTTGAATGGGTACGTGGAAACCATTTGATATTTTAATAAAACAGTTCTTCTACTTCGACATTTTTTATCTCCCTCAAACCTTATTTAATTTAAATAAAACTATGAATATTTCTTTATGGATTAATGTTTTTTAGAACACTTATAACAATAAAAAAAAACAATGTATAATCAAGTATATTAATTGAAAAATTAGTATTTTGATATAATATGTCTAAACTCATTGAAAGCGAATCGATTCAAACTTATATATTCTAAATTTGAAAAGTTCACACACTTTTGTATTATGTCAATAATACTTTTACATCTAACAATGTAAACCTGCTAAAATTTGTAAAGTTAGTAAAAAGCCTATAATTAATCTATTAATGTGGTCCAGATAAAAAAAATATCGAACAAAACATCGATGTGTCAATTAATTAGTCTCGGTGTCTTGATGGATATTCCCACACACGCCCCCGTTGTCATAGAATAGGCTTGTGCACCTTTTCACACAGGGTGAGCTATGACTTCTACATTAAAGTGATTTATCACCTATAAATTGGCGAACCATTACAGAAGCGATTTTACTTAGATATTAAACTATGCGCGAATCACAAAATTCGAGCTTATTTTCGTTATTGACATATATTTACAATATTATTTTACGATGATTTTTTTATTACAATCTGTAAGCATCACAATTAGGGTTGCCAACCATCCTGGATTTACCGTAATTGCTCCAAAAATAGTGTCTTAGTCCTGGCTAAATGTCAGAAAATTTCTAATTGTCCCAGAATTTCAGAGGACGCTATCGAACAATATCACCTACACCAAAAAAAATACATCGTTTTAGCCCTTATGTCTCGGAAAAGTTTAAGGAAAAATTCAATCGATCACTTCCCAGGAAAATGGAGATAAATTTGTATGGTTTCGCTGTACCGATATTATTCATTTCATATATGTATTGTAGAAATAAAACATGTGAAAGAAACTGAAAAAGTAAATTAACTTATTTGTTAAAGTTCTATCTTACAAAAACGACCAATTACTTAACTAAAAAAGTATGATAGTCAATTAAACCCGATGAAAAATGCGCATATAAATATATTAAACAAGGTTAACTAACATCTTGTTTATTTTTTTTAATAATTTATAAACAGTCATTAAATCATCATTAATGTTATAAAGCCACATACAGCGCATTACAAAAAAATATATATAAATAGCTCAACATTTTTTATGGCATCAAACAGAGGAAATATCTACACTAATATTGTGAGCATTATTCGTTATGTGCGTTTATCGTGGAGTTTTAGTGATATTAAATACTTTTATCATAGGCTTAGTCTTAGGGGTTGACTATCATTACATTAATAATATAATATCATCTGAAATCGATGCAATGTCAGAATGTGAGACCCAACACTTCCATACATTCCAAAGGAGTCAGAGCCGACTTATCGTCGTCATCATCATGTGGAAGCAGGTAGAAATGTTTGGCTGTCGGCTGTCGAGTGGCGGTCTGTTCGTCTCTTTTGATCTTCATTTTCACACCGTGCTTAGCTCGGGCGTGAAGCTGCGATGGCGCAGTGGTATAAGCGCCATTGATTGGGCCAGCATGCCAGCATATGAGGTAATTATATTACTACAGTCTTTTGAAATATCCTGATTCCTGACAACAGCGCACTTGAAGCTTTATAAAAGAGCATTATCCATAAATAATACGGAACCATCAGATAATTGTGTATTATTTTCTTCATTTTTTATAAATTTTAATCAGTGCAATATAAGCGGCGAAGGGAAATATTACATTTACATCGTTTTTGTTTTGTCGTTTCCTGTGGTCTAGTGGCAAGAGTTTTGGCCTAGCGATCAGGTGGGCCTGGGTTCAATTCCCGCCAAAGTCAATTTTTTTCAATTGAAAAAGAGATCTTTGACTTGGGTGTATGTAATTTTTCGTTGAGTTATTTAGGACTGATTCATTATTTATCATCGAGTTTATCTCCTATGACTTTCACAATTAAAAATATTTGGCGCATTGGCACTAGCTGTAATGTCAAATATTATTTATTTTAAAAAATTATAAAGAACACATAAAAAAAAATGTATATAATCGTGCTTTCAATTTTAAAATTTCAATAGAAATTTTAATATTTGGATAGCAATTTTTTTATGGTCCACAGTCAACCCTCCCACAGCAATGAGATAGGATTTTTGACCTACTTTATAAAAATTAAAGGGACGTACAGTTACTGATAAATATTAATAGAATGCACATATTTATGTATTATATATTATAACATATTAACGAAACACACAATTTGCCTGAAGACTGCAGCACACGCTATTTAGCGGAGGGTGCTATAGGAGAGTTAGCAGTAATAATTCAGGGTAAAACTGTGTTATTTTAATAACTAAATAAAATTATTAACGATGTAGAATTATTCTTTGTCAATCTCTTGAAAACCTTAAGATGAGATTACGTTGGATTGGAAGTTAAATTTGGAAATACATTTATTCACCGTTCTAAAAATAGAGTGGCGATACAGGTATGTGTGAGGTTTGCTATTGATACCTGAACATATTAACCAATTAGATATTTTACACTGACATGGTGCACTGATTCAATAACAATTCGGCAAACTATCGTATAGTTTAAATCTCAAAAAATAAAAAAACCGTAAAATCTCAAAAAATTGTGAACGAATGTTAAATAAATCAGGCTTAAAAGTAGAAAATTTTGAAAATTAGAATGTTAAAATAAATCTTCTTAAAATTTTGTAAAAATAACTATGACATAGTATGAAATTTTGTAAAAAATGAAGCACCTTCTCAACAATTTTGTTAACATTATGTAAGCTGACATAGTATGAATAATAGTTTTGTATTTAAATAGTGTCATTCTATCAAGAAAGCATGTTGCGTATAAAATTATTTTAATTTAACGAGTAAAAATTTTTAGCTTTTAAAAAATATTATCAAAAGCCAAAAGGGTGCCACAGCTGGTTTCACAAACAGTGAGATGAAAAGAATATTCCTATTGAATTCCATACATATTCTGATATTTTGGTGAATTGTTTGCAAATACACTTTAGTACAGTGTCGGCTGTCATATTTTAAGTAAAGCGATCGGCGGCTTACACAACTGTATGTGCACATGTATATAAATATAGTCATTCACACATGCACGTATTCAGAAGATTTTTTAAAAGATGAGTACTGCTTATTTTAGCAATACCAATGGGAATCCACTTATATGGAGTTATCCAGTGATGCCATCAGCAAAAAGTCTCCACATGTAAACATTTTTCATGTTTTCTTTATGCCTTGCCAATAAAGAGTTTTATTCATTTTCAGTCTTTCTTCCACTTTATAACAAAGCAGCCAAGTTGTACGTAACAGTTCCTGAGATACTTAGGGGTAAAATTGAATGCTATACGCTGCTAAGGTACGAGAAACACCCTGTCTTATTTGGGTTATAGTGAATTAACTTTGAGTGACCTTGCAAAGCATGATTCATCAAATCATTGACAAATGCCGTAATAAATCCGTCAATGTCTAATTGACTATTTATTTTAAAATATAACATGGTAAAAAAAAGTACTTAAGTGATACTAAACTTATATAATATTATTGTGATAGCTACTTTGACTTACGCCCTTTACAGAACTATGTGTAGAACGATAATTCTCACGAGGGTGTAAGCC
The DNA here is from genome assembly GCA_028554975.1 of Himalopsyche kuldschensis. Taxonomy (NCBI): domain Eukaryota; kingdom Metazoa; phylum Arthropoda; class Insecta; order Trichoptera; family Rhyacophilidae; genus Himalopsyche; species Himalopsyche kuldschensis. The sequence continues at coordinate 1,915,089 of JAHFWI010000058.1, read as the reverse complement.
GAAAAAGCTATCAACTATATTTTTTGTAAAGCTAAAATACATTGCTATTTTTCACCGTGTTATAATGTAGTTCTTCCCAGTGAATGGCAATTCAATCAATACATTTCAAAAAAATACTATTTATAATTAAATAACATGTACACGTGGAGCTGATAATGGACTGAGATATTTGCAGGGATTGAACGGAGGCCTCTATGCTCCCTCCATGGTCAAGTGGTAAGAACCTTACTTTAGCGATTTCATTTGTCTGGGATTCAGTCTCGGAAAGTTCTATATCAAATTAAGATTTCTTAAAATTTGAATCAATTTTCTTTGACATGGGTGTTTGTTACGTCCATCTTCACCGAGTAAATCTTATGTGAATAATAAAATTATCATAGAGATAAGCAGCAGTGCTAAAAATCACCTTTATAGTGAATCAACGACAGCAACTACAGTTGATGATAATTGATGCATATATTTTAATAATTTGCACTCAACTTCGGGATATTGTTCTGCGCATGCTCAATAAAAAATGTAAACCGGCATCCAGTTGAAAAGAAACACTTGAGGTGGTCAAGCGATTGAGCGTCTAATTAAAAAAACATTTAGAATCGTGGAAATGGTCATTTAGGGTTTTTATTTTTGACTTCTGGCATTTTTTAAATGCTGCTTTTAAGTTTTGAGAATATTATTATGGTGAGTTATTTATGAAAATAAAAGTGGTTAGCTACCCTTGAGATTTTTAAAAATAAAAATATTTGACACGAAAACGGTCTTTAGTAATGATGTTATTAGCATTCTCAATGTAGTTACAGGTGATATTTTGGTTACTCGTTTGCTTTCATCATATGTGGGAACAAATTTCTTTCAATTTAAATTGCTTAAGTTTTATACGGTCAAATATGAAGTTGTCTTTGTTTTGTAGAGCTAGGAAAAGTTTAATTGAAGAAAAAGTTTTATTGAAGAATTAAAAAGGTTATAATTAGGTTAGGAATTAAGAAGGAAACGTATTATAGCGATAATAAGCTTACCCTTATACGTTGCGCTTAACGTTCAATGCATTTATTTATTTATAAATTAATCAACTAATTTGGAATAGGTAGGTACTATAAGTTTTTTAAGCTGAAAGATTTTTCTTAGATATACCGATATTTTATTCAATTTCTGCTGAAGTATTAATATTTGAGAGTAGCATTAGCATGACGGCTCGTTCTACAAAAATTTTAAAATTAGCTTTGAATATCATTTTTTAAAGAAAAATACATATTAATTAATTTCTTTAGAAATAAATAATTTGCATTTTGTTATATATTGAAGCTATTCCAAATTAACAGTCAACTGGAAAAAAATACAAATTATCCGTATATTAAACATTTTAATGAATTTTCCCGGGAAATCTGGTTTTAGGAAGAAGCCGCCTTTGAAAATAATGCCCTCATTTGTAAGTGCCTCGTTTCAACAATTATTTTTATATTCATTGATTGAGACTTTATGTAATTTATTATCAACAAAAAATCACTTTTACGTTTTGACCGTCGTTTTTTTGGTGGTAGTGAATATAAAAAAAAATCGAAGTGTTAATTGATAAAACTCTTCCGCATCTTAAACTTTGTCATGTATCGAGAAAGCTTTTACAAGTGCCACAAAACTATCGTTGATTGCTAATTAACCAATTTAAAAACGTAATTATTTCGCATTTGTTGCCTTCTGATTGACCTACAATGCTAGAACGAATCACGGCCCGATTGCGGAGCTTTGATCAATGCCGCGTTTTAATCCCACAAGGGCTATAATGCGATGCACAAACACATTGCAGTTACGACATTTTAAAGCTGGCATGAAACCAAAACGTATGTTATATTATCGTCTATGACCTATGTAGGTAGCGTAGTTGTCTTTTATTATCATGCAAATGGCAGTGATAAAAAAATTAACGAATACAGATTATAAGATGTACAAAAATTATTAAACAAAAAAGATACCGACTAAAAAGATTTTACGATTCGATTGCAGTGCTTATTTTTTGATATACGTTGATACCGCCTTATATGGTAGGTCATCAGCACTCTCTCGAACGATCTATTTTTCACCTCAGTCTATGAGTTTAAGTTGATATCAGGAAGTAAATTCATTCTAATAATACTCTATATTCAAATCTATAGCGATTCAACATAGAGTAATTTTAAATTTTGTAAAATAGACATTTAGGCGCAGCGTCTCCGAATCGCAGCAGGAATTACATCTCGCTCTAAATGTCTCTGACTCTTTCACGCCCTAAGTGCGTGAGATACGTGGTATTTTATGCAGACTCCGCTGGACCGAAAAAAATGGTACGGCGAACGCATCTCCAGCGGTGTTTTGCTCGGTTCAGATGACGACATGCGGGACATCATCCGCTAAGCACGGATGAGAACGGGCAAATAAGAACCGCTTTTTAGTGCAATTGGGCAGTCAGAGGGAGCCGGCGATTAGAGAGCCTTGAGTGTGCACTAGCCAGATGAATAAACCCTGGGAGTAGCCTTCAAGCTCCTAATCATCTCCCTAAAAATCCGTAAAATCTAATTCCTGATATCGCCTTTCTAATCGCGATAAGGTAATCGTTGTAGAGGTATTGCCAACTCTAACTTACTTCAGTGTCTTATAAATGTATCGTGTAAAATCTGTGTGTGTAATTCTTTATAATCTTAAATTCTGCGTATAACTTTGACTTTAACTAAATAAATTGTATGAGTGCTAATCGCACTCGTTTACCCTTTGAGATCGTATTTAATTCAGAGCATCCTATTTCTCCTACTCCTCTTCTAAATTCCTCTTCCCGAGTGTCGGATCGGAGGCACCCTCTCATTTAACGAGAGAGCCGAAATCGAGGTCGTCTCAGCGTATATTGTCATCAATTAAACTCAGCTCAATCTACCAGTGGCGTCATACATCCGGTTGAAAATGCTCACTCGCTAAGTAAAATCAGCCGCAATCATTATTTAAAATAAGAAGATTGAAATATTGCATTGCTTATTTCACAAGAATAATTGCATGATTTTAAAAAAGGTGATGTGGTGATTGGATATGAAAGTAATGTTATGAGATGCTGGTCATTTGGTTTTTCCAATAATTTATCACGAATTTTATATTTTTTCTACCCTACGTGTGCTTAATTGGGTAGAAAATAAGCCCTTTTAACCATTTTCCTCGTTTAAAATAGCTAAGTAATGTCTTTATAGAAAATTATATGAAGGCATTATTGGAGGAAAACATTCTTATGGCAATAATTGGCATGCTCGTTTTGTGCGTACTTCGTGTATAGTTAGTAATGTTGCCATCATTTTATTTCTAATATTTCTCAACCATTATTTAAAAATTTTATCGTTATTCACAATAAAACCAATCGCCGTGTGTAACATTAACCATCGAAGGCAATCCTCTTTTATAAACAGCATTCGCCACTGATACCAATATACCTCGTTTAAAATATCTGGACGTCGTAAAAATATTTGATTAATCATTTCTGGCAAGTATAAATAATGTGTCTTTGATTTCTTATACTAATAATTTATTAAATTTAGATGTCTTTAGTACCGTAATGCTAAAAATTTCAACGATCATCCAGATCAGAGCCGATAATTAAGTATCAACGTAAACATTGTTTTTGTAGAATACATTAATCATATTTCAGAATCGAAATCATCCCGTAAAATACTGGCATACAAATATATCAGGATAGTCTGTACGTTGTTATTCGATTTTTTAAAAGTATTATTGATGTCTATTTCGCTCCATTTAATTTATTCGCTTATGATTTGTATCGAATACTTAAAGCCATCGTCTATGGCCACACTGTCTCATGAATATGGTAACAATATTATTTTATTTTATAAGTACATATTATATGATAAATACGTCGTATGCTGACAGACCTAATCGAACTAACCTTTGTATTGAATGATAGTTAAGCAGTCATTTGCTATAGAAATATTAAAATAGTCGCGAAAAGCTTACCTTCCTTTGCTTGATACTGTTTTACCAATATCAACCAGAGAGAGAAAATGAATTGCCGGGAATCCAACTAGTATTTAACGGAGAGACAATTATTGTTTTCGCTACGCAGCATTACGACTCAAGTTAACGAATCAGAGAGGAGATTCATGAATTATGATTCATATTTAGGACCTATATTTTAGGTACTTCAATGATAAAAGTAAATTGTTGAAACATGGCACATATTATTTCACAAATGCATGTAGTACATACCCAATATATACATTTGTTGAATATGTACATATACTAGATATTTGACCACGTTACGTTATGAAACTGAATATATTAAAAATACACAAGTTAGTTCCAGGTTAATACTGCAGTTTAAAGACTATTTGGTAAACAATAATAAATCTTTCCTACTGATTACATTTCATATCCGGATATCATAACGCGAATCCGTTTGATTCAAAGAATCAATTAAATTATTTTGAGAAATCACAGGTGACTGGTTTATGTCAGATTCGTATTAAAAATAAACTCATTAATCACTTCTTTGAAAAGGTAAAAATTAAAATGTTCTGATTTTCTTTGATGTACCTGACAACTGCATTTCATATGAGGCACAAGTCTGCCAAAAGATTTAAATGTTCAGTTTTTAGGTATCACAAGCTGAATATAACCATTAAGCTGACAAATATTTCCGTGCTACAATTTATATTAATATGTCGAAAAAATTTAAGTGCCAAACTTTCTGGTCCGGAAAGTCCTCAGTATTGGAAGTATAATATATTTTTGGACATGTTGATGTTATTTACCCAGCATCATAGTCAACTGTTTATCTGGGGTGCTTAACACTACCAACAATACTTTCGATGGATTCGGCAGGAAGTTTATTTTGATATAAAATTAATGATGTATTTCACGCATTTTGTTACAAATAATGTCACTTGGTTTGCGTCTTCAAGAAGCATCATCAGATTTACTATCGCAAGAGTGCGTTACTAATGTTTACATCAATACGAGGAATAAACAAAGTTACTTGTTGTTATAGAATCCCTATTATTGAAATTAATTTGAGTTATTCGGTACAATAAGTTTTGTTTTATTTGTGAAATATAATTCCGATATTGCTTCGATTTAAAATGAACATTGCCATCACAACAATGTATGACTATGGGGGGGTAGTGGCAGGTATAAACATACTATAGAAGTGCTTTTAGAATAAAAAAATATTTATTTTGAACATCTTTTACGAATACCGTTTTTTTTCTAGCCAGCTCCACTTAAATATTACCGACCCGTTTCGGTTAATTAGCAGATACGTGAGATTTGGCCAAAAAGGTGCGCTCCTCTCTCTCTGACTAAGCCTTTTGTTTTCCAAAATGCATTAACACATCTCAATCGCAATCTCATTGTTTTATATATTAATACAACAAACATGGTTGTTCTTCAACGAAATAATTCAATAGCTAATCCTAAGCCTTATCACTCGTTTACCTATAAATATCAAATATAGCGCCGTAGACGTTTATTACGAATATTTGGTATTCCGGTACAATAGATAATATACACACCTGCGTTTGTGTTTTTGGGACAATATGTACTTATATAAAAAAAAGAACAGTGGTGTAAAATATTAAAGCATTTCATTTGTTTCTACATATTATTATATGTATATTAGAGAATATTGAAAGATTGCTTTGTTTATTCCACGTATTGTGTAACGCATAGTGACATCATCTTCAGACTAACTATCGCAAGGTTTTATTGCTGATAAATATCGATATTTAGTAATGGTAATGATTTATTTTTTATTTTTCATATGTATATAATTTTATATTCAAATGAACTTCCACCAAATTATTGCCTAATCCATCAAAAGTATTAGTTTTTATCTGTTCCGGCTTCATGCGTTGTCATCAGAACTACTATTTGATAATACTGTGGTATCCTATATGTGCACTTTATTATAATCGAGTTACGCCAATATTGGAATGGTGATAACTCTGTTGTATGAGTTAACCATGAAATTTTCCTATACAACTCCTTCGCGAGGTAGGTTTGAGTCTTGGCTTCCGAAAAATTTTACCCAAGATTTCCATTCCGTTGTAGATGCTTGGTGCTTGTTCAAACTCTTAATTATTTTCAGTTTGCTGGACATAGCGTTTCTTTGGTGGCTCTTGTTTTTTTTACCCAATCCTGCAACGCATTGAGCTCAGTGTTATCTTAAACACTCAAACGGTTAATGTCTCCATACGATCTTTTGGGTGTTTGGAATAAAGCAGATTTTACTTATATGATATTATTTTTTATTAAGTAAGCTTCTAAAGATCTCGATTTCCTTCCACATTTTATATAAACTCTTTTATATTATGGTAAAAATAGAAGGTATTTCAGTTTCACGACAGCATGATTCCGAAATAGTTCTCATATATTTTTACTTATTTTTGTGTAACTAAATAATTCCAATCTTTCCAGAGTTGATTTTATTTTTCAAACGCTATGGTTATGAAAACCATTTGGGCCATTCTATTGTCAAAAATACTATAGATTAAAAATGTTACTATTTAGATATTTTTGAATGATAAGTGAGAAATTTATCAACAGAAAAAGTTAAATGATACGAAATGAAACTCAATAATATAATAATAAAAAAATACTGTACAATTGAAAGAAATCAATCATATAATGATTTAGTATAAATTTTTCAAAGACATTTAAATTTATTGAAAAATCTCAATGTGTTAAATTGGGCAGGCTGCAGACGTTGGGTTTTTGGCCGTGACGAATCGCTTTGTGCCAAAACTTCACACTAATGTGCTAAGTATTAATGTGCTGGCACATGGCTCGCAAATAGATGGATTTCAAGATCATTAATTACTATTTGAATTGGATAAAGCCCGAAATTTCACAAATTTTAGAACTATTATTGTATGTTACCAGAATTTTTAAATGCTTTTATTATGAATCAGGGAAAGATCGTTTACGCATTGCAGTATATGTACTTAATAAGTTTTTATATATACATACTCATTGCCAGAGAAAAAATCTTAGCTTAGCACTTTGATATGAATGTATATGCAATATTTTAGTTAAAAAAGTGTATGAAAGCCTCGTCCCGCAAACGCCATATAATATATTAAAGTTCATACTTATTTTGGCCTTACTTGATACATTTTTTTTTTTATTTTACTATAATGGAGTTCTACCACGTTTTTGATATTTTAAGGATGCATTTTAAAACAGCCTTTTTGATAATAAGTCAATGAGGTTACAGAGACTTAGTCATGATTATCTAAAAAAATATTCAATGACAGAATATTAAATTTCGTACCAAATTGAAAATAAAAATAAAACTTAACGAACGACACCACGTTAACCTTAGGATATTCCAGGGCTTGGAATAAATGCTATGTTATCGCACCGTTGGTAGCTATTTGATTTTTTAGCAAGCGGTCGATTTTTCAGCAGGTAACTAAACTGTTTAAAATATAATTGTTTTTTTTTAAAAATTATTGGTTTGATCAAAATATAATGTGTATTCAAAAATGGAATAGTTCGGGAATATTTTTATTGAACTTCTGTACATATATATGTATTGTATTTATATTCACTGTAGTTCTTTGGGTTGCATAATATTTTTTTGGTATTAAATAATAAGCTGCATTATCTCATAAGCCATTAATAATGATTTAATATCGTTTAATATTTTATTACAAAATCTAAAAGTCCATTTTGACTTATAGGTTAACATATGGTAGATTAAAGACAAAGCATATTGCGTTTTTCTATTGGGGCAAGGATATTCATATAATTAGAAAAAACTGTTTTTTTTTAAATTGCACATTTTATTTTTCATTACAACTTGTAATATTTTACAAATTAAATCGATTTTTCATAGATTTAACACTATTATCGAAAGTTCTCTCTAAAAGCAAGTATTTATTTATAATATCTACATGAAATACTTAACAAAAATCTACTAAACATAATTTGTACATGAATAAATTAACTACTTTGATATTTATCTTACAGCAATTAATGACACAATATGGAAAACGATTTGCTACTTGCTAATAATAAATACATTCAATCAAATATAACTATCAATATTATTAAAATTTTATCCATTTCATAAAGAGTTGATCTCTACCAATATACATTTGATAAAAATTATTGAATTATACTACAATATATAAAGAGTTCTGCAATATTTAACCATTATAAAGATCAAGTTATCTGAATTTAATGGTATAATTTCAAATTTTGATAATTTATAACAAATATAGCATTATAGAAAAAAGTACGTTATTATTATAATTCCCTGTTAAGCACGGTAATAGTATCTGATTTTTTTTAAAGTATTTTGATAGACTATGCAATATTAATCTGGTGTAAATTCATCTTCAAAACGGTAATGGAATTAAGTAGTCCCAAAAGAGAAAATGATATAGTACGTATATAATTTAATAATTACTTATAATGATTAAAAAATTAATATTATACTACGTACTGCTAAAATAACTGAATAATTTATTATTTTCTACAGTACAGTTCAATAAAAAAAAATCTGAGGGAGTATTATCTAGTCAAATGCGTTTTGGCCTACCATTTACACCTGTCAAAATAATAGATACGCTAACTGTACTGCCTAGCACGGTATTTATTGTTTACATTATGTATTGTAATTAAATACAATTTCAAAGTGTAGGGTATTTTATTTTGGCTAAAATTAACTTATGTCGATTAATAATACTGATATTATTTAAGTAAATCTTACAAGAGTGTCTCCGTTTTCATATACATATATTTTATACATTTACGTTCGTTGTAGGTTTTTTTTTACACACATTCGATAAGTTTCTATTTCGTTTCATATGTTCACAATAAACTTGCTATATCTAGTATCTACTACACCTTGATGATAGCAAAATATATTAAGTATCGATAAAGAAGAATGTTTTTCTAAAAAAAAAAAATTCTAATAAATTGTTATAAAATGTCCACAAATGAAGTGATTTATCATTCATATTACAGTCAAATAAATATTATTGTTAAAAGACGTTTTGCCATCCATTTAAAAAAACATTTCATCGGAACATTTGAAAACCAGAAATAAATATCTATCTCATTTTTTTTCTGACTAATACGTTGATGTCTTGAAAAAAGGACTGAAACTTAAATGGTATGATTATATTCTTAATTTTTTTAGGTTGGATAAAAGAACCAAGATTTTCTTTTATTTTGAAGTTGATAATATTTAATATATTTTGTATCAGATCAAAAGTATTCATGTTTATAGTGTGTCAAAAAAAACAATGTCGTATAGAAACATTCGATAAGCGTAATAAATATTTATTTTCTACTTATAATAAAGGGTTATTCCGTTTTTATTATATTACAGTCTTAAAATATTCAACATCGAAATTTTTCTAAATTAATATATTATGTCTATTAGTATGTATGAAGAACGATTATAATTACCACAGTCAAATAAACTTAATACTACATTATCACCGAGAGGATTTTCTGAATTATAAAAATTAAGAATTAATATTTCTACATACATACATACACGAAATAAATAAATGTTCATTTAATTTCATTGCTCATTTTATAAGTGTTTTACTTGGTAATATATACAACAGAAAAAAATATAGAAAAATTTTATACAAAGAATTTGAAAGAAAAAGTTTTCGATACACGAGGACTGTTTAATAACTCAAATAAATATATTTGAATTTTTTTACTAAACGTTAACAGTTTCTCAAGTATAAATATAGTAAATAATCTAAATTCTCATCATTGTAAAATTGACACATTTGGTCAATACAATTTTAACCCCTTGTGTGAGTAAGTTAGAAAATATATCGGTTCGATCGAACTGTGCTTACTGAAAAGATTTATTTGTTGGCTTTTTTTAAATTCAAGTCCAATATTCCAGTTGAAAATTCGAATAAATTCCGTTTTTATTTAAGATTTTGAAATATATTCGAATACGAAATGTAATAAATTTTTCTTTAATATTTTCAAACGGAATATTTAGAGTAAACCATAACATCTGTGAGATATTGACTTTAATATAAACTTAGTATTACGAATCGATAAATTACTATAAGAAAACCTTAATGTGTCATTGTTGTTAAATAAATGGAATTTTTCAAAAATATTTCATTATTCGAATATTTAATGTGATAGATATTCGAATAATTCAATAAATATTTGAAATCTTCTCGTTTATTATGATGCAACATTTTCAACAGCCAAAGACAAAACAGTCTATGGTTAATCAAGAATATGAATTTTTAAGATTATTTAGACTTTTTTATGTGATATATTTAATTATACTTGAGAAAATATCAACGCCGTTCACTTATTAAACCTAATAAAACAGTCCTCCGTACCCTCATTTTTGGGCAGAGACTATCAAATTAGTCGCTGCTTCTTCGCTTGCCCCCAAGCTGACGGCTTTCTTTTTAAGGATACCGAGATCGGTCACATTTTCCAAGAAACTTTTGTGAGCGGACAGGACTTTGGCGCTTTCCACGTCTTTCTTGAGCTCTTCCATGTCACGCTTGAGTTTTGCTCGTCTGTTTTGAAACCACGTAATGACCTGCGCGTTGCTGAGACCGAGAGATGCTGCGATTTCGTCTCTGTCAGCAGGTGAAAGGTACTTCTGGTAGAGGAATCTCTTCTCTAGTTCGAAGATCTGGTGGTTCGTGAAGGCGGTTCTCGATTTTCGCTTCTTCTTTGGCTGTGGGCGGTTGTTGAAGAGGTTCAGGTGGTTTGCTTGGCCATCTGAAAGTAATAACAAATGATAATATTAGTACTCAATATAATGAAAAAAATCGATCACAGTTCAATAACGTTTTATTTTTGAATCCTTTAACTTTGATATATTGTTTCGTTCCAAAAAAAATGTAAAAAAATATGGAGATTATCATGTCTGAAAAATATCTTTTTGAAAAAAATGTAGAAAAAAATGACGACCTTGTTTTTTTTGTTTTATATAAAACAATATGAGCAGTCCACGAATCAAAAATCACCTTTAATTTGTATCGTCACATATTATATTTATAGTTTTATAGTTACTGTGAGTCATTTTTTTATCAACTATCTAAAGAAATTGTGATTATTACTTCGTATAAAACAAAATGTTTCCTTCTGCTTAATAATTTTGCACTACACATTCGTAAGCCATATCTAATTCTAGAATTATCATAATGTTGCTAGTGTAGTATAATAATATTTTAATGAGCATGCACAGGCTTTTCTGTAATGACCGGCTGTGGATATGAATTTTAATGTTCGGTTTAATGAAAAGAAATCTATTGGCCTATTTGCGCAGTTCAGTTATGCTGCTATTTAACAGTGGCGTTTATAGAAATACTTTTTAAATTATGATGCAGCAAAAATTTTACAGGTAAATTAATGTACGAATCCTTCAGTAAAATATTCCATTCTCATTAATCGAATTCTAAAATACTGAACTGATCTTTAGTAACATAAGCAATACAATTGCAGCTATAATTTAACTTGTATTACTATGTAATATCATGAATAACATAAGATGTGAAGAGTTTTTTGTAAGGAGACGATGCATATCGTATATACTACATTTTTAAGGTTTTTAAGTTGAGTTAAAGATATTTATTTATGTAAAATAGTCTTCAAGCTAAACTGTATGTTCCCAAACTATGTAAGTATATGTTGTACCTATTCTACCAATACAATAATCCGCTTTCATTCAGTTAGAAGAAATGTTAGTTTCAAATTTATTAATTAATTTATTATGCAGTTACTTACACATTTTTCAATAATTGTAGAGACATTATTTTGTGTTTATGCAGTGGAAAGTAAAGCACGTCTTTGCAACAACTTGACAATTCGTTCTGGCAAATAATGCTCAGCGATAATGAGATGTTTAAAATCGCCTTTATTTTTAAATATAACTGCAGCGGTGTGTACTTTATGACTGTGACAATATTAACATCGAAAACAGTTAAATTTAATTGAGTCCTAAGGTTTATTGTGGAATTCTTATATCAGGGACGCATATCGACTTACAATTCAAACGACGTTCTGTTACTAATAATTTCAAAGATATTTTACTAACCAATTCCAGATAATTTGAGTTTGTTGTTTGATACAAGTTTCAAAACATAACTTAAAACGCATGAACAGCTCAATATCACTAGTCCAATATATATTATATATGGTTTCATTTTTCAGGGTTGTCATTATATTGACAGATTTCAGCATTCAAATGATAAGCAATTGATGAAACGAGCTTTATTACAAAACCTTACCTCAGCATGAAACTGAACGTAAATTATTGCTTCATGTCGCCGCTCTGATGAATAGTTACTGATCAAATATAATGTTATATTTAGCTGTATATAATATTGACGTAACATGCCACTGATTTAAAAATATTAAAATTTGTAATCTTCTTTTCGTTTAAAAATGTTAGCATAAAAAAGCTGCCATAAAATTTTTGTCATAAAACAGTGCGAGATAAAAGAACATCGCAAATCATATATGGGAGGTACAAAAGCAGGACAAGTTTTCTTGGCACGAAGTTGCGAGCATTATATATTATGCAGCCTTTACTGATGTACGCAATTATACTCTGTATCTTTCAGACATATTGACACCTTACCTTGAAAAGGTTCTAACTGCTCTTGATCCTGTTTTGAGATATGAGCGTTTGAAGTTTGGATTGATTATACAATGAACAAGTTAAAATGTTTTAAATTACTTATTTTTATCAAATTTTTTCACAGCTCAAACCAATCTGCTGATAAATAATGATCTAATGTCTTAATGATCTAATGATGGAAATAATGACGACAATCTTGTAACTTTATCAAATATATGAATTAAACAAGTGTGCAGATGAACTCCAGAATTCTGTTTACTCCTTAATACAACAATATATGATTCTGAAATTATCATAGAAAACCGTTAATACAACCTTGTCCGACCTAAAGGTATATTAGTCCGAAATTTAAAATTTGAGCCTTTTCAATGTAAGGTAACGACATTTTAAGTGACACTCTTATAAACATAAATAGTCTTTGTTAATTATATTGAAAAGTATATTGTTAGACTCTAGATTATTATACTGTGGCTGTTTTCCTTTTTAAAGCTATCAAGTGTAAATGTGCAAAAATTGTTGAAAGTAGTGTTTTTTTCGCACCTATAAGTGCAATTTTAATGGGCCCGACTGTGACCGCGATTGAATAGATCGTAAAACTTGCACGCGGGCGCAGCGGGGTACCCGATAGTCTCACAGTCCTCACACTAACCGTTTAGAAGTGGGCAATTAAAAATAACAATTATTATTACCCGCCTCTGTTGACGACACATCCTAAAACTTTGAGACGCAAGCAAAGATCAAGAAATTTTTTGTACACGAATTACTTTTATCCAGGGCTGTGGAGTCGTTCAAAAAAATACGACTCCGACTCCGATTTCAACTAAAAAAGGTTTAATTTCGCCTCGTTTTTTTCCTACCTTTCCTATTTATGTGTATTGAAGTTGGTTTTTCCCACCACCACCCGTTGTGTATATGCAGCCAATGTTTCATGGCCGCCTTTCACTATCGAATTATAAAAAGGAATTTACCCCTCACATTCATGGCCCGAGCAGATCTGCACGAGACTGATTTTGAACCATGCACTAGTGTGCTTCAAAATAGAAAATAAAATAAATTGGACATTCAATTATATGCCAACCAATCAATCTGGCGTATGCAAAAATAAAAAGTTAAAACTTTTCAAAATTTCCGACTCCGAGTACGACTCCGGCCAAAAAGCCCCGACTCCGACTCCACAGCTTTGCTTTTATCTTTTAATCGCTACCCGTTGTTAACATTATTCGTCCATATTATTGACACAATGTCGACTTCTTTATGTAATAGACGCATAGCTACATAATATAGTTTGTACCGAACTAAACAGTAAAATAAACGATTACAAAATATGGAAGCGAAGATTAAGAAAACGCCCTTTTCCATGGCATTTAAATATTCTTTTTAAATACATATGTATTCTGTAAGTGTTTATGGCCAAATACACACATTGTGTTTGTGTCTACAATGTTGGGAAGCACAGGCTTTAAATATATTAGCAGAGGCACATTGTATTCTATGTGACGATAAAAGTTGTATTATTTACTAAATCGCTATCCTTTGTTTTAGTTTTTATTGCTAATTTATCATCCTATCAGCTAAGAAGTAGGGGCAATGATACACTGGCAGGTGTTACTTTAATGTATTTTACAAAGCTATCTCGGTCTACCCATTGGATATGTTAGAACAGTAAACACACTTTTACTGATAATTTATGTACGTTAAAGTACATATTGCATCATTTAGTCGTATTGACACGTTGCAGCATATTTTATTTTCTATGTTTAACTGATGTTTGACATGGTCTGGCTTTCTTGCAAACCTAAAATAAAAATGCTAGCAATTTGTAACCAAACATGGTCTTCAAATAGTTTGTTAAGACCTGTATTTTTGTGATGTGTGGCATACTTTTTAATAAATTTACGTCAAGTTATTAAAAACTGAAACGCTCATTATTATTATATCTTTTATGAAGAAAGTAAAATTAAGTATGTACTACCGAAAAAAATGTTACAATAACTTAAATTAAATTGTATGATTTAAGTTTTCTAAAGTATTTTTTTTTATTACAGTAATAACCCTATAGCTTTTCGTCACTTCTTCGGCGACGAATTGGTTGTATGTTAAACCGTTTAAAGTTAAAAGTATGAGTTTAAGCGCGAAAAAATTGAAGTGTCAAAGCTCAAACAGAAACCAAAACGATCGTCAAACTAGTTACGTAAATATAGTAAGAAAGTCAAAAGTGTTTTATTCTGATCTTACTTGAAGGATAATTCCAAATGATATATGCGAGTCGATGATAAATAGATGAACTTATATCATAGTGAGTAGTCTAATTAAATTACTAAACGAAAGTCTATCGAGTTTAATGACACCTTGGCACAATGGACAGAAAGATCTATTGTGAGCTATTCGACAATGTCCGAATGTGTTTTAATGCCTGATGTTTATGTGAATGTCTGTCCATCCGAAGAGGCCGACAAAGAGCCAGGCGAAACCGCAGAAACCAATTTACATTATGACAAATCGCAGAAAGTGGATTTTTTACAGTGCCACATTGTTATCGCGACTCCGAATTTCGCACCAAATAGATATAGCATATAGTCCATACACCCTTTTAGACGGTTAATACTCTATAAAAAATTCTTCATTGAAATAACAAAGTCATTGTTCACGAAAAACGAACAATTTAAGTAAAAGCTGATTAAAAGATCTATAAAAGCAAAGTTGTGAACGAACCATTCAAGTACCTATTATCTGATGTATTTCCTATTCGATTTGCACGTCTCATTTTCATTCAACGGAATATCTGTATTAATAATATTATAAATAGGCGCTTTGAAAGTGTACTAAGTACAGAATAACAGTGCCATCCCTTATTATCGACAAGATTGGCTTATATGTAGAATAGTTTATCCGAGATATGTAGAATAACGAAAAAATACCAACAAATAAATTTGTCGGTGATTATGTTTATATATTGAGGGATTATAACTTTTGAATGGCATTCAGTAACATGCGAAAACCAATCAATAACGTTTTATACAAACCAAATAATTATTTTTGCCAATTAGTTACATGGTTAGGTTAATTGAGTCTGCTCTGAATACATTAATCACTGTTCAAGTAAGTACATGACCATAGACTGACCACTAAAGTTATCTGTACGTCAACTAGTGTAATTTAATTGAATTGGAAATTGACCAAATAAGTTCATAGCGAGAAAAAAATAATAACATTTCAATTACCTACATTCAATTTTAATATTTCATTGCGGTAAAAGACCTTTTTTTCACACACATAAACGCATTAACTACTACTAGCACATTTTGTATTATTATTAACATATCTACAGAGGCTCACATAAATTAGAGCAGTTATTGCAAATTATCCGATTTTATTCGCGGAGCGTGCAAAATTGTCCACGTTTTATTGTTTCTTGTTGCAAAAAGCTGTGGAAGTTAATGAGGCCCCGTGTACAGGAATGTTCGAAGGTAATGACCACTTCGTTCATATTTTATTTAGTTATTACCAAACGGAAGCCAAATTATATTACCACTGAATGCTGGAATAATCTCTTAGCTCAATAAAATATTTTCTTTGATTGAAAGTAAATAAGCATTCTCATGAGTTCATTTTGCCCGGCAATTGTTGCAATGCCATCCAAAGAAGGAAAGTGTTTGTGTTTATTGAAGTGCTTTCGGATGAACAATATTTTAGGTTAATAATTTCGATTTAATATCACTAACATTAATCGGTATCGATGACATTTACCGTTTGACGTTTGCTGTTTGTCTTTTGCCGATTGTCTATGGTAAGTAACACACGCGCCACCTACAGTAAGTTAATTTTAATTTGCCTATAACTTTTTCACAAGTGCAACAATGAGTTGTCAAAACTAACGGTATGGCAGCGCATAAAATATGAAAAAACATTGTTTTTTATATAAAAAACCTACTGTTAGCTAATTTTACTGCCAAAAACATCCGCAGAAGTGCAAGCAAAAATTGTGTCAAAGTTTCACTGCGATCGGATAACCGGTATGGCAGCGCAAAGAGTGCGAACAAACAAACAAATATTGATTTTTATATATTTAAGATTAGATTGAAATAAACAGCTCAAATATTTTTGCATGTACAGCAACAATTGCCGAATAATTGATTACTTTCTGTAGCATGAGAAGGGGTGAAATGGGCAATGTATCGAATTGTGCAGATCTTTGGTATTTATTTGGTGGATAATAAGCAGCTTGCATAAATATTGCATGAATCTTGACCACCTACTTCACTACACATTTTTATATTACGTGTGTCTCCGCATTGTTCCATTTTCAGAAAAATATTTTCAATTCAATGAGTTGATGTTTCTTTCAAAACGATATTCCAAATTCAATTTGGTTTATCCGTTTAAGTGTTCTTCTCGATTTTTAGTGATATATCGCAATCCAAGATTCCTTTTAAGTGTGCAAGGAAATTTATTATAATGGCATACGCTGATGGTGTATGTTTCACTGGCTAGTTATAGTATGATTAAAATAATGTAGGCATGATACGAATTATCTCTGTTCAATGAGACTTAATTAAAAACCACTTTGGCGGGAAGTGGGAATGACGCGTGATGGGGAAATTTCCGACTGGTTTTCTTCGACTGTAAACGATTATACGACTGTGCTTAAAAATACGGTGTCGGGATTTGCAATGATTAGTAACTTAATAAACTGTATTGTTTTATGTGTAGTTTAAGTCACCAATTTGAAATAAATCATTCATTTATTTACGATATTGGCCGCTTATATTCATTCATTTTTAATCACCATTATCAGGAGCAGCAGCCGATGTCGATTGCCTCGATAAACCTTTTGTTACCATCATCATCGTCTGCCTGGCCATGTTAAACGACGTTCTGTTAGTAGTATTTGTGAAAAAAAACATACAAAAACGGAATCTTTTAATAAATTTCAACAAAAGTAGATACTTTTAAGGTGTTTGCTGTCACTACTTAGTTGAATGGCATTAAAATGAAAATAAAAAATCATTTTTAGTAATTATTCCACATAAAATTTATTAGGTCAGGACCGGTTTCGCTCATAGCGAGTATTACCGTAGTGAAACCGGTTCTGATCTAATAAAGTTTATGTAAAATATGTACTTTTTTTATTATTTAGTATGTAGATTCATTGAATTAATAATGAATTTAAAATTCAGATATAAGTAGTAATAAAACATAAGTAGCTTTAATATTTTGGATTTTAAATGTTATGTTACATTACACGAATAAGAAGTTTCATCATTTCTACGAAAGTGTTATTTGAAAGTTGAAGTCATGCGTAAAAAAATAGCCCCGTTGCAATTTTGCACAGTGAAATAATCTCAAATGCAGAGGCGTTGGATGATATTAATCGTTGATCATTATCCGTTTAATATTACAACCAAAACCATGTTGCTGTGCATGTAGGAAACAGGTGAAGAGGCAAATTAACAAGCGATGCCCGACGGACATAATCACATAATTGACTGCAACATTAACTGCATACGTATTATGTTACTTTACGTACGGGCAAAGTTATCGCGGTAATGCATTTTGACACTCTAGTGACCAGATGGGGATGGAGGTGCAAGTCTAATCAGATCAGCTTCAAACTGCCGTATTTCACTGATAATTAGACAAATTTTACTGTATCCGCATTCGGGGCGATTCGTGTAAACACATTAATAAAAATAAAATGGCAGTCATTTAATGAGAGGCAGGGTAAGCTAATTATATGCCAACTTCTTGATGCGTCTCAATTGAAACCCGTTTGCGAAATGAATTTGTAAAATTATACTCTTTTTGTGCGATTTCAAAGTTATGCGGTTTTTTTTATATATTTTAATTAAAAAAAAAAGTTGAAAGACTATTTCAATGTAAATATTTAAAAACGATATTAACAGCGCAATATTCACATACTGTACGTGCAAAATCCAGTGTTTCACCTGTGTATTACAATGTGTCACGTGCGTCCTTGTAAATAAAAAAAATCTTGGAACGTAATTTCTTGAATTTTATATGTGCCAACTTTCCAATAAAGATGATATCAAAGGACATAACAAGAATGATGATTTTTTAAATTTATTAAAGTGAATCTCGAATTAAAGTTTTAGTAACTTTCGTTGTTCTGCAATACATACTTATAGTTAAAAATTGTGCTCTCAGAATTTATAAAATAACAGGTTTACTTGTAAATACTTATTATTTTTTCAAACATGTGTTACAGTTGGCGTCAGTTGTAACGTAATAACGGTTTTAAGCCATTTTTTCTTTAGTATAAAGAAAAAAATATTTTAAAAACGTTTCAATTAATGTCACTTGACTGCCGGGAGCTTAAGAGTTGACAGCGTACGATAATCGAAACGTTCTATCCAAGGCTTAAAATTAACCCCGAAGTTGAAGGTCCATGCTATTTATAAATATAATACTTATTGATGAATTCATACGAAGCACATTTTGTAGAATAAGTCGTTTTCAACAAGTGGAAATAGTAAAACTCAAATTTAACAAAAAGTGCTTTCAATATAATATTTTATACTAAGTATCACTGTTTTTTTTTAAAATAACATTTAAGTAGGCATTCGTACATAATTATTATAAAATACAAGCCGGTATGCTAATAAGGTCGATAGGTCAAATCAATCTTAACGTTGTAATAAAGTCATCATTTACTTTTATGATTTTAGATGATAGATTACAAAATTCTTAAGAGGATAATAAAAAAATAAAAAACCACATATTAAGTTAATTTGCCATTAATTATTTCGTAATTGATTTTAGATTTAAATTGGTTTATAAAATGTAAGAAAGGTTAAAAAAACATCGGATCACTGGCGTATGAATATTTAAACACCTAACTAAAATATAATACTTTTTATCAGTTATTTCAATATAATATGAATTATAAAATAAAGTAAAAAATGTTTTAACGTTTTATCCATATTTTTTTTTTTAAATAAATCATGAATTGTTCTTAAATGGTACCATATTATTTAAAATGCTCGTTTATAACCGCAATATCTTAATGGATCTCGTAAAAACGTAAGAATAAATTGTCATCTTGTTATTGAACATCTTAATAAAATACTTTCGATGAATTCGGCGGTAACTTTGTGGATGTTAATTTAAATGAAATTAAAAATAATTTTGATTATTCCACGTATTGTGTTACTAATTGCGACACGTGTTTTGCCTCTTTCAGATGCATCTTCGGACTTACTTTCGTATATACTTATATAATAGTTATAGAAGTTATTCAAAACAAAATATTATCTTGATTAAAATGTGTGTCGACTACGAATGTATCAACGATACTAGCACAAAAACCCATTCCCAAAATGTCTTAAAATTGAAAATATCAACACGTTAAATTGACTTAGCCAGGAATTGATCATCGAGTCGCTAAGCACAGCTCTTACCGATGGGTTACAGAGGTCGACACGATTGAAATGATATCATCATAGAACATAGAAGTTAGTAAGCTTTCGCTCAAATTTAATGTAACATTGGAATGACTGTCAATTACTGCACTTATTATTTAATTTTAACATCGGTAGTTGTTTAATAATAAATGACATCGATTTTGTAGCCTCCAGCTATTTCTCTATTGAAATGATCAGGAGTCCACTTGGTCCACGTCGCAGCGGAAATTATTGGAGTAAAATTTTTGTCCCAAAATTTTATTGTAATGCCTTTGAGGCGCTTTTGATGTTTTCATTCAAAAATAGCAACCGATAATATTGGTCTCATATTTTTTTTAAAACTAATATATTGTTCTTATTTCACTCATGTTATTAAAGCTTTTACATTAACTTTTAAACAACATAATGTTGATAATGCTCGCAATAATGTCCGCGAAAACGGTCCTGATCTTTAAAAAAATATGTGGAATAAGTGCTAAAATGTGTTTTTATATTTATATTCCACCAAGTATTGACAGTGAACACCCTTAAAGTGACTATTGAAAAATAGATATAAAGTGTATGATTAATACTGCAAAACACAATCACACAACCAAATTATTTCCTGGCAGGTAAAACTCCGGTTTGTATGTCAGTTAATAAACTTCAGTTGTTGCAAAGAAAAAGCTTCCTTCCTGTTTATTTAGTTTGATACATGAAAAAACAAACAGCTCACCAAATTAGCTGTATTTAAGCACTGGCAGTCATAATTGAACCAAAATTATAGTGTCAAGTGATAATAAACATCGAGATCGATATCGTTTCACTTTTTCATATATAGTGGCTCAATTAGCATACGAAAGTCATAGACAATGATTTGAATAAGGCATATTTTATTGCTTCCGACGCAGTGCCGTAATATGTAGTTCTATAAATTAAAACATCTCAACTGAGTAATTACCTAACAACTATTAAATATGCGAAGACCAGCTGCAGGCCTGTTCAAAATATAACGAGACTTCATTTATTTCAGACATCGAAAATGCAATATTATAGTATTATGTTAAAGAGAGAACAAAAAACAAAGTTCTAAATATTACTTAAAATAAATACATTAATATCGTCGAATAATTTCAGTAAACTATGCATTTTTTTGGAATAAAAATTGTTTGTATAATTTAAAACTTTGGGACTATTTTCTGTCTGTGTCACCAGAACTTAACTTGGACTGCACTACAAAATAAAAATATTTTTTATTTACATTTTATTAAGATTCAATATTTCGTGCATTTATTAAGACAAAGTCCTAACTTTGAACCAATCCAATATATCTTTCGTTGAAGATGTCATTGAATTTATTATTTTGTAGCTATCTATGGACTATGGAGGATAGTATAATTATCTAGCTACCGTAAAAAAAAATTAACAGCACATCGGGTGTGAAATATAAATTTGTAAACATGAGCTTATAATATTAAATATAACTATGTATTTAATATCACAATTTACCTTCCCTGTCAGGTGAGCAGGTAATCAAACGTAATTTGTACCGACAGTAGTAATAATTGTAATTCAAAAAAAAAAGCATTAAAAATAATAAATTTCCTAATGGAGCTGTTGTTTTAATTCAAACGAATAGATGGGCGTAACCAACAGTTTTTGATTTCAGTCAAGTGTTCGCCATTGTATTCTTGGAATTGTAAAATTTTGGCTCAAATCAACAAGAGTTCTGAAAGAAAATTCACATCATTAACAATGGTAAGTGAAATAGAGTTCAGATTTAAAAGTAACGTATTTAAATTAATTAATTTATGGTTGTATATTACCTGCCGAAAATTAAAATTGTATCCAAGGTATTATTATGGCAGACACCGAAAAAAGAATCGGTAGATCCAATTATGTCTGATGAGCTTGCATTCATCAATTAAAAAATAACTATCATTACCCCCATTTTTGGTAACTTTACGATACACATAATTCTTGTAAAACACAAATTAGTCAACCTTTAACTCAGATATTTTCAAAACCATTTACGAATGTTAGTTACGATACTATTTTTTGGTGTAAAACCCATTTATTTTTTACTTATATGAATATATATACATACTAGTAAAAATATCATAATTATGCAAATATAGTTATTATTTTGGAAAAACGATCTGTTTTGTAATTAAAAAAATATATATTTTTTAAATATATACCTTGAATTTGATTCGTGTAGAGCTGGACGGAGCAGTGAAAATAAACGTTTCGAAAATGCAAAAAAATATCTGTTAATATTTAATAAATTTATTGTATAGATTTTTTATGAATATTGCAATGCTAGGAAACACATTCATGTTATTATCGGTAAATTTCTTTGAAGTTGATATTGAAAAGAAATATTATTATTTATTAATGTATTGAACGTTTAAAACCTGCTTATTAAATGAGGCATTGAAAATCTACGCATCGGATTATAATTAATACTTTTCTATGACAATTGAGAAGTATGATTATCATTTTTTCATCGTAATCGGCAGGTTAGTTAGTTAGCATCTAGGGTGGTCAATATTCAGACAATTATTCAAATTTAGTTGTTATACTGTAAGCCATTATATTTTTAAATGAACCATAATTAAATGGTTAGGTGGGTGTGTCAATTAATTATATTCGATTGACTTTACAGGCTTAAGATACTTTTAAATGTTTTTTTTTTAAACTGTGTCAGCTCCCAATTCTGAGCGTATTGCAACATCTCAACAAAAGTTGTTCAGCAAGAAAATGTTGGGGGTAGGAGATTACTAGTATAATAGTTATCGAATCAGTATTTCGACGCCCTATTTGTAGGATCGGATAGGGGTTGGGCGGGGAAGAATGGAAACATCATCAATAACACTGCAATCGGTTTGAATTCATAAATCTTTTGAAATATCAGAGCATAAGCATTAAAGAAGCTCAACAACATTAAATAATCGTCTAAAGGATGTTATACCGCTTTAAGGATATACCTAATTTTATCATTTTACCTAGTTTTCTTCAATAATCATATTATTGTGCTTATTTCAGTAATTATAATATTTAAAGGAGTTGTTATTTTGCATCATTTACAAATTGACTTACTATTATTAATTCAGAAATTCGCCAATTGGTAAAGACATGATTCAATTTAAAATTATGAAAAAATAATTACCTACTTCAATCCGTTTTAATATTTCATAGCCATTTGTTAATATCAAAAGTATTACATTTATAGTTAGTCATCTTCCACCAAAGAAGCACTTAGTATGTATAATTTTTATAACCGGTATATCATATACGTATACCATCATCCCGTGAGTGATCCTGCGAGTGTATGTGCGCCTTAAGGTGGCGCGGGTTCGGGTCTCAGGTGTGACTAATAAGCGGTGCCTTTGAAGCCTTTGTAGTGTGCCGAAAAGCCGACACGGGGTGGCGACCACACACCCAGCTCGCGAAACTTGAACGATGCGAATTAGGCGATGATTTATATTATTTGGAGCCTGCACGAGAGACGATATGTCGTGTGGCGATAAGAACGACTAGGCGTGGAGACGCAACTCAAACGTGCAAAAATTCGTTTTTATTTCAAAAAATTCTATTCTGTATTTAAATTCAAACTGGGAAACAAACTATTTTCACGCCTATTTTATTACAGGAATGATACTTTATAGTATTTTGTTTTATAATACGCGAATTTCGTCATTTACTTGCTCATATTATTTTAAGCTTACCTCACTTTCCTTTATGTACTTCTGGAAGAAAAACCAACTTTACAGATATACATAAATATATTTCAGGAAACAATGTAAATTTTCCATGTCGAGGAAAGAAGCGACGCAAGTTTCAGTTCTACTGAATACCGATTGAGAAAAATAAGTAACCGGAATCAACACTTCATTTGTTGAATTAACTTCAAGTAATACAATAACTGCAACTTTTTGGTATAGTCAAAAGATAAAACAGTGACTCAATAAAGTGCCAAATCTGTCATTTCAAAACAATGACTAAAATTAATAAGTAAAAGAATTCAGCTCAAAAATATGACCATCTTTTAATAATTGAAAAAGTCTTCATTTCTAAGTTGCCGTCTTGATTTTTTTAAAGCTAGGAATATCTAATAGAAAATATCATATGTAAAATAATATTTAAAAGTTTAAAATATTGACAATTGCCGCTTACTCAATTATATTGAATACCCTTTTATTGGCCTTCGAATTTCGAGTGGGTGTGTATTAATAAAAAGGATAAAAACTACGCAATGTATATCGTGTGGGTGTGATTTTAATGCTTTTCGTGAATTTGTTGCAAATAAAAAAACGAGTAAAACGGTTCGCTCGATTCGTTACAACGTGTGATATGCACCCCTGCATCTTTAACGCCGACCTTTAAAAACAAAAATAATGAATGAATCTGGCCACCTCAACATTATAATGCAAGCTTTAGAGAGCACCAACCCTTGGTAAATTTAATTCGCATAGGTATAATAATATCACGTAAAATTATTGGTAAGTCACATTTGATACAAAATAAAATATGTCAATATCGAAGCAATTTAATAATAATTTTTCTTAACCAACAAATTAAAAGAAATTTTAATCAACTTAAAGGGAGTGTAATATTCAATTAATGTTATCTATCTGATGAATTTTAATACTATGACTATATAAAGTTGAGCAAAGTAGCAAACATAACTATATAAAGATACGAGAGAAGAACAACATTTCCTTGTTAAGTGAATCTGGTTAGAGCTTGAAACACCGATATGTAAAGCCGACGCAGGAGTTTTACATATATGCATGGTACAAATCTGTTGTTTCATAGCTTACACTTTTCAAAATGGTTGAGGATAACTGTTCGAAGGTGTACATTTTTGGTCATTTGCCAACATTTAAATTAGTTCTACAATGCATTTTTTTCTTCATCGGCGAGCTTTTTTATTCCTGCATGATGAGCTTGTAATTTTTTCTTGTTTTGAATTTCAGACACGTTCACAAAAAGGTCGTGATTTTTTTTATATTTAGCAAAACATTCATGTTTCTCGTTCTCTTACATAGCTCTACCTTTGATAGAATTTAATAATTGAAACTCTTAAAAAATGAACCGTGAAATATCATAAAATGTAACTTGCATTTTACAAAATAATTTGATTTTTAATATAAGATTACAAGTAGCAATTTAAAAAAATATTTATTTTTATTGCGGAAGATGTGTAATATTATTGGCGTATTTCCGGATGGCCCTTTGATTTAATTGTTAGTATAAAACCAAGCATATTCAAAAGAAATATCTTTTAATACTCTAATTAATTACATATTAATATTGTTATAAGTATTCTCAAATAGCGCTGCAATTACGTTTTATCTTTCATAATAATGATTCTCTTACATTTGTTTACTTCAAATCTCACTTGTTCACGTAATAGTTATTGATTATCATTTCAAAAATGTTGTTGCATGCCTTTCAAGATTTGATAAAGAGAGATTGTTTTCTTACTGTATGGTATGACGGTCCGTTGTTTAAAATAAAGAGTTACATTTATCCGTGATACTATGAATAATAAATGAGGCATTGTTATAAATTAAATAGATCTTTAATGATAACCGGATACTTATATAAGTGCATATTTAACTATATATCTTGTTAGCTTGATCTGTGATAACTGGTATGTGAGAAATTTTTAAAGATAATGTTGTTGGTCTATATGCGATGGGAGCTGGGACAATAGTAACCGAAAGTGTACAAAAGTGATTTGATGTAACCACATCAGTACATATCCTAAAGTTAAATTATCATTTAAATCTTAAACAGTTTTCATTGATCCTCGCGTTTAAATAAAATACTCGCAAGTGTTTTCTTCGAAGCAATCATTATATTCCGATATATGTTCCACTTTATATAGCTTAGTTATTTTTTTGATCGGATGCATATTATTTCACGAAAGTGTGTAATATGGTAAAATTAGAATGGAATCCTGATTGGCATCATCAACAGTACTTTTCGTAGGTGAAAAATAGTGAACTGTTGATAGTTTTACTGACAACTTCATGAAGTCGAAATAATAAATATTAACCCTATCTCACAATTCATTACTAAGTTTAGCTTGTTTTAATGAATTTGATAATAGTATCGAATTAATTATATTTATAAATCAATACGTCTTTAACAATTTAACTTTTTCATTATTTTTTTCTCTTAAAATACGCTAAGGCATTTTAGTAAATTTATTTACAAAGGTAAGTAAAGTTTGCTTTTGTCGTCATTATGTCTTGCGTCTTTATGTTATTCATATTTTGGTTATTTTATAAAAATACAATAGATATCTGCTTAACGAATCCATCAGTCAATTACTGAAATGAGTGTCAGTCACTTGTCGTTGGGTAAGCTGACACTGCTCAAACAATTCTATCACGTGGAAATGCGTACAAAAGTTTTGAATGACTCCAATTCAGCGGTTAACAAAGGTATTCTAAGCTCGTCACAGCTGATCTAAAGCTTGTGTTATACTGTAACGTATTGAAAAGATATCTTTTGTAACTATAAATTCCCTCACTCCGTTATCAATCAAGTTAATTACTAAATCATTTTTTTAATAGTGCATTATTATGATGGCTGCAAATAACTTTTGATGTGTTAATTGCCACTTCTTAGAGGAAAAGCCCTATTTCAATAAATTAAACATAGTTTCTATAAATTAGGTACTATTTCCACATGTATATATAGCATTCTTTCATTGTATATTTCATCAGTTGAAAATGTTTTGATTAGCGAAACAGCGACACAATTTGTTTTTCAGAATACACGTGTAAAAAGTACTGAATAATGGGTTTTATTTATTTATAGATCGCAGGTAAAATGATTTTTTTCTCAAATCGAATGAAAAATAGTGCCATTTTAAGATGGCTAAACAATGGTCCCAAATGAACCAGGTTTTTCAAAATGTATTTTTTTGACTCCTATTCCAATTTGACCGCAAAAATATTACTAAAAACACGTTGCTATAGTTACTTTTTTATTTCCTAGACCAGCAAATGTCGGTCGTGTAAATTAAAGAAAGAACATTTAATAACTTCAATAAGATTTTTTCAAACCACTCGATATCAACTCGAGGAGAAAAAAATTTTAAACCTCAGTGTCCAAGATTTCAAAATTCTATATTTGAAATTGACCTTTTCAGAACTTGACGCCAAATCCATTTGATCACTAGCAAACAGCTCTTACTACTAGACCTTTCTTTTTAGAATTTGTACTGCAATTTGTACATATTTTTCATCGAATATTGTTCTTATTTAAAATACCGCGCAGTGTGAGCCGATCTTGAATTACCTGGCGAAAACAGCACAGGTAAAAATATTCCTAAGTGCGTGTATCGAATCGATTTAGCCGCCTCTGGACCGCGAAAGGAATTTTTGAAACCACCCACACTGCTTGTCATTGACCACCCCTGATTAGATGCGCTAAGTCACATTGAAATTTTAAGTCAATTTAAATGTCTTTAGGCTTTATGATAGTTTGAATTTGTTCAAGTCGACTCTCGTACGAAACTTTATCTATGTGTGGAATATTATTTTTCCGCAACATTTAAAAGACTCGACCATAAGAACCAGACAGGTGCACAAATAATAAATGATACTTATTAAGAAGTATAAATAACACGATTTGATAATGTATGGCTGAAATTTGTTTTAAAAATATCGTTAAAAACTAGTGTACAACATATAAAGCACCTTTAATTACAGTATGTTTTTAAAAATATTTTTTTACAGCGTGATTCGTTCAATCTAGAATAAATATAAATAAGACAGATTTTTCTAAAGCAAAGTGTTTGTATGACACACAATTTTCCATGTAAGAAAGAAATGCTGAGCACCCAAAGAAGTGATATAAATGTCATCGATATTCCTACATTGTGATACATATTGATCAGTTTATTACACTTTTGATCAAGGCAAAAGCAAAGCACCGTACTTGAGTACCAAGCAAAATAAAAAAAAAACAATTAACATTTCTCTAAGCCAGGGCTTCCCAAACTATGCTCCGAACAATTTGGAAAGATTGTATACACTGCAACACATTTAAATATCTTCTACTAAAATTGAAAGGTGAGTGATGATCCATCTCAATAGTCGCGCTAATAAATATTGTTTATAAATGATAAAAACAAAGCTTGAAAATTTTAGGAAAAAAGTGTTTCGTTACAAATTACCGGGATTGCGTGTGTTCCATCTAAGAAAAAGTTTGGGATACCTACGCAAAGCGTTAATTTTCGACCAAGATGATCGAAAATTTGATTAATTTTCCCGCAATATTTAACTTAAAATCAGATGAAGAGAAAAGATTTTAAAAATCTAAGCATGAACACGTTGTAGGAAACTATGATTCTATGTATGAAAACAAAAATCGATGTCTATCAAATTTGAAAAGTGATTTTAATGTCGTCTTATTAATATTGCCGTTAGTACAACTGTGCTTCTTCATGTAGGTATGCCTTTGTTGTGGAATAGTTTTATTTCACATTGATGGATACGAAGAAGTATTTATTTCGACTACATCGTTACGGACAGAAAAATATATGAATGATTTATACCTCTTCAGTCCGAAAAGATATACTGAAGTGAGCCTCGCACGAAACCATCAATGACACATCTTCTAGAACAAAAGAATTACCTGCTTTTAAACAATATCGTCTCTGAAATGTACCTTCACTAGTGGTACATTCATAAACGACCTGTAATTTAAAAAGTTTTTTTCTTTCTTTGCGTCTAATGATATGTCCAAAATCTGTAAGAGCTGTTCTTTAACACCACGTGGTCACAGACGAAATTTATTATCACACTGAAAGTAGTAGTGTATTTCATTCAGTGATACAAAAATACACGTTCGAAAAATTTGAATAATTAACTGTTTTAAAAGACCAGTAAAACAGCTGGACAAAAAAATAGTCAAAAAAAATGTCGCAATATTTGCCGGTGCTGTAATTCAGTGGCCTACACTTCTGGATATGCACCCGTTTCGGGTGAAGATTCCTCATTTAGAATCACCAAAGGGACACTCGAATAATAGCTGAAAAAATCGTTGTATGATTAATTAAATTCTAGATGCGTGGTTGTCTGCTCTATCTATACCCCTTAATAAGTAAGACCTGAACCTGTAAAGAAATAGTAATAAGGGGCCCTTATTACTATTTCTTTACAGGTTTCAGAATGTTTTCCCCACCATCGTCTAAAAGTGAGGCTGAGTAATTTTATTACAACCAGTTCTGTTTAAATTATATTCAATTAGATGAGTTATGTTTACCAATATCCGATTTAAAAAAATGATAAAAAAAAATCATATCCTATATTTCGTTTCGCAATCGTTTACAGTATTTTATTAATCAATAAAGCTTTATTGATATCAATAATTAAGGGTGAAAATATATTTTATTTTATAATTATGATCGTTCAAAGTTTCTATAGGACATTAAAATAATAAAATATATTTACGATCGCAAATAAAGAGTCCATTAAAAATGAAATCTTTAAGTATGTTTGAAATGACTTCAAATACTAAAATTATAAAACCAATATAAAAATACAATAATATAAATTAAAATTATCTATTTATCATTGCCATATTATTTGTATTGCATTACAACCCCAACATAGGTACTTTAAAGTTACGTTTGATAAAATACTACGGCAAGATAGACTTATTATTTGTTTATGCAACTCTTCCATGACAAAAGATATTTATATTGAATGTGTTAAAAAGTTTGACGTCACCAGAAAAATCTCAGAAAAATCTCAGCAAGACCTTATAATTCGTCCTAACAACCCACCAACTAAGGAATTGTTGACGTTTTATGACTTCCTTTGTTTTTTGACTCATTCATAGTGCGGTTTTTCAATAGTCATAGTGTATTTTTTGGTTTATTTGCACCATTTGTTGTTCTCTAATTTGACTTGAGGTTTGCTAATTGAGAGGTGATGCATCGACAATTTGGAGAAACGCGTTTCTTAAGCTCTTTTATGTATGAAGGTGTAACAATGATGTGACCTTATGCATAATTAATGAAGTATGACTGTGTCGTAACAAAAATATACTGTTTATATTTCTGTGGTGTAAAAAAATATGTTAATTTAATCATTAAACGTCAATGGCATACGTGAATCATTGAAGAAATATTGTATATCTGAAATTAATATGTTGTGTAAGTAAGTGAACATTATCAAACGTTTTTCAATCTGACGCATTACCGGTATTGTAGAGATAAAAATTAATATGGATTAGGCTAGTAGAGTACTTGAGTATTGATAAGTTGGTTTATAAACGTTTCACCGCTTTGATTTGCTTACCAGTCGCTACTGATTTTAACCATTTGTTGTTGGTATATTTAATTTTATGATCAGAAGAATCATTTGAATAAAATGTTTGTTCTATGCCAATTGCCTCCTCACTACCACTGTATGTATACACGAATTCATAAATCGATTGGAAACAAATAATTATATTATCAAGCAAATTACCATTTGAGGATTTTAATGTGAGATCACAGAGAGGATTTCAAGCCATTACCACTTAGCCACGGTGGTCATCGATGAATGTGAACATATTAATTGGATGCTTAATTTATTGCAATTTAACATGGCTGAATGGTTGCAAATCTTAGAAATACTGTAAAACTAGGTTTTTTTTGTAAAAATTCTGACTAAAAATTTTTATTCTGAAAAAACTTCCTCATGTAACAGAATCAGAATATGAAACTTTGAATATCCTAATTTAAAACATCTGTTTATTAAGTGGCAATGTTAAAAATCGTTTTTTTTTAATTTAAAATCCAAACGTCATTATTTCGATAACATTTATTTTTTGGTTGTAAACAAATAGCTGGAAAAGTTTAATTAACATTTGAAAATTCCAGATAAATTAGTCATTTAAAATAATAATAAATTCAGACACTTTTACATGGAACTCGTTCAGTTAAATTAAGCGCTAGATTTTTTTAATAATTCTTAGTAGGTGGCTATTTTTGTCAGTTAGAATTTATAATTATGTATAACTTAATAATGTTAAATAAAAAAATATTAATTTGGGTTTTTTCTGCATTACAGATATTTTCTATTTTTTTGTAATTTCATTTCTCATTGAAATATATTTAATAATAATAAATAAGAAAAGTTAATTATAATCCAACTATATAATATGCAGTTGTCAAGTAGAATTGCAAAGAAAAAATACAAATGACAATAATTATTGAATATGTAATGGAGGATAAAAAAATCATTTATATCGTAATTTATGAAACCGTAAATTTTGAATTCGTAGATATCTAAAATTGCATATTTTACATAAATTATTTTTAATGTTTTTAACGGTCAGTTATAAGTATACACTCACTTTAAAGTACCTACTCAAGGCACAATTTTGTATTGTGATCAGTACCCGATTCAAAATATGTGTATATATATATATATGCAATCTTAATTTAAGTAACTCTTTTTAACTGAAAGTATTTCAAAAAGTGTAATTATATACCAAAAAATTAGTTTATTTATGTATTTATTTATAATAACGTTGTAATTAAGAGAATATATATATTTGTATATATATGTTATATTATATAATATATACATAATATAATGAATACATAACAATAATGAGCAGTCCGAAGATTTTTAACTCGCTTAATGTTATTATTTTCTCTTAAAAGTTGACCTCCCATTAAGACTCGTAAAATAAAAATAAAAATATTGAAAAATTAATTAAATATGATAATGAGATTTTATCCATTTTTGTCCGCCAAAGCAGGAAGCCGTAAAATAAAATATACGACAGGCTTATTAATGAAATAAAAAATGTCACTAGATAATTTGGCCCGTTGATTTTATAGCTATCACAAATTGGGACATATTTATTATACCAGCTTCTATTAGCGAGTCAGAAGAAGGAAACATTTTTTAACAGCCACGGATTACAGATTAAGGGCAAGGACTGTATAGTAAAAGCGTTGGTAACCAAAGTGGTATATGAGTTTATGAAACACACTCGATAATAATTTTATCGATTAAACATACGAGCATTTACAATTAAACATACGAGCAGATTTTTTCACTTTATCAATTACTAAAAATCAATGTTTTGATTATATATTTATATGTATATATATGAGGAAAGATATATTTATATATAAATACAACAGTATGATCTATAATATATGCTAATAGTTACTTTTAAGGTGTTTTATGCACCAAATCAAACTTCATAACATGATCAGAGCCGATTTTATCGATCATGAAAAATTGGTAAATTTGTACAAAAAACTGACGTTTTTTAATAATATTTTTAACTGTCAATGTGTAAAGTAAGGTAATGTTATCTTTTTAGGAAATAATCTACCTAGTGTTAAAATTCTATGTTTACCTTCTAGGAAAAATATGTAGAGCGATCGACTTACAATACACGGTTGACGACAAATGTTACTGAAAGACCATAATAGGATCTCAGAGAGGATATTATTTAAAAAATATATATTTACTTGTTTTCTTATCACATAAACATTTTCTAACCTTTATTAGATACTTAAATCACTTTTTATAATACTTACACAATAATATATAGCCTATATTGGAGTAGAGCAATTAAAACTATAATAAAACCAATTTTTAACACTCTCGAGCTGAATGCTATGGACGAATGCAAAAGAAGAATTTTACTATATTTTTATGATCCCCTCTTTGGTTACTTCCCATAAGGTTAAGCTTAAATGCAATGGCTTATTGCATGGATAAATACTGGGATAGATTGTACAAGTGTGCATAGCGAATTACAAAAACGGGGTGCCGTGATATTAACGACAGAATTAGTTCAACTTTTGCTTCACTGATAATTTTACAATATCTGTAAACTGTATCTGCAAAGACATTTCGTGTATTTGTACGCCACCTAGATTCATCGTTGTAAGATAAACGATCAGCTTATTTAATGCTGATAATTATCAAAAGAGGTAGATAATTTAATTGTATTTATCTATATCATAATTTAGTTCATATATTTAATACCGTCCTGGCAACCATTCAAAAGCGTAACACGCTACTGTGTTATGGAATACGCTCAATAAGGGCTATTTATCAGTAGCGGGATTTCACGAATAAAACTTACCTTACCCGAGTACCTTGGGAAGATAGAGATTCGGTATTTTTATTGTCTTAATTATCATCCGATACGTTTTTGAAACTTAGTTCAATAATATATGCTTGCATCCATTCTAAATTTCAACCAACACTTCTAAACGAATTGCAAGATTCAATTTTAAATATGACCGAATTCATGATTAGATTAGAAGTTGTTTTAGATTGTAATTTTACAATACACAGCTTTAAGACATTACTCAAAATAATATTTCAGTCCGTTGAGGAATGGTTCTTTTACTGAATCTAAAACTACAATCAATCACTCCTCAGAGCCAAAATACCACTTGCAGTAATATGGAATCTAGTGAAACAAATGCATGCTGGACTTAGTATTTCTTATGTTTTATCAAATAACTGTGTCGCTTTAATATAAATATAAGATTTATTTTAATGTATATACTTTTCAAATAAATATTTTATTTTTTAATATAAAAATTCGTCAGATGTTTTTGAAATGTAATCACTGTGAAATATAATTAGTTTATCCGCATAAGCTATTATGTTTTTAATGTAAGGATGATTATTAAGCTACATATTTCCATTATTGACAATGAATATTTATATTGATTATTGAAGTATAGGAGAAAAGCTTGCTTGCTCGCTTCCATTATTTAATCACAAATGTGAGCAGAAGTGGAACTGAAAAACATATAAAGTTAATGATTAAAATTATTCAATTTTTCTAGCTAAATTAGCATCTAAAACAATGAAAAGAATAAATACGAATCCTATACATTGGAACAACTTAAATATTTCGAATAGTCCCATTGGTGCATGGCTATTCTTTGTTTTGTAGCACTATTTGCAACATTAGCCGTGATTGAGTAAACTCGCTTTTTTAGATTTTGTAAATTTCATTTCGATAATAAACTCAACGCCTCGTTTTATTGTATGCAATAAAAGTGGCGGAAAATTGGTGCAATAATAACATCGTTTCGTCTCTGCCACCTATTACATTTTCTACGTACCAAATATTTAGTATTTTCTTTAATCAACATTATGTACATTTAAAAAGTTGTAGTTTTGCGACAACGTATAAAGTTTTATCTACAAAGAACACATTAATTTTAGGTAGGAATATTTAGCACTAAATATCGGTTCCATGACAAAACAGAACATGACTTTTCAGAATATGGACCTAAACTAACCTAAATATTCTGAAAAGTCATGTTCTGTTTTATCCGGTTACCCTAAATATCATAATAGCCGAGGCATCAGATATTTTGATTTTTTTAAGTCACATGAGATCAATACAATGATTTTTTTAGTTCATTTGATATTTAATCGTTTGCACTCACTCATGCCCACTATAAAAGGTTAAAAAAAAATAATTGATATTGAACTTCCATAATTTCAACCCAGATTCTTCAGAACACAAGGGTAAAGCTCCAAGGACTAGACCACAGAGACCGACGAGATTCTCTTTTTGCCATATATAATTGACCATTATTTTAAAGGACTAATGTAAAGCTAATTCACTTGAATGGTGACCAATTCAAAGAATCAAAATTAATTAATAAAAACACAGTGAAATTTACAATATTTATTTCGCAGCTTTAAGCAGTGAACTCAGTTGAAATATTTAAAAAAAAGGTGAAAAAAATTACCAGAGTTTATATTGAAATTTTGCGACTGTCAAAGATTGCTGAACGAAACGATTTACTGTTATTGCATAAGAAGAGAAGTTTTACGGTATAAACACTTTCTGAGAAAATTATTCCTTGCAACTTATCGAGTGCTTTTAAAACTATAGTTACCAAACTTTGTATGGATGTTTTAAAAAGTGAAAACGGCTGATTTCACTGATATTTCCAAAATATTAATTTAACCTCTGTCTTTCTTATGTGAACGAAAAAAAGCACTATAAAAAAGTACCAATTGCTTAAAATAATAATGGCAAACGATTTAATACTTATTAAACGGTTATAATAAATTTTAAGTTAAAACTCAACAAAACCTGCATGCTGTTGCTATATATAACTGCCACGTAATATACGATCATGAAAACTCGATGCACTTTTCCACCATTTTTCCCCGACATTGTCCTTCTTTTTTAAACGCCAATAGAGTGTCGTTTGTTGTTTTATGGGTTCATTGTCAAGCACTTAAAAGTAATTACTTCTCCAACACACGCGGAACGACATGCAGTAGTGTACAACGATGAAATCGTATAGCCTGAAACTATTATACTTCATCATTATCTCGTACAAAATAAATAAAATAAAACAGTTCAATATATGCAATACTTTGAATTCTATTAGTATTTCAACTGTTTAGAAGCCTCTACGATTCTACGCTGGTGATCAAAGTTTACAAAAAAATACTTTTAATGCAATAGGCTTTTTTCTTAGCGTTCAATTATACGTCAAAATGACAGCAAAATTATGATTACACCCTTTCGCAGCTCCTTTAATATTTTGTATCACGTTCTAAGCTGTTAGAACGATACACTTTTTAAATGGCAAGACGGTTTGAAATAACAAAGATTAAAATTTGAATTTTATTTTTTGATTAGATAAAACGTAATCATATCGTATTTGTACATATTTTGCTTTAAAATTAATGAACTCGTGGATACTTTCATTCCAGTATGAATTAAGTATAGCTGAGGTTTATCTTCTGTCATCGAGTTGTGTACAATAATTGTTTAGAATAATAACAAACATGTGTCATCGGATGTCAACCGGAAAGTGACAAACGACCTCCTGCATGGGATCGTGATGAAAATTTCAAGCTTACAGTACGCCCTTACAGCAACACCCACCAACTCGCTTACTCAAAAGATAAATTTAATTATAAAAAAATGTATTTACTTACTTACAGATGACTCTACTGTAGTAGGGAAAATATTGTTATTATTTGTTAGTTTGGTTTGACTGCTTGCAGTTTTTGTGAAATCAAAATCCGATTTTAAAGATTTTCAAAAGATGAAAAACCCATAATCATTCCAAATATAAGTATTTTTCGATTCGAGCTTTAGATACTAAATATCTATATCTATCTATTTGTTAACCACTTTAATTAAAGTTTACAAAATCAAATCAATTCAAAATCTTAATAATTTGTACCTTCTGTTTTTCTTTTTGTTTCAGAATAAACTCAAAATTGCTTTGAAGCTATTATATAACATAATATATTATATAACGTCTTTGTAGAAAATCTTCTATTTAATCGATACAAATAAAATATAATTTTTGATTCATCCTGAGATTTTTTTTATGTTAGGAATACTTCACTTCAAAATAAAAAATAAAGTTTACTTCTTTGAACGACACAGCGATTGCGAAATAATTTAGGAGTTTATTATTTTATTCTTCCTCTAGTGCCCCATGTCTACCGCAGTTTCAGTTAATATTTCTGTCATCGCATACTGAGCAAGTCACTCAGCGGCTGGCTATTTTTTCAGAACAGATGCCAGCTTAGTATCTAACTGCCTCAACATTTTCAACATAATAATATTATTTAACAACAGCTTTAGTCGGTTTTTGTGGGCCATAAAGAAATGAAGACATCTTTTCATTATTAAATCTAAAATAAATTAGCAGATGAAGAAAACACTTTCAAAATTATCGAACAAGCATTTAGAACTCGTTACGTAGTAAAATATAATTCACCGGCTCAAAGAAATAAGTCAGATACCGGTGCCGTATCTGAGTGATCAATGATCACACTTGGGCTTTCATTTTACTTGATTGCGCTCAATATCAAGACGTGCATAGACTGCATAGGCAACCTAGTATTTCTTTTTCAATAAATTTATTTATGTCGACCAAAATGCCCTAGTTCATTATAAAAAAAATACTAAGCGTTGACAAAAGAAATGATCAACGTTAAAGAATAGAACATTTAAAGCTTACTAAAGTGTTAAAATAATTACCGTTAAATGGAACTTTGTTCACAGAAAAACTGAGTATTCAATATACATATGTACAAGAAAGAAAATGATAATGCATAAAGGTATAATGCTAAGACATGTCTCTAGTATCCCACCCATCCAATACATACAGAAAACAAATTAATGGAATAGTATAACCAGTGGCGGCTGGTGACAGAGTGTTAGGGAGTACAAAAAAAGATTCAACTATTTTTGCAAGAGTTCTTTCCTATTCATTGGATTTTAAAACACTTTATATAACATGGACTTTCAATTCAGATGTTCGCAATACCAACGGAGTGCCAGTCTTATGAATTTTTGGCTGTCCGTAGTACGGAAAAATAGTTGAATCTTTTTTTGTTCTCCCTAATACTCTGTCGCCAGCCGCCAATGAGTATAACAAAGATTTGTCAGTTGAGATGTTTTTAGGGAAATAGTTATAACCAGATTTGATAGATAGCATTAAAATGTGTAATTTTTTTTGTGTCATTAATAGATGTCACTATGTATATCGAATTCTTGATCTTTCCACTTATCTTTTAATGCGTAAAATCCAGTATCATTTTTTAAACATATTTTTAAAAGTTTATTGAAAAATTATCTGTTTTATTTTTCATAATTATTTGTATTGATTTTTGCAGTATGCGAATTGTGCAATATAATGTAAGAAAAATAATGATACATTTTTAGTACTTTTTCGCTCATGGCGAGCATTGTCAACTGAAATCAGTTGACAATGCTCGCCATGAGCGAAAAAGTACTAAAAATGTATTATTATTTTTGTTATAATACCTTTCCACTAGTTGACAGTGAACACCTTAAAAGTGAATATAATGTAAGTCAAAAGACGTGATTTTGATTCTATATAATAAGCTTTCAACCATCACGGAGACCGCATACTTTGGTGGGAAACTAAATAAAAATAATAATAGCAAATTCACACTTTCTTCTTAAGTCACTCTTAATCAACAAGGAGATAAACGCAACAAATAAGAATATTACCACTAGGTTACTGGCGTAAAACTTGCTACCCAGTTGACACATTTTATTTAAATGTATTATATTTTTAAAAAACAATTTATATATTATAAATAAGTAAAATCCGCAGTGTATTTAGAGTTTTTTTTCAATTATTAACGTTCAAACATTTAAAATATTTTTGCATGCTTAGATTGTGTTTACATTAAATTATAGATGATGATCATGATTTTTTGACATCACTTTTAATGTGCTGTCACTTCATGTTGAGTGAAACGGGTCCTGATTTTGATCAGAATATATGTGGAAGTAGAACTATAAAATGTGTTAAACTTATTTAAAAAAATATATTCGCCGTGGTGACGATTAATCATCAAAAACTATTTGCTTTTACAAAAATTGGGGGTTTAGGAGTTTTTATTTCTTTCTTATTTAAACTTATTTTTGCAAACTGTCGGAGCGTTTGATGTCAGATCAATTTGTGGTCATTATACAAATTTACAATGATTGAAATAAAATTAGGCTAGAGACAAATTTCACGGCAATTTGAGTTTACTTAATAATCATAAAAAGACACAGTGAACGAGGGAGTTAAATGAAATTTCGTATTCAATAGAGTATGAAGTAAAGCTCACCGCTTCAAATATTTTTTAACACGTTTATTTCGGTCGTTTTGTCAGATAGCGTCGCAATTCTTATCCGTCGGATTATTGGTAATCTATGTATACTGAAAATAATTTCATATTTAAAAATTATCGTTATATTCACTAGTCTGTGTTAGATATTTTGTTTATATCAGATGTAAGTTCTGTAATGCATATTATGGTCAGGTACTATTATGTTCTGAACAAGGATTCTCAGCAAAAGCTTTTTTCTATTTCTATATTATCTACTCTTTTATCGAGTCTTAAAAATAGCTGAATATTTTTTTTGTACGTTAAGCTAATTAATTCAATTAATCGATGCAAGCAAGTTTCATTTTCAATATTTTCTTTTCTTTTCTGAAAGTTTTACGTATTTGGAGACGAATTTAATAAAATGATTAAAAAAGATCAATTCAGTGAAGTATCCAATCAAACTATTAAACACGCAATCGAGAGAAATGAAAGTCTTAGAACATTACAACTAAGATACGGCAACTGATCTACAAAAAATAAATCAAAATTATTAATAACTTTATTATATATAGATCAAAAATATCCAACTATGTATTAAAGTATTGTTGCTAGAAACATGAAAATTTTTAATGAAACAATAACCTTAATAAATAGGCTTATTTCCGATCATTATGATTTGGCCAAGCAGTCCTGATCATTATACAGAGCATTTATATGACTAAAAAAACATGTTGTATTGAGAATGATTAAATAATATATAAAAAAACAATAGTTGGATCAAAAGGCGCTAACGTCGTAATAGCTATTAGATACAATCTATTGTAACTTGTGACGATTTTTTCGAAGCTCAATTTTCCCATCAGTAATAAAGTTAACTCTAAATAAGTGCGGTCAAAATCATGAATACGTGATGCCGTACAACAAGGAGAGATATTCCCGTGAGATAAATAATACTAACGTGAAATAAATAAATTGGTATTTCTAGATCCACTGGAATGCGTCACTATCATGCTGATTGACTATTGATTTAATCGAATTGGATTGTGGTCAATTTTTGTATGTACAAATAAACTAGACCATAGAAAATAGAAACAAAGAATGATTCGTTACTGTGGGAAAAACTGAAATTATTTCATTCTCGTTTTTTATTCTATTCAAAACAAAACAAGAAATGAGCACGAGATGAAAACGTTTAAAACGTCTTCACTTGACAATATACTTGGCAAAATGTGAAAAAAACAAATAAGTGTTATTTTTGGATAATTTACAATGATTTAGAAATCTTGTTTTAAAAAGACAGCTGAATCTAATACTGCTATCGTAATATAAAAACCTTCATATAAACATTAGCTTTTATTGGTTCATCGATGATCTACCTACGATTTTTTGATTTTAAGCAAAAATTACACACGTCCGAATGTTATTTCAGCACAAAGATTCGAAAAATTTGCAACGATCATCATAATATCTTGTAATAATACAACAATGTTTTTCCATTGAAATAGTTCCCAGATTTCGATGCATTTTTTTTGTTCTTTTTATATCAAATACCAATTCAAGCGTCAAACCACAAAATAAAATGAAACACCAATAACAAGGTGCAATTTTAAAATGAGCAGTGAAGGTCAGGTATAATTTCAGGATAGGGTACTTTTTTTTCAATAATAATTCGTTTCCCTATCAAACATTATATTTCTCTTTTTGAAATAGGATCTTTGATTAATCTTCAATACTCTCATAAGCGGTAATAGAATTTATATAGAATTTATGTCAATTAATTTGAGTTAATCTTAAAAAAATGGAAATCAGCTACATTATTTTATTTAAAACAATTTATTTATATCAATTCAATGGTATCTTTACATTATTGAGTGAGTAGTTACTATTGAAAAGGGCAGCATAATATGTTTTTGCGCCTCTGTTTTCAATAATATGTCAGCTTATTTACCTAGCATTTCAAGATAAAAAGAAGTAGGTATATTAATTAAGTATTGTTTTTGTAAAAATCTTTAGACAATTTTAAATACGCTAAAAACAAGGTATGCAAATTAGTTTCCATCAAATAATATCAATGGATACCCACTATATTAACAAAATTATTTCATTGAATCTCAATCTAGATAAACTCATTGCAAAGGATTGAGATTCATAGAACTTTCAACTAACAAGACAATTTTAATAATAGCTATTGTGTAATGGGCGATGTATAATGTTCTCAAACAAACTAGGAATAGTTAGAGACACATTCAATTAATTACTACGTTTGTGTGAATTTTCGAAATGACGGATGGCATTACAAATATTACAGTTTTATTTATTATTGTGTGCATTAAATTAATTTTTATCATGAATATGCAATAGCTAACATTGCAATAAATTATCACATTCTCACTTAATGTTTGCACAATGCAGAGTCTTGTCAGATAATTCATACAGGTTAAGCTATAAAATACTTTTAAATGCGGAATAAATCGTTCTGCGCCCTTATGTATAGTGATATTATCACCAAAAACTAATAATTGAGAATATAAATATATTTTTCGTTGAATAAATTTTATAATGATATCCGATATAATCCTACATTTTTTTCTTCATAATAATTGAATTATTTCTGTATAATAAAATCAAAAATTTTAATACTTATGAATATGAATATTAAAATGGTATTTTGTAAACTTTATAGGTGCTAACTATAACTGCTTGGTGGAAAGGCATTCTTAAAATAAGCGAAACTATGCATTTTTAAGAACGATTAAACAATGTAATTTGATAACGACCAGAACCGGTTTCGTTCATTGCGATCAATTGAAAATGTTCTGATGCAATGTTCTTTATTTAAGTTTATTAAGTAATTGAAATAAATCCTTTCATAATCAAAATACAGATCATTATTGTTTTGGACTATTTATAAGGTGTGTTTACATTCTATGTTTCCTATCAAATTAAAATGTTCATAGTTAAACATGCAACCAGTAATAGTGTCATACATTATTAAAAAGAGACGCCAAATCGTTTTGTATGTGAAAGATTCGCTCAACCGTTTTGTATCGCGCACCTAGCAGTCTTGCGGTGCTTGGAGTCACAATTAAATATTTGTCACTTCCTCGGTTTGTTAATTTCACTTTGCGAATAATTTCTTCAGTTGAAAGTGAAGATTTTGTCACAAAACGCCAACCTGCAAAACAAATTACTTTTGCCGGCACTAGATTGTGGCGTGTTGGGAAAGTTCTGTCGAGACAATAATGTTTCGAAATCAAACACAA
The DNA here is from genome assembly GCA_028554975.1 of Himalopsyche kuldschensis. Classification (NCBI taxonomy): domain Eukaryota; kingdom Metazoa; phylum Arthropoda; class Insecta; order Trichoptera; family Rhyacophilidae; genus Himalopsyche; species Himalopsyche kuldschensis. The sequence goes on along the minus strand of JAHFWI010000058.1, from coordinate 1,873,169 downwards.
AAAAATGTTATAAATTATGCGAAGATATAGCGCGATAACCATTGTATTTTGAAAATTCATTTCAACACATGAACCAATACACAATCAGATTATACTATCCAATCACGCAACGTGTATAAATCGAATGCAACCTAATTGGATAATAAATAATACACTTTTTTTTTAAAATATTATGTAGAAGCCAACTGTTTTTATAAGGACCACGTTATCTATATTTTGATGAGAAATATATCTGAACATATATTTCCTTGCATAACAGCGTCGTCGTTATTAACATTATTTTTTGATTCAGTCTGAATTGATTATCTGCATTTAATCAGTGGGTTTAGCATTATAATGGTTTCATTTTATTGTCCATTATATTTCACAACTCCTATAATATCGTCATCACTTCGACAAAATACAAGTTTGTTCTTTGATATTTGTGATGCAGTTATTGAACTTTGTACTGTAGACTTGTAGAGATACCACAAGACTAATAGATAATGAACAAGTCTGCAAGTTAAACTATGTGGTTATATTTCAAATAAAAAAAAATGATTCCTACTAAAAAAATATTAAATCGGCTTTCTTTTCTTAAGTATAATGCTTGTTGGGAATGTATGTTGCTACATTAATAAACGGATAATATTACTTTAATTAATGCATAACGTATTATGTGATTTCTTTCCATCGTAAATTGACGCGAGGATGAAAAATAGTCAATCACTGCTTCTCCCGGTCATCTGTCTTCCACGAAATATATTGCCGCTACAAATCGTGGGGTGGTAGGAAGCGATAATACATGACCCTGCTAATGTTTATTAGTGGGACCCCCAAAATCTCCACATGAAACAGGGTTGCAACAAATATTAATTTAACTCAATGCTAACTAAAATAAAACAAAACATGAAATATAACTCAGTAAATCCCTATAATATAAATCACCCTACATATATTAAACTTAAAGTAGATTTCATCATTCATATTTTGTTGGAAGGATGGACTTAAGCGTGAACATGTTTTCAATCATAGACTAGAAACAAATCAAAATAATCGAATACTACTTTTCATTACAAATGAGGATTTGCATAGAATACTTAAAAGCTGTCTATTCAATACAATAATTTTATTTTTTGTAGATGTACATATGCCAGGCTTCATTTGAAATTACTCAGTATCATTATCACCTTGCCTCTTTGCAAAATCATTCTAAAGTACGGTGAAAGAAATAAAATGTATTTTAATTCTATAGAAATTATTTAGTATATTTGTTGATAGCTATTTCGGCTTACGCCATAGTCAAAACTAGTAGCGAAGATGGCGTAAGCCGAAATAGCTATAAAAAATAAATAAAATAATTTCTGTAGAATTAAAATACATTGTTATTTTTTTCACCATATTATAATGGAGTTCTACCAAGTTAATACCATATCAATCATTTTGAATTCATTAAAAATTTTACGAATAAATAGCGGCGGTGGTTTTTTTCATTATTATTTATGTCACAATCAAGAAAAATTAAAGCACACGTACAAATTAAAAAAGATAATTTTGTATTTACTATATTACAGTTAAAAAATACTATATCGCAGCCCTTATTTACAACGTGTGTTTATTTGGGGCTGATTCAACATTCTCAACCGAAATACAAATAAATCTTACTTTGGGGGAAGCAGGGGGGATGCAGAAAGCAAATAAATCCCAGGGGCACTGATTCCTAATAGACTCTAATAGACTAATATTGAGTGTGAAGGGAGAGGGGTTGGCATTTAACTTTATCTTGTATAATATATTTTACTGAGCTTTCGTTGACACTTATGTATCTCCCTCAAGACCAGAAGTCAGAATGCAATGATCGATGATTTTTTTTGTTGATCTCAATAGGAAATGAATTTAGAATCTAATTAAACGTTCTGAACTGATGAATGAATAACTTTTAAAACCATTTCCGTTTTAGGGTTCGCATGGTAAGAAATGTGAACGGTTAAATATGCGATCGATATTAGAAAGGCAAAACTCACAATTTATCTTATTGACGTGGTGTAAGTCCTTTTTCCTCGCAGCAAATTTTACGGTTCCAGCTTTTTTTAAACTGAAAAGCTAAATTAGATACTACATAGTTCGGCGTCTGCAGCACACAGCATTTTGATAAATTAAGTTGAGTTAATTAAGATTATCAAAAAAATAAATACGGAAATTTATTTGCAAAATATGTCATAATCGGATTATAGAATATGATTATGAAGTGAAACAACTCGTTCACGGCGACCACTTGCATCCATGTATATCGAACAATATGTATCATATTACGCCTATAATACAGGGTATATTTCATTTAAATGCTTATGCCGTTACGTGATATTTAAAGAATACTGAATTCTACTTATTTATTGTTGGATGTTTCTCAAACATATTTTTTTCAATTTTGTTGAAAAAACTTTTGACTAATTATAAAAGCGGAAGTGCTAACCTTTTTCGGTTTAACACGTCTAGTGTTTACGTTTCCTATAATAATATTGTATAACCACACTCACAAATGCACAAGAGTCAGTGAAAATAAGAGTCGGCGACCTTAAAAACCAACCCTCTTTGAATTAAATGAAATATTTTACAACGTAGACCCAATATTTATGAGGTGTAAAGTAACGTTGATTCACAGTAAGGCAGTGTAGTCGAACCTTTTTTCGAATCGCATGATGTCCTTCAATTGCTTAATAAATTAATATATGTTCTGCAAAATATTCATATAAGCTTCAAGCTGTTCTGTATTTAGCATGATAGGCAACAAAAAAATATTGTCAAAAAACGTTAGTATAAGAATAATCAATGTTAATGTGTTAACAATAAATTATTGATAGATATGTATTATAATTCATAAAATTTGTATAATGCTCTAATAATTTTTATAACGATCAACCGAAGATTAATAATCAAATGAGCGAAACCAACCCTTGTCATTGTGAAATCTGTGGAAGTCCTAGAAAAAGTTGCCCACCGTTAACTATATTTTAATAATCAACTATACAATGTTTTCTTCCAAAATTTACAACAGATAACAGCATAATGGAACAATCAATTTTTCAATAAATACATGGTTAATTTTATAAATTTATATAAAAAAATCAAATGTATAAAAATATGTATACAGTACATATCGAATCTATTATTTTTTGCCAAAAATATTGCAAATTAACCATTGTCATTTGAATAAACTTTTAGTTTTTATTTGGTTTTAAAGTCCGCGTGCCAAATGTTGCTCATTGCTGGTATGTAAGGAGGCTTCTTGGATTCAATTTAGAAGGGATGAATGAGAACAGTTTTATTGGTCGTTTTGTGGGAAATGTTTTAAACAACGTTTTTCTTAGGGGTGGTCACTTTATTTTTCCCACACTAGGTGGCATCGGAATCGCTCCAAGATGAGTGATATCTTTGATGTCACAATATTTTAAAATTTACTATTGCTTTAAATACGCCATAAACATTCAAAAAGATTTTGTTTTTACTAATAAAATTTAGGATAACAAATGTGAAAGAATTTTTGTGCGTCGAAACTCAAACCATTTATTATATTAGTTTTGTCGTGACTAACACAAGTTCAATGATTTACCATTTTTATAGCGTGTGGTACATTATCGATACACAAGCAAATTGTATCACGAAGAAATTCACAAAATATTAAAGAGTCGATAGAATTTAACGTACATGTAGTTGCGGAAAGCTCTATGTAAGGCTTCATGGGAATCATTTTTTTGAGAATGTTAAAATATTGTACATACTTACTCCATAAAGAATTGTTTAAATGTTGTCAGTATTCTATTGTATTAAAATATATAAAATGGATATTTGATGATATATTATAAAAAAATAGTAAATGCAAAATACTAAAAAACGTTTGAATAGAGCACCAACACGATGACAGCGCTAATTTTTTTTTATTAATACTAAGCTTTTATAACTAGATATAATTTGGTTTTCAAACTGTAATTATTTACATTTATATTTGTGTACTTATTTAATTTAAGTATGTGTCGTTGATCGGTAAGATGTGTACTTACCGCCGATAGATATAATCAATTATAATGTTTGAGTAATGAATAATTTTATTTTATTAAGCAGAGAACTTTCTTTATATTTCAACATTTGAAGTAACAGATCGTAAAGTATGCCGTGAATGTCGGTATATTTTATTGTAAATTGTCCGCAAGACACATTATCCCCTGTCGTTTATCTGCAGTCACGAGGGCGTCGTGAAAAGAATCATCGCAGCAATAAATCCGAATTTCGCCCTTAATCTTTTAAATTGCTCAGCCATTGGTGTGAGAGGTATATAGAATGCCAAGAAGACTTTAAAATGAGGGGGCTTACTTAACGATTTGTATGCCGGAGAATCTGTCTGTCAATTTTGCCAAGAGATTCAATGATCTGATAATCAATTTAAGTGTCGGGGGTTCGCATGTAAAATACATAATGTTTCTAAATCACAGAGAAATCGCATACAAAAAAAGCTATCAAGTATTTTAACGTATAGTTTTGCTTCAACCATAATATACCATTAGCATATATCATAGCATTTCAAATTTTTTTCGATTTTCTCAAATCGTTAGATTGAAATAACAAATTTACGTTCATAGTTATTCAATTAAAAATAATTAAATGAGAGAACCCAGTCCTAAACATAAAGAAAATTACGTGAGAGGAACTTTCTATAAATTTCATTTTGCTTTCGTAAAGAAAATGTTTTTCTATCAAAAAAATACAACCAACGTTTAAACAATAGGCGAAACAAGCGTAAAAATATATTTTAAGCAATTCAGTTAGATGATTTAATTTAGGTAAACTCTACTTTTGAAATGGACATTTTTATGCACTAATTTTTCAATCAGTTAATAGTTTTTAACAATAATTATGTATTTTGTTTTTGATATTTCATTAAATAGACATTTACTTCACGATGGAAGCGGACATGGCTTAAAAATAATATTTAAGTGTCGTAGGATCTTCAGAATGAAATACTAAGTATTGTGTGACGACTGGTTATTATGCTACTTGCGACACAATACACACTTTATCCGTAAACTATCTGTCCTAAATTTTTCATCGTCACGAGCATAAAAAAATATTCATGAAAATTAATAAGACAAATTCTATAGACATGTTTCAAAAGTAATAAAAAACGATTTAATTGCTAAAGATAATGTTTTAATTGTATTGCTCCATGAACAAGCTACCCATATCCCTTTCTTATTAATGCATATTTAAATATTCGCAATTATGCCGTTGCCTACTTGGACTAGAAGATATTCACTAGTGTGCAGGCCCTCGCTTTCTTTTTTCGCAGCGTTAATTGTTATCAAGGGTATGGGGCTGGTTTTATTTGTCGCGCCATTTGCTCCGAGGAACGTCGGCCCATCAACGAAGCGCTGCGAAGCGAATAATGAGACATGTCGCCATGGCAGCGAACAGGGTCAAATCAAGGAATACAAATGATTGTCTTTAAATTAAACTGCTTTTTCACACCAGTAAATTTGTAAATATGTGTTGAGTTTTGTGATCTATTAAAATAGTAATAGGAAAAATTTTGTTTTACATTAGAAGATAATTTTTTTTATTTGAAATTATAATGATGATTAAAAATTCATCATAAAAGCAGACAAGATAGATTCGTTGGGCTCGGCGGTAGCTTTGTGGAAATTCATTTTAATATAAAATTAAAAGCCACTTTGCGATGGTAGGTCTAATAATGTTTCTGAAAGAAGCGAAACACGTGTCACCATTTATAACATTATACGTGGAATAATTAAAAGTACTTTTAATTTTATTTAACATACAAGATACACTTAAAATCAAAATAATATAATATTTCTAATTAAAGCTGAATACAAAACGTGATAAAGGTTTACAGTGTTCTTTAATATTGAATATTTGGTAAATTATGGATATATGGTCACGGGACAGAATCTCAATCCTCTCGAGCTAAGCTCAACAAATTTATACATACTGGCTTATAATTTTATGTTTTGACTTTACTCTTTGAGTTCTTGTGGATTATTATAAAATGTGGAATCAAAATGATTAAATCTTAAGAATATTACTTATCATTGTATTTTAAACAAATAATAAACTTATGTGACTGTCTCTATCTGTATAATATTATTATATGTGTAGTTTGTGGTTGCATTTTTGCTCCTGTAAATTACAACAATTCGATTTCATACTTATTGCGAAGTATTCTTTAGGATCTTCTATTATAATAAGTTTAAAAATTAAAGACGAAACAATCTCAAAAAAAATCGTAAGCTTTACATTAATTAAAATAATGAATTTGCTTTCAAATACCTGAACATGAGAAATCATTTCATTTAATGTGCTTATTTTTCATAAATCTTTACAAAAATTCTGTCCCGTGCCATCCATAATTTACCGAATATTTTAACAGTATATTTATTTTCCTGCAAAATATATAGGTGTTTAATAAAAACATAATTAAATCCACACAAAGTTTTTTCATACAATTCATCATTTTTAAGCTCGCCTAGTCTTCGGATCGCGTAACATCAAGTAAATCAATTAAAAAATAACGGCCGTCCAAAAAAACACGTAAAATCGAAATCACGCAGAAAAAAGCGTAAAAAGAGGACTGGGTGTATAATAGTATTGCGAAACAAATTGACCAAGTACGTAAAACTATCATCAAAGTGTACATTATTACTCTAAGAATACTTCGATTCATCTTTTATCCAACATATATTGTTTTCTATTTAAAAAGCTGATGTGTTTAATATTTAAACACAAATATTGAAAAAAACTTGTATAAAATTTTTGTATAAAATTACCATAGGAAAAGAAGCGAATATAAATGTGCTAATTGTTTTACAATACGGCCCTGTCTGTCGAAGCAGTGTGACGCCAGCGATTCACAACCTTTTATTACGGTGTCGCATTATTTTGAGAGGTCGTAAAAGTGAAGTGAAAAGCGACGTTGTACTTACTTCCGAAAGCAAATGGTGGCGGGTTTATATTGGCTTTCTTAAAGCGGTAAATGATTACAAAACATGAAAAGAAATCGATTCTTTTTATCGCCAACCAGATAAATGGGTGGGAATATAGGGGCCATAAAAAGGCAAACAGGACGAACCGGAATTTATGTATCTTATTCATCACGAAAATATAAAAATTTCTCATCGTGGTTTATGTACCTATATAAATAATATATCTAATTAAAATAAACTGTTAGATCGAGTTTGAATTGTAATTTCTGTAACTATTATTTTTTATATTAATAAATCTACATTTTTGGGTTCCGATTAACTAGCACGCAATAACGCATTTTTTTAAATCTCTTGATTGTTAAATTTAAGCTTTAATAACTTATTATAGACACAAGTCTTCATTTTTTATAATTACTAATGAATTAATTACAAAACATTATGAAAGTTCGAAAATAGCACGACGTAAGTCAATATTTCATCATGATAATATACATCTTATAATATTCGTTGCTGTATTATAAATGATTTATTTTTTGAAACATATCGCACGTGGAAAACAACATTGTTAGGTATGTATTCAGATTACAAAAAATACCTTTATTAAATAATTAATTATGAATGTAAAACATACATACACAAGGGAATGAGTAAATAACATAGAGCTTTCAAACAAGTACCTTTTTCTTTTCAAAATATAACTGAGTATTTATCAAAAACGCGCCCATCTTATTTGTCACTCCAATTCTAAAGGACTTCCAAAGAGGGCCAGAACTTACAGATCGGATCTCTTGCTTAAAACGACACCGACGAAACTACAAACACTCTCTTCGCTATGCCAATATAAACAAAGGCAATTTTCAGCTTGTTCTTATTCTTTTTGTGCATGTTATAAGGGAGAGTAACAGAGATAGGCGCGTTTTGATGTGGTGTATTTCACTTAATTTCATCGGTAGTGAAGACTGAAGTTTTTTGGAGGGTGACAAAGTAGTTTTATGTCCGTCTTTAGTCGAAATCATTATCGTATTATGAATACATAGGGGAGATATAAATAGAAAAATAGGAAGTATTTTAGAACAAATATGCGCCTATTACATACATGCACGTATGTACTATATTTATCAAATATATACCTACTTATTTCTAAGAATCTAAGTTATACCAAGAAACAATTTATTGCGTATTATGCCATAATGCATTCAACGAAACATTGTATGAAAAACTTTTCAAAATACCATACAGTATTACTGCGTAAAAAGTCAATTCAACAATATGAAAAATCCTTAACAGTAATAATGTCCTGAAATATAAGTTTGAGGTATTTAAATAGGGAAATTAAAACGCACAGTGAAAACTAGAGAGTAAAAAAAATTACTGCACTTTTTTTACAGCTTGACACTAGATATATACTGGTGATTTACTCACTGCCGGCAGATTATGTGATATAACATCATAATAATTAAACTGTCTTTTATAAAACTGTTTCTTTTTCATATATCATATTCGTCCCTAACGAAACTATAACTTTAAATGAATTTAGAAAAAAACTCGCATTTAGTTATCAGGTAAAATTAGAATTAATTAAAATTAAAATATGTAGGCTAACAAAAAAGATACACATGATTTTCATTGCCCAATAACATCATTCAACGCTATATTGTCGCCATGTATGTGATAGACAAATAAATATTAATTTACTTGATATCAGTATTACATTTCCGGCACTTTGTTTTTACCAGAATGGCGGCGATATATTTTAATCAATAACTGAATAAATAAATTGGAGAATCATTTTGATGCTCAAGACAGCGTGTGTGAGCGTCGACTTTTTATTGGTAAATATTCACTTAACAGTTAAATGTTTGATACGAGTAGCAGTGGCTAGGATACGAAATTACAGTGGGGGAGATAGAAGTTTGGTCTCCACCCATCCTTTGTCTGTGCCACGCATCCATGCACCCTTGTTTTTAATTCGTCTAGCGCCCGAAAGCGATTGGTAGTATACAAACGGTGCTTATTTGGTTTTTATAAAAAAGTTCGCGTTGATATGATAATGAAAAGCTACTCAGTTTTACTCCATATAGATGCGAATTTTTTATTATTAATTTAAGGGCTGATAAAACTTAAGTCGTTTTGCCATTTAAATCAGTAGACATGTTCCGATTAAAACATTGATACCAGTTTCAATGTAGCATTAACGTACTATTAACTGGCCGTGCGGTGTTTTCATGTGTGAATCTCTTATATTATAATATGTATGTAGCTACATAATTTACTTATTACGTTGTTATCTTGCTGTATCATGTATTATAGTTAATAGTTTCATGATCAGCAATACGGTTCAAGGAACTTATTTAAAATCACAGCCAGTTATTTATTGGAAAGCATAGTTAATTAAAACTAACATCGGTATAACAAAGATAAATTTTATTTGTGAATAGTACTAATAACGCTTTAAACTAATTTCAAAATTGCCTAAATATGGATGTTGATAAAAAAGTAAAATATTTATGACATACCAGTTCCACGAATTGGATAAACAATATAAACAGCAAAACGTACGTGAAATGAAAAAAAATATACATTAATTATTGAAAAAAAAGAGATTTGCGAAAATATACTGTAAAATTATAATAAATTTGTTATTTATACAAAATTATGAGATGTGTTTATTTGTTTGGACATTTATAAAATAACATAAAATTAATTTTGAAATGATTTAAGATACAATAATTCAATATTAAAAAAATATATTTAAAATATTTAAGACGTGTACCTATTTATAAAGATATAAATTAACATCAGATAACATCAAACAAAAAAGCTTAAATTCTTCGTTGAATTAATTGGTTTATCGGCTTTATTGTTTTTGATGATTGAAAAACAGCATTTATTCAGTTTAATTTTGGCTAAATACCGTTGAAATATTTAATATTTTTACTCAAAATTTATCAACTATATTCCAGTGGTGTTCGGCTTATAGCAATGCAATAAAAAATGTTGTAGTTTATAGTAAAGATAATAATGTATTGTTTATCAGAATACGTTCAAGGAAAGAAAAAAGTAACATAATTGATGGTAAAATATGCCTGGCTTTGTATAAATATATAATAATAAAATATTTTAAAACAAATAGCTCGGCAGTCTATTCTAGTACTCTACTAATATTAATGATGCAAAAATATTAACTGTTACTATCGACAATTCTATAACAAAGAGAGGTAAATCAATAAATTTCAGTATACATACATGCAGTGACGGTTGGTGACGGGGTGCTGGGGGGTGCAAAAGGAAGATTCAACTATTTTTCCGTACTACGGAATAGAAACAGTTGGTATTGCGAACATCTGAGTTGAAAGTCCATACTATAGAAGTGTTTTAAAATCCAATGAATAGGAAAGAACTCTTGCAAAAATGGTTGAATCATCCTTTGCACCCCCCAACACCCCGTCACCAGCCGTCACTGCATACATGTCTAAATTGCAAACACCAACGAAGCTTAAATCTTCAACGCCAAAAGTTTCGTGTTAAAAAGTATGTACAATACTAATAAAATTACAATTATCCGAAGGAATAAATATGTAAACATATTTTTAAAGCTCTGTTAGTTGGAAAGTTTTCCAGCATCCTAGGAAATTAAGATCAATTTAATTCAGCCAAAAGTTTCATATTGCTCCATTTACGCATCTGCAATGTATGCCACTTCATTCTTTCTTATTTCCCTTTTTAATCATTTTGTAAAGCGAGCAAATTATTGTTTTGTCGCTTCAAAGAGGCGACGAAAGCTTAAATGGATTGCTAAGATATAATGCAATTAGCGGAGAAGTAAATTATTTCTTTCATGACAGTATCAAAATTTCCGCTGCGTTGTTATAACGGGTCGTAAATCTGCATGTCAACGCATTTTTAACGGCTAGCACTTGCCGAAAGCTAGCAAGAATTTAACTCTTTCAACGCGTTTAACTTATCCTATGTTTCCGCTCTTTCCAAAATTTTACTTGAACCTTAAACGAAAATAAATGCTTTTTAAATTATTTAGTTTCGTAATATATTTTAAAAACAAAGGGAATCTTATATCTGTATCATGCGTTTCTTTCTCATTTCAATAATCAATGGAATATAATATTATATACAAAAAAAATATCTACAGATTGTATAAAATATACAAAAAACCATATTTATTATAAACAATAACATAAAATATAGGATGATAATGATGTAATTTGTTATGAAAATGTTTATCTTTGTCAGTGGCTCTACTCGTGGAATGTTAATACTTAATACTTAAGTATAGTGTCGGTTCTATCATCAGTTGATAATGCTCGCGATGACCGAAATCGGTCCTGATCTCAATAAATCTAATGTATTATAGGTAGTAAAAATAGGTTATTTTTTTAATTTTAATATAGTGTATTTTTGTTTTGATTTACTTTATTGGAATTCCACATTTGTTTTGCTTTATTGATTGACTTTCATAAATAAAGCTACCACCCCGTAATTGATGACTTCTATATTACTTCTATGAATACCTTTTTACTAGCAATTAATAGCGAAAGAATAGAGCATGAATAATAATATTATTTCGTGTCGTAAACCGTCGGTAGCTATTTTTCTATTCGTGACATAGCTGTTATCCCACCGGTTTTATTTGTGCGTAAATAATAAACAACTCAAAATGACTTACTATCAAAAGTTGGTTTATAGAGCCAGTGCGAAGTGCTTCTAAACTCTAAACACCCACTGTCTAGTGTAAATTGTCAAAAGCTGCCGTTCTGAGCTTTATAAAGGCCAGAGGACAATGAAACAATCCTCTCCTATCCGAATGTCCAATTTTACGGACGACAAACAGGAATGTCATGATGGCAGCGCGACAACAGGGACTCCCAGAAAAACAGGGCTGTCACAAAACATATATTTAATATACCAATATAATATACAATACCAAGATATCTATCTGTTAATGTAATAATTTGTCCTTTTTCAGATGTTCACTTTCAATACTTGGTGAAGTGGGCTTATAATAAAAATTATAATATTTTTTTATTACTTATTCCACAATGAATTTAATGAGATCAGGACTTGTTTCGCTCATCCCGAGCATTGTCAACGTTCATAACAACTTCAGTTGATAATGCTCGCGATGAGTGAAACCGGCCGAGATCTCAATAAATTAAATCTGGAATAAGTTTTAAAATGTGTTACTATTTTTATTGAATAATTTTGTATATAATGGAAAGAAATTATGTTATTGTGTGTTTAGTTTTGATTTTTCAATCAATTATTGATAATTATAATCCTCATTAACTAATGAATCCAGGATGTCGATTGTTTCAAAATTATAAGAATACAACTATTTACTATGTGTGTTCAGTGCTATCGGATTAAGCACGTTTTTGCAGAAACACGGCGTGACGTTAGAAAAACGAGCAAATTTACTATATGTTTAAAAGTAAATTTGTAAAATATTGAAATCTTTTGCTTACTATCCCCAATCTATGTTTTATTTGACCATGCCAATTTCTAGCACGGTGGCTTATGGAATATATCTCACGATTCTTACGAGAAAAAAAAGAATCGGATGCTTATTGTGACACCGGTTTCGCATACAATCTGTGTACCTTTTTAACATCGCAGTCAAATTATTGACTATTTTTTATCATATTAACAAAATTAATTTTAGTAAAATCTACGCTACCCTATGAGTATAAACGAATATAAAAGGTTATAATGACTATTGTTTTTCACAATCGTTGGTCTCTATATTCATCAGTCACGCTGTAGCCATCCCTGTTTTAAAATAAATTGTTTCCAATAAACAGATGAATTCGAGTGTCAAAAGACGCTTTATGGAATTTTGATTGAACGAATACCACGCCACTGGTTTTATGATTTTTTTTAACGATTTTTTCAGCACTTTATTTACAATTGATTGCTTTGATGTTTTTTTATGATTGAAACCATTCTAGTGTAGACCCATAAAATTTTAATACATTTGATATACAGATAGTGAGATAGTTAAACATATGAATTTTATCTTCTTACGTATGGTGAACAGTTTATATAAACCATTTTTTTATTGATTGTTTTAATGAATTTGTTAAATATTGTAAGAAATTTCATTCAAGAAGTCGGTTGCATTTTTGTGTTTGTTTATTGTTCGATAAATGTGTTTTGTTTTTATTATCCGTTTACCAGAACAATGAGAATAATATGTGGTTGGTTATAACATATAACGTGTAAAATCACCCACTGCAATAATATGTGTCAATATTTTTAAATCTCCACCGTATTGTGCCCATCCAATATAAAGTAATATAACAATTGCCAAGCGTCTGCAAGGCACTCATCCGTAAGATTACAATACGCTGCCAAAGAAAATAAATCATTGTTACATTTAATTAAATCAGCCGGCCATTTTATTCGATTGGACGCGTCAAAAGGAGCATCCGGCCGGAAAAAGGGCGGGAGAATGATACAATAATACACTCCGGCGGATTCAACAACTCGTATCTGTCGGAGTTTGTAAATAATAGACACTGTTGTTGTCTCACTCTCAAGTAATTAATGTTTACTCTTTAGTAAACTACTAAGATATATCAGCATGGCTTAACAAGTAGGTATAACGAATTGGTTGCAGTTAATTATTGCTTAAAGTTTTTCTTGAGAGATATTTGCAATTTTTATCGAATTGCCTCGTCTTTATTAAAAGTTTTTATTTTTTGACTATGTATTTATAAATAATTCATGATAATTTTAAATTTAGACTTCTACGATTAGCTGAATAGCAAAATAATAGTATTGTTCCAGTGTTATGTTATTGACTCAAATTTACTTTAAACTAAAATAAAATAACTGCTTTTCTACCGTCCCTCAGAAAATATTCAGGAAATCACTTACAACAAGTCTATTTATTCTACAGATGGTGTATTTTTTTTTTAAATTGGATCACTATTTAAATTACAACTAAATTGAAACCACAGACGTGTGAGTTTTTCAATTAAAAACAAGATTACCCTCATTCGAATCTTTATTATTTAATTGCGTTTAAAATAAATACTTTTATCCAAATTGTTTTTTTAATACTATACAACATATAGAATCAAAATCGGTTTGCGAACGCAATCCCCTCTATTCGATGTGTTCATATCGAGATTTATTTGTTGGTTATTTCAATTTGCCTTTACCGTTTAGTTTGTTTAATTTACCGTCTTAATGCCAAAGCCACCCCTCGTGCTCGGTAGCAAATAATAATTTGGCCGCGTCAAATCTGTTATTTTTTAATTTATCTTGGTGTTTATTGAACACTGGCAGCTCATTGCACAAAGCAGTTGAATCAATTTGAAAAACAGGGTTAAAAAACATCCAAAAAAATATTCAAAGTTGTGTGTCGAAAAATTCATTTATTTGTTTGTTTTGTATTTTATTTTAAATGTTTAAATGACTATTATATCCGCTCCGTGAAGCATTGGTCAACGTTGTTGGCTGGCGTGCCGGACCACCTGTGTTCGATTCCCGGTACGAGCAATTTTTTTCAGTTGATAAATCTGTTCAAAGGCATGGGTGTTTGCGTTGTTGAAAATCTCTTCCCACCTTTCAATCCCAAAGAGCGTCGCGAGAGTGAGAGCAATTAGCTAACCACTAGTCCTATCCGAGTCTTCGTATCCTTTCCAGCAACTGAGTAACAAGCAGTTTTCTTAGGTGCAGACAGGGGTTAAAAAATTACTTTTATCATGAATATGTATGGGGATGTTATAAGACTGGAAAGTAAACCAAATGTAAAATAATTTGCCTTTGGGTAACGTACACATGATTGTTAATACCAGGGCTGTGGAGTCGGAGTCGGAGTCGTGGAGTCGGAGCTTTTGGCCGGAGTCGGCGTGGCGTGGCGAATATTTTTTATGAAAAATTTTATCGCAGTTCAAGGGGTTAAAGTAAGATTTCTCCAAACATCATAGATAGTACATCAAAAGATATTTTACGTTCGTTTAACAATGACTGGTTTTTTAGAACAGTGATTTTTGTCTATAGTATTTTATTCATATAACTACCATAGAGATTGAAAACTTTTAAAGTATGGGACACTATTTTTTATAATTAAGAATATATTTAACGTATAATTACGAATGTCATCTTTACAGCTTACTTTCCACTTAAATAGTGAATCGCATTAAATGTATTTTATTAATAAAAATTACAACAACTCTTCGCCATGTGAACAAAAGATTCTCTCTAATTAATTCCGATTCGCCTCTAGCTAAAAAAACAAAATAATCTTTCATTTTAATCTCAATTCATGTTTTTAATGTTAATTATCATTGTTTTTAATTTAGGGTTTGGATGAAAAAATATTTTACATAATTAGCTAATTTTGAAACAAGTTTTTTTGTTCATTAATTCAGTGGTGTTAATTAATCATATTCATGAAAAGGCTTGCGGCTCTGTTACAGTTACAGGGAGGGACTGAACCCTTTTTAGAAAAGTAAATTAGACTCTATTTACGATAATTAACAAATTTAGGGCAGTGGCGCTAAATGCAAGAAATTTTATTTTCTTTATATCGTAACTTTTTGAACAAAAGTATTGTCATAAAGATGTATTTTTTAGTTATTATTTTTAATTGAAAAATGAAACTGCTCGGATTGGGACTCGAGCCCGTGCGTTCCATATCCAAAGCTGACAAGAATATCTTTACCCAATTTATTAATAGATTACCGAATATAACCATTAAAAAATCAGAATTTACCATATTTTTATATCTAAATCTTAAGAAGTGGTGTTCATTGATAATGATAATGACATGTTACATTTTCTGTTACACCTTTTTTGAGCTTTATCAGTATTTATTAGTAAAGGTGACCTAACTTGCATTTTAAAAGCTTTCGCAAAAAAAAAATGTATTTATACTTTGATCCCCGAAACATAGCAATTATTCGATGAAGTTATGACAGTTAAAAGTACGAAAGTGTTTTGCATAAGAATCGATTATTGTGATTTTAGTCGATGTTTATAAATGGGTGACAAATTACCAGTGGGTATATATGTATAATATATTTTACCCAATCCAATAGATGACGTTCCATCATATTTACGCAACACAAAGTCTAATCCAGAATCTTAACAATGCATTCTGTTCAAGTTAGCAAGTTTACTTAATCGGATATAGGTAGGTATAGGTATAATCGATTTCAGTAGCAAGGTGTGCACATTCTCACAATGGAGGGTCGATTGAACAAGCGGCGCATCGCAGAGAAAGACAACGCAACAATTTTAGCTGTATCTAAGTACTGCCAAGTCATCCTTTGCGAGGCAGGACCCTATTTTAATTACTTATCCACTACAGCGACCTAAAAAAATAAAGTATTATTTTTTGTAAAGAATAAATCGATGCACACGCCTACCGCAGCACGCAGTCGACCGACCCTGTTTTCGTTATTTTTGTACGAGCTATACGAAAATTATTTAAATAAATTTAAACTCTGCTTAATTTGATCGCCTAGTAGCGTTTTGATAAGGGAAATATAGGTATGTTAAAGCGGTATCGATGTCTATCAGAAGATTCTATTGCTTATTCTTATTTATTTTCAATACTACAATTTTTCCAAGATGCAATTATTACTATGTTCACATTTTAGGTATTCACTGTCAAAACTTGGTTGAATGGCATAATATTACAAAATAAAACTAATCATCAGTTGATAATGCTCGTGATCAGCGAAACCGGTCTGGAACCTAATAAATCTATTGTGAAATATGTACAAAAAGTGGGATATTATTTTTTAATATTGTTATCTTCAGTCATCTACATATCTGTATCACACTACACACATTATCTATCTCTGTGTATGTGCATCGTTTACGTGAAGTATATTGAGTAAATGCTCACTGGTGGTACTACCACTTGTTAATAATTTTGTAACTAAACTATTTTCAATTCATATTACAAAAACCTTAAAGATGTACGTTGCACTCAGCTTTGGTTTTTTTAAAGAGAATCACTCATGAAAATATGTTTAAAATATCTAATAAAAAAAATACCATTAATGTGATGTAAAATTTTGCAATTGGAAAATATCATGATTTTGGTTGAACGTGTCATCAAATTATCGTTTGAAAATAGATTTAATGTGTTTCATTTTATCAACACACTTTTTAGTTTTTATAGCAAGATCGTTGAATGCCATGGGTAAGTTGTGTTTATTTTACCGTAGAACGACTGATTACTTTTCTCGCTCAAAGAAAAACTTTGATAAATAAATACCTACACGCGTATGCATAATCAATATAAAAACAGGTATTAGGAAAAACAAAAAAGTATCTAAAAAATAAGGCTTAAAAAATATGACGAAAATATGAGCTGTTTAATGTTCATGAATATAAATACATATATATACAACTGACACGTGTCAATACACAAGTAAACATATTTAATAATATGAACGATTCGAAAACAATGCTTCATTGTCTTGTTTTTGTATAATATATAAATAATCAGATTTTAAAGAGCTTCCTTAATTAATCTACCACTATTTGTTTATTTGAATTGTACCAAGAAACGTGTAAGGGTAAGTCTTAAATAAATATATTTTTACATTGTTTCATACTTATATAGATTAAATTTGCTTATTTTGATTTTTACTGTACATTTGAAAATTTCGTTTCAGGACGGGCTACTATCAAAATAATTATTTAATTTAGGCGTACATAATAAATAGCCAATAGTCATGCAGTGTTGTCATACGTTTGTATATTATTTGCTCACAAGAGGGGTGCGATGGATTATTACTTAAGTGTTTTTTTAAAGCTACTTGAGATGTTTTGGGTCTTTTTTATTACCATCAACAAACCGCCTCGGGTTATCATTTTTTTTTATTCAATTATAACTTCTCTTTTATATATAAGTGTGTTTTAAAATGCTCTACTATATTTTTACTGACAAAATCATTTCGTTTTTAAGCAAAGATGTTTACAATTTAAGGGACTTTCATTTTATTAGTAGTGCACACTTAAACTTTGATAACTAAAAAAAATATATTTAGTCACAGAGATAAATCATTGATGAGCACTTGATTGAATATTTGAAAGATAGTAATTATGTCTATAGGCTCTAAATACTCGCACATAGAATATCAAAATATTCAAGTGTTCGATTTTTTTACCATATCTGCTCCCAATAAGGATCACACTCACGAAGCTTACATCAATATGTTTTTTTCTACAAAAACAGTTGCTTAACCTCTTTTTTTGAATATTGATTAATTGAAAGGATACGAAGACTAGGACAAGACCAGGACCTTAACGAACGCACTGGCCTTCTCTGCTCTATATTATGCGATTGTCAAAAGCTTTTAATCAAAACAAGTACATTCAACTTTTATGAGCTTTTTGTTTTTTTTTGGGTAGATAATATTTTAATTATATAAAAAAAATGGCCGAATACTTAACATTGCATTTATTTGAATCATTTTATGTCAGTGAGTAAAGTATAGTGAAGTATAGAGAATAAGATAATGCCGCCCGCTATTTTCAGGATCTTGTCTCGAGTCCTTGTAATTATTTATGATCACTGTCGGTTTGTTTTGACAGTTGACAAAACCAGACTAATTGAGTAGGTGCATATGCTTCAAACTTTATGTTTTTTACACGTGTCCTTAAAACGTTTAAGATGTTTGAGTGATCCAAACACCCAGCACTCAAACAAATGGGTATTTTATGAATGGCAATTAAAGAGATATACGGCACCATAAATACAAATTAATAATCAAACTTAATTATTTCATTATTCGGGATAAATAGAATAATATAAAGAAATCATAATAAAAATATTAATACATTTTTACTACCTACTTATTGCGCATTAGATTTATTTCGATCAGGTCCAGTTTCACTCATCGCCAGCATTATCAACTTATGAAAAAAATATTATCAGTTGATAATGATCGTGGTGAGTGAAACCGGTCCTGATCTTAATAAATCAAACATGGAATGAGCACAAAGATGTTTTATTATTTTTATTTTATGCCGTTCCACCCAATATTGACAGTGAACACCTTAAAAGGTAATCATAAATTAGTATAGGATATGATAAAAAAAAAATTAAAATATTTGTGTTGTTGTATGTAACTGTACAGCAATTTTCATAAGAACCTATAATATGGTCGTCAATTATTAGTTGTATCGACTCTTTAAGATTAAGAGAGCCCTTAGATATTAATAAGTTTGTAATCATTTAGTATCTACAGGATATTCTAGGTAGATGATATTTAAATTAATTTCCTGTCAAGTCATCTGCATCGTGACTGGAAAGTTTATAGAATAATTTGAAAGCATCGATGCAACGGTGATCAACATCTCAACAAACAAGACTGTTGGAGTCAACCTTTCCGTCAACATATCAAGAAAAAATAACCAATAAAACCTCGGTTTTTTTACCTTGGCTTCTGTAAGCAGCTCTTAGGTGGCTAGGGTTCTAGTTTTTTTCTGCCCCTTTGCCGTCTATCTACCGAGTCTCGTTTTGTGTACAAATATTTTGACAGAAACCACATAGCGTCGTCCTAAACTAAATGAAGATGCACACAATCACAAAGTTGTAGCAGACGCTAAGTAGAGCGGTGTATTTAACATGCGGCCAAACAAGATTTCTTTGAAGTGCCCATGCGACCGGGAGACTTGTTAATGGGCCGTAGTGGAATAACAGGAAGCTTTGGTACTTTTACACAACAATAATATCATGCATTTTCCTACTATCCTCGTTGATGAATATGTCTCTAATAGAGTATATTTGCATTTTTGACTGTACGTTAAATATCTTAAAGACGAACGCTTTTACCAGTCAATAGCCCAAACACTATTATTATCGTTCCATGTATATTTGAAAATAAAATATCGCTATTGGTCCGTGATATTTTTTATGGCAAATTGATTGTTCATGGTTTTTGCCCGATGAAACAAATCCAAGGATTAGATATAGTTTCTTCTTCTGATTAAGAAAGCAATCATTTAAGTTAGTTTTCCCTGAAATAAAATATTAGGATTTTAATGTCAAATTAAAGAGGTTGTTTTGATTGGATGTCAAATGCTATTTTCTACCTGTGCTTAAAATAGTAAATTCAGTGAATTCAAGTTTTCAGATGAAAAATCTAGTCAGTATTAATACGTCAAATGCGAATGATTATATTAAAAGTCCAAAATAAAGCCAGGAACTCTCTGTTAGATGCTTTATTGGTTATGGAAAATTTACCAACTACTTACTGACAATAAGCCCTCCTATTACTTAATAAGTTTATTTTTACATTTGTTAAAAAAAACAAACTTAATAATTTATATTGTTTATTTTGTTTATACCAATAATTAGCATTGAGGGTAGAACGCAATACAAAACATTCACAAAAAAACTCCCTACTGTGTATTTCGACCCTTTTTGTCTCGGAATAGGCAGACACCAATAAGTAGCCACTATCTTTTTACAAGAACCTTACAACACGGTTGGCAGACAGCAATGATGTCCAGACCAGAACACGACAAAATCATTAAACCCTAATAAATTCTCGAATAACAAAAAAAAATCTTCGACATTTTTCGTACACACAGTTTTTATCCACGCGTTGGTAATGCAAAGAAGCCGACGTGGGACGAGCTTGGCACGTTCTCTTAGGCCTAATTGCCCATTATCGTAAAGGCTATTATCAATTATCGGGTAGGTACTAAATGAGACCGATCCCGGCCGGCTTCTTTCAAGTTATCTTTTTGAGGTGTGGTCTAAAATGCAAAGTAGATATTGGTGTATTATTTGTTTATGCAGCATCACCCAGTGGCGTCACTTAATTATATGCAAAATTGAAAATGCGCATAAGCTAAAATGTTGTTCAACTGGACAATATAAAAAAACTGACCTGTACTCAAGAAACCAATTTAAGATTATGTTAACTAATAGTTTGAGTCATTTCAAAGCAATTTTTAAATAAAACTCTATTAAAATAATAAAATCAGCTAATTGTGGGATTCGAATACGTTCAAACTATATTTATAGACTGGTTACATATTAAATTATTTTCCGAGTATTCCCAATAAAAAATAATTGAAGTGCAATTGTTATTGACCATATCCGTTCCCTACTCGTAACCCATTGTTACCACATGTTGTCTCTAAGATTTTATGTCTCCCACCAGTCTTTCTTATTTTTATTTCTGCAGTTCCGCCGATAACTTTCTGTGGATGTTCATCAGCGACCTCACAGGGCCAGGGAATCATATGACTAATCCAGGCTCACGATTGCTATTCTCTATATTGCGCTGCACGCCACTGGAGTAAAGTGCATTTTTAAATACCGCGCTTCGAACATTTAAAATATTTATATTGCAATATAGAGACAAAGATATGTATGTATGTCCGGAAACATACATACCTTGCATAAGGTAGCTTCTACAACTTGCACAAATAAATAGGTGTTTGCACCAATCTTTGTCCAAACAATCAGATAAAGAAGCAGGTGTGTAAGATTAGCTCAGTCTTTCATAAGCAAGTAAATATTTATAATATGTATACTCATTCATTGATATTTGGATAGCATGTCTATGAAATATTCAGATGAAACCTTGCATTTCTTAAATATTTGATGTTAAATAAATAATTAAAATAACGTAGAAATGTAAATAAGTTGGAAATATTACTAGATATCATTAATTTAAATAAATCAATTTGAATTGTTTCAATTTATTTGATATTTGTACGCAGAATGATAAAGGTAAAATAATATATTCAATACGTAAACCCTCTGTATAACAACGGGTTAAGAAGCAATATCATTTTTTTATATTCATATCCACAAACCAGAATTCAACAATAATTTAATCACATATTGTAATATTAAAACACAGAAACAAAATTTCTTCTTATGCAGTCCAGTTAGATGCATTGGCTTTTGTGGCCCGCCATAAAAATTTCACTTAGCGATCAGAATTTTCCAGATTTAAGAATTCACAAGATAAAATCGATGCTATTTTTTTGAAATTACTGTTATTATTTTGGACTTTTGCCCTTCTCTCTAACAAGCTACTTTTTTTAATTAAAAAAATTAACCTTATAAGTTATAAGTTATTTAAGTAGTTAACTATGAAACTGACATTAGAATAGGATATAATATTTTATTCGTATTGATATTATTACTCCACGCATTAGTTGGTAGGATTGCTCGACCTCTTTGGATTTCTGCACTGAGCACCAAAGCATGGGTGTTCGTGATGAATTTTCACCTCAATTAATATTGCTTTTCTATACTTTATTTTTGATGACTTGTCAAATTTAAGTGATTTCATTGTTGAGCACAAACATTTAACATTGATATTGAATACTATAAATATAGTATTTCCAACACAATTCTTTAAAGAGTTTGAAGACGTGCAACCACAAAGTCAATAGGAAATCTTCTTGCGGTGATACTATCTATGAAGCAGCGTTTGATTATTTTTAAGTAGCGCTTGGGGCCTTAAAAAAAGTTTCATTATCACATTGCAACCCTTCTACATAATATGCTTTTCAGATAAGCTTAAGGGTAGATATTGAGGAACATGAATTTATTATAGATACCCGCCTACTCAGACCTAATTTAAAAAACAATTTAATATTAAGTTTCCTCCCTCACAGAATACTATATAGGGAAAATCTATTATATAATATTTTTTGCTTGAGTGAATTGAAGGTGGCTGTATTTATTTTTAATGTAAAATTAATTGGTGGCCTCATTTTATTGAATTAAAATATCATAATTACATATTAAACAGAATGGTACTTGTTTCACTGCATTTTCATAAATAGTAACTACCGAGTTGAACATATGATGAGAAATAATCATTTTATCCAGTTTTGATCTTTTGGGTTGATAGATAAAAAAATTGCAGCAACCTACACACAAACGAAACCGCATGCAAAATTTAATCTCCAGTCTAGTTGCAGGACTTATTTTCGTAGAGTCGTAGAAGAAGAAGAGGGCAGGGTAACTTCCATACACCAAAGTAATTTTTTTAAATAAATAGTACCTTTTTTTAAAATACCTTTATAATACAAACGTTTCTTATTTTAATTTATATCAGACGACGACTCATAAAATAATTTTCCTTAACATTAAAACGCCGCTTTGTTTTATATATTTTTTATTTTTAAGTCAACAATGTTCTTAAGCAATAAATTATTCAGCCGGTTGGCCGTGTCGGTCTTAAAGTAAATTTACCATTACAGTCTTAATCTTCAAACTTTAAAAAAATAGCTCTATTGTTATCTTTTGATTAAAAATACACGTATACACACAATCAAACGGTATAATACATATTATTTCATTGTTTAATGCATTAATTTACTGAGGAAAAAAATAAGCATTTCATAGAAGATGAATTCGTATATTATCTATATCATCATCGATAGAAACGAATCTGGTTAGACATGTAAAAAATAAGGTGCAAGGAAAAGCTCATTCATTATTTTTAAGCTCAGGTCTGAGCTCACCCACAAAGCATTTTTTTTCGTTCACGAATGACGCGACGTATTTTACGAAATATTTAATAGGTACGTATTAAATTTATGCTAACGTCTTTGTTTACCTGTAATTTTGCCCAATAATTATTTTAACCCAAGGAAAACACCTGAGTAATAATTAGGTACAATAACTTTTTTTAAATCCGTTTCCTATTACCATAAAAAGAAACTTAGGTCTTATATTGTTTAAATTTAATCGTTGAAAATAAAAATGTTGGAGTGATACATAATCAATGGCTCAAGTGCAAAATATACCATAAAACAATTTGAAATTATTACAAAGAAAAAACTAATTTCTAATTTCGAATAAAAATAAATGTAAACATGTAGCCCGGTCCGTGGCGCAGTGGTTAACGTCGTTGGCTACCGTGTCGGACCGCCTGAGTTCGATCCCCGATCCAAGCAGATTTTTCAGTCGATAAATCTGTTCTGCTCAGAGGCAATGGGTGTTTGTGTTGCTAAAAATCCCTTTCCAGCTCTCCGATCCCAAAGAGCGACGCATGACAGCGATTAGCTAGCCACTAGTCCTGTGCCTAGTCCTCGTATCCTTTCCATCCCTACTCTCTTCGAAAAAGAGAGGTTAAGCAACTGAGTAACAAGCAGTTCCCGTAGAAAAATATATGTTGAGATAAACTTCGCAAGAAGTCCATATGCTCCAAGTTAGGAGTGGACATGGATAAAAAAAAACAAACACGCGAATGCGTGATTTAATTATTTCAATAAATTTTTGAAATTGATTCAAACGTTTCCAAGTAGACTTTTGTAGGTCTAATTAATAATAAGCAACATCGCCATTACTTGAATTGTAGATTATTCATGTTCTATTGAGATGACATTTGTTGATTCCAAAGTGATGTAAACTTTTTTATAAAAATCAAAGGATATATCACAAATGAAACACGAAGCCGAAGTGTCCACGTAGACTATTTGTATACCCGCTATGTTCAGAAGTTATTATGGACTTAAAGCAATATTAATTCAATCTGAGAGTAATCTTGCCACTTTGAGTATTTCGTTGTTGCGTTATCATTGCCGTGAGTTGCCCACGGCTGATTTGAATTAACATATCATCATTTTAAATTATATCCCTGTTTGTTTAAAGTCGAATCAATTCTAAAGTAATGACACGCAATTGATGTTATTTGATAGAAAAATACACTGCATGTTCAAAGTTGAGTAAATATTTATAAAAAAAAATATTACAATACTACATACCTATCTTAGTTTTTCTAGTGTTCTCATTGCGTGATTTACACGTGTCTTAAATTATGAAGTACGCGTTATTTTGTATAAAATTGATAATATTTTTTACGATACAATTATTAGATATACACGCTTATAAATGACGCATCTGATTTAAATACCTATATACAGAAAAACTTTATTTTTTGCTGAATTTGGGAAAAATAAAGTATTTTTGTTTGTAGCTATGGCCGATTATAATGTGAAACAAATGAACTACTCGTGGAGCTAATCCGGATTTTTGTTCAGTCACTCAACCTCTGCTTTTCCGTGTACTCCGTGTAGTACGGATATAAGGATGAGACTTAGTGGTTGGCTAATCACTTTTTTTAGAATCAGAAGAGATGGAATGAGCTTAAAATAGAAGTTTTTGCTTTCGAAAAAATCACTTAATAAAAACTAATATTATTTAATAACCTTTTGAAAAAAAATCTTATTCTATTTTCCGGACCGATTTTATGAGTCTAAAAATTATTTTTTTCTTGAAGTATGAATATATACCCGTCAAATCTCAATTTCACAACGGTTATCTTTTAAATCGTCCAGTAATGCTATCTAGATGATTTGCAACTAGTTATATCTCCCCTCTATCAAAGCTAGGATTTCAATAATTCAAAACTTCATCTACAATATGTATACTTACCTGAATCTTACCCGGTACTATAAATATCATGTTACCAATTATTGCAGATGTATTTTAAATATGAAATTCACAATTTGGTATGCAAAGTAGGGTTGCAAACATTAAAAAAGTTTCGTCAGTTAAGACATGTATCAATATTGCAACATATTTATTTCCTGCTTAAAACAATGTCAATATCTGATAAATAGTTTCATTAGATAATACAATGCATAGTACAACTTGACTCACAATGGTATTAAATAACCGGTCGTATATTAATTGGCAAGTCATAAAAAAATATTAAATAGCTACAGAACGTGAATAAGTGCACATAATTGCACACAAAACGTTTTATTCTTAATTGGTATTAGAAATGGTTTTTACTTTGAATATGAGAAAACAAGCATTGTTTACTAATGTATTGTAATATATGAGTCATAAATATATATATATATACAATACGTTTTACTGCCCCAAACTGCTTAGTTTTTTTGAATATTCTATTTGAAAGATGTATTGGTTATTGCCACTTTACAGCAAAAGCAATCTGCAACTTACGATATCGCTTTCCAATAAAGCGTCGGCTACACTATCTTTGCTTGACACACGCAACACGATATCGATAAAAATTCATGCTATCATTTAACTTAATATCATATAATTGCAACTTTTCTTTGAGTATGACATGACCACTTGACTGAGCTAATTATATAAGGTTGGCTTATATGTAATTGCAACACGCAGGATATAGATCCGTAATTTTGTATGCACATAGTTTCTTTGCACATTGATTTGATACTATACCGCATTATGTTTCCAATTATTACAACTTCAATTTTAATTAAAATAAATAGATTATTATTTCATAATAATGGTCTTATCTATTCTTTCTCATTATCTCGCAAAGTAATAGTGGCTTTACTGACAGTAGGTCGTTCGTTGAATTAATATGTGTCTAAGACATGAATATGCTGATGAAGCCAACAACCAAAGCCGTATTCAAATTAGCAGAAACTTATTATGTTTGTTTATGAAGAAACAATAATTATTAACATATGAATTAGTGGCTCAAATTTTCTCGGCGAAGTGTGTCACAAAAGTGACACTAGGCGCGTTAAAGCCCACGCTAATCTCGCCTGTAAAGTGAGTCTGTAATTATTTCTACTGCCAATTATCCAAATCACATTTCCAAGTAGATATACTGTCACACCAAGTGGGAGCTTTTAATTGTATCACGATTTTAAATATTCAATTTGTTCCTTATTAGAACATAATATAGGTGTAAAGCAAAGGCCGGGTGGGCGAACTTTTTCAAGTTATAGCCACATTCAATATTTTACTAAGCACCAGGTACCAAAAAAAGAAATATACATTTTTACTGACTGTCTACATGTAAAGCAAGTACGATATATTTACCAACGCATCTATACTTTTTCATAGATATTACTAGTAACGAACTGAAAACAAGATTTTTCAAAAATTATTTACAAAATTGTATGTGATTTTTATATAAAACTAGCCAAGCAAGCGTTGCAATGCCACTCAAGAAAGAAAGTGTTTGTGTTTTAATTGTGTTTATTGAAGTGCTTTTGGATACACTGCACAACAGAAAATGAAAAAACATTCATTTTCATATATGTATTATAGGTAATTAAAAAAAAATTGTGGGCGTCCACACAACAAATCACCAAAGCTTTATCGCAATCGGATGACCGATATGGGAACGCAAGAACCTTCCCAGGCGTCTACACACCAAATCACAAATGATTCATTGCAATCGGATGAACAGTATGGCAGCGCATAGAGTACGAACAAACAAACAAACAAATATTGGTTTTTATATATGAGATTACGTAATTTGTCTTGAATGTAGACTTTTGTATTGAGAAGAATACGGGGATTTATTTTAAATATATTGAAATATAATTTATTTTTAAAAACATCATTTCATATTTGGAAAGGAGAGGTTGATTACGTTTATATATAATCGAAATTTTACTATTACAACTTAGTATTTTCAACAATACCAGATCAAAATGAAATATTATTCCTCCTTTATAAGAATCAAACCACCCTTATTATAATAATCTCAATATATCTCTAAACTTACAATCATTTCCGCGGCAGAAAATAATACATACCGACATACTTCTTAATTTAACTACTTTCGTATGAAATATTACTAACATATTCGTTTTATAATAGGTACCTATTACTCGTAAGAAACATTATACAACCCCTAACTAACCCAATTTTTGCTTCAAACCATTCTTCATGTGGGTAACGATTAACGATTGTGTTACACGAAAGATACGCGCGTATTCGATTTCATACAGACTCATTAGGAAATCAAATGAGAATGTATTAGGAATATTATAACAATTTAATACAATTGAAAATATTATGTGGATATGATTCGTAATCTTCGATGTGATCGTATATACCATAAAAATATGTATATAAAATTCAAAAAAAGTCGGCAGGAGTAAGAATAAGTTTTATGGACTTATGACAGTACTTTGTGATTGCTAATTAATTTTAAGCTGACCGTCAGAGCACATTCTGTTCGTCCTTACGGCGCGGCGCCGTGGTGAAAAAAATCCGTGACCGGAAAATTATTCTTAGAAAAATATCTTTTATTCTTTAAGAAATTGTCAACATTTAAATTATTTTCAACCTATTACACCTATGTTTGATTATCTTTGAACTCTTATACATTTATTATGCCTTGTCCTGCTTTTCTCAATAATTTGTCTCATTGAAAAGCCCTGTTTCAATCCATATGTAATTGGAAATGCTGTCGATGAGTGAAACTGGTCCTGATATTTATAAAATTGTATTTGGAAGTCGTACACAAGAATGTGTTTTATCTAAAAGTTGGGCTACTTAAAATTTTTGAATCGAAAATAAATGTGAGATAAGAAGTAAAAAATATTACAACGATTAAAAAAGACACTATGTAGATATTCTAAACCCCTTTATAAAAACATCCACCTTTTCTGTCGTCAAAAAATGGTTCTTCGTAAATACTAGTTTTAATTAAATCGTAAAAAAAGTATTTGATTGACAATTAAATAAAATCGGAAATATAAACAAGTCTTTGGTATGAAAATATGTAACAAAACACGCGTTTATAAAATTAGGTTGACTATCACTACGTCTTAACATCAATAATCGATGGCCAATAAATACACATTACGGTTATCCTCCCTCAAACGGCTGCCTATTCAATTCAATCCCCTTTTATTGAAATCCAATGCTACACGTACATCCAGTGGCGGAGAATACTATTTTACATCAGTGATGCATGCATCCCTTAATTAAAATAAGATAAAATCCCAGTTGATCAGTTAGAATATATATTATGATCGACCTGTATTATAAATTGAGACTGCAAGCTTAGGCTGTCAATAATATTTAGTACGAAAGTAATTCATTTGAAAAATACGAAAAAATATTCCATAATTGTGGCGCATTGTAAAAATAACTGGTCAGTTTTTATTGGGTGAAACCAATACATAAATACCATTACAGAATACTGCATTATCTTTTTAATTTAATCATTAATATAACTTATTGTCTATCCGTTTTTAATTGACAGTAACATAACTTACAATATTAAAACTGATACTGCTAACTTTTAAGGGATTAACTGTCAATTATGTATGGACAGGTATTATATTTAAAGAAATTAGACACTTAGGTTAATATGTTCGGTATAAGTAAAACCAGTCCTGATCTGTACTAGAAAAAGTGTTTCTTATTTTTTTTAAATATGCTACTTTTAATAAGCATATTATATATGTATAAAGCCCTTTAAATTCATGTTATAATATTCCGAGTATAAAATTTATAAGAGAAAACAAAATAAATTTTATTCATCCAAGTAAGAAATAATGTTAAACAGATTATTTTATGAACTGAAAAATAAAATTTAGCAAAGCTGAAACGATTTTTTGATTGCTTCATTTGTCCACCACCTTAATTGCGTAAAACATGGTGTCGATTTAATAATAAAAACCAAGATAGCATTTTTCCACCAAATAAAACATGATATTGGAGACTTTCCAAAATATAGAGCATCCTCTTTTGATAATGTAGCCTACGCTACTGTCAGGAATTTAAATTAATTGTGTATTAGCAATACTATTTATTTGCTTTTACATTGTATTGCTAGGGATTACATGAAATCGATATTAATCGACAGCTCCAATGATGACTTCTTTATTGAAAGCCATTTGTAAGCATTTAAAAAGGTTTAACGATTCATGTATGCAATTTGTCATAAAATCGATAAAAATAGGGTGGTCCACATAATGTATAATTATATGTGTTTTATATTTATACATATGTACGTAAAGGATGATATTTTTTTGTCTCCTTTTATAATGTATTCTTTTGCCGGTTACGTGAAAATTGGAATATTGCTGGTCTTAATCTTGCATGTAATCTAAGGATATGTCCGCTCCCAGCTTGGAGCATATGGACTCCAGACAGAGTTTATTTCGACATATGTTTTTTTTTCTACGAGAACTGCTTGTTATTAGGTTGCTAATATATTTTTTCAAAGAGAGTAACGATGGAAGGATACGAGGACTAGAACAAGACTAGTGGGTAGCTAATCACTATCACTTTGTGTCGCTCTTTGGGAAGGGATTTTTAACAACATAAACACCCATTACCTCTGAGTAGAATCGATTTATTGACTGAAAAAATCTGCTCTTACCGAGAATCGAACCCGGGCGGTCCGATTACAAATATTCCACCGAATATTTGTAGTCGTATATTGTATTTGTATATTCCATTGATATTTTAATTTTTATCGTCATCGTCATGGAATATAAAAAGTTCAATAGTCGTGAAAGCACGCAAGGACATTATCTGATTTTATTATAGTATGCGACTATATAAATCGATCAATACCGACTAAATAACGGTGAATTGGGACCTTATAATTCGATGTATATTACGTGTTTCATATTCAACAATTGCCCACACCCCAAACTGCGTATAATTATCCAACAATGCTCCACTTTTGGGCGGTATTATTTCCAAAATGGTCGGCGGCTCGCGAGGGGGCGCGCTGCGGCGACTTGTCACGCGATTCCCAACTAAATTATTGGCCGTAATTAGACTTTATGGCCGCCACTGGACAAAAGAGCAGGGTGGCGGGAGGGGATGAAGGTAGTTGGTCTATAAAGTAATATAATATATTAGTTTGTTAATGTGGTCGAATTTTCTACAAGACAGTGTGGCTGGAATTGTATCAAAAAAAATACCCCCTCAATAAAGATTTAAAAAAGGTGTTATTCTACAGTTCAACTATGCACCGAATTTATAAAGTAACTAATAGATATTTTTCATTATTAAAAACATGATAAAAAGTATGTTTTGCATGCTTTTAACAGACTGCATTAACATTTGAATGTTTTATTTTCAGCTTTAATTGTCCCCATTAGTGGTCCTGACAATTCTGACAATGAATTATGTCTTCTTCAATGATAATTTTTGTCTTTCGTTGACTAAAAACTTGTAGAAAATACAATAGAAAGGGAAACGTTATTAAGTGGTCATAATTTTTTTTTTTGGCGGGAATGCAAATTTATTTATTAAAATAAAATATATGTTTTTGGATGAAATTTTGTTCGTCGCAAGCATTTTTTACCGAGCTATTATTTTTTTTAAATTTTTGATATTTTTATAATTAATTTAAATAATTCGTAGCCTTATTTTTTGTCAAAATCTGATAAATCTAATGCAACACAACATTTTACTATTCCAAATCAAGATCCGCCACCAATAACTGATCTACACAGTAACATCAAAACTTAGTTCGCCAGGATAAAAGGCCTATACCCAGCACATTACTTCAAAGATGAGATGACAGCGAATAACCAAATGAATCATTATAAAAACTGCGATCTGCTGTAGATGGTAAGAGATTTCAGATGTGTTAATTTAATCACGCACAAAATCAAACAAACACTGCTAAAGATCAGTGTGTAAGGGTCTTTCTTTATGTATCCAAGAAGACAAACCCGGTATCATCCTAACCGTCCGTGGGAGCAGTTTTATTGTAATATAGATTTGATGAATTGTTTCGTTTGTCACGAGTTACTCAATAATTTATGAATTGATTGACCTTACATAATAATGATATAAATATGCAATAGTTGTCAACAGAGCTCACCGATTATCTTATTTGTTCAACAAATGATTAACATGCCGAAGTAATTTTGTATTCTTCTTGTATATACAATACTTAAAGCCAGTACAACAGTTAACACATTAATGACTGAAGGCAGCTACATGGCTCATTAAAGAAAATGTAGTTAGAAACACGTTGCGATTAGCATAACGTGACTACGCGAGGTGCAAGCGTTTGGCTACCCAGTATGTAAGTATTAGGTATACAACGTAGATTTAAGCCTTAGTTGTAAAAAAATATGAATATTAAATATTCAACTTTGAATGATATATTATAAATTGAACGAACTTATTTTAATAATATGTATTCATATTCGCGTGCCGGGCAATAGAAATGGAAATCTTCCATCATTTCATTTACACATTTTTCTCACTCGAAATAGTTTGTCACTTATCGCATACACTTTGTGTAAGTTCATTTAAATATAAAATTACAAATTATTAGGATTATTCTATGCATTGTCTCACTATTTTTTAATAATATCTTAACTGCATATAGATTTTCATGTTTCGTTACAGTTACAAAATTACATACACATGTGTCTCAATGAAGGAAGTATTTAATATTTTTAGGGATTTATGGTAGTGTTTAAACGAGGATTGAAAAACAGTACGTAATCTAAAAAATGTTATTTTAATATAATTAGACGGATAATAGAAACAACAACTGCATTTTAAGCTCATCGGATATTTTTCTTAAAGGACTAAAACTATTTAGCAGAAAACAATGTGTTAATGAAACATTAAAGTTTTAAGGCAAATCAATACTCACAATGGGCAAATTATTATGTTTTTTGTTTCTGTTTTGTAATAATTTGACAGCACCTTATGTGAGCGTAAATAGAGCTAGTTACAGAGGCAAACCACGAATACGCATTTAATTTATATAAGTATGGGTACATAACGTAATATACATTTCAAAAGTAGCCAGCTATGACGTGAATAGTCACAAATAGGTACAATCTACATGCATGCATATTACGTAGATTAATCTATGGGGAGAAGAAGGCGAAATATGCCACGAAATGAGTTGGGGGGGACTTGGTAATGTTGTATTTTTTTCTCTCACGAAATCGAGAAGGTAAAAAAAATATGTTTTTGCTTTATATTACGCTTCATTTACGTCAAACAAGGTGTAATTTACGTATCTACATTGTTACTAAATGACCGATTTAAATATTATGGACCTAATTTTTCCAAATGGATAAGTATATACTCAAGTCATAATAAAGTTCGCGATTATTTTATATTAGTAAAACATTTATGTAGCTATTTCAGAATTTTTATGAATGTGGGAAAATTTAAATAATTTTCTGTGATTCAAAATAAATATTTATTGGTCATGAATTCATCAAAAATAAAGCTAATTAGTATATTTGCTTAAGATGAATTAAATTATTTTTTTTACTGTTCTCATGATAGAATTATCTTGGAATCATAAAAATAATAACACGTTTTTAGTACTTATTCCGGATTAAATTTATTGGATCAGCACCATCAACTGATTATCAGTTGATAATGCTCGAAACGAAACCATGAGCGAAACCGGTCCTGATCCAATAATTTTAATGTGGAATAAGTACTAAAAATGGGTTAAATTGTTTATTATAATGCCATTCCACCCAGTATTGACAGTGAACACCTTAAAAGTGATATTTTCGAATCTTTCAAATTCTTTCGAGCATTGATTTATCAATTGGACATTCTTCATTAAAGCATATTTATATTTATATAATATTTTATTTTAGGCTTACACAATTTTTTTGGTAATGAAGTAAAATTTGAATATGAAATAACAAGGAAATGTTTTCAAGCACTGGTTTATTGCGCCTAAAGTAGTAAATTAGGGTTTTCAATGCGGTCAAATAATCTAAAATATAACACATTTGGGAATATGAAGATGTTGTATATCGCTATGACGGCTTTTAGATCTTTCACTAATTAAATCACTAAACGCTGCGGCAATGATGTTATTAGTCTGGTATTTATAACCTCTGGTCACTCCTGGGACTAGAATCGTGGTCTCGCGGCATGTTCGACTGATGCGGTCGCAATAAACCAGAAGACGAAAACCTTTCCGCCGATGAGAAGCATTTTTGAAATGTCAATAAATCATCAGCTTACAAGTTTTTTGAAACTACGAAGATGTGTAGATATGAAATTGATACACTTACATATATGTTACCATTTGTCAGTCATTTAAGGCATTATATTGTTATAATTCCTTCACTAAAAGTGCAGTGAGCAGCAGAGACTTACAATTTTCCTCAGACGTTTGATAAAGAGACCGGTTCTAATAAATATAAGGTTTCAGGAAAATTTATGTAGAATACGAACGTATTTATAAAATCTCTTTATTTGTGTCGTATGTACGCATACAAAGTGAAACTATACATACTGTCAATGTTATGATTTTATGAGTTTATAAACATAGTTTCTTTACAAATATCAGCTTGTTTACCAGTCAAATACTAAATAAATTAATTCAATATCAATAATACCAATTGAAATAACGCGGTAATAAAATGACATTCGTTTTTACGTTTGAGATTTTGGTGTGTTCGTTCGCGCTTCCTGATGATTTCGATCCCTGATCCCAGTGTAGATCCCTGCGCGCCGCGCCACTGGTTTATACATATGCAATAGGAAAACAATATTGGGGTATAAAATTAATGATCACAATCAAAGTGCAATAAAATTATATGACCTATCAAGTCGGCCTTCTTTACCACAAATCAATGATTAAAAGTGACTCCAAACATTTTTTTACTCCGTATAAAATCTGTTGAAAATAGACTAGAATAATTACGGCAACCATGAAGCTAATCCCGCGATGGGTCTAAGCTGAATGTAGATGGAGCTTAATGTAGAATATGAATATTATAAAGTAAACAAAATATTATTGACAGGCAGTAAAGAGTTAAGAATTTCGATATGAAGATATTCAACAGTTGTTGCACGGCTTAAGATTTTTTATTTAATAGTTTGATACAAAATTTACTGCTGCACCGATAAGTTAGCAGGTAACTTGAATATTTATTGAGGTGCTA
Organism: Himalopsyche kuldschensis; assembly: GCA_028554975.1. Lineage (NCBI taxonomy): Eukaryota > Metazoa > Arthropoda > Insecta > Trichoptera > Rhyacophilidae > Himalopsyche > Himalopsyche kuldschensis. Next base: position 1,838,556 of record JAHFWI010000058.1, on the reverse strand, counting down.
ACCGTGAATTATTCTTGGTGAAAATGTATTATATTTAAATAAATAAAAAAACAATTTTGAAACTTTAAAAAGTATTCTTTTATACTGGAAAATCCAAGGGAAAATTAATTGAAATTTCTTAATTTTATTTCAGAAATATTGTCGCTATGGACCTGATTCTCAGATGAGCATTTTATTTCAAATAACGATGAGAAACCGATTTTTCATTTCATTTTGAAAATTATTTACCACAAAGTAACCGCCAAATCAACCGAAAAGATAATACGTGATTTTATTCAAGTAATACGTTATACTTTTTAAACCTTTTTTAGTCTCCAAATAAAATATTATTACTATTTAAATCAATTGTACATATATTTTTTAAAGGTAAGAATCCCAAGATATTCATTGATAGTCATGAAAAGTTGATGATGGCAGCTCAAATATTTTGAGTTATCGATTCCAATATGTAAATACCTACATACGTGTAGATAGATACGCACTTAATCGATGTTTTCCCATTAAGTTTTATTTTTAGTCGTGCCTAGGCACAGGCCCGTTGTTTTTTATAGTAACCACAAATAAAATGACGATAATATTAGAGACGATCGACTTTTTTTATTGTGAATTAAACTAAAATATTATCCAATTGTGCGGTCTTTTCTGTTATCACAGTAGAATAAAACCTACTAGCTCTATACAATATGACAATTCGCAGCGTTAATGTTTCCAGGATTAAGCCCACGTTGCTCGGTACTGAAACTGAGTTTCTTGTTGAAAACATCCTTTATTCAACAAGATTGACTGATGACAGGAGGACAATTATTATTCTAGAGACAGTGTATAGATGTTACTATCTTTCAAAAGAAAAATATCATTAGAATTCTTACAGGAAATTTTTTTGAATATATTTTGTAATATTTGTGACAGTAATCGTGACGTCTGTACACGGCGGCCAGCAGTGGCCTTACGGTACTGAAGTGATTGTAGTATAATTATATCGCCGGTTATTGGTGTTCTTGATTCTCTTGAAACTTAATTAAATTACTTATATAAAGAAACCGTTATTTAATAAGCCGTTGTCAAATTCCTTTTCGCTCTTAGAAAATGAATTGAATGTAGTAAATTGAAGTATATGTATCACCATTGAATCTCCTCAAATACTTATTCATTTTATCCTACTAGCAATATTTGATAAGGGATGGTTAGAAGTTACAGTAAACAATGTGAGGTGCTATATTATAATAATGATTAAATACATAGTTATTGCGCCAAGCAGCGACGCCAGAATAAAAAAAATGTCTCGATGATGGGCGATTTCCATCGATACGGTTTTGTATTACTTAACCAGTTAAATCAGAGATTAGTGATTAACAAAACTTTGCCACTTTTAAACACATTTTTCATTAATTAAAAACATATATTGAATACCAATAATATTATAAGCCGGTTTTGCGACTAAGGAATTAAAAATGAAATATGATTGCTAGCCTTTTTTTCAGTCGCTATATTGGTACGCCGAGTAGAAGATAGGGATAAAATGTTATAGATCAGTGATTCCAAACATTCATGCTAAGTTTATTTTGAAATGCTACTTATTTTCGATAGTTGAACATGGAATATAAAAAATGATATCTGTCGATTGTTTATCAATAAAAAAATATTTGTCACATAAATACACAAATAATGAAAAAGTAAAATTTAACTCTTTCAGTAAAAGAGTACTGCTAATTATTATTGAAGTTGACCCTCCAAACATCAGGTCTCATTCATTTACCCTCTTCCCGTCTTAAACTGATCTAAGATGATATGATTATAAAATTATAAAAAAAACACATAATATTAAAATATAAATGCTTCGTTTGAAGTCTATAATATATGCTGTATGTTTCTAGCGGACATTTGTTGAAAAATGATCTTCACAAAGAAACAGTAGTATTATAATAATAATGAAAATAAAAATTGATCACTTGGTATTTAAAAATATTTTTATAAAAAAGATTCGGTATAAAAATTAGTGATATTATCGTGACCTTTGAGAACCACTCACATCTCTTGTTCTTTCGGTAATAAACCCGAAAGAGCTACTCGTTCTTATTGCTTATGGCTACCGGCGGCCACTTTAAAAGGAGATCAAAGAGATGGCGCTGCTTAAAAAAAATAATAAATAAAAAACCAACTTATCAGTTGAGTTATTATAAATTATAATATAACTCGTACGTTTTTCGTACGAACTCGATTTCGTATTAGTCCTGTAATAAATCTCCAACAATTCCTACACACCGTAAGATTTTGGTTAAGTATTCGTTATTATCTCTGATTAATTAAATGGTTAACGGATTTATTTTTATTTTCTTATATGAACACACCATAGAAAAAAGGAACGCTTATTTGTATTTTTTGATCAATCATGTCCGCTCTCAATGGGAAGCATATTGATTCATTGTGGAATATCTCAACAGAAATAGTTTTTAATGAGAAATTGTTTTTGATCAGTCGTACAACAATTCGTTTTAACGAGAGGTAAGGTAACAAGGATAGGGCTTAGAAAAGACTAATAATTAGCACTTTAGATCGCATAATATTCAGGTGGGAAAGAGTGAAAATATCACAGACAACCATACTTTTGGATATAAATCAGTTGAAAAATCAATTTGTGATAGTGCACGTAATGCGATTACACACTTTAGACACCATACCCAAATAAAACAATCGCTCAAGAAAAACTGTTGGACTCATAGCTACAAAAATTCTCAATGTAAAGAAAATTTCTTTTCTACTTATCATATGAGTATATAAACTTTACGTGTACATGCATATTCAAGTCTACTTCTAACGTGAAGCATTGTCTTATAATGGTGCAATGGGGCACTGATCCACCATTTATATTCAAGCATAAAGTAATATACCAATTTACTCTTTTAGCATTTCTTGCGTGCTCCCATACAGATATTGTATGAAGCGATGATTCACACGTGTTAGGTTTGGTAGGTCAGGCTAGATATGATACGATATACGGATATAATATGTGAGGGATGTTACTAATAATAAGTTTTTCAAAGTCAGCCAACGCGCAGGTGGTGCAATATCTCTAATGCACTAAACAAAGCTAACACAGTGGCAGAAAAAAAGTTTTGTGACGTCATGACAGCATTTACCACGCCACACGCAAAAATTTGTATTGAGAAGTTTTGTCATTCAGTGCTAAGATACCATTCGTAATTGTTAAGTCTTTCGAAGCACAGCTCTACAAAATGATGGTGGATTTTTTACACATATTATTGTCACTGGCCACCCCGGGACTCGTTCGGTAAATCAGTTCATCAGTAGGTGTTTGCCAAAGAACTGGTCGTTTTAGCTTAAATACTTTCGACAAGATCGAAAGGCGGAAAAAAAGAAAACGTCAGAGCACCCATGACGCCAGATACAATTGAATAAATGTTTTATAAAAAGATTGTAAGCGGGACTTCTCTAGAACTGATGAGTAAGTAAGTATACACGACGTTCTCATACGGAACTGGTCTTGAAAGAAAAATTTATGACGATAATTTACCCTATTAGCTTCCCATATATAAAATTAACTTCAAAAACCGCATTGGTAGTTTTCCCTTTGAAACATAATTGCTCAAAATATACTTTCAAAATTGAAATGTTTATTTTTTCACAGCATTTATTGCTTGAAAGGAATATTGTGTAAAAAAGTGATGTTTTGTATGGCAGTGAGTATTAAAAATTATATTAGCAAAACATGAACTTAATACAATGTAGCAATAAAAATGCGCTGGAGGTAGTCCTTTTGAAATGCCTCGCGGACAAAAAGGTTTTGAAATGCGTGCGGTCTTAAAAAGATTCTCAAACTTTTCAATTATACAAATAATTATAACAAACTCACTTAATTCATTGAAACTCGTTCACATCAAATTTTCACAGATTTACATTTTAATAGCAATTTAGCCTAGTGATTTACTTCTATTTTTGTATCTAAACGATACATACTGTTAACTGCGCGTCAGTTCAAGTAAATCCGTGCACTTGAAATGCCTGAAGATGCCGAAAGGTGAAACCCGGGGCGTTAGCGACAAAGCTCATGGAAAAGTACAAAATTCAAACAATTCAAATTGTATATAAATATCATTTACAATCAACATTCAACCCGGACAATTCACTTAAAAATACTGCAGATTGAATAACCGGATGTTATTATTTTGGTATGCATGCTTGTATCAAAATTATGTTAGTTAATTGTATGAATATGTCATTAAGCTACTTATTCCTCGGATTATTCAAAAAAAAACTACGGAAGGAACTATGAGATATGTTAATCGTGCAGACAATAACGTTATTTTTTAACAAAAGAGCCTCAACAATCAATATCAAACAGTGTCGATCTTTTCGGACCTTTTAACTTTTCTTCTACGTTTCCTACATTTATTTATTGTATTGTTTCAGTAAACTTAAAGCTATTCCATTTTTTCGCCTACAAGATAAGTGGAAAACATTGTTTTTGTTTTAATAGAAAGCATTACATGATAAAATAAACAATCAAATGGGTTCTTAAATTAAGAAAGTTGTGTATTCGTTGGGAAATCTTTTTTCGTACAAAAATATTAAGTCCCGATATTTTAGCACCTCGTTGTATAATGCCTTCATAAAAATATGAAGGAAGCAATATTCTTCAAAAGAAGCCGCCTCAGGGTGACCTTTTTGCCCGCAATTAAACGGGACTCACAAACAACCCTAAAGTATCGATAGGGTGGCTGTAAATTGACTTCCAAGTCCAATTCAATCGCTAAAGATTCTAAAAAAACGTCGTCCGTGTGTAGGCAAACAAAATTATAATAATTATTTAAAAATAAATTTCATCATTATAATATGACAAAAAACTAATTTAGACATAAATATAAGTTTATTGACATTTAATTATGCTTGAATATTTGAACATGCCATTTCAAAGTATGTATTTAGCATATTGTCATAGCGTTTTTTTTACATTTTTTGTTGTCCAAGCGTTCTATCCAGAATGGCGAAATTGAAATAAGACACTATTTACAAAAATATTATTAGACAGTGATAAATAATCACATTTTTAAATACTTTTGATTTTTTACTGAATATTACCAATATAATATTGTTCTCATTCAATGTGGAAAGACATTATTTAAAAAAATAACACGCCATTCATCGCAAGCATTATTATTTAAAAGTGTTCAGTTGATAATGTTCGCGATAAGTGAAACCGGTCCTAATCTTTTAACGTTTGGATGTCATTGTTAGTATGTTATATTTATTGAAATGTAAAATTGTGTATAAAAAATAGTATATATTATTTTCAAAATTAAACTACGCGTGTACCTTGTGAACATAACATCACCCTTTGAACGTTGCTCCACATTATATATATTTTTTATTTCACACAAAATAGTTTTCAGTCTACGTTTTGTATGTATGTACACATGTTGGATTATGCAAATACAAACTTTCTTTACAAAAATATGAACTAATAAACAAATTTGCAGTCACCCTGTACACAACCCTTCACCACACAAATGAGATATATTAATACCCCATTAAAATTACCATTTATAAGCCTTGTTCGTTGGGCGGTCTAAAATTTTACATATTTTGGTTTAGTGAAGGTACATTTTGTGAGATTTTGTGGTTTTAAAAGTAATAAATTCCATAATTGTTATTAACATTTAAATGTTGCAATTTTACCATTGCGTAAATAATTTAAAGACAAGAAACTGTTTCATAGTATATAAGTGGATGTTTTTGTGGAATCTACATATATTATAGTAGGTATCGATGATAATAGTTTTTGTATCATTTTAACGCTTGAGAATTAAGCTAGCCATAGATTTGAAGCACAATTTATATTAAGACTTACCCAAAAAGTTCAGCTACGGTGTAGTAATAATAATACCTTTTGCTTATTGCATTGAAAATAATAAATTCATATCATTATAACAAGAGCTTTGGTTAGCAACAATAATATTAAAAATTCCCAGAAGAAATTAAAATTGAAATTCTGGTGAATCAATATTTGTGAATTTAATATGACATCCACAAGGAATAAATTAATGTGTATAAATTATCCCCTCCTCCATTATGTGCCAGTGTGTGGGCATAGTAAAAAAAGTCAAAATAAATTCTACGGCAATATTTTGCAAATACCAAGGGCAAGATTCGTTCGACATGAATATTCGGCCAAGGGTTTCAATAACCGTAATGACAATTTCATAACATACTATTGTTTTCAATCGATAGATTTTGATGTCTATTTTGATTTTATCGTTTCCCGTATACCTTTCTTTTTCATGCTATACATACATGAACAATCAAATGACTAGTGTATTATTGACATCGTTCTTCTACCCCTGTGTACATTTGTATGTATGAAAAGAGGCTAATTAACAGACTTAAAATAATTCTTTAAAAATTCAGTAGAAACGGTCCATCAAAACCAGCAGTAGGTATATTATAATGCTGCATATTGGGAGCAGAGTTGTCATTAAATATATAGAATTGTTAAAAATTAAAGGACACCTAAATAAGTAGGTTTACTGAATAAAAAATTAATTCCAAGCTTTATTTTAAAAAAATATTATGATTTTAAGCCGTCGATCTTAAAAATTATAAACGTATGTAAGCCATATCACGGTATACATATGTCTATTACTGAATAACAAGATTTACTGTTAGTAACTAATTGATGTTTTTGAACGTAACTCTTGTTCGAAATATAAGTCAGATGTTGTCCCAGTGCATGATATTATATGAAAATATCGATAGCTCTTCGTTAGTTTGCTGTTTCATTTAATAATACAACCTCTCTCTCATTAAGCATGTTGCCTCTTACTTCCCCTCTTCCTCGAGCCGTCGGCTTAAAGATAGCTATCTCATTCGTTCATTGATTCTCTTTTCTTCTTCCGCGTGAGCTTTAGGGTGACAATGCGAATCGTCAATTTGGAATAATCTAATTGAAATCATTAAAATAAAAATACTTACATCGATATGTAAATATTCTTTTCATTTTATTTTGAATCATGCCGAATAATAAAATAGTTATAATAGTTTATTAATCTTAATTTTGTATTTAACACATTTAAACTAATCTCACCAGTTAATAAGAGGCATTTATGACACAGCTTTAACTTATAAGTGTCGATAAGCTTTTTCATTACGTTGGCGTTAAATTTTTGTTGAAAATTAAGATCAAATCCATTACATAATAATGCATTTAACAATATATAGCTTAAAACAAAGTTTTGTTAATAGTTGAGGCATTTTAAAGATGATTATAAATTGAAAATATTAAGTTATATAGACTCTTGAACGCCCGTCCGTTCAAATGATTTTTTTAAAATATTTGGAAAATAAGATAAAAAAAAAAATTACTTCAAAAAAAAAATCATAAGGCATTTTTCGTATCAATTCCACGTTAGATTTATTAGGATCAGAACCGGTTTCAATGAAATTTTATGTTGAAAATGCTCGCCATGAGTGAAACCGATCCTGATTCTAATAAATGTTATTTGGAATAAGTACACAAAATGTCGTATTATTTTTTAATATAATGCCATTGCAACAATTATTGACATTGACTACCTCAAAAGCATTACTTATCTCATAAATAGTAAAAGTTATTTAAAAAAAGTAAAGATTGAAGCAAGTAACTATTTAAATATACACCGATAAAATACGTACAGCATCATTCATAAAATATACATGATAACTATAAGTATATATGTGGCAGATATGACCGTATTCAAAATTGCAATGCTAGAACTAATATTATCATACGACAATACCAATTAGCAAAGAAGTCATGCGCACCTCACTCAGGTACCGGCAGGTGAGAACCGGCGGTGCCTTTTGAAGTGCGCTGCCCCTCCAATTAGAGCGCGCCGCCCTTTGAAGTCCACCGCCGACACTTTCAGAGACCGCCCACAACTAGCGCCTCAGCACTAATTTATATCCTCAAATCCTTCTCGGTCTCGCTTCTTCGATCATTCGTCTTTCTCTTTATCATTCTAAGCCGTGTGCTTTCTAGACTCCAATCTCAGGAATTGCGGATTACAGATATGGATTAAAATTCTTGAGTTTTTTTCAATTTTTTTTTTTTTGCAAATTATTGCAAGACTTTTGCATGATCAAAAAAACCCAGCACCCAAGAAGATAATAAATGTATCCCAATATCAATTATTTTGCTTCAAATAAATGTTACTGGCTACATAATTATTTGAAAATTTAGAGCAATAAAGATTATAAAAAAACACGTATTCCGGAAATTACTTGTGAAGTCAGCCAAATAATATTTTTTATGATGACATTAATTTTACCGTAAAATAATCGTGCTATTTTTTTGCATTCACCAATTTAATGGCGTTTTCTACGAATTAATGTGGTATAGTTTTTATTTTTTTCTTGCCATTTTGATAATAGATAATAGGCGAGTACTAATTAATTATATGGCCTTTATATTATAATACTTAAAGTCAAATTAGAAACCTCGCAAACGCTATTACTAGGTAAATTATTCTCTACTATTAAACCATTTTATTATCTGTATTTATTTTAATTCGCTTTCAAGCGATTCCTCATAAAAGTAATTGACAGTTAGTGAAAAGATAAAAGTTATGAACAATTTTAGATTTTATGTATCCAATTATTGAACAATTTTTAAAATAAAGCTTTACAGTGAAACATCTTAAGCTTGGAAATCGAATTTTACATATAATTTTCTCACTCCCTGCTTTATTTCGACAATTATAACGTGAAATAATAATTAAAAGATATTTAAAAAATAACTGACGTAAAATATTTAGTAAATCAAATAAATAAATCGTTAATATAAAATTTAAAATAACTTTGATTATTCCACGTATTGTGTAACTAATTGTGACACTTGAATTTTATATTAAAATGAACTTCCACAAAGTTACCGCCGAAACCATCGAAAATAAATCGTTGACTATGCATCTAGTCGTTTACGTTTAAATCTGTGACAAAAGTTTGTATAAGTATCTGTTTCATATTTATAGAAATGTACGCATTAATCACTTTTAAGGTATTGATTGAATTGACATTTACTTGGTAGAACTCTATTATAATACGGTAAAAAAAATAACATTGATTTGAACTAATAGTTCGGACGATGGCGTAAGCCTAAATAGCTATCAACAAATATATATCATAATTTCTGTAGAATTAAAATACATTGTTATTTTTCTCACCGTATCACTGGCAATACTGGGTTGAGTGGCATTATATCAAAAATAGTAACAGAATTTGTCTACTTATTTCACATTAAATTTATTATGATCAGGAGTATCAGGACTAGTTTCGCTCATCACGAGCATTTGAACTGATAATTTTCTCAATCAGTTGATAATGCTCGCGTTAAGTGAAACCGGACCTGATCCTAATAAACTTAATGTTGAATACGAACAAAAAATGTGCTATTTTTTTTTAATATCCATTCATTAAACGACGGTGGCTGTACGGAAATTTAATAGATTGTAAGATGATAAAAGACAAAATAGCGACTGTGCAAAAAAACCTATTCAAATTGAATCTTGAGTCGTTTTAATTAGCAGACTGGCCTTCATTTAAACACTTTTGAATTAGACAAGAACAAAGCAAAGTTGACGATTGTGTTTTGTTCTAAATAATTTTGAATGCTGTGATGCCTGTGAATTGCTTAGGCAAGAACAAGACGTTAAGAAATTTCGGCAATCATAAATTATTTCCGATTAATTCGGTACACGACTTTGTTTTATAGAGTCGTCAACCTTAATCACTTTTTGTAAAAAAAAAAAAAACATTTCTAAGGTGAGCGCTGATTTTTTGCGTTTTTGAAATGTTTTTCCAGATATACAGATATCATAAAGCATATTTCTCTTTTCTATCTATCATCATTAAGAGGTGAATTTAAACCAAAATCCTGAGCAGGGTTGTAAAATTTAGCAAGGCATAAAAATGAACCATATAATCAGTAGTGTAGTGAGGTCAGGGCCAGGTGACCTAGCACCTGAAAATGAGCCAGGGCGCCGCCATGCCACCTTTTTGATTTGTAACTTTATTTTCAAGCACATACATTAATTCCATGAGTACATTTTTTAAAAGTAATTGCGCGTTTTTTTATCATTGATTTCATTGTTATCACGTATTGACGTATATCAAAAAAATAAAACAACAAGTGAGAATCAATCAACGACAAACCTGGTACCTATTTAAGTGGTGTTGTACCACTGCTAATTATTATCAAATATATATTTCTTCGTTTCAAGAAATGGGAGGTTTTTACTCACTATAACCTCCCAACTACATGAATCCAATTTTACAATACAAAATTTATAAGTTGCTGTTAGTGGCTGTTAGTTTTGTAAATAATTTCGGGTACCCGTGTACTTACTAGAATTCTTTCGATTAATCAGCTACTAATTATCATGATTATCAAAAAAGCGAAACTAGGTTTATTGAATTTGATGAAGAAATGATGAACTGAATAATATGAAAGCAAATGTTTTTAGGGAAATACACGGATACATGAATTTAAAAAAATAATAGCACAGCGCTCACCTTTGTTCAATCGTAATAATTCTTAATAACATTATTTCGAAAATTTCTCAAGGCACCTCATTCGTAACGGTTAACCTCTTAAGGAGGTAACTACCTACCTAAATAGGTATGTATTTTATATTCCTATAGACTTAAAGCCATACTTGGGAGGTAAAGGGGTTTGACTTACACAACTAGGTAAATTCATTCATATCAATTAAACGCAGTTGTTAAATTATAGATAAATCTCAAAGATCACCATATTTGATTAGAAGTGATATAAACGTTAATCACTTTGACCGCAAAAACACAACTACGGCATAGAAAGCGGATTTTCAACTCATCGCATTGATTTTTGATCTTCATTAAATTTTATAAATAATGTTTTTATTGTTTTATGTTATATACGTCATATAAAGATATGTGCAAAAAGCTGATCGAATCCTACTTAGACACGCCTTTATGACTTTTCATATATTACATAATTATATTGATGTTTGAAAATACATTATTTCTAACTGCATATATGTTTGTGGAATATTTATTTGTACAAAAGAATAATAATAAAATGCTCTTTTTACTAACCGAAAAACAAAATACCTATTTGGAACTTAATTAAATGAAAAATCAAAATATTGAAATTGTCAGAATGGAATTTTCTATATTCATAATATTTGTCAACGAGTGCATATTACATTTATTAATAATATAAAAATCACTGCGTCATACTTTTCACGAAAACCTATAGGAAGAATTTTGCAATAAAGACCGATTGAAAAAAAATGCTGGGAAATTAATTTTCAAAAACTTCATACATGGTTTGCGGTCGGGGTTCAAACCGTTGGCTTCGGTTGTGGAGCTCACGGGCTCGAATTCTAGTACGGGCTGTCTCACAATTTATTTTTCAATCGATGTATGGATTTTTGAGAGGAATGGGTGTATATGATGTCTATTACTCCTTTCCACACTTATATTCTAAAAACAGGAAGTTGCGTAAGCGATCAGCTTACAACTTGTCAATGTGTCCTATAACTAACTGAATAACAAGAAATTCACTATTTGAAATAAGCTCTTTTAGGATCCCACATGTTCCACATTGGGTAGTTTTTAATGAATTTCATTGTTCAAGGTACATCATAAACTAAATTTCACTAAAATGCTTTTTTTACAAATAAACGATAGAGTTTATAAAATTTTAAGATCTTTTAATAAAATATAAAATTTTATTCGAGGAAGGATTTATTTTTTATCCATTCGATGCTCATCACACCATGCATGAATAAAAACTTGTTTCTAATAAAAAAAAATTGGTATACTTAATTTCCATTGAGATTCTTTTTCGCCTGCGGTGCTGCTCCTTGACTTAAAAAAATTAACGTTTGGCTGCAAATTATTTAATAAAAATGACACATCAACGGGTTTTCAAAGGTTTAGTTAAGTATATCCACCGGAAGATAAGTAGATATTGTGGCACGATTCATCGAAACAAGTTTCATTAAATTGGCACTTGAGGCGCTTTGCGGAATCTATCAGAGAACTTGTTCATCATGTTTAATAAGAAATGGCAATTTTCAATTCAGTGACCGTGTCATACAAAAATGCATCTGGTAAGTTAACTAGTGTAGCTGTAAATTGTAAAATTCTTGATTTATTAGAGGCTGCAAGACTGGTCTCGAAGGAACTGTTTTAAGCAAGTAGAAAAAACGAACATTGCTATAGAATTACGTTCGACGAATAATTATCCTATGGCATCAACGAAATAAAAATATAGTATTTATTTATTGGTAATATTAAAAAAAAAATAGACTCGTATGGCAAAGTCATTAAATATATAACGTTGACAGCCCGTTCATTTTTTATTGTTTCGTGGTTACTACATTTTTATTTTCTTTGTTTTGTAATATTAAAATCAGAGCCACGTGGAAGAACATCACATGTACCCACGTGTAGTATAAAGTTATGTACTACTGGCCACCTACAACATAATGTTAGGTAAATTATTTTTAGTAGTCAAATGACTGTACAAAATCATTACGAATTATAATTTAAAGCATCAAAAATAAACCGATAGATTTTCGGATGGAATCGTATCACAGTCCGAACAGTTTCATTTTTTAATTTATTTAATCGAATTATTGATTTCCGTTCGGAGACAAGGATATCTGTGCTGTGTAAAATTCCCTTTTACAATCCAACCGATCCTAAAAAATGGAACGTAGCGAGAGCAAAGAGCTAACCTATAGCCCAGTTATTATCATATCTTTTCTATCCATATATATCTATACTCTCTTTAAATGTGTGCTGAGAAACTGTGTAACAAGAAAGCATCTGTTAAGGAAAACTCCATAAGTAGTCTATATGCAACACATTGGGAACCGAAATTGTTTTTTAAAAAAATGGTTAGATTAGATTTAATATTTTCAAGGATAAGAAGGTAAGCAGCTAGTTCTTTTTCATATTTTTCAGCATTGAATTTCAATAATCAAAGCCGCAAAGTCACCGTCACAAAAAGTATCCCCAAGGAGATATTATACTGTAAGGCTGATAACCGCAAAGATCCCACACTGACACCTCTTTGCCTCCCAATCCACACTTTTATAAATAACAAAAAATGTAATAGGTATTCATAATAATGGTTGGCGGTGATTCTTTGAAGGTGCGACTTCAAAAATGCATACCGCATCTCAATTAGCGCTAGATATGACGTGCGTGTGACAGGGATACTACACAAAGTTTTAACCGAATGACGTATATTCGTTGGTGCTCACTATTCAAAGATTTTAATTGAGCGTCAGTAGCAAATGGCAAAGTATCATTGGACAGGTATTATATCTTACTAGTGATTTCCATTTTAAAAACGATTTTATTGGTGAATAAAAAATATCTAGATTCATCGTTTTGGATACTTGTATAAACGAAGTAATGTTTCAAGGTTTTTTTAAAAGATTATCAGTTATCTTGGAACGCGCTTCAGTATAAATTCAACAAAGAAAAGATGTCCCCAGAAGTTAATTTTTTCTTCCTACACTATACAAATGTATGCCAAATTGTTTTTTTCAGATTGGACCGTAGTATGTAAGATATCTTAACTTAAATAAATTGATTGTAATGCACTAAAACGCTAAAAATTACCTTCACGAACAGAGCACATTTTTTTTATCAACAATACCAAAGGTAAAAACCCTGTCAGTGGAGTTTTCGAATAAATGAATTATGTTTTTTTATCTATGTCCGCTACCAACTTGGAGCATATGGACTCCTTACGGAGATTATCTCAACATATATTGTAATATGTTTGATATTAAACAATTTATTTTTTGTTGTTTTTCCTATCGTTTTCCAAAGACTGTTCACATCTGACAAAGTAAGTATATAAGTACAAGTACTTGCTTGATGCTAGTATGATTACGAGAGCAGGCTAACTGGGCCGAGTCCAAAACCAGCAATCATAACGCGGGTGGCCCAGCGAGGCCTCGAACCAGTGCTTAGCCTATTCAAGATCCAGATAGGTATTTATCGTCTTCTCACACGCTATGTGACGCATTGCTCCACGACTGCGTGAGCATGTGAAGAAATAATCAATGAATTATCATGAATGGTAATAATGTACCGATAGTTTCATCTATTGGCACCTTATATACAATAACTACATGCTACAAACGTGGTCTAAAATCTATTCTGCCTTGCTTTCCAACGATACCGCATCTATGTATGTTTTATAATAAAAAATCAAGTATTTTTTCCCCGCCCATCGACTGTGAAAATATCACTAGTTTTCACCAGTATAAAGCATTGAAAATAGATAAGCTGCATCACTAGTTATAAATATTTATATTTTGGCGATAACATCTTAATAGCAGACCTGACTATTTAAAAAAACTATTTTGTCAGGAAACGTAAAGATATAAATAAAATTAAATCGATCTTGAATGTAAATTTTGCTTGTGCATATGAGAAATACTTTCAGTGGTTAACGAACTGATATTTTTTACTGGACCTTACCATATATAAGTCGAAGTTTTTAACAAAAATGGATTGCCACGTTTGCCAAAGTTTGCATTTTTTTTCCATGTTTTGCAGATGATGAATATAAACACGTTTTCGGTATTTGCTGTTATTATATATTAATATTTACCAACAACTCAACAAACGATCCTGTTCTATTGAAATGCAAACTTTAGTGAATGCATGATCATTTATAATGAGAGGTCCTTCAAATACTTAATTTTATAAATATACGTTTTTTGTGTTGACCTTATATTTGCATTTAGTTTTAAGTTTAAAAATCTGCCAAATTAGTTTTCCATAGAATAAAAACGTTATTCTTTGTATTTATATCATACCAAATAAATAATGCTATAATATGAATGCTATAATATTTATTATTTTTCAGTCATCGCTCACTCGTTTCGGTGTCAGTCTACAAACCCACCTTGCATAGTATCCTTTCCTAATGACACACCGGTAGTATTTTGAGGTGTTACCTTTTTTAATTTTCTTATAGTCCTTTTTAACACTCCTGGCAGTAACAACGAATTCCCCGGGCGCTCGCGCCCGGTGCGGTCAATTTTTTCTGTTAATATTTTAGTCCTTTATTATTTTATTTATTTCAATTTTGATTGCCGTCATTCACACAGTGCCTGAAGATGGTGATTTCGGAATTCAAAATATAAGTACAATATTAGTAAGCGGCTTAAGTTTTTGTTCCAATTTATGTATAGATGGATGGTTTCATTTTTAGTTTAGATTATTTTTTTTTTATAAATTAACATCAATTGGAATTGTATCTTGTCATTTTTATATATTTATATAAAACTCGATTTTCAACTTTTTTAAATTTTTTTTTGAATGAACTTGACAAGCAATGATTATATATCTTCTCGCAAAAATCTGCATCGGTTACTAATATATATAAGTGATTATACTGATTATTATATTAACATCAGTTGACAATGCTCGCCGTGAGCGAAGCCGGTCCTGAAAAAAATATGTGGAAAAAGTACTAAAAACGTTTATTATTTTTATTTTTTGATTATGATATTATAACGATTCTTTTATTTTGTAGACCTTGATAATAGTCAAAATTAATTTATTTACTTTTAATACGTAACAACCAAGGGGTCAATACCACAATTAGTACCTACCTAAATATTTAACGAATAACTTGTTATATTGAAATATAAACCTTATGTAAATAAATGAAAAATCATCAGCGGTTTTATCTTTTTCAAGTGATGATCAGTTTATTTATTTAAAATAGTGCTATCCCACCAAGAAGTGACATTTAGCAACTTGAAATACTACAAAGTTTTAATTATTGAAATTTTTACTAACACCAATAAAGTTATTATCTTTAGAATTGTATTCGCACGTATATTTATTTGACTAGTCAATTCCGTTATTGATTTAATATTGCATTTGAAGCACTGTGTTAATCTTTTCACCGCTGCAGGTACTTACAGACTGTAAAGTCAGTAGATTATTCTGTAATAGCCCATTTTTTAATAATATCACTTCAGGGTGGCTTATATCTCAATTAGGACTTTTTACTGTCTACCAAATGTCGAGGTGTTTTTTAAATAAAAGAATCACACAGTTTTGATTGAAGGTACCAATACTTAAGATACCTGTATTATCCTTTTATTTTATTTAATATTATGTTCTAATAAAAAGCACTGCTAGAAACATACTAAAAATAGCAAATCACGTTAAATTAAATTAATTTTTATGTCAATAATTTAGCATAATTGTGTATTCCAAGACCCGTAAGCAAAGACGTTATAACTTACATAAAAGAAAAATTAGGTAATGTCAAATATGATAAGTTTTTAAAAGCTCAATTTGAAACGACAACAAAGCGGTGATGGAATGTCGACATGTTTTTGCGTTTTGACTTTAAAATTGTCAATATGTTTTTACCTTTGAATTTTCGTTCAAAATATATTTGAAATCATTTTTTACATGTTAGGGCAGTGATACACAACCTGTGGCCACCAGGCCGCATGCGGCCCATAAAGACACTTCATCCGGCCGAATATGACTATAATATCAATCACTTTTTTTTTCTTCAGAACTCTTCACGAACGATGGAAGAACAATACAAAATGTAAAAACTTTCAGTATAATATACACTAAAAATAAGGCTCACGCGGCCCTCGAACAATCAAAAAAATGATAAGCTGCCCTTCTGACAAAAATGTGGTTCATCACTACGTTAGGGTAACTACATAAATGATTTCAACATTTTTTGATTTTATAGACATGTTTCAATTTATATTGCAGGACCAGTTTCCTTGAGCTAGTAAACAATGCCTACGTTTATTCTGAATCCCAATAAGCCTTCGCTACTGTATTTGCTGTCAACTGCATGAAGTATAATGAAAGTAATATTGGCAATATGAAAACATTTATTCATATTAAAATATATATGCCACAGTTAGTGTACAACCCTGATAGTTTTGCGTGCAAATACGCCTTAAAGTACCTACTGTTGTCCAAACAATCGCGTGCGAGAAATATTTTATTGATAAAGGAAGAAAACTTTGCTTATTTCCTTTCTACTGAGATAGTGTTAATAATAAATTAATATCAACACCTGCGCAGCAAAATATTTTCCCATTTGTGGTGAAATATGCATTTAATTTTTATAATAGTGTCAAGCAATTTTTTATATGAAAACCTAAGGCTAGATTTGTCTCAAATTTTCGAATAACAAAGATTTGGCATTATAGTATCTAGCAATAAACAACCCACGAATAATCTATGAGCCCCTTAATTAATTTTGACAGTCGATTTTATCTTGGGGAAGAGTCATATATTTATATAGTCATACACTTTTTTTCAAACTGTGTAGTAAGTTATTTGATGCATGAAATTTTTTAAAATTTCAAATTAAACGAAGATTAACAATAGACGACTATATCCGCGTTTTAGGTTCCTGTCAATTTGATGTCATTGGGGCACAATTGATTTTAAAACTATCACAAAACTTAAAACGAAGCTTAGTTGCTACGAAAAAGATGGCACTTATTTGGTAGAGCTCCATTATAACACTATGAAAAAATAGCAATATATTTAAGTTCTACACAAATTTGTGTAGAACTAGAATACATTGCTATTTTTTCACCGTGTTTTAATTTCGTTTTAAAATTTGACTGGTTGTTATAGTAAAAAAATATTAATTAATAATACCCAACTAACCTAGTTCTACTACCAAAATTTTCAGAATTGCATACAAACATCACCTCGTTTTTTCAGTTTTATACCCTCTTTCTTCCATTATAATTTGGGCATTAAATCATAAGAAACGACCAAATATTTAAAATATATCCTACAAAATAACGGATCGGCGCCCCAGCCATATCAATTTTCTCCAAGCCCTGTGTTCAAATCCACCGGCCCATCATTATATCTAATCATTATCCTTCCTCTATTTCAATTTAGTAAAGTTTTAAGAACACACTAAAGACTTGCCTATCTCTCCTTCTGTTATGTTTTGTGCAGTAATTCAGCGAATGAAAACTACTGTATCTTAATTTTTTATCCAATTACAAAGCATTGCGCCATTCGATTCCTTTTTTTGTTACATGTATATTTATGAATCTACCAGATAATTTTTCAGGTACCACTTGTCTACAATACTATCATTGTTTCATGAAGTATAATAGAATGATTTTTTTACTTAAATATAGTAATGCTATTTTGGTATTTTTTTTTATTTGTATACAACAAAAAATCAATAATGAAACAATGTGTTTTTCAAATACCATAACTATTTAGTAAGGAATAATAAATCTGCATCTAGTTATTCGATTAAAATAAAATTAAATGTAGATTCTGATAATTTTTGTGACATAAGCTTAAAGATAAAGAGACTATATCAAAAGATTTTTACTTCAGACTTATTCAAAAAGACAGCTACGGTTTATTTATTTATTTACTAAGTAACTATTGCTTCAATAAAATAAGCAAACATTGGTTGAGAAAAAAGTATACACCTTACTTATTATAATACCTTATTTATAAGTATTATATTATCTTTAGGATAAATATACATAGAATTCGTCTCAAAATAAAAACAGGGTCTTGGTCGTTATACAGTTTACAGTTATACAGTTATCGCACAGAGTTATAATAAATAATATTCACTCAAAAACCGCTAATTGTTTTGATACAGTTTCCTCAGATTCGTAATTCATTTATTCATTAAGTATTCTCAATTGTGAAATTTTAATTTCTAAAAAATCTTTGAGAAAATGTGTTTACTGTATAATCGTTACCCACCTAAGGCAATTTTTATATACGCAATAATAAAACGCATTTAGTCCAACAATTTTATTTCTTTTTAAATCAAAGCGAGTGAGAAATAGCAGCACGATTAAGATCTTCATATTATTCACCTAAAATATAATTCATGCGATAATGATATACAAATTAATAGTCCTCATTATAAAAAATACCTCGCACTTGATACGTAGCACTTAATTAAAATAATTATTATCAAAGCGATAACAAAAACAAGAAAACCTAATTTCAGTTCGTGTAAGTTTTCTACTAGGTTTAGTGTGGCCTTAAAGATAACGGGGCAGTAAAATAATAAAATTTATCGAATACAGTGTGGCTCAGAAAATCAGCTGCGTAACCAAGCTTCGCAGAACATTTTTTTAATGGCCTCAAAGATATGTTTATTTTGATTGATTCAACAAGCTTATCAAACTGTGGTTTTTAAAATAAAATATTTGGTCAGGCTTGAAAGACTTATCTTTCATGTTAATTTCATATTGAATTTGTTACTCTTCGCTTGACAATTTGAAAATACCTGCATGAATGTTATACATCATTAAAATTTAAAATATATGAGTTATAAAAATGTTTTATGATGTTTAAGATTCGTATTACACAAGTAAAACTTAAATTTATAATCAAGTACGTTTGATATGGATGTTACAACAAGTCAAGTGCGATAGGTATCATTGTGAAAAGTATATTTTCATCAATAATATGCGACTGTAAATTAAATAAACTACTTATAATAAAATAAATGGCAAATCGTATAAAAGAAATGCTGCACAATTTCTAAAACTGTAAGTGAGAATTGATAAAGGATTGAGCTAATGATTTAAATAGTGTGTTGTGCATATAGTTGAACTATATTTTTTAATTTGAACAACAGTCGCATTCGCGTAACTGAAGACTGCATACTCCCTTTTTTTATTTGTTCATTTAGACATTTTATATAGTTTATGGGCTTTCTTTATAGATAATAATGAAGTTATCTTCGATACTTATGGAATCCGATATTATTGTTTGCTGAACTTACTGCTCAGTATGAAATTATTCAGGTAGCTTCAATCTAGCAACGGGTAGGTAGATATCTAATTGAGTATTATTGGTCGGAATAGGTAAGGATACTAATAATCGAAATCAGAATAAACATCGTTTTGGATGCCGAATATCCTTTGTTGTCAAGCTTAGCAGAGTTTCACTGAGTCTAAAAATGAAAATGTAGATTTTCTAAAACCTTTAGACTCGGTGTTACAAAAAATTAGTTAAATTGCTTAGACTTTAGAAATAAAATAAAATTTTAGAGTACCAAAGAAAATGGACGCATTTTACGTGTTCTTGCTTGTCGATGAATATTTAAAATGAAATAGAAGTTTATCATTGAAAAACCCTCACACTCACAAGGTTAACTTTGATTGCTATGGGTGATTTGCACAATATGTGTGACTTATAATTAAAAATAGTCAATAGAATCATGTTTGTGTATGCCCACTTCCAAGTAAAGCTCCAATCTACGGCCTACGCTATCGTAGTTTAAAACAAAGCTTAAAAGAGTAAAACAGTAAACAAAAAATGAATTTCTGTTTATAAATATTATTATGTGCGACCTGATTTGTTCAGACATAATTTTTTAGTATCAATTTTTTCAAGTTTAGCTTCTTCGATATGTGCAATATGATTGTAAAATAATGAGATCAAATTTTATCGACTAAAATTGTCATTGGTTGATATGTTTTGATTCCTTACAGAATTAGATTGAGCTGAGTAAAGCATTCAACATAAGTACATGAAAACTCATCTATTTTTTTCATTTACACACTAAAAGATGATTTTAATTTATAGCGATAGTTATTTGAAAAAAATATCAAGTCATAAGTCGTTGAGAATTTTTTCACGCGGGTGGGCCAACCCTAACGGAGTGATTTTGACCACAATATCAATTTAAGGTTCGTATATAGGTATCAATAAATCATTACACCTAAACACATATAAAGTAAACGCATTTTACTACCTACATTGTGTTAGATTCTTTAAGTTTATAACTACAAAGTATTTATTAACAGTTTTCTAAGTTAATTATGATTTTTGAAAAGTTTTGCATTTTATTTACGCGTAACGAACATATTCCAATGTGGAAGGATGGATGAAAAACATACCTGCTGATGCTTCGCTGCTATTCGCTTCGAAGGTTTTGCTGGTCATTTGAAACAGTGCATCCAACGGTGTTCCTAGAGGAGGCGCTCGAGGTCTTTGAGGGGTCCTCACTCCTCCCGGCGAACAGCATTCCGATCCCGAACTCGACCGAGAACTACCAGTTTCACTATCACCAGATCTACTCAATAACCTTTGGGCGCGCAACTGCTGAAGCTCCAGCTGCAACTCCGCTCTCGCTCTCCAAGGTTCTCCTAAATCCAATTGCAGCTCGGCTCTACTTCTCCACGATTCACCGAGCTCCATGTGCTGCTGGATTTGAAGTTGTTGCTCTAGTCTTAATTGATGCTGCAGCCTCTGCAAGGCGTGAGCTGATTCTCTAGCGTGTAAATCCCAAGGTCTGACTATTTTTTGTGCTTCCCGCGCGGGTCTATGTGATAAGATATCGAGTATTGAAAACGATTTAACACCATCGAAATGTCTATGTGCGGTAGGCGGTTGAAGTCTGGCTTCCGGCGAAGCCGTCCTTCTCGGTTCTTCTCGCTCTGGAGGAGCCATCTTTAGTTTTTTTAAAGGTCTGAAGTAGTCGTCGGCTTGTTGTGAGTGAGGGCTTGACGCTGGTGGACTAGGGCACCCGACGCTGATCTCGTCTTCAGTGGAACATCGGCTGTCTTCCATGTCATCGTGCATCGTTGCTGATGGATCCACTCGCCACCACATAGGAATGACCCTGAGTGACAGGTTGATGCTATGCGAGAAACATCAGCTTTGCATAATAAGTACGAGCGCGAATTCACTAGCACGCGAGGCTCAATTTCATGCCGTAAAACTGTTATTCTTTAATCTGGAAATATCCTCGAAATGTCACTCACATATAAGTTAAAATCACGATACCGCTATCAATATTTTTAAAATAAAATCATTGCTAATTCAACGTGTCTTTGTTCACATATTTGATTGGTTAAGTGCATACGTTTACAATAATACTATTAATATTTATCGATCAAATATTATACGTATGCGAAATACTTTTACATAGATAACTAGTGTTTTGGATTTTCTTTGTTATTTATATTATGCAAAATTCAAAATTTATGCAAAAAAAAACTCGTTTTCCAGATAAGAAGGATGATTTGTTTTGCTTATTATGTCTCATTTACAATTATTTAAATTTTTAATAAGATATAATTAAATGCACTTCTTGAACTGTGTCCTACAATTTATTTATAACAGCGAATGGTTAGCTCGTTTTGTTAAATTTCTTTAGATAAATAGGTATTTTGAAAATAATTAATAAACAAACAACACATTTGCCGCAATGTATTTATTTACCGCAAAAACTGTCACATAGTTATTATTGGATTTAAAATAATAATACAATATGATTAATTGTTAATTTGACCTTATGTCACTTGATACAAATATGTCTGTTATAATATTCATCAAATCATATATCACTGTTTTTTCCCAAATATCTTCTCGACAGCACAGTGTCAGTTTTCGTGATTACACTTTATAATTAAAACTCACAGTTATGTTACAAACATATGTCAATTCAAACGGACCGATGAAATATATATTCAATACTTAGTTCTGATGATCAGATAATTTCAAACGTCAAAAATTCACAAAACACAGGTTTTATCCGCCTAAAAGTCACAAAACCGTCCAGTAAAATGTTTCCAAATATCAAAAACACTTCCAGTAACAAAACACATTCATATCGAGTTAATTAAAACGTCACAAAGGCCGATGAAACTCGTTTTATTCACTAAAACCCGTTCAAAATGTAATAATTGCTTCGCGGGCGAGCATCGAACGCGTGTTCTTAGCGTATAGCGTATTCTCAATCTGCTGGACGGGGCCTATCAAAGCAGACGTCTGCCAATAGAGTGACGGCTAAATTACTTGGATGGCACCTTCAAACAGGCGGAGCTTAAAGCGGTTTGCGCCAATGGCGCAGAGTCGGCAGAGATGAAACGTTTTTGACGCGTTTTGCGGTTGGTGGAAATGTTTCGGATAGGTGGGACTTAAAAGCAGCCAATCGGAACGGGAAGATAATAAGTGTTTTTAGGTAGGCTTGTTAAGCGGCATCCTTTGAAAGTTTAAGTGGGGCTTTTTAGTGTGTGTGATAAGAGGTTGAGAGCTTTTGCAAGCTTTTTGTTTTTTTTTGTTTTCTCCGTAAGGATACCGAATTTATTTATATTTTGTGTCTTCTATTATATTACTGAATAATTATTTTCTTAATTTGAGTATAAAAGTCGTATTCAACAGTGGGTATTTTCAAATACCGAATATAAAAAAATGTACGAAACAATTAATTTTTCATGCCAATCCAACTTCTTGATTATTTTTGCTCATAATTGGGATGAGTCTGGTTTACGATAGTGTTTTTAATAAAGTTCTTTGTAAAATTGAGCGTTCAGTTGAAAGCGATAAAAAACCAAAAAAGCAATGACACACCGATAAGAGATGAAACAGTATTATAAGGATCGATTTAACATTTTTTATAGTGAGTAGGTACCTACGCTTTTTTACACATTGTTTACGAGCCTTTTTATTTACTATGGTAATTATGCACAAATTTGTGCACACAAAGGGTTAAATATTTCTTGACTGATTTTTTGTCAAATTTTTTTTTTTTTTTACATACTTTTTATTTTACAATTAATATTAATACTTAGCAGTGCTTTTAGCACCTTCCTTATAAAACGACGACTGGAGGAATGGCAGCGGGATTGGAAACATACTATATTAGTTTCAGTGGCGGCTGGCGACAGAGTATTAGGGATTACAAAAAAAGATTCAACTATTTTTCTGTACTACGGACAGCCAGAGTTCTTTCCTATTCATTGGATTTTAAAACACTTCTATAGCTTGGACTTTCAATTCAGATGTTCGCAAAACCAACGGAGTGCCAGTCATATGATTTTTTTTGAATTTACTAAGTAGAAAAAATACGCTTAGAGTAGACTGTGTAGAAAGTATAGTGTGATTTTTTTTTTTAATATTTTGTGAAACTGGCGCTCTGGGGGGGTATTTTTGAGTTGGCAGAGAGCGCTTAGCAACCAACTGGGACGACCTTCGTATATGGAGTATGGTTTTTCAAAAACGCTTCAAAACTGCTACAGTTTTCCATGCTGAGCTTTAGTCGACTAGTGATTTCACATGATCGATGCGAAACGTCCGTTATAGCCGTAATAGAATCGTGGCACATGGATTTCCCGCTCGGCGCCAAAAAAACAGTTCTAACTGTAAAAATGGAGGTAAGAATGGACTAAGGTGCACAAAAATTAGACTTTGGACGATTGGATACGAGTCATATAGTCTGATGATTTCATGTTTAATCCATGAAGACAAGACGCGGTAAGCAGCCAGGCCTTCTTAAGGTTGGTGAAAGGTGTCAACCGATTGTTTTTCAAAATTTGGCTATTGGTTTTCTTTACAATCGGTAGAAACAAAAATGGAAATCGGTAAAGATTTCGAGGACATATTTGCAAATGAATGGAATTGTGCAGGTGCGCGGATTTCTTTTGCCGTAACTGTAGTTGTTAAACTAAAGGTCGTGGAAAAGAAAGAACTACAACATATTTATTTAAATAAAAATCATTTGAAAAATAATGTTATAATATTTTGAATGTAATAAATTATTCTCAGGGGGGGGGCATGGCCCCCATGCCCCCCCCCGTGGATCCGCCTATGGCTTAGAGTCAAATTAAAAAATCATCAAAAAGCATAACCGATGCGAAATCGTCGTAAACCAAATTAGGCTTTTTATGTTTGTGTGCAAAAAAACAAAAGTTTATTCTAGATTCAGTCGATACTTAATTAAAAAACATTATAACCTTATTTAAAAAAAATACAAATCCCTGTTTTCCCTGTCTCACCTAATGTTGTTAATATGTTAATTTTTTACTTTGAACATGAAACATACATATTTAAGAGATAGCTTCAAGTAATATTGGTTCGTTTCATAATATTGCGTCTTAATTTTTTCCCACAATTGTTTTACAATGTCAGCTTTCAATATGTACTTGCTCCAAGTGTAACGACGAGGTGGAGAAGTAGAGAAGTTTAATATAACATTTACATAGGAATTGGTTTAAAAAAATGACTGTATGTTTGCCGTTCAAATTCCTGTAATAAAAATCATTTGAAGAAAGGTGTGTATTGTTATAAAAGAACTAGTAGTCAGCCGGTTTATATTTTCGTCCATTTTTGAAGATCTGATAGGGGGTGCACTGATGCGTTTTCGGATACTTATCCTTGAATATAAATATCGGGAAATTCTGAACCGCTTCAATCATTCGACTACAATAAGTAGGTGCTAGAGACTCAAATTCGAATATCAAATACTCAATACTCGTCCATTTTCCAAGTACTTGAAATCGAGTTATACTCGTAATTTATAAATGAAGATCTATTTCCAAATGTTATTTACTTATTTAAAAAATTTGAGTTAAAATATAAAGTAAATTTTAACCTGAATTTTAATGTCAGGTATTTTTAAAAAAAATAGTTTTTCCATTGACTTTTCTACGCAAGAGCTTCTTTTATTAATTTTGCTTTGGGCCTTGCTGACGTTCTTATCAATGAAAAGTTTTTGATGACGAGAGTCTATGATGACATGAGACAAAATAAAATATTATATATTTTGGTACATCTGAAACTACTCGAGAATTTAAAAAAAAATCTACTCGATACGACATTTGCAAAAACCTTAACCAAAAGATAAAAATGGCAAATGATATGATTCCTGATGGCTAGAGAATGGCTAGAGAACGAATTCTTCTGAAGGAAGAAATAATCCACATCCAGTACGTCCGCATATTAGAGATACTTATTGAAAGTTAATAAATATCCAAATAAAATACCTAATCTACAAGCCGCCTGCCACATTTTCAATCAATACAGAATTGTTCTTGATTGGCATGGCTGCACCTGCTTCGCTCTAAGAATTACCTTCCGACTAAACTAATTCACTAAAAAACCAAATTAATCAGTGATCTTTGAAAGCGGTTTTTTGTGATCGTACGTGACGTCACTGAGGACTCAAACGCCGACAGGTAATTCGAATCAATTAGTACACCTTCCCAAAGCCGTGCCTTCATTCTATGACAATTGTGATCATTTCATTGATTTCAGTTAGAGCTCCTTCAAATATAAACAATTTAAAATGAGCCTGTTAGAGGTCATAATACCAAAGTATCTCCATTTTTTCAAGGTTTAGAAAATCCAACATTTTTTAAAAATGTCTTAGAACTGTAAAGGCCATCTGGCAATAGCATTTTATTAAAAAAAAATCATACAGTTTTTGCATTTGATTGCACCGAGACCGGTTTCGCTCATCGCGAGTATTTTCAACTAGTAAGAAATACATTCTAGTTGAAAAGTTGAATTAGTACAAAAAATGTATTATTATTTTTTAATATAATAACCTTTTATTAATTATTGATAGACAACACCTTAAACGTGGATGTAATAGAAAAGCGTTTTTTTTTGCTTTTACGACTGTATTACAAAACACAGTCCATCCCCTACTATCACTATTTTAGGGAGTGTGATACATAAATAGTGAAAATAATATACAACACATTATATTGTTACACTACCCATGTACTGAATAGAGATTGTAATACCGTATGTTTGTAATTCATAATTCATACAGGTATGCCAATATCATTATAGTTAAAAACTGGTATTACAAAAATGAGCAACAACTAGCAATACTAATAAATTTCAATAGGGATCGGAACACTGGCCCGACAAATCCCCATCCGGAGTGGACATTAATTAAAAAAATATGTATGCTTGTCTATTTTGTGAATATTTAATGTTGAGGTTGTTAAATTTACCACAAAGTGCGCGACAACCTTGGACGAGTGCGTGGAGATTTTCAAACTGCTGCGCAGCTTAGAGCAAACATTGATCATCAGTTTTAAAAAAGTGATTTAAAAAATCATTTTTTAATGTTTCTTTGAATCGAAAAATTAAAATTTTGGTATCTATCAATCATGATCGGATTTTTGCCATCGCATTCACATATTCAACGCTTGCTCGACTAAAAATCATTGAAATAATTTGTTGGTACACCAAAATATCGATAAAATTAAATTAAAAAAACAGCAAAATTGATGAAATTCCGGTGTCGATATTACTGCTACTGCAATCCCTATTACTGAAGTAATATGACAAGCAATACTATCTCCGCGCGAGTCTCTTAATTGATTTTAAAGGTATGCTTGAAAGTGAAAAAAAGGAGCTCGGTACGTACAAAAAGTCATGTTGGTATATGATTCTATTAATAACCGGTTATCTGTGAGTGCGCAAAAGTATGGAGACGAACAAGAATGCAAAAGATTCAGAAACAAGGTCACCGAAAACATAACGTAATATAGGCCCACCAATCAATTCCTACGCCTTGTTCTTTGACGCACTGTCGGCTCTGCGATCGGCCAGAATGAATAGGGATTAATATCCGGGCGGATATTTAACACTTCTACTTTACACGATTGCTGTAAAAGAAAGATGCCGGGCAAAAAAAGAGTCGACTCGAGTCTCGGTCTATTGATCTTTCCCCATTAAGTGCTTCACTTTGGTTCGTTTTGGAATCGTGACAATAAAACCACATACAGGCGGGATCACAATTTTTTAAGTAAT
This sequence comes from Himalopsyche kuldschensis, assembly GCA_028554975.1. Taxonomy (NCBI): domain Eukaryota; kingdom Metazoa; phylum Arthropoda; class Insecta; order Trichoptera; family Rhyacophilidae; genus Himalopsyche; species Himalopsyche kuldschensis. The sequence goes on along the minus strand of JAHFWI010000058.1, from coordinate 1,810,920 downwards.
TAGCATCTTACCAAACCTATTTGAATATTTTTACAGGTTACCTGACATTATATGCGCTCACTAAAAATGCACACAAAATACGTATTGATTTTGATTCTGATTTATTAGTTATCTATGAAACTTTAGCCCTAAAGGCAGATAATTTTAGACTACCAGTGTTTTAAAAAGCAATAAGATACTCTCTGTGGAAATTCGTGAGAAGTGTAATAAGATTTTAAACATATATGTAGTTTAAAATAACTAAGCTTATTCCATGTAATGTGTGACTGTTAGTGACACGTGTTTCGCCTTTTTTAGAGGGATCATTAGATTTACAATCACATGGCTTCTTTAGTAATCAAGTTAAACATATATGTAGTTTAAAATAACTAAGCTTATTCCATGTAATGTGTGACTGTTAGTGACACGTGTTTCGCCTTTTATAGAGGGATCATTAGATTTACAATCACATGGCTTCTTTAGTAATCAAGTTAGAGTGTAAGAGTAAGAATTTTTAGTCTACGAAACGTAAGAGGCGAAACACGTGTCAATAATAGTCACACAAGACATGGAATAATCTTATTTAATTTTAATTTTATGTTAAAAAGAACTTCTACAAAGTTACTACCAAATCCATCGAAAGTCAGATTTTGAACGATTTCAAATCTCTCACAATATATGTATGTATTTTTACTAGCTTAAATAAAAATTATGTAGAATGTCGTTGAGTAATTTATTATAACAAATCAGCGAAAGAGTTGACCGGTACGCTGGAGGTGTTAAAATAATTGCTTAGTCTTAAATATTTGGAATCTTGACTATTATTGTATTTAGTAGTATAGTTTTTAAATGTTTCTCAGAGTTTGTATGTCTTATCATGAGCTTTTTTAATAATTATTTACAAACCGTTATGTAAACTTTTATATTTGTACAAGACGGCGCACAACTCCACGCAAAATTTTCGAGCTGCGCTAGTGTGCCCTGTTTCAATTTGAAAACTGGAAATATCACATATATGGGCTTCTAAAATATGACATCTTTACTTATATTAAAATTTTTCGAATCAAAATGATGGAATTGTTATTTCGAATCATTAAACAAGATTTTCCAAAGGGGAATATATGCATTTATAAATTTTTCAAAAGAATATCAGGGCCCATCACTGTTAAGGATTGAAAATCAATTGATAGTGATTGACACTCGACATTGGGCATTGGAAAAGGTGTCTGTTTAATACTGAAATAGTGTAGAAAAAATGTGAGAAGTTTTGTGACAATCTGTCTTTTGATTGATTCCGTACCTAAACGACTAGTCAGCAAATTTCAAAAAACGGACAGGATGTCGGTAACTTCAACGACTTGAATGCTCGCATCGGCGTCACTCAATTATGGACGCACGTCGTGGGTCCATTCAAAGTGTTAACAAGATTCCCCGCTTTATTGAGAATCCGATTTGATTTCAAGTGGCGGTCATAGATGAGCAAGTGACTATCCGTTGAATCAAATGCTCATTCATACATTCATTATTATTTATTCTGAACTGTTTTACGGTTAATTGGTAAAAGACTCCGACACTTCGGTAGAATAGAAAATAATTAAAGCTTCAAGATTAATTAATTGAAATTAAATTACTGGTGTGATGGAAAGTGATTGAGTCATTAAAATAATCATTGTTGGGCTAAATTGAAAACTGTAATAAAATAAGCTTTTAAAAATCTCCAAAATTGTGACTTGATTCCAGTTTTCAACATTTTTCTATTTATTTTTGATTCAGCGTATTGAATCAATTCTGTGGATTTCTTTATTTAGTATTTACCAATAGTTTGATTTAAAGCGTGTTTATGTAAATCAGCGCGTTCCAGAATACTAGCAAGGTACAACAATGTGACAATATTTATATATACGAAAAATCGCAGAGCAGTGTGTCAACGTAGTTAGCTTGCAGATCTCATGGATGTGAGCTCTAGTCCAGACAGTTTTATTTTTCAATCGATTTCTGTACAAAGACATGGATGTATTTTCTTTAATTCTCTACCACACCTAACCAATCCTTAAAACTGGACGTAGCGACAGCGCTTAGCTGATCATTAGTTCTGCCCTCGTCCTATCCTTTCTATCCCCGCTGTCTTCAAACGAGGAAATGTTGAGCAACTGAGTAAAAAGCTGTTAATAAAGAAAACTTGAATTGAGATAAGATTCAGAAGTTTAAAAAAATATGCAGTTCACAGGGAATATTTTAACTTTAATAATCATTTTCGGTCTTAACAGAGTTGACAATTTTAAACAGTAATCCAGCGATCTGCCAATTGAAGCTTGACTATTAAACCGTTGTTAAATAAAGATTTTTTAAAATGATTATCCCAGTCCATGTAATCTACTAACTATCCCATGAAAGAAAATTATAGCATCTGACTTACTTTATCTGGGTATTTAAATTTTTCAACCGCTTAAATATATTGTCGAGCAAGCCAAAAAAAGTTTATTTCAACTCTACGGAGTTTGGTAAGCATTCAAAATGTTATCCATATTTATTTTAAAATCCTCTTAAATGAATGCAGCAAATATTTTTTTCTTACAGTTTCACTGGACGTACCCAACTTTACCTCGAAGTTATGTAGCAATACAAGGGGTATCCGTTCCCCACTTATAACGTAAATTCATAATGTAAGTGTGTTTACTACAGTGATGTGAGAAAAAGTTGATATGCGTAGTACGTGCCATGTTGATATGTGTAGTAAATATAGCAAAAGCTTTAATTGATTTAATATACATATCGAATTCTTAAGCTTTTCAATAATAATTTGTCTAGTTATCATTTATTTTATAGGCTATAATTGGAACAATGTATTTTAAGACCAGTACTAGTGTGTTGTGAAGTCGTTGGCGCTACTCTGAATTGAGCCACAATCTGATGTCAACTCTGACTCCGATTCCGATGAACATAAATGTCAAATTGAATCTATTATTTTACATTTTCGCCAACACGATAACATTTATTATTATACAATACACACATATTTTATTATTTTATTTATTACGTATTGTAACGTATTAAAAAAATAGACTAACGAAAGGGAGTCGAAATTGCTTGATTTTTTACGACTCTATAGATTGATTTAAAATAGCTTTATTGAGGAACAAGAAATATAGAATATATATATACGATAAAAATATGCATTTGCGTCGTATTTAGAGCTCCTTTTCAGTACTTTAGGAGTTACGAGCTTTACAAATACGTCGATCAAGTACAATGCTAGCGTATAACGGAACATCCTGGAATCTTAGTCAGGCGTCGTGGTGAACTAAAGTTTTTGGAAACTCCCAGATCCCTATGGACAAATTTAACTGCATATACAATGCCAACGGTTTGTTGAGCTGTAATAAATTATTCGGTCAATAGATCCCACAAATTAAATTAATTGCAGCTCCGTTTAAATTGGTGCTGGCTATTAGAGCTCTGCATTAATAATCAACCCGGTCTATTAGTTTATCGCAGCGATGGTACACCCTTTTGACGATGGAGTAAACTGATACTCGGTGTATAAAATTTAAAATAACTTTGATTATTCCACGTATTGATACGTGGAATAATCAAAGTTATTTTTAAATTTTATATTAAAATGAACTTCCACAAAATTACCGCCGAAACCATCAAAAGTATGATACTCGGTGTGTTTAAGGTATTTTAAAAATAGTCTTGGAGTCAATTACGTCACTTAGCTTAAAAATAGCATTGTATTTAGTTAAACACGAATCGTTCTACCTTATTACAATACAATCGATATCTACCAAAGACCCGATTACATCAAAAGTGAACGTTATTTAATACTTCAATTATACATCAACCAATTGATCAAAACAATAAACGCATAACTGATCATCTTTATGGTATTTCGATTGATGGCATTAGAATACAAGAATATCTTACTGTATTAATGAGCTTACGTATATCAGACAATTTTAGCAATATTGAGTTTTATAGTCATATATTTGATTTACCTAAAAATGTGGACTTCAAATTGAAGGAACCATAAATTTACTAAATGAACACAGTCGAAAACAAGTTTTATGGAACATAGAAGAAGAATCGAATGTTTTTTTTAACATAGACAACAATAAATGTGCTTATAACGCCAGTAGCAAAACGACTATTTTGTAATGTTTAAAATAAATACTCATAAGTTAATAGCGAAGCTTTTAAATTGAATATTAAATTAGATAAAAGAACAATATTCTACGACAGTTGTTTTCGACGAAGATTCCTTACTGACACACTGAAACCCAAGCAAGTATAATAGATATCAATTATGTTCACTCCAATTATGTAAATTATGGTTGCCCATCACTGGAAAGCTCTTGGAAACAATTACCCAGGCAGTAAGTGTCAGCCGGATCGCTTTTCCTTCCTGCTATGTAATTTTCGTCAAAGTTTAATTTGTTTTAAACAATAACTGGGAGAGACGTCATGTGAAGCCTGAAATTGAAATTTGAAAAATAGCTTAATTCGTTGGAAACAAATTGTTTTTACGATGGGGTTGTTCTATTACAATAGATTCTCGCAGATGAATTTTACAACTTTTGTAATTATGATAGAATACATGATAATATTGATCAGGTATCGGTATATTATAGGTACCGATACCTGATGGATGTGATATAAACGTGATGTTTTATATGATAACGGTCGGTTAATGACTTTATTATTTTTAATGGATTTTTGTCATTTAACAACAAACGAATAAAAAAATATCATACATACGAGGCTTACGAGTCGGCTTAGTCTGGAAAAGAATCTCACCTAGGGGAACTTTACTTGGTATGGAACAACGTAGCGAGTTAAAAATAGTCTATATATTCGGTAGTTAGTTGGCAAGCAAAAAGTAAATTCACGAATATCGATGAATGAGTAAATATCTGCCTTAGTCTCTTCCACAGTCTGCATATTAGGCATGCCTACTCGGTAGAAAAGCATAATAATATAACAATATTTTACATAGTCAGTCCCCGTGGTCTAGTGGCAAGAGCTTTATCCTAGCGATCAGGGGGCCCGGGTTAAATTCCCGGTAATGTCAGATTTTTTTATATTGAACAAAGAGATCTTGGGGTGGGTGTATGTTATTTATCGTTGATTTTGTGCCCAACTGATTCATTATTTATCATCGAGTTAATCTCGTATGACTTTCACAATTAAGAATATTTGGCGCATTGGCTGTAATAGCATAAAATATAAATATAATATAATTATTCCGCAATCAATTTATTATGATCAGGACTGGTAGCACTCATCAGTTAATTAATGAAAATTAATGAGCGAAACCGGTTCTGTCTAAATAAATTTATTGTGGAATATGTACAAAAAATATTTTATTATTTTTCAATATGCCTATATGTGTAATATTCTATTTTTGTATTTTTAACGAACCCCCACCCTTTTCGCCAAATACTGTCACGTTTCATCACACAATACTTTGTTTGTTGTTTTCTAATAAGCTTTTAAAAGATTATAAAGTTTTCACAAGATCACGCCATAACATATTGCTACAAGAATAATTGGGTATGTTTTTTTTTTGTCCTACATGACTTCTTTGTATATTTGAATTAATTTTTCTCTCTCTTGGTTAAGGTCGTTGTATCCGGTGCCGCGTCGATGGATTCAAATTTCAGTACACCCACTGATTTTTTATTCGATTTATGGATGTTTATCCGATAAATATAATTGATGTTAAAATTACTTCCCATCAATCCGACCCAAAAAATCAAGCGATTTAACAGAGCAATTAGCTTACCACTAGTCATGTGCGGACATGGCTTCAAACATATTTGTACTGATTATTTAGTGACCATATAATATGTAAGATTTTTATACATTGCTACTAGGTATATTGTATTGGAAATATTTGTGGAATGTGTAAGGAATTGTTTGTAAAGATATTTATTATTAATAACTAACGTGCATTAATGATTTAACTGACTTTATTACTTAACCACTTCAGTACCGTAAGGCCACTGGTAGTTGCCGCGTACGGAAGTCGCAAATATTGCAAAATATATTTTTAAAATCTTCCTGTAAGAATTCTTATGATATTTTTCTTATCATATCTATTTACATCTATTTACTATCTCTAGAAAAAAATGATTCTTCTGTCATCAGACAATCTTTACTACTGCCCGACTTCAAAAAAGGAATTTTTAGAAGTCGGGCAGAAGATGTGATCATTTTGCGCGGTATCTACTGAAGAGGTTAAAGCTAAAACTACATATATATATTTACTGTCTAATCTAAATCTCAAATATTTTTGTATTTGTTTAAATATTGAATCGTGTTTATGTGCATGCTTAATATTTATCAAATATTGTACAGGTAATGATTTATACGGCGGTTTCTTTATTGGCTGCCTGGCTAGATATCTGGAGCAACTCATAAATTAAATTCACCCCTAAAAACGCAATCATAAAAGTTTATTGTATCAATCGACGCGCATTCGTAGGCTATTCCTAAAATAATCTATTAAATTCTATTATAATCTATTATAATGATTGCCGATGGAGCGATTAGGGTGAGTTTTTGAGGAAATGGGGTTGGCCTTAGCTTTTGTCGGTACCTACTGTAATATTTTTCAGGGGTGGTTTGGTATAAAATAAGGTTTTATCATTTACATTCGCTTAATCTACAGTTAATATTTGCATGGTGATATTCAGTTCTCATAACACATTTATATTATTTATCCAAGTAGGCAGCTTGTGACTTCTTACAAATATTCCATGTATTTTCAGTTTGCTATTTGGTAGTTGGAAATGCCAGGAGCTCGCAGTCCACCTGTCGAGAACATTTGTTATTTGTAAAATTCCAACGTTGTAAAAGATATGCTATCTTGTTCGAACAAAAAAGTCAAAAGTCAAAATTTTAAAATAAAAATATGTTTATTATAATATGTGGCATCCATTTAAAATTCAGATCCTGCAGCCGAGCGGTCATCGCTCTGTGGCATTCGTTCTTTTCGATTGCGTAGGTAATCGCTTTGAACTTCGCTCAGACGGTTCCACATATTGATTTATAGATATTTTTACGTTTATGCAAAGTAAAGTCATTTGTGATGATTTTATAATTTTCCTTAGCCTTATATACGAGTCAAAAAACATGGGTAAGATAAATAGCGACAAGTTTATTAATTCCTTATTCCCTTACATGTTTCAAAAATAAAGGTTGAGTGACCGAGTAACACCTAATTCTCATTGATTTACTTCTCGTGCGATGTTTTATCATGAGAAAATTATTTCACATTTGGATAAGACGTAATATTAAAAACAAAAACACAAAAATATTTTGTATGTTTAATTTAATGTTTCTGATTCGTCTCTGTTTCTCACCATCAAATTACAGTTGGTTGTTTATACTGCCACGTGTAAAGCGTTTATGCTCTCTCGGAAAAGGGAGATATCAAACTTCCTATTTTGAAAAGACACTTGGGTATTTACGCCTAATCTACACCAGAACTTTTTCTTCAACAAGTTTGGGATGGTCCAATTTACTCAAATAATCATTCATAAATCTGATACTTGGATAAATTCGTTTTGAGCTTACGTTAGTATTTTTATTCAGATTTTTTATAGATTTATTGGGATTCATATAATCAAAATTATTAAAGTATTAATTACACAAGTATTAAACATTCATTCAAAGCTTTTGCCAATTCGAATCAATCGATGATTATAGGGTTGGTGGATTTCTTTCGTTGTAAACACTACAAGCGATTTTATATAACAAAATCACGATAGAACTTTTTTTGGAATAGTAAGTTAATTATGAAGTATGACATATAAGTAGTCTAAGGTTTTCGTACTATTTTTTTAATACCAGTGTATACAATCTGTTTTGAAGTTATTACATCTTGAATATTTGTTCTACTACGTAAATTAACAGAGGACATGTATATTCAAAGAGTACTTAACAGGTAAACTGCTAATTGCGACTAGCTCAAGGAGATTTTTCGACAAAGCCACTAGAAATCAGTTCGAGAAGGGAAGAACACAACATTTTAATAATTATATATATAGGTGAATATTATACCAATGCCTAAAGTATACTTTGAATACAGAGTTTCAACAAAGACACAATGAAACCAACGTTAAGCTGGAATAGATACTTTATTAGATATTTCTTGCTTCTGATTTCGTCAACTTTAATTAAGATGTCTAGTGGCAAAAGCTTAATGAAGTCCTGCGAGAATATATATTAATTTATATAAATAGTTAAATAAATAATTGTTAAATTATCAAATCATATCACCGTACGATTACTGTGATAAAAAATAGTGGTGTAATATTATAAATGTATATATTCGACCGGATAAGTAAGTAACTGCCAGTCCATGCGTAGGCGAAATTTCGCAAGCGTGAAACGAGAGTGCCAAACAATACGTACTTGATTTACATTGCCAATCGGATTATACTTTAACATCAATGATAGATGCGTTTTCACGGATGATAAATTAATTTTATAGCCTCACCATAGCGAATGGGCTGGACCCAAAACCAGTTCGAATAATTACCTATCTATCCTTGTGGGCGGTCGATAACCTTTGGCTGTCGGGTCCCAATCGATTCAATACAATTACAAATATGCAAAAAACTTGATATTTAGGCCAAAATAAGATGGATTTTGCGCCATACGTGAAATTGCAACTATTAAGAAGTGATTATTTTTATGGCTATATGTTGTTTTTGTTATAGGATTGCTAAGCCGTTATTATTTAGTGGAAGTGTAAACGCTTTGTTATCCGTTTAAATTAGACGAATCTATTATATTTTTATTATCTGAACATTTTGTTGATTGCTTCGGTTTACGACATCATTATGAACCGAAGTTTTATTTTAGAAATCACAGTCCATATATCATTGCTCTGAATATTTTTCACTTTTTTATGTCGGCAATTGTTCGCACATTTATATTCATAAAAAAATAGGAAAAATACTTTCCACACTTATTTTTTGGCCAATCAAAGCTAAATATGCCTACCACTAAACATGAAAAATTAAGAAGGATCTCGTTATATTTGTATAAATTAATCGTTAGTGAAAAAAAATACAATTCTACTTTTGTGGCAGTGATACAAAGTATAGGTATACTGAGATCAATTTTCCCTATAAGCCGAGAGAAAACTTGTGGGAGCAGAGCAGAACAGTCCAACAAATGAGTGGCATAATTTCAATCATTGAGCAACTTCTGTTGAAATGCTTCATAAGGCGGTCATATGCTTCGACATGGATTGTAAAATAAATGTTATTAACAATATGCTTTATTATTTTATACTTCTCTATTTCGTTGTACTTTTAGATAATTTAAGCAAAATTTATTAATCAGGTAAATTCATCAACTATTTGAGTGCGCGCCAACTTAGGAAGATTACACGGGAGTTTTCAAACTGCTGCGCGCAGCTTAAAGTGTACATTGACTGAGTAGAAATCTAAAGCATTGTTAATAAGATTTTTTTCTGTAGCATTCATTCAAAAGATTGCTTACTCCTGTTGTTTTAGTATTAAGCGGACATAAATTGCCCCAAAACATCATAATTAGTTACCTCCATAGGTGGCGGACAGACACTGGGAGGTGTGTATCCCCGCACTAGCGTTTCCGGCTGGGGTTGCCAGGTAAAAATAATAAGGTAATTTATATCCATTTTTTTCCGTTGATTTCTTCTTTGTTTGAGACACCAAACCGTCGAGTCGTCGTCATCTTGCCACAAATGATTAGTGGGGAATAAAAAAACTTTATCCATTTTTTATTTCACGTGCCATACCTTTGCGAAAAAAATGATAATGTCAGGCATGTGTGAAGAGTAGCGTTAGAAATATAATAATAAAATTAATATTTTTTTTTAATGTATTTTAGCACACTTTTAAAATTTGTCAGTCGCTTTTAAAATGTCGTCAGAAACTTCCTGCCAATGACGATGCTACTGAAGTTAACTATAAACTATTGCTTACCAGCGTTGCTTCAGATATTAACATTATATTATGTACGATTGAACATTAGCTAGATGCAAACTGTTTTATAAGACTTTCGATGGATTCGGTGGTAACTTTGTGGAAGTTCATTTTAATCTATAATTTAAAATAACTTTGCTGACTTAAGAAATTACTAAAGCAACCATTGCGATAGTAGGTCCGAATATCCATCTGAAAGTGGTGAAACACGTACGGTCACAAAAAGTAACACAGTACATTTAATAATCAAAGTTAATTTAAATTTTGTATTGTTTTATAAGCTTTAAAAAAAAAGAAACTTCATAACAAAATAAGCAGATAAAAATCCATTCAATTTCAAATTACTTTAAACAATATAAACCTGAGAAAGTGTAAGAATATTGCATTTTAAATGTCTACTATATAACCATGAAACATAACTTAATATTGAATAAACAATATAAAAAAAACTTGTCATTACTTCGATATTCGATAGTATATATTTTTTCTCAAATGAAGAATGGAAACGCTAGTTTAATGTGTAAGTAAGTTTCTATACAAAAACCTTTCATTTTTATCTTGTCAATAAATCTGTGTAAACCTAGTCTATAAGTTATTGATAATCATCGTGAATTAATAGTCAATAAATTTATACTTATTTCGTATTTTAGGCTTCCAAATAAAATGGTATGTATTTTGAAACGGTCGATGAGAATAAAAATGTTCAACGTCCACAAAAAATAAAATTGGATATGATGTGTGAGGATCCGTGTGTCATTTGTAAGGTTTGATATTGAAAATATGATGTAATTTGTTCAACGGAAACTTTATATTACGTTATCTCAATTAGAAATCTAATTTAGTTTACGATAATTTTCATATTATGTTGGTTTTATCATGCTTTGTCAAGTCAGTTTCGGGATCCAAAATTTTATGAAAAAGTCTTTTTTTAATATCTATATTTTCAATAAGGATTCTTATCTTAACCCCATTTGTGACGTAACTTTGAGACACATACATACGTTCGTATTGCAAAAAGTGAAGAAATTGTTGACTTTCAAATAGTAAATTTGTATCTATATTTTTTTTCGTACTGTGCGTTTCTTTCGTATTGTAAGTTATTTTATGAAATTTACTTATACCAATACTGAAAAATCAATTTCATTCAAAGAAAAAATAAAGTCGTAAACTTTTTTTTTATTAATGCGGGAAGCCATTTAATTATAAAAATATCGAAAAGATTTCGACAGATTCAGAGACGGCTTATGAAAAATATTTAACATTTATTCCATATCGTTTTTCAATTTAAAATCAATATTATGCCTGTTCATAAATTGATTACATAATATTTATTTAAATATATTTCACAAATTTTTGTTGGCTAGTATTCAATAAGTTTAATATAAAATTTAAAATAACTTTGATTATTCCACGTATTGTGTAACTAACTGTGACACGTGTTTCACAATACGTGGAATAATCAAAGTTATTTAAATTTTATATTAAAATGAACTTCCACAAAGCTACCGCCGAAACCATCGAAAATATTCAATAAGTTTGTTAGAGTGTTTCTTACAATTTAATGATAAAAGCCATCTGTAATATTTTTATTCATTTCTTACCACACACCAATAATCATTTTTCGTGTCCATTCCGGGATATGAACTCAAAATCTCACACTGAACCACGATGAAAACCCAAAAACCGAACCACTTGGCTACTGAACCGAAAAAAAATGAAAATAGTATATCGCATTGTTTTATAGTAAATAAATACCGACTGCACAGAAGTTACAATGTGTGTTTTGCGCTCACACATTGAGCGCCCACTCTTAATTTATACATTAGCATCACTATCAATTACGATTCAAAATTTATAGAAACAGAACCCGTTATTAAGTTAGAAAATAATTTGATAGCATGCTCGCCCTTCTGAATCAATTACAGCATTTAATATAGCCCCGCGTGCCCTCAAATACACAAAAAAAATGTTATTACCAAATGTGAGTCGTCATGACGAATTTTGATTAACATAATATTTTCAAGACGAAGGGTCCAGTTTTGTAACTTTATTTAATTGTTTACCTATGTAATTGATATAAATTTTGCTGAAAATGTAATTTACTGTTTACAAATTATGCATACGTATTTATATATATCAGAAGTCCGATTTTGTTAAAATTTTTAGCATTTCAGCTATCAAGTTGGTCGAGTCTGTGGTCGACTGTTAAAGCCATTAGCTTCAGTTGCAGAGTTCATGGGCTCAAATCTCGGTACGGACAATATCATAAAGATATTTATTGATTCTTTTCCATGATGTATGTGATGTCGTAACTTCTGTTTCCCCTATACGACCATTAGAACAATAAAAATAATAACACATTTTTAGTACTTTTTCCACATGAGATTTATTTCATCAGGACCGGTTTCGCTCATGGTGAGCATTATCAACTGATAGGGAATACAATAAAACAGTGGTATTTATGCAAAAGTTAAGTATGAAAACAAGGTATGACAAACAATTGGTAAATCAACTAAGCAAATAAATTAAAGCAAATTAAAGCAAATTACAAGAATTATTTTTCTTGTAATTTGCATTAATTTATTTGCTTTATATTCGAAGCAGTTTCAGCAGTGTGAGGTCTGTTTAATAGGAACTGCATAAATACCACTGTTTTATTGTATTCCTTATCAGTTGATAATGCTCGCCATGAGCGAAACCGGTCCTGATGTAATAAATCTCATGTGAAAAAAATACTAAAAATGTGTTATTATTTTTATTATAATGCCTTTCCACCAAGTATTGACAGTGTACACCTTAAAAGTGACCATTAGAACAGTTCATAATCAGAGCGACAAGCTAACCAATAGTCCTGTTTAATGTGGGAACATAACATATAAAAGGACGCACGTGCAAGACCACATTGTAATACACAGGTGAAACACTAGATTTCGCACTAAAAGTATATGAACAATGCGCTGTTAATTACTTTTCCCCATATGTATGTATGTACGTTGAAATAGTCCCAAAAATATTTTTTTTTTTTAAAAAAATCGCATTAAAAGAAACCGAAAAAATTGGTTTGGGTGTACTCTGTATATCATTCGTATTTTTATTCTTTCGTTCAATATAATTAGAGAGCCGTGGTTTGGCAACCGCTTGTCAGTTACATCGCTGTGACGGGCAGTAGTAGATGGTTAGTAAATTATTGTATGTTCTTATTTTATGGAAGCTCTACTGTATATTCGAAGCAGTTTCAGCAGTGTGAGGTCTGTTTAATAGGAACTGCATAATTGTATGCCAACGATCTAAAGTGAAGCGAAGCCAGTAGTCAGTAGACAATTTGAGTTATTTAAATGTTAAATCATTTCGTGCTCCGAACAAATTAAAGAAGGAGAAAATGGAATTTGAGTTTCCGCATGAATAAACAAAACCGCGCTTTTCCGCTTCAACACATTTGACTAAAGCCCAACTTCTCAATATTTTTCTATGAAACCAGCTATTTTTATTCGTTAAATATTTTTTTCGCATATATAAACAAGGTGTAAGAACATTTTCTTAGCATCCGAATTTTGTATTACTAAGGACAAAGTGGCTTAGGAGTAAAATGATGCAAACAATACTTTGTAATGTGGGGAATAAAGGACTTTAATATGTCAGAAAATGTTGTACGCTAGGCATATAATTATTTTAAAATCAATTATTTTTCATTGAAAAATGATGAACAAAATAAACGAGTTAATTTTTTTCGTATTTTTCTCACCAAATTCTAATTCAAGACCAGGAGTATTTGGCATGCTTTCAAACGGTTGTATCTATAAAGAATATTAATTGTAGAACTGTTTTTAATTAAATAAATATTTTTTGGATATTTGAGTATCCTTACGATAGTAAGTCTAAAGAGACGAAGCACGTGTCACTTGTTAGTCACATAATACGTGGAATAATGTAGTTATCAGTTAAATTTTATATTTAAATTAACTTCCACAAAGTTACCGCCGAATTCATCGAATTTATCATATACTGCAGTTTTGAATTGGGATTTTCAGTTTATTTTATTTGTTCAATATAAAATAATGATATTTTTATATTTTAGAATACTGCAATTCATTCATTGGATATAAGCTTATAAGCCAATTGAAGATATGTCAATATATTTAATCTCAAATGTCAATATTATACAATAGTCTTGATGTAATTATTACATTGTCTTAAGTATTACTTACTTATGTGAAATAATTGGTAAACTTTTGAGATACACTGATTTCTAGCAAATAGGATTCGTGAGTTTTGATTTAATGCATCGTATTTAGTAAAATTGGCGAGCATGATACTTTGATACGACTACCTACTTAATTCTATTTTGTATGGTAGAACAAATTTGGCTCCGGACGCGATAGATAATTCTATACTGAAAAAAAAACTAAGAGTTTTTCACTTTACCATTTTTTATTTCAAAAGAGTTTTTTTTTAATTTTCTTAGTATTTTTGCTTTTTAGGGATTGGTATGAGCCATCATAACCGTTTCGTGTCAACTCTCAATTTGGATCAGTTGGATTCCTTATACATCGCACCAGATGTTCTTTTACTTGACGCTCAGCCTATATTTTTTCGGTAAGGTTAGGGATCGAAGGATTGAGCTAGGAAAATATTTACTAATTTTGAGAACTTTAATTTAATTTTAATTTTTATGCAACAAAAGTAAATAGGTATATGTGTCATGGTCATCAAAGTTTTAACTAATTTCTGTAAACAATATTAAAAACCTTCTTTTAAGACGCAAAATTACCAGTATAAAAGGAGATGAAACCACGGTCATCAGTGTGAAAATTGATGCAGCACACATACTTAATCGGTAAGTCTTGAATTCAAACATTCTTTAGTACATAAAATAAATTATTTGAATTCATGAAAAATTTAAATGTCCTCATCATCGTAAATCAGTTATTTGTTTTAAAGGGTATTAATTGGCATATATTATATATATTTATTGCCATTTACATATGGATAATTTATATGCATATATTTAAGAATGTTAAGAAAATTGGTTTTTGCTGTAAAGTGGCATAAAAGATAGTTCTGCAGCAAGGGATTGTTTTGGACTTAATGTCGGCAATTATTACATTTTGAATGTGCGAAGCCTATTGTTTTTAACTCTTAATTATTATTTTTTTGTATTACTTTCACATATTTTTGTAAAGATCAGAAGCCTATTTTACTCATCGTTAATACCCTAAAAAATATTCTAAACAAGACATGAAACTATTTTATATATGTGGGATATATGTACATATATGTACTTATGTTAATTTTGTTGCATTTAATTGATATTGAAACTATGGACTTTTAATGATTGAAAATGCGCTAACCTTGTAAACCTCTTTATTATTTTTAATTGACTAAAAATTATTACTTTTAAGGTGTTCACTGTCAATACTTGGTGGAATGTCATTATAATAAATCAACTGATCAGTTGACAATTCTTGCAATAAGCGAAACCGGTCCTGATCTAATAAATTTTATGTGGAAAAAGAACTAGAAATGTTTTATTATTTTTATTAAAAATTATTATATAATATGTAATTTAAAACGAAACGTTTTTTTAAATCTCTGTCACATATGAAGTTCTTCAACTATGGAACTTAAAGAAATGTATTTGCCAGTTGGATTGATGTTGATGATTTCGACTACTGTGATATCTTTAGTTGAGGTCGTGACGGATATTGAAAAGTCTGTGAGTAATCTAGTAAAAGTTGCCTGTGAGTATTATTTAAATAATTTTATTAAACGGTAATGATATTTTTATTAATAGCTATGCAAATTTTAAGTAAGCCTTGGTTCAAATATTTTTTTATTAAATTACCGTTTACTTTTTAGGTACGTCGGAAAAAATGGAGGGAAAATTTGTTATATTCTCAAATACTTGCTAAATCTCCACCCAATCTCTCTAATGTATCATACATTCTGCATACTGCCAGAGATGGAACTACAACTGTTAAGGTATGAATCGATTGGTTAAATATGTTCTTCAATTAATAACATTTTTTTTTAATTTTTTTTATATGATTGAGATTACTATTGTTTATTTTCATATTTAACATTCATGAATATCAGGGCCAATTCGGTCATCGAAAGAATTATCAACTGATACAATGAATGCTTTTCCGTTAAGAAGTGACAGTTAAAATTTTAAAAGGTCTACAACCATATAATAAAATAACATAACTTGTAAATATAAATAGAAGATATACGAGCCTCATAGTTGAGATATTAAGCTTTCTTCTTATTCGGTGGCGGAAACATTGAAATGACTATGGATATCGATAATTTTGCCTTACCATCAGAATTTGATAAGCTCATCACTAGTTCTTTCTCAGTGTAATTTCCTTCTCTTCCCTCTAGCAAAAAAGATTTTAATATAAAATTTAAAATAACTTTGATTCTTCCACGTATTGTGCTACTTGTGACACGTGTTTCGCTTCTTTCAGACTTACTATCGTAAAGTTTACTTAAGGGGGTCCCCCCTTGTGACGGCCGTTTTTTTTTAGCTTTTTTTGGAATTTTTATTTTTGACGAACAGTATTAACGTAGAAGTTTGAAATTTTTAACATATGTAACAGATTAAAATCTTCATCGAAATGTGTGGTGCACCACTCCAAATTAATTGGAAATAATGTAATAATTTCACATTTGTCGGGAAAATAATAGAAAAAAATTGAGAGAAGGATAGCAGAAAACAAAATACTATAGAAACGGTGGATAGATGATCGCACCATTTATTTTAAATCCAGTTATGCAGAAATATGACAATATAATGGGGTTTTTAGAAATATTTATTCATTTGTGAGAATGAAACTTATTGTTGGCTTGAAATTTATTACCTATTTTACAATAAACATTCAGAGCCCACGCTGTTAAAAAGAAGTTCTAGCACTACTAAACCTCTTTTTATATGAAAATTATACATGTTGACTTAGCTGTTTGATAGAACAAAGAATAGCCAAGGCGAAAAAATGTTAGTATAAAAGGAGATGTAACCACGGTTATCAGGTTCAAAATTGATACAGCACACATACCTAGTCAAAACATTCTCTAGTACATAATATAACTTATTTGAATTTATTAATTGTTAAAATGTGCTTATCATCGTAAATTAGTTGTCTGTTTCAAAATTTATTTATTGGTGCTAATACGTGGCACAGTTATAATAAGTGAATAAAGTTAAAAAAACATAAAAAAGTACATAATTTTTTTAATAACCAATAATCAAAAGAAAATACAACTGTTACGCACATATGCTTTCTGAATATTTTTTTTTTGTTGGATTTCAATATCTGGTTGATATAGTGTTACGGTTAGGTGGTGAAGAAAAGAATAATTCACCATAAAACCTATTATATAGCCAATGTGGTTATTGCTGTATAAGGCATATTATATCTGCAGCAAGTGTTTTTGTTGGACTAAATATCGGCAATTAAAACTTTTTGAATTTGCAGAGCCGTTGCTTAAACTTCTTAATAAGTCATTTTTTTGTATTACTTCCATATAATTTTTATAAAAATCAGAAGACTGTTTCACTCATCCTTAACACCCTAAAAGTGATTCTGAAAGAGAAATGAAGCTATTTTGATTATGTTTTATATGTCAAACAGATTATAATTAGAGAAACTATATTTTTTCATCATAAAACATGCACTGATTCTTTGACATATTTATTATTTAAACTTCATTATGAATTTTTATGTTTGTAATTAAAACTGACACAATTTTTAAAATACCTAAATTTCCCATAGTTCTTCAACTATGGAACTTAAAAAAATGTATTTTCCGGTTGGATTGATGATGATGATTTCGACTACTATGATCTCATCAGCTGAGATCATAACGGAAGTAGAAAAGTCTATGGGCACTCCACCACTGTACAACTGTAAGTATCAATAAAATTCTTTTATTGATCGGTAATGATATTTATTTTGCAAGCTATGCAAATATATTAACAACATATATAAATAGTATATTGCTATAACAAAGCAGATCTCTTTCATCTAATACAGTCAGTTTTATATTATAATTTTAATGTAAAGTATACCTTGGTTCGAATATTTTTTAATAAATTGCCATTTATTTTATAGGTACGTTGGCTAAAAAGACGGCAAATTTGTTGTATTCTCAGATGCTTGTTAAAAACCCACCCAATATCTCTAACGTATCATACATTCTACATACTACCGGAAACGGATCCACAACTGTTAAGGTATGAATCACATGATTATAAAATACTTTTATTATTCAAGCTTTAAATGATTGAGATTACTAAAGTTACTTTTTTATATCTCCTTGTAAGTGTTCATATTCAAAAGATATAATTAAATCTTCAACCATGTTTTTAATAAATAAAGGATTTTTTTTGTACTACTTCTATAATATTCATGATGATCAGAGCCGATTTCGCTCTTCCGAGTATTATTCACTGATACAAAAAAGTCCCTTTTAAGGTGTTCACTGTCAATATGTAATGTTTGGCTCATCACGAGCATTATCAACTGATTGATGGATAACAGTAATATTGACAAAATACGATAAGCTCATCACTTATCCTTTCTCAGTGTATCTTCCTTCCCTTCCCTTTGCCAAAACACAGATTTAATTACTGACTTTTGTGATCGTTTATTTGATGTCAATATATTATCCTGCTCATTCGGAGTGAAAGATTGTAAGCAAAAAAAAAACACGAAACCAACGACGACTAATAATGGTAGAAAAGTTTGAATCTTACATTTAATATGCTTCATTGAAACATCTAATTTTTCAGAACTTCTTCAAATTAACATCACCAATCTCAGAACTTTTATCGCATCCTAAGTTCGTAATACAAAATGGATTGGCCATCATAATTCACGGCTTCACCGGGTCCCAAGAGAGTTTGGTCATAACCCAGGGTACTGCGGCATTACTAAAACGTGGCAATGTCAATGTATTCTCTCTCTATACCCATGCTCTTCTAAATGATACCTACTACAAATCTTCTACGATTTCCCAATTTATTGGAGTAGAACTAGGACGCAGTCTGGCTGAATATGTCAAAGGTACATGTGGTTTTTTGTTGACGTTGTGACTATTTGTGCTCATTATTACAAGCTTGTCTTCGTTTTGCGTATAAAGATATATTAATGCTTCTTAAGACACACAAAAATGATGAATGCTGTTGCAGTAGAAAACTCCCACCTCAAAAACTAAAACATTTATAATAAAAATAATTAAACATTTTAAGTACTTATTCCACATCAAATTTATTAGACCAGAACCGGTTTCACTCATCCTAAGCAATATTAACTGATAAGCTAAGTTTAGCTGAGCTTTATCAGTTAATAATGCTCGCAATAAGCGCAACCGTTATAATGCCATTCCACTAAGTATTGACAGTGAACAAATTAAATGTGAATAAATTTTGTGTTTTTTTTCAGCTGGACAAAGTGCCAGCAAAATTCATATAATTGGACATAGCCTCGGGGCTCACATGGGGGGATTTGCTGGAAAAAAGGTCACCGAATTGACAGGATCCAAGATTGGACGTGTAAGTGGTCTAGATCCTGCCGGGCCTTGTTTTGGAGTAGATGCTACCCAAAGACTGACTGATACTGATGCTGATTTCGTAGACGTTATTCATTCTGAAGCAGCATATAGGGGGATAGTGAAACCAATAGGTTTGATGTGTTTTTCTTAGCTGAATAATGTATTTTTCGTCGTTACTATGTTGTGAAAAAATTGCGATTCCTTGATAAGTTTGATTTGTTTTCAATATTCATTGCAAAAATCACCAATTATAAGTTTATTCCTTTTGCAATGTGAAAAAACAGTGTAAGAGAAGAAAAAATAGTTTCATTAAAAAATGGTAATGTTGTCAAGCGAGTAAGTTCCGACAAAATCAACTTCAGACATATCAAATAGTACTCGTCTGAACTCACTCATGTTCATGTGGAATAGATAGATATCATTAAAGCTCGTCCTAGTGGCATCCTTATTGGTAGGCTGGTTTTACTCATTAGAAAAAAAATAATTCATGTTTTCGATCCCTCAAAATATTATCAAGCACAAACAATTTATCGTTTTCAAGAATCGTAGAATTCTCATTTTGGCTTTGGTTAAGCTGAAAGAAATAAATGGCTAGGTACACTTCTCTTCGAGTATTCAAACTAGTTAACGTGAGTATTCATGAAAAAATCAAGCATCTTTCGCACCTCTCGGGGCCCATATGGAGGGTATGGAGAATGAAGCCCAACATTTGAAATACTTTGTTGCAAGTTATCATAATGTGATTATTGAAAAACGTTATAGAACTGTTTTCAATTGATCGCATCAATGTTGTATCTTAATCTTTTCAGGGCATGCTGATTTCTATCCCAACGGTGGACAAAACCAACCTGGCAGTGCAGCAGTTAACTCAATGGAAAATCATCGGAGAGCTTGGAGATATTTTGTTGAGAGCATTCTTTATCCTAAAAATTTCCTATCAGCAATTTGCAGTACGTGGGCAAATTTCAATGCAAAGTTATGCTTGAATACACCAAAGGTTTACATGGGATATGACACTCCTTTTGCAACGAGAGGCATTTATTTTTTGAGGACTGCTGGAGCTACCCTTTATGGATTGGGAGACAAGGGAGCTAAACTATCTTAATAAATATAACAAATATTTTTGTGTAACCAACTTTTGATCATCTTCTGTAATAGTTTTCATTGTTTGTAAAATATCGAACAGTAATGAAATTCTATTTATTTTGACCGTTTGGCATAAAATGTAATAATTTGAGTAAACATATATATATTTTAAATAATCCGTCTTTCAAATTTTACTCTTTTACCTAGTACAGGATGGCGAAACTTTTTGGGTTCGCGTGCCAAAAATCATCAAATATTATTTCTCGTTTTTGTGGCGTGCCCAAGCAGTAAAAAAACGATACCATTAAACGTTGATACGATAAAATAACAATCGATTGTCGTTTATCTTAGGAATCATTTGAAAATTAATACAACGGAATAAATTGTTAATTCACTGACTATTTAATTTTTTTAACTTAAAAAAGGATTTTATGAACTTGGAAATTGTTTGCGTGCCATCCAAATTCTCAAACGTGCCACCTTGGGCACGCGTGCCCTAAGTTCGCCATCCTTGACCTAGTACACAGTTAAATTATTTAGGCAAGCACCAACATCACTGACGGGATTTTAGGATAACTACTGACAACTTATGGCTGAAAGACTAAATGTATCAAGAGCAGCTTCACTCACCACTGAAAACTTATATTTCTGACATACCTAATAATATAAATCATTAATGAACCTGAAGAATCGATCACAAGTGTTCGTTTAGGGATATAACCCCGTGACCCGAAGCCAAATACAACTATACTTTTGACCAATTTCGTATATTAAAAAAAATATTTTCTACTGACCTACACTACCCTGTGGCCTAAAGATCACTTTTTTCTGCTCGCCTTTACCTAGCCTAATATTGAAAAAGTCCAATGAAAAGAGATGTTTAGTGCAACGATGCCCAACTGAAACCACTAAATGGGCCAAAAAACAATACATATTTCTGGTGGGCCACACATAAATATTTTAGGCCTTAAAAATAATAAACCAAGGTATGGTGAAGGTTATAAGTAAATACATATCAATCACCAAGTTTTTTTTTATTTTGTGTCATAAAGGTAAAGTTTTTTTAATTGGCTTCTATAAAAGAAGAAAGAAAGAAATTTTGATTTTGCAGATATGGAATTAATGATTTACTAGTTAATTTTATAAAAAACATTTTTTTATGACAACAGTACCTAATGCGTCAAGTTATATTTAAACAAACAAATTTTTAGTACATATATATCAATATTTTCTAGTATTTCACAGTTGGCTGAACACCTGTACCTTGGTAAGTTATCTGTAAACAATAGCTGTGTCAAAATAGATTTATATAGGGATTTGTCATTTAAAATTCAAAATATGTTAACACGTGTTAATATAATGACTGATAAAGACTTCTTGATATATGCCCCCTTGAACAAAATCAATTGGAAAACATGTTAATTTTAGGCTTACTTGTGGACGTAAAATTAATCAATTATAGGATTAACGTATTTGTTTCTAGGTGGACTTTTTATATGTGATAATTTTACGAACCTTCAAAATCAATGTGGCTCCTGTTTAATGATGCTATTTTTTAATAAAAATTCACTGAACCTTTTTTTGAATTTTTTTTTTTGTTTGGTAATTTTTATTTCAATTGATTATTGCATCTTATCACCAGCTAATAATGCTCAGCAATCGGCAAAATAAATGTTGGGGTAGCGAAATTTCTATTTACCATTCGTTAATGTACCATATTATGAATTCAAGATAATTAAAGTTTTATTACTTTTCAGCGCTTCAAAAATGATGTTTAAATGGATTATTTTTTCTGGATTTATGGTTTTGATGATTTTTGTACCAACCAACGCAAATCTCATAGATAATTTTATCACAGAAATGGAACAAGCCATTATCAAAACAACCTATAACTGTATGTACATATTATTTATTAATTTCAAATATAAAAATAAGGACTCTAACTTGGTGGAACTAGTTCATATGCCCAATAGTCTGCAATTGGCACGGGCTTTAAATTGTTATAATAAACGTGACAACCGAATACAGTGAAACCCTGATTCTACGTTTCTCAAGGGACCGTATAAAACAAACGATTAATGTGGGAAACGATGAATGCGGGAAAGTTTTATATATGAACTAAATGCCGGGACTATAGAAAATTAACGCACCACGCGGGAAAACGTATAATGCGAGATCGTAAGATCGGAATTCCACCGTATCAGAGATAGTCAAGGATTCATTGTTATCTAGTCAATCTAGCAACTTACTCAAAGCACATCCTTCAACACAAAAGCTTTAAGCGCATTCAAATGGATGCTACAGGTAGAATGAATGTCTTGGGAACGCTTATTTTCGTTTCATCGACCTATTTTGCGTACTACATACATTTTACTTTGTGCAAGTTGTCAATATGACACAGTCAAGCAATTAATTGTTTGTAATATAATAAACGTTTGTATGTTCTTCTAGTTTCAGTTGATTCTTGTTTTTAATTTGTAGCTATGGGATGATATTGAAATAAGGGAGTTACAAATAATTAAAAACCGCTTTGTGATTATTTTCGTACTCAATAATAGAAGCGTTTCAGTAACCGTTTGACTATAACTATATTACCATATTCATCTTATCATTATTATAAATTTATGCATAGAGTTTTTTAAGTCGAAGCTACGTCGAAGACAACATGTAAAATATTTTAGTGAATTTTAGCCCCTAAATAATTGCTCAAAACTACAGTAAGGTTATTAGGTAATTTTTACAGTTGTATCATTGTGTGGCACGTGTGTGACATTGGGACTAGTTTGAGTTCAATCTGTGTCAACATTCTAAAATGATTAACAAAGTAAATGACAGACAGATCTTATTAAACAGATTAAATTTTCATGAATTTTCTCTTCCGCTAAAAAGTGCATGTACTTAAACAATAATGAAATATTAAAATAATTCAAAACGCTAATTGTACATCTCAATGGATGTTTTTGGATTATTAAAATGGTTTTGGTTTACACACTTCGATATTTGGTTAGAATATTTATGTATTCTACAATAATGAATTATGTCGATAAAATATTCAAGAAATATTTTTTCTTCCAATTATATGTCGAGCTGTATCAATATCCTTGTTTAAATAATATTTACAATTGGCAGACATTGAGTTAAGCAAACAGCTTAATAACCAATGTTTTACAACCCGGAAAAAGTTACAAATTCTCAATAACATTATGTAACTAATATGACTCATATTCAAAATTTTATTTTTCATTTAAAAATATCCGTGTAATATTCTAACAAAAAACAATCGTTTATTTTTGTGTTCATTGATTTTTATGAAATATTATTATTTTTCTGTATAATTTGAAAACTTATTTTTTATTCGAAGGTACGGCTATAAAAACATATTTTGGACTCCAGTACTATCAATTGATCAATCAAACACAACCAGATATTCTAAAACTATCATTAGTTTTTCACCGTGGAAATGAAACGGTATGTTTCAAACAATAATGATTACTTTATTTGATGGCAAAATTGTCATAAATTAAAATAATATTTATATCATAAATATATTTGTATAGTTGTACAGATATTTGATCTTCATTTAAACACTTTAGCGGGCATTAAGCAGGAACTGCGTAGTCAATAAAATATATAGTTTATGCGATGCAGTCATCAACGATAAAGATTTTTACTGATTACATATATTATTACAAATTAAGAAGTGGTTAATTTTACTGTAAGAGAATTCTTTTTCAGATAAACTTGAAGCTAACGGACCCTTTTTCACAATTATTTGAGACGCCAGAGTATAACAAAAGTCTACCTATCACAATTTATATACACGGTTTTCAAAGCACCCAAACCAGTAATTCAGTAAAACAAATGATTGCAGCACTGCTCAAAAGAGGTGGTACAAATGTTTTCGCTCTTGATACTGGATCGCTGGTTGAAATGAAGTACCTCAGAGCATCGACCAATGTTATGATTATTGGGAAATTGCTCGGGCAAAGAATAGCGGAATATGTAAACGGTGAGAGTATTTTTATTTTAATATTTTGAACAGTTTAAAATATTTTCATTTGCTTAAGTCGTCTTTATAGAGAAGTTTTGTCTGAAGAAAACATTCATTTCAGGTGGAGTTGACCGTCGCAAAATCCACATCATCGGCCACAGCCTAGGAGCTCACATAGCAGGACTCACAGGAAAAACATTTAATTCTTTAACTGGATTCAAGATTGGAAGAATCAGTGGTTTGGATCCGGCTGGCCCATGCTTCTTTTCATCAGATTCTGGCTCAAAGCTGTACAAGACGGATGCTGACTTTGTAGACGTAATTCATTCCGATAGTGGAGTTCTAGGAATAACTGAACCATTGGGTAGGTTTATATTTTTAGTTTATTGCATATTTGAATTTTCATCAGGCATTATCATAACTGCCAAAACATAATATCTAAAAAATCTTATAGAGGTTATAAAGGATGCAACGATTATTGATCTTTTAAGCTATACATAATATATTACTACGCATCGATTCTCAACGATTTTGTCAAGGATATACGAAAAAAAGTGTTATTTTATAAGATTTTTGAAAGTAGAAGATTTTTTAAAATTTTGAAACGAAAAAAGTATGTTAATTATTTCGACCTTTACTATTTATTCTTGTGAAAAAAATAAAAACTAATTAAAACAAATCGATAGAACCTGACAGCGAAAGTAATTAAAATCACAAATCTAAAAAAATCAATGAAGACATTTGAATACTGATTCAAAAACAACGCGTGCTATGGTGACGTGTAGGTTTGATCTGGTGTTAGCGTTTAAAATATTATGCTTTCAGGTCATGTTGATTTCTATCCCAACAATGGAGAAAACCAACCGAATGCCCTAATCCCTCCAGAGGGTCATCGAAGAGCTTGGAGGACTTATATTGAGAGTATATTAAGCCCCAACAACTTCCTAGCAGTCATCTGTCCAAGCTGGCTATCATTTCTTTTAGGTTCCTGTTCACTCAATCCAAGAATTTTTATGGGATACGATGTTCCTATTACAGCTCAAGGTATTTACTTCTTGAGAACAAATGGTTCCTCACCTTTTGGATTGGGACATGACGGAAGTTTACCAGAACCAAAAGTTGTTAAGAATTGGTATGAAGCTTACTTCGCAAGATTTGGATAAATTACAATGGAAATCATACATCGTGATACCGTGGGAAAAAAAATATAAATGACATAAAAAATCTCTCACTTTAGTTCAAATACATTCTAAAAATAATTAAACTAATATACATACCTACAGGGCACATTTTATAAATACAATACAATTCACCCACACTTATATACTTCATGCAATAAAAAAGCAAAAAATATTTTTTTGCGCATACATGAATTTTATTATTGGATACACTTAAAAAGGAGTAAGTCATATTAACTATTCTTTATTCAATCAAACATCTAAGTCAACACGTATAATTTTCAAATTAAAAGAGTTAAAGTGGTGCTAGAACTTCTTTTCAACAGCGTGGCAAGTATATATTTTAATATAAGCAGTAAATTTCAATCAAATTTTCCTTTATAATTTACAATATAATATTTTTTCTTTATTTTTCAAAAAAAGAACCGTCCTTTTATCATATTATTTTATTTAAAATAAATGGTAAGAATGATACGCTACAGCTTCGGCTTTATTTTCACCTATCGGCTGCTTTCATAGTATTTTCCCCCCATATCCGTCCCTCCCTATTCGGAGCATATGGCCCCCTACACGGTGCTTCTAGGATTCCCTATCACTAGCAAACCTTCTCGCTTCTTCTCGGGTCATCCTGTTGTCCCGTAGCTCCACTGAGTACATCTTATGGATGGTCATCAGCGGCCTTCCGGGACGACGGAATCCATCAGGTTGATAGAATGGACAGGTAGGATTAAAGCTCTCATGGAGCATCCGCAGCACGTGTCCAAGCCAGGTCCATTGTCGCTTTTTTTTTTAATCTTGGACGTAATAAGGGACCGATTTGTCCGCACTCTTACCTCCGTGTTTCTGACAAAGTCAAACCACCGCTCCCTTAATATTCGTTGCAAGCACTTTAATACATAATTACTATTATTTGACTTGAGGTATACAATACAATATCACTGCGAATTGAAAACGATTGATTTAAAGCCCATTTTAACTGTTATATCGAGTATTTGAAAAGGAATTAAAATTATAGTTTTACACGTCGGGATTGGTTGCGCTCTTCGCGATCACAAGAGCCTTTCCGCTTTCAAAGGGATTGTATAACAACATTCACATATTAAATAGTTATTATTGTATACATTAGCAATGTAAAGGAAATCATTCACATATTGTGAATATTCAAAAACTAATTATTAGTAATATATTCTTTTTTAGATCCATATATTAAACATTTGCTTTGAAAAAGTCTTTTTTTAAATTATGTTCGATTGGTATTCTGGAAAATGAAAAAATAAAAAAAAAATTCATGAATGCAAATGATTTTATTTTTAAAATATATATATGGATACAAAACATTTGTTATTATAGCTTATGCCAACGCACCATATATACATGTTTAAATATAAATTTAAATGATTTTTTTTTGTGAATCAGTCGAGAACAACTCAACGAAAAATGACATACACCCATGTTCAAGATCTTTTTACAATTGAAAAAATCAGACCTTGCAGGGGAACCTAGACTCACTGGATTACTATGGCAAAGTTTTCGCCACAGATTCCGAAATATCGTTCGGACCACACAGTTGTTATTTATGTTGACAAAAAAATCATTGAATGAATAATATGAAAACAAACTTTCCATACACACACAATTATTATTTTGTTGTTCTAGTCACAAAGGTCTGTTTCATAGATTTTACTTTACCCTGATGACGACCAGCTGGCTATGCCTCAGTAGAGATTCAAATAATCTGGAATGATTGATGTCGCCAAATGCATCATTTCAACCAAGAAAAATTGACATTGAAAGTCTAAAAATTGAAAGTCTTCGAAGAGAAAGAAAAGTAAAGATTATTTAAAAAAACGATCCTCTAGAAATAATTATTATTTTAAGTTTATTAATGTTGAAAAAAAGTTTCACATGGGCAAAAAATTATTAGGTTGAACAAAATAAATCTCGCTATTCTTTCAAAACGTCACATTTTTGTTTTTGTTTTACCATGTCCGCTCCCAACTTGATTTTAATTGATTAATAAATACAACTAATGAGAGATTTAAGCATACTTCACATAGTTAGTTTTTATGTTCTCAAAACAATGGATCTTTATAAAATATCAAGCAGACAATATTGAATAACTTGAGTGCCTCGAGGGCTATGGTAAAATCGTATGAAATCTTTATACTGAAAATTTTCACTGAATAACTGAGAAATTATAATTTTTCACGTAAAACTCCTTCTACATTATCGAGACTTCGTTCTTAATTTACTCTAGGCGGTTGATATTGTAAATATTAGCCCTAGGCGTTAACTGCTACGCGCTACGCCGATCAGTGATTTTACTCCACAGTCGTAGCTCATAAATCAAAAAAGTAGGAATCATTGAAATTGTGATTGATTTTATAAAAAAATGTATTGACTATATATAAGAACTTAAAATTAAGCCCAGGTTGAGTATTTTGATTAAATTCAGTAAATTTGAAAGGAAAATAAATAAAAAAGTGGTTTCTTGAAGAAATTTTATTGAAATAATTCCAAGGAAAAAAGATATACATAAATTAAGACAAAACTATTTTTATACACTAAATCTTGGAGATATATTCGAAAGAAATATGTAATATTTAATATTTGTCTAGTAATTATTTCGTTTGAAGTCATTGCATAAAATGATAACTTTTCATTCGCCCAATAATATATTTTAAAGATTCTCACAAATCACAGGCAAATGACAGAAATTTTTAATTAAGTAATAATTGAAGAGTAATAGGTAGTCAGTCGACAGTAAGAGAAAGACGATACATAAACAAAATATTAGTTTCAACGAAAAATTTCTTCAATGTAAAATAATGACACATTATGACATAAAAAAAAAATAAATACACAACAGGTGTTTTTGAAACAAAAATGTTTTTCAAAATTTTTAAAGACATAAAAATTCAGAGTAAAATTTTCATGCATCTATTCCCATCCTTATCTAAGGTTTTATAAAATTCACAAGATTTTTAACTATTGGCACTTTGTTAAAGATACACGATCCCAGACAGTTACTTGTGTAGGCTGGATACTCTTTGCGCAAAGGCTGTAAGGTGAAAATCCCTTGGATACCAAGTAATATACTCCTCTTGCGGAGGTGTCAACTCCGTGTCCCATGTAAGCTATTTCAGGCGAAGAAGAACAACTACCATTCTTGAAAGTGGGCCAATCTTTACATTTGACGGACAGGAAAGCTTTTTCGTCATTAACACTTTCAGCATACAGAGCGAACGCTCGCAAGTGGTTAAAAGCCAAGACGACTCCGCCAGGTTGAGCTGAGCCATTATTTGGATAAAAGTCAGCGTGTCCTTAAAAAAATTATTTAGACCAGTAGTTAATAACTTAAATATGTCGAGTTCAATTGAATATAAATACGTAGCAGTTTCAAATGCAATAAAGATATAAAAAAATATTTTCCATAAACTGGGTGAGAATTTTCAAAAGATCAACGGAGAAATGACATTACCTCTATCCAAAATCTCCAATCTCCATCTAGACAAAATTTTACTATGATATTTGAATATAATTTAATTCAGTAAAAATCTTGACAAGAAGAGATTTCCGGCAACTTTTTTTTCAAAAAAAAGCCCTGCATCCATCCATCTCTTTGATCTCAAATTAAGATTCAGAAAATTAAAGCTTCCAAATTACCGAAACTTAACCAGGACCTGTTTAAAAAGATTCCGTTGAGATGGTCCATTACGAACTCACAACGGAAGTCATATTGTTTCAATAGAATCCATAAAGAGAAGCGGCCATAGTTAAAAAGAAACGTTCTTACCTATTGGATTGAGAATTCCAAGAACTCCACTATCCGTGTGGATTACGTCGACAAATTCAGCATCAGTTTCCTTAAGTCTGAGATCCGCAACCTGTTCAAAGAAGCATGGACCTGCAGGATCCAAGCCAGTGATGCGCGCGATTTTTTTTCCTGTAGTATTTTGGAAATATTTTCCCGCAAATCCTGCCATATGCCCGCCAAGGCTGAAACCCACTATATGTATGTTTTCCTTCGGAACGCCTCCTGTAATTTTTACATTTATTAGTCTAAAAATTATGAATACCGGCGGAGTTCTCACAAATATTTTTTAATGTGAGTTTCACTAAAAGTATTTTTTATTTCGTATATGTTATTTACATGCTCTTAAGTTTTTATAAATATTGAGTTGTCGAAAATTATTACCGACCTTCATGCAAATCAACTAATGTTTTTCCAAGAGCTTTTCCGATATACTCCACAGACATGGCTGCATTGGCGTATACCATTCGAGTTATTGCAGAAGAGTCCACAGCCAATACATTTAGCCCTCCCTTCTTGAGAAAAGCGTTTGTATTTGTTACCGTGCCTTCAAAATTTTTATCTTCAATATATCCCGGTATGTAGATAACAACGGGGAGATTAATATTGAACTTGTTGTCTTTTAAAATCAAATTTCCAGCTGTCATTAAGGAGTAGGACGTCTGAAAATATAAATCCACTCTTTATTAATGGCGATTAAACTTATTGAAGCTACGTATTATTGGATACAAAGATGCCCTGGAATATACATATGGTGGGTACTTAAAAAAATATATAATCGAAAAAAAATTGAAAATCATACTATGAAAAAATAAATATAATTTGTCAGTATTTTCGTTCTGTTAGAAAGGGTCAATTTTTTCAATTGTGAAATTGACAAAAATTCAAGCATCCATACGTCACAAATTTCAAATAAATAAATTAAGATTGTTACCTTATCTCCACGTTTAGAATAAAGACTTAATTTCACTTTTGATGGGTCGTCTACTATGCCAAACATATTTTTCAATGAAGTTACAATACGTTTGTAATCATCACCTAAAATATAATTGGGATTAATAAACATATTATTTGATGACTAGTATAAAAATAGAGTGACATGAAAGTCTAAATACATATTAAAATAGAAGGCATAGTGTATTTTATAGCCGAAATTGAATAAAACATAAGAAACTTACAATGTTCAAAAATTGTATCAACTATCTTATTCTGTATTTTAGAAGACAGGGTAGACAAAAAATCTCCATCCGCCCTACTTCCCAAAAATAGGGAGGTCAGTACCAAAAATAGCAGCCGCATAGCAAGGATATATTATCTGGAGAAATGCATAAAAAATTTCGATGGATTCGGCGGTAACTTTGTGGAATTTCATTTTAATATAAAATTTTAAATAAATTTTATTATTCCACGTATTTTACTGCTTATAGTGATATGTGTTTCGTCTCTTTCAGAGGCATCTTGTTTAAGTTATTAAATTATTTAAGTAACCTTTGCCTTCAAGACAGTCTGGTTGGTAGCACAATACGCGGAATAATCAAAGTTATTTCAAATTTTATATTAGAATGAAAAAAATTTCATTCAAATATCACTGCAGCACCTAAATTATATAATAATTTTGCTGTTTCAGAGTATTTTAAAGTATTTCAATTTAACTATCTTTTAACAGTTAATAACTTGACGAGTTGAATATTTTTTTTTAATAAAACTCAAAAACATGTTGCTATGTAAGCTTAACGTTGCTAAAAACGTGTTACATGGTAAGGATAAATAATATAATAAAAAATGCTATATATGAGATACTCAATTAATTTAAAATTGAAAAGATTGTCTAGTTTAACAGTTGTTTCTCACAATTTTCGCGTGGGATTACATAGTTAGAAATTTTACGAGATAAATTTTTAAATCACTTTGAATAGTCTTACCTTATGATATGATATGAATAATATTTATGCGGTTGCACTTGTATCTCATCCAATATTTATAGTGATCGATACAAGACATATTAACATAATCAAATACACTCCGTGAAATGTTTGACGGTCACGGACATTGATACATTTTTTTTTTGAAAAATAAATATTAATAATGACGGCGTCGAAAATCTCACATTGTATGGTGGGGTTTTTGTTTCTATTTTTTTATTACTTAAAAATGTACATAATATATTAATGTGTCATATTTGACGTTTATTTATAAAATCCATTATTTAAATAAGACACTATTTTATTTACCGTTTCTAGTAAGAAAATTATCTTTAGGGTCAGGTGAAACAATTTTTTGCCAGTTACAGTAGAATAAAAAATTTCACAATATTCTCACAAAGTAATTAAACAAAAACACGATTGATTGCCATACCAATTCTAATGAAATCTTTGAACGTCATAAGTCAAAAATATTAAGCCTGCATAGTTATGAAAAACGACGTTATACGACTATCCTGCAGATTTTATTCTGACGAAAAGAACTTAGCATCACAATATTCTATCCTTGGAAAAAGTTTTTCTTTTTTTCATTTTCAGTATCAATATCCCGTGAAAAAATTTGTGGCACGTCACTGGTTTGCATCACATTCAATTTTCGAGCACCGATAATTTCTTTCGGGTATAGAACGATAAACATTTTAAGATTTTTTTAGTAAGCCTTCATAAAAAAGATATCTACATATATAATACAATATCTAAAAACAAATAAAAGCATGTTTATTTCGTCCAACACTTTTAAATTTCACAGCTTATTAAATTTTAATAATGGCTTTCTATCAAGAATTTACAATAAAAACTGGATACACTGTACATACTGGCTTAAAATACTATGTGACAAATTAAATTATATTTTAGCCATGATTGTTTTTTGAGAATTTATAAAAACTTTATGCATTATTTGAACTAGTGATTATTTAAGTTTACAAACTGAGTGCTATTTGGTGGAAAACTCCAAATGTGTACATGGCTATGAATTAACATATCCAACTATTTTTAATAATTTACGGCAGATACAGACATTTGAAATTGATTACCTGATGGATTCCAATGTAATATGGATCCAAGACACCTTCATTCACTAATGTTTTCAATTCACACTTGATATTGGTAAACTGTCGTGTCGTTTATAAAAGTAAATGTCTTCAATGCATTATTTGATATGATATGACTTATCGGCATTCTGGTTTGTAAAACTATTTATCTTGATCCCTGCATTAAAAACGTTTTGTACAGTCTATACATTTATAATATTTAAGAAATATGTTATGTACAAGATCTTAAAACTTTGCTCTCACTATACACATATTATTTTTTTAATTAAGGAAATATTTTTTTTTAATTAAGGAAGTAAGAAAGTAAATGAATTTCTAAGATTCATCTGTTTAAACATTTACTTGAAATGACAACAGTGAAAAACAATCACACATGTATTTAGTCAGTTGCTATTGAAATATTACACGTATTATGACATAAGCCAGCCTGGCTTAACCTTTTTGAAAGTATTTGCTAGTTTCTTCTTTTAGTAGAGCTATCTGCCAGTCTAATATTGTGGAATAAATGCCGTGTTATAGTAAAATTTCAGCATTTATTAGGATTGTTGAAAGTCGATTGTATCGAAAATATATGTACATTAGAAAATACATTGAGAATTGCGATATTTATTTATATATGATTATTTCGCATAGTGCACAGAATGAAAGAACAAATTGGCTTTCTGCAGACACAATATAATTTGACTATTGAAATTTTTGCGATCAATTATTTCGCTTCGTAATAAATAATGATTTTATTATTTTAAGCCATACATCATAACTTTAATATGCTTATTTTAATTTGTATGTGGCTCTTCTGAGCTGATATACCGAGTTTCAATCAATTGAGACAAAAATAGAACTACAAGGCAGGGAAAACTAACAACAAGGTGTAATTTACCAATGAATCTCAAGCCACAGGTAAAGTATATCTGATATAAAAAAATGACATCATTATTATGAAATAAATGTGTGCATGTTATTAACGGAAAACAGTTTGAATCGAGCGCAGCATAGTTACGTGTACTTTTAAATAACAAGGGGCAAATCTGTAAAAGAACCAATCCCGATAGTTCTTTATGAATAATAATGAATGATGAAAATGTTTATCACTGATCTAATATCTAATAGAAAGTGTTAAAGTGTTGATATTGAAAAAGTTTTTTGACAAAAACAGTTGTAAATAAATCTTTAAATGAATGCCATTATTATAAATAAATATTATTTTCTGTATCACGGAGGATCTGTCCCATGAATATTTTTGTCAAAAAGAAAACAATTTTCAAGCACAGCTTCATTTTAAACAGATCAAGTGAAAAAATATCTACTGTAATGCAAAATAATAATAATAATATTACAAATTTTATATCTATGAGTAAATATGTGAGTATCAAACTCACACATTGACAATATTTTACATTTTACTTTCTGATAAAAATCATATTTAGAAAGATCAGTTAAATAAAAACAATGTTGCTAAACGAAGTCAGTACTTTTCAACACTGTCTACCAGGTTCTGTTTCATTTAATCGTTGATTATTAATCAAACCGGTCCTGACACGTGAAAATATGGAATGTGTATCATTTGCACGATTTGGTAATAACGAAAAATATTTATTTATTGACAAGTCTGAATATTATCACAATATTATAATTCCTGTCAAACCTTGTCTATATTTGTTCAGTTGCTTTCCAAATATTATAGAATGCTAGCTATACATTTCGTTTTAAATTTTGTATAAATATCAATAAGAGCTATGTCAATTCAATTTGTATATATATTTACAAAAACAAAATTAATAATTTTTATACTAAAAATATATTTCTTTTCTTCGAGATGTTCTAGTATTCGATCGAGTAAGGGTCTAGTTGTTAAAGTAAGAAATGTAATATTAGCTGCTATATCTTTAATCGGCGCGGAACAAATTAGTTTCGCTATATCGTTTGCCAAATGTTGTTCGAATGCGTACAAAATCTACTAAAGGTAAATCGGTGGAGAGAGGCAAGCTAAACAATTAGTTATCGCTTAGTGCTTACATAAATCACCGACCCTGCAGCTTGCATTCATTTTCAGAGATAGAACACTATTCAATTTAACAACGCCCATTCGTGTTTCTTACAAATTTGGTGGTATTTATTTTGGACATTTGTATAGTATATATTAGTATTGCAGCTTTCGTTTTTTAAACATGTTTCAGAAAACACAGTGAAAAAAATGTGAAGTTTTATTATTTAAAAAATTACAAACGAAAATATTTATCAAAACGTGTCTGAAAAAAATCATTTATATCGTACTTTTTTCAATACTTTTTAAATCAACTCATGCAAAAAGGAAAAACATTTTATGATTACGGCATGTAATTTTAATATAATGTATACAGTTAGTACTTATACATATTGACATGAAAAACTTATGTTTAAAAAAATTATTATAATATTACAATATTCGACAATATATGTATAAAAATACAGGTAAGGAAATAAAATCATAAACAAATGAAGAAACTCTCTATTTTACATTCATTCTCTTAGTATAGTTAGTAAAATAATGAAAATAATGCATTTTTTTATTACATCGATATTTTTCAGTAGAAAAATCTACATTGTTTGAATTGACATACACTTGTTAGAAAAGTATTCACTCTATTGTAATAAAGTGAAAATATAAAGTTTTCAACATGATTATTCAAACTATAAGCTTAAAAAATATTATGACTATAGCCTGAGAAAGTCTAATAATTGTCCATCATATTCTTTTGTATTATTATTGTAGAAGTATTTAAGATACTTTCATATGTTTAGTAGAATGATAAAGCATACGAAAAACAATATATTGAATGAATAAAAACCGTTTCTATACAAAATGGTTTTCTATCACTTCTCTACGCCACATTACAAAGTAGACAACTTCGCTTAGTATTGATTGAGTTCAAGCCGAGTAGTAGTTACAAGCCACCCTTCTATATAAAGGTATTTTAATCACTTCGACTTAATTTTTTTAATTGCTCACACCAGTTATAGCGGTATCTATTTAATAATATCGGCAATTAGCGATTTTAATTTGCTACCGCAATATCTGTCGCAAGTTGAATTCTAGTTCTATTTGCAGTGGTGTAACTTAATGTCGGAAACATCGAGTCGAAAACTTAGAACTTTATTATGCTGGCATGCCCTTTGGTACTTCTATAGAAACCAGGGCTGTGGAGTCGGAGTTGGAGTGGAGTCAAAACGTACGCCAGAAAGTTTCGCGGAATTGTACTCGAGAAATTTGTAAAAATTCGATATCATTTTTTGGGGGTAGGGGGGTTGTTTGGCGGGATGGGGTTTTGGGTGCGTATGGAGGGGGGTATGTCAGAAACCTTCAAAGGAGTGAACTTGAAAAATTCGTAAAGTTTAAAAAAAAATTTGGGGGTGGAGGTTGGGTAGTGGTTGGGGGGAAGAGTTGGTAAGCCAGAAACCATTGCGGGAGTGTATTCAATAAATTTGTAAAGTTTCACATCGATCGGTCGAGCGGTTTAGTAGTCCATAGCGGAAATACAGACAGACAAACATTCATTTTTATATATATACATAGATATCAAAATTAAAAGTTTATGCAATGCAATTGTCAGGTCACTGGCTTCCACGAGGGACCTCAAGGCTTCGAAGCTATTAAGAGCAGCATTTTTTCAGTCGATATATCGATTCTGTTCGAAGGTAGTGGAGTTGGTGATGTCTAAAAAAATCTTCCCATCCCTCCGAACCGATAGCGGCTACCTAACCACTAGCTCTGTTCTAGCCGTATCCTTCCTATCCTCACTCTCATCGAACCAAAAGGTTCTCGTAGAAAAAATATGTTGAGATACCTTCATAAGGAAACCATATGCTCCATATTGGGAGCGGACATGAATTCAAAAAATCTTAGTAATTACAAATGTACTTCTTATCCTTTATCTGTAGTGTACATTTTATAAAGTTGATTAAAGATACACTATGATTTATCAAATATGTAGGTTTTGTTGTTTGAAATTTCCAAGATAAAAATTTGACAAGATGTACATCAGGATTTTGTAGCCATAAGTTGTGTTCATTGTAAATACATCGTAGCCTCTTATTCAAAGAAGTAACATGACGGTAAGTATCGATGTAAGAATTACATAAAAGGACCCAGTTATAAAGGTTACCGAGATTCTAAATCACTCAATCAAAAAAAAAATGTAGACATCATTCTGCTGGTATTAACACGTTAATAATAAGTTTACCCCCAAAATGTCGTAAACTCACAAAAAAACCGATATGCTCATTGTCCGTGAACACCTATACTGGTATAATAGTGTGTGTAGCATATGTAAGTCAACGAACACATTCACGGCAAGTAATGCAGTCTAGTGAATTGGGAGCGCTTTAGTCACGGATAATCACGGAGCTCATTCACGACAATTGCTTCTAATTATATTGGAAAGATCGCCTTTGAGAGGGATGTACCGTATATGAATCGCTATATGCTATACAGTCTCTCAAAAATTACTTTATTATTTATTTTTACGCAAATAAATTTTACCAAGAGGCATTTTTTGCAACGATAAGACAAGGCATATTTAGCACTATATTGGAAAGTATGTATGTATAGCCGTTATAGTATAAATATGTATTACAGTATTATTTTTATTGATATATACTTGAACCGTCAATTCTTGTTGGAAATATGTTAAATGCGTGTGTGTATTATTTATAAAGAATTATTGTTTTATTTTCACGAGCAATTATGTTGACAAAAAGAGCACTTTTAACGGAATAATCGTAGAATTCGTCTTTTAAAAATACTCGCTTACTGAACCAAACAGGCCGTTCTATAACAACTTATGTACAGTCAGAATTTTACTAATAATTTGCTCTATCTGAATCGTTTTTCTGTTTATAATGCCTATTTTAATTTTACTTAAATCGCTACTAATCCAAATACAGCTCGGCGTGGAAAAGTAGTGATGTTAAAAAAAGCTTTTTAATTGATTCATCGTATTTTTATTATAATAATAAAATTAATATAAAAGTACTTACGACTATATCTGTATAAAGACCATAAGTGACATGCGTAAACACGGGTAATTTAGTCACATATTTAAAAGCCATTCCCTGAGTGCTTACCACAATATATTTTTTCTCTCACATCCTCCTTTCTTTTGTCATTTTTACAAAGAACATGTCTATTACGTTACGACTAACAAAAGTTACCGATAGCCTTCAAATAAAAAAAAAATTGTAGCTTATATTCGAGAATCTATCAAAACTATAATTAATCCATATTTCTTTTTTTAACCAAATATTCAAGGAGTTTAAATAAAATATGTAACAAAAATTTAGTGTCAATTAAATGAGGACTACTTTAAGATTTTTAAATACCATATTTTTTTCAAAAATTCCCACTGTCTGAGTGGAGCATAAGAAGTCTTCCTGTAGTTTATCTCGATATATTTTTTAGCGAGAACTGCTTGTTATTCAGTTACATAACCTCTCTTCTGAGGAGATTGTTGGGATAGAAAGGATATGACTAGGAAAGAACTAGTGGTCAACTAATCGCTCTAGCTACGTCCCGTTTTAGGATCGGGTGAGTGTGGGAGGGAATAAGTTCTACTTCCACATATATTCCGATGAAAATCAAAACCGACATTATAAACTCGTAATTTAGTCGATAATGCTGTTCATGATCTTTATCGGAATATTTATGGAAGTATTACGATAAAATGTGTTTCATTTATTTAAAATACATGTAACTTAACAATAACATGGATAGCTTGAATATATTTAAGTCAATGAAAATCACAGTTACACATTATCACATGAGACAATTTATTGAAAAGCTACTGTCCTAATAAAATATCAAAAAAATGCTTCCGTTGGGATATTAGACTGCCTACATCAAAATTTAAAAAAAAAACTGTAACGCAACTGACATAAATAGTCTTTAATAGACTCGTAAAAAAATGTTTCTAAAACTTTTTATGTGGACTATAAGTGATATTTATTTAATGGGAAAATACACTTGAAATGTAACATGTTTTATAAATCAAGAATGGATTGTTATGATAAATAATCAATTGCTTATATGTATTTTGTGAGCTTTATGATGAAGTAGGAGGGGGGGGAATTATTAATATTAGGAATACATTTATGTATGTTCTTTTTTTTAAATTGAAAATTTAGAACGTATTTGAATCATATACCAGAAAAGTTCGTGCTAGTGGATCAGCTCTGTAAGGCTGATAATCAAAGTTTCGTCTCACTGGTAGCCCGCCAACTTGAAGATAAAATATTTAAATGAATTGGCTGGTTGCATGCAGCCATGTATCAGACCAAGAGTGCGAGGAGAAAATTAGATTCTCTATTTTCCTGATTTTCGAGAGAGCCGAGTAATTAGAAGCTACATACACATACAAATTACTTGCGATGGTGAAAAATTTAAGTTGCATTGAGAATCGCTGTAAATTGTCAGTTTACCCATACAAGGTGTCCCAAAAATCTCATAAAATCGTGATTTGAGAGCGATGTTTGTTAGGCGTCACACTAATTTGGGGGGCGAAGGCGTAAACCATTTATTCATGTTCCTAACAAAACACCCAAACTCGAACCTGGATCACCACAAAGGGATTCAACATAACACAATGCAGGGCTTGACTTTGCCGACAGTCTGGCAGCTGAATTTTAGATAACATTGTGGGGTAACACATTCTTTTCCAGCAGCTTTTGACTTGAAGAACTTATAATAAATACCATCGAAAATGTTAAATACAGTTTTGAACAAAACTGTGTTATGTTATGAATATGAAAATGTTATTGAGATTCCAGTATTTAAAAAAAAAAAAATTGGTGTAACCAGTTATCTTATGCCTTATGAGAAATTAGTGATAGTTTACCTAAATAAGAAATAAATAAATATTACATATCGGTGATCTTAGATCAACTAGAATACTGTATTTCTGCATTACCATCAAAGATCGGGCAATCGTTCCTTATTTAATTGCAGTAAAACCAAACGATAAACTGTATTGTAATTTAGAATTTCAAATGAAGGTGCTTGATAGAACTTCAATATAAAATTTGAATCGTTTGAATTGTGCTCTTTTCCATTAGCTCTGTCGCTATCGACCCGGGCTTCGCCTTCAGCTTCTTGGGGCATTTAAAGAGCATGCATGAACTTAAGCTGGCACTTGATTGAACTTGACAAACTGAAATTGGTCAGTTCAAGTTAATTCATGCACTTGAAATGCCTGCAGATGCCGAAAGACGAAACCCCGGTCGTTGAAGACAAAACTAATGCCACTAAACCTTCATTCAATAAAAGCTTTCATCAAAATAAGCGTTTTTTCCTGACTTGGATATTATTTGAGGTGTTTCTTGATAGTTTCGAAACAGGATCAGATTTTTTTTATTTCAATGCGAGACGTCGCGCTACTCTCAGAAGAATTCGACCAACCGTCGTGGCACTCCAGTTGAAGTAGAACTTTGAAAATATAAAAAAAAATTATTCGGTTCCGACTTCAGTTCAAAAAATAAATAAAATATTCCGAGCAATGGATATACAATATGTTTTCAATTTGCACACAAAACGTGTTAACTCAATCGAAGAGTTTTAACAATCGCTCGGTGAAGTGAATACATTCAAGGGTTATTATTGTATTGTCATATTACCTTTGTCATACATATTGTAAAAAAAATACAGAATCGAGTCTACTGAATTTTTAAACATCATTGTCGTTTGAGGCGATGGTGATAAATAGACGTGCTACTTCTTAATTGGCACTTTATAATGCAATCATAAAGTCAGGCTATATCAGCTAACTATTGATGTGCAGTATTATGTCCTGTATATATTCCCATAAATGGCAATATTCTGATATCATATTTAAAGGTTATTAATATTTATTATTTTTCTGTTAATAGTCTTCGGAAAGGCATACTGATTTATAATGACACTTTGAATCAAGACTTATGTATCTCTTTTTAAGTGTTCACTGTGGAAGAGTTGGTCGAAAGGGATTACATCAAACTATAATAATTGTGGAATAAGTAAACACACTTATTTTTAATACTACCTTAAATCCTTAAATGTGCAGGCTCGACCGGATCCAATAATTCAAATTTAATTATTAACCCCTTGCGCTCATCAATCTGGTATCCTTTACCTTTCAGCAATTCCTCAATAGATTTGAAAAACTGATTGATATAACAAGGATTGCGTATTTATTAGCATGGTAAAACGAAATACCGAAACGTATGCTACATTATGACATGTTACGAACATTAACTTAGCCACACAATCCAATAAATAAATTTAATCACTTTTACTCATGTGGCCCTCAAAAATTCTAAAAATTGATGATCTTCCCCCTGCTTTTCTTCGAAAAAGTTTGTGCATCACTGCTTTATTATATCTGGTAAATAAGTAAAATGTATTTAAACGCCGATCAAGTCAAAGAGAAGACGAGAATAATGTTAATTGCTTAATTCAAAATTCCGACATTACAACAATTTAAAAAAATATATTATTAGCTGTCGCAAGTGTGACAGATTTAATTAACAATGAATGTGGTATTACGTTATGAAACAATCAAGTTTAAATGTGTTTAGATATTTTAAAATATTATTGATAGTATTAAGCCCCATAGCTTTGAATACGACGGAAAACGACTAAGCAATAATTTAAATAAATTATTCACATCCGTAAATATATATTTCATTGAACCATTATTTAAAGAAACGCAATTAACAATTATCTATTACTTACTTAATATAAAGAGCCACAGCGAATTTCTATTCAGATGATTATCAAATTAATTTTGACGGCTTATTATGATTGATTGAATTTTTTGTACATTACCAACTTGGCTAATATAAATTATGCATAAGTGCCTTTAACTTTAATAATTCTAATACCAAGAAGTCCACATCCGGCATTTTCTTTTCCGATTAAATTGTGGAACGCCCAACATCCTGAGCATAGTATCAATCAAAGGTTTTATTGCCCATAGTTTTATTCAAGCCATTTCAAAATACTCTCTCTACTTGTGAAATAGTTTTCATTAATCCATAAAGATCTTATATTTTTGTCTATTTTCGTGGTAAAGTGAGTAAGTATCAGTTATCTTTTCCTGCAAAAATAGAGTAAGAAAGCGACTACTCTAACCTGTTCACTGCCCATCCCATATGTACAGGACCAGGAGCAAGACCCTCAAACGGTTGCCGCGAAAACAAAATGTATATTCCCGATATTCGGTGTACAAATAAGTATTCTAATAAAATTGCATTCCATCTAAGATATCACTGTATAATTATATTTTAATGATATCACAACCAAATTTATTCTTGAAATTTTAAATGCGAGCGAATAAATCGCACTTGACGACTAGCAAAGGCAAGATTTAATGGTTACATTCATAGCCAGACCCCACATTGTAAGCTAATCCTATATATAAAACCGAAACGGGGGATGTATGTCTGTAATTCCCTTTTGCATTGTTGTTGCAAGTTCAAACAAGCGAATTGATTTCGCTCGCGAAAGTTTCGACGGTAAATTAGTTTCGTTATCAATGTGTGTGTAGAGACTCCAATTACTCGAGTATCGAGTAGTACATATATAAAACCGAAACGGCGTATGTATGTCTGTGGGTCTGTAATTCACTTTTGCATTGTTGGTCATTAAGTTGCCATAAAAACGAATATGAAAGAAAATATGTTTGATTTTTTTATCGGCGAAGACATTTAGTCAAAATGTAATAAATTAGTCTTCTACTGAACTTTTCCCGGCTTTTATTAATGTAATAATGTTTTATTTACGTGAAGGTATTATTTGACATTTCTTTGACAGCAAATTAGATTTTTTCCTTGAATTTGGACATTTTAATGGGCGAGAATGGGTCTGTCAATATATGAAAGGGGCTGTGAAATGTCAATGCCAGTCTGAAATGTTCATTTTAATTCCATTTTAATTGACATAGACTTTTGAATTTTGAAAAAAGTTGTTTCAACTTGGCCCGTCTGAATTTACGCGCTGAGCTGAACATAACCCCAAACTGGTCCGAGTGAAGCCGGGTTCCAATACTAGTTATTATATAAGCTCATCAGAAAAGAGAATTGAACGACCAACTTGCAACCGGTTGTTGCCAAAAAGTAATGATTGAATAATACGGTAAAAATAACAATGTATTTTAATTCTACAGAAATTATTTTATAAATTTGTTGATAGTTATTTCGGCTTACACCATCGTAGATAGACAATGGCGTAAGCCGAAATGGCAACAAATATATAAAATAATTTCTGTAGAAGTAAAATACATTGTTATTTTTTTCGCCGTATTATAATGGAGCTCTACCAAGTAAATGACAATTCAATCAAGTAATGACTGAAACTACATTACATGTAATTTTTATTTGTTTAAAAAGCCTGCTTTCAGTAATATTCTATTC
Source organism: Himalopsyche kuldschensis (assembly GCA_028554975.1). Taxonomy (NCBI): domain Eukaryota; kingdom Metazoa; phylum Arthropoda; class Insecta; order Trichoptera; family Rhyacophilidae; genus Himalopsyche; species Himalopsyche kuldschensis. The sequence goes on along the minus strand of JAHFWI010000058.1, from coordinate 1,767,884 downwards.
AGTGCTTGTGTACACTAATTAAAATGAAATAATTTGCTTTCTGTTATGACACTTGTTCATTTACTGTACAAACATAATAATCGCTTTGAAATGATAATTGATTATTAATCTTTTTCTGCTGTAAATTATAAACTGTAATATATACAGCTTTTGCAAATATGTATGTAATAAAGATGTTATATCGATATAATATATTGATACAACAAAAACAACTTAAAATAAAAAATTTTATAATAAAATTAATGATACATAATATTTAAGTAGGAAAATGAAATTGAACAAATGATCAACATTTAAATAAGATATTTTGAATTAGCTTGGTAGAAGTCTATTATAATAAGATTAAAATTGTATTTCGGTATTCAGCTTCGCAGGAGTCATCACGCCAACAAGATTTTATAAATCTTTACTCTCTTTGCCTTACATATTAAAACAAAACAAGTAATCCATTCTAAGACTGTGATATTTTAGAACAGAGTGACAATCTTGGAAAAAGAGAATAAGCTATTCATACTTACAAAAAACATGTATCTCTTATAGCTTTGGGCCGCACTATAATCTGACAATATTTTGCGCATACGATAATTTAGGAATGAAGTAATTTATTGCAGCCGGCGGTGTTACAGCAGTTCATGTTTGAAAGCCCCGAAAATAAGACATTCCTGCTCAAATCGATGAACGCACGCAAAAAATTATACAGAAGCAACTTGGGAAGAAAGCGGTAACTCTGAAAATGGTTTATGACTATTTTCAAGATTAATGAAGCCTCACCACAACTCCTTACGCATAATTTACACATTACATACCAATTGAAATCTTAAACTTACTTTTATAACGTGTTCATAAAACAATCTATTTTCATTTTTTTTTGCAACCATGTTTGAAAAGTTTCTTATTTGATTGTTATTTGATGTGAATCTTAAAATTGTTCAAGCATCGCTCGATAATTTCAGCTAGATACGGAATTGTTCATTCATACATTATGAAGAGCCAATTTTTTGTAAGGCTTCAGGATACGAATCAAACTATCCTAATATTTCCATTGCCGTTAACTAGTTATTTTTTCTCACTATGAAAATCAGTTCGTTTGACTTCATTGCACGACAAACTTCTTATTTGAATCATATATTATGCAATCAAAAAAATATTGAATAAACTAATTCCTTAAAAAGTACTGTCCAATTATAGTTGATTTGTTTTATTTACACAAACGATAAAGTAAAAAACATTTGAAATATTCGCAAGAATTTTTCCAACAGCTCCGACCGTTGAATGTATTTATTTTCATGTAGGTATTTAAAATAATTAACACATGTATAATTTATTCATGCATTTCGCTGAAGCCAATTAAATCAGGATTGATATGTATTTTTTTTTTTATATAAGCGATTAGATGATTTCATCTTCTGAAAAAGTATCCATTCGCTCTCGTCGATATTAATAATATATTCAAAACATCAGGTGTGGCAATACCTAATCACATATTTTCATTTACGGTTAATAATAATATAAGTTTCAGTTTGGTTAACAGCATGTGTTAGCATTTAATCACGTTCGATACAAATGAAGTTGTTATTTATAAAAATAGGAGAGTAATTTTCTTTATACAAGAGGCAAATTATCTTTGTGCATTATTCTGATCAAATTCATCGTAGATGAGTGACAAGTTGACTTAATATGTTTTACAGAAGGAAAGTGTTAGATGTTTTAAGTTGCACAGTGATTGTTGGTGATATCAAAAGCCTTTGTTTTAAATAATGTTGTAAATTTATTTTTCCCAAAAAAATTTTGCTCTGACAACTCCAAATTTTCATAATAAGAAACATTTTCGATCACCGCGAAGATTTTCAACTATTTTTTATAAATATTATGCTTTTCGCCAATAATTGACACTAAACAAACGGTTGGTTCTAAGCAGTGGCGGTGGTGACAGAGTATTAGGGAGTACAAAACTATTTTTGTAAGAGTCCTTTCCTATTCATTGGATTTTAAAACACTTCTATAACATGGGCTTTCAATTCAGATATTCGCAATACCAACGGAGTGCCAGTCTTATCAATTTTTGGCTGTCCGCAGTACGTTTGTACTCCCTAATACTCTGTCGCCAGCCGCCACTGGTTTTAAGTCAATCGTTCATCATCGAAGCATGGACTATTAAAAACAGTGATATCTTTGATAATTTGGGGATCGGATATTAACGTAACCATTTTCATCTCTAGTTACGTAGTTACATCATATTTTCTTACTTAAAAAATTGTCATAGAAATTCTTCCAACAATTTGATATCAGAAAAGAGTGTTATGATATTAGTAATGCATTTTTAAGTTACTTAGAATTCGTGGCGGCTTGCTTGTAAAACTTTTTCTACTAAATATCATCAAACATGGAGGCGATTATTTTCATTCCCCTCATACATTTTCCTCCTACGTATCTATAATTATCAATGACGTCTAAGTGATTACGTTGTTACTAAAGCAATATTAAATGTATACTATTTATAAACATACTTTTAGGGCTAAAAGACTGACGAAAGTTTTTAACGCCAGCTAGGCCAACTCCAGCATTATCTGAATATTGATTCATTGTTTTATTATAAGCAAATGTGATTGGATCGAACAATTAATCGATACTGAAAGTTCGCTGACTTAATAAAGGAGGAAATAACCAATCAATAAATTTCATAATTTGGCACATGGTGAGAATTTTTTTGGGGGATTTCAGGGGGACTATTTTTGGGAGATTAAGTCACTCACTTTTCCTATTTTAGGACAATCAAACACACAAGAGGCAAATGTTCTCCGTATATAAGATTATTATTACACGTTACGTTCCCAAATAGAGTGAGTAGGTATGAAATGAAAAAAGCCACGTACAAAATGAATCTTGGAAACATGTTTAACGTGCCCACTCTTTTGCTGATCGAGAATTAAGATGAATTATAACACCCTAAGGAACAAAATGCTAGCTTTGCTGTCGCACAATAAAGAATTATTTATCTATTTTTGTACCTATTCCAAGTTACAAAATTTCAGTTACGATGTTCAAATACTCAATTGAAAAACCAAAAAAAATTGTCTTTAGGTTTAATTGTCCGTAATGTTTTCAATACACTTGTTGAAATATAGTGCTTAGATCATCTTGAAATTTTATGTTTATATTCTTTGAATTCGATGAAAATTCAAGCAAACATTTAAAATCCATTTTGGTTCATTATATGGGTTACTCAGCAGTCTCAGCTCCAGAACTTATTGTTTGGTTGGTGGTAATTGACGATTGATCATTCATATCATTGTTGCTATATACTTTTTTATAAGAGCTGTAGCTGTGGGTGCTTGTGATGTCTTTCTTTTCTTCTCGCATTTATTTTGAGTAACTTATTGCCAAAAAAATATTATAGAGTTGATCGTATATATTTTTTTTCAAATTTCAATTAAATCTTCTCGTTACTTGACTTGCTTTCATCTTGTTGATAATTAAAAGCGATATGTTACATTAATAGAACTTATCAGAGAACATGAAGAAAAGCGAATATTTCTAATAAATTAATAATAACATGACTTACTAATTAAAAAAATGGATTGTCTTCCAATGGGTCAACCGCTTAACTCACCTACCGCGATGTATAGAGAGGGACCTCACCTCAACGTTAGGTGGCTAAAACCTCACAGACCACCTTTGAGTTCCAACACCCAGAATCATACGTTGAAAAACAAAGATAGCACGAACCGAAACTCATATTGAAACAGAAATCTTATTCACAAAGCTTTTAAAGTTGAAAATCGTTTGCTGCTTTGAGTTACATTTTGCATTTTGATAGGCTTGACTTTTACTTGAGTTTGATCGATGAGTGTTTAAAGATAGCGGTAACTTACAATGTAATTGCAAACCATATGGACACTTGTAAATTATTGTTTTATAACACATAGTAGTTCGATGTTTTGTTGACTTGTAACGTTTTGAGTCTAAGCACTCTCTTGGTCGAGAAAAACTGATGAATATTTGCATAAAAATCATCAAAGATCTTGTATATCAATCCAATATAACGCTTTACTAAATATGCTATTAGTTCGAATAGAAGGTACGAAAATAATGGAACTTATTACATTCTGAAATTGAAGTTACATATATTCAAAGTACAAATGGAGGAAATTTACTTATCAAATGCGGTTAAAAATTATTGGTTTATCGTTGTTTAAAGCAATGATGTATGAAGAGATCTTCTTCGTGGTGGATTTTATAGAGAAAATATGTGCAATATCGTGCGGTGCTATAGAAACTATTGTAAATATGTTTATCGTTTTTACTACAATACATAAAATGCCACACTGTCTTTCAATTATAATTTATGCTTACAAATATTTCAATGCCATCTAATAATTATAAATACTCCCTACTTTGTAATTTAAAAACGACGTATGTTATAGTATGCGATCGGCAGTATCGGCACTCGTATAAGTCACCCCATGTAATCTAGATTCTAGGGGCAAGAACTACCATGCAAATAAGATGGGTCTGGGTTCATCTTTCATCTGGGGTGACATGGTATCTAGTAATTTATAAAATTCTCACAGAGCTGATTTCATATGACTTTCAATTCCAATTGTATGGTGTATTGGCTTCAAAAATAGTTTTGCTTTCGTATGCGCTAACTCGTCCATGCCATGAAATATTCACATTATAAAACACTAAATGTGTTTGAATTATCAGTGCAAAGAAAAGATATGAAAACAGATTTCATTTTTAATTATATTTACAACGAAGTAAGGAAGGGCTAGAATTTTGTAAAAAAAAAATAGTCACTTCGAAATATTCAGCGTAAATTGATTAAAATGATATCTAATAATGAAAGAATAAATCGTTGTAAATTTTTAATCCAACAACATATTCGATATCTCCATTTTTAAAAATTATTACAATTTCACTGTATATAAACACAGTCTCTTCCTGATGTATTATTATATATTTAACTGATGAACGTACAAAAAGCAAGTTTAGTCATTTCCGAAGGGTACAAAGCAAAACTAATTAGGTATGTATTACCTAAAGATTATTGCATGTAATTGAGATGAATAGGAAATGCCGATATATATTTTTAAAACTTCCGCTGTAAAGTATTTTACTATTATACTCTTTTGCAATCGTAAATTGCGTAACAAAATCACGGCATCCTTTTATCAAGTATGCATAATAATTGTTCAGTATGGAGTAAAATCGAAAAATGTATGGCTAGGATTAAAATGATAATTTTTTCTTTATATACTTAGTATGTATATGAAATTATTATACCTGGTCGAAATCATTGTAGTGTAGTTATGAAAATCTCTTCACGGCGTGCAAACGTAACAGGTGAAGGCGATCAAGACAATTTTATTTTTGTATGAATTTTTTGTGGCAATAATTATTGGTAAAAAATAATGTACATGTTGCATTCAATACACCATCTATGTATTTATTAAGGTCTGTAATGATACATATTATTATTTATTTGAATGTTTCTTTGGGTATAATTATAAGAAAAATAAACTAAAATTTATTATCGTTGTGCACGCTTACACTAAACATTGATTACAAAGTAGTTTTAAGAAACTGTTCAGAATTGATAGTTCTAATATCAGAAAAGATGTTCGTTTTGAATCAAACTGTATGATTGCTTAAAGTTAAACACAAAATTATTTCTGAATAATTAAATTACCTACACTACTTGCATAAAATAAAATAAGTATGTAGATTAGTGACTTTCATTGTAGTTTTCTTTCATTATCATTTTAACGTAGGTTTTGCCATAATGGAGGCACTTTTACAAATTTTATTTTTAATTGATTTTTGAATATTTTTCACGCGATATGAAATCTTGTATTATAATAGACCTCTTTTTCACCATATCCGATCACAAAGCGGAGTTATTAGTTATTTATTAATCGAAACATTCTAAGCACGCCTTATTTGAAAATAAAATTTCAGCAAATGACTTTTAACTAACAACCGACTTAGGATAAACACATCTGATATGCTCCATTAAGTATCTGATACGATCAGTATTGAGTCAAGGATGGTAGATTTTCTTGCGTCAAGTAATTGATTTCAAAATAAATAATTTAAATCAATGTTTTTATCCTACTATTTGTCATCCTTGTCATTTCTTTTCGGTATTTACTCGAATTGTCTACATTTAAATAAAAAATTACGAACATCCTCATTTTATACATTAAATTAATGTTTTATGACAGACTTATTATTTGGATAACAGCTCAAAAAAATAAGAAACATCGTCATTCCTTTAGTTTTATGACTACGTGAGACACTAGCCTTTTTGATAGTATCGTAAAATATTTTTATTCTGTGAAAATTCTTCATAGAGAAAGAAAAATAAATTAAACAATCTATTCAAAGTTAGACTTCTTCATTGGGCATTTTTTTCAATTCCGTGTGGGTATATATTTTGATCCTGTACAAATCTTCAATTATTCAAAAATCCAAAAATTAAAGATTGGAAGTACATATGTTTTTTTGTGGGCCACTTTAATTTAATCAAGATACACGAGGTGTTAAAATTATATAAACGTACAGATTGCAAGCAGAAAACATGAATCGACCCCATCCGCTTGCACTTGATCCTGCCAAATTGATTTAACCCTCAAAAGTCGAGAAGGGTGTTGTCATCCACCCACGAGACGACTTCTTTTGTGCGGTGTTTTTGAATACATATATTTATTATTCTTCGTAAAAAGGTGGTTCAATTTACGTTTTCTTAAAAAGCTACACAAACTAAATTTTCAAATTATGAAATATCTAAAATATTATATTCTTTCATATTTTTACAAAATTTTACTTTTAAACAACTTAGTAGATTATTTCTTTTTTTGTAAACCCACAACTAGTTATCATAAGCATTGTTATTATTTATATCGTCAAACTTTAATCAAAAAAAAATATCTACACAAACACAGCCAGCTTAATAACAAAATAATAAATATTAATTTAATATTAAAAACGAATTTCCATAAAACTATCACTGACCTCAACGAAAATGCTCTTTAGTTTTCTTTTCATCAATCTTCTTGGCATTAAGGTTCGGGATGAATCTTGGACACCTGAATCTGTCTCCTACACATTACCTGGTCTTCCACCACGCTGCACTTATTGCTAACCCACAGCACTCGTAAGTCTATAAAGTTTTTCTTTTATTTTTGACTACTTGAATAGCCCTATTTTTTCAATAGCATGCATTCAACCACAGCTGTGCGCGGAATCATATTTTTCTTTAAATTTATTGCTTTTGTGTATGTTTTTAAATTATTGTTTCTTAATTGTAAGATTCTACACATAGCAAATAACAAAAGGGTGTTTTTACTTTCGACAGGTGTATTTTTAAAATGTTAATACAGTCGTTGTATTAAATCTATAAAACTCTTCTGTATATTTCAGACAAGTTTTACTACTTAATTTTTTTTGAATATGTTTAAAAATTATATAGTATGAAATGTTTAATGATTTTATATCGCTTAATACAGTAGTTTTTAATTTACTTTAAATACGTATTTGATAAAAAAAAAGCATTCAATATCCACGTATAACCAGTCATCTTTAATGGAAAATCAAAAATATACGTCATAATTATTAAAAATCAGTTGTGTTTATAATACAAAATAAGACAAGCTATTAAAAAAAATATGATATAGATTTTGTTTTACATAATTATGTAGCTTTTCAATTTTAATGAATTCTTTTGTTAAAACTTTTATCATGGAATGATTCCTAGTAAATATTAATATTCTTTCTATGAAAGATTAATACTAAAAGTCTCAAAAAAAAATAAATACTTTCTTACACTATACGAAAAGAAGTTTAAAATAGTGAGCTTAAAATTTAAACTAAACATATTGTGTTTAAAATAAACGCCCAAACTAGGTATCACATCAAAGTCTTCGGTTGTAACTACATTATAGTTATTTTGAAATACTGAAAAACATACCTTTTTAAGAAACCACACGGTTTTAAACATAACTATTAACAATAATAACATAATCTGGATCCATTGTGAAATGTATTCTTAAGGAAAATGTATTAATAGTATTTGTATTTTACTTGTGGCTTTGTTATGCATGTGTTCCATTAAAATTAAATAACACTTATTGGGTTAATACAGCTATTTAAGTTCTTATTCATGCTATACAAATGGAAATAAAACGTGCAAAAGTGAGCACAAGCAAAATGTGCGCCTGTTTTGTTTGTCTTCCTCAATTGTTTTTTCAGCTCAAAAAAAATTGTAGGAATTTTCTCTTTGAACAGATTAATTTTGAAGTATCAAAATCTATCCGAATAAATTGATAATATTTAAGACACGATGGAAAATAATACTTGAAAATTAGAGAAGAATCCTCTATTCCTATTTTTTTATGCTTTTTGCCCGGCGACAGATATTACTGCTGCCATAAATAAAAAGACATACAACTACAAGTGCAAGTAATAATTTTTAAATGTGATCTTAATCATCTACAACGTTTTTATGATTGCCTTGCATAATCTTGTCATGAATAAAAATGAACCATCTGTAAATGAGAAAATAAAATGTACTCAAACATTATTTTATTTAAGTATTTCGACTGAGGGTGCTTGATGGAATTTCAAAATCAATTTTGAATTTTTTGAATTTTGTACTTTTCCATGAGTTTTGTCGCTAACGACCCGGGTTTCGCCTTTCGGCATCTTCAGGCATTCCAAGTGCACGGATGTACTTGAACTGGCCAGTTCAAGTACATTAGTACATTAGGCTCATTTAACAGTCGATTTTCATTTCTATTTCTTTAATATCAATGAATACTTTTAAAATAAAGAATAAATATTCCTATATAAAAAAGAACCAAATGTATTTCAATATAGATTTCAATCGCAAGCTCAAACTCAAATATGGAAAATCGTAAATTGATTTTTCAATGCATGGATTGTTCTAGCGCTATCACTATGTTTATGACTAGCAGGCCATAGAGAGAGCGAATCAGTATTATCTTAGTTTTTTCTAAATTTTACTATTTTCATAAATTATGTTTCGAAAAAAAAGTAATCATCACACAATTAATTTGTTATTGTTACGACACAACTTTACTGTTAAAATTAATGCAAATTTTACCAGAAAAGTTTTTCCATTATATTTCCAAAAAAGTTTTTCCATTACATTATCTTTCCAAAGAGTGTCAAATCTTATTTGTATTATGATAATGAATTGACAATACAATGTGAATTTATTTTATGTTTTATTAAGAAGAAAAAATATAATGACACGTAAGTATAAAAGGTGTTGGTACGAGAGCCGTATGTTCCAAACACCTATGATGATATAATTTGCGAGTTCTCCTCTGTAATAACACTTCATTAACATGTTATTAGAGGTTTTACACGCAATTGAAATATCTTCGTATTCATCTTTTGACTTTTGGCTTGCAATACATAGTATATTAAACAGGTGATACATTAGGAAGTTATCCCAATGGTACTACAGACGGTTAAGTTGATGCGTTTTGTATTATCGATAGTTGAAACATTTAAAGATTTTCTCATTATCTTTCATGATCAATCAAATACATTAAAATTCTGTATTTATTATACTTCATAATCGCCATTTTATCCACTTTTTTGATAAAAAGGCGAGTACAATATAAGCCAACCCATTTGTTTTCTTAATATATGTAAGTAGGTGTATTGAACATTAAACTAGTGACCAACTCGCTGTTTCCGTTATCGAACTTGGGAAGTCTTCTTGACCTAGGGAAATTTGCAAAGATGTGATCATATTCCTGTACTTTTTCCTGATTTACAATCAATCAAACTCGATAACGAAACTGCCATGCCCAGTAGTGAATCGATTTAATAAATAAATGAACTTTATTCGATACTCGATATTCGGAAAAGTAAGAAACATAGATTTATCGAACAGATGGCATTTAAAAAAAACTGCAAGTAAAGTGGAAGACGAATTAGTTTATTATTTATTTTTATAGATATTATTTATACATAAATTTACATATACAATAAATAGCTTATGTTTATCTAATGTCATTTAAAATTAATACACAAAAGAACACATGGAAACATGTAGCTCTTTTTGGTGCTCTGCATTAAAGTACATCTTAGCCACAAGTCGCGCGAAAGTGACTATGTATATTTGAAATTTTTAAAGGTAAGTTTTTTTTTTTTTTAAACCATTTCCGCTCCCAACTTGGAGCATATGGACTCCTCACGGAGTTTATCTCAACATTTTGGTTTTTTCTACGACTATGCTTGTTACTCAGTTGCTCAACCTCTCTTTTTTTTCGAAGAGAGTAGGGATGGAAAGGATACGAGGACTAGGACAGTACGGGTGATTAGTTAATCGCTGTCACTATGCGTCGCTATTTTTGGGATCGTAAAGGTGGGAAGGGGATTTTCAACAACACAAACACCCATGCCTTTAAACAGATTTATCGACTGAAAAAATCCGCTCGTACCGGGAATCGAACCCGGGCGATCCGGCACGCAAGCCAACGCCGTTGACACTGCGCCACGGACCGGACGTAAGGTAAGTTTACGTGCTGTTTTAATATTTTGACACAGCGAAGCTATAAAAATATGAAAATAATCACCAAGGCGTGCTATTTTATTGTCGACATCTATAAAGCTCAATAAAAGCACATAATTTAAATATTTTCGCTACAGAGTTTCTTATGAAAATATTTTTTATTACTATCCCATAAATAAATAACTATATGCGAAGTAAAAACATTAAAGAGCTGCATATTAAAAGCATAATTGGAACGTTTAAGTCAACGTAAAGCCAGGCCTGAAGTCGCGTCACTCGTATTATAAGTCGATAGGTACTTAAGCACAAAGCAGATAAGAGCTATATTATGCAAAGTGTAATCAGGGGTGTGTAAAAAATTTAAATATTTTAAAACCTTCCATATTATTTGTACTAGATAACAGCATACATAAATATACAGAGATTTGAGTAGGTATTTGATCCGGCAATCAAAGAATTATAATACGATCAAGCGGTACTGCTTTTTTAAATAGTTAATCGTTGGAAAATTTGGTAGGAAGCTAGGGAAGGCAAAAAACCTGAATAACGAAGAAATGGCATATAAAATTTTGATTTTTTATTTATTATAATTTTTACCTCTATATTTAATAAACCATTCATTTGCCTATAATATCATTTAAAAAAGTATCTACTTCAGTATGCATTATTCAAAAGTATTGACAGATGTAAATTAATAGACATATGTTTTCAAATGTATCCTGTTAATAAATTAACTGCAAATTTAATTGCCAGCTGATTAAAATCATTCAGCACTAAAATCATTGTAATTTTTTAATGTAAAAATACTTTAAATTTCTTATTCAATTTAGTGAAACAGGAATAAACACTAATTTGGCCTTTATCATAAAATAACCAACCTTTCAAAAGTAAATCCAATAGTCGATTTATTTATTCCGACAAAAAAACTATGATTCGGATTTTGGAAGTCGATAATTTCAAAATAAAGCTTTGCGTTTATGTTCTACGCATTAAAATAATAGTGGACGAAGAAACGAGCTTTGTCCGCTAGGCTGACGGTATGTTTAGAGCTTTCACCGTCATTTTCAATGAAGTCATATGAATACTTGCATACTGAATCTCGTGCTTCCGTTTTTTAATTTCTCGTAGTTTTCGTAGCATCTTTTCTGATGGAGTCTTGTTTATCGTATATCTGAGAAAACACAAGAAACTGCTCTTTATAATAAAGTAAAAAAAAAAAAAATTTCATTGATCGAAAGAAATCTCAAATTTGATTTTAACGTTTTTTTTTAAATTAAATACATATTTTTTGTAAAGTACTATTTGAAAAATATCCTACCATGTATAATATTAATCTTTTTTATGTGTTTCACTAGATAGTGGATACTTGGTGGAAAGGCGATAAAGTAAAAAATGAATAGATACATTTACATCAGTCATTGTCTTGTAAATGCAAGAATTACCGAAAATTCTATATTTACACCGAAAATGATGATTTATGTAAGTACAATTAACTAATGTTTTTTACATTTATTATTCGTGTCTTACTCTATCCGAAAAAAAGATATAGCGTGACAACTGGATTACATAAAAAAAAGATTATTTTTAAAATCGGTTTGCTTCAAATTTGAATTGGAAATATTGAGTAGCACCTTATTGGGGGAGGGGGCTATAATTATTTGTACTTAATAATAAGATATGTATGTAAGAAGAATAACAGATACTCTAATCAATGCAATTATAGTATTTTTACTAACGTTTGTGTGTCTGCCTTTATTATAATTGATATAATAATCAAAACTTTGATCTCTCACCTTTGTGTCAACTTAAACCACGCGACTCTAATGGGAAAATGAGATAATTATACATCGTGCATTATACATTATGAGGTGTACACATTGCAAGCAATTACTCGCTGCAAAAGTGTTGGGAAAACTTCTTGAACCGTTCGCAAAATACCGCTTCAAATGTGCATACAGGTCAGATCTAAATATCCCAACGTCTCTGAAGATGGATCAAAGTATAAACATTATCTGTCGTGCACAGACATCAATCATAAATATTCTCAGTAAGTTAATATAATACTAACAAATATTGTCAATATAGAGACCGAAGTTTTCAAACAAACGGCTCTCAAGATCTAAATAAAAAACCACATAATTTTTACCGAGAAAAAACTAAAACAAAATCTTTATAGCTTATTACATTTGCCAAAGTGTGGCCTCAACCGGTTGCGTTCTGACAGAGAACATTCTCAACTTAAAGTTTACGTAACCTCACATCGCCACCGTTGCTGAATGAAGCCGTTATGTGGTGCATAAATATTTAAACTAAAAATTAATTGTATTCAACATATATTACTTATGGTTCAGTACATCAATATGTATTTATTATTCGATAAAAAAGTAAATGATTAATGGCTGTGCAAAGAATCATTACTAAAAATATTGTTTCATTACAAACGCCTAAAATCGGAACATTGAAGTTCATATTTTGTTGATTTCGACGGTAATTTCTTGTAAATTCATTTCAAACGTAAAATTTATGTATTTAACTTTGTTCTTCCACTGAATGCCTTAATATATGTAACACTTATATTACTTCTTTGAGAAGCTAATTCAGATTGCACCAAAGTAAAGATAAATACATATTTTTTACACATAAATGAGAAATTTGGGGTAGGATATCTTTTCATTTATATCAATCTGAGATGTTTTTTAAGGAATCAAAACACATTATTTATATAGTAATACATCTAGTAAAATAAAAAAAATTGTCAATTTAAATTTTATCGCCAGTTTCATCTTCTCAAATTGCAAACAAATGCAATCAGGGTATTTGTTGCACACGTATGATAACTTTATTTTTATATTTAAAGATATGGATATAAGCAAACATATAATAAATATGTTTTAATGAAAATTGGTATGTATTTAATAAACAATGTAACTATGCATACATGTTTGCAAAGCATGGACAAACATTGCCACAATTCCAATACATCAAGTCGCTCAAGTACGAGGCCGTGTCTCTGGGCGATTTTTCTGTTTAATAAGACAAAACGTTTGTTAACACGCTAGTGATTAACCTGGTTGTATATTTTTGCACTCATTTCAATAAATAAAAAAACAGCTTCACAGATTAAATAATTACACTTAATTATGAGTTGCACTTCTTAAGCTGGCCAATTATTGTTGAAATTTAATTGTTGTGTAATATTACATAACATAATTGACTATTAATGGTATCATACACAATTGTATATTGTTAGTTTTACTGCCATTAATTAAATTCCATTCTTATCTATCAAGCATAGATATGGTATTGGTAATTGCTAAAAATATTGATTTTAAGCGTAATCACATTCTGTATTATTTTCATTACTATTGGGGAAAAAAATCATATACATATGGATATTACAGTTGTGAATAGGATTTATTTTTAATCAGCATTCAATAATCGAATATGATATACCTAGTTATCAGTTAACTTTTATTTATTGATTGCAACTTTACGACATCTAATGAACATTATTAAAACGATAAAAAATTCAGCGAGAAAAATCGACAATAAAGAAAACGACTGTAATGGATATTTAAAATTTCATTAGGGAAAAATCAAAAGGGAGTGTCACGCGAGGAAAAATGAATTTTATATTGTTTATACTCATACACGCTTTAATAACGCAATATATATGTATGTGTGATATAACGAGGAGGGCATCAAATATTTTTTTGCCCCCCGCTGTTAGATGTCTTTGTCATAATGTAAATGGCAGAACCCACCCTGGTTTTAATTTTATCATAAATATCTGGTTTCTTAATTTTTGTCACTTTCAAAACATATGTACTTCTAATCATAAGAAAAAAAGACATCGTTGATTCTACGTGTACTATGTCAATAAATAAAAAAATTGACAACACAGTAATAATGACATTCGAACATATTGTTTTGAAATTTATACTTTTTCAAGAGAACGACCCGGTCAATGTTGACAAATCTCATCGATGTGTAAAGATATCAAACTTGAAGTCGATTAAAAAGTTTGGTCAACGATTATACCTTTCATTGAATCGTATACGACATTATAAAATCTATTGATTTATCGGTACACTTAAATTGCATGTGTTTAAAATTATCCTATCATTCCCATAATATGATTTCAAAATTTGACCAAAATTTGTTGCTGTTACATATTATAATAAATAAAAAACAACGTTTTTGTAAACTTTTATTTAACTGTGTAATGAATAGTTAAAATTAATTGCGGTGTAAATAATATTGTAACTTGACGGCCTCTGAAGATTTCATATTTTCAGTTTGGCATGATGTGGAAACAAAACCTGTTCGAAGACTTTAAAACGTTTGGGACGGACAGCAAAGAAGAAGTTAAGGCAACAGCCTTAGTCGGGAGGAGGGGTTAATCCACTTAGATGAGAGAACTTCAACCTGTGGCACCTGCCAACTCACCCAGCTCCAATAGATTATTCTTGATCCTAGAATCTAGATAACACGTTAGAAAAAACCTTCATATAATTTTACACATTTTTTTACAACTTTTCTCCAGCGTTCTTTAATTTTGATATTTTACAAAAAATATTAACAAAAGCAGGCTTAATTTAGCATTGAAGAATCTAAAATGGTTTGCCGAATTTCAATATCAAATTAAAATCGTTTTAATTTTGTAAACGACTCTGGTTTCACCTTTTAGCGTCATCAGACTTTTCAAGTGCAAGTTATATCACTATGTTCAGGTTCTGAACAACAAGTGAAAAGATTTGATATAAACAAGGCTCAGTGAATAGGATAAATAAATTCAATTTTCTTTAGATTTTTTAAATGTGATATTAAAAACTAAATACCAGCTCATACCGTTAAAATGCCGTTTTTTAAGAGGGTGGGTATTATCTGACGTATTATTTAACCAATCACGTTGATTTGATTTCTTGTATTCAAAAATATAATACACTTAACAAAGATTTACTTGTAATCGTATCATTTGTAAAATTGTCTTGAATAACCTATAACATGCGGAATCGGACAATTTATTCGAATAAAAAAAACACAACAATCTTTTGGTATCAAATATAAGATACTTTAAATTCTGTAATTTCTGTCACTGAATTATCTACAATTATCAAGGTCGTTATAATTTTGGTATCAAGCAATATGAAAGATTAAAAAAATACTTGGCTTATTTCTCGCACTTGCCGACAAAATAGATACATTTATTTTTCTAGAATGTTTACAATAATCAGTCATGTAGTAAACTAGTTTTCGTAAACCACTTCATCATAATATGGTATGCTTTTATCGCACACTCTGAGAAAAGAATCCAAGAAACTGGTTTATAAACGGAGCTTGCAAAAATTCACAGCTTAACAAAATTAAATTGCTGAAAGCTGTGATCAAATTTTGTTTTTTTATATATAATATACAAAAATATTTCTGTACTTTCGATGGTTTGGTGGCTTTGTGGAATCGTTTAAATACAATACAATTGATAAATTCGTTATTCCACGTATTGTTTAACAAATAGTAACACATTTTTAAGAAGCATTTTCTTACAAACAAACCGAAAGATATTTCATGTATGAAGTAAGTCTAAAGATGCTTCTGAAATAGGTGAAACATGTGTATACAATAACGAACTTATCAATCTTCTATTGACTTCGGCCTGAAAGAAGTAACTATTTTAGCCCTGCGCAATTATGTTATTGATTACTGCAATATTTGCATAGTTTTAGAATCATTTTGTAATGTAAGAGCAGGGTTGGGGGGGTGTTTGAAAACTTCAAAGAGTGCCGCTCGGCTAATGCGCGGACGCTGTGTGAGGCCTCACAAAATAACCAGTAGCCTCGATCGAATAAATTTCTTATCTTCCGATTCATATCTTTATATATAATTGTTATTGCATTTATTTGTGTTTCAACTTATCCAATAAACATTTCTGTGCCAATAAAAGATCAGAGGAAATACAGATAATGACATTTCAAGGACAACAAACAAATTTACTTTATGACATTCAGTGACAGATATTAAGCCAGTAGCTTCATAAAAGTAAGTTAAATATAACCTCAGAATCTCACTTGAAATTATGTGTTTGAGGGTTATTCTATCTGGTACTATGGAGGTTTATCAAATAAACTAGGAGGAATTTTTTCGATAGATTAATTAATATGAGCTCGAATCTTTACTGGAAAGCGATTTATTACGATATTTCATTTTATAAGTTGGTATATTTTGCTCCTTTATATTTCAATTACTTTCTACTTCAACTTATATCCACAGAAATTATGAAACTGATTTATTTTAATTTTATTATATGTGCTGTATGCTGTTCTGTCAGGGAAAATCATTGCATGACTTACTGGGTATTAGAAAATATAATTGGTTTTGTGATATGCTATATGAACTCACGGTGCTGGTAATCATTGGATTATATTTAAAAAGAAAACTTATTGGGATATCTGTACACCGTAGCCGGACAATTTAGTCCACGTATCAGCGCTGCTCAACTGACGGACTGAGAGCCGCACTTGGCATTACTAAAGGTGACTGACTCACACTAATTGAATTATTAAAAAAATAACACTAATTGACTCACGTAACGTGTCTTCTTCTTCTCACATTTGCTCATCCTTAGGTTTAAATAATGAAGTGGAAATTGGACGGTAGCTATTTCTGATTTGGGTTTCTTTTTTTACATTTTAAATGTTGTAATTATGTTTTAAGTGCACGTTTTATTTAATTTGCATTTCAAGTGAAATCAAAAAGCCATCACTCGTTAAAATATTTATTTTTTAAATATATGAAGTCTGTTACATTTTTTTTGCAAATTGTAGAATTTTATCTCAAAAAAACGGCAGAAACAGTTAATTTGGTGCTTATGTAAAACGGATTTTTTCTTTTTTTCTTCTGTTTCTACAGAATATGAAAATACCTACTGTTTTTAGGTGAAAACAGCGTATACACATCGTAGAGTTTTTTAATATTTATTTATCAAGATATTATTATAATATATATGTTTTCTACTGCAACGCTAGATGGAATAAAATAAAATCGGATTTGGTTTGACCGTTTCTTGGGTTGAAAAAATCATCCAATTTATTATGAATATAACTAATAATATAAGTTTAAAGGTATCTCATAGAAAAGTTGTTTCATATATAGCGATGCTCTCCTTTGAAAGTTTTTTTCTGTAACGAAGAAATCTAATCTTGATGCACTTGAGAAAATGCATAATTATCGGAATTCCATTTTACTGATACCAAAAATTCCGAGATATAAAGGATTTGATGACGATTTTGACTTAGTTGGGTATACAACTATTTCAGTAGCTTTATAACATTCAACCAGCGCTGCAGAGTTATTAAAAAAAGACGACTCCGACTCCAGCATTGACCAAAAACACGACTCCGACTAAAAAAAGTTTAATTTTGTTCCTACCTTTCCTATTTGTGTATATAAAATTACATATTAACCAATCAATCTGGCCAAAAGTCAAATTTTTCATAGTTGACATGTTATAGGCATACATAAAATGTTTAAAACTTTTCAAAAGTTTTACGATTTCGACTCCGAATTCACAGCCCTGTATTCAACAGTATTATTCACTGACAATGACAATTTCTTAATAGACAAAACAAATGGATTACTAAATATAATATGTAATTGAAATCTTTAAACAAGCAAGTATTTATTGGCGATTCCTAGGTGGTATCAACGCATGAATAATTTACCATGTCTAGTATTTAATATTAAACGTTACACCTACAGACTCGATTGGTATTCATTTTTTGTCGGTGAATTTATAATCTTCATATCGAATATAAGATAACATTACATTAAAATGAACTATTGTGTCTGTCTTTCGTAAAGTAAAAAATGAAATAGTGCTGTTTTGATCCTCGCCCACTGAAATCAATCCAAACCACCCATTGTTTCTTCAATAATCCAATCAAATTAGAGTTTTTATACGATCAATTACTTACACCTACTCATGCCAGTATCACCTAATTGCACATTGGAAGAATAAAAAAATTGAGAACAATAACCTATTACGAATCAACATGATAAAAATCAACGCTTTTGTGAGCCTACCTATTTAAGATACTATGGTGAAGCAAATTTTTTAATTATTCAAAAAAAAAATATTTATTAATTAATGAAAGACAATTTTTAAAAAAGTCTTGTCTATGCTTCGCCAACCTGTTCTAATTAGCATAATTTTTTCTAAATCCATTTATCATAACATATCAAGAATGACTATACTTTAAGCCTCGTGGTGCAAATTGCTGCTTAAACTAATGATGACGATCTACGTGTAAGAATCGATTAAGGGATTGGGCTTAAATTATAAATGAATAAAATATCAACATGTTTATGAATACGCCAACGATACATTTTTTTTAATTTTATTTTCACATGATTCATATTTCATTGGCAAGACCGGGCTTGAAATCAGACTCTGTGAGTAAAAACTATCTTAGATTATCTTAGCGTATTTAAAAAAATGTATATCGTAAGTACTTTTCACGATCGACTATATATAGCTGATTGGGGGATCGGTAAGCCATGATCAATTTATGATCCGGGTTCAATCAAGGTAAGAAAAAATCAATAGTATGTAAATGTAGATTTTTTAAACTCATTATCTGGTTGACAAAGGATGCTTGTGGTGTATTTTCTTATCTCGTCAATATCAATTGACTTCTTTAAAAAGCTCTTTCATTTTATCTCAAGTGAATAATTTGTTGCTTAAATGTTTTTCAAGAAGTTATTGATCATTTTATTTTTTATAAACAATTATTAAATATTTATACTTGGATCATATTTTACTTTCAGAAAGAAATCCTTAGTCTATTTGACAATGACTTCTTACCGTCATCGCTCTTGTAATATATATAATATATATATATATTAAAATAAATGTTTGTTTATCCCGTATGCGTTTTTATACCTTTCATACAATTGCGATAAAACTTTGGTGAGCTGTTGTGCGGACGCTCGCGAAGGTTTATAATTAAGTATAAATATTTTACAACTAGAAAGTTCGCGGAAGAAAGCGATCTACGCGCCACGGCTATCCGTTTCATGGCAAATCATATGTCGTGAAATGTGAAATTTGGACACGTTAATTGGTCATTTTATACGCTCCAGACAGAAAAACAAAAAATATTGAGTGTCCAAAAGCACTTCAATAAACAGAATTAAAACACGTTCTTTCTTTGGTGGCAACGCATGCCGGGAACTAGCTTGTTATTATGTAAACGTTTAACAAAGTTACAAAACAGAATTTTTCAGTCTTATTGCAAGATAATAGTTTGGAAATTTTGTATACGTATTAATTTAGAAACTTCAGAGATAAGTTATACTTTACACGTCAATACTCTATAGTCTATACAGTATCATACACGCAATATAAGCATTAAAAAGCTTTTCATTGGTCTTTCAAAAAATTCTTATAAAATAGTGGTCACGATTTCAAAGATGGAAAAGTGCACCTGTCGGGAATCGAAACGAGTTCAGCCGTCTTGCGAGCTATCACATCTGCCATTGGACAAGAGATGTAAACACATGTATAGCTATTTTCAGATGAGTAAATATATTGTTGAACTTTCTTTTTAAACGTATTTATTACTCTATTTACACATTAAAATCAAACAAATATTTTCATCTTGCATAAAGAAAAATCATTTGGTAGTGCAACCTGACAACACTCGCTTAGTGCGCAGTTGTTTACATATATCGCTGTTTAAAAGGTAGACAGGTGAATCAAGACAAATATAAATCATAATTAAACAAGCATTTGGAGAATCATGATCGAGAGATATATAGTCAAACTATATGTATTTATGAAATATTTTATCAGTTCAATGTATATTTTGTCAGTTCAAGTTCATACGTGCACTTGAAATGCCTGAAGATGTCGGAGAGTGAAACCCGGGTCGTTAGCAACAAAACTTATGGAAAAGTACAAAATTCAAACGATTCAATTTTTTATGATATATGTTTATATATAATATCTATGCTATCTCGTATATCAAGCCTAAAAGAAAATTTATTTGACTGTCATCTTTACTTTTTTAACTTTTGTAAAAGTATAAAAACATAATTTAATACCGTATGCGAGCATAATAATTATCCTATGATAACTTCCACGACATTAATATTACTTTGCGTCGTTTTGGGATTTTGCACCAATGCGACATCCCTTTTTGCGGGTTTTTTTAATATCCTGTACACGCGATGTAATTTGATCGGCATAAATAAATATGAATAATAAAAACGGGATATCTTTCATTATCTTTCATAAAGGTATCACAATACATATGCTACTGTAATAAAGTGATAAGTTTTACTTGAAGTAGCTCAACTTTTTTATTTTTGGCAACATAACACTTCAACAGCGGTTTTTCTGAAACGAGTCGGTTATTTATTTTTTGAAAAGCTTACAACTCATCGCTTTCTGTTTTATGCTTATTCATGTATTAAAAAAAGTTTTAATTAATATGAGGGTGCAAATTAGCGTTGAAAACTTATCGACGGCTAAAAACACAAAGGGAAACCCCACAAAAGGTTTTATGCTAAAAATTTATAGTAAAGGTATAACATAATCATAAGCATGGAAGAGTGCAGTATTTATATTTATCAAAAAAAGAATCAGATTTTATTGAATAGGTATATTATTCACCAGCATATTACGGCTTTTATTAACTAATTTTAAATTATATATCCGATATTACCTCAAGTATTTCTCGTAAGTATTTAAATGATTAATAGTTAGGCATTTTTTTAAATAAGAAAGTGTCTAGCATTTATCAATAAAACAATTAAATGGTAGTCCGCAGTATCGCTACGACACTATTGTATCCTATTTTAATATATGAATACTAAGCGGATTGATGAGTTCGTTTTATAGATATGCACTTTCGGAAGAGTAAAAAAAAACATGAAAAATGGAAAGCCATTCCAGATGTATTAGAGATTCCAATTACTCGAATATCGAGTAGTAAAATATTAAAATACTCGAGTAGTTTCAGATGTGCCAATTAAATATTATTTATTCAAATTTGTTTATTATTAAATGATAGATAAATAAACAGGCTTATATTTCAATTTATAAAACATAAATTTCAAAAATGATTGATAATTAAACGACTCAAATTTTAAATTTGTTCAAAGTTTTTCTTTAAAATCCACGAGTAAGACTCAGTTAAACGCAACGGTTAAATATAATATAATATTAATATTTTGTTAAATAAGTAAATAAAATTTGTAAATAAATCTTCATTTATAAATTACGAGTATCGAATACTTGAAAAATGGAAGAGTATTCTCGAGTATCGAGTACTCGATATTTGAATTTGAGTCTCTACTTAATATGATTCTCATATATGACAATAGCTGTCTTTCTTGCAAAGTTATAAAATTTTCGAATAGCTGAAATAATGTCTCAAATTGGTCGTGTGAATTGGCGAAGTTGCTAAGAATTTTAGCTTTTTTAAAACATGTATGTAATATTTAGATTTTTGTGGTCGAATTCTTTTTCAACAAAATAATTAATGGTGCTTATGATTTAAGTTAAATCATTTATAATAATATTATAAGTACCTCACTATTTAGCGTTAGCAAACGTGATCATTTCCGCCGAGTATAAAATAATAATTATTATCTTTTCATAGCAATATCAGTCCATATATAAATAAATATTAGCATGTTTAATCCACAAGAAATAATTCATGACCACGCCGGATAGTAGATATAATCAATCAAAATTCTCAATATGTACTGGATTATTCTTAAGTTTTAAATAAATTTCATTCATTACATCATTTTCAGACACGTAAGTAATTGATGCTTATAATTTTTGGATTTAAGTGAAGGCTCTTTATTTGTTCCTGTCTCTGTCGCACGTATACTGCCTCTTGATACAGCTAATATGAATTTTCATATTGCATTGTATCTCGCTCTTTTCTATCTAAGATCATTCGTTCCATGCTCAATTTCAGGGATCAAAAACGGTTGGCTTCTATGCATGATATACATAGAATATTTATCGTCAAAATTTTCCAAGATTTTTTTTCAATTTTCAAGGCAATTGCTTAGATGAAGGGAGCTCGACAATGTTTGTCATAAGGGTACATTAAGCGTAATGCTACAATGGTCTTGTAGAGAAAATATTTTTGAAATATAACATTTCAGTAAGAAAATTAGATTGTTTTTCAATGAGTTGATTAGGTTAGGTTAAGTTTATTGCTTAAACTTCTTTTAAACTTAAAATGTTTGGCTCTCTACCAAACACCTATTCATATAACATATAACCATCAACTAACAAAAGATTTTTTTTCGTTATAACTGTTATCAGTCATTTACATTCTTTAAATAGGTAATACTAAATCTATTGAAGACTGTTTGACAGCTAAATTGAGTATACATTGAACTTTCGTTGGGTCAATATATAAATGAATCACTATTCGCATTCAATGTGGAGCATATAGACCTCTGACGCAGCTTATCGGAAGAAAAGTTTTTCAACGAGAACTGCTTGTAATGCTAGACCATGGACTTGATTAACCCTTTAAACGCCAAGCCGATTCCATGGATTTTTTCTATACGCCATCATTTTCAATCATCGATTTTTCCATAAAAATGCCACGTATCATACCCGGAAAATAATTTTATACTCAAGTTATTATTGATTTTCATAGAAAAGTGAAAAAAATATATCAAAAGTACAAGATTTAAAAAACGTCTCTAGGGCTCCCAAAAACAATAAATATTATACATAAATAAAAATATGAAATAAATATATATATTTTTTCTATAATAAAACAAATTATATAGGTAGCATAAATTGCATCAAGGGATGCCACAAAAAAATAATGTTATTTATGAATAAATTAGAATTATAATGTTATGACTGGAAAGTTATTTTTTTTAAAATAAACTGTATTTTATAAATAGCACAAAATTCAATGTGTTCTCTACTAGCACTTACTGATATTTAGCTATTCTCTTCTCACTCTGATGCGCTCTATCAATCGAGCGATCATTGTGATAATGAGTTGCCAGCGCTAGTGACGTCTGTTAGCCCAACTTGAAATAAAAGAAAACGATTCAACATATGGGTATTCTAACAATTACATTACCTCCAAACGGTGACTCTGCATAATATTGCATTTAAAAATATTTAATTTATTCTTTAATAAGCTCGTAATCGCGTTTGCGTACCTGCACGCCGTGGCGTCTGAACGGTTAAGCAAAGTTTCAAAAAATATTTGAACAAAGAAAAACATCTTTAATCAATTTTAGCTTTCTTTTCGTTGCTCTGCGTCAGTCTTTCTTCACGATTAATTTTGTAGAATATTCGATGAAATGTTGACCAGTAATTTAAGATTTTCTAATTCAGTCAACTAAAACTTTTGGTTGGCATAAAAAATAATGACGTTATACGTAAGATACTTTTTTAAATTTAAACATTTGATAATTTTACGCACTCGGATTGAAGATTGTCGACACCGTCAGGCCACCACTGGCACTCAAGCCGAGGTGTTGGCGCGAGCTGCGATGGTTATGTTGATGTCTTAACAATATCAAAGGCACCGCCGACATGGGTGGCTTGCAGCTATACCTTTATACACTCACACCTTTATACGGGAGACGGATTGGATCGACGAAAATAATCATATTTTAACACCAAAATTATACTATTCATTAGTCTTATTCTATAACAAAACCGTGTCCGAAGAGCTTTAAAAAAGCTATGTATATACAGTGCATTTCTTCCATATTAGTTCTGAGTATGATCTCAATTCAATTCTTATTAAACCAAATTTTAAAATGAAATGCATTCTTAATCGTCTAAAAATCTTTAAAAATCTGCCAATTTTTCATAAGAGAATACTGTATGTATTGTGACTACGTCTTTAAAAAAGGGGGAATAATCTGAGTAGCTCAGAATGCTTTCAATAATTTTAATGAATATTAATTAGATATATGATATATGTATTATGTTTTCAGTCCAGAAAGCAAGAAGACAATATCATTCCATATAAGTCTTAAAACAGTGAAAATCTTTTAAGTGAAACTTAGTAATCATTTAAGTTTATTTTATGATTATTTTACAAGAAAGTTTTAATTATACGATGTTATAAGCATTTCCCTTAGTCCGGTGCTGATATTACTCTCCGATCGCTCGAAGAGCTTTCATACAAAACAAAAATGATTCGTAAGTCGAATGGATGCATATAAAAAATGCTTATAAAATTTTTATTGTACAGCCTTATAAAGAATATGATATCGTTTTCAATGAGGGAACATTTAATGTATATTGGTATGCTTGTCAACCGATCACGGTTTACTTGTTTTTATTCGTGTTCGCTTCATGTTCAATGTTTTAACAGTCAATACTTAATGGAAGGTATATTTAAATAAATGAAACAGAAACTTTTTTACAACTTCCACATAAATTTGTAAAGTTCTGGAGGGGTTCGCTCATTGTGATCATTTTCAAGTGACATTTTTTGTTTCATTATTAATTATTAATTACTTAAACGAAAATTGTACCTAGCTGAGCGATCTTTCTAGGACTTAGTTCGTTCAGCGGTTATAAACATCTTTGAAACAACTTTGACTTACTTACATCCAGTTCTCTGAATTTGAGATGCGTAAATTTATATTACCTAAATATTTCACTAGATAATTCTCAGTTTATTTGTTCGCGTATTCTTATTTAAAAATATAATTTGTTCATGTCATTTAAGTTAATTTTAAATTCGACTTTTATTAAAGAATATGTTATCTCTTATCATATTTTTTTCTACAATAAAGTCGTAAATCAAATTGAAAATATTACTAAGCCACGTCTATTACACTAAATATTTTTATGAATCTCATCTTAGATAAGATTGAATCACTCCAGGTGGGGACTTTGTGGGGACTAAAAATGCATGCTTTAATGAATCTAGAATTGATTTTTACGTAATATCTCACGAATTGTACTTAAAGTTTTAGTTTTTTTTCAGAGACAGAAACGATTACGTTTTTTGATTGCTCTCTCAAAATATATATAAGCTAACACTATTAATAGAAATTGATTGAGGCTTATCGTCGTGTAGCAACCACAGAGTGAATTAAATACCTCCCATCATATTGGGTGGCCGATAAATTATCTCGAAGCCGTTTGATTATGTTATTATGCGGCCGTTAGCCAGAGGAATATCTCTTAGCCAATGGGATATCTTTGCCTATTTAGTGCGAACAAAGAGATGAGGACAGTGACAGATAGAAAGAGGAGTAATTAAAACAATCTACAATTATTTAGTACATTTTTAGTATTAGTTCAACTATTTGATATTTTTATATGGCAAAGGATAATAAACTTATAAGTTTTCTCATATTTATGAAATTTCACAAAATTCATTATTATATGTACATCTGTTATAAAAATCAAAAAAAAACATTTATTCATTATTCGCAAATTATTCCAGATTGCGAACATCAAAATCTAAACATAATGATACTTATACTTTCGATGGTTTCGGCGGTAACTTTGTGGAAGTTCATTTTTATATAAAATTAAAAATAACTTTGATTATTCCAAGTAGTGGCGGTTCGTCCAAACGTATTGCAGAAGTGTAGCAGCCCCAAACTAATTTTATAAATGTAATATTATTATACTTTTATTTTTTCAAAATATCAATATTATTTAAGCGTGTTTTCAGCTTGCCCGCCAACCGATACATCCAGTAATTATCATACACCGCGTTAATAATATCAGAAACTGACGGATCTTTATGATTTTGTGCAGTACCGCTTTCGAAGGAATATGCTCGATGGGGCGATGGAAGGGCGCGGTGAGGGTTGTTCACAAGATTGCTTTGGTACTGTATATCCAGCAGTGTGGCGTCCGCACGGGTGCGAGTTTTATTTCTTCTTATTTTTTTCTCATTATTAGGTGTTTTACTCGAGGAAAGAAATGCATAGCTTCAATGATTTATGAAATCCATGTTGTAATTTTAATAATTTTGATATTAATATCAAATTATTTATATTAAATCCAAATAAACATTTTTTCTTTTTTAATCAGCCGCAGCACCCCCAGATATCTTATCCACGAGCCGCCACTGATTCCAAGTATTGTGTTACTAATTGTGACACGTGTTTCGCCTCTTTCAGGGGCATCTTCGGACTTACTATCGCAAAGTTTTCTTAAGTTATGAAACAAGATCTTGCTTCAATAATAATAATTGCAGAATAATCAAGTTTTAAAATTTATATTACAATGATATTAATTTTATTTTTATATACAAGCGATACAACCTTCTCAATGTGAGTCAGTTCAAGTACACTCATGTACTTACTGACATTATTATGACTGTATTGACTGACGATACCGAAAGGCGAAACCTGGATCGTCAGCGACAAAGCTCAAACGATTCAAATTATTTATCAGATACACGTTAGATATAAAATTGTATATTTTTGTTTTCATTGCGAATTGATCTTAATTTTGCTTGGTCGCCTGTAAACAAACATGAGCTTTTTTAGTTCAGACACTTATTTATCTTACGGAAGAGCAATCTTGTGCTACATTTTCAAAGTAAGTAAAACATGTTAAGTGTTATGGTATAATTGACAAAGTGTTGATATATATGCAGGACAGAGTTCCGAGTTACACCGCATTCTAATTTGTACATATTTTTTTTATATTGAAAGCGATCAGAGAAAAATACCCAATAAGTTTTCTTTAGAATTGTGATAATATTTTTGTTCAAATATGTCTGGAACGTATTCTAAATTGACGCATTATAAAATACGTACGTATTCATTAATTATATCGATGTTTGAAACAACTATAAGACTGCCACTGGGTTCAAATAACATCGAAAGATTGAATGATGTTAACAACGAAAGAGTGAAGAGATATGTATACTCCAGAAGTGAGACTAACTTATGTAAGCAATTAAAAGCAAGGTGTATACAGGCATTTATAATTCAAACAAAAGTGTATGATGCTGCTTGATAAATTCATTTGGATTTTTTATTGTTGAAAGAGTTTATGAGCGGCTACAATTGCTAATGAAATATTTAAGAATTCATAAGAGCTTATAGTTTTACATTAAAATATGTATGGTATTTGGTGCTGGCTATATCAAAAAATATTTTATAATTTACTACGGAAACCACTTTTAGTATTTTTTTCCAAGAATGTATACCCGTTCCCAGCATGTTTTTGTGTAATAGCATTTTTCTCCGTTGGTTCATTTCATACACGATACAATTTATTTATATATTTATTCAAAAAGAATAATAAATCATGGAATCACAGCACACGGCAATACGCCATGCATTTGACAAATTTAAATACATTTATTTATATATAAGTATGTACATACTTGTATATACATAATAAAAATCACAAAAAGAGAGAAACAATAA
The DNA here is from genome assembly GCA_028554975.1 of Himalopsyche kuldschensis. NCBI lineage: Eukaryota > Metazoa > Arthropoda > Insecta > Trichoptera > Rhyacophilidae > Himalopsyche > Himalopsyche kuldschensis. The sequence goes on along the minus strand of JAHFWI010000058.1, from coordinate 1,739,908 downwards.
TAAAATCACATAAAAAAATTTCAAAGAAGTCAACCGAGTGAGTTCCGACAAAATAAACTATTATTCATGAAATATAGTATTCGTCTGAACTCACTCAAGTCAATATGAAATATGTAGTCATCCGAAATAGTGCCGCTTAAAATTGTTAAAGTTCTTCCCAGTGGCAACCCCATTGGCAGACTGGTTTTACCCCTTGGAAGAACAAACAACTCATGCTCACGATCCCTCAAAAAAATATCAGGAACATTCTCATGAATGGTGGAATTCTCACTTTGGCCTCGGATAAGCCGAAAGAAATATAATGCCACGTCGATTAATATCTATGATTAATTTGTGTGTTCGAAGAGCTTTACTTTTTAGCTGTTTGAATTTGTCCGCTTAGCAGATATTGTTTATAATACATTTAATATAAATTTCAACACATTTATCAATATTCTTTACCGTACTTTCAAAAATTCGATAAAAAGAATCATTAGAAAATAATGCCAACAAATTAAAAAAAAATGCATTAGCGCATTACTTTTTTTGCATATGAACGTGATGATTGTGTAGTTTTCAAGTAACAAAGAAGTTTTTTATATTCGACATCCATTTGACGCGACGTCAACTGAAATATTCAGCATTTTGGAATACTTTACTTGCCAACAATTCAATACAAAGAGATAATTACGTTCGTCACAGAAAGAGCTACTGCAAAATTGCTGCCATTATAAAATTATTATGAAAATGCCACTGGAAACGACTGTTACTTGTATTGAAATTTTTAAAAGTTTATTTGTAAACATCTATCATGCCATTATCATTCATTTCACATTATCTTTTGTTGACCAGAACAAAACTTATGACGACAGTTAGTTGACCACACACTAATTTTTTTTTTATACAATGCAATTTTAAGAATGCTCTGATTTACACGGTATACTACACACATATATACCTATAAACATTGAACGGAAGTAAAGAAATTGATTGATCGTATCACTATAAATTAAGCTAAGCAAAATTACCATACTCAGAATAATGAAGTGTGAAAATGACCTCCATTGCTTTATTTCAATTTGATGACAATACATTTTTGGTAATTACTTATCATTAAATTTATTGGATCAGGACCAGTTTCGCTCATGGCGATCATTACTAACAGTTGATAAGGCTCGCCATGAGCGAAATTTATTTTTATTATAATACCATTCCATCAAGTATTGACAGGGAACCTTAAAATTGTCTAATTTTATGATTGATATAATTCGTTTCGAATTGTATTTTAAAATTTAATTTATTAATTAAAAAATTGCATACACTGAGAAGATTGCGAAACAAGAAGAATATGATACAAGAAATCTAAATATGCATAAATAATGAATATAATAAAATCACTTATTTAATCTAAAATATCTTTACAGACTATTATCCACACGATAACAATGTTGAAGTGTATGTATATATAACGGAAAATGTCTAAATTCCACAACGAATATTTAACTGATATCGCTTCCTTTACTGGAGCCGTATAATTTTTATAAGATTCAAACATACATACATATATACCAAAATCTAAGATCGAACAAAATTTTGAAAAAATATGTATGTTAGAACTTGAACATCTTTCATGAAACGTTAGTAGCAGTTTTATTTTACACTTAAGATCACCACGATTCAATCAAATAACATACAATTACCCTTCTGATTGAGCCATAAAACAAAATACCGCCTTATCAAATTTACTTTTCTTCGTTGGTTTGTTCTGCATATCACGTTACGGACCCAATGAAAAGCGATTTGATCTACTAGAAAATGTAGATCATGGTGGTCGAAGGCTCTATCAAAACAAAGAGGCGGTGAAGAAACTTAATAGAAGAGAGATGGCTATAATTTTGAGATAGGTACTCGATGGTAACAACACTGTAAGACGCGTATGCTCGCACACACAAAAAATACTGATAAATCATACGAAAAATAAAATTCTGCATAATTGGTGCAAGAAAAAATAACTTTAAATCTATTAAGGTTAAATTTTCCATCCCCTACTCCACTAATAAGTTTTTAATAAGTAGATGTACCTATGAGATATATAGAAAATCCTGCCTTACCACTAATCTTATTCTAACCCCATACATTTATCACTACCATCTTAAAAATAACCAGTACAGAATATAAAACGGTACTCGAAGAACAACTTCCGTTGAGACACACTCCAGTCAGAGTCCGTATGCTTCATATTGGGAGCGGAATTGGTTAAAGAAACTTGTAGGAACCACTAAAATATTTTCAATCATATCAAATCAGGTTCACATACATAAAATGTATGTTTATTTCGACATCATGGAATTTTTGAGGCAATTAATATACTTTCACATGTACATGGAGGGCATTACAAAGTATCCTTTTTTTCAATTGAATGATCGAACTATTCCGTTAGTTCTTAAGTCTGAGAAAACATACACAAATAATTTTTCACATTAATTGTTTTACATTGACACGAATTACAAAAGTATAAATATCATATCTTTTTACTGTCATAATGTAAAACTGAATAAATAATTGTGATGTGAAACATGTTAGCCAATAATCATTTATTTTGTATGATACGTATTTTTTGAACAAATACTTCGCAATAGCGATAATCAAATCGCTTTTTTATAAATTCATGCCATTAAAAAAAATAAAAATATGAATAATGATTATAAGTATGCTACTTCCTTCAGTGGCGGCTGGCGACAGAGTATTAGGGAGTACAAAAAAAGATTCAACTATTTTTCCGTACTACGGACAGCCAAAAATTCATATGACTGGCACTCCGTTGGTATTGCGAACATCTGAATTGAAAGTACATGTTATAGAAGCGTTTTAAAATCCAATGAATAGGAAAGACACTGACTCCCTTAATGTACATGAAATAAAAAATTACGTGTAATATGTGATTTATATCAATATTTTTTGTATTTGTTAAATTAAATCGAAATAGTTCTAGTAAATAGTTTTAAAGCTTCTTTTACAAAATACAAATTGAAACCAAACCGTTCAATCTGTTTTTTTTTCTAGGGTTGAATACGATATCCCATGTTTGTGTAAATCAATTATAAACACAAATTTCCCTTGGTTGTCTTCTGTGTGAAGTTTTGATAGAAGAAAACATGCAAGTAACTGAAAGAATTAAATGTGTGGGCTTACATCCTTGTATAATCCGTTATATGTTTTATTTCATGGTTACAAGATATTTCGATCCATTGAAAATTGCTAAATTTCAATCGTCATTGAAATGTTTTTAATTTCTTACATGTCTAGTTTCATATAAAATTATAAATAAGTAAGTAAATTCAATGGTTTTATAAATACACATAAGTAGGTTTGATGACGACTGGTAAAGTTTTGACTCACATTCATATTATTTCACCAATATTTAGTAGAATGGTATTGTAATAAAAAATAATAACATATTTGTTATGCTTATTCCACATTAGATTTAATAAGATCAGGACCGGTTTGGCTCATCACGAGCAATATCAATTGATAATACATACAAAAATACAGCGTCTTGATTAGCTTTCGTATAAATAACGCTGTAATTTTGTAATTATTATCAGTTGATATTGCTCGCAATGAGCGAAACCGGTCCAGATCTTGATAAATCTAATGTGGAAGAAGTACAAAAAATGTGTAGCTATTTTTTTTCATTTTATTTTCTTAGAAAAACACATATATTAAACAGTACAGCTTCATAATAAGTGTCGACTTAAGCATTTATATAGATATTGTTTTCCACTTTTACTTGGTTTTAATATATTTTCATCAATTCATATACATATGTTTTAGATTGCTTCAAAAAAGCACGGTTGAATCTTGGGCGTATTGTGAATGAGTAGTATCAATTTACCTGATCGCATTAAATTACATTCCTCATTCGATTACGCGGGACGCATGCGTTCTGATGTTTCAATTTCTCGGCTTAGATTGGTGGGACAACCGCACGACTTATGTTGATTTTCTCTGGCCGTCTATTCGAAGCGTAAAGACAGAAAAAATATCGGAAGACAGACGTCTGTAGGACCGCCAATGTTTGAATAAGACGTCTTGCTTCCTCGAAGGCTTTTCAATTCACTCCGTAACACAATGATTCTCATACTTCTAAAATTTTCTTCTCGAACAACGTTATAGTAAAATTTTGCTTGCAATTTCGTATTTACAAGATAGTGATAAGGAATATTTTTTTTGAATCAAAATAAATCATACAAAATGTTTTATATTGGCGAGATCACAGTGAGGAAAAAAGCTATGTGGATACTTTATCAATAAAACGTTGACGTAAACATTTCTTTTACGGTCCAAAAAAAAATCCTATCTGCGATGTGACTACGCTTCATGCAGTGTAGGTGTTTTTATGTTGATTTATTTCGTATATTATGATCTATTCAATAAATCACTACAAAAACACCATCTTTGCATGAAGCGTACTGACTACACCTATCACCGGCACGGATTTGTTTTTTGGTACCATAAAGGGAAGGTTAATAATAGCTGCATCTCGATGGCGAAACCGTACACAAAAAACTGCCTATTAATCAAAATTTAATGCCTTTCCACCAAGTACTGGCAAATAAAAGCAATAATAAGCTATCGAAGGAAGATGTTTAGTATTAACAATAAAGTGTAAAAATTAAAACATTTGTTGATTAGGAATAATCTCGAAACCATCTGTATGGTTTCGTATCTAAAATAGCGACGGAAACCGATTCACTAATTTGCAAACTAACTAGACGCAATATACGATTACATCTGTGTATAATAAAAGTCACAGCTAATTAAAAGATTTGTAATGTGACATTTTGAGGATCGTTCCCGCGTCCCGTTGGTCCGCTTCCCTCTGAAGTATGCCGCCTCGAGACTAATTGCCTTTTGGTAGACGAGTGTGTTCGTTTCGATGCCTTTTTGTCCGTTTTGTTTCCTTTCTGTTCATCTTTCTTGGCGGTAATTGATTGCCTCTGTGTCAAAAACGCTGCGAGACAATCGGTTCCGAGGTAAACACATGTCCGGATCGTCATCGTCACTCCGAAATGTACTCAATTATTCTATGCCACACACAAACCAATTTGCACTGTTATCAAATCTTCAAATACTCATTCTTCGATCGTGAATTCATTTGAATTCAATTTACCATCGTAATTTAGACCAGTGATTCCCAAACTTGGAGCCGTAGAAAACGTGTTTTTTGTTCAGGGGGACGCGTTGCATGAAAAAGTTTGGTAAGCACTGATTTAGACTACATCGATAGAAAAATGATTCACAGAATTTCACAGTAGACACTCGTAACAATGAGAGTTATTGAACTGACGCGTAGTAAATGATGAACGTAAAAATATAATAATAAAGAATACGTCCGGTCCGTGGCGCAGTTGTCAACGTTGTTGGATTACGTGCCGGACCACCCGGGTTCGATTCCCTCTTCAAAAAAGAGATGTTGAACAACTGAGTAACACGCAGTACTCGTAGAAAAATATATGTTGAGATAACTTCTGTTAGGAGTCCATATGCTCCAAGTTGGGAGTGGACATGGTAAAAAAAACCTTTTTTTACGTGCCAGCTTAAGTTCAACCGTGCACTGAAAATGCTTGAAAATGTCGAAATGCAAATCCGGACTCGGCAGTGACAGAGCTCATGAAAATGTTGAAAATTCAAACACTTCAAATTTGATGTTCATTGAACATTCACTTTAAATTTCAATATCAGATAAATGTGTGATTTATTATTGAGTCATGTTTTATTGGAGTAATTAAAGATATTACAACAATTTAAGTCAATCTAAGATTTATTGCACTCCATATATTGAATAACTAATTTACGTCAATGTATGGCATTAAATTCTTTGTGTGAAATTCTATAGAACATTTCGGTAGAATTGAAAGAAAATTGATTTGGTGACAATTTACCGTTAATATTATGAATATAATTAAATAAGTTGTCTTTATTATTATCCTATAATTAATTAGGTACTTACGGTATAAATCACACATGCTTTATAATTTTTCTACTCAATTCAATATTGGCAGCCGTTTTAAACGCAATGTCAAATGAAAGCTCTTGTACTTATCATAGAGAAAGCGAATGCACACCTAAAACAAATATTTTCACAAGGTATTATATTTTATACTCATTAAAATCATTGACAAGATGGAGTTAAGTCTGTTTATTCTCACAAAATGGAATTAAGTGTATTTATTACCTGAATAGAAAAATACGACTCTATCCAGTGATTTTCCCCCAAATTTCCATCAAATCTCTGTTATCGCTCCAGATTTTATTAAGTTGTAGAATTAATTATTTTCTTGTTTTGGAAATGTTCTAGATATGATAAAAATTATAAATAATACGTTATGTTTAGCGTATTAAAAGTACAGATCTTATAACTAAGAACGAAGTGAATAATTTTGTATAATATTCACAATTTTTAATGAAGCAGATAGTTGCATGTTTTATTATTTATAATGCCCACAATTATCAACGGATTAAATGAGGATGCTGGAAAAATAAAAAAATAGTTTATCAGTTCGTTACGCTACTTTGAAACGGTAGTAATTGACATTTTTGCTTAAAATAACTTTTTGGTCGGAAAAGCTTGTATTTACCGCATTCTATCATTTATGAATTTTTAGAATTATCTATGGTAGTATTCCAGAGTTACACTGCATTTGCACACTTTTTTTACTTAATTTATTCGACAAAGTTCTAAGATTGTCATCATTATTTCCATCGTAAGATCTTTAATATCATTATTCCTCAGCAAGAGCTAAAAAATATGCTTAAAATAAGTAATTTAAAACATTTTTATTTGCTCATTGTTACAAGTGAATTTTAATCATTCGAAACTTCAAACGCTCATATCTCGAAACAGTGTCAAGAGTAGTTAGAACCTTTTCAAAGAAAGGTGTCGAGTTTGTTCTTTTGTAAATTAGGTAGATATTAAGCTGCATCTTTGCACACGATTTGGATAGTAGTATCTCTGAATATGGCCCGATACATATCTTGTCTCGTTTTTTTTTGTATAAATTGTAAATCATCGCTTTATGAATTTGCCGCATTCAAAATTCCTCATAAATAATAAAGCATTCCCAATTTGCCCTCACATGAATGGCAGTGGTGCGCAAACAACGGCATCCGAATACGGTGGCGCCACATAGCACAGTGATGCTGCATCATTATTTTTGCCGCCGCGGAAACGAACCATGAACCCTTGCATAGTTTAACGGTGGCGCAAAATGAAAACACATGCTTCGAATTACTCTAAACGAGCTATTATGAGTGTCTTTATTTTTTTTATGTCGCTGCTTAAGTGTTTCTCAATCTCATCACTTTAAAAGACAGCAATTTATATTGTTCATCTATCTTTATTGAATGATATTTGTGAATACAACCCTAGTTTCAAAATTTATTTAAAAGTCGTCTTAAGATGCAATTTTAAAAGAAAAATATGACGTAGTTACCCTGATCTAAAATTGATAAGAAAAACTTCATGTTATCCATAGTTCTTTTTTTCAAATTTCGAACCACTGCTAGTGTAAGAACTTATTTTCTTTTATTGCCGTCGCATGGAAAAAAAGAATTGATTTCAAATTTTTCTTACATGGAATTCAAGTATCTACAAAAAATTCATTGAAAATAGCTTATACTTATTGTATGAATGATATCGAGCTAAATCACATGGAATGAAAATATTTTATTTGGCGCATTGTATATAACTAACTGTTTTGCCATTTTTTTAACACCAGCGATTCAGCTGTAAAAAATTTAATTGATTAGCAAATACCTCAAGTTTGTAAGTGTTGCAGATGTGCAAGATTAGTTTGGCTGAGAAAAAGTTTAAGATGCTGCGGTGGATACGCGAGTGAATATCTTTGCCTTAAATGATTCCTCAATCCATTTGTCAAAGTAAATGTATTTGGAATCGACTACCGTAACTGTCTTTTTTCCCCGTCCAAATGTAACTTGTGTTCTGTTCTATATTTCCATCATTCCCACACATAAACTTTATTCAATTTACTACAGCGCATGAGCTAAAAGGTAGGGTGACATTAACTTAACGTACCAAACAAATCGAGAGGATTTAACAATGTGCGGGTAAACATCTAATGTAAATTATTTTAACAATTCATTCGTTGGTGATGTGGAGAGGGTTGTTTCGGGACTCTGAGCAACTTTGAAATAGAAAACTAGTATTATCTTTGAAAATTTAATTTCATATCAGTTTATTTTATTGAAAAACTTCCAAAGAGAACTATTTATATTATATCACATATTTCTTCGGACTTATACGAGGCTTAACTGAGAATCACACAGAATGAAAAGTGAAAATATCGCCACACATAAAGTTCCACAAGAGTTATGGAATATGGTTGAAAGATATTTCGGCATCAGGCTATCATCAAAACTCAGCATATTTAACACCATATCTAAGTACAAAAAAATATTTAATTTCTATCATGCTGTCACCCCAGTATCAAATAAGATTCATTACTGGAATTTCAATTCGAGACTATTGCATTATTTTCCAGCTACCATGAAGCTTTTCTTTATTGAGATATTTCCTACTCGTGGTTAAATAATTGATTTTTTTAATAATGGTACAAATTTTCATTTTAGAATTAGCTACATACCGCATCGTTTTGAAATTTCATTTAGCGATAGATTTGTCTACGAAATGATTTATCACACATAACAATATATTCATTTACGATAATATCATATGGATATACAAATTTCTAGCATGCTTTCGGCTCAGTAGAAAGTGTGGCAATTGTTTTCGTGATTTCCTTTTTTTTGAAAAACTAATTGTTTCGTCGACTCATTTATTTGTTTTGTTATATCTTTTTGGTTAATTCTCGTCGAAAAGGTAAACTTATAAGTTAAGTAAGTATTTGTTGATTGCAGTATTAATCTTCTCACCTTTTTCTAATCGTTCATATTTTTAAAACATTCTTGCTTAAAACATTTATGTCCATTAAACCAGGGATGTGGAGTCAGAGTCGTGGAGTCGGGGCTTTTTGGACGGAGTCGGAGTCGGAAATTTTGCAAAGCTTGAACTTTTTATTTTTGTATATTATATGTAAAATTTGACTATTGGCCGGGTTGGTAGGGTTGATATTTAATTAAATACACATAATTATGAAAATTAGGCAAAAAAAGCTACGATCTTAAACTTTTTAAGTTGGAGTCGGGGTCGTGTTTTCGGTCAATGTTGGAGTCGGAGTCGGAGTCGAACTTTTTTTCACCGACTCTACAGCCCTGCATTAAATAAATAAAAATATGTCCAAGAATTTTCAAATAAACCTTCCAATAAATAGATTACAATTCCTCGACTTTAATATTTGACTGGTTATTAAATTTATCAACTTTACTACTGAAAATAAAATTTGCTGTTTTTCTTGGCTTTACCCTTCACCCTTAATCAATTCATAGATCGGGAAGGTAACGATGTTAAATACTGAAAATAATCGAATCATTCGTTCATATTTCGCAAGGTTTCACCATTTGTGAGTTTTGTGTGAAGGATTGTTAACGTAATTTTTACTGTAGTTATTAGTTAATATTATCAATTATATCACATGGATGTAAGATATGTAAGTGCCATTTTGTAATATTTCACTGGTTGATAATATTTCTGAGACTTAGCTTTGAATATAATATTGATCGCACAAAATTGTAATCTTTAATTTATAATGAAAAATAAATACGTACCCAATATTTTGAGTCATCGTAAATTTTCTAACTGTGTAGTACAGTATCATCAAATAATACTGTTCATTAATTACTTATGCATAGTTTCAATTATTATGCGGTGATGAGGTCTCGGCTTAAGTCGTCGCTAAACGACGTCTCAGCAAGTAAGCATATTTAAAATTTAAGAAGAGGATGATACTATTAGTGGATATTATTACAGTGGCACGATTTATAAATTTGTTTAGACATTTATTTTAGACAAATGTCGCTCTTTCAAATCGCGATGTCTGTGTCGCCATACATTTCATGGTCGTGCATATTTGTGGTCTTCCTACATAGGCGTAGAAAAAAGAAGAAATACACGAAACTGTTTCTGCAATTTATATTTGTCTAACGAGAAGCATGTCTACATTTTGGATAACTTATAATTTTATTAATCCGTATTCGATATATATCAAAAAAAATAATCAATTATTATCAATGGTAGAAGAATAAAGTAAGGAGAGGACAACTAACCGGTTTCGTAGCCGAAGGGACAAGTGTTTCGTAACAGAAGGGAAAAGAGTCCCCAAATGGGCACTTTTATGTATAATACATTAATAGATTTATTTAATTCGAATCGGAAAATTTATTTGTATTTTGTGTTTTTTATCACACAACCTATATCCGAGCCTGAAGTTAAAAGCGTAAAAAGAGCGATTATCTATCTTATTAATTATTCCCAGTCCAGCTTTTCTTTATTTACACTCTCTGGAGATAATGGTTGAGTTATTGATTACAATCAACTTTTATGCATAGCTTCTACACAGATGGTGTTTTATGAATCCAAATGCTTTGCACTGATGATATGGATAGTGGGAGTTTTATATTGATAGATTACTTTTAATAAGGAATAGTTATTTATATTTATTCTTCCAGACCATAAGATGAAAAACTTTTCCAGTTGCAATATTTTTTGTTATATTACTTTATCTTACGATATATAAATAGAGAGAGCTCAACTGTTTTTCCAAGGACTTTTATTCATTTTATTAAACGTCAAAATGATATCTTCATTAAACGATTATTATATGTATTTCCTTATGAATATCAATAAAACCAAAACTAGTTAGCCTTGTTAAATTAAATATATTCATATATTTCTTCATGTTAATTACAAATAAATTAACTGAAACACGAGTCTTCTATGTGTCTGTGTACCGGCGTTTCGGTCATTAGCTCTCAGTAAACGGCACCGCTTAAAAGAAAAGCCCGAAAACTTTTTAAGGGGAATGGCTTCGGATCGGGTCATTTCATTTGACGTATTGCCACCCCACCGTTACAGGATTCCTGTTTGTCAAGTCACGATGCTCAAACTATCAGCGTTTTAATTAATTCATTAATACCACAAGTCTATATAACATTGAATGTTAATTCTTTATACAAGTGCATAGTTAGAATTATCGTTCAATTTATCGGATTTTTTCAAACTTCTTATTCGAAAAACTGCAGAATTAATTGAAGAGTGAAACGCAACTTATATACTTGATTTTGATTATTAATTATTCATGATTTACCTTAATTAAGTGGTAGAGAGAGACTACTATTTTCTATGATATTATCTAGCATTCCTAGTTCCTCCATCGTAATTATTGTAAAAAATACAACATTTTTTTCATGGGAAATAGCGTGAAATAAGTGCATACAGACTTGTCCGTTGATTAAAACAAAATTAATCGGATAAATTATTCATCTGCGTAACTATAACATATCTTCTTTGATAATCAGATATACAAAGCACCAAATATCATATTTTAGCTTCTTATCTTTAACTTTCATTCCTCATTCTAAGATGTTACCAAATCCAATAATCAGGATCTTTTAAACTGTTCAAATCCATCACGAGCATTTTTATTAAAATTAATTTTTAAAATTAATATTAAATTTTGCTAAAAAAAACATAAGAAATATTTGTTTTTAAAATTTACATAGAAAATCGGACTTTACCTCGGTCTTTGTACGAAGTTCAACAAAGAATTATGTATGTTAAGGAAATAATCATGAATTGTTCAGTTTTTGATTAAAAAGTTAATTATATCTCATATTATTTTCATATACATTACTAACTTTAGAAGGATACTAAATTATATGGAATATTAGCAAGAATTGGATTGTAAATTACTGCAATATATTAAATTAAAACACCGACAAGATAGTAACTTCGTTTCTATCATTTATTTGATTGGGCTGTATATTTGATAAGCTTGTAAAATATCGTTGATTACTTTTCTGTACTTCCCACCTAGATTCATTGTTATATATTTTAACACTTCTGTGTTAAGCTCAGTAACCGTATTTGTACTATTCTTATCTAATTGCATGGAAAAACCATTTTATCGACAACCCCTCATGAAACCAGCTTCCTCGATTGTATCATATGTTTTATGACTGTATTTGTTTTGAATATTTAGAATAAGTTGTGACATCTTAGTTCAATATAAAATCGAAAAACATTACATTTTCTAATGTCATATTATTTTGCTTAACATGACTAGATAGGTGATGAAAAACAATAAGAATGAATAGGCATATTATTATTCTTCCCTATCACAGTAACCACTAAGAATTGTGACTGTTGAAGTCATGGTGTTCAATTTACCCGAGATTATCAGTTTATTTTTATTCATCACTCAATAAGTATCATTTCCTGATAAACACTAATTCGACGAATATTTTCCCTGATACGTTTAATCAATAATTTACATTCAATTCAATAATGACTATGATAATAAAAACAATAACTAACCGAAGATATCGCAATAAAAGTCATGTTGAAATACCATTAATTATTTTACATCCTGTTATTAAATTTTCTACTGGACGTGGCGTTACTTAGAAACTTTTTATTTCATCAGTTAGCGTATACATATTATAACTTACAATAATTATGATACTCTGATATATATAATATTGGGATGTCCATTAACATTCTTGGGCTGAGTTGAATGATTACAATAAATTGAAATTATTGTCCTATTTCATTTGTAGCTATTGTAGAGAGTAATAAAATAATGAAATCAAAACCACAAATACGTTTTTATTGTAGAGTGCGTCGCGTGAAACCGCATTTTCAATTTCAGCCAACCAAAATCGTCTATAAAACTTTATTAAAATACCTAATCAATATTATTGTCAATCATAATGTATAACAGTTGCTGTCGAAGGTGCCAACAAAGTCATAATACACTTCTCAAAGCTGTGGGAAAATTTATTATTATAAGTGGAGATACAGGTTTCGGAATTAAGTGATTGAGGTTTCAGCTATCCACGATGACCGCAAATTGTTATCATCATCAGCTGTAGGCATCGATCGTCTCGTATATAATCATAATACTCTAATTAATAGTACCACACCCACCATAAACCGAACTTTTTTTTAAAATTTCTAAATTGAATGAGAGCAACTAGTCTTTTTTGTTGAAGTACTTTATTTAATATAAAGCTTTCAGAAACATCACTGATAATTATTTCGCACAATATTTTCATTTATAAAAAGTATTTTACAAAATAAAATTCATTTTCATCGTATTACTTTTATGATTGAACTCACAACCTTCAAACTTTTTCAGGTTTTTTCAATGTAGCAGAAGTTAATTTATATATATATATTTATATATACATTCATGACTGCTGACGATCAGACTGAATTTTAATTTTATATATTATAAAGAGAATTTTTTTCACATTTAATCGACAAAAATGTCCAAAATTCTTGATATCTAACACGTTCACAGCATTGTATAGATTCGGCCATTACATTTTAGTAATTATTTTTTTGAAAAGCACACTTGTCACATAAAATACTATTTACTCCTTACTGTGCTTTGTAATTTTTTCTGTATCCACATCTGTCTCATAGATATATAGCCATTTTATGAATTCAAAAGTGATCATTTGGATCAGAAAATTTTATTCAAGTATACAAAATTACCTCTCACTAATACTTGAATACTTATGTACTCCCTTCAATCTCAATGATGTTAATTGCCAATTATTGCAAGAAAGCCATTTGATGTATAAAATATGACATTTTATTCAATACTCGAAACGACTTCTCGCGATGAGCAAAATCGGTTCTAATTAACAGCCAATAAAATTAAACACTTTGATACGTCATTTCAAAAAAAACATAGTTAATGAGACGAAAGAAACGCTTACAATTTTATTTATACAATGTTTGGTAAGTTTATAGAAATACATTATAATAACTAAATTAGGTTTAACACAATATTTTGTTGCAAGTCCAGCATCAATAAACTGTCATTTAAAATACTTCAAACCTTGAGACATGAATTCTTGGTAAATTATGGATATATGGTCACGGGACAGAATCCTAATCCTCTCGAGCTAAGCCCAAAAAATTTATGCATACTGGCTTATAATTTTATGTTTTGACTTTACTCTTTGAGTTCTTGTGGATTATTATAAAATGTGGAGTCAAAATGATTAAATCTGAAGAATATTAATGATTATTATACGAGTTCTGAAAGAAGAATTTGTTTAATAATAGTAGCCTATAGTAAAATTATTATTTTTATTTTAAACAAATAATAAACTTATGTGACTGTCTCTATCTGTATAATATTATTATTTGTCTAGTTTGTGGTTGAATTTTTGGTCATGTAAATTAAAACTACTCGATTTCACACTTATTGCGAATTATTCTTTAGGATCTTCTACTATAATATTCCTGCCTGCCTCTTCTATCAACCTGATGGATCCCGACGCCGCGGAAGGCCTCTGATGACCATCCATAGGGTGTACTCAGGGGAGCTAAGGGACGCCGGGGTGACCTGGGAAGATGCGAGGAGGTTGGCGGGAGACAGAGAATCTTGGAGGCACCGTGTGGCGGCCATATGCTCCGAATAGGGAGCGGATATGGGATAAAAAATATAATAAATTTAAAAATTAAAGACGAAACATTTCAAAAAAATCGTAAGCCTTACATTCATTTCGTTTAATGTGCTTATTTTTCATAAATCTTTACAAAAATTCTGTCCCGTGACCATATATCCATAATTTACCGAATTCTTAATTATAATAAAAAAAAAAAAAATTTTCAGTCAATAAGAAGTACTGATAAAAAAATATTTTTCGAACACTTTTTTAACTCTTCAATTTAAAGTGACAACATTAATTTTCTTTCGTTGCCGTGCTTTTCTATATTAATATTATAAAATGTATTAGATTAGCATCTGTGCATCTTAAATGTGAGAAGTCTGGCAGTTAGTTATTTTTGACACTCATTAAGAAGGATGATAAAATAAATTTTGGCAACTGTAATAACATCATTAATTAATGCAAATAAGTTAACGACTTTTCTCGGACAATTAAGACTTATTTATAGACCGAAGCTCAGAAAATCGCATGAAAATTATAGCAACTCACTGTCTGCTTCGTCTTTATTTATTATTTTATACAATATTTTTTTTCTCAAAAATACAAAAATCTCACGCAAGGCCGTATAATTATTACGTTACATTTTTTACTTTGGATTCTTAACGAATTAACATCATTATAATATACGAAACAAATAACGAAACACGTATCATAAAAAGGCTACATTGCGTAAGAATTTCAAGCTGCTTAAAAATGAATAGAATTTATTTCATGATATATATGTATATTACCATTTATTAAAAAAAAATGCATCTATTGCAATGAAATTATTATGATCAAATAACTCAAAATGCTGAAGCATTGTCATGGATATGCAATAAATAACACATTAGGTGGTGGATATTTATACCTATAATATTATAGAAAATACCATTGTAAGTACATACCTAATTTAAATATTTCAACTTTAATTAAACACAATATCTATATTGATAATTTTTTAAAAATTAACACGTCTTTTCATCAAAGTGCAATAACTTAATTCTTCTTCTTCCACGGTGACGCTTCTCATAATGTTATGTGTATATTTAAGCCAATCTGAAATATTATTCTCCTCAACCCAAGTTTTTTTTTATCTTTCGTTGCCTTTGGTTGACCTTATATTATTTATTTTTACTAAAAAATGATAATACATATAGAATTCACATCTAATGCCAACGCGCCAAATTTTTTTTAAATATAAAAGTCAAACAAGATTTACCCGAAGAGAAATAATATGAATCAGCCGAGAACAATTCAACGACAAATTACATACACCCATGTCCAAGGTCTCTTTTAAGATTGTAAAGTCTAACCTTACCGGGACTTGAACCCAGACCCACCTAATCACTAGGGAAAAACTCTAACCACTTGAGACAAGACCACAAAGACCGATAATCATCCATTCATATACATATATTAAGAAGGGCATTAGCTTTCATCGTATTTATTTAATAGATGCAAGCAGTGACGGCTGGTGACGGGGTGTTGGGGGGTGCAAAGGAAGATTCAACCATTTTTGCAAGAGTTCTTTCCTATTCATTGGATTTTAAAACACTTCTATAGCATGGACTTTTAATTCAGATGTTCGCAAAACCAACTGTTTCTCTTCCGTAGTACGGAAAAATAGTTACATCTTCCTTTTGCACCCCCCAGCACCCCGTCACCAGCCGTCACTGGATGCAAGTTATCTGTACTTTTATAATTAACGTATGATCATTATAAATTATCATATATCATCATATTAAAACAATCAATTTATAGTTATAGCATAATATTAGCCCAAAGATGATTCTTTAAAGTGAGAAAGGCCTGTTACAACTGATAGCGATGAGATTGAAACGTCAATAATTTCGGCTTCGAATATTGAACTTGAATTGAATTGGTTGTATGGTGATTGATATAAAGGAAGATTTGCGTATTACCAATTAAAAAATGAGGTATCAGATTAGAAGGTTGGTGTTATATCATATTTTTCGCTGCTATCATTAACTCTCTCGACCAGGAATTGGCTCCCGTAAGTAATACATTTGTTGAGAGCATAATTAAGTGTAGCCAGTATCCGTTCGTATTTAATTTTAATTAGGTATCATTTGCCCGATACATTTTACGAGCAACGTCTTTGTGAAGGTACCTATCTAATGAAATGTTGTTAGTTATTTAGTAGTTAGTCACGCACTGCGGACAGTTCCGCTCGGACTGCAACTCATCCTGGCGCACTGTGTTACCAGATGAGTAAATTACTCCAGAAAATTGTGGAAAATTTATGAAATAAAATGGCGAACGTAATATTTTTTACCTGCGATGATTAGGCAGATACCGTGGTATCTGATGGCAATGCTTTGCAATAGAGCACCCGGTTTTTATCACTGTACAATATATTTTTTTTAAATACCTTAAATAAGAAGGAAGAAATATATCATTTTTTTTATTAACCATGTCCGCTACCAGCTCGGAGCACATGGACTACTCACGAAGTTTATCTCAACACATGTTATTCAGTTCTTTTTTTTTCGAAGAGAGTAGGGATTGAAAGGATGCGAGGACTAGGACAGGATTAGTGGTTAGCTAATCGTTCTAAATATGCGTCGCTTTTTTTTCACGAGGGATTTCTTTTAACACCCATTGCCTCTGAACAGAATCGATTTAACGCCTGAAAAAATTTACTCATACTGAGAATTGACACCGATGCCAACGACGTTGACCACTGCACCACTGACTGGGAAATGTCAATAGCGGCAATAAAATATTAAAGTTTTCATGGCAATCTGCGATCCCCCACTGGTGCTCTCTCCCCAAAGCTGTTATATTGTTTTCACTATTTGCTTTTGGCAGTTTAGTTTTGTACCTAACAAACAATGACCCAACAGTGCATGTATTATTTATAATTAATAAAACACCTTATATAGTAATTCTTCAGATGGTTCAGCTTGCCATGAGCGAAACCTGTCCAGATCTTTACCAGAATACACATGGAAATAGTACTTTAAGATGCGTTTTATTTATTTTAAAAAATATCAAAGGTACCGCAAATTTTTCTTACTTGTTATCAATAGCAATTTTTCCAAGAAAACATTGTCAACGCGTAGCCTTTCGGCTATACAATTTCTAGATAACTGTGAGCTTATTTATCAAGTGTCCCATTACCAAATTATATCAATGTGGCAACATCATGGCTTATGGCCTGTAGCCAACACTATGCTGCTCTGAATGTCAAAACGACCATTCGGTGAGAATAGTTGAGGAAAACTCGAGGAAAAATTATAGGATTACTTTTTCCATTTATCATCGTTGTAAAATGTTATGAAACTTTAAAAAAATATTATGCTTATATATTTGATACTATTGTATCAGCAAATATTTTTAATAATTCATATTAAGCCTATTTTTAACGTCAGATTTATTTTGCAATCAAATAATATCGTAAGATAATTTCTAAATATTATTGATTAGATTATAATTATTATGGAAAGAGAGCACTTATTATTCATACATTAAATGATTCTAAAATGGATATCTTAACAATGTATTCCGAGACATTTCCATTTATTATATTCACTATAGAAAATACATACCATATTAAATAAAATAAATGTTTTTCGTATAATCTTTGTTTGAAACGCAAACCTTACTGATGATCTGCGATAGGGCTTGCTTGTAATAAAATAAGTGAATTAAAAATAATACATGTTTTATTTCATTCTACTAAGCAAATAGAACGAACGAAGGGCCGCAGTAAAGTTATTTTAAAAATATAATATTTATGCTATTCATGTTAAAAAGCCGCATCAATTTATTTGCGACAAGACGAAGAAGTATTAAATCATATAAATATACCAACGCATTTTTCTTAAATATTATTTTGTTAGTAAATCAAAACAAAGAAATATATTTTCTCTTCTTATCGCTGCTCTTGATTACGTTCTAATGTATTTAATAATTATTTTTTCTTTATTTGATGGATTTGAGAATGTTCCTGATCATTTTTTGAGGTGTCATGAACATGAGTTGTTTGTTTATTCCAAGAAGTATGTTTTGATCTTTTTTTCACATTACAAAAGCAATAATCTTGTAATTTGTGATTTTCGTAAAATTCATATACAATAATACAGTGGAACCCCTTACGTTCTCGCATTATACCTTTTCCCGCGTGGTGCGTTTATTTTCTATAGTCCCTGCATTAAGTTCATATTTAAAACATTCCCGCATTCATCGTTTCCCGCATTAATCGTTTGATTTATACGGTCCCTTGAAAAACGTAGAATCGGGGTTTCACTGTACATATATATAAATAAATAATAATACATACATTTTCTTATTTTAAAGTATTATACGACGACTTAATATAAAATCATTAATAATAACATAAAGTTAACCCGTTACATATGTTATCTTGTATTTTTGTTGTATATAAAGACACCAGTAGTAATTCAACTTTTCTTTTTCAATGTACACTATTATTTTTGATGACATTTTTTTTTCATTAATAAAAATGTTCTTTGGCTGTGAAAATTACTTAGCCTCGAGGCATGAACATAATTTATATCCATGTAAGTATTAACAATTTTATATACGTATTTGCGTATAATATGCTGAATTTTTCGGATGCAATTAATTTTCACATAGTTTACTGCGGGTATAATGGTAGGCATGCGTACGAAGCACAAGAAAAATGATAATTTGATTACGTTTAAAGTAATTTATGATAATTTTAAACACTGACCAAGTATTTAATTATTGCATTAATATTTATGAACACAATTATATGCTGTTTATGTATTTATTATTTTATTTATTGTGTTACCCATCTCTTGTTATGTACAAAGACAACCATGTTACAGGTTAAATGTAAAACTGGATATTTATGCAACTAACTGTTTTACTATTCTTGTTGTGCCGAGGAAATTCAGACATTACAATATTACATGTCAATTTATATATCCATCTAATATACAAAAATCATTATTTGTTTGATTTTTTGTTCGCATCCTATGCGCTACCATACCGTCCATTCAATCGCAATGAAACTTTGACAAACTTTTCGCTTACAGTAGGTCTTTCAAATAAAAATCAATGTTTTTCATATTGTATGCGCTGCAATACCATTCATTCATTTTGACAATTTATTGTTGCACTTGCGCAAAGGTTAAGACATAGTACAATTAAATTTCAATAGGTGGCGCGTGTGTCGTACCATAGACAATCGGTAAAAGACAAACAGCAAATGTCAAACGGCAAATATCATCGATACCGATCAATTTTAGTGAAATTAAATCAAAAATATTGTTCATCCGAAAGCACTTCAATAAACACAAACACTTTCTTTTTTGAGTGGCATTGCAACGCTTTCCGGGTATCGGCTAGTTATATTATAAAAAAACATAAATGTAATGCGTAGCTTTAATTATAAAACTGTTGTCGTGAATCTATCGTCTGAAAATACTGCGACAGCCTAGTTCAAGCTTTGCCACCTTAACATTTTTTGAAAATCTCACGCTACACGAGCACAAAATAATACCTTAAATTAATATAGGCTTGAGATGCGTATCGCTGATTAATAAGGAATATTATAAATTTTAACGTGGGGTTATATTATACTCGCATAATGAATAATTCTTATTGGTTGTTAGATTTTTATGATTTAATTTCTAACAAATGAGGCTATAAAAAATATGTTGCTGATAAAAGGAATTTTAATAAATATTTTTTTGTTACATTTTGGCTACATTGCTTATACGGCTGCTACGGTAGAAATGACGACTGAATTGAATGTAAACATAAAAGGTATAATTATATGCTTCCACCGTTTCTTAGTAGTCATTTTTAGTAAGTAAACGTAAATATTTATTTTGTTTTATTAATTTTGACAGTATAGCGCATAGGCTACCAACCTTTTTTGGGTGGCGAAACCTTTTTATAAAAGCCATTTGACCCGCGACCTATAAGGCAATTGAAAAAAAAAGTTATTTAAAACAACAATGAACATGCGTCATAGTGAATATTTGTTTTAGTCGACTGAATAAATTAGCGACCCATGGATTGGGAGCCCGCGGTCTAACGACTAATAATATGTCAACTGTATTCAATT
Organism: Himalopsyche kuldschensis; assembly: GCA_028554975.1. Classification (NCBI taxonomy): domain Eukaryota; kingdom Metazoa; phylum Arthropoda; class Insecta; order Trichoptera; family Rhyacophilidae; genus Himalopsyche; species Himalopsyche kuldschensis. The sequence goes on along the minus strand of JAHFWI010000058.1, from coordinate 1,719,195 downwards.
TGAAACGAAATTCTTCATACATATATCATATTATCCATAAAATGATTTTCAAAAAAGGAACTTTCTAAGTGTTTTAAATAAAACATGATTTAATAAGTTTGTTGGTTTTTACGTTTGGACGTTTTGCAATTTGTTTGTTTTGTCAAATACATTTAATAACTTCACTCTACCTATCTGATTCTGCAGACGGAGCGGAGCGGTGAAGAGTTAAGCTAACAACCATGTTACTAGTATTAAAAACTACTATTGACTTGATCGATTAGAAGTCCAAATGCTCTACATCAGAATAAAAAAAGTCTTATCCTTATGTTCCAACTAATATGCAATGTTGCAAGTAGGGACATATAGCAAGTCGACGCATTGTCTGCATGCAGCTTTATACAAAGCTTCATTGGAAACCACATCTCGTTGTATAATTAAATAGTGAAAGAGACCATCATTTCATTTCCTGCCAGTTTATGGCTAAAATAATGACAAAAGGTGTTTCCATTTCGTATTTATTTAATTTAATGCATTGAATCGTGACTTTGTATTGAGTGTATAAAGTAATGCCCATTAATTATATAGCAAGAAAAGTACAGTGTGCATGAAACGTAGATGGCAATATTATTCAGAAGCTTTGAAATGATATGTATGAATATAAAATTGAAAAAAAATAAAAACTTTTATCTTTTAAATTACAAGCTACCAAAATATTCGTGCCTAATAAAACATATGTTTTGTTTTTTGTGTTCTAATTTCGTGATTTTATTATAACAATAATTATTATTACCACTATACACCTTTTTTCATTATCGCAGTTCATATTATTTCATATTTCTCATAAATCTGTGCTAGTAAATTCAGAGCCCAAATAGTAATTAAAATTACATACAAAAAATAATTAGGTAGAAACATCATATTTTTAGTTATTTTTTAAATTAAAATATCAAATGACAAGCGTTTTTATGAAGACAAATTACAAAACCTCTTTCCTTATTTATGTATTAGTACTGCAAGTATAGAATAGCGTCATTTCCATAGGTCCACTGTGACGACTCGTGTCTTAAATACAGATCATGTGTCGCACTCTCAGGTGGCATCCTCAAGATCTGCCTAAGCAATAAGCATCTTCGTCGTTCGAAAATTGTGAAAACCTACTCAAATAAATAATGTCGTTTTTAAATGGTTATATTTGAGTAATATAACATATATTATTATGTAAAGTTTAATATGACAATATTTGAGTTTAGTATTAATAACAAACAACCGTTTAATTTTTTTTTATTTAAAAAACAAATGTATTTTTCATCCCAACTGTACCCGCAAGTTGTAATTATGGAGTATTCTTTCACGAAATAAATTTCTCCATTAGTATTTGCTCAGGCATAGGTTTTTTTTTCGTTTTGTTAATAACTTAATGACAACTTTCTAAAACAATCGTTTAAATGAATTATAGGCCTCTATTGATTGTGTTAGCTCTGTCGTAATGGTTTTTTTTAACTTCGTATTATAGATAGATACAACATTCTTACACATCATACGCATTCATTTTGTTGGAAGATAAATTGTTTAACGGAACGTCATATCTCAAGATGTCAATGTTAACAATATTGGTTTCGCTGATACAATTTGCGTTTTTGTTTGTCGACTATCGAAAATAATTTATGCCCAATCATTACTAATTACCAAAGTGTATGCTAAATTTAAGGATTTTTTCACCTCTCATTTTTAAACTAATGTTCGGAATTTATTTGACTTGTCGGATCCGTGGTTGAGTGGTCAACGCGGATGGTTAAAGTTGTGGTTTCGAATCTCAGTGCGATCCATTTTATATATTGTTTTGCAGTCGAATGTTGTTTGTAATGTATGAAACTCCCTTCCATACATCTGATCCTTAAAAAATGGTGCGTGGGAGAGAATTATCTTACCACTACTCTTGTCCTAGTCCTATCTGCATATCCCTACTCTCTTTGGATATATAATTTGATTAACTATTTAACAAGCAGTTCTCATAGAAGTAAAGTTAAAATACGCTATATGCTCCACATTGGGAGCGGGTGCCTCAGATCATGCTGTAAAAGTACTATGAAAATATTTATTGTATTTTTTTTAAATCCATGTGGTGCATATGGCTTCCTAATGGAGGTATCTCAATATATTTTCTCTTGAAGAACTGCTTCTTACCCAGTTGCTCAACTTCTCTTTGGTATGATGAGAGATACAACTAGTGTTTAGCTAGTCGCTCTTGCTAAACATCGCTTATAGAATCGGATGCGTGGGAAGGAAGTTTTAGACTTCATAGCCATCCATGCCTAGAAACGGGATCGATTGATCGTATATAATGTTTAATAATTAGGTTCCTGTATTTGTATCTAACGGCATGCCATATTGGCTCAAAACTAATATGTTAGCAGTTCTGTACGGTACTAGGATTTATTCAATTACATTTGTGTGGTAAAATAATTATTGTCACTTTCCCAGATGATATACCGATATTAATAGTATAAACTTAGTAATAAAGCACAGTTAATGTGTCTGAGTTATACTAATGAGCTTTAAAATACAACGCAACTTATTCAGAAGTACCTAAATATAGCTTTGTAGAATCCTTCAAAGTTGGGTGATGTTGCCTTAAATTGACATACGTATATGCAGGGACGGCTCGTGTGAAGGAGCAAACGTGCATTAGTCCCCCAAGAATCGAGCTCATCAATTTCAAAATATATATACCAATTTGTTCATTCAAAATTCCAACGATGTATGGTTTCATAAAACGATCTTTCACGCATGCGACCTAAACACACAAATATTATATAAGTAGATTCCCCGAAATAAGCTGATCCCAGATGTTCCTCAATATGGTGCATTTCTTGGAAATTCTCGAAATGTCCCATTTGGCATAAAAAAAGTAGGTAGAAAGCATGACTTTATTTCACACGGCGAAGGCGTATGCAAAAAAAATCTTTTGAAATTTCGACTAACCCGGTGCATTAAGATCCAGTGCACCAAAATGACTTGTGTAAAGAAATTGAGCGAAAACATATATCTTTGTATTCTGTCATTCAGTATTGGCCCAAATTTTGGCAGATGAGGTCGTTTGACGAACGGAAAAATATTTGCGGGTGATTTGTGAAGTGCGTTTGTGACAGTGCATTCTAACCTCATCTGTAGTTTCGACTTGATTCACGCAACACGCAACTATAACATTTTTATTATTATTTTTTCATACTTGTTTTCATTTCATAGACATCTTAATACAAACCCTATTAGCGTATATAATATGAATCTTTGTAAGTTTTTGTTATATGGAAAGGCTTTGTCTATATAAAACTGTTTAGTAACTTTAAATACAATATCCTACTATATAATATTCTACAATATAATTTAACTTTATTATTATATATCTACTATATAATATTAACATATATTATAAATAAATATTAACATATATAATAAATTAATATAACAAGTATTATTAATATATGTATTATAGCATTGAATATTATTATATATATTTATTATTTATTAATAATACTAAATAATAATCAATAATGTTTCCTGCAAACTCAGTGTCCTATATCAAAGAAAATCGTCGAGATTTTTCTAAAAGGCTAGAAATAAAAGCAGGAGGACGGCCTTTGCCAGTTTTAAATATAGTTCAGAAGTGTACGGCCAAAACTAAAGTAGTCAATCGGTATTTTAATGTTGCAATTTATAAAAAAAATTCCATGGCTCTGTGGCTGTACTAGCCTTAATAGAGTTTTTTGTTTTCTCCCTTGCCATGCTAAGTATAGAGAAGCAGTTGGTATCGTCAATGTCGGACTTTAATATCCGTGTTATAGATGTATTTTCAAAATCCAAGAATCGGAGGATGGATTTTTTGCATAAATAGGTTGTTTTATTGCACTCCCTAATATTCTGGTCACCGGCCGCCACTGCGTATATGTATATATCTAAACGTCTCAACATTGTCATTTTGAGGCTAGTTAACAAACTAGTCTAAAAAAGACCAAATGCTCGTTTAAGAAAAGAATATTGTCTTTTTGTATAATGTTAATAAAAAATAGATAAAAATCATAATCTGTTATTGGAGGTGCTCAAAACACTACATAATTTCATTTTTCTTATTAATAATTAATATTTATACAGTCAAAACAAATATATTAAATTAAATACTTCGCTAGAACCGCTAAACTGATTTCTTTTTTGTTTTATTCGGCTGAAAAATTCTTTGAATATTGTTTGAAAATAATTCTAAACAGAAAAACACGTGCGATGAGATTTCAATAACTGAAAATCTTCTTCTTTCCTTGGCAAAGTAAATTAATAGTGAACGACAGGCTTCACGCAGGTCTAAGAAATAACTGTGAAATAAGTCACATTTTGGAACTTGAATCATACAATTTGGAATTTACGGTAATTATCAGAATTAGTTGGAAATCCGTTAGAAAGTAAACAAAACGAGATCATCTCTCAAGCTGTCATCTGTTTTGTAATTTTAATTTGAGTTGCCCGTATTTTTCTAAGATAACACATTTAATTCCATTCACGCAAACGCTTCTAAGTTCAATGTCTTTCAATTGTCTTCCATGTTTTATGTATCTATAAAACCTACAATTTAGAGCATTTTTCTCTGGCTTCCGTAAGAACGAGATTTTTTTGAACGAGATTTTCATAAAGTCACATCACAAAATCATACATTTAATTGAATATGCCAATAAGAAGCGGTGAAAATTACTGACTATCTGATCTATTTTTTTTATCGAATATTTATATTTGCTGAATTCATACTATTCAAAAATGTATTTAATCATAATCAAAACTACGTGAAAAATTCAATATTGAATTTTATTTAGCAGGTAACATAATACTATGATACTAATTTTTGACGCAAATATTGCAAAAGCATGATAAACTGGTACGCTGGGTATACTGGTAAAGGGTAAATGAAGTACTTCCTTTAAAATGAAGCGATACTTTTTAATGAGATTTAATACCAAACTAAACATACGTTACATATTATGAAATCGACCACTTGGAAAACAAGATGGAATTGAATCAAAGTATTTCTGTCTATTTTATTATTTATTATATCATTATTTCCATTAATTATTTGATAAAACTTTTGCCAGTTTCATCCATATTGACCACTCTTTCAAAATGATTCGGGGTAAAACGTCGTCCCTTTAGATTAAAATAGTTAATTGTAATGCCAAGTGGAATAAATGAATCATTAATCTTTTGATCATATTTTATTGGAGTAACTCCATGATAAAGAAAACATTAACGTATAGCAAAATGTCTGAGATTTTCACAAATTTTAATCCAGTAAAATCAATACAATTTGTAATCGCATGCGCCTGGTAGTCGGCAATGTGTTTTATCTTTTGATAGATTTAATTGTTTTATTATGTTAAATAATCAACCAAGCTTCTTAGTTTGAAACAGCTGCCACTCATCTGGAAGGATCTTTACAAATCGTAATGTGTTAAGTAAGCAGGCATGCATAATAAAATGGCGGACATAACATAACCTAAAAATGAACCTGACGGCTCCCATAAATTATGATTCTCCCGCCAACAATCGACGCCATTGTTGAAATTTACCCTTTACCCGCGATTCGGAACACTGGTGCTACCGACTGATATACGGTAGCATATTTTATCACACAAGGTTGCCCAAAGTTTTGATGAATTTAACTCACCGTAAAATATTCATAATTATTGTAGATTTCTTTCCTGAAAAACTTTTAAATAGTAATTAAAAACCACTACGTTTTGCTATAAATCTACAAATCTCTATTTAAAAGTTGCTATTGGAAGCTTAATTAGCTATTAATAATATACATATGATGAATATAAATAATAATATTGTAAAAAGAAAATCGATTTTTTTATGATATTTATTAATTTTGGACAATTGGTTTGATGAACAACTGGCGTGGCGTTTTCACACCACTGAAACAATTGGTAGCTATTTTTTTGGATTATAAAGATTACCCATTTCAACTGTGACATTTCCATTTTTTCTTAGCTAAATTAGATCAGTGACACAAATGTTTGTAAAAACATATTTACCGATTTTTTTTTGCCAATAGACGTTACTGCAGCAAAAAATTCAGTTTCCCTTTCCCTTAAAATGTATTTTTTTAGCTAAATTCTGGAAAATAAAATGATTCAGCAAATTTCAAGGAGGAAAAACATTATATGGTGATAACCCTGATCATGTTTCTGAGTTTCCAAATTACTTCCTCTGTGTTTTAGAATTTAGAATTGATTTTCCTCCTGTGAGATATCTTCCCTCTATTTTCTTTCGTGTGAATAATTAATGACGTCCGTCGCTTTTGGCTATTCGCCATTAGATTTTCAGATTACTTTATACCAGTGCAGCCCCATATTTATCTCCATGGAGGGCCACCGTTTATAAATATGAATAAGAAATGAATATGGTGATATGACGAAATGTTACGAAAACTAACTTTATCCTTTTCATTTTGCCTTCGTTCCATTAGGTTCGGTTGCCATCTTATAAATATATCTTAAATGAACGAGCACATGACGACTTGCTTTAGAAATAAGTATGTATTCTTAAGTACAATTGTACTTAAATATTTTTTTCGTCCATGGTTATTGTTGTAAATAGCTCTGTTTTCATTTTGTGGGAAGCGATGAATAATCCATAGATAATCATGACGTTAGTTACAGATTCAAAATTTAATTGAACAATCAATAAGGTAAATGTACTAGTAGCTGACCGTTTAAGAGAAAATTTCAACAAAAATAACGATTAAGGTTTAGCATTGTACCGAATGAAGGCAATGCAAGTATACTCATATTGGATCATATGTCTTAATTAATATTATGTAACAAAAATTACGAAAGGAATGAAAATAATTTCAGGGATCACTAGGATTAATACGAGGTATCATAACTTACATTCGCGAAGAAAGCAATACTTATTAGGAAAAATCTTTATGATCCCTCAAAATAATAAAGGAATATTAAAAATAGTTATATTAGAACTGAGAGGCCCCCTGAGCCCCAATGAATACAATAAACTGGACTCCACTGATGTTTACTAACCGTTGGCTACTAGATGCGACTAGTGGCGAGACTAACAAACGAGCTCTGTTTAATTAGCCTAACCTAACTCGAGGTATTTTAATTCTAACACGCAACTTCTGTACGTAGCTATTTAGATATAATATTATGAGGCATTACCGAAGAGTGCATAGACAAGAAAAAATAATATTGTTTGGTTCCTACTAGTTAAAATCTCAATTATTTTCAACATAACATACATAAACACTTTTGTATCGTTCCAATGTGAAATAAATGCACAGCTAATACGAGTGAATATTTTGTCCGAGTTGTTTTGTTTAGTTGATAACATAAAATGAATACTATTTTAGGAAAAAATTAACGTCTGGCAGAAAGCATTTATTTGTTATTATTGATTCAAGAAACCATAGACTGCATAGTTATTTAAAAACCAACCTACTACAAAGACTGACTTTTTCATGAAAGTGTTGTTGTATTTTTAAAAACCACTGCGATAAAACGGATATTTTTTAATGTCCCTGGCTTTAATTATTGATGGATCACGATATATGAATAGTTGTCGATAAAAATATTAAGTAAATTCGTACACAAACTTATTGAAAAGGATTTAGAGTTGTACGTTTTCTAAAGACTTGAAAATTGGTATTGAATGTTATCGGTAAATCACGACTCTGTCTCCATATCTCTCATAAAAAAAGTTTTTTAATTTTACCAGCATTCTTATACCTATATGTGCACCGAATAAATCGTAATTTTACTATAAATATTGTATCGTTTTAATTAAATTGTATCTAAGCGTTCTTTGCACTAGCCTCATCACTCGTCACTAGCGTCTCTTCGATCTTGATAAATCTATTTTTAAATGTCACATTTCCCGCCAACCACCCTTTCGTTGCCGCTATTATTATTTCTGCGGCAGTGTTGCCAATTTGAAGGAGGAACAGATTAATTAAATTTAATTATAATTTTCACTAATTAACGTCATTCTTCGTGTGTGACTTAATCAACTGAAATCATTTTATTTAAATTTCACAGGCAGAGGTGTTAATAACGAAACAACAAGTAATTATTTCATTTTTTTGCTTGATGTTAGGAACACATCGTTTTTTTAAGCGAACGAGCGTCGAATATGTCACTGTGGAAATGTTATTTTTCAACAAAAAAAAATGGTACATACCTACTTTAAATTTTGTATTTTATATTATTCTACTGCGCACAATATAATCTAGTATATAATAATATGGGTCAACTTGTATTATATTCAAAGCTTTAGTAAATAATCATGTATACGGAAATGAATAAATCAAAACTACAATATCTCTTATAACAACATTCAGTAGTTAATTTCTTTGTAAATTTGAGATAAATTCATAGAAAACAATAAACTCCATTCTTAAAAATACATAAAATAACTTGGGCGGTGCCAAAGATTCGGTTTCCTACTAGGTAGTAGAGACTCCAATTACTCGACTTTTCAACTACTCGAGTATCGAGTAGTAAAATTTCAAAATACTCGAGTATACTCTGAAATGTACGAAAATATATATTTTTAATTCGAATTTGTGTATAAATAATAATATAAATATGAATATTGAATATTACTAATACATTTATTTACATTTATGCAACATATATTTCAACAATAATAGAGAATTAAGCGGTTTGATGTTTTCTTTATAATTCTCGCAGTAGAAAAAAACTTCGACGATTATTACTAAAACGGTAGGTTTTTTCAAAATACTCGAATAAAAAATGGATCGTTCGATTATAATTTATTCTACTAGGTAGGTTATACGGAATAAAATATCGTTATTATAATTTATTGGGAAGTAGTGCATAGGGTGATAGAGTGATTGATGTTTTTGGATGTATTTATGATTTTTTGATCATTAATGCACGAGCTGATTGAAGCGTAACATGCCACCCTAAAAATATCAAGCCATTGAGTAACTTTAGTCTCGAATTTTAAATTATTTAAGCATATTTTAGAAGCTAAAAAATAATAGTAAGTAAGTTATGTTTTATACTTAGAAACATAAATATATGTATATCGGTAATTCATGGTATTATTTTCACTTTCATTTAATTAACCCCTATGGCTAACTATCAAAAGCAATGTTTCCTTTATTTCAGTAACTTTCCGCATACAGTTTTTTTTACGAAATACCTAGTATTAAAAAAATGTTTCTTACAGATTTTCATACATTTACTTTGAATCATTATTACGTAGTGTCATCTGTTGTTAGACCGATAATGCATACTAAGACATCTATGAATACATAGTTATATTATTTTGTTTGACTGCTACAGACATCTGTGATTACGATACTAAAACAACTTTTACATGAGTATACTGCCATCTTTTTAAAAATACTATTTTTTTTTTTACTTATTTAAACATCGATAGCATAGCTATCTATTTTTGTTTACTTAGTTCGGTCACTAGGGGGATCGCAGACAGCGGAAAAAAGTCGTTTACTTTCGCTATGACGTAGTCTGACGTTTAGAGGTGGTCAGTGAATGTTTCAGCAGCGCGCCGTTTTCAATAAATAACTGGAAAAATGACAGGCAAGTACAGAACCGTGTACGCTTTTGCTAGAGAAATGCATCCTAGAACGTCAGACCTGTTCATCCAATATGGGACGGCCGGCTTCCGAACCAAGTAAGTCAAAAAATCACATATCATGAGTATAAGGTTATAAAATGGATTTTGTCTTCTCCCGCAGTGTTCGTTCGGCGTGACTCATATTAATAAGACTTAATTTATTGTCTTTCTCAGTGTCAAAACATGTTCCCACCATATTTGAACGTACGAACACAGAGATACCAGATTGTACCAACATATTTTGTCAGATAATATTAATCATTCAATTCTTACTATGTATTATGTCACAACAAATTATGCAAAACTATGTATTAAAGAGGATGCGTGTTTCTATTATATTAAAACACTACCATAAAAATGATAATATTATTTAAATACTACCCGACAAAGAATATATTTTACTATACATTGTCTACTTCACATACCTCTTTCATCACACCACCTAATAGTATATAATAAATATCTAGTTCTTGTATTCAAAAATAAATTGAATGTCTTCTTGTGATAGAAAAATAATTCATTGCTTGGTAGCGAAAAATGAATTCTCCTTAATATAATGATTTAATATATCCTGACAACATCTGGAAATAGAGAATCCAAACAGAATTTGTTTTTACGGAAACTGATTGTAAGTTAGTCGCTCAACTTTTCTTTTGCGAGGATGGAATCAGGAAAAGACTTGCTCTGGAAAAGAATTAGTTGCCTTCAAAATTTCATTTTCAGAATCAGACAGGGTGTGAGTAGGGAGGCAAGATGTCTCCACATTTTTGATTCAGGTCCATAAATAGATTGAAAAATCAATTTTTAAATCTGTCAGTTCTGGGAGTCAAACGCGTGAACAACCTAATTAAAGCCAGCAAAGTTAACCAGTCGTCTGCATACCCTGCATGAAATACATTACATTAATTGAAAAATTAAGATATCCATTTCTGGTTTGAATGGTTACTTACTTAATAACATAAGTCTCTATTGTCAAGTTGACATAATTAGAAGACCCAAAACACATAATCCCACACCACCTTTGAACTTTACATACATGTAAAGCTTATGCCTTTTTATGAGACCTTTTTAAATCCCTTTCAAGTGTGACCTTTGAATGCTTTTCTGTGACATTTTACTCATATACAAATATGAGTTTACAAAAGTTTTGATATGTTCACAACGCTTTATTTTGGTCTGTGCATATTACAACATGCACATATTGACCTTGTTCGCTTAAAAAAAAACATATCAGCTTAACATTCAGCAAGACTGGGTTCCATTCTCAGATTTTTTATTTGGACTTTTTGGAAAAGAAGAAGATTCTTGTCACCTTTTACAAGATATATTTTGGGCTGTATTTTAAATACTTTATACAGCTGATGACTGGTCAACCTAGAATCATGTGCTGTGTGGTGAAGCCAAAATATCCACAGTATGAGAACTTAATTGCTTATATATGGGTTGTAAAAGGTATCAAAAAATATGATAGACCAAAAAGATGCACCCCCTTAAAATTCCCTTGAATTCTCTACGTTTGAAATTATTTCATTAATTCAGCGACCTGGAAATGTCTCAAGTTAATTGAACCTTCCAAATACCAGTACATTAATATATTCATTCAGTGTGCATTAGCCATTCTTGTGATGTTCCCAGCCTATTGCCATTTTATTGCATACTTTTCAAATTCTACCATTCAAAAATAAATAGAAGAATAAACCAATATTTCAAATAGTAGTATGCAAGCAAATTTACACTAAAGGAGAATGGATATTTTGCCCACCAATATTGGGATTACTTGGAATACTTGTTTTGAAACGAGAATTGATGGAAAGCAAATATGATAATATTGAAGTCTTTTACTTATATGCAATTCTTTATTTACAGGGCCCTCTATTTGGATCATGTCCTCTACCGAATGGGACTGCTGGCAGCACTTAGATCCAGGGTGAAAAATGGTTAGATAATATAATGTTTAGTAAATTATTTTCTCAATTAAATTGAATATATTGCTTTTTAACCCACTGTTTACGGAGTGCACAAACTTGTGCCTAATTGTTAATAAAAAATTAATAAAAAAGCCCATAATCAATGTTTTTATAACTGCTCTATAATATGCAGCTTGTTTATAGTATTCTAAACTTCAGTTTTCTCTTTGAAATGGCAAGACTGGTAATACCTTAGCATTACTGAATGTTTATTTTTTATTATAAATATCAGATTTATCATATTTAATATAAATTTAAATGCTGGAGTTTTTGCACAATTTCTCATATATATCTCGAAAATTTTTGTAGCCATATAATATTATGACTATGAAATATGGCAGATGCATTCCATTGAATTCAGTTGTATCTAAGTGTATCCAATTATTAAAATACATACATATAGTATCTAATAATATTAGAAGAATATTAACCTATTCCGTTCATCAGTATGGTTTCGGTATCAATCAACTTTAAAATAATCATCACTCACGAAAATACAACACATATATTCATAAAGTGAAGAGAAAAAACAGAATACAAATAAACAATCCTGGCATTCCCAAAATAAAACTTTCAAATTGAAATGTAAAATGTTACTTCAAACCGTAAATATTTCAATGATTCATATTACAGTAATTTATTGTGTCTATTTTTGTCTTTCTGAAACATTTTGGGAAGCTATATTTAAATCTCCAGCTTATGCCATGGAGCACTGCATTTTCTTACAGGTGCTGATGTAGATGTCTACTGTCTTGGTAGATTAGTAAGATACACACATATTTATTTCATCAATGATAATTGTGCATGTTGTTATCCTAGTATTCTTTTATGTCAATATTATCTATCATATATTTAATATCAATTCAAGATACAGTAAATAGTCTTAAATTTATCTTGAATGATAAAAAATAATTTTGATCAGAAAATAATTCAGTTCAATAAATATTTTTTTTACTAATTTTATGAAATTTTATTCTTACAAGATTGATCATATTTGTTTTTATTCAGATTGAATAATAAACAATCAATTCTAGAAAATTCTAAACAATGAAAGTAATCACAAAAAAACTTAATAAATAAATATATTTTGTATTATGAACAAATTTTATCAGTAAATAATATGTGATTGACATTGCTATTTAAAATTCATTGATTATTGTTTTTTGACAAAATTCTCAGGATTTCCAGATTACTTTGTTAATCTTATTATCTAAGTGTTTTATTGCTCTCAAAGATTACAAATAATTCCAGGAGCTACTCAAAACAGTCAATTATATACATATGTGTTTCACAATAGAAAAACAATCTAAAAAGTTAGCTTAATTTTCAAAAAATATTCTTATATACTCTACACAAAGAGGAGAAGAGGGGACTTTTCCCATTCATTTGTTCATCAGCACTTTGTTTACAGGCCCTTTTAATTACTTTGGTAATTACTTACAAATTTGTGCACTCTGAAAGCATTGACTGTACAGTTTTGAAAGACTCATTTTCTAGTAATTAATAGTCAATAATTGAGGCTGAGAATCAATACCTACAGCATAGAAGAATGACAAATTTATTAATTTTACATTGGAAGCTAATTCTACATTCTTAAAATAACTGTTTCAATCTTTATTGTCAAGGACAGAATTTCCTGTTATTCCATTAATTTAATTTCATATTAGCGACAACAACAATGCCTGAGGCAATTTTGAAAGTTGATTTACTTGATTATTTCCTGACATCCTTCATGCTCCATTACTTACAAAAGACTTATATGAATCAATGAAAAACACCATAATCTAATATTTCCACCCCGAGTTCACAAATTTCCTAAAATATTATTGAATAATATTTAAATATGCATAAAAGCCTCATTGTTTTAATAAAAATAACAAAGATATCTTAAATAATAATTACACTGTTCTCCGTCTATCTCATATATATATGGGAGCAAGTCTTTTACCTCACCACCTACCCTGTATGTTCATGCATCACCAGGTATTCAGCGTATCGAATAATATTGTGTCGTGAAATTTTGAAGGAAAGAGGATAATATATAATATAATAACTTTTCGGCTGGGCAGGAAAAGGGATATTGCAAGTATACTTTGACCCACTTGCTACATACCTAGAGATTTATTAATGGATACATGGGTCAATGTTGGAGTGTCAAATTTTACCGAATATATCTGATATATTGATTGAGTAGGCATTTACTTGTACCTATTTATTTACCACTACACCACTAGTAGTAACTTAATCAATGCGATTGTTCCCAGATAATCTTTGAAATTAACTATGTTTGCATACGTACACGGAATATAACTTTATATTTTGTACTTCAGGGGCAACAATTGGTGTAATGATCACAGCGTCACACAACCTGGAGCCCGATAATGGAGTGAAGCTGATTGATCCCCATGGAGAAATGCTCGAGATGAGCTGGGAAACGATTGCCACAAAATTGGCTAATGTTAGGTGAGCTGCATTCATATTATAGATAGTAATAATTTCATCAATGCTATTCTCACTCAGTTCCATTGAATGTTGACTCTGAATCAATTTGGAAAAAATATAAATCATATTTAATTTATTGATTGAGTAGGCATTTACTTGGTAGAACTCCATTATAATACGGAAAAATATAAATCATATTTAATTGATTCTTAAAATTTTGTTCCATAATAATGAATTAAATATTTTGATAAGAGGGATTTTGAAGACAAGTTTTACAAATAATAAAATTCAGAAATGTCTTAAATCCATTTGAAGATTTCATTTAAATTTTCCTTTCAAGGCTTTCAAGGGCAAATCATTATTGCGATTAGCGAATCAATTAGATGTGTTAAAACATTTTTTAATGTTATAATTAACTTCTTTGTTAATGTTTACAGTGATGGCGACCTTGAGGCAGCTGTCGAAGAAATAGTTGATACACACAAAATTGATATGAGACTGAAAGCCAACGTTTACATTGGAATGGATTCAAGGTTGGTTTACGAAATAATTCACAATTTTTTTCTCTAGAATTTCATATTTACAACAGTTATCATTTGTGTTTGATGTTTCCCATCTTTTAACCACTTCCCCAGCAAATTATTATAGCAAAAATGTTCCAAATAAAATATTTTATTTTCTTTTAATTTGAAGCATAAAAATATTATTTTTACTAAAAAAAGTCTTATTTTTTTGAATTTTTTTTTTTTATTATTTTTTTCTTAGAATATTATTTGTACATATTATATACATAATACCATATCATGAAATAGTCTCAGAAATCGTGAAATTACATGAAACACATATTTGCGTGAACGCCGAAAATCAAACTCTTTTTTTTTTACACGTATTCGTGTGAACGCTGGAGGTTAACGCGGTTAATTCACAGCTGAAACTGCCCAATTATACTATCTAAATATTCTTAATCACTAATAATTTACTGCCATCTCAAACATGTGATCTATAAATTGTTCACAGAAAAATTGAATTGTTTCTCTCTTGAAAATTAATATAGTATATTTTCTTCTACAGATACACCAGTCCTGGATTGTCAAAAGCCGCTTTTGACGGTGTTCTTGCCATCCAAGGAACACCCAAAGATTTTGGAATAGTTACCACTCCAATGCTCCACTACTATGTCATGTGCAGGAATAGTAATGGAACATACGGAATGCCAACTGAAGAGGGTATGTCTTTAGTCTGCTAAAATTATACTGAATCATCCATTTCTTTTTTTTTATTTTTGCTATACTAAAATGAGTTTCTTGCTAAAAATGAATATTTGCACAATCTTCTCGCAAATTTATTACAATAGACACACAATTCGCATCGATTTACTTTGCTAGGTAACTGGAAAGACACCTTGGTAGATTCTTATCTTCTATATTTCAGGCTACTTTACAAAGCTTTTTAATGCATTCAAAAAACTACGAGGCAACGAATCTTCCAATGCCTCTTACAAACCGCATCTGTACTTTGACGGAGCCAACGGTGTGGGCGGAAAGAAGATGAAACTCATTAAGAAACGATTGGAAGGATTACTCGACGTCGAAATATTCAATGCCGGTGGAGCGGGAGGAAAATTGAATCTTAATGTAAGTTTGAATGTTATCTTCCGATAGATCCTTCATAGCAAACTCTTGATTTCAGGATGTTTGATCACCAGTCTCCAAATTGTATCAACAACTGTTTCCTGCACATTTTATTCTTTTGTGAAAAATTTACCCTTTCATCACATCATCCGAAACGTTATGATTCATCAAGTCTCTGATTCGAAACGATTTTTATTAATTAAGGTGATGTTTTTGTTCTAGTGTGGGGCAGATCATGTAAAAGTTCAACAGAAACCTCCTGTTGACGTCCCAAAAGAGTTGAACCAAAGAGTGGCTTCAGTTGACGGTGACGCAGATAGGATCGTTTACTACTACTTGGATAATAGGTTAGTGTTATCGATCGATCTTTTTATGCTGGTCCAGCTGGATGATTTTATACATCAGCCCAATATATTATATTCAACTACATTTCAAATATTACTGTTAGAATATTACCGTGTGATTGCAATGATTATAAATATAAAACGCACCCTGAATTTTTTGAATGGAAAATTAGTTAAAAACATGTGTCTAAGAATTGAAGAAATCCGATATTTGTTGAACCTGCTTTGACTTGTTGAAAAAGGCATGTAAGTGATACCATTGATATAAAATTTAAAATAACTTTGATTATTCCACGTATTGTGTAACTAACTGTGACACGTGTTTCGCCTCTTTCAGAGGCATCTTCAGACTTACTATCGCAAAGTTTGCTTAAGTAATAATTACTTAAGCAAACTTTGCGATAGTAAGTCTGAAGATGCCTCTGAAAGAGGCGAAACACGTGTCACATTTAGTTACACAATACGTGGAATAATCAAAGTTTATTTAAATTTTATATTAAAATGAACTTCCACAAAGTTACCGCCGAAACCATCGAAGATACCATTGATAATATGTGTGGATATTTCAGTAGCGAATGGATTTCAGTACATCTGAAGATT
Source organism: Himalopsyche kuldschensis (assembly GCA_028554975.1). Lineage (NCBI taxonomy): Eukaryota > Metazoa > Arthropoda > Insecta > Trichoptera > Rhyacophilidae > Himalopsyche > Himalopsyche kuldschensis. Next base: position 1,702,563 of record JAHFWI010000058.1, on the reverse strand, counting down.
AATTAATTTGGAAAGATTCTCTTTTAAAAAACCTTTCGTGTTGTATGCATCTCTGTCTTACTATATATGTCACATTCCTCATATGTATATCACACAATGATACAAGTGACTATTGTATCTTCAGGAATTCATTGTTTTTATAAATGGCTGTCAGTCTAGCTCATGATTTTTCTCCTTTTATTTCAGTGAGACATTCCATTTGTTGGATGGAGACAGGATTGCTACACTCCTAGCAGGATACTTGATAGGTCTCATCAAAAAATGTCAACTATCAGATTTGAAACTTGGCTTGGTGCAGACTGCCTACGCAAACGGAGCTTCAACTGAATATATCACTGACACCTTGGTAAAGAATCAGCTGTTACGATAGGTGTAGATTTATATATAAGATGTCAGGAAGAGCTGGTTTGTACTGGATTGTCTGGCTATTTATTAAGCATTATAGAAAAACTGACTATACAAGAAAGTAAGTTTGTGCACATCAGCATTATTCCACTTAGGTGTGATAGAAACCAATATCTCACCTATTTTACGGACTAGGAACAAAGCACAAGATGGTATGATAGCTTTTGTAGACTGGTGTGTCGAAACTGGAAAGAGATCAACATTCTCTACCCGAATACAGTTCCAAGCAGACATGGGTAGAATGATATTAATCTTGGAAGATGATTCCGATGATATGATAAGCCTTACTGTTCATTTGAAATTCATTCAGGTCTTTCGATGTTTCAATTTTGCATATAGAGATAGTAAGCATAATACCAGTTTTACACTTTACACCATGATCGATAACAAAATATTGATTTCTTCAATTGTCAACTTTACAGTGTGTTCCTGTGACCTGTGTCAAAACTGGTGTAAAACATCTCCATCATGCCGCTTTAGACTTTGACATTGGAGTCTATTTTGAAGCAAATGGCCATGGAACTGTCATATACAGTACTAAAGCCAAGAATCTGATACGTTATGCTGCCATGGATACCACGTAATGTTTATATGTTTTTTTCTTGATTGTATAAGCGTTAAAGACTAATCATATAATTGGATACAATTGATGATCGATTGAATACATATGATTGGAAACACAGCTTAACCGCATCACTTTTGGCAATATCCACTTATGCCAGGAAGAATTATCAGCAATAGTGTATGGAAAGTGATACTATGGAACCTTTCATAGGGTTTTTCATCAATTCTATTTCAATTAGTTATATAATCATTTATGAATGAATCACTTAAATACTTGTCCTTTGGTTTGCATGAGGTTTTTTCAACAGGACCAGTTTTTGCTAAAATAGTAAGCAATTTTAACTGATGTGTGCTTGATGCAAATTTCTAGATAAGCAAAACTGGTACGTTTTCTTATTTAAATAAAACGTGGAATATGTGGCCAGCAAAAATGAATTCATTATAACAAATATTAGTCTACACTAAAAAAGTATCTTTTCATTATAATATATCTTTTATTACGTATTTCAGCTTAAATCCCGAGCAGAGAGATGCTGCTAGTCGAATGTTAGCTGTGATTGATTTGACAAATGAAACCGTCGGCGATGCAATCTCTGATATGCTCTTAGTAGAGACTGTTCTGCATAACAATGGATGGGATGTTCACCAATGGCTGCAAGCATACGATGATTTGCCTTGTAGGCAGCTTAAGGTTTCCGTTAAGGTACACATTGCAAAATCATTCATTAGTGTTTGAAAGAGTTAATAACTGATTTCGTAACTGACACATTAATTATTTTTTTATTTTAGGACCGAAATGTGGTAACAACAACTGACGCAGAAAGAAAGTGTGTGACACCCGAGGGACTTCAGGCTCGAATCGATGAACTGGCTTCAAAGTACCCTAAAGGCAGGGCTTTCGTAAGAGCTTCCGGAACTGAAGACATTGTCCGAGTATACGCCGAGACTACTACTAAAGAGGTTTGACTTGATATCTTTCTAATTATAGATTATTTTCACACTTATGCTGCTGAATTATAATTTTTGAAACCGTTTTGTTGCATGCTTCAGGATACTGATAAACTGGCAGCAGAAGTAGCCATCGCTGTTTTTGAATTAGCTGACGGAGAAGGAAGTCCACCTGAAATGCCAGGATCAGCACAATGACATTCCTAAAGGAACAAATCAACCAAATAAATATATCGACTGAAACTATTCAGAATGAATTTAGTCATGTAGCGTGAAGCTTCTAACCAATTTTAACCTTAAATTTAAACACGACACGAATTTAACACTTTTGTATTAAATAAATTTGGAAAACAAAATATCCTTATCCACTGCAACTTTTCAATGGAATTTTAATGTAGAGTTTTCACCATTTTATAATAAATTGATAGTTAAAAAACTCTTGAAATTGAGTTCTTTTGTAATTTTCAAAATTATATAAAATATTCTCATTTCACCTTTTGGCATTTCACAATTATAGGCTATTTTGGATTTGGAGTAAATCGAAAGTATCAGAATATCATATTTTATTGTACCGAAAATCAAATTGTTAAAAGAATTGAATAATTTTATTTCTATTTTACATCTTTATAGTAGATAGAAGTATTCTGATTGTTAGTGTTTAGCATATTACATCATCACATAATTCCTAAAAGTTCAGTAATTAAAAATATTGTTTTCACTGTATGGTTTTGTGAAAACCAAAACTGAAAAAAAGCAGGTGTTTCGTGAAATAATTAAAAATACAGGCCGTTCAGTAAACTAGTATTTTTAAGTGTCAATTGGTGCTTACTGCATTTGAATTAATTTTATGTAATTATTTATAATTTTTTATATCTCTCTTGAAAACTCAAACTAAAATAAGCAATATTCTTGTACAACATATCTTCTTGAAGTAAATATTAAGCACCCGCTTACTTGTTGAATTGCTGTTTATTGAGAACTATTTTTTAAGATTATTGTGTCATATTTTAAACAGCTTTACATATTCTTATCTTGTTAAACGTACTATTAGGCTCCATAAACTAATGGACCAAATTAAAATTCTAAATTTTCATAGATATAATTTTTAATTTCCCATTCGTTTAGTAAACTTAATGCAATGATTTGCTTGCATTTATTTTCGTATAGATTCTACTTAAAAATAAACGAATTTATTTAAATATTTGAGTTATAATTTAAACCATATATTATATCATCTCTGTCAAGTTTTAAATCGTAAATATAATCGAGATTCATGTTTTTTAAAACTTGAAGTTAGTATTATTGTTTGTATTCTATTGGAAGTTCTCAAAAAAACCACAAAGATTTCCTCCAACGCATTTAGTTGTCATTATTATGTTATTTCTATTGATATTTAATAATTAATTCTTTAATAATTAGCTGTTACTTGGCAAATATATATTCACTATTGTTAAAACATTTATTCTGACATATTTTTTTTAAACATGTATTATCATGTGAAGCTAAAATATGATAAATGTGTCATTTGCGTTGCGAGTCTAATACATTAAACCCTTAGCAATAGTGAATGTAGAAAAAATATAGAATTCTTGTATTAGAAGTTTCCCTGTAGAATTTGTTGTACCTACTAGAATTATAAATTTCAAACAATAACATCTGAAATACAAATCATGGTTGAAATTAATCATTTGATTCGAGGATACCGTACACAGTTTACCCTCAGTGATAAAACAATAAAATCTTGGTATGTACGTATTACTTTTGAATGTACGATTAAAGGAAGATTTTTGCTATCAATTTATGATACTTATATTACGTACTATATGTTTTAAAAATATATTTTTCATTTCATAAGTTTATTAATTATATATTGGAAAGACATTGTATTATTAAGTACCTAATATGCCTGTTGAATTATGTATGTACATAAAGCATTACGAGTTTTTTCCATTACTGAAAAATAATGTATAATAAATAGTATGTGTGCATTCTATTTCCATTTTCGTTTTTCTTTTGTTGTTTTATTCTATTAGTAGGTTTACAGTAAACCCCATATAGCATAGTCGACAATTTCTGTTTTATATGACTATGCAAATGCAAAAAATAACACAATATTAATTGTATTATGTATAGTATTTAACCACACACCACAGCCGTTATATATATATATTTTATATATGTATATCCTATATTTTGCGGCCATGATCCAAGATAGCGCAAGTGTTTGATTTTCAAATGCAGATGTACGAAAGCAAATCTATTGTTGCACTCTTTTCTAAATATGCATGGGAGGTTTACTGTGAGTCCATTTTTATTAGGAAGAAATAATATTTATCTTTTTTGCGATCTCAAAACATTTTATATTATGAGTAATTTCACATTTAAAACTAAAGTATCTTAATTATACTGATTATCTTAAATTTATATCTTGCCATTTTTCAGTAGTCTTTATCTTTGATACTTACAAACATATTATTCGCATGCTATTTTACCATTTATTAGTCATATAGATAAAATATTTGTGGCTGATTAATTTACTACAGAATATAACGGAAATACTGTAATACTGGCAACACATATATGTCAAGCTACAATCAATCGATGTTTATCAAAATACACATTTTATTCACAAAGATCAGTTATATCTATCTGTAGTGAGATATCAATTTCCAAAAATAAATGACATTGTTTTTATATTATATTGAAAAAATCATTATTTATTGTTGTGTTCAAAAATATGCTTATTTACTATAGATCTATCACTATAAATTCTATTAGCTATGTAAATAATCACTCGATAACTTAAGTAAGAAATCAAATGAATTATTCGTTGGCGAGATTGTTTGATTTTCGTACTCGGTTTATCATGACTAATTAAATGCATGCCTGCATCACAAAATCTTAAATTAATATTATGCAGTCGCTGCCATAAAAATAATACTCTTACGTATTCATAAAGCATCATGATTACTTTGCAAGAATATTGTGTCATTAATTGGATTATTTACGATGTTAGTCGTATTTTCTAAATTTCAGATGTTGAAACAAAAGAATATGTCTTAAAATTTATGCTCTTATTTCAATTGAACATTATTAAGTTCATGAATATACTAGTTACTTATGCAATAACGGAGTTGAATGTTAATTAGAAGCTGTCAAAAGAAGTGACATAGAATAAAATTTTACTTTATCTTTATTTCATTCTTGAAACTAATAGGGAATAAATGATTATTGCACGAAATTCCCAATACATTTCAAAAAATTGATTCTCTTCAGAAGTGTGGCATTTCTGAAATTTTAGTAACTGTTCAATATTTCGAATGTAAACAAAAATACATTTTGAATCTATTTGTTTCTAATATATTTTTTCAAAAAACTATTTATAAGCTTGTGCCTTTATTAATTTTAACATGTAGCAAACATTTTTGTAGATTTTAAATGTATTTTCTTAATTAATGTGGAACATGAATATTTGAAATATGTAAAGATCAGTCAACAAAGATATATATGTCTGTAAAAAAAATAATATTTAAATATTGAAAAACAAATAACTGTTAATTCTTTTATTTTGATTCAATTCGTAAACGTGATTGTACTTTACACTTGATTATTTAACCTTTACACTCCCGCCAGTTCACAATAGACGGAACTCATTGTCACTACTGGATATTGCAAAGTCTGATTGGCTGTCATCGGACTCTTCTCTGATTGGCTGCGGTTGAACATTCTTTTTTGTAAGATTCAAATAATTTAAAAAAACAAATGAACTTAGTTTACATACATCATGACTGTCATTACATATTACAAAGCCAAGTGGAACCACTAGTATTATTATACATCAGTGTAATAGGACCACGGATTATGCTGTAATCATGTACGGGACTGTTGGCACCGAATGGCGTGTAAAGGTTATACTCTGAAATAATGGTAATTCAATTGAACTACTTCTTTTCTTTTGTTTGTATTGATATTCATTTCTTCTACCATGATCGATGTTGTTAAACTAAAAATTCTTCAATTTAGTTAGCAAAGTTTTTTCTAGCTTACGCCATATGTTATTGTGTTTGATTAACAAAGTTACCCTTTACTTGGCAATGTGTATTGGAATCAGTTCAAACAAATGATTTACCAACCCAATAATCAGAGGTGATAAACCTTTTTAAATGCGCATTCCATCAACGTATAGACTGATGTGCCGATCATTTAATTTTTTTTTTTTTAATGATTACAATTAGCAATTATGCTATATTTATGTTTTTTTTATGTTTTTTTAGGAAAAAAGAAAATGTCTACAATTAGACTTTGAGAGGGCAAACATGAGCTGAGCTTGATAGCTTAAAACAAACATGACCTCAAATGATTACAAAGGTCAATAACAGTGTTGCTAACATAATGAATTTTGATATCTATTTAAAAAATCTGTTAATTGCTACGTGCCATCTAAATTGTTGAATGTGTCATCTCAGGCAAGTGTGTCATCAGATCACCAATTCTGACCTATGACATAGGCAAATATAAATTTTACTATGGTTTGATTTGGATTCAAGTAATAATTCTTTTTTCTTATAGATTCACCACTTAACACTAAAAAAATGTAATTATCCTAGCAGCCTTGCCAAGTAGAGGGTTGGAATAAATAGTTTTAATTCCATATTATATTTATTACAAATAACATTGATATTTGTATAATCAACGGTGCTTACTGCTTTAGTTATTAGTGTTCTATTATTAATATTGTAACATAAAAAAAAACACAAACAGTTAGTTCAAACATTGTTTAAATTTTAAGCCAAAGCTCTATGTAACATATGTAATTCTAATAAATTTCTGTTATATCTTGGAAGAATTTAGCGATTGTTTCTAATTTTAACCTAGTTAATTTGCATTGTGAGACATCTATTGATAGTACTTTAAAGAAATATCAATTAATGTGAAATGGAATTGCATATTTAAGATTTTATTATCTATGAAACAGAATAATTATACTAACTTCCCAAGCATGCATTAATATTATTGTATTTACTAAAACCTGCTTACTTCAAAGTGGATAACAAATACAGGTTGTCCCCATTTTGTTGTAAAGCTATGATCCAAGATTATTCAAGTAATAATTCAGAATTCATACAGTTATGAGAATATTGAAATGTTCATAATATAACTGTGGAACAGATTTGTATTGATCAGATCAGTATCAACAGATACTCAGATCTGTATTGCATTTTTAAAATATTTATAACATTTACGTTCTTCTGCACATTTCTTACAATTTGCAGACTGTTTCGTTATAGTTAGATTCTTTGCCCCCAGTTCTTCTGTAGAAAATTTGTCCCAAACCACTTGAAACACGTCTGAACTGAATTGACATTAAACATCAAACTGTTTCACACCAATCAGTATGTCACTGTATAAGTGACATATAACAGGAGAAAATATTAATACATTATGGAATTTTGACTGTAGATTGGATTTTTGGCTGTAAACAATAAAAAAATTATCTTACGTTTTCTGCAGAAGAACAGACATATAGTAAATAAGAAAATTGAAATGTAATACAGTCATAGGTTTGTGTTGAATCAAGAAATACCTGTATTGAATTTTACATTTTTTTCTTGTATTCATTCGTAGGAAGTTTTATATAAATATTTAAAAAGTATTTTAGCTTCATTCTTGCAATCCTGATTCAATATCAAATCTAGTTTTAATATGTATTTGTTAGCATAGAAAAATCGTACTAATTTATTGTATCAAATATATTTAGTTTGCTTTGGTGTATGACAGTAACGATCGTCATTATAATAATCCTTTATTATAGTTTTAGATTTTTTTTATTGACATGTTAATATTTAACAAGGGTGACTTGTACTGCCAAAACTCTATGAGTTAAAAATTGATGGTTATTTCAATTTGTATACTTTTCCAGTGCTTTTCAACCTTATATGCTCGTAATAAGTTTACACTACCGATATTATACAACATTATTTATTTGGCTGTAGTTACCGATTTCAGTCACTAAGAATACTTATTGCATAAATAGGGTTGGTAAGCACTGATCCAACGTGATACTTACTAGAGGTGGAAATAACTAATCGGTTACAAAATCATTAGACCAGAACTAATTAATAGAAAATTCATATGTACATTTATTTGTTTCTTCTGGTCTGATGGTGATGTGATTATTTATTATTCTACAGTCTATACATTACGTACGTTGAAACAATTATTTGCTCAATTTTGTTACGTCGTTTTGAACACACATTTTAAGCATCAATCATTCCTCACCAGCATATTTTATCACGTTTATTTCACATTTTTTTACTTTTTACAAAACTAAAATGTTTATTATATTAGTGATTCATTTTGAATAAAAATCATTTCCGAAAACGCTTTTTTTATTTTCTTCTAACCATTTACAGAAAAGGTAAAATTGGCTCTTAGAAATATATATATATGATTAATTTCCATTTCCAATGTGGATCATACGAACTGCTTATAATAAATATCAACAGCAGTTGTTTTTTAATAACTGTTTATTAATCAGTTACCCAACCTCTTTGGAAAAGGTAAGAAATACAACTGACGACACAGGAGCCACAAATTATAAAAGACTAGAAATAAGCTTACCACTCTCTGCATCCTTTATTCAGGATTGGATTGGAGGTGGGTGACTAGGGAGTAACGTCACAGGTATCAACGGCCTTTTGATTCGAATACTTATATCGATTTTGAACACAATGCCTCAATTCCTCTAAGATAATTTATTCTATTTTATGAAGCTATTAATGAAAATCTTGCATGTTGTCATTATCTTGAAATTCGTAAAGAACTTTCATAATTTCTGTTTAATACGCCAAACATGTTTGTAAATGACAAAATAAAATGATGGAAATATTTTGAGAATTTTATCTCTATCTAAAAGTGGGTTGGCAAAGAAAAGGTTGGCAACCCCTTTCTGAAAAAAATCATATTTCGAGGTAAACAATAATACACAATCTAGAAACGATGGAAATATTTAGAGAATTTTATTGATCTAAAAGTAGGTTGGTAAAGAAAAGGTTGGCAACCCCTGTTCAAAAGTTAATTAACAATCATACACAATCTAGAGACGATTGAAATATTTTGAAAATTGTATCTTTATCTAACAGTGGGTTGGTGAAGAAAAGGTTGGCAGCCCCTGTTCAGAAAAACTCCATATTTAGAGGTTTACATACACAATCTTGAGACAATGGAAATATTTTGAGAATTTTATCATACCCAGTAACTGACCATGCGATGCGTCAGTTTTTGACCTGTCGTCAACTACAGGTGATATAGTTTAAATTGATTTATCCAGTAGTTGACCGCCCTCAGTCAACTTCTGAAATAGTATGAAAAATTGTTTGAGTAGTTGACCCCCCTACAAACTTGCTTTCTTGTAAACATAACACAACAATTAAACATGATTTAAATACTTCAATATTATGACTGCCCATAATACATGAACTTGACATAATGAAGTCAAAAATATTGAATTGCCAGATGCCTACATTCACTCATTCATATTATGTCATTCACATTATGTCCTTAGCGATTTACTTAAGAAATTTGAAATAATACACTTTCCAGACTAAGGTAAATGTACCAGTAGCTGACCGCTTTAGAGAAAATTTCAACAAAATAAAGATTAAGGTCTAGCATTGTACCGAATGATGGCAAAGCAAGTATACTCATATTGGATCATGTCTTAATTAATATTATGTAACAAAAATTATGAAAGCCTGCTTAAAAAAAGTTGTGTTAAATTATTAAAAGCCATGTTCCTGTTTCAGTAGTTGACCATCTCACATATTGAAAAATCCAGTAGTTGGCCATGCCTAATTAGGGGGCTTTATAGTGAACTTTCTGTCACACCACTCTTGGTTGAATCAAGTAGCAATGGGTGGTTCAGGAACAAGGTACACACCGTTTCTAGATTGATCACTTAAGAAATTTGAAATAATACTCAATCCAACCACAAATACCTAACTTGTCTGAACTTTACAATTTAGAGCAATCCCGCATCTGCATTTCTTATTTTAGGCAATTTTATTGTCAAAAGATCAACTAATGGCACATGGTCAACTACTAGTACATTTACCTTATTTATTTAAACTACATATATCCAATATTATCTATTCATCATAATTCACGAATCTACATATTATAAAACAGTTGCTGAAAAACTGAAAGTGGTATTGTCTGACTGAAAGTATGTTTCATATGAAGAATTTTTTCTACATCGAAATCGAATAATACATTATTAATATAGTGATGACTGTATTACGAGTTGTATACTAAGTATCGAGTCACTAATTTGAGGTTTGGGCAATACATTATTAATACATTAATGGAAGATCCCAGCCACCCTTACTTTTCATTTTTTCTGTCGACCTTTTTTTCAAGGTTAACACTCAAATTTTTCAATTATATTTTCATGAAGATTGATCGAGAAAACCTGTAAAGGTTATAAAGCAATCAATCACAATTCATCAATTTTATTCTTGAAAGAAATAAATAATTTACTACTACAAGATAATCCAAACTCTCACCAAGGCATTAGAAAAAAATAACCACTTTCATCTGACAATTTCCGAAACAGAAAATATTCTTTTGATTTTGAACCCAGATATTGTTTTAAATTTCGAACAAACTTGCGTGTTATTTTATTTCTATGGCATTATGAATGTAAAACTCCATTTTTTAAATCATTCTAACGAAAAGAAAGCTCAACAATTACAGGGATAATTATCCTCGGCCCGGTTTATTTAACGGCTCGCAAAACGAATAAATTAACGAATCCATCCGCACTATCTATGTATACAATATACATATCTAAACGTTTTCAATACAATTTTAGCAATATATTACAGGGATGGTGAACCTATTTGGGTCCGCGGGCCATCCAAATTCTCAAACGTGCCACCTTGGGCACGCTAATACATATATTAGGTAATCCCGGAATTAATGTCGTTTTTTACAGTAAAACTCAAATTTGATCTTTTTTTTTTTTTAAACAAAGTAATTACCAGTGTTGTCTATGACTCTTTGCCATCTATTTTCAAGGTCTATAATTCCTTTCTCATAAAAGGTCTTTGGTTTAGATTCGAAGAACCCGAGAGACCTGATTTTAGTGCTTCAATATTGTTGAATTTTTTGTTCCTTAATTGCGTTTCTAAAGAACAAAACAAGGGATCCGGTGAATACGGCGGAAGCAATAAAACATCCCAGCCAAGGTCCTGGATTTATTTTTCGTGTAATATCGGCAACGTGCGGACGGGCATTGTCATGTTGAAGAATAAAATTCCTTCTATTCATAAAAGCGGGTCTAATTTATTGTAACTTTGTGTTTAACTTGTCCATCTGATCACAATAGAGAGCTGCAGTAACAGTTTGTCCTTGTTTTAACATTTCATAATAAATCACGCCTTTCGAATCCCACCCAATAGGGCTTTCTGAGGATGTAGTCCTGGTTTTGGGGTTGGAATTGGTGTTTGACCACGATTGAACTTTAACCATTGTTTTTTTCTTTTAATGTCGTGATACAACACCCATTTTTCGTCTCCGGTGATAAGGTCTTGGAGAAACGGGGAAGACCGTTGCTTTTTGCAGTATTTTGCATATGTTGAGGCGTTGCGCTTTGTTGTGCGCTAACTGCGCGTGTGGAACCCAAATGCCTTCTTTTTGAACTTTTCACTTTCAGGGCTGCTTCATCCACTTGATTGCGCCGTCCACTTCGAGGCTCATCTTTCAAATCTAGATTGCCCGAGCGAAATGAAATTTCTGAACCATCGTTGGCACTTCCTTACGTCTAGTATATCACCGTAAATCTCACAAATGGATTCCGTTGCTTCTTTTGCAGTTTTTTTAATGGAACAAAAACAGCATACAGCTTCTTAAATGTGTTTCCGAAGGACACGTCTCTGCCATTTTTTGTAGATGGGGTAGAATTGTTTTTTTTTTTTAAAAGACAGGTAAAGAATCACAGGGAAGAGAAAAACAATACCACACGTCTTTACTGGGCAACAGACCCAAACACACTGAGTCATGGATTCATATTAAAAAAACGACATTAATTCCGGGATTACCTAATATAAGATAACACGACAATTTCTAGTGCGGCGTCTATTATTATTATTATTCATTACTTTATTAAAATTCCAAGTACAAAACTTTCCTTTTAAGCTTCTTAAAAATTTTGACATCAGAAAATCTTTATTTTTGTACAGGTCCTCTTTATCATCAATAGATTTGTAAGTAATTAATAACATAGCGTTAAATTAGTTTGGTGTTAATTTTTAAATATAAAAAACAATTTCAAATAATTTTATTCAGTTTCTTTTAATTTAATTATTAAAAAAAAGTATGTGTAACAAATTCACCTTATTTTCCACAATTTGTGTACCCAACGCCCTGAATTGTTATTTCTTTAACCTAAAATAAATTAAGAAATATTAGAAAAAATAAAGTATATAAACATAACAAGATATAAAAATAAACTTATAGTCCAAATGTTGTAGTGCACAATACTTGATATTTTTTAACCATATACTTAACATAACTTTGTAAAAATATATCATAGCAAAAATGACTTCTATTGCATACAACAAAATAATTTGAGCTATTGCCACTTAAAACCCGATCACTTAGACACTTTCATACATTGATATTTAAAACATAAATGTTTTCATCTCATCAAAATTTCTGAGAATGATGAGACAGCTACTAACCTGTACGATCGGTCTTGTTCCCAGTGCATAAACAATAGCTTCTGCTATATCTTCAGCATATATGAAACTGGGCATCGGCACTTCTAGTTTATTTTTCATGATTAGATCCATAGCCTCTAATGTCAGGTTTGTGACAAGCTCGGTTACTACTATTGACGGACTGATGCTCTGAAAAACCAATCGTATTCAGCCAGCACAATACTATTATTCTAAGCACAGCGCTAAATGTATGACTATCTAGCTTTATAATGCACTCGCCTTCGATTCGCGTTGAAAGTTAAATAGAGACTGGATGATACATATATGTACTTATCCTGATTCATTATAGCTAGGATTTTTTTTACAGATTGTGTTGTCTTATTCCTTCCAACCCATCTAGTCTTATAAGCGGGGTATAGCGAGGGCTATTTCTGCCCTAGCTGTATATTTTTTTAATCTTTTTATCCCTATTATCATTGAACTCAGACAGGTTGAGAAGCAAGCAGTTCTCGATGAAAGAAATATGTTAACGCACCTTCATTGCAAGATCATTGCTCGACATTGGGAGCGGACATGGATTTAAAAAAATTAAGTTAAATTTTAAAATTAAATCTGAGTTGTTTGTTCTGTATTAAAAACATATTCTGATGATGACGTGATGCCCTTATAACGATTGAAAAACTCGACACTATTTTAAAATCTCAACAAGCTACGTGTTTTTTTTATCTACTAGGTGAGATAATTTACCGTTATTCTAATTTTACTTCCAAGTTCTCGAAGTTCGACTCGTAAAGTTTCCGTTATGGCGGTAACTGCGTATTTGCTAGCCGTATATATGCCGAAAGGGATACCGTCGAACTCTGGCACTTGATGTCCAACGACACTGTAAATATTCAGAAATAATATCAATTATACAAACCCCTTGCACACTATATTGCTTTATTTGTGAGTAACTCTGAAGAGATTAGATCAGGTAATGTAGCCAAGTGAAAGAAGTAAGGTATAAAATGAGGCGAACAGGTGCACGTTTACTCGAAAATTTCTTCCATTTTCTCATTTATTGAAATTCTTAGAATGCAGTGCACTTATAAATAAATATTCTTACTGGATTCCCCCTAGATTAAATAATTTAATCTGGCTTTTTTCTCAAAAATTTTAGTGACCTCTGGTCTACATACTTTTTGAGAAACGGGCCGGATTGAATTTTTTGAAAACTTGGCGGGCCGGATGACAAATAAATTCGTGCTGGAATCCAGTTGGAATATTAATTGATATGTTATAATATAATTATATAATGTGAACAAATGTAATTTTCATTGGAATTTAGAATATTTATTATATTTTATGGGTTCATACGTTGTCGTATAGGTTCCAATTGATGAATTGAAATAAATAATTTTTCGTATTTTTTCAATCGTATTTTGTGAGAGATTGACATAGTTACTATATAATAATAACTAACAAAAATAAATATAAATATAACAGTCTGATACCATTAAAATTGAACAAAAAAAATGGATTTTTTTCGACAAAATAATGCGAAACCTGCTGTTGCATCTTTGCTAATAAATATATTGGATATTCTTGGCTGCAATATAATTTTAACCAATAATTCCCAATTTGCATAGCAACGAGTGTCTGATAAGATTTATGACTATCCATTCTGAGAAAACCAGCAACCATCGTGTCGCATCATCGAAACAATTATTATTATTTATCAATTTATAAAAATACAAGTGAACATTTTTGCATGGTGAATTTCTTGAATTTTGGCATACTGGTTGCGGCCCGGTGGATATTCTCTGTGGCCAAGCATCGGGCCGCGGACCACCGGTTGGGAAACACTGCCTTAAAGCATTCTATGAAATTAAATATTTTGTACGAGCTTCGATATACCACTGGCAGAATAACGGATGTGATGTTGTTTGATATAAACAAAATAGATTAAATACTATGTTTAAGGGTTTTTTTTATAAAATATTGAAATAAGCTACATAAATGTTACATGCGCTTTACAAAATTTATTTAAACAATTTGGCTGATTACGATTAGCTAGCGACAAATGATGGTATGTATTTTGATTCTTGATATGCAAAAATAATAAGATTGAGTGTATTTATGAAAACAATTTACCTGTTCATATTAATGATGTGGCCATTATCACCTCGTTTCCTCATAGTCTTGAGAGCTTCTTTGGTACACATGCTTAATGATATTACATTCAAATCCAAGATATCTCTCCAATCAGCTGATTCCCCAGCTGTATGCAAATTAGAAAATTGTCAACATTTTATTTCTTCTAGATCGTGGAACGTCTGAGATATTTATTTATATTATGTACTTCAATATGCAAGAAAGATATTACATTCACACTGTACGTTCAATTATTGTATTGCTTACTGATTAGTGATGCCATTCTGTAGATGCCGGCATTATTGACAAGAACATCTACACCTCCATAAGTATTTTCAATGTCCTTGAAGGCTTTTATTATTTCATCTTCTTTGGTTAAATCACATTTTATAGCATGTATTTTACCCTTAGTTCTTGTAGATAATGCCTGTTGGTATTTAAATATGAGTTGACTTATAAATATAAGCACAAAAACATGTATATTCGCAGTGTATACTTATTTTAATTGTTAAAAAACTTGTGTCAATTGTTAAAGTTATCGCAAGTATCAAAGAGGTAATTAAATGGGTGTCAACCACATTAACAACCATCGTTTTTGCTTACACTATCAGATATACGTTCACTGAAGAAGAATGATTTACAGTCAAAGTTATATGACTAGTTTGCAAAGTAGAAAAAGTAATAACAAATAACTATTCTAAGGTACGGAGTGAAAACGGCTAAAGTTGGACGATATTGCAAAGGAACAGCGGCCTCTATTACATTTTTCCATATAAATGTAGTTTCGTGCATTGGGATAATAATGAAAAAAAAAACTTGAAAACAAATTTAATACAAAATAGAACGAGGCACACATGACACAATGAATGCCCTCTATGATAATACAAATTTTATTTTACTTATTTATAATTGTATTAATACTGAAATTTAAAAAAAAACATTTAGGCATTTATCAATTAAGTTAGTTTGTCGATAACTGCATCACATACATATTAACAGTTCTCAAGGATGGAATCCACCCATACACTATTATAGGGGGCATTGATATCCAGCCTTGTAGAATTTAAAAAAAAACTATCTTTTGAACCATTTATATCAATCATTACAAATTAGATTATAATTATGTACTCCAATTGGGATTTACACAAAAACTTTTCCAATAAAAAATGAACGATCAAGCTTAGTAAGGTTTGAAGTGTCAATCCTTGGTGGAAATTCTTCATATTCAAATAAATAAACACATTTTTTATACTTCTTCCACTTATATTTTATAATGTTCAAGACCAGCCTCTCATCGCGAGCAATATCAACTAATCAGTTTATAGTGCTCAATATGAGAGAAGCTGTTCCTCAACATAATCAAATATAGGTATATGGAAGAAGAACCAAAAAATATTTCTTTTTTATTGAAACAATCAAGCTAGCGATTTCCTTGAAAATACCGAATCCAACTGTTATTTTACTGAAAACTCTTTCTTAGAATCATAGTTCAATTATTTTTCTGCCACGTCCATAATATACAGTCACCATGCACTATGATTTATAAACTATGAGTAATATGAAAATATATGATGTTTGAATAAGGCAATTTCGCTCCATGTATCGATCACAATTTTCAAATGAAATTTTAATTTTAAAAAATCCTCGACATCGAAAATTTTAGTTTTCATTAAAAATTCACCCAACCCGACAAAAAATCCAGAGAGCATATTATTCCCGCAGTAAATAAATTATTTTGAGTCTATCCTTTTATTCACTTTATGGATTTGATGAAGACAAATTCGTTTTAGCTAGCTGAACGAGTGGTAATTGGATTTCGATCTATGTTTTATTTTTATCAATAGTCATTCTACTGTTTCATGATAATAAAGAAAATGATTCGATAATAAGAGGTAGAGTAAAGTAAAATTTTATTTTTGAGATAAAATCTTTTCAATTTGTTCCCTTTTGTCTTAGAAAAGTAAAAAAAAAGAGATGGAAAAAATCTAATGTGTGTTGACTGAAACTTTCTGTGAATATTTACTCACTGTAATCCTTTCTTCCCTTCTTGCTAATCCGACGACAATCATTCCTTTATCAGCCAAAACAACTGCTATCTCGGCGCCAATTCCTGAACTCGCCCCAGTCACCACAGCCACTTTTCCTTGCCACCGCCATTCAGCCGAGTAACTTTGCAATACACATGCAGATAAAAACAGGAAAAATTTTTGCATATTGAAAAGCATTTTTCTTGAATCAACTTGTGCTTTTTATCTGAAAATTGGTGAAAAATTTATATAGCTTCTTTTGAATATTGATTGATACAGCTTCAATTTCGTTTTTTCTTCAGTACAGAAATGAAAAATTTCACGTTTTATATTGATACAGTGGTCGTCAATCCGTCGTTTTCGAGCTATTTTCAGTAGCTCGTTAAAGAAAATGAAAAAATACTTAGGAATTCGAGTGTCATTCTCATAAATTTCAGATAACCTTTACTGGGGAAAAAATACGTTAGGATCATTTCCTTATATTTTAAAATATTCAAATTTGAAGTATTTTTTGCACAAAATTCCCAGATGCATCTAATGTACACACGATATTAAAAAATGATACTATCGGCCAGTGTTTTGACCTTCGGCGTCTTCGAACCATACTTAATAATACTTGCTTATAATGAAAAATAAAAAAGATTTTGTTCACCAATCTCTCCCACCTGATTCTTTTTGATCTGAATCTTGAATAAAAAATGTTTACTTATATTTTAATACAGAGTGAATAGAAACGAAGATAGTATTTTTTTACCTTTAAAAAGTATAAAGAACTTAATAGTTTTCTTTTTTAAGGTATTAAACCGTTTTGGATCATTAAAAAGTGGAATTGATGCTTACCTGGTACGTTATAGCGACTCCAAGTCTGTTACCAGAATGAGTGAACTAGTAATTGACAGGTCAGTTTGAATTAGAAAATTTTGTTTTATAAACATCGTAATGATGATTACCGGCAAAATTTTAACGCTCGTTTGAAACAGTGACTGAACATGCTCATTTAATAAAAAACTCATTAATGGATTAGTAATTCAAATAACAGACGGTAGTTTCCTCTATCGACATTAATGATGCGTCAACACAGATAAAAATAGTATGCCCCTGTGGGTTCGATTTTCTTTTCTTCGCTCGATGTTTCTACTCAGCCTTGCAGAATCAACAGCAAAAAAATACCAAACAAAGTATTTATTAATGTTTCCATAATATATTCGTATATATTTTTTGAATTGAAGTCCGCCTTAGTATTTACATTCGATTCAAATCATATTATATATCAATTATCGCTTAGTAGGAAACGTTAAGTAAAAAAAACCTTTTTGCAGTTGCAAAGTAGTGATTGTATACAATAACTTAAAATCATTATTATGTAATATAATTACCTCAATTGGGCAACAAACTAATAAGCTTTTTTGGAAATTTCGGCCAGAGTTGTTTTTATGTTATTTAGCTTTTATTTTCTAAAATAATAATACTACTATTTCCGCTACTTTTATGATATTTATAAATTTTTGTGTCCGTCTTTTTTATCACTAAATATCATATAGCTAATAGAATCTTCAGTAGAATGGATGGTATGTCATACGTCAAGGTATGTCTGAAAACATAAGGTTGTAAGCTTATATTAACTAACATAATAATGTACATATGTTCAAAGACGCATCTGCCGAAATTTATGTTTATTTTTTTTAGTGTTACCGATATATTGCCAATTTTAAACGAACAACTTAATCGTCCAAACTCACCACTGTCATACCCTTTTAAATAAATATCCTTAATTATAAACTCAAACACTGATAATCAATCAATTCAATAACAATGGGTCGGATTAAACCCACGAATTATGAATCAACATTTCTATGATATCTGGTAGGTATACTACATTCAAAATACTTTAGTATTTGATAAATTTATTGGTATTTGCCAAATATATTAGTATTTGCGATACTACATTCAAAACACCCGAAAATTATAGCTTACCCACCTAATTCATTGAAACTCATCTACATAAAATTTTCGCTAATTCATATTGATTACGTTAATATCAAAATGTTTACTACGCGTCAGTACATTCGTCCACTTGAAACACCTGATGATGCCGATATGCAAAACCCGGGTCGTTAGCGACAAAACTCATGAAAAAGTACAAAACGATTCAAATTTGATACTGAAATTCCACCAAGCACTTTCAGTTGAAATTCTTTATTATACTTAATGATATACATATATAACCAATATTAAAAATAAGTACAGAAAGCAATTTGTTTTTATTAATAACTTACATGTGGCATATATACAGATTACGTAAGTTCGTATATTGTGTATAAAATAGAAACATTAGACGAAGCGGAAGTGTTAATTCTTGTTCATTATCTGTAATCTTTTCCTAGTAGGTTTGCCTCCCTCCGGTTTTGTATTATCTCTATCTCAATCTTTATACATAAGATAACTTTTGTAATAAATCTTTATTATTATTTATATGATTGAATAGACACACACGTGACCTTAAAAATACGAACATCACTCACTGTTGTGAAACTCAACTTTTTTGTTGTTGTCATTTTATGGTCAATGAACGTGCAATGGACATACTGCTTAAAAAATAAAATTTTAATATATTTGCATTTAAATGTTTTAATTGTATTTACTCGGTATTTTTGTTTTGTTTAAATTGCCAGGAGAACAACGTTTTGACATATTCTTGTATTTTACAATTATTTTAATTCACGTAGCTATTATTCATATTTGGCGGTGATTCTAAGAAGTATGTGAAGGTTTATACCGTGGTACTTAATGTTAATACATTCTCATGAATTTTGTCGGTGCGCAATTGAACGTGCATATTATTTATCTCCGCCGTATGTTTACTCGAGAATCGAGATAATTTATTGGGAATATGCTTATGGGCGTATAGTGCTAGCAAACAATATAGGTGATGAATGAAACGGTATCATTAAATATTCCGCACGTGCTTTCCGATTGTTTGCAATGAACTTGATCTTTGTGGATTGGTTTAGCCACTTGCTTTTAGAAAGAATTTACGCTTTTCGATGTAAATTTTTCCTAATATTTATTCAAGGTCCATACAAATCGAACGTTTGTTAAAAAAATATATGCATTCTAATTCTAAATATAAGTCTTAACCTTTTGCAGTCTGACCAAATTTTCTCATGAATGGTAAGCGACTGTGATTAAAAAAAATGATCAATTTAAAAATATATATTCTTGGCTACGTGAGTCATCTATTTTTCAGAGAAGATATATAAACGAACTGTAGATTTAAATCATAAAATGTTGTTTATCCAGCATGTTGCAGTGTTTCACTGTATTTATCAAAAATCCCTGGCCCGCGAAGCTGCCTATCAGAATCTTTCCGGCCAGACTCTGTGGCCTGCAGAGTGGTAAGAGTTAATACCACTTTTGCCAAGCTCGCAGCCCTCATAATATCTGTAACTTTCTACATATTTTGCATTTTGCCATTCGAATAGCAAAATTGTAAATGGTAAATTGCTCAAACTCTCTTCTTGAGTAGGGTAGTCAATTTGCGATATGATCGGATAGATGGGAAGTAATTTAAGACAAAAACGTACCTTCAAATACAAATCTAAATGTTTTATTAATCGATTGAAATAATATATTTTTCAAATTGTCTGTAATGAGATTCAAACCATTCACAAAAAAAACAAGTTTTTTCAATGTAAAAAAATATAGTGTTTATTAAAGAACAGGAAAGAAAAGTATATAAATAGTTGTATTCATCAATTAATTATTTTGGGCAGAAGGAATGTCCGATGGCTTGGATTCCGATTTCATGAACCTGAAAAAAACAACAAGATTTATTAGGAAACACATTGGTTTGAGGTTTTACCTGTAAATATATTTTTAGTGAGGTTATTTAGTATTGTGATTAATCACTTATGTGAAGTTAATACATAGAAAGATAAAATGTGTACATGGCGGTATTTATAATCTTCTAACATGTACATGATTCTCACAAAAGAAACACATAAAAATGTCATTTGCTTTCGTTTTAACAAAGAATTGTTTACGTACCTCAACCATAGGTCTTGTACTCAAAGCATACACAATAGCTTCTGTGACATCTTCAGGTTGGATTGAAGGATAATATGTGGGAGTTTCATTATTGGGGGTGGTATAATTGGCTACCAGTTGAGTGTTCACCAGGCCGGGGCTGACGCTCTGGGGATCATTAAATATTATTTTAATTAGTCGTAGATTTTTGGTGGTGATTCGATTACATATGTGTCATATAGAAATGATAGTATTCATAAAAAACCATTTTATGAAACTTGCATAGAAAATAATATTAACAATAAAAACTGAAATAGTTAATGTTTTTTGTAACTGAAAATAAGAAGAATTTAATTTTAATAATAGCAACGTGCTTAAAAGTTAGGTACACTATAACTAAAAAATAATATTTTATAAATCATTACCGTTTGTTTTCAAGTTTTTTGTGAAATATTTCAGTAATAGTTTTTTTTTATATAGGGGTATACCCTGATATTTTTAAAGTCTCAACGCTTTGTGATGGATGAAGTATTTTTCTCGTCCAAGCGTTATTATTATAAATAGAAAATCTACCAATGAATTGTCAATACAATTGATATCTTACCGTAGTTCTGATTTTACTTTTCAGATAACTAGAGTTCCAATCTGACAGATTCAGTTATGGCGGTGACAGCAAATTTGCTGGCGGAATAGAGACCGGTTGGAGACTGTCCATCTTCAATAACGTGGTGACCAGCAGCACTAAAAATAAAATCATTGTATAATAATAATTCACAAAAATACTACATAAGATTTATTTCAATTCTTCAATTCACGATAGCCATTTTATACGTACTATACGTTTCTTTGTCTACAGATTTCATCTTATTAGAGGTTTCTATTAGCAAGATGAAGTGCTACTAGCTTGAGTAGCTCGAGCAGATCGATGCAATTTATCAATGCATAGTACTTTCTAAGTATGTGGGAAAGACCAGTCATAATATATCTTTCAGTTCATGCTCATTATTCAGTGGCATATTGGCATTCAATAATACTTCTTTTATGAGCGTTATGGTTATTTTATTTACCTGTTTAAGTTAATAATGTGACCATCATCTCCTCTCTTTCTCATTGTCTTAAGAGCTTCCCTTGTGCAAACTGTTAGGGCCAATACATTGACATCCAAGTTCACTTTCCAGTCAGATGTCTTTCCGGCTAAAAATTATGAGATTTTTTTTAAAATACAAATAGCACTTGCATGTAAAGGTATTTGAGTATCACAGCAGAATAAAACTAAAATAATATCGAATCATGTGTCAATAAAATTGGTGGAAGACAATTGGTTGCGATTTGCTTACTTAAATATTAAAAGGTAAGTTTATTTCGATCTAATTATCATAGTGATACATTTTCTTGAAATGGGGACCTTAATATGATTAACATAAAATTGCAAATAGTGTAAGTTTGAAGAATTTAATACCCATTTAATATTTTACAGTGAAAAAGTATTAAAAAAATATAACATTAAACTTTTATAAATGGTTATCGCTGACACTTACTTACTAATAGTTAAGCTTTTGCGATATATTATGCAATATTAACTTTCTACTACCGATTTCATGTGAAACATTATATTTCTATGGCAGTGGTTTTGATTTGGGATGGTAAAATAAGCTACAACAAAGTTATTATGAATATAAAGACAAAAAATCACTATGAGTGCAAATACTAACTGATAAGAGAGGAATACAAAAAGCTTCCAGCATTGTTGATAAGCACATCGACTCCTCCGAGAGTTGTCTCGATGTGTTTGAAAGCTTTAATGACATCTTCTTCATCAGTCAATTCACATTTAATTGCGTGAATTGTTCCGTTTGTTCTTTTTGAAAGAGCCTATGAATAATGAAATGTTATTATATACATGCTTTTTTTTTTACAAAATAAATATTTACAAAAGATCCTGTTGAAACAGCACGCTGAACAATTGCAACAAAAATATAATCACGTTTTAATAATATTCGGATGTGTTTGCCGTTTAAAAGATTCGTAACATTGCCAAAAAAAAATTATAGCTGAAAAAAGGCTAGTTGAAAAACAAGTAACAAAAATTAATAAAATGCCAACCATAAAAGAGTTTAATTATAGTACAGTGAAACCCCGATTCTAGGTTTTTCAAGGGACCGTATAAAACAAACGATTAATGCGGGAAAGTTTTATATATGAACTAAATGCCGGGACTATAGAAAATAAACACACCACGCGGGAAAACGTAAGATCGGGGTTCCACTTTATAGACATGTTGGTAATATTCTCAGAATATAGCGCAGTGTTTGTAGCGTCATTGAATACAACTTTATATTGGATTATTACAAAATTAAAATACTTTTTTTTGCAATTTTGTCTTGTATATAATAGTTAGTTATCAATATATACATATTTTTATGTTTAAATCTTTCACACTTTTAACTGATGAGTTCAAATTATCGAAGCGAATTTTGCTTTAAAGTTCATGCGCATGCACGACGCAAGTATCTTTACATTAATTAAGTAAATAGTTGTGTGGTAATAACTAAGATATTGAATTTTAAAGAATATGAAAAGCTAGCTTAACGTATAGCTACATGCACACACAATATCTAGTACATAGTAACTAAAAGATTATAAAAACAATAAAAAAAACAAAAAGGTTGCAATCAGATAATATAAGTCTATGAATGGAATTGCAAATATTTGTAAACTCTTTAAAATCTTACAGGAAACGACTTTTATGAAATAGAAAAACACAAATAACAAAAACGTAATGCATTTTTATATTTGAATGTCATATTATTTTGTAGCATACCTTGATATTATTATCTCGCCTTGCCAGCCCAACGACAATCATTCCTCTGTTAGCTAGCTCAACAGCTGTTTCAGCACCAATTCCTGAACTGGCTCCAGTTATCACTGCCACTTTTCCAGCCCATCTCCACTCGGCTGAATGACATGGCATAGCGAAAATTGCTAATGCTAAGAGGAACATCGCTCGCGGAAAAATTATCGCCATTTTTGATCTTCTGAAAAAACAAATAAACATCTTGGTGTTTGTTTTCATTTAATTGTGACCTTTTCAAAATAATATAACATTGTTTATAGGATTTCAAAAATACAATCAAGTATTCATTAGGGCCAGTTTCAGTGAGAGTTCTTTACCAACTTGCAGAATCAAATTTCTCATTTTTTTCTAGTATAAATTTGAAATATTTTAATAAAGTACACCATGATCCAATTATAAATCATTTTTTAAAATAAGAAATGCTATGTTACATCTTCGATACTGCACACAAAAGAATATATTATTTTTAAAATTTTATCATAATTTTTACGATAAGATTACTTTCAATTCATTGAAAGTACAAAAAGAAATATTGATCCTTAGTTTTTATTTAAAATCAAAATTTTAATTCGATAACTCAAACTTAAGATATGCAACCCGAATTTCACATCTATAAAAACATTTTCTTACTATCATGTCTTGGAAACTAACCTGCTAAGTTTTTAATATTATTAAAACGTACGGTGATGATGGTATGAAAAGCACTGCATCTCAAAATAAATTCACTTGCTTTTATATGACCTGCTTTACGTTAAGTTCATGTCGGATTTTAATGATTGGATTGTGGTGTATTTTTCTTTATTGTGCCAGTGGTGTCACGCAATGACTCATTGAGGCACTCCATGAACGCGAGGTATTTAATTTTAATAATAATAAAATAATCATATTATTTTCATGATATTTACATTTACCCAAGTAGGCTGGCCATAAGTATTGTGAATTTTAAATTTTTTTCTTAAATTTATAAATATAAATTAATATTAGAATTCGTACATATATTTCGTATCAAGTGCTTTAAGCTATAGGTTATTTATAATCAAAATCTTCTATGTTTTGAGGATGACTACCAAGATATCGCTTGTTTGCTTTTAAAAAAAAATCCTGGTATTGAAAGATTAATCATACAAAATAAAAGTTTCCGACTTTGTTGATTTTTTTAGAATAATTTTATTATCAAAGTTGACATACATCTCTCACTTTTAAGGTGTTCACTGTCAATACTTGGTGACATTATAATAACAATAATTACACATTTCCCATATAAAATATATTGGATCAGGACCGGTTTCGCTCATGGCGAGCATTATCAACTGATCAACTGATATATGTTGTGTTTTTATTGTAATCCATTCTTATAAATGGTATACTCTTTTTAATGCGTAAACATCGTCAATATAATTTGATGCACATCACTGCTCTTTAGCATAAATGGAACAGAGATTCTTTTGATTTAATCATTCAAAGTACATGGTAAATCATGTCAAACAAATTTTACTAGAAAAAAGTGAGTCTGACTGAAATATTGATTGATGGTGGACATAAATTTTTTGTTTACCTTTAAAAAGCAGTGCTGCTAAACTTTTAATTATAATTATTTAAAGCAATTATTTGCGGGTGTCGGGGAATCATGACGGTGCGTCGTGGTGGCCATTTTCTTCAAGAAGAAAAAATGTATTTCACAGCTGTATCGATATGCATTTCAGAATAAATTTTATAATTAAATGTATGCTAGGCTGCTGTGATTATCTAGAAGTATTTATTCATTCAATATCATAGGAAAAAAGTTAACTACTTGATATAGTATAATATATTTCACAAAAAATGTACGCACATGGGAAATGATTATTTTAAAAGTGACATTTTATTGCGTGCCTCAGGTGTTTATTTTGTGTGCATATCCAGTAATAACATGCGTGTACAAAACATAGACACTCAACAAGACAATTTATAATAATTTTGATTGTTACAGCCTTTACCTTAATTAATATCATTTTGAAACTGTATCCAAAAACTGAAATGAAGTATCAACAATATTAAACAAACAATTAGTTTTTATTTAACTAATGAACAGATAAATAAAAGGCCTACTATTATTTCAATTTATATTCGTAAGTGATTCCGTATTTTAGTTTTTATTTTTTATCTTCTTCCAAAATTTTTAGCAAATATTTTGAATTACAGCTAATGCCAATGCGCCAAACATTTTGAAATTGAAAAACGCTTACCAGACAAACTCAATGATAATTTTTAATTTCCTCGAAATTAACTCAAGCTGAAATGACATCACATACACCCTTGTCAAGATAGCACATATACAAAAAAGATATATTGACCTTACGGGGACTTGAACCCAAAGCCACCCGGCCGCAAAGGTAAAGCTTTTATAGTTTGATCATAGATGCCGACATTATACGCAATAATATTTTTTTACTTGTATCAAATATTTTTATGTCGCGATATTATATGTTTTTATACTCTCGTTATTGCATTCATAACCTTTTTTGTAATGGAATAAATTTATTAACAACTATTGTTGGTATGTACAAATGTATATGAAACTGTTTCAGACTTACGTTACTTCCTTTCTCATCATTTCGTTGAAAATATTATTTATTTAAGTATTAATTTGGAATATTTATTGAGATCCAATAAATGAACAGCTCTGGATGTAATCCCATTATGTTGTTTTGTAATAACTGGTTGTAAAAAACATGTTGCTAGTTGTTAACGATACGCGATGTAGTATTAATTTATTATATAATACCAGTGGCTACGAAGCAGCGAAGATTGATATATGTATACATACATACATATGTACATGCACAGAATATTTTCATCATGTTATTATTTATTATGTTGATAGGTTTTTGAACTTCTGCTTTAACCAGTGGTGTATTCGTGTTATAAAGTTAGTGGATATGTTTTTTTTTAAACAAAGATATTTGATTTCTTTATTCAGTCTAATATTGTAATTATTTCCATTGGATTTCATTTTTAGAATATGAGTGCATTTTTGGAATTTTTCAACTGTTTGTTAAGAGCATTTCAAACTGGTGGCAAAATATCTGAATAAAGTGTAATATGTTGAATGAAATCTTGCTCATGTGAATTTTATAACATTCTTTTATCAATATTAACCACATTGGCAGTTGACGAAAAAGATTAATTAAATTGTTCTTGGATTAAAATTAACTAACTTATTAATTGTAAAAACAATTATTCTATCTGTGATTTGAAATTCTATCCTGCAGGTTTCTGCCTTTGCTATACAAAGAGATATTTATTGAAGAAAATAAATTCTAGCTAGAAAGGATTTTATAGCAATTAATTTTGCAGCTGGTTTTAAATTTTAATTCGATGTATACATTTCATGTATAAAATGATAAAGAAAATAAAGTGAACATTTTATTTATACTATTTAAGCTGGACTAGTTAGGTCAGTAAGAAAATATTTTTAATCAAAGAGGAACGTAATGGTTTTTTTAAGTTTTATTTAAAGATGTTCTTTTTTATATTAATTGAATCATATAATTTATTTCCAACAAGGCATACCAATTTATTGAATCCAATTTATAAATAGAATTAAAACAGTGAAAAATAATAATACAAAAAATGTATATGAACGTTTTATTAAGAAAGGAACATAAACTAAGGAATAATTTATTCAAAGCACAAGCTATGTCCAATGGCCTGGATGGTCAACTCTTGAATCTGAAATAAAATAAAAATAGCGGGACTTGGTTAATTAGGAACGAATCAAAACAATTGAATATTCATTGGGATATGCTTTCACGGTTGGCTTTTTAATCACAATTCTTCGAGGCTATTCTCAGAAGTATAGGAAAGAAAACGTAAATAATATCACGATCAAATCACCAGATTATTTTTACCCTTGAACAAGCATAAATAATTGGTCAATTATTATCAATGAGTTAATCAGAATTGAGTCTAAACAAATTTATGTGGTCCGATTAGTAGCATTTAATTTTTAAAATGTCATAAAAAGTGCAGTTAGCATAAATTACAGTATCGCCTGTCAGTTCAATTTTATATTTGGTAATCGGTCAATATATTTCAAGATTTAAATTTTTAAATTTTATTTATTATGAAATAGACATGCCCATTTTGATGAACTAGATATTGTAACTTGTAACTATTGATGTCAATAAATTACAGATGCCAGATTTTTTAAAATTAACTCTTTAACCGCTAGACCAGTTTCTGAACGTTATAAACTTATATTTCATCAAATTAAAAAAAAAAATATTCAAATATATTTTTGTTACAATATAAAGCTTTTCTCTTAGATACCCATATACGTTATGTGAGCTCTCATTGAACTATATTTCACTTTATTCTTCCCATTTTGATGCACTGTGCAGGTTTAACTACAACTACGATAATTTTTTTGCTATAAATATTTCTAACTTAAAGTCAATCATTTAGAAATTCCCAGTATTCATTTTATTTAAAATTATAATTAAAACCTTCAAATTTAAAAAAACATATTCATTTAGAGTACTTAGACATATCCTCGCAATACCTGGTGGCTTGAAAACTGGGACTTCAGAGTCATCAATCTGATAGAGTGCGTTTCAAAAATTCTACATTTCGAATGAAACCGAAATAAAGAAACGGGTCGCAACGAAAGTACTGATAAATGTCGGACTATTTTTATTTGTCCGAATAATAAAGTTTGTAAAGAGTACTCCAATTCACCCAAATGAACCTTTAAGCTTTACTGAAAACAGTGCGGCTATCCAGTCTATCCACAAAAAAAAATACCAAAACCGAAAACATTACTGCGTACCACAGTTAAAGGAAACGCTAAATTATTTGGAATTACCTTCTCCCTCAGAATAAATTGGTCTGCGGTATTTTCTAAGTGTTGCAGATGAATATACAGCCACTTAATATTGGCAATTCAATTACTTAAGTCAGTAAAATTGTTTTCCATAATTTCGGTTCCAATATTACAGCCGCAATTAATTTATTTAAGACAGAAGAAATTGATTACAATTAAAATCTTTTTCGTGATGAGATTTAAAACATTTTTTCAACTTTAAACTCTGAAACAGATCTTTTACGTGAACTGAAATCTGTAAATTCATTTTCAATACCTATCTTCCAAATAATACTTGAAATACTTCTAATTATCTTTTGACCAAGAATTGAAAGATATCATCATTTGAGAGACTCTATTTCATTGCTGGATCGTTTAGTTTCACGTAAAATCATAACAAATCAATATTATAAAGACAATGGATATTTTCGAACAAATAAAATACAATTTTTAAATTGCTAATATATTAAATTAAAAATATATTTTTCAAATCACCTGATGGATTAAGCATGCGCCAATTTTTTCATTGAAAAACTGTTATTTTTATTACAACTGGTTAAGATGTTGCATAACCTGTTTCATTTAATTATCATAAGATGTTGATGATGTTGATATTTAAATAAAAAGTTTTTAAGCTTCTTAGAATATACTTATTTCTTAAAAATATAAAACTTGTTTACCTGGACATGAGGTCTAGTGCTGAGAACGTAAATAACACCTTCTGCAATATCCTTTGGCGATACTGATGGCAGTGCATTAAAATCTTTGACTCTCTCGGGCGTAAATTCTGGGTTCGAAGATGCCAAATTTAAGAGTTCTTCAGTTTTTACTAAGCCAGGGCTGATGCTCTGCAATTTGAAAAAATAACATTCAGAAATAATATATGATAATGTTTGCTCCCAGATAACGATTATGAAAGATCAGTTGTTTGTTATTAAAAGACACGAGGCTTAACAATTGTCAGTCTTGTTGTGTCCTCGAATAACATTTTATTGAAACATTTGAAAACTGTTTTGAGTGTATTTTTCAATCACAAATCACATACATACACAGAACTAAGTGTAACATCCTCCGATAAATATTCTTTATAATCGAAATATATTTTTTTAAATATAATATTACCGTCATTCTGATGTTGCTCTTCAAACTAATGAGCTCAATCCTGAGCGATTCAGTATAGGCCGTCAGAGCATATTTGCTGGCTGCATATAGTCCTGACGGGTATTTGGTTGTTGGGACATCGTGACCTGATACACTGAAAAAATAAATTTAAAGAAGCATACTTTTATAATACTTGTGGATCGGCTAGTGGTTAAATTTGAATATAACATCGTATTGATGTGATTATCAATAATATTAAAATACTTTAAATGATTTGAAAAACCATCTACTACTGAAATAGAATAAGTAACCAAAGTCTTTCTTTAGCATGCCGATAGAAACAGATTCATTCCCTCTACTTTTGTCTCATGGAAATAAAATGTGATATAATGTGAAATATCATGGAAATAAAATGTGCCTAATAAATTGATAATAATTGTAAGCTAATCATTTTTTCTCAAAATAATGTTTTTAGAATCGGGTAGGATGGTTGTATAAAACAAAAATCCCACCCATTTGAATAAAAAATAAAAAAATAATTTATGAAACTGTATCTATGTATGTATGTGTCATTCAGAAATTCAACCTTTTACTATTCAATTGAGTCTATTCCAAATAAGTATTTCATAGCACCAGTCTCTATTGTACGCAATAAATTTACGCTAGTACGCTACCTATTGATATTGATGATATTGCCATCGTCTCCTCGTGTCCTCATAGTTTTGAGTGCTTCCCTCGAGGCGACAGCCACTCCCAAGATGTTCAAGTCAATTACTGACTTCCAATCTTTAAAGTCGCCATCTTAAAATTAAATAGTAATTTGGTTATAAATTGAAAATATTCATTACACTAAGACCAAATTTTATTCAAAGCAAATATTTGTCTAATAATAAAACATTCAAAGTGACAACAACTCCCAAGATATTCAAATAAAAAAATTATCAAATTCCAATCATTATTGCCGCCATTTTTAAATTGACATCATTTATTAAACATACTTCTGATTCTATTCACTATAAATAATATACTATATCAATAAAGCATTTCATATTGTACATCGCAAACATAGTCCAAATGTTACTTTAAGATCAGAAGTTTTAGTCTATATATACTCAAATTTAGCAGAAATACAATTAGCCCACCTGAGCGTAGTAAAGCTAATTTATATACCAATTTTCTTAAGTTAGATATTTAGAGTCCAATATTGGAGTATCGTTTATTGTGGCATACGTCGCTAATGGTCTGTTAATTTGCAATGATGAAATTAATGGCACTTTCCCCCTAAATAGTGTTTAAGCCTTGAAAGCCTGAAGGGCGTACGTAGATAGGGTAGCATAGTTTTCCCTTTTCGATAAATTAATACTCTAGTTTGTGGCTATTGGTCACATTTTATTGAGTTAACTATTTTATTCAGAAATGAATGACTAAAATTGGTTAAACAAAAAAATACTGTAAGTTTATTAAAGCACAGGGAGATTTTAAGCACAGTTAAAAATTTTCTTTTATTTTTATAAATAGTTATGACGTGTCATAATGAGTTTTAATAATTTACTCACCAACAAGAGATGATACTTTGTACACTCCAGCATTATTTATGAGAACATCCACACCTCCGTAAGTAGCTTCAATGTACCTGAACGCTTTTACAACGTCATCTTCATTGGTTAAATCACACTTAATCGCATGGAGTGTGCCCTGGGTTTGCTTCGCTAATTCCTGTAAAAAGAAGCAATTTTTAAGGAAAATCTATTGATTTAATTTGGTATTTGCATAGTACAACCCACTATACCACGGTGAAAAAATAGCAATGTATTTTGGTTCTCCACAAATTATTTAATACAAGTAGTTGATATCTATTTTGGCTCACGCCCTCGTCAGAACTGTATTTAAACAGCTAAATATACTGGGTAAGAAAATTACACAATACACCTTCTCATATTTATATTCTATCATCCTATTATTACATCGAAAAACACAGTATTTCATTTGAAAAATTGATTATATTTATATAATTCGTGGAACGATAGCAAATCTGAGTTCATTGATTGGTAATGAACGTTAATTGCTATAAATTATGGTGATTGGCGCAAAATTGAATGAGCCTTATGTAATGGTCTGAGCAATGTTAATCCATCACAATTTATTTCTCCATGCAATATAAAATTTAAATATATAACAAAAGCACGATTGAAGCTCTATCAATAGAGTTTATAGCATTTTTATTGTATAAAAATTCCCCGAAATAAAAAAAGAAAATTAATCTGAATATATTTTTATAATTTTCAATTACTTTGCATAGCTCGCCGTTTGGTTTCATCATTGAGATCGTCAGTAATATTCATAACCCAGTTATTCCTATATCAGTAATATTTGATATACATATATTGTAATGTAAGTCAACCGAGATGTCACCAGAATTATATTAAATTGGTTATACTGAATGTTCTGTATATATTATACTTTATTAATATCATATCATTTCAATAGTTTAACAACCCAGCACTAATAAACACAAATGAAAACTTCTTTGAAATTTCGTCATTCAACTCATAAATTTTTCATAGCCCATTAAATAGTAACAAGTCAATTCGTTTTACTAAACATATAAATTTTAAACTCTAATTTTCGTATTATGCTACCACTTATATATAAATGTATGTATACACTTTCTGGGAGCAAGATATAAATCGTATAGTTGAACGAAACAATATGGCATTTGTGATGTGAAAATGAACGTCAATATCATTGTATTATGTTGTATCGAAAAAGACGAAGGCCGTGACCTGCTGCAGTTGTTATTAATAAACTAAACATATTGATTAAAAACATTTTTCATTGCTCTTATTATATCTCCGTGAATATCTTACATGTATCATTACATACATACGTTACATTATCGGTACATGACGACTAATTTTTATACATACTAAATATATGTTTGCTGTAGGTATTGGTACGTGGTTATAGGTTATTAATTGTTTTAAAATGTTTATTCATACCACGATTTTGTCATCTCTGCGCGCTAGGCCCACCACTATCATCCCCCTGTCGGCTAGCTCGAGGGCGATCTGAGCTCCAATGCCAGAGCTCGCTCCAGTAACTACCGCAACTTTTCCATGCCAGCGCCACTCGACCGAGTGACTTGCCTGCCAGCAAATAGCCAAGAATACGAAAAAGAATGCACTTCGGGCAGCCAGAATCGACATGATTGTGATGGTATATTTTCACGTTTTCTGTGAAGCATTTACAGTCAAATTAAAGTCTAATAACAATATGTGTAGCTATTATCGAAAAAAATCCTCGATATAATATATCGTCGAAATTTGCAGGGAATTGCAGAAGGCTTCATGTGAATAATTAATTTCCATGCGATTAGCATTGGATTGCTTTTGGACTAAAAAATATTGTGTGCTATTTAAAGCATACTTTGTATGAATAAATTAATAAGAGTCTCATAAAGTGTTTTGGTTGATGAAATTTCAATCGGTTTTAATATTTGACTCTCTATGTAACTTAAATAATTTGAATTAAAGATACTACATTCATTCATTTAACAGAGTTCAGTTTGCTTTTAAATATATTTAGTAAAATTTCTTTAACGTTAATTAAAGATTAATTTCAATTTCATATAAAGCTGTAAGTATGTAATATAAGTAAAATAATTTGTGTTTGTTTAACACACTTCACGGTAAAAAAACTCATTCTGCTTTTATCTTTTTATTCATCACCAAAAACACGCAACTAAAAACTGAAAGAAATGTTTAAAACAAACACAGATTGGTCAACTATTCATGAATAAATTAAAATCATCTTCGCTTATAGCAATATAATAATTATAAGATCGTTACGTAAAAAATCTTCTTCAATGAAAATCAAATTAATTCACTTTCACTTTTTGGTCGTTGAAAACTTTTTACAAATTTATAGTACTATAGCAAAACTATATATCGACATATAATATTATGTAAAATTGTTTATCGTCTTTCTGGAAATGCCAGGAAGTAGTTAGAAAAGCAATTAATTGTTAAATATTCACTTAAATTCGTCGTTTCATAAAACCTTACGCCAGATTTATTGAAATAAAAAACTTTCAATAGATTGAATAAAATAATAAAAATACAGAAAATATTTATAAATAATACATAAATAGCTTTATAAAATAGATTCACATGCATTTATTGATATCAATCAGTATCTCCGAATTAAAGTTTTTTGCCACAATGATATATTTTCACACTGTCACTGTCACACTAATAGCAATACATATATTAAATAAAACTAATGAAAGACAAATATTTCATCATATCTACCCTATATCTCTATATCTACTCTAGGTTATGTTATGATCCTACTGGGAAATTTCATGAATTATAGAATCCTTAAATACTATAAATATATAAAAAAAAATAATTTAAATTTAAAAGAAATTGTAAAAATCACGTTCGACCTATACTTTGCGGAAGATAAATTTGTTTGAAAACATTTTTTTAAATGAAAAATGATACAATGTGCTTACCTTATTTATATAAAGATAAACAATGAAACGATGGTCACTTCTGTGCGACTAAAGCTTCATATGAAATCTTCAATATTTATATAAATTTTGTTTTTTTTTTGTTTTATACAAAACGCTAAACAAATAGGTTTATTTGCTCTTGGTATCAATTTCAAGAACACGATGGTAGCGTCACACAGTATCAATTTTGTTCTCGCCAGTATAATATATAATATTTAAATATATCCTGAGCGGATTTTTCTATTGATATTTTTGATTTGAACGCTGAAAAATTGGGATTTACACTCCTTGCCAACTACACTGTCATAAAAAATATCTATAATGATCAATATTCACCTAATTATAAATAATATATTATATTTTGGTACAAAAGCCACCGATAAAGTATAATCGTCTCGTGGGTAAAGACTAGCGTACGTATTATGTTAGGTATTTAGTAACCTGTAATATTTCACATAATAAACTTATAAACTCTTTTGTATCTTATATTTGGTAATGTGATATATTTCTTTTGAGTCGTTGTTTAAGAATAGACGTGATTGCCTAATGAGTGCTTCTTTTATCGCGAAAATACGCAATTCTTAGTCTATTGTTGTGGATGATTGGTTCTATGTTTATATCTGAATAAAAGGTTCGATCCACACAAAAGCAAAACCCACATCAACACTTCATCTTCCCAATATTATAATCAGAGTAATTATAAAATAAATAATTATCTTTACATTTGGCATAGTCAATTCGGGTAACTTTGGACTTCAATATAACATTGGACAAAACTTGAGCAAGTACCGTTTTTTTTTCTGCTGACTAGTAATCGGGATCATTCTTGCGATTGATGAATATAACAAATCGATCTTTTGTCTTATATATGAAAAAAAGCCACATTCACCTTTCAAAATATTTTTAGAACAAAAATGAAAATGACATGCGGCGCTTGTTTTTCGAAGGTCATTTTCAATTTATCGTCAGAAACTATTCAAATGCTCTAAGAAGGTAATTTTTGATCGAAACTCTTATTTAATCTTTTATATTACGCGAAAAAGAAAAAAATCTAACAATTTCATGCTTTTTCTCATCAAAATCTTATTAAATTGTGAAGAGGTTGCGAAAAAACCTTATTTCTGGTAACATTGGACATGTTCAAGTGTACCCAAACATGTATACGTATCACATTTAACCGCCATTTCTTGATGGAAATGCATGATTTTAAATAAATAAAACACATTTTTCTGTAAAACTTCTCAAAAAAAATGTGTAAAAATCAGGATCGGTTTCACTTCTTCCAACAAAATAAATAAAAATCTTCACAAAAATATTTTTGCACAACCGGTAAAGGAGGCATACAAAATATGTTAAGAAACTGCTTGAGACAACTCAAGAGCATAGATAGACATACTGCCTCCATCTCCTCAAAAAAATCTTAAAAAACTACCTGTGTAGTATGCGAGAATTAAAAACTGTTGGTGCTCCTTCAGATAATATCCGTACATCTAATCCTACAATGTGAAAAATAGAAAAAAGTTTCAGTTTCCAGGTATAGCATGAAAAAGGCTGGAAGCTTGTCAGGTACAAGATGGAATGAAAATGGAAGCGAAGAAAAATAAAACAGAAACAGGTTGTCAGAAACAAAAAGGTCAGCCTGTCGGATCAAAAAATAACAAGAAAACCTTGACTACAACTCAGGTTCTAGTTCTATTCAGATGTTATTGAGAGTCCATGTATAGAAAACTTGGAACAACCCCCAGGTTCGTGTAACCCGAATGACCAAATCGGTCTTTATCTTCAAATCACTTTTATATGCAGAAAAACTGTTTATATTGCAGGTCAATTCATTATTATAAACTATGAGGGCTAAATGTTCCGAATCACAAAAAATCAAAATTAATTTGGCAAAAGTCTTCGTCAACATTCTTCAAAAGAATTTTTGGGAAAACTGGAAGAATAAGGCCTGTTAAAAATGATATTTTGACTTTGAAACCCGACTATGTGAATTATAAAAAGTCGAGATTTAGGGTTTATGAGCAATCATGGTGCAGCATTTCAGTTTGAGATGATTTCGTGAGAAAAGAGTGGAGAGATTTTTTTCAATTTTATTATTATTATTTTTTGCCTTAAAATTTAAAAAAAAAAAATTGTATAATATAGAAAATTGACCAAAAAAATTTATTCTTTTCATCTTTTCATGATATTTTGTGAAATAGATTAAAACAACTTTGAAAATGAACGATTTTTTTTTATTTTTTCGAAACAGATTGCTTCTCTTCAGCCAGGGAAATAGGGATAGGGGATAAAGAACGGGCAAAAAGTCGTGATTATTTTTTATACCTTCCATTGACAGACTATTCTTCTTTAAAAAAATACAATTTTATATCACCAAGCTAGATGATTTGGCTAACAATCAACAAATTCGCTCATCGAAAGTGGTGGTGTCCAATGTTACCCAAGTAAATTTAACATTGGACCACCCATAAAAACAGTATTAAAGTTTTTTTTTCTTGTATGTTCATAAATTTTGTTTTCAAAATTATATAAAGGAGGTGGTGAGAACACATATTAAACAAAAAATTCAACTTACTGTTTCTGAAAATAAAAATATCACAAAAAAACACCTGAAAGGTGTCCAAAGTTACCCGAATTGACTGAATGATATCTTTTATCATTTCCTTTAAATGGTTGCAGTTGTAGCAGCAAACTAAATAAAAAGATAATGATTTAACTTTTAAGTTATGCCCGTTTGATTTACATTTCCACGTTTTGCAGCCAAATAATTAAAATATTAAATTGGCTCTCTATAGTTTCCTGATCGCTGTCTTCCAGACATAAAGACATAAACACTGTCCTTTAAATCTTTGGCACAAAAAAAAACTATTATTTTGAACAGTAAAATAACACATTTGTTTCAGTTTACAATAAATAGTTGGTCGTTTCAAATAGTATAAGGTCAGTAAAGGACGAAGTGTCTATCAAATGTATACAAAAAAAACTGAGCATCATTAATGGTGTGATTATAATAATATCAGTATAAATTATTTTTTATGGTTTGTAAACGCATACAATATTTAAAACGTCAAACCATTTCAAAGAATATTAACATTAGCGTTCTAAAAAGGAAACAAAATATCAATAAAACTAGATTATAAAAATAAAAAAAAATGCTCTGTTACGTCACCGCATCCTTTGTGCATATGTTATATAATTTTAATCAGCGATGAAGAGTATATTTTACTTTTTATGGGGAACAGGTAATTAAGTAAGTACTTGCTAGAAACTAGAAGGACAATTACATGTGAGTGCTAAATGTTCATCCAGTATTACATAATGAAATTGTTAGCAAATAAACTGAAAAATACTGAAATTCAAACTAGTATTATTAATTACACCCGAAAATAGTTAATTTTAGAAGACTGTAGTATTTTTTGAATGACTCAAATTATCAATGATTTTTTCGTTTCGTATATTTCTACAAATAAATCAATATTTTTATTTTGCAGCTCAATGTATATCAAAAGCTTAACAGCATATGAGATTTTTCTCACTTTTCTTGCAAAGCTATTCCACCTTATTTTACTATTTAAAAAAAACGTCTTTTATAATCACTCACGCCACTTAGTTTGATCATGAAAATTGATAAGTCTCCCTAGAATAAATATAGTATTTGTCAGATAAAATGAGATAGCAAAAATATTTCTTATGATTTAATTATATCTTCTATTGAAAATCATTTTGACATTTAAAATATACAACTATCCCATAAAAAAATCACAATTTATAGTTAGTGAAGGAATTCAATAAAACATTGAAATTATCATGTTGTTTTATTGCTATTTCAATAACATATTATTAATAATCAATACTCAACAATACACATTTGCTTAAACATGGTTACTGATAAATTATTATTTATGGTTGAATATAACAAATAATTCTCAGAATAATATTTAATTAGTAATATACAACTCTATGGACTGAAATAAGGTGACGAGACGCATGGTTTCTATCAGAAAATATATTGCTATCTTCAAAATAAATGGATCACGTTTATCACGATATTTGTCAAGATCTGAATACTGAATGCATAGCGTCCGACCTGGGAGGCATATCTTAGATAGCAAGCCAGACCGCCATTAGTCAACAGGCTATCCAAGGATCTGTAGCTGGACCCTTATAATAAGGATACCAGTGTGGCAGGAACAACCGATTGGAGAGTATTGGCACAGGATAGGTCGAGGAGACGGAAGATAATAATTTTGCGGAGCTTATAACTTATCCTAAGTTGTCGGTCCATCAACTTTGATGCGTAAAGATTGTAACAATACGAATATTAAAGTATTTAAATAAATATTCACAAATTACATAATGATTTTATTATTTATCTGGTATATTTCGAAGGCAAACTAGAGATTTATGCTTATTATATAAACATCATTCAAGTTATTATTCTTAATCTTGACGCAAAACCGGTGAATAATAATTTTACTTTTAACGATTCACTCGTATTGACAATCGATGTTTTGCTAATAATATTTTCATATTATATTCGGATCCGTAAATTGTATTTGGGAAAAAAGTTTCTGTAAAGAATAATATCAAGTTCTGAGGGCTTTAAATTAGTTACTAGCCTTTTTGTAAATAGTAATTTCTCACACCCAAAAATTCTCTTATATTATTTTGATTATGCTTTAAGGGTAAAGATACTTTTACGCATGTAAATTTTATTGATCGATAAAATATAATTCGCCAGCTTGACGCAAACCGTATCTACAGAGTTTCATCTGACCGCTCCTAAGGTATATTTGTTTCATTTATGTACATATGTCATCTTAAAAAATAGTTTACCCAGTAATACGCATAAAAAGATTGGTACAATATAGATAGTAGGATAGATTAACGAAACTCTTCTATTATTTCAAACATCAAATTTAAATGACACTACCTTACATCATGTTCTGTGTGTTTTAAAGTATTATTTGCGTCGTTTTGTCTATTTTCCCTTTTCCAACGATTAACGATACTCTTAGTTTACATTTATTTTTATTTTAATACGCCAGAGATTTCAAAGATCTAATCCTTGTCTATTTCATTAAAGTATTCATTACCCAGTCTACTAGCCTTCCACTAAAGTTAAATATCATTGTGTAGTCAGCGAAATTGTCAAGTTGAATGCTTCACTTGTTTAAAGCTTAAATTTAATGACTATACTTGACATGACTATGCTTGAAAAAACTATTTACCATATCGCTATTCGGTAGAATGAAACACTTGATAACACGTATTCTGTGTGCTAGCCATGTAAGATCATGTAAAAGTGTTTGCTTTGAAATTCAAATTAATACTTAAATATTAAATTCTTGATCCCCGCTATGGAAATTTCAGTGTCGGCTTTGCATATCATTTGTTTTCATAGAATAGTGAAATCTTAAATCAGCAATCAATACCGCTACGCACTGTGCGTAGTTAATCGAAATTTACCGAGATGTTAAACTAATAAACACCATCATAAAACATTTACAACTATCGAAAGAGTATCTTAAAATACGATATCGAAAAACTTTAAAATATGGATGGTTGTAATGCAATTATCAACGTGTAAGTTTTAATGCAATTTTTTTAATATTTGGCATTACAGCTTACGCCAATTCGCCAAATATTATAAATTGTGAAAGTCATACGAGATTAACTCGATGATAAATAATGAATCAGGTGTGCACAAAATCAACCATAAATAACATACACCCAGCCCAAGATCTCTTTTTTTTCAATTGAAAAAATCTGTCTTTGCCGGGAATCGAACCCGAGCCCCCTGATCGCTTAGACAAAGCTCTTGCCACTAGACCATAGGGGACGACCGAGGGTTGTAATACCATGAATCATAACTCACGTCGAATGATTTTTTTTTATAATCGACCAATTTTTCTTTCCTTTGATTTGATACAGCTTTAATATTTTTTAGAATTCATAAACACTTAATAAAGTACTTTTTTAATAAAAAAAAAAGCTCATAAATTTTAACGACATTTATGATTATCTTTGTATTTTTGTTCGAATTCATAAAACACTCAATCCAATAAATAACTAATCTTATAGCTAAAACATGTCAGCATACGTAAATACGATTTTTTTAACCGTGTCCGATCTCAATATGGATGAATTGGCATTTCTAAATAAGTAGCTTTGTAAGAAATTGGTAAGAAGATATGAGCAAGTCAGTCATTTGAACTTTCTGCTCAGATAAGAAATAGAAAGATAGAAAGATGAAAATAACAATGGACTAAATGTCACTGAATCTAGGTCCAATTTCAATTCGGGATGGAGTGGTTTGCGTAAATAAAATCCCAATGACATCTATATCTTTGATAATAAATAGATTGAAAAATCAACGAATTATAGTTTAAGTTGGTATATTTCAATACTAGACCACGCAACATGGAAAGAAGAATCAGAAAATTATTGCATTTCATGCCACTAATAATATTTATTTCAGTTCAATAGTCTTAAATAAATAATAATTTCGTATGAATATTTTATATCGTTATTTTCTTTTAAAGGCGACGATGGACCTGGCTTGGACATGTGCTGCGGATGCCCCAGGAGAGCCTGAATCCTGCCTGCCTCTTCTATCAACCTGATGGATCCCGACGCCGCGGAAGGCCTCTGATGACCATCCATAGGATGTACTCAAGGGAGCTACGGGACACCGGGATGACCTGGGAAGATGCGAGGAAGTTGGCGGGAGACAGAGAATCTTGGAGGCACCGTGTGGCGGCCATATGCTCTGAATAGGGAGCGGATATGGAAAAAAACCTTTTTTTGTAAAATTGATATTAATTAGATTATCAAGTATATACAAATTATTATCAGGTGGCAGTGTCAGTAACTCATCTGTAAAAATTCATGACGCGCTAACAATCACACACACTCTGACTGAAAGGGAGAGAGTGTGTGTGTGTGCCGAGTTACAGATATAACAATAAGTCAATAGAAATATATATTTTTATTATTGTACTTCTTTCATATATTGTGTATATTTTATTCGTGATCTTTTTAAATAGAACACAATATTTCCTGAAATCATAACAAGGTGTACTTTTTTTATTATATAAATATAAACGACTATTGGTTTAATGATGTTTGTTTTTAATTCTCGAAGAGTCTTAAACTTGACATTAAAGTTCAACGTACTGACATAACTGTTCAGTTTTCATAATACTTGCCAAAAATATGAATACAAGGTTCATTGAACATTTTCAAGGTTGATGCTATAATATATTCAAGATAATACAAACAGGTACCGAGCACCGTATAAAAAATCCGGTTTTTTTAAACGCCGCCGTAAAAGCTTTAAAACAATTAAACAGTGACAACGGATATTTTTTTTATTTGCTTTATCAATTATTTAGCATATTTTTAGAGCAAAACATTACGTGCTAAAAATATTTCTCGGAAATACTCTGTTGTGCCTGGTAGATGTTTTATTATTTTAGAAGCTTTTAAGAGTACTTTTTTTGTTTGCTCTTTATTTTTCCATTATTAAGGTTGCTCTTTGTTAGAATTATTAGTCTGATATATACTACTATTTCTTTAATCTTTTTACTAAAAAAATACGACTAAACTAACAAAAATTCGAATCTCCGAAAGATCGTCTTCAATGTTTTATATTTTCCTATTTTTATACAGCACGCCTTTTTTATTTGGATTTCATAAGCTCAGGATAAAGCATCTCAATGAATATTGTTTTTAAGTGAAGTGGTTGTAAACCATACCTTCATAGACGCTGAAGAAAAAAGAACGGATTAGTGAAAGAAAAAATAGTGTGCTAGTCACTCTCGCATAACCGTGTCTTTAGGATCGCATAGGGGTGTGTTGGAAGCTATTTAATCTATTTTCGATACAAACATTTAAATCAATTAAAAAGATTCCATTCCATAGTTATTTAAAAGAATTTGGCAAGCTCTATCATGAAAACAGGATTCAAAGAACGTTATGGGCCTACGACTTATCCTTATAATTGTCTCAATATCTCGAGTTTTATATTATTATTTTTGGAATCTTGAGAACGCCTTAACAAACATAAAACAACGCACTACAACTTGGAAAATTAATTCATAAAAAAAATCTAATATATTCTATAATAGTTAGTTAAAAACATTGAATTTTGGCAATCTTCTCTGCCATTCTTATTAAATAGGGTGGACTATGTTTTACACGTTCTCTAGAATGTCTTGTAAACCACCTCCGTTTCAATATGTAGTATATTGACTTAATATGTAGCATCTCTTGTAGCAAAACTTGTTTTTACTATCTTATTTTTTCTGAAAAAGGTACAGAAGGTTGAGGATGGAAAATAGTTATAAGGTATCTTATCACACTCGCTACGTCCAATTTTTGGATCTGATTGATGGATATTAACATTACAGACATCCATGCCTTTGAACATCCATCCATTAATCGATAAAAAAATTATTCGTCTTGGGCTCAAACCAGTGGACTCTGTTATTGAGTCCACTGCCCATGAGTATTGACCACTTAATCAAGTACCAAGCTACAATGGAAACCTTAATGTGG
The DNA here is from genome assembly GCA_028554975.1 of Himalopsyche kuldschensis. Classification (NCBI taxonomy): domain Eukaryota; kingdom Metazoa; phylum Arthropoda; class Insecta; order Trichoptera; family Rhyacophilidae; genus Himalopsyche; species Himalopsyche kuldschensis. The sequence continues at coordinate 1,659,863 of JAHFWI010000058.1, read as the reverse complement.
AGGAATTTATCAAAAAATAAAATGTATCGGCATAGAACATATTTCTCAAAGATACTTTTCAATATAAATTTAAACATAAAAATTACACAATATGTAAATATTTTATAAGGCAAAGTCATAAATTCTAATTAGTGTTCAATAAATCTATATGGTTATTTATGTGTATCGGATAGTTTCAATTTCGTAAAAAATAACGTTTGAGCATGTTCATCGATATTTTAAAGCGAGTTTTTATTTCAATATATTAAGTGCCTTTTCACACACGAGTTGGTTTAAAAAAAACAATCACTACATAATTACTTAAGCCAAAACTTTTATATGTGTGATTTAAATTAAAAATACTGCAATTATTAGAAATTCGAAACAATATAAACATAAGTTCCTTCATTTTAATTAATGCATTTTATAGGAGCAATTAAATTGATTAAAATTTGAATGCGTCACTTACCATACATATGTCGTTCAGTAAGATCTGAATCTTGTAAATGATTTAAACTTAAATTATTTTGCATTATGGTCTGTGAATGTTCATATAGAGGAAACATTCTTCAAAACTTTATGATGTCATTAAGACTAAAACTATTGCTACATATTGAATTTATTGTTTCGCTAATTTCAGGAGCGTCTGCAAAATTTTAGTGCGCAACTAAAAGTGATATGTTTTTAATGGGAAAATGTACGAAAATTGTTGTGTACTCTTATTTTATATAATACAAATTTCTACTCTATGAATTAAAAAACATTTTTAAAATTTAATTTCGATACATTGAATTCATCATGCATTATCGAAAGTCGTGCAAAAGTACTCGGTTAATATTTAATTCTATGATTATTACTGAACATCCTGTGTTGCCAGAAACAACATAGATGTCCCCCTCATAGTAATTCCCTAAAATGAGGTTAGATGCAAGAGTTTCTCAGTCATCGTTATAATAGTGATGGCATGACGCTGCCTCTAGCGTTTTATAATGGTGTCTAGACTTAACTCGATTTTTCGTAGCGACGTAATGTTTAATTTTCAAAACCCAACTAGCGTGACGTTCCATTACTTAAGGAAAAGCTGAATTTATCATAGAACAGTCACTATTAATAATGCTACTTATTTTTTTTAAAAATAGCTGTGTCTTTTCAATACCTACGTCACATATTTCGATATACTTAAAACAATTGCCAATGCGAAATTTGAGGACATAGGCTTTTCAAAGTGTACTTTTTAACAGATTTTAATTGATTTGAAGTAATTCACTCAACATTTTCACTAATAATGGCAATGGGATAGTGTATAAAAACATTAGATGTAAGTCGAACGTATAAATGTATAATTCATATGATTCATATGATTTTGTCAAATAAAACTATCGTTCTGCAATCAAAATTGTGTAATAACGTAAAAAAAACATCCTCGTGGTAGTTCTTACTTGTGTTAAAAATCGGATAGCGCGGGAAGAAATAAAACCATCACATCAAAAAATGTATAAATCTTTAAGAATCCCGAAACCGAGCAATATTATAATATGATACAATAAGTGTGTTCTTTAAAAACAATCCAATGCGTACATAGTTTTAGTTTACAGTATAAAACGTGCTGACAAGCCTATTTGACGATGCAAAGTACATATAATATTGAAGATAAGTGAAAAAAATACGTCAACTTATGCGAATAACATACTTTTATAAAATAATGATGAACAAAATTTTCCAAAGAGCGATAATTTTGGAATGAAAAAACCAACCAACAAGAATGGTGTTAAAACTCTTAATAAAATAGGTTATTAAAATGTCAAGAAATTTTTGGTCATAGAATCATTGACACCTTGAAAATTTCCTTCAAATTACATGCATAAAATTTTCTTAATAATCTGTGCTTTTAGAAAAATTGTACATTCACACAAGCTGTGCCTTTTCTGCATTTGCATACAAATACCTTTGATTACTTTTTTAAATGTATCACGCTTAAAGCTTGCAGCGCTTTACGTCGTAAAATTTTGTGAAATATTCAAATAAATATGATGAACTTCGGTTTTTACCTCTGCATTTATGATGAGATTTTACACACTTATCTCTATTTATGAATCGTAAAAAATACATTTTATTTGAGTTAATATTAACTTCGATACCCGACAGTTAAATTTTTATTTCATTCAGCCACTGAAAAGATAATAAAAATTTCATATTTAAGACGATCAATTGGTAACGAATGCTACTGTCATTAATAAAACATTTAATATAAGTGTACAAGTTCCATTATGTTTGTGTTGATTCATCGGTAGAGAAGAACACACAGCGCAAGCGCAGAGAAAGATTGCCTCAGAATGTTGTGTGGGATGAAATTTAAGCGCTTAGAAAACACACACACACTCTTTCTTTATCTCTCTTTCCGTACAATAAACGCAGTAAGCGAATGCTGACAATAGGATCTGTGTATTGTTATATATATTTGAAGCATCATTTATTATTATTATTAATACTTTTTTTTAAACTTTGGCCACATATAAATTCATACAAATCACGACCGGTTTCGCTCACCGCAAGTATTTTCAACAGACGATTAAAATGATTTCTTTCCATTAAGAAGTGACAGTTAAAGTGATAATAGTCTAAAAAGCGGCATTAAAATCAATCAGTTGAAAATGCTTACACACTTTACAAAACCGCCCATGATAGAGACAGACAGATTGACTGCAATTTGTTATTCAGCATTCGATAGATTATGATTCCAACAGAAGAAGGCAGTACCTATTTGAATTTACTTTGCACATATATATTATATTAAATAAAAAAGGGCACGGTTTCAATCTAAAAAAATATTGTTTCGACATCATTAGAATAAAGGTGGCATAGGAATAATAATAATGAAATTTTGCCACCAAGGATTAATAGTAAGCCATAAAAAAATCCATATATAAGTAATATACTGTAAAATGTGCGGAAACCATTTTTATCTCCTTATTAATTTAAAAAAGTCATTCACCATATTAATCACATCACAGGTATTAAATTAAGCAAGCCTAAACAAAGCACATGTGAATTAAGTAATTATTAAAGGCAATAGCGTCATAATTAATTTATGGAAATTTTATACAGATATACTCTTTTGAAATTTATTGCTGAGTAATTCATTATAGAAAATAAATTTATAATCCATAATATTAAAAATATAACTATTCGTATGATGATGTTTTCGTTAGTAATCAATATTCAAACTAAGGCTATCAGAGACATATACCATTAAAATTTATATTTGAACACCATGCTTAAAATATATTCTTCCTTTTTTAATCGAATATCTTAGAAAGAAGGTTTTCGAGAAAATAGAAAATGTTATAGAAGAAAACAAAGAAACTGTAAATTAAAAAGTAATTTACATTCAAATTGGAGTAGCTTGCATAAAAGCGAAAAAGTTTTATTTGAGGGAAAACGTATGGGTATAAGTATCGAGAAATATAAAAATGATTTTAAGGAGATTTAAATAAATATTTTCTTGTATGCCATTATTGTTTGTAAACATTGAAAAGTTGCTTTTGACAACAATCAATTCAAATCGCCTCCAAATTAAAATTTGTCATTTCCGTTTTGAATTTGGCGGATGAGGTTTATCCAGCTGTGAAAGTTTCACAATTTATTGTCCTTTGATTCGGTAGGTAGAATTTATGGTAATTACACGAATTTCTCTTTCATATTTTCCCAATTTGTTTTAATTTACGATCAAAACTTTTGTTATTCAAGTGAAATTTAAGCCACCGACCGACCACTCGGGACGTTTTGAAAATAATACACAGAATATTTTGGACACATTTAGAGCAAACTGACAATTTTATTTTCCACTTTTATTGATAGTGGTAATTTAAGTTTTAGTAATTGAATTTAAATCAAAAAAAGCTTACATTTGATATTAAAAGAACCCGTGGTCTTTAAATATATGACCAATTTATATAATATGATGATGTTAAATACAAAATTGAATAAAGCAATGAAAAAATAATAAAAACATTAATGATGAATTAAGTTATTGGTTGGATAAAAACAAAAAACAAATATGGATAAGTTATATAACAAAGCATTAAAAACAGCTTAGTCAAGGAAATCAAATAAAGCGATAAACTGGTTTGAAATGTTAAATCAAAAATGCAATGAGATAATTTAATAATATACGACTATTTTGTTATTTATAAAAGTTTGCGACTACATCACAACTCACGACGTATGACTCAAACTCGTCAGCTTAATAAAGTTTTTTACATATATAATTTATTATTACGGTAGGATTTTATTGATTATGCTAGAATCACATGTATGACATAACAAAGGTTTCAATACAATTTTAAATGATGCAATTTTTTAAAACCTTGAAACTTAATCATTTTACTGTATGTATGTATGTACATATATAGATAAAACCTTTCGACCATCATTTGATCTATTGTATCGCATATATTTATCATACGAGAAGAACGATCAAAAATATAATGTAAATAGTGAGTGCTAAGTATTACTTGTGCTTATTTTCTAACTCAAATTTCTATTCTCGTTAATATTATTCTTTCCTCTAAATTCCGTTTATTTTGTTTGATTCAATATAATATGTATACAGAATAGTTGTTAAAAGAATGGTGCATTATCGTCGACTGTATTACCATGTAATGTTCGTTTTTAATTACATCAAAATATGCATTGCATAACAGTTTACGTGGTAAGAAACTGTGCTGTTTTTTCTTGCAAAGATTGATAGGGTATTTTGTAGTTTATATGATTTTCTATTCAATGGAAGCCAGCCTTGATCATTTGCTCTCCCATGTAAAGGAGACATTTCGAAAGATTAAGCGTCTTAGAATTTTTTCAACGTGAAGATTTCATAATGCTTGAATAAAAATTTGCATTAATTTAATTTTTATCGCTAAGCTACAATTAACGTAGGCATTAAACAAGTTTGAAAAGAAGATAAATTGGTTTCTCACAGGGAATTTTATTATATATAAATTCTTTATATCACACAAGTATATTTAAATATATATTTTTTTACAAAACAATATACGTTTTTGAATAGATACAATGGTGTTTGTTCAAACAACGAATTATTAAATAAACGTTATTTTTGACAGATTTACAATTACTTCAAGCAATATAAGACTCAAAAATCAGTTGTGAAATTCATATTTACTTATTGTCTCAATTGAGTATTGTAGTGTTTTGAAATACTCCCAACTATATGGACCTCAATATCATCTTTTTGCGTGCTACACCCAAATCTACAAATACGAATCCATACATCGATTGAAAAAATCATTTTATGAAACTGATCGTTCAGGGACTCGAAACAGTGAGCACTGCAACCAAAAGACTACAGCATTGATGACTCGACAACAGGCTTGTAAAATATTAAGTTATAAATGCAACTGCTGGCCCAAATCTTTGAATGACCGAATTAATAATTGCTTTTTTTTTCGTACCATGGTTTCGACACTACTTACATATGTTCATTTAATACCCACAAAGGGGGGGGGGGTTTACAATTTGATAAATTACTTTTTAATTTCTAAATATAATTGTAAAACATTAATAAATCATTTTAGATGGCGATGCTACACTGGCAATTAAGGTGTTAGTGTAAATCAATTAGGAGAACATCCCCCACAAAAAGTTTAAAAGTTCTCTACTTTTCTGCTCAAAGAAAACAATCTAACTGTTACGTCTATGAGCCATTTAAACTTCAAATTATATTTGTTTACTGCTGAGAACTGTCCGTGGCATAAAAACTTGTTTTCATCACAAACGAGGGTATAAAGGAAAACTATTATCAATTCAAATCAACAAGTTTTAAGGGATGAGAAGTTATTCTTATCATTCAAAGCTTAATAACGTCTTTGCACCAAAAATATATTTATATGTACTATAATATAATAGCTTTTTTTGTATCAAATCTTTTGATGATATGCATATTGTTTGGATATCTTTTGTAGAATTATGATGAGAGCACGTGACACGTTTATTTCAATTTAAAATGCATTCTATTAAAAACGGCTACTTGTTGAGTCTAGGGTTTTAAAAAATCCCCCCCTCTGTATAATCATTTGCAGTTTACGGATTTCTTTTAATGATTAAGTTTACCGGATGAATTCTTTTTTTTTCGCATTTTTATTTCAAGCTACTCAAAGGTAATTTGAATATTTTTTTTAAACAATAAATTTCTATGAAATTTATAGATTCGGACGCTGTTTCCAGTTTTAAATGATTACATAATCTAACATTTTGTATTGCCTGTGTTCGGGTGTAAATTTCAAGCAATCCAATATGTATCGTAAATATTTTTACCATTTGCTTTATTACAATTATTAAATAATCACAGGGCGTTTCATAGTAGGGTGAAGAATAAATTCGACAAACATTAAATATGTTACATATCCAAATATTTTTTTTTAACAATTTGTTCCAATAGATTTCATTGTTTCTATATCACATTCCAAATCCTTTCTGTAAAATTTCTCAAAGCAGTAAATACAGATCACCCGGGGTCGAGTCCCGATACGAGCAGAATTATTATAGTCAATATATCGATACTTTTCGAAGTCAATGGGTGTTTGTGTTGTTAAAAATTTCTTCCCATCTTTCCTTTCCCAAAAAGCTGTGCGTAGCGAGAGCGATTAGCTTACCACTAGTTCTGTCCTAGTCCTCGTATTCTTTCAATCCTTAATCTTTTCGAAAAAGGGTGCCTGAGAAACTGACTATTAAGCAGTTTTCGTAAAAAAAGCATTTTTAGATAAACTCCGCAAAGAGTCTATATGCTCAAAGTTGGGAGCAGACATGGTAAAAAAAATAATCAAAATTATGATAATGTTTTTTTTTAAACAGTTTTATAAACCACTTCTGTTGTGAAGCACGTGGAAAAATAATGAAGCATCTCAACAATGGTTGTTTTACGAGAGAGTTTTTTTAGTGAGTCGTTCAATCTCAAGTGTTACTTGAGAAAGAGAGTTGAGAAAATACCTGCTTATAAAACCAGGGTAAGGGTGAGTGGAGAGTAATAAAATAATCACAGACGTCCGCCCATTCTTTTGGATACAAAATCATGAATCAATTTAAAAATCAACGTACAACATGTTTAATTCTGGGAATCGAATTCTTTATCGTGAAATGAAATACGCTGAAAGCTTATCAGCATCGATTTCTCGGCTACGCGACGGAAATGTATTCTGTTTATGACAATAATATTTTTTTATGAAGAACCCTTGAAATTTCTCAAGTATTACCCTCGATGAAGCTTTAGTTCGATATCATGAATATACACCGCTTCTTTACTTGTCATACATACTGTACTTTAAAAAAAGCGGTGCTTAACGAAAAAAATACAATTCTTACTACGAATATACGACATTGCTTAAAAAGAACTTTCAAGAATTGATCTGGCGGCTTTAGCTTGAAAGAGTATTACCTCAACTGCCACAGCACGAACCCTTTTCAAACAAAATGGTTTTGCTGAAAGACCTCTCCATGATTGATAGTTAAAATGTTCAACATTCAAAGTAACATTTATAACAAATGTAAGCCTAGTTTAACAAATAAAATATTATATATACACACGATCAAATGATTGAATATGTTTCGTATATTGTAAAAAAATTTACAAATAAAATGATTTTTTTACTAAAATACGAATTGTAAGTCAGAAATAGTTATTTTTGAACAATTAATAATACACGATATTTTTTCGAAAGTACTACGGTTAAGTGTTGTTATGACAACTGATCTATAGAATCAGGATCCATTTTGTTTATTAGGCAATTTCAACAATGTATATTGTTTGATAACTCTTACTTCTAAGGTGTCAACTGTCACATATGTACATGGTAAATGTTAGCGAATCAATATATATTCTTAAATACATTTAGAATTAACTGTTTATTGAATTATTAAGCTATGTGTGCATCTGTTTTAATGTACAAATTATAATGAAACAATTATATGTTTCTAATTCATGAATAATTATTATTTAATAACTATTGGTTATGGCTTAATTTCATTCGTAAAAGTTTATATCGCCGAAGATTTACGGCACAGTTTTTTTATAATATGATATTTAGTAATACCCGTGAAAAATATGTGAATAGAGTGCAAAGTTATTCATGTAGATTTTATATATTTCCCCAGCTTGGTAAAAATTGTTTTTTAAGAAATTTCTCTTTGCTTTTTAATACAAACATCTATAAAATATTATCCCTTATAGAATAAATTTCCTGTGACATATTCCTTGAAGCGTGCCGAAATACGAGTCTCGTTACGAAATAAACTACACATCAAACGGGATTAGGAAATTAAGCATGAGTTTGTTGGTAGATATTTTAATGTACAAATTCAATATTACCGCAAAAATAATAGCTAACTTTTTAGCTTAACAAAACATATCAACAAAAGAAATTTGTCAAATATCGTAAAATAATTACCAAGAATCTGTAATGTTAAGCAGTAGGGAAAAATTGTTATTAAAATATTTAAATCTACCTTTTTATAACTATATATGTATGATATTACGCATTTCCGACTAAATAAAAACATTGATTCAGCCTATGTCGCGTAATGTGAAGATCACACTAAGTACGCACGTGGTGCTGCATTCATGTTTTGCTATAGATATTAAGATTGAATCCTATTTTTATTCAATTTTAATATTTTAAAGCAAATGCATCGATTCAATTTTATATTTAATTTGTTGCAAATATATAAAATAAAAATTAGAATTTTTTGAAACAAACATTGTTACATACTAGGTGAGTTTAAACTATTTTATCAAGAAATCTTAGAGATTAATCGAGCTCAGCTCAACGGTCTGCCAATTTTGAACGAGCAACTATATTTGCCTAGTTCACCATTGTTGTACCCTTTTAAATAATTGTTAATTTTAATTTATTGTCATTTATTAGTAATTGTCATTTATTTACAATTCAAGCACTTGCTATTATTAAATATCAATTCACTTACTATCATTAATGTAATATAATAATAAAGGCTTAAAATCAATCAACTCATTAACGAGACGACGGATAGGACCCTAGATTTATTTTAAATATTTTCAAAAATCCCCGTAATTATAACAAACCCACTTAAATCATGGAAACTTGTATTCATTCAAATTTCGCTAATTTACATTTTAATAACCTTTTAACTTAGTGACCTACTTATATTTTTGTATATAAACGATACAAACTGTTTACTACGCGTCAGTTCAAGTACATCCGTGCACTTGGAATGCCTGAAGATGCCGAAAGGCGAAACCCGGGTCGTTAGCGACAAAACTCATGGAAAAGTACAAAATTCAAAAAATTCTAATTTGATATTGAAATTCCATCAAGCACCCTCAGTCGAAATACTTAATTATATAAAATAAAGCGGTTGGTTGCTAGCCAATTTCTGTCCGAGATTTTTTTTTGACTAAGGGCTTAAATAAGTGTCAAAAATAAGTTTTCTTTTAATTCTTTCGGGTGATACATATTGAAATTCACAATCAAATTAGTAGTGAAATTCACTTTTATATTTGTTTTTGATCTATTGTTGAATTGTTACTCTTTTATCTGTTAGATTTTCCATGGTTTGAACTCAAATGATTAAAGAGATTTAAAGCAGAGCTTAAAAAAAGCATATTCACTGGACCAAAAGCATTTGGAAAAATATTTTCCAAGCAGCTGCGCGCGCAGTTAAACGCTTAACCCTCTTCTCACAGGAATGATAAGGGTTGAAACATCCCTTGTATTAGTTTACGTCAGTCGGCTGACGGAGAATCACGTTAACATATCGAAATTTATTGAATGTTTTACAAAAGCGCGATATTTGTAAATGTTTTTAAAGTGAATAAACACGGCTTACAATAATACAATTTCGGTTTTAAAGCAAAGTGATGTAATTAAAAAAAGGCTTCTTAAATCGTATGTCATTGCGTATAACATTGTTATATTATTTAAATGCTTTGATGTATGAGTTTATAAAAAACTTTTTTTTATTCACACAAAAAGTTTCGTTCGTAATATATTTTTTTCGCCAATATAACATATTTTATAAATGGATTTTACGATCATAACCGTTTTTGCTTAGAGATATATGTAGTTTATTTAACTGGCGAAAAATAATGTACACAATAAATAAAATAATTGTTAATAACGATTATAAAAAAAGTACACGTCTTAAAAGAAATTACAAAACAATGAAAGAGGGTTATTAATCAATTTAAATGTTAGCTTCATTAAATAATAATTGTACTTTTGTATCACCAGTAAATTGTATGATACGTTACCTTATTAATAAAAAATATTAGATTTCCGATATTTCATTAGACTTAAACTGGCACACAAATAATTTTGTAGTATTTTTAAACTCAGTCCGTAAAAAACTTTTATTTTCAAACGCGTATTTATAATAAAGTTCATAAATTTGTTTTTATATCTCGCATATTTTTCGAGAAGGAATAACAATAAAAAAATAGTAACGTACTAAAGTCCTCTGATTAAGTTTATGTTTTTTTTCTTCTTTGACAAAATAAATTTGTTCACCTTGTTAAAAAATAACGTGCACCCAAGATGATACCTAAAAATATGCGAAGAGAATATAAATTTGTTATTCTGGACAGAGGCGTGGAAGTGGGTGGCCTGCTGGATTAGGCCCATCACACTATTCTACAAGGCTTCAAGGAAAGTCTACGACTTCTTTGTTCTAAATATTATCATCCATAATAAGGCTTAACTCTTTGATGAAATAAACCTTTTTTTCGATTTATCTACGCCGATTGCTGTGGCTGGATTTGGAACATTAATCACCAACCATTAACCGGATTCTTGAACTCCTAAATATATTTTATGATAAGCCATGCCATGACTACAAAATATTATTGATAATTTGACTGACAACATATTTTCGTGTGATATGTAATGTATTTTTGGGAAATTTTCTCCATAAGTGTTTATAATACATGATTCAAAGTTTACATTTTAATTCGAATTTGGAAACTTCTACCGAGAGTAAAAAATCAAAAAACATTATCTAGAAAAGAGTTTTTTTTTTATATTCTCGGCAACATGATTGTCAAATAGCGTTGTGTTTAGCTTCTTCCCGTATTGTCAAAAAGTTAAACGTTAACTACTTACAGTTGCCCTGCTGTTGCAAATTTTCGTATCAAAATAAACGGTTCTTTTCGTTCTAAGCGTTCTTTTCATAAGTTAAAATATCAAACAAAATTAGTGGCTGATAAATAATAAAATATGAACATTGTCAAGTTTTCAAATAAGCATTTCCTTGGTTAAAAAAAAAGAAAAACTAAAAACGTTTTTGTCTCTCCTGTAAAGATTCACTTTTCTTTGACACCATGCCCTCAATATCTAGATAGAGTTTCAACTACACTTGTTTAAATTCGTTGTTTTAACGGCCTCAAAACACAATTATAAAAAAAGTTTCATGTATTTATTTAAAAGTTATGATGAAGACCAGTACCAGTTTCGTTGCTATAAAGTATTGAATTTTTGTATATTTATAGAGCTTTTCTGCACAAACTTGTATCAGAAGAAACTTTTGAAGTCGTTCTAATAGACCTTTTTACAGCGATAAAAAAAGTCGCTAACACTATAGCTATAAATTATAACCAATATACCTTCCTAAAATTCACTTAATTGGCAACTTGTATGAATAAATGACTATGATTTTGCACACTGCCATAGATTTCGTTTCAAATATCAATTGAATACATTCATTGTTTTTGTATAACCCTTGTATGAATTCAGGGCTCAGCGCTATGCGAGACGATAACTTATCTTAAAAGCTTCTTCGTGTATTTTCCATAAGTTCATGCATGCGAGATTTCTGTTTTAAAGCATCGACCTAAATCCTCTTGAGCTTTTGCAGCTTTTTGCGACCAAAATTCCTATTTATAGTTGTATGTAGGGATAAATTTAATAGAGACCGGACTGTATGAAATAATCTCTTTATTTTTTTGGTTTGCCCGCGGCAATCGATTTTCATCAGTTACTGGAACAAACCTGGCTTTATTCAATGTAACAATAATACATATTTTAGAGAATTAAATTTTGTTTACGCCTAGCTCTATATCTGCTATTTTAATTTTAATTGAGCGAGACCCGTTTCACTTTTATCAATATGAATATAAGGTACAGGTAAACCTCAATGTAGCTGACTATTACTGACGGGGGTTTCCACTAAAGCCAACTATCAGTGTTTAATTATGTTGGTTTTCCGTATGCATTTTAGTGCACGAATTCAATTAAAGGCTTGTGAATTTTCGATAAAGGGAAAAGGGATGTATGAGATTTAAATGAGCATGATACGTCAAAGCTAATGGAATAACATTAGCCGGCACTGCTGCTGCAATGCAATGATTATGTTTTTTTATAATTTACTGTTCTACTAAATAAATTAAATTTGAACTTTATAATCAAAATTGTACCGTACCTATTTCTGCGAATGTTGTGATTTTTCTTCTACCAAGGATTGACATTTCACTGTATATTATTGAATAATGAAATCGGTTCGAATCAATCATAATAATTCTGCTATTGTCTACCTTAATCACAATTTTCGTAAACAAAAGCGTAACCGGTTTGATACTTCTATTCTGTTAGGTATCTAATCCTATGAAATTTCATTATACCATAAATAGGTGATAGTGATAATCTCTTCTCTGGCAGCTTCTGGAGCTAAGCTGATTAATCACCCTCCATTCTATGCAGACACACACAGCAAACGAAATTACGTACACTTTGAGAGACACAGGCACTAATACATTTCACTCAAATTGAACATACGTGCGATCGCCAATCAAAATATATTACACATTACTCACAATATATTTAAAATCTCTAACATGAAACCGTTGCTGTGTGAAATTTTGATGAAAATTTAGTTGCAGTAACCTAGTGAGCTTTACTCTTCCCCTATATATATTGTCGGTCTCTTTGGTCTACTGGCATGGGCGTTGTTTTAAAAATCAGGTGAGTTTGGGTTCAAGTCCTGGTAAGATCATATTTTTTCAATTGAAAAAAAAGATCTTGGATTTGGGTGTATGTCATTTTTTCTTGAGTTTTTTTGCAGATTCATAAAAATTCTAATCGAGTATACCTTTTATGACTTTCGAATTTCCAAATGTTTGGCACGTTGGAATTAGCTGCAATGTAATATTTTTTCTTCAAAAAAGAAAAAACAGCAATTAAAATATCAAAAATAACACGGTACTGTATTGATTTTACAATCGATTTATAGATTTATATAAATGCATAAATTAAGATGTCTTCATCTCAACTCCCTAACCATATCCAATCCTTAAAACTAGACGAGGATGGATAAATTAATAAATAACCCTTAAAAAAATCGAAAGAAAAACGATGTACTTGTTGTTAAACTAATTATTAACAATAACTAGATGTTTTCCGTATTGTGAGTGAACTTGGATTAAAAGTCTAGTAAAATATAGCAATGGTTATTTAAATTTCATCTTTACTTGTTTTGTTTCCAGAGTGTTATAAAATAAATTGAACTTCGAATTTCGCGACGCCGTTTTTGTTGATTACGGCTGTATTTTCCATTCTTATTCAAAATATTTTCTCCATCAAAAATATACTATGAATATGTTTTGCATGATCAAAGTAGCCTCTAGTAAGTGCTCTATATTTTGCCAGAATATTGTTGCAAAATTTACCCATCCTGGTTTATGGAAATACCATTTCGTTAAATTTATTAAAATGGACGTACCGAAAAATGGCAAGTTACAAAATATTTATGAGGAGGATCTTACGGACATTTTGAATCTGAGGTCCCCAAGCAGTAGTTGCGTCTTAACTAAGTGTCCCTGTCTAGACTAATAGATTCCATATTTCATGGATTACACAGAGGAATAATGATATTTATAAGAGTGATATAATACATATTCTAAAGGACAATATTTTTTTATTATAAAATTTGAAAAAAAATATTAATACATAATTAATTAATCTTTTATGTCCATTACTTATAAAGAAGTATGCATTTTAAAGCATTTCTGTTGCTAATTTGGAGCATACATATTTGTTGCTCAAATTCTTTTTTTATGAAGGCTACGGATATTGAGTATAAGGACATCTAAGGATAGAACAAGGAAAATGCTAGTATTTATCCAATCACCCCGCCTTTAGGATCGAATCAGTGAAAAGAAATGTAAACATGCCAGTTTATGTCTTTGAACGCAGTACATAAATTGATTGAAAAACCAATCGCTAATAAACTAAAAATTTGAAAACTGCCTACACTTATTCTGTTAGTATGTAACTCATTTTTTGTCTGTAATTTAAATTAGAGGTTGCAAACATAAAAATAGGCAGCGAGAGTTATAAAATTGCCATTATGTGTGATCAGTATGCATTTCTTCGGTAACTATTTTAAGCAGTCAGTAATATTCAAACAAATTATTATGATGAAATGAAAATACATTTTTTAACTTTTTCTATGAAAATTTTACAAAGCTCAGAACCAGCTTCACCCATCGCGAGCATTATCAACTGATGTGGTGGCAATACTTCCAATGAGCGAAACCGGTCTTGAGCATTACACAATATACGTGAAATAAGTACCAAAAATTGAGCTATATTTATTTAAATATGTATAATGCTTTTTCACCAAGAACTGATAGTTGACATCTGTGAGTTAGTATTTATTTAAAATTATCAGTTTTAAACATTAATGAAAGCTCATATTACATCACGCAAAATAACTATTTTCTAGTCAAAGTTCTTTTGACCATTATTTTTTTCAGTCAATTTATAACTATTTGTATTTATTTAGGGAGTGAATAATAAGCTGCCATTTTTAAATCTCGTCAATTTATTGGAACAAAATGTATGGAAAATAATAAGCGTTAAGCGTTGATGTGCTTACATTAATGTATAAATATGAATATCCACAGCTTTGACAATAAAGCCAGAATAGCGAGGGTGAAAAGCACGCAAATCCTTCTTGCCATTCCATTTCAAATGGAAATAAAAAAGCTTCGAATGTCTCATATAAAAAAATGACTGGGAAGATTCACGAGTTTTCTTAGTTTATATTGAAGAATTAAATTTTAAAAATTCGCCAATGCCTTGATACATATATAGTTGCTACCATTGCTTTGTGTATTTATAAGAGTGAAACATTTAAAATATGAATAAGCACAACATCAACTTTTTCAAAGAATAGCGATGTCTACTAACTATCTTACTAACAATTCAATTTTACGACTGAAATGAAAAACGTCATCCGTCTTATAGTGAGAATATTTTATTTGAATATAGTTTTAAAAAAAAATCAAGTTTTTACATAAAAAGCACATTTGTGAAAAGATTTTATTTTACTGAAAGTCATTTTAGTGATTTTTTAAGCGTGAAAAAGAAAATATATAAATTGCGTACGTGCTTTTTTTAGTTTTTAGTTTCAAGAAAATTTTACCTAAAAAACTTCAGTAAAAAGGTCTTAACAGAATTTTGAAAGTGTTTGGAATATTATAGAGCTATTGATTTCTAGGTTATTTAATTTTTCGACGCTAAGGGATAATACTTGAGAGATAAATAATAAAATACAATGCTAAAGCTGTCATATTTATTGAAAGATATTTGTGGGCACCTTCTTACCTCAATCCATCACTGCCATCTTCACGGTGCTGGCGCTGTATCTTTTGGTTGTAGATAAAGTCAATAAATTGTGATAAATGACATTTTCATTAACTGACACATATATTTACTTACTGCTGAATGGAACCTCATAGAAAGATAATTATCTCTGCCACATATTTATCGAATGTATTATTAATATTGAAAATTTGGAAGGTGAATAGCATTTCTAATAATGCTTCAATAACGATTTTTTCGCTTTTGCGTGCCTACAAGTTAATTTATATCAGTAGGTAAATTAAAAGGTTCTAATAAACTCATATTTTCATAGATGTGACGATACACTCTCTTTTTCTCACAAAACTTTAGGTATCTGAAAGTAAAGTAAATTTCTCTTATGAAATGAAGTTTGAGTAATTATATCGCGGCTCAAAAGTTTATTTAAAAGTAACAAGTAGATAAATTATTAAACGTGTCTTCTTTACGTTTTTTAGGAAAATATCATCTGTCTCTCCTTTTTTTCATCAATTCTATGAGTTCTCAAAATACAACTTAATTTTTAAAGCTTTGTACTTTAATAAGTCACCTGTACCGGCAGATGTGGCCTGGAATAAAAATAAAATTATAAAATGGAAGTTGTTATAGATAAAAAGTGACATACATTTCTGTCTTATGGTAACATGTGTTCTTCTTCAACTATTTTAAATTTAAAAAGAACTGAACCCGCATACTAAATTTATGTTGAATGTTAAAATTTAATTGAATACTAGTTCAATGTAGGTTTATATTGGAAGAAGTAGCACAGAAGGTGAAGCAAAATATTATCTATAATTAAAGTCTGTAAACACAAAAATAACAGGTGCTACAAAACGGTGCTTATAGAATATTAAATATTTAAGTAATGTATTTCTATCAATAAATATAATACATAAATGTATGAATATACTATTTGAATAGCTTAACGTAGAAAAAGCCATTTATATTTATTGATTGATTACATTTATAATTATTTTCAATTCATTACAGCCACAAATCTATTCAAAAATGTTTAGTATTGTTTTTTAAGCGATAAAAACTATGACAATACATAAATTAAAATGTGCGCACATATTACAGAAACATTATAATGAAACAAAAAACATTTCCGTATTGTTCGTGGAAAAACTTTTCAAAACATTCAAAGTGCTTCGATCAAATAAAATGAAATCTTCGAAAAAACATTTGAGTAGTTATGTAAAGTGTACGAAGCCAGGTGTCAAAGCAAATATTGGAGAAATATTATTAGTGTTTTTTAGCATGTGCTGTGTTTACTTTTTCAAACATGTTTCTGGACACTATGAAACATCGTGGCATTTTTATAACGAAGAGGACTGCTGTCTTCCAAACGAAAAATCAAACAGAGGTAATTGTTTCGATGTTCATTTATTTTTATTTAAGTCCAGTATTCGCTAATTTATTGTAAATAAATTATCAAAATCTAATTGTTATTTTATTTTAAATTTCATAATCATTTCCGATTTTGATGGGGTAGTGTCTAAGTAAATCATCCAATGAAGTCTATAAATAATTCATATCTTAGACTTCAGTCTATACCCACGCATATTATGTTTATTCAAATATTAGAATATCATAATACAATTTCCTATTTAATTATAACTGATTATTGAGGGAATCATATATTTATTAATTTTAATTGATAAGTTGGTGCTAGATTATTTAATTTGTGTTAATAAGTTTCCATGGTTTCTTTTTTAAATTGAAGAATGTGTATACTTTTGTAATTGAATTATAATATCACAGTAAAGCCTCAGTGTGACGGAAAACTGTGGATGAGCGAGTTATTTATTTAAGCTCAAGGTCTAATATAAAGTAGTCTATTGTTTATTAATAACGCTTTTTGTTTATAAGCAAAATAAACGGCACAACAAATTAGCGGATAATGTCAGTGATGCTTGAAATAAAAAAAGTTTTTTTTATGTAACCTTTTCTTAAAAAATGAAGAAGTGGAAACATTTAAAAAAAAATCGATTTGTCATCTTTTAAATCTTTTAAAATAGGGTCCGTTATATTAATGTTGTATTTTAAAGTTTTGAAGTTAATCAATTGTAAATGACGCCGTATGTAAATTATATGATGTAATTAATCACCGATAGAAATTTACAACTTATACCAGGCATCACTTTTAATTGACTGCTCAATGAAAGTCTTACAAATATTTTATGAAAGCTCTCGGATATAATATTACTTTATAATAATATCCTACGTTACTCTGATATTTCTACAGTACTCTTCATGCTTTTTGGCGCTCAATCTTTTCAACAAGACATAGATAAAAGGAAGGATTCGAGGGAAGATAGCATGTTAGGTAAATATAAAATGTTCTGAATCCAAAAATGGATGATTGAAAAATCGATAGAGATATGATTCGTATATAATATTATCACCTGTATAATAAATGGTATACCTACCATTGAATCGTACTTAATTATAAATGGAATAAGGCGAGACAGTTAAACGATATGATGGAAATTTGGAATTGATAAATACTAAGATCTTGATAATTAACTAGGAATCGTACGGTAAGTCAACTTGTGTAAATTAGTAGTTCCTACTATCGATTATAATGTACCTTGTCTTGTGCATGAGTGCTTGTGGTGTATTTTATCTTTGACTTGGTCTCAATTTAGCTTTTCTTAGAATTTAAAACCTAAAGCAACAAGGCTGCAAAAGATAAAAATTTAGCTAACCGAAAACAGTCATATTTATACGGAATAATTAGAAAAATAAGCTGTGTAATTTTAATGACGCCAAAGTTGGTTTACAGAAATTTTGTATGAAGGACAGAAGAAAGGTCATCTATTTTGTATTTTGCGATAATAGTGATATAAAATTGAAATATTAATATTTTGATTGATGATAATTTTTTTCTTAAGCATATAACTGAGAACAAAACTAGTGATACGACAAAAACGTAAAAATAAAACGATAGTTGTTCGTTACAAAAAATAGTTGACTATGGGTCGAGTGGTGTACTATTGAAATATAATTTATTTCGCTCGCTATCAATTAAACAGTTATAATTTCATTTAATAGTTCTCGATATAAATATTCATGGGAATGAATAGTGTTTTTAGCATGGTGTTTTTTTCAATCCTTGTATAGGCTACGAAACTAAAATTTAAATGTTAAACTGTCACGCTCCTAAAAGAAATTGCATTTAAAGTTCAATATAACAACATTCACGTTATGAATATTCGAAGTCTACTGGATGCTGAAGTTTTAATTATCATGAGTCGGCAAAAGTAAATACATATTTTTTAACCCTGAATATGATGTAATACGTTTTTTTAACGTTTTTGAAATAAAAAAAACAGCGTGTGTGTTTTCTATTAATGCTTTATAAATATTCTCCTAGTAACAGAACCAATAATAAAATAAAATGAATCATATATTGTATTTATTAACTATTAATTAATACAATACGATATATTGGTACCTTCATCTATACAAAGTATCTTTAAAGATTTTTGAAATATTTACAATGATTTCTTTATGTTTTACTTACTATAATATCGCCGATATTTATAACGTACGATAACATATATTTTTATTCATAAATATTGCTAAAAGTTTAACATTTTAAAATCGACATTTGTTTCACTGTACGATTGAATAGAAATTTTTTAATATTTGAATCACTAAGAATATCGAATAGAATTTCATTTGTTTTTTTTGTAAATATTTGACAGTTATATAAATAAGTTGAATTTTTCTACTTTTTTATATATGTAACTGTCAAATATTTCCAAAATTTGTGGGTGATATTTTTGCTTAACATTAACTGCATTGAAATTATGTGTTTTAGCTCAAAAGGTACGGTTGATTATTCTGAGAGAATTAATCATTTCAGCTAAGTATTTATGTTTTGTTCACTTCTTATAATATTACCGTATTACAAGATACTTATTGACACCGCCCTATATGGTAGGTCATCAGAACTCACTCGAACGATCTATTTTTCACCTCATTCTATGAGTTTAAGTCGATATCAGGAAATAAACTCATTTTTATTAATACTCTATATTGAAATCTATAGCGATTCAATATAGAGTGATTTCAAATTTGTAAAAGAGACATTTATGCATGACCTTTCTTGAATGGTATTGCAGACGTCTCGCTCTAAATGTTCCTGACTCTTTTACGCCCTGAGTGCATGAGATACGAGGTATTTCATGCAAAGTTCGATGGACCATAAATAATGGGTTATCGGGTGGACTTTTTAACGGTTTTGCTACCTAAAGGAACCGCTTTTTTTCATACAAGAGTCGGTTAGAGATTGGAGAGCATTGAGTGTGCACTTGCTTCCCAGATAAGTCTTACAGTCGTGGTTGAGGGGCTTCTCCCAACTGTAAGTCCTGGAAGTAGCCTGCAAGCTCCTAATCCTCTCCCTAAGGATAAAGTCTAGTAAATTCCTGATATCGCCTTCGCAATTATAACAGTCGTTTATTATGTATTGTAGAACGTAACGTGTATAATAACGTAATAATCTATCTGTATTAAATCCGTGTGTAAAGTCTGTAAAAATTCGTAACAATTAAATAATGAGTGCTAACCGCACCCATATAACGCTTTGAGATCGTCTTTCGTTTATAAGAGCACCATGTTTCTCCTACTCCGTTCCCAAAATTCCTCTCCTGAGTGTCGGATAGAAGGCTCCTTCTCAATTTACGAGGGAGCCGAATCAAGGTGGTCTCATTATATACTGTACTACAGTATGTATATTATTTCGTTCAATTTAAAATTAAACATGTTTGAGCATTTTTATTTGATCCCATTTCGTGATAAAATTTGAAAAGCAATGAAGATTTTATTGTTGTTATTTTTTAAATGATCATTGAATAAAAATCAAAATGATACAAACTGAACATATGCTTATAGTGTGATATACAAATGGGTAATAAATATACGATGTTCCAATACTAAGAAGACCTTTCATGGAGCATCCACATTTCATCAGATAATACGGCCAACTCTTTGTTCTTTGACAGATTTCATTTCGGATTTCACCTGTGGCCAAAATTACTACAGGACTTTACACTTAGATGAGGAGAACGGAATTTTGTACGCCGGCGGAATGTGAGTATTGACCTTTGTTTGTTTTACTACTCAGCACCAAGTGCTATTCGCATCAACAATAATAGCTGTTGTTATCATATTAGGGTGGCATAATTTTGGGTACATGGAGAAAATTCGTGATCATAAAACACAATTTTAACTACATAATTCTGTTGCCAAATTGTATTATAGTGGAACAATTTTACTACACTTACACAACTTTATTATTATGTTATGTAAGTGTGCTCAATTGCTATTAATTATAAACTACAGTCAATATTTGCGCTTCCATTAAAAGTGTTTTAAATCTTTGTTTAAAATATTCAACTATCATAAGTTTACATATACATATAATGGTTTAAGTATTTAAACAAAATATTCATTGTGTCCGTTAGTAATGTGGTACATTTATGATCATTATGGAGTGTATAAATATGGGACAATATAGTAATTTTCCCATCCGGTGTAGAAATATTATAAAATATTCGTCAGTAAATATAACATGACCAATTAAATACATTTTTTAAATATAAAATACATCATTTTCAATAATATTTTACAGCAATCAGTATGCATAGCATAGAAAATGTTGATTTTATATTGTACATTTTAAAGGCTAACATGATATGGGAAGATATAGATTTATGGATTACAGACGGAACAATTTGACGAATAATCATGATAATATTTTCATTGTGGTGTAACAGTTAACCGGTATACTGAAAAATTTATTTTTAACGAAACAAAAACATCCCTCGTGATTAAATCGGCTGGTATTCTTTATTGCGTTATGTAAGATGTTATTCAATACGCATAGCCTACCGTAATATTCTACTTAAAATAAAAAATTAAGCTATCATTACTTATTTCGTAGATCTCTGGTTTCCGAATTTAAAATTTACTACTTTAATATCGGTTGATTTACGTAGAATTTTACTTTTTATTCTACATGCACGTAATATTGTGCGTCGGGCTACAATTATTTTGAGCTTAGTTGGCTTTTGAAATAATGAGACCATTTGGTTTAAGAGAAGAATACTAAATACACTTTCAAATAAAAACTACTTTAATCTTACAAAAGGATGATGTGTGGATGGAGAAATTGATACATAATTTTATATAACTTAATATACTTATATAAAATATGAAATTTAAACGATTGGCTATTTTTTTCTTCTAATAAAATAGTAAACACCAGTACTTTCCAAACCAGACTCCAAATCAGTTTTATAAGGGAGGAATATATTGGGCGGGGGGGGGGTCTTTTAAGATATTTTATTGTATTTTCTTTCTCCGAGTCATGTTTTTATTTATTACAAAACAACAAAACATGATTTATTCATTTCTTTGAAAGTGTACATTACAATATATTTTATTGATCGCAAGAAAGATAGATATCGAAAAATTATCTACAACGTTACCATGGAAGTCACAATATATGAAATAAAACAAAATATGTCTATAAAATATTATTCCGAACGACTTGATATAAATAAAAGCGTATAGACGTCTTCTTTCTGAAGCGAGTATTTATGTTATTGCCATTGTACGGAATAGATTGTTTGTAATGTTTTATGTTCGTAAAAAATAATTTCTCTTTGATAAACATTTTGTGTATTCGAGAAACCAATGTGGAACTATTTTACCAATATTTTTTTATTATTTTGTAAGCAAAATAATTATAGGTGACATTTCAGCAGGATAATCAAGCACACAGCCGATTCTAAATTCAAATTGTCATTTAAGATATAAGAAGTCATAATTAGCTCACATTGTGTATTGAGTGAAATTTGAAATATTGGTCTTCAATAACTAATAGTAAGTGGCGAACACACAATATTACTGACATATCTTTCGTCCTTAAATCCAAATTATACAATGGTCTGACTCAATAAATTCCTCACACCGGCAGTTATTATAAATATAATTAATTGCTACGGAATTTTATATGAAAATACTTCTGAAGCCATAAAACCTTCCGAGATTTTTGCCATGCATTTCAATTCGAAGCAAATCTTCGACGCATTCATTTGGAAAATATATGAACGTACCTGCATTTATAAAATTCTTTCACAAACATATCGAATGTCAAACATTCTAAGTTATCTTATTTACTGCTGTTTTATTATGTTTATTAACATGCTTGAATACACTGAGAAACTTCATGAAATTCGTGTCCGTAATAGTTAATATTTGTAATAATATTGACCGATTGTTTTTATTTAGTTTGACCTTTAAATAACAAAAAAAAATTACGAATCTGATTACAAAGCGATTCTTATTTTTTTATATCAATATTTCTATTAAATTTGATTTCCTTAACTACATACAATTCTTTGATGATTGTCGCACTAGATTAATTTTGATGAAGCTGAGCAGCCTTTTCCTTATAAATCACGTTTCAGTATAACAGCGATTTATCCTTTCCTCATTCAAGTCATTCATTTAGAATAAAAATACAATCAGCCTGTCTACGTATCTTAAATTTTATTTTTTTATAATCAAACAAGCCAGATATCTATATGAAAACCTTCTCATCGCAAAGTAAAGCTGGTTACTAAATCCATATAAGATTGAAATCTATTTTTTAGTATCCTGAATTTTTTCGCTTTCCACTGTCTATAAATATATATTTATTTTAATTGAAATAGCTTTTAAAAGTAACGCTAAAATTTTACTTGCTTCGCAATTTGGGTATTTAAATTTTTCACAACCTTTTGGTCGAAAATTCTGTTTGGAAATTTGTGTATGACTTCATACACGAACTGTCTCCTCCCAGAGTTTTATATACCGGTAAACGTATTTCGAGCGTGGTCTCTGATTTATGGATTCCTCACCGATCCCCTGACCTGGAATTTATGCACTCCCATAATTTATAGGTATCAATAAAACTGTGATGCAAAAGAAAATTATTTTCTCTACACACAGACTATTTAAATACTATTTATACGATTAAAAATAATATGATAAAATCCATGTTGAAAAGCCTTTTGAATGATTAAAAAAGGCCATTTTATTTTTCCGCCATTTTAGCCGAATTTATACCTTCGCTGAGCTTGGCCAGGGTCCTCACATACTCGATTCCTAATACAAACAGCTAAATAAATTATTTTTCAATAGATTCACGAATTAGTTTTCAAAGCTTTTCATGTGATTTCCTCCCAGCTAGCTATTCTAATAAAAAAATAAAAACGTGAGCTATTAATTAGCCACTATCCTACCCGAGCATATTCTTCTTCTCTCTTAGACGTTTAGCAAAACTGACTGATAAGGGGTTACCTGAGAAAAGTTACGAGATATAAATATTGCATAGTAATTCAGTGGCATATTTCACACATTCTACTAAGATTCTTGAAAAATTTTCTGTGTAATATAGGGCGATTTTAATTAGCTTGAGAAGCTCTTGTAAGTAAAATGTCAAGAAATTGACAGAAAATGATATCGTGCAATAAGGACAACATTCCACTTAATTGGAACAATAAATTTGAGATTGCAATCCATATTTGTCACATAAAAAAATAGATAAGGTAACCATGATGATCCGTCACCTACGCTCGTGATAAAAAATGGCTAAAAAGTAATCAAAGCCCAGTAATAACGTAGTTCTATGTATAAAGACAATGACGACAGGCATGAGTCTGCACTGAATACCTGTGCTGAATTTGAACAGTGCAAAAATAAAAACAAATTACTTTGCATTCACTTTTGCAGAACTTTATTGTTTGTATCTACTGCTTATTTTATTTTAACATTTATTACTCTTTTCGTTATTGTTTTGAAAAAAAAAAGTCTTAAGGCAGATAGAAATTGATTGTTTTACATAAATATTTGGTTTTATACAGCACTCATTTCATCTGGTTTACTTTCGATGTGTTCCAATTAAACGAAAGTATTGTTTTACTGAAATATTTATGAATTTGTTTTTATTTGCAGGGACATCATTTACCGGCTAAATCTTTCCAATATCAACGCGACAGACTGCGAGGTAAATATGCATCCATTTATTTATTTAAAAAATATTTAAACAATATTTTTTTTGTATAACTAAGGATTTCGACTGACCTTAATGCCTAAAGATGCCGAAAGGGCGAAACCCGGGTCGCTAGCGACAAAACTCATGGAAAAGTACAAAATTAAAACAATTCATATTTAAATGTATTGTAGTTGCAAACCCTCCAGTAAACTTTTTTTTTTTTTTTTATGAAAACATAAATAAGAACAATGTATTATATTATGGCCATATAAAAAAAGATCGCTTCGTCTAAGATTGCATGGTCATTATTATAAAATATTAATATAAATATTTACTTCTAATAGTCAATTCAGTCAACTCTCGCTACAGATCGGTGATTCTTATTGATTCTATCACAAAGCGCACCAACTTAATATGATTGCCAGGAGTTTTTAAAGATCAATTAACCAAGTCTTGGTTGTAATATGTACTTATAATACAAATTAAGACATTCTGTACTTGTTAAGTTTATACCTGTGTTATGTTGAGAGATATTCGCTCTCCGCATGCCGCAGAAAATATTACAAAATTCTATCTTATTCACGCTTGTGCAAGCGTTGGAATAACTTAAGTAACTCTTCGCATTCATTGTTCGTCGCTGAATTGTCCCATAAAATGTTACTTAAATCCTGCCGTATCACTCAACAGGCCAAGTTGAAAAAACTTAGCAGCAAAAAAAGTATACGCAGTTATAATAGACTGATTAAAAATCAGAGCATTGTTTCAGAGATTTTCCACATGATATCTGACAAACTGATAAGTCTACCTTTGCTTATCTGACGTAATCTACCTATCTAGTATATTGTGTATACAATTATTTATACTACTAATTGTAGTATCATCCATTATTATCATTATGAGATTTAAAAACAGTGCCGTGTTTTGTTTTACTGAAGTAATAATGGCCCTTGAATATCAATTATGCGCCGCGCTATACTTCATATTGCATTTAAGTAAAATGGCAACACTATCAAAGTGGGCTACGGTTTGCATCGTTCGGCCAAGCCGTGTAGAAAATGATAGTATACTTACTACCGCATTTTAACATGATTTATACTTCATACTCTAAAGCAATTTTCGACTTAAAATCCCCTTTAAAATACGACCAGTTGAATGTTGTATGACAAAATGCATCGTTATGAATTATATTGCAGCGTTAAATAAGTGTATTTGTTCAAAACTTTAAAAATATTTTGGTTTTCAAATAAAACTGTTTTATTAATGGTATGTAATATATAACAAAGATATAAAACACAATTTATCTTAAAATAAAATTAATTCGATAAGGTCTTTTCATATATGTAATTATATGTGTCGTAACAACAAAAGACAATAAAGAAGAGGGGTCTATAATGAGGAAAAATTCTATATTTAAGAGAAAAACTATATTGAGAATTGTATTGAAATCCTTTTTGTGTGAAATATGGCAAATGTGTCAATACCCTAAATTTTGTAACGTTATAATCAAGAAAAAAAATCATTTAGATCAGGCACGGGCAAACTGCGGCACGCCGAGTGTTTTTCTGCGGCCCGCCATCATAAATCCCAATTCTAAGTAAGAATATTTTTTTTATATTTTTTTAAAAAAATATTGAAAATCAAATAAAAATTCTTCAAGATATTGAGTGAGTATACAGATATTCCTTTTCACAGTCAAATTCGATGGCTTTGCTTGGAAAAAGTGCTTCGAAGAGTTCGGGATGTAAAAAATATTATAATTTTAATTTTGGAAATGAAGAATGTTACGGACTTTCCCGATACTGATGATTAGGGGTTTTGCATTTACTCTGGGCATCGTGCCACACTTAAACACTTTTACAATCCCCGGTCGTAAATTTTATCACAGAGAGTTACTATGTCAAATAAATGCACTTCAGTCGTCTAAATATTTTAAACGCACAATAATTTGTACGAACTGAATATAGAAATATAATTTTTGAATGAAAATGGGAATGAAAGAGGGAGTATATTGTTATACAAAAAAAATTTTTAGGTCGAATTTGAAAACCAATTTTTGTTTTTTCTTGTATTTTGGATACTTTTTTCCGCGATTTTTTTAGGTGCGCCGCTTTTTGAAACCAATGTATCACGTAAAAAACGATCGGGTGCATATCTAAAAATGGTATTTTTTTGCGGCCCGCTGCTCATTTTGAATTCTTCGAATTGGCCCTCCATCCGAAAAGTTTGCCCCCCCTTGATTTAGATAAAAAAAAATTGACTGCCGTCGTATTAATGAGATTTATGAGAATATCAAAAAAATGGTGGGGACCTACAATGTAAAAAAAAACAGTGGATATTGCAAGCTATGCATCAATAATGGCTTGCTATTTAAATATCGGTGATTTTTTTAGTTTGTCCCTGCATTTTTAAACCAAGAGGAATAAGATGTATATATTTTTTCCTCTTTCAATCACTGGTGTATAATTACAGTAACATGTCATGCTCATTTAAGTAACAAATAAAATCAAGAGTTTTTTTCTCGGTTATGAAGTTCTAATGCAAACGATACAGATCGACGTTTTTCAATTTATCTTAATAGCTGGCAATTATATTCTTGGATACGAGCTCCGCCGTACAACTCCTTCGCTTTGTTTGCTAACAACTTTGTGAAAGTTTGGTTTTTGCACATTTAATATGCGAACGCGTGGATTTTCAAGAGAAATTGTTTTCCGGTCCTATAAGTTTTAGTCACACACTTCATATTGAGAAAATATGAGGCATATAATATTTAATATGTATAACGTATCTTAACTCAGGGAGTTAATTATCATGTGATAAGATTTTGAATCTTCTTAATCCGAAATTCTCGAATATGATGAGAGTTGACTGAAATGAAATATTAAGCCTAACAATTAAACATCCATAACGCCTTATTTTTGTTGACGTAAGGATTAATTAAGCACTCACATTTTACATTGGAAGTGGATCAATATAAAGCATAAATATGGAGACACAGTGGAAAATCTTTACAGAAGTTGTATTAAAAATCAAGAAATTTCTTGATTGAATGGGCTATGAAAAAAGAACCGAGGTCAGGATAGAAAAAATAGAAGTAACGAAAGCACGTGGAAATTTTCACTCAGGTATGGTGATTATTAAAGCAAGTATCAAGTGATTTGTTTTATATCAGACTGCCAAATTAAAAAAATTACTGAAAAAAACCTTCTTTTATACTCAGTTGATTCTTTTGTAATATTTTTGATATTTATATTTACTGTTTTGTATCTAAAAAAATATGGATATTACATGCCATTAAATGTAAAACTCAGCTTCATTTTTCATTTTAACTCTTTTAATCTTTTGTCTGTTCAAATAAACTTCATAAAATTATGCTCAGTTAATTTGATACAATGAAGGTGGTGGAAAAATACAATAACTTTAATCGTATCAGAAGTCTGGGTGAACTAAGCATTGTTAGCGTAAAATTATCTTCTTTCTAATTACAAAAAAAAAACATCTCGCTCCCCGAAAACCTAATTACAAACCCTTTGCTCGGTTATCTGGAAATCAGGGTCACATTATTCATGCCCACACCTTTCATAATTACGACAAAAGAGCGCCATTTTCTGGTGGATAGTTCATGCAGGTATTTTGTGGATGAATAATTTCATATTTATAAATATCCCTAAATTTGGAAAAATTCCTTTTCTGAAGGTCATTTCTAACATTCTCTTCCATTTTCTTTGTATAGAGAAGGGAAAAAATAAATACATATTTTCAAATAAGATGATTTATAGATGACTGTCTTAATATATCCATTATATAATAATTATTTTCAAAGGTTGAACAGCTAATCAATGTGTTGCCTAGTAGGGTGGACGGACATATTTAAGAACTAACTTTAATATTTGACATCAATTTAACATTTTATATTTAATTATCAATGTAACAATAGTTGAAAACACTTAATTGGCTATGAATATCCAATGAAAACAGAAACTGCTTTCTTGAATATTTTTGTTCGGCTGAAAACCGTTTGATTTATAAAATGTGTCCGATTCAAGCCGTATTTACCATAAATAAAACGTAAATGGAGAAATGATTTATATTTATGAGAAATTTTGTATTAAATGTCACTTCATATGTTCTAAAATTGACTTCGGTTAATAAATGCCACACACCGCGGTCTAATAGTATATCTTAATAACTATTATTACCACACACATAAATTGTATAAAGCAAGAAAAAAATATGAATGTTTCAATGTCTAAATTGTGTGCATTATTTTATCAGTTCAATTATTATTGTTTTGTTTTGACCAACAATGGCGTCGCCAGCGACATCCGGCGCCCACAGCGTTAGTTTCCCTTCATCCCAAACCGGATACGCGGGAAACTTGGCAGACGGCGACGCAGACTCCCAACAACATTTCACACGTACGTACGCCTCGAGTCCTCACGAAACAAACAAGATTCTTCACAGCTAATATAATGAAAAGCTTCAAATTGACTCGTACTAAATTAATTTATATATTTTTCAATT
Organism: Himalopsyche kuldschensis; assembly: GCA_028554975.1. NCBI lineage: Eukaryota > Metazoa > Arthropoda > Insecta > Trichoptera > Rhyacophilidae > Himalopsyche > Himalopsyche kuldschensis. Next base: position 1,630,652 of record JAHFWI010000058.1, on the reverse strand, counting down.
AGTTTGCAAATTATCGTCGGTTTGAATAAATATTTTTCATTATAATGTTATCAAATTATTATAGAAATTGAAATCGATTAGTTTGGTTAGATAGTTTTAACCCAGTTTTTATATACAATTTCAAATGTAAATTTTCCTTAGAATACATAGTATAATATTCACTAAGGAATTTTATTGAACAAAATATTTTCAAAAAAGTGGATTAGATGAAACCAAAAAGCGATGGCATTCATACAAAACCGACACCCGAACACCAACCTTGAGTTACAGTAATAAATAAAAATTAGTTAACAGGGGGGACAGTTCAAACAATTATAATTGAAATACAATAAAAAAAAACGGTTTAAAGTCTTTTTTTGAATTATTAACATTTTTGAATAGATGGTTTCTTTATTATCAAATTGTTGATCATTTAAAAAAATGCAGAGATGAATCTACCAAATTACCATGTATTACAAAAATGGTTTTCTCTTTTACTAAAATAGCTATTTTAAAATTAAATAACTTACTATATATGTTTTTTGTCTTTGATTGATGATTAGGCAACGATGTATAACAAAAGTTGAAATACATATTATATAGCCTTTATTTAATATAACGGGACAGCAGATTCATCGCACCATTTCCCGAGATTCCACAAAAGATAAATTTAAACCTCAATAAATAAAAAGGAGCTTCCTAAAATATCAAGTAACTGATTGGTCTAATTTATTTCCATTCAATTTCACTCAACAGTCGACTTCAGCAAAAAACAACATAAAACTTGTGAAGAAAATTTTCGTTGAATAATTGAGTTTTTCTTGTAACATTAACATTTCCCATGTCTGTTAAGGAAGGCGATAAATTACACTGAATAAAATTACCGATTCCATCTTCCCAACACCTCAAATGCAGGATCGTAGTTTTTTTTTAAATTTTATTTTTAATATTTTTTCAATTTTATTAATATTCGTAAATTTTTATTTATCGATATTTAAACAAATATTTGGATCAACTTTACACCATTTCTTTTTTTAAATCTTTTGTTGAAATGAGTTTATTAATTTTACACATTTGGAGTTTATATATATTTTTTATACTTTGATAAAAATACTTCTTGGGCATATTTGTTCAGAATGGTCACCACGTGGTGCTCCCACGATTCACTATCATCCGCCAATTCCTCCCATAACATAGCAGCATCCATCAGTTTCACCAATTACATCATATGGACAGAAGATGACGGTCGTGCAAGACGCCGAAGGCAAGCAGGATTGAGTTGTTATCGCAAAACGTGTTCCGGCCATTTCCAACGTCTCTCCGTGACCGCTAACATATAAGTGCTTTGTCTGGCATGTTCTTTACTCTCCTGTTCCGAATTATGGATCCCCACGAAATCAAGGCATCCCATCTCCGATATCCAACGCAAGCATCTGTTATTGAAGCACAGCGTTCGGAATGCCATGAATTACTAACTCAAAGTAGGATTATTAGAATGCAAGTGTTTATCAAATGTTATTTGGTTTTTGTTGTGTACTAGTGCGTAGCTGTGTCTCTCAGTGTAGCAGTTCGCATCGAACTAATTGTGGATCTAGCTATTTCTTAGCAAAAAGTGAGTTCTTACTTTGTGTTATCATCTTATGGAATGGGTACACCATCTCGATGATCTCTCTTCCACTGATCAAAATTCTAGAGATGGTTTTGTTAAAAGATGTGTCCACATATTGAATCATAATGGAACTTCTTTACAAAAAAATCTACAACGGCAAGATATAAGTATAGAGATAAGTCACTTCTCTATTTTAAATGTTAAGAAACAAAACATCAAATAATCTTAGGACATGCGTCAGCTTTTCATTGACTGTGTAGACAAATTTTCATGATGCTAGTGAGGAATACAGATATCATAGTTATTCGTACCAATAATCTGTGATAAATCTAAAATCTTTTGGAAAGATACATACATATATCACTGTTTCTTGTTTGTCTATTGATCAAGTATTAAAAATTATTTTTAAAAATGTGCACGATACAAAGAATACATTATTTTTTTGAGCTTCGTCTACCTCCAATAACGACCACTCACACATAAACAATGAAATATTTGGTGAACGCTTTTATCGTTGCGAGTTCCGACATTTCAGGAAAACCAATAGATAGAGGATACGATAATAAATGCTAATAATAGTGTACGCAAACACATATTTAGAAGATGATCTTAAGATAGGAAGAAGCTTTAAATTATATATTTTTCTTGGTCAAGAGTTGCAATTATACAAAGCCAGCGTATATGTAATCTTACGTACGTATGTATTTGAATCATTTTGCAGATTGTATTGATTTTGCATACAACCAAAAGGCAGAAAGTGAAACGAGAAGTGATTGTATGTTTTATTTTATTAATTTTATAATGTACTTCAATAAAATAATCCAACATGAAAAGACAAAATGATTTTTTTTACTACCTTATAATTATTAGAAAAGTTTTACAAAAAAAGACATTAATTATTTTAAGTCCCATGGTAGAGTAATACAACTTCTTGGAAACGATTTAATTCTGTATATGTAATACTTGTATTGCTACCCGGCGTCGCCCGGACTAAGCGACCAATAATTATTTAATGTTATATCATTCGACATAATTATATCACAAAATCTAACATCCAAAATAGGGTTAAAATAAAATCACAAACTTTATTAAATTTGATGACAGCCCCATTTTCGCCCATTAAAATGTCCAAATTCAAGGAAAAAATCTAATTTGCTGTCAAAGAAATGTCAATTAATACCTTCACGTAAATAATAAACATTATTATTAATAATAAAAGCCGGGAAAAGTACAGTAGAAGACTAATTTATTACATTTTGACTAAATGTCTTCGCCGATAAAAATTCAAACATATTTTCTTTCATATTCGTTTTTATAGCAACTTAATGACCAACAATGCAAAAGGGAATTACAGACCCACAGACATACATACGCCGTTTCGGTTTTATATATAAGATTACTAACTTAAATGCTGTTATGGTGGGGAAATAGTTCAGTAACTAATACAATATTAAAAGCATTTAACAATAATCCATTTTGTCCAACTGAAAAATATAGTTATTTTTAGCGGAAACGTGAATATAATCTCTGTTCATTAAAAGTATGTCATATTTAAAACATTCCTGGCGCCAAGAGGTCACAATTTGCCTTCAATAAACGAGCATCTAGGGAGAGATTTGTGAACAAAGTGAGTTTATAAAATATGCAAATAAATAATTGACAGACGGTCTGACATCTACAGGAAGCTCTGTACAAATCTGTTTCAGAATATACACCATTTTATTATGAAAAGCGAGAAAATTTATTTCATAACGAGTAATTCGCAACTACAGAAACTAAAGAAAAGTTTTCAAAGAACTTGGACTGCTAAGAATTTTACGCCAACTTTATTCGACAGATGTTTGTTTTGGGTACTTAACCAACAAAATAATATTATTTATATCACTACATTTTCAATATAACTTACTTTAGTTCATATAAAAAAATCTTTTACTATTTTCACGTAAGCATGCACACATTTTATGATACGGGACATGTGATTTCAGATACTGTATTGTGTAATTTATTCACTGTCTTTAGTCTAAAATTAAAGCTGAAAACCATATCACGATTATTAAACAATTGATTTATTTCAATTGTTTGAATTTATAATTAAATAATGATGTGTATTTATAACGATATAACAAAATAATACGTCGGATAAAACCCACCTCTTATATAAGCAAGCATTTCCATGCCATTAGCTGTTTTATTTTTTTTACGAGACTACATTTAGAATACCTGATAATTGCAATTTACCCACACAAAACATTGAAACTCATTAACATCAAAAGCATTAGCCAATTTGAATTCATTAGCTTATTCAGCGAGATTATCAATTAAACTTAGTGATCTACTTTTATTTTTGTATTTAAGCAATACAATCTATTAATCACGCGTTGAACTATTATTTGAACTTGAACTGGTTCATTCATGCACTTGAAATGCCCGAAGATGCCGGAAAGTGAAACCTGAATCGTTAGTGACAAAACTCATGGAAAAAGACAAAATTTTAACGATTCAAATTTTATATATAATTAATATTATTAACTTACATATATAAGAAATATAAATTAAATTAAGAAAATAGAAGATATTTTTGTTCTTGTTCCACAGTAAATTTATTTAGATCATTACCGGTTTCAGTTGAAAATTCTAGCAATGAGCGAAACCTAAATCTAAATTAATTCATCGTGGAATATGCACAAAATATATTTTTATTTTTTGATATCTACAATGAACTAAACACGAAAATAATTTGTTATCAGCTTGGAACATCTAATGATATTCAAATCACTGTTTGCGTATTTTCTAAGTTATAATGAGGCTTTTTTAATCATGTAATAATGATTATTAGGGAACAAATATATTATTTAAGACTCCATTTCAACTAAAACAAGTTATCGATATTGTGTGAACTTATTTTTCATTGCGTAAGATTTTAAACACCTATTATGTTAATTCTATCTCACACTGATACTATGCATGTATTAATTTCATTACAGAGAGATTCTCTTTACCTGGAGGCAACTGACGTAGCCAAGTGTATTATTAGCGGAAAATCCGAGGTAAGTGAAAATTAATTCTCATTTCGGTTACTAGAAAATTAGTGCTTTGCTAAATTTGTAAAGTAAATTTAATACTAAAACTTACCTAGGTGAAATTATCTTATCTCACTTCATATATAGGTTCTATAAAGTATATTATATGTACTATTGGTTTGTGCTAGATTGCGAAACTAATATCTTATCTTTTCAGTGGGTTTCAGTATAGTACTACGACACAATTAAAACGAAAGCATTATTGTGCTTTTAACGATAAAAAAGTTTTTCAATAAATTAAATGAGAACACTGTGACTTTACCAAAACGCTATTGTTATGTGAATAAAATAAAAAGCATGCGGCAAAAAGTTTTCTAATCAATATAAAAAGGTTGAATTTTCTATTGTCATATAACCAATAACTTAGTTTGACAATAATCTATCAATTATCGGTTACTGAATATGTATTTCAATGTGGCTAAAAATGATTATCTAGTGTGTTTACACACGTAAAAAGATTTTGGTCATATCCATTTTGATTTCCAATAGTGAGTTTAATACAAGGTATTTAAAGAAAGAGCTGGCAATAGTCAGCTGTATAAGCTCTCGTGAAAGGAACATATATGTATATAAAAAAGCTGTAATGACATACTATTATTTTATAATTTCACTCTTTATGTAAGGTTTTCATTTCATCGGAAGCAGTTCGGATGATAAAATATCTCAAATTTATAAAATACAAATTTAGTCGTCAAAAAAAAAAAATCCCAAAATTTTGCCCTAGAAGAACTATTTACTATAAGAAATAAAATCATCAGTTATTTATGTATGTATGTATTTGGATAAAAATACAAATATTTATTCTTTCCTATTATTATTTACATAATTACATATTTATTTCTGAAATAAGTTTATGTTAAGAAGTTGATTGTGGTAAAATACTGATTTTACTATGATGTGTCTTAGATAAAAGATTTTATGACAATACCTAAGATACGCTAATTTAACATGATATTTAACTCTGAATATTATTGCATAATGATGAAAAGCAGTTATTTTGTATCCGTATATTTTTTGAGTATGAATTATTTGTGCCGACATCAAATAAACAATATTTACGAAAATTGCTTGTTATTCAGTCCCATAAACTCGTTTGATTTGACTACGGTGCTAAAACTGTTTAAAATTAATAACAATTTTGTTCAAAAAAGCTTTCTGGAAATTAATATGCACAAAGCTATGCAACACAAAAGGTGTATTGATCAAATTTGCGTTAAGCAACATGACAAAGTTTTTCACAAAGCCGGTTTGTGTAAAATGTTGTACAACTATTAATACTCTAAATATACATCAAATTGTATTTAAATTCATCTAAAAGTTTCATCAAAATACAAAAAAAAGATAATGCTTTTGCTTCCATATTATTTATTTTACCACAACTTCGAAATATCGGTTTCATGTATAATAAATTATGTTTTACGGCTTTCATTTTACTTGGTAGCACAGTCAAGGTTTTAAAACTTGAATGAAAAAAATGATTAATGATTATAGATTTGTAAAAAAAGTTCTGTGACGTGTCTATTCATATCCAACATGGCTCTTTTATTGAAATATAAACTGTGTACAAAAAAGGGTATTTTTTTTATTATTTTTTTCGATAATCTAACCACTAGAAGTTTTATTGATTGGGTAGGCATTTACTTGGTAGAACTCCATTATAATACGGTAAGAAAAATAACAATGTATTTAAGTTCTACATACATTTTATATATTTGTTGATAGCTATTTCGGCTTACGCCTTCGTCAGAACTATACAAGGCTAAACAGAACTAGTTCTGACGAAGGCGTAAGCCAAAATAGCTATCAAACAATGTATAAAATAATTTATGTAGAACTAAAATACATTATTATTTTTCTTACCGTATTATAATGGAGTTCTACCAAGTCAATGCCTACTCAATCAATAATCTATTACCCTTATCTTCTTTAAGAGGGGAGGTTGAGTGACTCAAAACCAGTTCTATCTTAAAAATTATTGTTGACATGATTCAGAAGTATTTCCTGGCAATAATAGAAATAAGCTTGTACCAAATTATTCCGTAAAAATCATTAATACTGACTCAGAAACGAGTGAGAGTTTTTAAACAAATTAATACATTTTGTTTCAATACGATACTTTCATTCCTCGGAGAATTGACAATTACATTACAATAAAACTGCGAAGATATATTGCGATCAGACAGTACTTAAAGCTTCATAGAGTTAAGCTGAAAAAAAATAGATGGTTATTTCGTGAATTACCTTCACTGTGGATTAATAATTTCTACAGTAATCACGGCTTTTTTCAGCAACGATGAAAAATTCATAAAACAAAATTGACAATTTTAGAGACAAAAGCGACCGTACTGACAATGATGTGCTGTGCCATAGGACTTTTGTACATATCATATCGGAAAAACATGAAAAAAAAGCCAATTTATTAATGAGTTTTTAGTCACTTCTGGAGGCCCATCATAACCAGCCGTAATTGTTTGTCTTTAAATATGAGAATGATATCTCTACATATGCTTTAGTTTAAGAACAAAATGTTTTGCAAAAATACAATCACTACACTTTACTGTTCTTGTTTGAAAACCTTTTTTCCCGCAGAAGGGTGTCTGTAAATTTTTAATAATATTTGCATCGCTGTATGTACAGAAATTTTATGAATAACAAATATTGGTTATGCTAAGTACGTTTCCCTGCGAAAGCCACGGCAATGTTTTTAATGCTGGACCCAAATGTTATACTTTTGCATAATTTACGTTTAAAGTAACCATTTCTGGAAGTGTTATTGCATATTGCAAGACCTGTATCTTTTAAAAGTTTAATTTTTAAAGGTATACGAGTGTTTCCTGTTATTGAGATTTGAGACAAGATGTTTTTTTGTTTCTGAGTTTTATAATAATTTGCATATAAAATAAGTGTTCACAAAATTTTGTCGAAAGAATTATTATAAAATCAAGATAAAAAATATAATATTCAGGTTACTACACTCCTTTTTGTAATAGTATCGTTGTCATAAAAACTTTATCGGACTTTTGGCATGTTGTACAAAAATTCTGATTTCATATAAAAAATTTCATTTTAATACTTAATTTAATATCTCGAGGATAACCATTTCTACATAACTCTTGGTCATAAACATTTTTTCATGTAGAATATTTATTCAAATTCTGAGATGCCTATTATTTTAAGGATAATTCAGCTTTGTCCGCCAACATTTTTATGGACTTATAACTTCTTCAAAAGTAGTTTTGCATAGTTGCATAGTTTTCCAAGCTGCATTATTTTGAATGGAATAGTTATTGATTCAATAAAGCAAAATTTTTTCGATGTTGTTACTTAGTTATAATATTCATTTGAAGTGCTTATTTTTAATTCAATTAAAACATATATAAGTGTAAACATGTATAAATTTTAAAAATGAACGCTGACTGTAATCTGAATGCTGGTGAAACCTCTGAATACTATGGTTCTTCAGATCACTCATGTATGCCATATGAAAGAACATTACATAACGAGTATATCTACATAACTTAGTAACAACATGAAATCAACGATGACCAAATCTTACATTGAACACGAAATAAAAATAACAATCTTACAAGGCACAAAGCAAAGTTTCTGTGTTTTAAGACACTAGAGTGGCATTGGAACGCGACGGACAACAAGGTGGTATGACTGGAAAGTGTTGGGCGTGCTCGAGAAACTACTGGCTACAGCTACGACTTATTTACTAGGCATGCATAAACTGGTTTTATTACAAGACATAAAGGAAACAAAAACCTGGATAAAGTGTCAAATCAGTGGTAAGTACCCTTTGAATCCGGAGTTGGATCAAAGTTGCTTTAGCAAAAAGAGGATCTACAGAAGAAGGATTTATATATTCATGTAGTAATATAAAATATAGTCTTTTGGTTTTTTTTTGTGAGGCTAATTGCGGACAAGATGTTATTTATAAGATGGTAATATCACCGCTTAATCATTTATAATCACACGTGTGGTTTTAAACATGTCACGTTACAACGCATATTCCATGCAGCATATTTGTGGAGTAAAATCCTAATATTTGGTCGGTGAGTAGAAAGACAACATTTGCGCTATATACAATGCGTTCGTGAAACCGTTTAATTTTGAAAATCCTTTCAGGAAAGTGTCAAGACGACGCGACGTTGCTTAGTTACGCTTTTGAGGAGACGGCGTTGTGGTGAGCGAAGAAATTTTGAGTCGCTTCAAGAATGCTTTATCTGCGGGAAGGCATTTTCCTACTATCAGCAACGGAAGGATGAGATATGCTGATGTGGGAAAATATGAAAAAATTAAATTGGTTTTATAGGGAATAACATATTGAAGGCATGTGAAGAAAATTGATTGACTTCGTCGCAAGAATTTGTTTCATCTTATATTTTTGATTAAATTGATAACACAACCGAAAGAATAAAATTATTTTATCATGCTCTGAAATACATTATACGTCACTTTCAATCGAAAAAGTCACGCTTCAAAGATGGAAAACCGTTTTTCTTTTATTATTCGAAAAGAAAATAGATTGAAAATAAATTTTCATTAGTATTAAACTATAAATTATTAATATTTAATCTCAAAACTGTAAAAATGATAAATTATGTCTGTAAAATTTTATGTATTTTGGGAAGGTGGCGCTTAAGGAGAGCTTTGAGAAAAATTTCTAATCCAGTAGTTTACATCACGTTTTATCGAACATCTATGTATATCATAAGGAAGTCTATTTCAGAAAAGATTTTTTTCAAATGAACCGTTTTTTAAGAGTACGCTTTAACCATCCAAAAAAAAAATATTCAATACAAAGTTCTTGAAAAAATCATTTCAGCTTTTTTTGTACGATATCTTTTACTCGCAACTGTTTATATTATTTATATTTCTCGTTAAAAATATGAAACAGGCCTTGCCGTAGCTCCAACTTGCTTTGTTTTATCTTAAAAATAATTCAAGATAACAAGATTCACCTTTCATCATTTCAATTAAGCATTGTTATAAAGATTTTTTTAAGATATTTACTTTTCCCAACGCTTCTTAGCTGATGAATAAAAGAATACGGAAAATGACAAAAGTGTAGGATCATATTTTGACGGGTGCTTGAGATATAAATACTTTGTTTTAACATCACACTGCGTAGAAAAGAGCTAGATTTAGTATAAAGCTAAAGAATATTTCGATACATATCATTTGAAATAAAAGATGTATTTGAATCGTTCATTTCATCTCAATTTGTTTCCATTTAAGCTTTCTCTCATGTACGTGAGTAGTTATAGAAACTATTATTCAAGTAGATACGAAAAATTAGTATAAGTACTTCTCCTTGGAGTCACTTATCGTAGAAAAAACAGGTATTTAGTTTTTACTATACATATGGAATATGATTCGTTAATGAAAAACTTGTACTTGGAAAAATTGCTTTGCAGGAATTTATTTATACGTTTTTTTTATTAAATGATAACTATTCTATGTTTTTTTTCAATGATGAAGGTTCTCTGTGGTATGTATGATATTAAAAACCTTATTATTAGCTCTGTGGTAGCTCTGTGGTAGCAAAAAAATGTGTTTTTCTCCCTAAAAATAAACAAATAAAGTGAAGTATGTACGTGACAGATGAAAATCTTTTTGCTAGCCGTGGCTCCTCGAGTCAATTTCTTATGTAAACAATCTCTACGTGTCATTTTTTATGTTTTGAGTAGAAAAACGTCTGCGGCTGAATATAAATGATTTATTATTCTGGAATGCGTGACAAATTTAATACAAAAGTGGAAAACTAAGACGTTTTACGAAAATTACACAATAAAACATATTTTATTTTTCACCGAGAAGTTTTACACTACTAATGTGAGTAATAATTTCTCAAAAATATTTTACGAAATATATCATCCAGGTAAGTTTTAATGTCTTAGATATTTTAAATATTGCGTATTGCACATGTCTTTTTCATCGACGGTTTATTACAGTTAGAATTCACCCATTAAATAATTTATTATTGTATTGATCCCTTATATCCTCGATTTTTACTCATACCCTCTTATTTGAGCGTACCTTTTGATCGAGAAAAAATATCTTTGGATACTTTCATTGTGTCTAGGCGGCTGCAATTGATACAATACATAATTTATACTATGAATTAAAAACTAGTGTTTATATTAGGTTTTGTCTAAGAACATAATTGTATCAAAGCATAAATTTCCATTATCATTTTAATGCATACAGTACTAAAATTCCACTTGAAAAGTAAACGTTAATATCACGCATGTTATCACAGCAATTTATGTAAAAAATGTGTTCTATAAAATCGTAAAGTTTTCATGGCATTACTTAAAAGTTAACCACTGCTGACATTTCCCTAATTTGATGAAATACATCAACGTCAATCTTGAACGAGCCATGTAGTGTAATTTCCACACAAACCTCACCCGAATCGTGTTGTATTTAAATTGTAAAAGTACGTAATAAATATCTGCCATCAGTTGTAACGACATAATTTCCAGAATGGCGTTGTAAAACCGAAGAATTTTATCATTCGTTCTCTGTAACCGATAAAGCATTTTTACACAATTTTGCAAAACTGCTGGGCCAAACACGATCTCTTCTTTCATATTTTCGACGGACTCGGCGAAGCGTTCCGGAATTCCATTTTTATATTAAATTTAAATTGGTAACTTTGTTTTTTCACTTCATGTTACTGAGATGCGACACGTGTTTGATCTATATTAAAATCATTTTCAAACATTATTTTAAGCTATTAATACATAGCATTTTAAATAGGACAGCTGTCTCTCGATATCACACTAATTACTGGTGCGATTTTCCCATAAAAATACAATTAATTATTATCGCAATCGGTACTGTATCTAAACTATCATTCTTCGCCTAGAAGAATCAATGTCTTCTTTATAAGCTTATGTTTAACAATACACTCAGTCTAAAAATGTCTGTCAAAGCACAAAACACGTGTCACATCTAGTAACACAACGCTGTTACACTTTACCTAAGAAAACAACCACATAAAATATAATATGTAGGTACGAAGTTGTAAAGTTAAAATACATCAACCCTCCTACAGCACCGAGATAGGGACTTACGTTATCAAAACTAAAGGAACGCACCGCTAATGATAAATATTCTTCGGATGCACATATTTATTTCTATTATTAAATTTTTACGAAACATATTATTTGCCTGAAGACTGCAGAACACACTATAACCGCTTTATAGTAGAGGGTGCTGTAGGAGGGTTGACTGTACATTTCAGTATATTGCATGCTGCTTAGCTGTTATTATAGATATTTTCAGCTACAAAAAGTAGGTGGATCCCATGCTGTTACTATAACTTATATCAATTTATGAAAGCTAAGTACAAAAAATGTATTGACAACTCAAAAATTGCTTATAACAACGTTTCAAAGGATATCGATAATTTATTTCAATTTTATATATTCATAATAAATCCAAAGAAAGTTTATTTTTACTGTCAATGTTTATGTTCTGAGTAAATTAGTAAAAAAAAATAACATACATCTACATGAAAAAGACAAAACATAAAGATAAAGAGCTAGTCATCAAATATCATGTGTTTATGTAAAAGTTATTTTTACTAATATATAAAACAGCCTTTGAGTAAAAAAATACTTGAATAATGAAATAAAATTACGCAATAAAAACATGTATTTTATTTCATATCATCACAGAACTGATATAAACATTCGAATCATTTTTATTTATTTATCTTGTTTGTTTGGTTTGATATGTTTTAACCTGGTACCTATGGCATTAACATATATTTTACCTTTTTGTCTTCAAGTCGATCAAATTTCGATACAACGATGAACATTTTTCAGAAACTTAACCTCTCAAAATAAATAGAAATATAAATTATCGTGATGTGTGTTGATTGAATTCGCACTTAATTCTAAAAGCTCCGTAATAACGAAGAAAAAATATAGTTCTGGTTTATTAATTGTAATCATTTTTTTATTTTTTGTGACAGGTATTTTTAACTCTCGAAAACATTAGAACTTTGATTAGGTAGATTTCATGCGTTTATAAAAATATGTAATTAAAAAGAGTGTAAAGAAAAAAAACATTTATTGTAGTTAATAGTAATAATTCATTCAAATATAATAATAATCATTAAATTTATTCAAATATATTAAAGTAAATGTTTTCTATATCGTTTTTTTTTAACTATAAGTTTTAAAGTATACCTGATATGTCTCTTCAAATCAGTATATCGCCTTTTTACAAATTATTTGGTTGTTTTGTGAAGCCATACATATTTAATTTCTATAATATTTTTTAATTTAAATCACGTCAAGCGTCGCTTTTCTATATGAATGACGAGTGCAATTTGTCAAAACGGTTCTCCCCTGTTGACAGAATTTTCATCGAAGTTTTCAAGTGTCCGGAAACTTCAACATCGTGAGGAGCGTATTTATTTATGATCCTCGGACAGTTACAAGTGCCCTTATGCCAGGGTTGTAGAAGTTGCTTAAGTATTTCAATAAACTTTACACAACGTATATTTTCTTCCCATAAAGCAATATTTTCAATCCTAAGTGGTGAACCGTCGGTATCTGAAATAATATACTATTTAGTTTATTTAGCAATTGTATTGGAACTTATACTGATTTGAAAGCATACATAATTTTACTTTACGTGATATTTTTAAATACTTTTTTTTAAAAGCCCATTTATAATATTCGTTTCGTTAAGTAACAACGAAAAAACACAAATAGTGGACGGAAATAATCGTAAAATGACAACTTATTTGTTTGGCTGGCTACAGTTCGTTAAGATTTATCACATACGTCTATATCCATAGCCGTCCTCTAAGCATCTCTGTTTCGAGCTTCCCATCTTTAATCCTTTACTCCCAGGATTCCTGCATTCTTCTCTACGCTGTCTACTTTACTCTCCAGGAGTAAACACACGAACCAAGGATCGTGTGCTTTCTTGTGTTTATTTATACTTTTCTCAAAACAAGATTCTTTATGTTACTATCTCATATCCAGACTTCTTAGTCTAATTTATATGGAGCATAAATTTCTTGAAAAGCACAGCGTTCCAACACGACACGCCATGACATTTGATCTAAGCTATTAGTTTTTTTAAGTTATGATAATAAAAAAGGGATATGAACGAAAAGTAATATAATTTCACTAAAATTTTATATTTGTTATCAGAGAATTCTTGATTAAAGACGTCATTACAAATGTGTAATATGATCAAAGCTGGCTAAGAATAGCGAATGCGGGTATAATTTTTTTTTTACAGAGAAACCACTCTATTAGTGGTGTTGTTACGAAGATAATTTGAGTTTATTTTTTTCTTCTAATCAAGTACAATGGTTATAAATAATATAGCACTAAGCGAACCCTTCCATGATAAATATTTTCCCTTCCTTAGTTTTGAATAAATTGAGCAGGGGGCACGAAAGTACCTACCTACCCTTCCTGTAAAGGGTGTAAGGGCTAAGGGAAATCGAGTAGTGTTTTTGACATGACCCCCTAATTTGTGACACGTCACCGTCTCGTAGCGACAAACTGATCGGCACCCTGTCTGGAATAAATAAATATGATATATCCTTTTCACTCTCTATAATACGCTCTTTATAATATAGTTAATGGTATCAATTTTTAAGAAAATAGTTCTATGAAAAGTCTGTAAGCGACATTTTTATGTCAGATTCTTTTTCAATACTTTATGTCAGGGATCATCTACACAAAATCTGCAACGTTCAAAAAATGCAACGACTATTTTAAAAGCTTTTATAATAATGTGAGAATTTTTTTTTTTTATCAAAAACAGACAAATTTATTATGGTAGTGGTCTCATAATTCTTACCGTCGATGGATTCGGTGGTAACTTTTTGTAAATTCGTTTTGTGTAGATGTTCAAACATATATATCAAAATTTGATAATTTTGTTATTCCACGAACCTATTTGGTTAGTTGTCGTTGCCTCTTCAGCTTACGGATGCTTCTCAGAGATACGTTACACTTGTCACTTTTTTAGGACATGTACACTGGAATATTTATACGGGTAAAACAAATGATTTCACTCATGGTTTTATTTAATGAATCAAAGTTAAGACATCTGACAATGCTTTACAAGTCCCATGGCAACAATTCTCAGTTTGACTGTGATAAGAAAATACATAAATATGAACAGCTGTTTAAGGTGACGTCGTAGAGCAGTACTAAGCAGTTAAATATACTATTAAATGATGCTCTGAAGTTGCTCCAGAATTAACCAAACTAACATTTAATGAATATTATTTGGACTAAAAATGTTATTTTATTTCACAAGGTCATCATAAAATCCAATTTTCACCATATTTATTCCAACTGTAAACTATCGTATTGAACAAAGTGTAATTCTAGTTCTAAATTGCTTTATTCATTACAATGTTTTAGCCATGACACCATTATAGAGCAGACCTTTTAATAATACAAAATTTATAATATTATAAAACAATTAGATGTTTTTATAAATGGCAAAACATCTGGTGATGGGTTAATCCGTACATCACGAAAAAGAAACGGGCTTTGAAATTCTTGGTTACCGTTTAGCAAAATACAACCAAGGGACCAGATGCTAAAATATCAGTTCAACGTTCTACTTATTTAAATAAGATAAATTGTATTCAAATTCCATTTGTCCGTTTTGGCTTATTCGTGAAATTCTTTTAAGATATAAATAACTAAATCTAGAATTTTTCTTTAAATCATTCAGTCATTTTCATAAAGCATTTATTACTAAATAAATTGTACTATTTAAAAAGTACTATTTCAGTACTTCATTATTCTGTAAAATTATCCCGGATATAATAAGACCGTTTATCTTTCACGGTTTTCTGGCAGCTACAAAGGTTTTGTTGTTTTACTTGACATTTTTAATTATAATTTGTATGTTTACATTTTTATTCACAATGAAAGATCTTTATGTTTTTTAAAAATGGGTACACACAAACAAACCCATTTTTACATGTTCCAGTAAAATTACGTAAATATTTTATGCGATATTTTCATGCCTATTCCTTACCATATCACTTCTTTATCAATACCATAAAAAATATGACCGCTAAGAGATAATGCATGAATTAAGAGTATGTGCAGTGTTTATAAGAAATAATGATTCTTCAACCAAATCTTGAGAACCAATTTTCCACCATTTTCGGCAAATATTTATCAAAAAATTATCTTTGTAACGCTACAGAGCACACAAAACAAAAGAATGTTATCCGTTGCTGGAGGTAGTGGGTAAAACATTGCGTATCATAAGAAGGAATATAATACATAGAAATTCTACTTGCTTGTTTTTTTTATTTAATATATACATATTTTAAAAATATAAATGGTTCTATAAAGAAATTTCCATTGTGTGGATGCTACCATTTGGGTCGCTACATATTTTATTTCTACCTCATTTTTTTTAATAAAACGTTAATTTCTTACGAAAAGATCAATAAACTATTCTAAAATTAATAAAATTTTAAAAACCATTTTTCATTCTCACTTTTTTACAAATCATTTATTAGTCTAAGCATTTAGTGACAACGATGAGAATAGTTTAATCAATAAATAAAACTAGACTGTGGTAGTGTTAACACGTATAAATACGTTTAAATTTCACGTAGTAATTAGATTCTCTTACATTTATAGAGTGGTTTTATAACCGAGAATATTTGTGAATAGTGTAGGAATACTGCTTCCTGTAGACTGAATGTATATGGGCATCTTTTATTACTATTGCAGCTATAGATATGGGATCTCCCGCGCAGTTTTCTCGCAGCTTAAGTATTATATTATGACAACTGTAGGGAAGAACCATACTTGGAAAAATATGTTGCCTAAAATATTAATTACTGTTTTACGCAACGGTTGTTATTATTTTATGATACAGAACGTTTACGGCTTATTTCAACTAAATGTGTTCATCCAATTGGATAACAGTAGTTTAATTGTTTAAATTTAAATCTTGACATATATTATTAAAACACGAATACGTCATATTATTAATTGGGTTGGGTTCAATTCCTGGCAAGGTAAATCACAATCAACCTAGTATTTTATATCTTGGGTAGATTTCTATCCAAATGGTTCTCCTATAGTTCTCACACACTGTGGTATTTCAGAGACTTCCTATGCAATCATTTGAATTGGGTTCAATTCTGGCAAGGTCAATATCAAATAAACAAAAATAAACCTACAATTTTATATATTGGGTAGATTTCTAAGCATTTTTTTTTCACCGTAGTTCTAACATATTTCATAAAGTAGCAAACCTGTTATTTGTAAATTGTAATTATAGCAATAAAAATGTGTATTTTTTCAATATACGTAATTGTCATAAATCTCTATAAATCGATAAATATTATCTGCTCGTTTACTATGTTTTAATATACCATAAATAAGAAAGCGTTCTGTTTTAAATTGTAAAACATTATACTTAATTATTTATGAAACATGCTTCCATTACAGTCAAAACAATGTGTGCCTGAATTGAGACTGAAATTTCCTGAGTGCTACACAGTTCTGAAGTGTCAAATGAAAAATTCAATTTCGACTTAAGTTTTCTACTCATCGGAAATAATTCCTGTGTCGAATGAAGGCGAACGAAATTGCTTCCTTTTCAAAAGTTTAAGAGAGCTCTTCTTTTTGTCATCTAAATGGTTTTTAATCAGTTTGAGAAATGTTGCAAATGTTTGCATCAACGGCAATAGTCGTAAGAAGTTTATTGAATTTCTTAGAAAGCCTTAATAAGCCTGAGTAATGTATTATTTAAAAAATCATAAACGATTTAAATTTATTTCGTTCGATAGATTTGGCGATGATTTTAATTTAAACCTTGAGGTTTGCAAAAAAATCTTTAAATGCTATGTTTATATACATATGTATATGTTAATAAATCAATGATTATTTACAGCTACTAATTCAACTGACAGGGTTTTTTTTAAATAAGAACCAATCAATATAAATAATTTGCACGATAAAAAAATATTATTAACTTTTCAATAGGAAAACGATAAAATTTGTCAATTTTTTATTTGCAAAGATCATTAACCATATACTCTTTCTCTATCAATAAAATTATTAATTTTCAATAAATGAGACATATTTTGTTGTACTAATTACACAGTAGACGTCAGCACGGAAAATGTAATTAAATTCTTTGTGGCCCGAGCCCGGGAACCTCCGATCCAGTCCAACCCGAGCCCGAGGCTCATTCCCAAATATTTAACCCGAACCCGACATTTTTTCAACTTAACCCGAACAACATCTCAAATCTTATCTTCTTTTATCAATTCTAATTAACATTTAAAATAATTTTATATTGACTCACTAAATTAAAATATGTTTGTATTGAAGATTAAAAATAACGGCGTAAACATCCGAAATAACGGGCTATTTTTTTTTTCTGCGCCCAGGCCCGAATCCAAGTTTTCGTTCCGCGGCTCAATGCCGAACAGACCTCTAGCTTCCATTTCTGATTAAAAAAATCGAGCCTATAAGGGAAATATCCCGCATTAAAATCATTGGTATTCACTTCCAGTAATTTACTGTCCGATGTAAAATTATTATCTACTTAAATATTATACATTGGAGGTTTAATTAAATTTGCACGGTAAAGCTGACTAAATTTTCAGCCACAGTGAAATATTTTTGGCAGCCCTGTTATATGTGTGATATGAAAATATTTCTCATATTCTAAGCAAAAGCTTTATAGACAATTGAGATTGTGAAAAATTTTGTTTTTGCTCGAGCTTTACATTCAGAAAAACTATAATCCGAATTTGATTGCTGAACTTATTTTTGTGAATATATTTTTATTACAGCAGTAAATTTTTTACATTTTCAATTTTACTAACTTAACTCGTAATTGCATTTTTTCTCAGATACACTTTTCGTTTCGTGGGGTACCTGTGTTATTATGATTATTATAGGCCTGTGATTACTTCCATTGTGCACGGTCTATTCTTGAAGTTTCCTTTGGCGGAGCACTTAGAAAAGAATCTCCGAAATACAAAGGCAACGATACAATACATATATTAATGGCGTACATTATTTCGTTCTAGCATGGTCATCTGTGAACTTTAATGATTGGTACCAGAGGCGTCGAAAAAAGAAATAAAAATTAATTTTATAATATAATATACTATCTGCTTGGTTCCTTCAATATAAAAATGATAAATCATGTTTATTTTCATCAATATTGGAGAAAGCTTAAGTTGGCATTTGTATCTGCTATAAATACATTAATTTTCTTTGTATCGTAACAGCAGAGATGACATTGTCTATTTTGTATCATCAAGATGTTCAAAAATAGAAAAAGTACACAAACCTCAAAAAGATGAAAGTATATTAAATGCATCAACAAAACGTGAAACAAAGAATTATATATAATATGCATGACCTTTATATGATGGATTTTACTAAAACGCTTTTTACTTAACGAATTAATTCTAATTTAGCGACAAAATAAAGCGATGAAGTGCAGAATTTTGTACGACTTTTTACATAGACCTTTACTTGTGACCTGTTTGATTTCACATGCCTGTAGTTATTAATTGAAATCGGTTATATACAGAACTTTAAGCTGTAACTCAAGATTGATATCTTATATTTATGATTTTTTTATACTTCTATAAACATGTATTAAAAATTCATCGATGGTACATTTTTTTAATCAAATAAATAGTTAATTTCAATTAAAATAATAACAAAACAGCCAAATTCAAAGCAATGCCCCAGAACGACACCTCAAATAAACAATGTTGACTACCTTTCTATTCAATGTTCTCGATTTGATTCATATCCGTCATATTTATTTCCCGCGCGAACAATAGCTGCTACGGCTTTACTGCTACGCGGTGCTTCGGCTACGACAATACGGCTCTGCGACGATAGGAAATGCCGCCGGAATGTGCCAAAATCTTTGGAATGAATACTACAAGATACCGCTTGAATGTTCCGCAACGAGAATTCTTCGTCCCGTACCTTCTTCCGTCAATTATTATTATTGGAACGAGAAGTATCTCCGTTGTGATATCGAATATTATTACATGAATACAATTGGGATTAATTAAAATTTAAATACTCGAAAAGATTTTCGGAAAATGTTTTGTTTCATTTAAAAAAACAGTTAAACTGAAATATTCATGCTAAATTTCGCAATTTTTGTATCTACATAAAAAACGAATCTATGTTTATGATGTAAAATCAGTTAAATTATCGATTGTCCTCTAAGTACCATCGGTTGCTTTACTAATTGTCGTCCGAGCTTAGCAAAAAATGTATTTTTTGTGTTTTTCATTTTCAATCTCTATTTCCTGACACATATTAAAATATACTATATTCTCGTTTAAAACATACATATGTTCAGACATGTGAAATTGAAATATATTTTTTCATTTTAAAATGACTGAAGTATATGATTTTTGTTTGTTGGTAGTAAGTTTTATAAATAAAACATGTAATTTAAATGTTGTTATCCTTCTCGATGTTTTTGAATAATTATGTTAAACAATATTATTTAAATGTTTGTGATATTCAACACCCTTTCATTCAAATTTCCAGCATAAATTTTTGCGGAGACAATCTTAACTTTCTTTACTAGTTTTAAAGCGAAACTATCATCAATAAATTACCAAAAAAATTCTTATTATATAATAAATGATCGTGTAGACATTATGATAGCCCGTTAATATTTATTATTGATGAATAATCAAAATCTATCACAAAAAATTCTGCATTTAATTGGGTCGTTTATAAAAATATTAAGATAACTCCAAATCTCATAGAAATCAATGCAGTCTTTTCTATTTAAACAATGGCTAATATCCGCATTGTTTTCTTCTTGGTAAATTTTCTCATTGTTAAATAGAAACGTTTATAACTGTTAGAAACATTAAAGCTTTAAAAAATGTCAAAAGAAAAACAAAGAATCAAAATACGAAACAAAGAAAAAACGTACTTAAAAGTTATCAGAACGTACTGTTACTTTTGTACCGTGCCGGGATCATTTGTCATTCTAGGGATCTTCTTCTTTGGGTTGACATCCAAAAAAAACCCGGCCCGGGACAGGAAGACCCTGTCTTCGATGACCATTTATCATCACGCAAACTCTGCTCACCCCGCATCACGGGCCCAAAACGTCACACTGACAGTAGGTACCCGCCATGGGATATAGCCCCAAAGGGACACTTACTCAGAAGGGGGATAGTGATAATATTATATAAATCCGCTCCCTTTATTTATTGATTATACTTCCTAGCTGTGATAAGTTCCTAACGCAAACAAATCACAAATACTATAAAACATCGATGAAAAAAGAATGGCCTTTTCCATACACATGAATTGAAAGCATACAATATCTTACTTTGAACTCTTTCTTTAATTGCTAGAGTATAAAATAAAACTAATACCTTAAATTTTTTGTAAAAAAGTGAAATGCAGTTACATGTTCACTAACAAAAAAAAATTTTGATCAATTTTTCGTTGTTATTTAAGAAAAATCTTTTTTTTTTTTAATAATTTCAAGAGCGCAAATAAGCTGGTTCAAATTAAATAATGACATATTTTAGTACATTCGATGGATTCGGCGGTAACTTAAACAAACGATAGTAAGTCCGAAGATGAAACACGTGTCACAACTATTAACACAATACGTGGAATAATTAAAGTTATTTTAAATATTATATTAGTGACATATTTATTGATGAAAGATTCTTTCTCTAATTCTGTACTTATTTTTACAGAATTACTACGTGTACGAACACCCCTATCTCCGGTAAACTTAATAATCAGCATATTTTTCTTGTCTCAATTTTTGTTATTTTGTTGTAGGAATACGAATGCAGAAACCACATCCGGATCATTGAGAGCATCGGAGAAAATCTTTTGTACATTTGTGGAACAAACGCCTATAACCCGAAGGATTTAGTAATATATGTAAGTGGGACATACCATATATCTTCGTTGGGAGACAACCCCATTTAAATAACAACACCATTTGGTGGATTTCCTTAATGCTTTTCAATCAGAGATTAGGCTAAATTATACGTTGGCCTTTTAGCAAGAAATATATTGCCCTACCTAGTGTTATTGTTCTATTTTAGACAAAATGAAAGAAGGGTCTTAAATTTCCACAAAAGGTATTTATTTTGTTTCAAAACAGTTACACACTTACTTATATGTTTTAAGTAAATTTAATCAAAAAGTCAGTGGATAGCTCCGAAGGGAAAAGTGGATAGTGTAGAATATAGTCCGACTGTCATCAGAGTTTTTAAAAATTGATTTATTTATTTTATATAATGATTTATACACATATCTCTTTCTAATTGTTCAATCTTAATGTGACAACTGTCAGTTATTGGTGTAAGACATTATTTTAAATAAATAAAACGAATTGTTAGCACTTCTTCCCCAAACCATTCAATAAAGATCAGGAATGGTTTCGTTCATAACGCGCATTTTCAACTTATGAATTTTGTTATTTAAACAAGTGAGAATTTTGTATTTGCCAATCATATTTTAAAATTATGGAACAAATGCAATAAATTGTTTGCAAAAAATATATTTTTTTCAATTTGAAATCATTGGTCAATCAATAATACTGTAACGATCTTCCACCAGAAAAATCTTAAGCACTTACCCCGCCATGTGCACTACGCTGGAGTGGGCGTAGGAGTCGGTAGATGCGATGGATCTCCTAACATCCGCAGTGCCTCACTGTGGTCCAAGGGTCTTTACTCAGCAGTAAGAGCAGATCCTGTGACGACAGACCCCATCATCGTCAGATGGGACCTCAGCAATGGCACTGAACAAGGGGTCCCTGCGTACACGAGGACCATCCGGCATAACACGGCGTGGCTGGATAGTAAGATGATAAAATTTGTAATATAGTGTTTTGCATAATTAAGACGGCTAAAACTGTAAATAATACGAGATACAACCGATCCACTTTCTTCCGCTTCTACCGTGCAAAAAAACCGTGTAAAAAGATAAGATGCCCATTTAAATGGTAGAAATGTAAAATCAACACAAAATCGAATTTGAGTATTATTTATATTTTTAAATATTAATAAAGATTAAGACAAGTAATAAATGTACATAGTTATTAATTAAAATTAAATTTAGCAAAGAGAAATATATTCATTCGATGTGGCTACTTAATGTGCTCGTTTATTGTTATTTTTCAATATTTAGTTATTTCAAATCCGTGCAAAAAGAGGATTGGGTGTACTTCAACGAGAACATTTTTTTCCAGAAATATTCATAATTTTTAAATAAAGAAACTGCTAGATATTGACTAAAATGCGAATAATAGATGCACTCGATTTGCACTTGAACACCTTCCACCTACCGTTTTATCAAACACCGGACACATCAATTTGATATTGCATCATAAAAACTCGAGGAGAATTAAATAATGTCACCTGAGATTAAGTAGAAGACAAATGACAAACACAAGACCACAAGCACCAGTACTCAAAATTTTATGTAAAGTTACATGTTCAATAAATTTACAAAATCAACATAATTATATAATAAATACATGACCTTGCCACCAATTAAACTTGATTTATCTAAATAATCGTTACTGGGCTACAAACACTAATTTTATGTGAATACTAGCCTTTTATACAAATTGTGACTGATATTTTCTAAGCATTTAACAAAATTTCAAATGATAATTTCAAACAAATTTGAATATTTTTCGATATTTTCGTAAATAGACCAGTATTCCATTTTCCAGGCCCAATGTTTGCACTCAATAATAACTCAACTGATTTAATTTATATATATTAACTATAAGAATAATACTGCAAACCTACTTTTTTAATGAATCTTAAACCCATCATATGTATGTAATTTGATTCTTTTCTTGTCAAAAAGACAAACTCGGTAGCTTTATCCTTTGCGATAATTTGATGTAAAAACATAATTGTTTTGGAGAGAATAAAAATGAAAAAATAGTATGAGACAAAAGATATGGATTAAGAAATAAAAACGACAAACGAAATATTATTACTGACCATTTCGACAAATGAAATAGGAAAATATTACATCAAATAACCAAAAATAATCAATTTTTATTTGTTCTTCTACTCTCATAATTCTCGAGTCATAAGTAAGATATCGGAAAGATAGTATGAAATAAATTTTCCGACCCTTCAAGAGGAATTTTCATATTGAGTAATATTCTTTGTTTATTATCTTAGCGTTCACATACTAAGAAAGGTTTTTTCTGAGATATACAAAAAAGACCTTTCTGTACAGTGTGCTCTGAGATATAGACAATTCTTAATCTTTAATATGAAAAAACATATGACCAAAAATTATTAAAATATGGTGAGAGTGTTGGATTGAATGCAATATATTTATTATATTATCAAGAGTCGATTTTATATATTTATAAACCATAGTGTGGATTATTGAATTAGTTATCTAAAACCATATTATAATGAATACACATAATTAATTAGAAATAAAAAATGATTCTAAGGGAAGATTTTACCTGTACTTGCTGACCTTGCAATTGCCATAATTTAGTCGGTTCCGTGGTCCAGTTGCCAACTTTATTGGTTTTCATCGACGGACTGCATGGGCTCGAGTCCCAGTATAAGCGTTAATTTTTCAGTAGATTCATCGATACTGTTCAAAAGCATTGGTGTTTTTTTTGTCTACAAATTCTCTTCCCCCATCCGATACCATAAGCGGGGCATTACAGAAGCGATTAGTTAACCACTACTCCTGTCCTAGTTCTATTCTTTCCATAATTACTCTGTGTGAAAAAAAGATATTGAGCAACTGAGTAAAAAGCTGTTGTTGTATAAAAAACTTTTGTTGAGGTAAACACTGTTAAGAGTTTATATGATCCACATTGGGAGCGGAAATGGTTTTAAAAAAAACCATCACTTTTCTACATTTTTTTAAAATATTCCATTCCTTTCGATATTCCTACAGACACGCTAAAATATCTTATAAAAAAATAAATGTATGTGATACGCATTCACATCTTGATCTCTATAAATGACATTTATTTCAATTTCTTCTTAAGAGTATATTACTGACCTGAAATCGATTATAATTTTAATGTAATATTCAAACAAGTAAGCGATTAAAAAAAGCTGACAAAATTTTTCTCACATTTTGGGACACTCTTAGCAAACATTTTATCCCTGTAGAAATTCCTAGCTAGATATGATATGGAGCTTATTAAAAAAAGTTTCATGGTTTATGTTGAAGTTAATGCAAGCAAGCTGGTCTTTGGCCAGTAAGCAATTCCACTATGGATGTTTGCGAGCAGCGAGCGATGACACAAATACTATGTTACAAAAGAAATTTCACGCTGACTTATATGAAAACTCTACATAAAATTTTATCTAAAAAGCTTAACACTTATATAGTAATTTTCAATTATTTGAAAATCACCGATTATTTGTGCAGCAGTTGTAGATTTAATTACTCGAATCAATTATGTATATAATATATGTGTAAACCAAAACTTGCTTCCTTGATCATCATTTCTAGAGTTACACAGCCAGTGACGTACAAAGTCAAGTCTTGCTTTTACTTGATATTGAGAAGTAATTTTCACAATGTTACCGCCAAATCCATCAAACATGTATATTATGAACTAATTTTTAAGATTTCTATGTATTTAATAGTAATATCAGTGTTTCAATTGATTAATTCTTATGCAAATTTAATAGCGATACGCTCGTGAACGTGTGTCACCAACGAAAATTCCGCATTACGTCATATATTACTCGATCAGTGTACTCGCTGATATACTGTAAAGGTCTTGTATAACTTTGATTGCGTATTTGTATTTTGTGTGATGTGGTTATAAACTGTAACGTGAAGTAGAATTGGTTTGAATACAGCTAATCAAAATTATAACACACGACAAATAATAGACAGTTAAACATTTTATTTAAATCAATACTTGGTAAATATCGCCATCGTTATAACTATAATATTTCAGAGAGTTGCTATTTTCACTCAATTGTAATGTACATCCGCGAAGGAATTGCGTAATCGGCCAATATCTATTTTACCAATTACAAATATGGTTATTTTTTTATCTTTAGAGATTTGTGACTCATCGGAAAGTTTTTATGAGACATTAGAATTGTATGCTTTGTATGCGTATACCACCTAGAAGTTCATCTTCTTTCACAATTATCGCTACGTCTCGTTAATTTTTATCAATAATACCATCGTATTATAGCTATAGAATAGTTCTCTTTCCTTGATTATTATTATATCAATTGCTTCTCATGTAAGACAAAACTTTATCCTTAATATAGAATCCTTTTCGCATTTTGTACCAACAATTACCATTAAATATACATTAGTGGCATGTATTTTTTTTATTTATCAAAATGTTATACTAACAAATTGTACTCAATGAAAACTTTTTTTATACTTTTGTTGGAGTGCTCAGGCGGAAATATTTTTTTATTAAGTAATTGCTCCAAAACTGGCTGAAAATCGTCCATGTATCGAGAAAGACAACAAATGTTTGATGATACGTAACATTTTAGTGTTTTTGGATACACTTTATAACTACCAAGATACTTTCTTTTAAGCAGCGATTATATTTCATAGAAATCATTGTAAGTTATAACAATAAATATGATAGATAAATATATGACGAAATATTTTTATATAACCTTATTTATTGTGTAATTCAAACAATCGAGTTCCGATTGTATCGATAAAGTTTTAGATTAGTTTTGTTAGTAAATTAATGTGATATGTAACTATTACAACAAAATGTCGCTATTTTGACTCAGGAATAGTGTGGACAGTAAAATTGTTTACAGGAACCATTATTTGCAAGAAAATCTGCGATAACGTCACCTGAACACATAATATTAATATTATAATTTTTTCATTTATATTATTGTCAATATAGGTCCAATATATGAAGCAACGCATTTAGAAAAAATGAATAGTGTATATGATTCATTTTCTACGGCCAATTTTCCCTGGGCCAAAAACTAGTACATTGTATCTGAGAAATTATGATTCCATCACGATCGTTTCGATCCCAGCAAGGGGGAAGGTGGTGGTTCAGGTGTACCAACAATTTAAGCATCATTTTCTTCTAGCAATATGGCCATCACGTCTCAGACATTCGACCGGATTATATTATGTCACCAATCATGTGCCTCGTATGTCACCCTCTCGACAGCTTGCTCTACAACTGTATCGATGAACTTATAATATACTTGGTATATAAGCTTAGCGACTATTTTTACAATTTGGCACTAAGCACAGCAGGCCAAGTTTATTCAAGGATGCTTGGGCCTCGTATAACACGGATTTATTAATTGTGACATATTTTTATACAACACGCTTTATATAACACGATTTAATGGGAAAAAAATTACAATAATCATTTGTCGTCGGTGGAGAAGGTTTTTATGACATGGATATTCATGACATCAAAGATATATTGGAGGATCGTACGTTGAACGAAGGAGAATTAGTCGAAGTGTTGGATGAACCTACCACAATTAATGACTCAGAAAGTAGTTGCAGCGAAGTAGCTACATGTTTCACATTTAAACAAAAAATAACGGTCTGGAATTGGCTACTAAATTAGATTTGTCATTGAAAATGATCTTATAATGAAAAAGATTTTGAAAGTCAAGAGGGAATTACAAAATATTATGGAACCTTACAAGTAATTACGTTTATATGCAGACAATCACTTATAACCGAATTTTTCGAGTCCTCCGATGATGAAAACTCACAGCCGATCTCGAAAAAGAGTAAAACATAAAGAATTCTAAGTAATAGCGATGATGAATCAATGGTATATAATGCTATTAAAGTTTTTTTCAATTAATATGTAAATGTATATTTGTTTATTGAAAAAAATAAAGTATGGTAAAAATCTTCGATATTTTTTTTTGGAACGCAAGCCCTAATTTTGTATTAACTTCAAACCTTGCATAACACGGATTTGTATTACACGATTTTTTTAGTGGAACCATATAACCATGTTATACGAGGCCCAAGTGTATTAATAGATATGTCCGTGTGCCCACTCAAAAGTTAATCGGTAATATTGGCTTTTTTATATTTTTTGAATTTATTTCATCCCCATTTATGGGAATGCTTCGTTGACCACAATGTCGATGATAAGCTTCATCTTCAAAAGCATCTTGTTATTCAAGCAACGAGACATAAAAAGCGCTCCCTAATTACAGGGGAAAGAGCTAGTAGATAAAAAAAATATATAGCAGAGGGATTGCGTAGATGTTTTGGGGTGGAATGAAATTTAATAGGGATTTTTTTTCGTAGGGAGGAAAAAGACGAGTACAAATTCATCGGTTGCAATACGATAATGAAACTAGATTGCTTACAATAGTTGTACTTTAATCAGTAATAATTGTGCTTTTTAATATATTAAATTTAACATTTTACAATTGTCGACGCTTAAAAAATCAATATTCATCACCAGTATCACTGCTGCACAGTAACGCATTGCTTTAATCTGCCATTTTATGGTTTGATCTAACGGTAATAAAAGTTTTCTCCACACTTAATTTTGCAGGGCGTTCTGATTATTATTGCTCATTGTTTGAAAGTTTCGTAAATATAACATCATTACATTTATATAGTATTTCACATTGTTGAAGTCATATTAACATTTTTTTGTTTCTATTAACCAATTTATGGTGGGACACTTTTTATCTAAATAGAGGAATTAATGAGATTAATGTACTTGCGTATTTCTATTAGGAAGTATCTCTCAAACTATTATTTAAATACAATTTATGAAAAAAAATATGATATAATAAATTAATAATTGGCTAGAACAGAAAGTGCGGTCTGAACTGTTCTCAAAATTTACCCAATGCTTAATCTACAAAAATAAATTGTATAGCTTATGGGACTTCTTTTAAACACCTATGAAGTAATAGATATACTGACCAACGTAAGTTTTTATTTCAGATCCGATCTTCGTCTCCATCCAGTCTCTAGGGCCAAACATATATGCATTCATGCGTGAACGAGTATCATGCGATACGTCACACGAATACAGAGACCTCAGATCGACTTCCGACGCTCTTCATACTCAGAGAGAGTATACAGTCTTAAGTCATACCAACAAAGGTCCAACGATAAGAGGTCGCGAAGGTCACAAAGAGCAGATACACCACGACCAAGGCCACCAAAGTAGAATTCAAGGTCATATAGGTCACTTTAATGAAGGTTTATCGGCTTCGCCTCAGTGGCGGTCTTCAAGAGTGGCTCGGGTTTGTGGAGAAGATAAGGGGGGGCCTAGAGATCACCGCCACTGGACGACGTTTGCGAAAGCGGAAATTACGTGTTCAACTCCACACTATGATCAACTTGGTGAGCTATTAATAATATATGCTGAAAAGTTATTGTATTGATATAGTATTATAATTATAAAAAATCTTTTCATGCGATTTTTTATAATAAACTGTTTCATATCATGTAAATGAAAATGATATTTCTCCATTCGTTTCTACATCAGGTTTCATATAACAAGACTCTATATCAGAGCATGCCAGAGCCTCAACCACGGTCTACCAGTAGCTCATGATAGACCGTGGTTTAATATTGATAGAATACTACAAACAGGCTTTCAAACATCTTGAAATCAGAAATCCTAAGAATAAGCAATAATCATAATTCTTGTAGATGACTATCCCGTCAAATATTATTTATTGGGAGTTGTTTTATTTGACTGGTACTTAAAGACTAAAAAAAATAATTTTCGACAAAATATTTTTTTTTTTACTATTAACCCATATATATATTCAAAAAAAGTACACGTATTCTTAATCTCGAAAATGGTAATACAAATAGCTTTAAATAATGGGTCAATAGTCAATACTATATATATATCACATTAACATCCTCATAATGAAGAAACATTGTTGTATACAGCAGACATTGTATTGATTAACTTTTCGCCCCCCGAAGCAAAAAGTATAAACAACTCTTATGTTTTATATTGTAACTAAACACTACCGAATACATCTTAGAAAGTAGAACTATTTCAAAAAATCATATACAGCCGAAAATATTGAATACAGCGGAAAACTATTATAAACTAAATCCTCCATTTATTAATATGTCAAATACTTATATGTTTGTCTGCACATCAGTTAATAAATTTATTTGTCATAAAGAATAACATCATTTTAATCATAGCGATTGGTTTGTACATTATATTTGAAAGTTGAGTCGAGCGTGTTTTTATGATTCTTAAGCCATTAAGTATGTAAATATATTTTTATATTGAAGCTTCGGGCGTTTTCAAAGTAATTACATACGATACAGAAATCAAATTAATTAATTTTAAAAGCTCATGAAAAGCATGTCACGGGTAATTGTTTTCAACGACAATCATTTAAATACTTTTCTAGGAAATTGTAAAGGAAAAAGCTATCGTAAAATTCATTAATCACTTTGTACGACGATCTTTACGAAGGGTTGAAGTCTTCAATGTTCAATAATTATCACTGTCAAACGAAACACTCTTTGTCTAAGCGTTTGTAAGACTCATAAATGCTGACGAAAGTAAATAAATTAGTAAACTTGAATTAATTTATCTAAAAAATATTGTCTTTCTACCTTTTACAAATATTTTAATGAATATTTAATTATCAATTATTGCTCAAGCACTATTCTATAGATTATAACAGTATAGAAAAACAAATTCAGACGTGAATATAGCCATACCTTTCGAATTTTTTATTTTGTAATCGATAATATATATTTTTTTATAATCTAAATAATGCGATTAAAAAAATATTAATTGATTGAAAAATATATCTTCTTACATTACATTGTTAAAACCGTGTTTAACTTCTAGATTTTTAAAACTTGGTTTCTGAAAACATCTTATAAAAAACCAACGTAATTTTAATGTAAAAGAGTTACAAGTGAAAGTTAGCACTAGATAAATGATCGTTTAACAACATTTCATTGATCTTATAAATAATAAATCATTGCCGTTAAAATATGGGTACCTTAAAGCACAACCGCTTGAAAAATAAAAGCTACTATGAAATAAATATTTGTATGTACAAATAGGTCCATAAATTACTGCCCTATTCTTAGGACTATTATCGCTTCTTCTACGTAATACCAAATAATAAAATCCGAATTTTTCAACACAGTTATGTTTCTCTTTAAAATGAAGCTCGAGTGACTGTTTGAGTAAAATACAATACTGTTTCCGCTTGTTATGTTGTATATTTATGATTGGTATCATCTGAATTTTCACACAGAAAGCGTTTACAAAATTCCTGGTGACGACACTCACTTGTATGTCGCATTCACGAGTGTGACAGGTTCGATTATGGCGGCCTCCCTCCTCTGCGCCTACACTTCCTCTGACGTGGCATTTCCGTTTGCCGCAGCATTCAGAGACACTTCGTCAACCTCCGGTAGGCCTGTTGGACCACTTCCTGAGGATAGGGTTCCCAAGCCGAGACCAGGAATGTGTGTTCAAGAAGGCACAGAGCAACTCACCGATGCCTCAGTCAATTTTATGAGGTATACTGCTTTTGCTATTTTCTCCGATAAGTTCGAAGAGTAACGCTATAAATATTCTATTCTAATGTCAAAAAATAACTTACGCTAAATATAATTTTGGCGAATCCGTAAAAATCTTCAGTTTCAAATATAAAGCATGATAACAGTGTCAATAATTCGAAAAGAAAACAAATCTGAATCAACTAAGTGGTTTAAATTCTATAAACTATAAATGATTATATATTGATTGGTGTTGCTTGTCACTATAATAATATCAATTGAGAAAATAAAACAACTATTTTGTCTGCTTTGTATGGGAACAGTGCTCGAGTTTGAATTATATTGTATACATAGTACACTTTTAAGGTGTTCACTGTCAATACTTGGTGGAAAGGCATTATAATAAAAATAATAATACATTTTTATTACTTTTTCCACATAAAATTAATTTGATCAGGACCCCTTTCGCTCATAGCGAGCATTGTCAACTGATAAGGAATACAATAAAACAGTGATATTTATACAAATGTACTTAACTTAACTCAAGTTACTTACCGAAACTTACTTAGGAAACCGGTCCTGATCAAATAAATTTTATGTGGAAAAAGTACTAAAAATGTATTATTATTTTTAATATACATAGTATATTGAGGATACAAGTGATTGAAAAAAACTAAATGACTGATAATAAATTGGATTAGCGTTACGATCTGTTCACAGTCGTGGAATTCAAGGAATGCTTATAAATTACGTGTAATTTTAAACACACAAATACGGTTTCAACATTTAAATTATTATTTGATTGTTTTACTGTTTGTTTGAGTCTATCCAGACAACCTTCTCCGCTTACGACAAAGTACAAGAATATCAAAAAAATTTTAAAAAAAATCATCATGCAATTTTTACAATTTTAGGTGACAAAGTACCTTTCAAAGTAAAATAATTGATTTCAACAATTTAAACTTTTGTTCAATGTTTGATAATGCATCTTTATATAAAAGATGAAATTATTTTCTTTATTGTAGATCGCACCCAATGATGTTTGAGTCTATTAAGCCAAAGTTTGACGGACCAGTTTTCTTGCAAAGGGATGTATTTTTTACCGTTCTCGTAGTTGATAAATTGAATTATACCAACTATGAAAGCTTCACAATTTATTATGCCGGCACAAGTAAGTTTAAGATGTAAATGTCACGCAATGTAAAGTGGCATCTAACTTAATATTATCTGCTACCTTAATAATATTTTTTTGTTAGCTTTGCAAGAAAATTTCTTATTCTATATGTAACTGCTTCAAGCTTGTTCTGTTAAATTGCTTTGATTTAAATGTATCGTTAACTATCGATATATTTTAGCTATGGATAACTTACATGTAATTTTCAGGCAAAGGGTACATTTATAAAATAGTTCAATGGAAAAGTTACAATAATACCGACCAAGGAACAGAGCAGGGCAGTGCAAGTTTCCTTCAAGATATCTGGAGAATATTCCCTAACGATGATGCTGTAGTGTCAATGGTTCACTCCAAGAAATTTTCGAGCCTTTATATTGGTTCTGATAGAAACATAGTCCAAGTTAATTTCGATGGACTTTGTGAAAAGCGATATGACTCTTGTGTGAGATGCTCGCGAGATCCATACTGTGGGTGGAACAGTATCACGGATGTTTGCCAGCCCTATTCTGAAGGGTGAGTAACTCATTAGATTTATTTTTTATTTTGAATAATATGTTGACTACATCTGCATTAACCACAGAAAAATTTATCGTTAATGATCGTGTTTGTGTTTATTGAAGAGCTTTTGGATGCACAATATTTTTCATAAATAATTTAATTTCACCAACATTGATCGGTATCGATGACATTTGCCGTTTGACATTTGCTGTTTGTCTTTTGCCGATTATCTACACGCGCCACCTACTAAAAGTAAATTGTGATATGCCTTTAACCTTTGCGCAAGTGCAACAATAAATTATCAAAATGAACGGTATGTCAACGCATAAAATATGAAAAGACATTTATTTTTATATAAAGACCTCCTGTCAGTTAATTTTACTATGCCGAAAACATCTGCGAAAGTCCAAGCAAAAAGTTTGTCAATGTTTCATTGCGATCGGATGAACAGTATGGCAGCGCATAGGGTGCGAATAAATAAACAAACAAATATTGATTTTTATATATTAGATAGATAGCCGGTTGTTCATTGGCTAGGGATGCTTTTTTGTAGTTTAAAATTTCAACGTGAACTGAATCAATCCTCACTCTCAGTAGAATAAATAAATTGTCGGCAAATAATTGTGTTTATTTGATTCCGATGGAACAAATCACATTATAACCGGAAGTTAAGAATAAAAATTTTCCAGTAAACTTATAAATTGTATTGGAACAAAGAGACTTGAAATTCTTTAAAATAACATTACAAGTTACAACGTTTAATGCAATCAAATTCGAATAAAAAAAAATCGTTTGATTTGGTCACCAATAAAAATGTCGATTCACTAATAAATATGAATTCATTCCAATGATGCGTACATTTTGATTCTGAAGGTATAAAATATACCTTTGAGCATTTACATCATTCTCTTGTTTTGTTTTTCATTGTATATAAATATAACATACAAATTGAGTGACATCCAAGAACGACCAGAACCATTCTCTAATACTATACAGTATTATTAATGCTGCTTAATAATATTACCTCAAATATGGTATTTTCTTAACTGTTATGATCATATTGTCATCTATTTTTTCTTTCCTAATATAATTTAATTTATTTAAAGGCTTTTTCAAGACGTACGTGACGCTTCGTTAGAAGGCTGTAACAAGTTCATCCGGCCCAAGAAGGTGCTCGCAACATTTGGGCAGAGTATCCACTTAGGAGTGTATTCAAACACCCCCCAAGTATTTAAAAGCGAACCACTTTCTTGGTACAGGAAGACCAGAGATGGTGCAGTAGACTTAATACACAGGTATGGAGAAAAATAAAATAAGTGGCAAATTTTTCGTATTCATTCGTCTAGTAAGTATATAAATTACTTATTTTATTTTTTTGATAATTATAAATGTACTTTATTACATGAATAATTATTTTTTTCTTTTGTCAAAAACTTTGAGCAATTTGTTTTCTAAACATGAAATCAATGTCATGTTTTCAAAGGTTAGAATATAATATAGGATATAATATATATAAAACACATGTTAAAGTGTATATATTGTATGCTATTTTTATCAATCCATCTACTAAAAGCATTAAATTTGGTATGTTTCTCCTTTCGCTCTATACCATGTAAAGTCCTTGTCATATAATAATTCGTTAAAGATTGAAAAGAGTCATTGGCTATGAATCAGCGACAATTAAAAAATATTAAAATGATAAATATGTTCAAGTTTAATAAAAGTAATCTATCGCAGCAATTTTTTAAATTGTATAAAAAACATTTTTTTTTATACACAGCGTCCCATGAAAGCCCTCAGTAACACGTGCACTCACTTACAAATACACAGGAAATCAAAAAAAAACATTAAATACTAGGCAAAGCGTTAATTAGTTTTTTTTAGAATTGAAATAGTCTTTATTAACGACAAAAATAGCCTTTTTTAAGCCGCGATCTAATTAATCTTAAAGTTTTCTTTCAAGGTTTTTTTTATTACAAAGAATATATTTTGTAATTAACGCAAGTAATGATTATCAAATTTTAAAACTGGGCTTAAAATCTAGTTAGCTGATTAACAATCAGATTGAATTGGGGTTGAGAAAACGTGTCTTTTTAGTTTCTCGTCATCTTGTTTCAAAACTTTATGTTTCTGAAAACCCTGCATTAAAATGTGTATGCTTGTGAATTATGTAAAGGAACTTATTTAATATCACACAATATCGAATATTTTTATTACATAAAAATTATCACTTTTAGTATGATCAAATTTAAAAAAAACTTGATTGATAGGACGCTTATGTGCCACTTGAAAAAAAATAGTTTTTCAGAAGTCAAATAAAACTTAAAAACTCTTTTTTAATGGCATCTCAAAGTGGCTCAAATAATTTATTTATTGCTGATATTCATTTTTGTAACCGTATAAATTGTCCGAACCATACAATTTCCTATAACACTGCCTTTTTTTCGTTTTTCAACAAAATACTTCTAACTTAAATCGTTTGAATATTTTACTTTCTTATTTGATTTGCTTTTCTGCATCTTCATGGATATCAAGATTACGGAAATGTTTATACTTAACAAAAGGTTTTATTTTAATTTTGCTTTGATAGTTCATAAAAATTTCAAATAATGATTTAAACATCGATTCATTGTATCTTCTAATTTTTAATACACGCTTAAAATATCTATTTATGTTTAAGCCAAAATACATTACAATATTTGTTACAAATGTATAGCAATTTTTGGGAATACGGTCAGTCTATAAAATCCATTCGAGATTTTTTCAGCTTTTTCCGTAAATATCCCGAGGAAATGAGAAATCGTCGGAAAGGTAATTGAATGATAGTGAATGCGGAAGGAAAAGGGATATGGGGGTGATATTGACCCTACCCTATCTGGAAAAGAACCTACGTATACCTATACATCCCCATAACTAATTTCCATTACACCTCTTCCCAGGAATCATTTTCAATTTTCCCCATAAAATTGTTTGTGGTCTATTTGTGAAGCTTTAGTAATAGGTATTTGACATTTTATTGAACGGTGTTCAATTTACGCTATCGGAGTATTTTTTAAGAGCCATTACTCAAAATTCCATTCAAAGTTGGTGATTGGTATCGTTAATGTTTTTGAAGACTGACAAATAAACCAACAATACTTTATGCTTATAGAGGACTTAGATAAAATCTTATTTATTCAACAACATTGTAAGTGCGCTTTTCCAGGTGTATTAATAACGATATCAAATAATGCCAGTAACTTTCATTATTTTTTTACATATTTTTTGATCGTATGTTCAATTTTAGCATCACTGACCGGACTTATTACATCTTTATTCAAATAAAATTGTCCTCAAATTGATAGAAAGAATTCAAATATTAATATTATTTTGTTATTAAATAAATACGAAGCTGCTTACAGCAGCATCTTTCAATTTTTATTTTATGATTAGCACACTCATTATAATGATAGAATTTGCATTATTTTTACTTGATAGTGAATACAAAGAAAAAACTGTTTTGTCTGTTATAATGAAACCTTCACAGTTAAGCTCCACCTCATTTTTCCTTTCGCAGGACCGACAAATTCATTCTCACATCAAATCAGGGCTTAGTGGTCGTCGGACTCACACAAAGGGACAACGCTGTATTTGAATGCCGGCAGGGGAAGAGAGTTATGGCCGTGTACAATCTAGTGATCGATTCTAACAGGTATATACAACTCAGCTTCTTTTCATTATTTGTTCTTTCTTTTGTTTGTGTTTTACAGCAGCTTTGAGGTGGTATTTTTCTTCCCGACTTCACCACATGGTGCCTCGTAAACTTGATCGTACTATCGTTTTCAATAGATAATTAATACAATAAATGTTTACTCTGAATCATACACACAATGAAAAAAAAAATATTGATTGTAGAAAAATAGTTTCTTTGTATCGTTTTCTATTTTAAAATATTCTAGATCTATTTATTTATTGGACTGTAAAATACTATCACATTTACGCAATATTTAATACCTAATAAAGGTTAGTAAACCTCTTTATTTCTCTTCGTATATATTTTCAACTGATACGTAGCAGAACGACAAAATATGTTTTGTTTATATTAGATTCCTTTCCACAATTGAAGTCGTCTAGGATATAAAAACAAATGGGAAAACATCGCATTACGATTGTTTGTTTTCATTCAGCTTTGCTAGTTTTACGGTAAAGCAATGAGGAAATCATTAAAAAGGATCGTATCACAATGTATACATATAATATTTTGATTTTTTAAATACAGGCTTCAAAACTCTAACGCTTTGAAAATACCGTGTTATTGAAATTAATCCCAATATTGTGTCTTGCAAAAACAATGCGATTGAAATACAATGTGTTGTAAAAAAAAAAAAATTCAGCGTACACATTAAGTTCTCTTAATCAGAATATTTAGGTTAATATTCATATTGTTTTAACAAACTAAAATGTATTTCTTTCAAGATTTTATGATTAAAAAAACATAGCATCATATGACAAAAATGCATTATTAAAATTAAAAAATATTGATAAAATATGTTCAATATCATTTTTATTTTACGAGTATTGTTATAAAGAAATTCAATAATCACACTAAACAACCCGGCTTGCTATTGTAGATAATAAGTTCCTCTTCCAATTTTTCTCAATAGCAACTGCTCAAAGTTTTCTCGTATAAAAGGTCTTTGGAAGGATTTTAGTATTAGCCTTGTGACCCCACGAATGACAAACAGACCTCCGGCCAAAGGGGGTAGCTTTTATTTCCCGTCTACATCACGTACTCACAAGTTCGCTTCCATTATTATCTTTTTCAATATAGCATATAAGGACGAATATCATGCCAGAAAGACTTTATCAGACGTGTTAAACATTTGAGCTCGATATGTGGACTGATTTATCACTCTCGTTTTTTATTTATTAGATATTTATATTGCTTGCCTTGTGACATAACCAATTCGAATCAATATGTATTTTAATAACAACAAGAAATAAAGGCGTCATCGCTTTTTATTACAACATCAACATGGCTTAATGGTGGGTAGATAAAAGTTTTAACTTGTTAGCAGTTCAATAAGAACCTGGCAGCAATTGCAGCGTCACACTATCTTCTTTCTATAGCAATATGTTTGACAATGGCGTAATGCATGTTTAACTATATGGCAAAAAGTTTTTTAAATATATTTTAACGACGTTCTACCAAGTATATCCCAATTCAATAATAAATTTTAGTTTTCAATTATTCTACGAGTCACTGTTCGAATATATCGATGTGTAATTTTAAGGCTTTATGTTCAAGGGACTCGTGTCATTTTTGCTGTCACTCTGACAATAACCCTCATGTAGGATGTTGAGTAGGTGTGTTTGCATTACGTTCGATTAAAAATTCAGAATTAAAGATCGTAAAAATAATTAATTTTGAGCAATTGGTGAATTTGAAATTATAGCCTATGATAATTATATGATTCAAATTAAGTTTACTTTTTAACCATGCCCGCTTCCGATGTGGAGCTTATAGACTCCTAATGAAGCTTATTTTATCAGATTTTTTCTACGAGAACTGTTCGTTACTTAGTTCTTAGAGAGTAGGGATATAAAGGATATGACTAGAACGGGACTAGTGGTAAGCTAATCACTCTCGATACATTCCGTTTTTATGATCGGAGAGGTGTGAGAGAATTTTAGTATCTGTCATATCTGTAATCCATGTATCTATCTGAACATAAATAATAAATATAAAAAAAACTGCCTAGACTGGGATTCGATCCCGTGGGATCTGCAGCCAAAGCCAAAGACGTTGGAATCCGACCACAGACCCGTCACGAGTTTTTAAACCTACTTTAGACAAGATTATATGTAGTCATATTAAAATTGTGTGATAGATTTACTAAAGTAAACGATTGATTTACGACAAATTTACGGGATGAATAAATATCATCAAATTTGGACTTTTTCGATAAAATTAAATAAACCTAAATACGCTTAAATTATGAAAAAAAACAAAATTCTGGTTATTAACAATTTTTAATAATAAGATGATCATATAAAATATTGAATAAATAGGGTCCAAAAATATATGTCATCATAGAATAATAATTCAGTACGCGTTCCAGAAATCAAATACATCTGACATTATTGGTTAGTGACCGAGCTTAATGGATTGTAAATTGAAAGATAACGATATATTTTACTTCATAACTACATACATAATAAAACAACTTTGTGAACACTACTTCAACAATAACTCATACATCCAGATTTAATGACATTTGTTTTACCTAAACAATTAATTCTCGTTTTCGACGGATTTAATATTGTCTAATATTAATTTTGCATTCTATGCTTTTTGTTATCCTATAGATTTTTAATGTACATTTTGTGAGATAATATTTTTTAATAATCTCCTGCGTCCAGGACGGGCTCCAAAAGATTTGCAGTTTTTTTGTCGCATTGTAGCATCTCACAAAAGAAAGAGAAGTGGTTGTTGGTTAGTCACTCGATCTCGATTTTTCTGAGAAAATAAGGAAATAACTATGGAGATAGAACCGGACAAATTCTGAGTTAACTGCAACGAAAACGTATCATTTATTTCCGACTCTGTAGCTGAGTGTAAAACGCTTTTGGGTGTTCAACCACTCGTTTATGGATTCACGAGCTAAAAATTTTATAATGGCAACATTTACAACATATATTTTTGTATGTGGTGTATTCAAAACTCTCCACCTAAATTTATTTGATTGTGATAATGAGACATATAAAGAGTATTTGCTAACAACCAGCCTTCTCCTAGCTCTATCCTGAATCTTTGACCTTCTCAGATGGAAAGATAAGCGAATGCCTTACAACCAGTTTTCGTTAAAATAACTTATTCTGAGAAGCTCCACTAAATGTATCATGATACGTATAGAGCAGTGGTTCTCCAGTAAAAATTTTTACTTTTTTAAATTTTTACGGCCTGTGGCCGCATTAGCAACATTAGTGATCCTACGGAAATGTCCGGCGGCCGCACAAAATTTTTGTGTCGAGTCTTTTTTTTTCAAAAATACCTAAACATGTATGTGTTTGAGTTTTTGCTAACTAACAATTCTTGATGCTCAATACAATGCATACAAAATATCTAATTTCAGTGAATTTGTTTCAAAATTAACTTGGAAAAACACATTCTTACTAAATATCTAATAAACTATGAAGTTGTTGGTGGCCGCAGCAAAATCCTCTAGTGGCCGCACATGAGAACCACTGGTATAGAGAGTGAACTTTTTGAAAAACATATTAATTTAATGTTTTAACAACAATGCAAAAACTTTATATACACGTAAAATTTATTTAATCGAATGTTTATATGTTGTGCTATCTTCTCTGGTCTATTGTCTATGCTCTATGAAGCTATCGGATGTTTTTAGGTTCAAGTGTCGTTACGTTCAACATGAAATTGGCATATTAAATCACAATAGTTCGTATATTCTATTCTCCACGATCTAATTTCACATGGCAGTTCTAATGTTTTAACCCAAGAAGAAAAAAATACGTAAGCGATCAACTTAATAAAATTGCATGCAGCTCATAAAACGTTTCGTATAAAAAACCGACTTTCTTGAAATCAACGATTCGTTTTAATTAAGGGTCATCTAAAGTCTATTAACATTTGCGTACGTTATTTTTGTAGATAAATGTGGTATACCACTGTTTCAGGCCGTTGTCTTGTCGTAGAAGGTTCACGAATAGCCTAATTTGTAGCATTTAAAGACGAAACGTCGAAGGGTGTCCGACCTTTCTTGTTTTCACTTAATATTACTAAAAAGGTCCCCATGAATAATTCAGCAGCCACTCCATTCAAGCTCTCGAGCAATGCCATCGAAACAATTCTCCAAATATGTTAGATGGTTAGGTTTTTAATACTGTACATTCTCCAATTTCTTAACAACCAAATAAACGTTTTGGTTAAAGATACGATCACCTTGACTTACGATTAGAGACTCCAATTCAAGTATCAAATACTCGATATTCGAGAATACTCGTCCATTTTTCAGGAACTCGCTACTCGAGTTTTTTGAGAAATACTCGAGTAATACTCGTTTTAGTAATTATCGTCGAGAGTTTTTTCTACTGCGGGAATTATAAAAACAAAACTATTTAAAAAATATACATAATTTGAGACGTTTAATTCTCTGCTATTTTTAAAATATATGTTGCACAAATAGAAATAAATGAATTATTGAAATTTAATAAACTTATTTATTTATTTATCATCTATTAATATACGTACATTAATACGAATTCATACTACACATTTTGGTAGATCTGAAACTACGTGAGTATTCTCTAATACTCGAGTATTTTAAAATGTTACTACTCGATACTCGAGTAATTGAAATGAGTAATTGGAGTCTATACTTACGATACATTTTAGTTTCGGCACTTTGGCTGCAAGTCAGCTGTGACCGTTAGTTCTAAAAACAATAATTATGTATTTATACAGATTTTCAAAGTACAAGAAATTCTGCAGGGAAAGGATCACAGTCATAAATATAATGCAAGTAGTCGTAGCTCGAGCGATGATTTCTGATATTAACCAAAATCATTAATATTTGATCAATTCAAATGTATGGTTTGATATCACCACACATATACATATATGTACATACATACAATAAAATTACTTTTTTGCACCTCGAATGTGGTTGGTACAATTAATTAATGTCTGTTGAATTCAAAAGATTCAAATACTTTATCTTATATTTTTAATATATTATACCATTGATTGAATTGGAATTAACTAAGTACAACCCCGTTATAATAAGGTGAAAAAATAACTATGTATTTTAGTGCCGCCAATATGATTTTATTTATATGTTTGTAGTTCTGACGATGGCGTTAACTTAAATAGTTAAATATATAACATGATATTTGTGGAACTAAAATACTCAATTGAACTGATATACTTTTTTTATAAATATTTGTTTAGTACCTCATGATCAGAACCGGTTTCGCTCATCGCAAGTATTATCAACTGATGAGTCAGCGGTAGAGACTCCAATTCGAGTATCGAGTACTCGATACTTGAGTATACTCGTCCATTTTTCTAGTACTCGAAAGTCGAGTATTTAGAAAAATACTCGAGTAATACTCGTAATTTATAAATGAAGATTTATTTCCAATATTTTATTTACTTATTTGAAAAAAAATAAAGAGTCTTACGCGTGAATTTTACTGTCAGGTAATATATATTTTTGAATGGTTTTGCCGTTGACTATGTATGCTATGCGAATATTTCTTTTATTACTCCTGATATGGGTCCTTAACTCCTTACCAAACTTTTCTTAAGAATAACAAATTTATGATACGACACAAAATAAAATATTGAAAAAATTTCTTTCGTTTTGCCTTTTATTTTGTCAAAGTCATAAAGTATCAGTCAACCAAAATCTTAATCCCTTAAAAATTATTATAGAAAAAATAAAAAAAAAGGTTTCAGACAGTCATTTAAACATCGGGCTGAAATACCAGATGCCCTCTTTTAATTCATTGAAAAAGCCGACGTTCAACTGTGAGAGTTTTTTCTTCTGTGGGAATTATAAAAACAAAACTTCGAACCAATTTAAAATTTGAGACGTTTAACCCTCTATTATTTTTGAAATATA
The DNA here is from genome assembly GCA_028554975.1 of Himalopsyche kuldschensis. Lineage (NCBI taxonomy): Eukaryota > Metazoa > Arthropoda > Insecta > Trichoptera > Rhyacophilidae > Himalopsyche > Himalopsyche kuldschensis. The sequence goes on along the minus strand of JAHFWI010000058.1, from coordinate 1,588,134 downwards.
TGTTTTATAAATTGAAATAAATGTATTAATGAAATTTAATAACCTTATTTATTTTTTCATATAGGCACATTTAAATCATTAAAAAATATTTAGCTTTAGAATAATAAATATATATCTAGCCGGGATCGATTGCCGGTACGCGATAAATCGTTTTTGCAGAGGCAATGGGTGTTTGTGTTGTTAGAAATCCCTTCCCACCTTAGTGACAGCGATTAGCTAACCACTAGTTCTATCCTAGTCTTAGAATCCTTTCCCCCTCTCTTCGAAAAATAGAGGTTGAGCAACTGAGTTACAATCAATTCTCGTAAAAAAACATGGTATTCAAAAAAAAATGGTACATCTGTAACTACTCGAGTATACTCGTGTATTTGTAAATTTTGCTACTCGATACTCGAGTAGTTGAGATGTCGAGTAATTCAGCGGTGAGCAAAACCGGTCTTGATCTTTATCCAATAATTTGTGGTAGAAGTACTAAAAAATGTTTTATGATTTTAAAATGATACGTTTCCACCAAGAAGTGACAATAAACACATTAAAAGTGAATATTAAATACGCATAGAAAACTTATATGAGTAATTCAAAATACGTGTCTTCATAAAATATATAGGGATAATTATAAATGGTTTGATTTTATATTATATTAAACATATATTATTGAGAGTAATCACGGCTTTGCACTAATAAATAAAATATATGGCTGTTTTAAATTTATATGCCTTTGCAAAATTGAAATTATGATTTAATCCCCGAATAAACAATTCCACGTATTAAATTAATAATGAAGGTTTAAAACTCTTGTAATATACGCATTATACGGAGCCTTTGAATTTCCTGAGTACATAATAAAAAGTTTCCATATTAATTATTTTGTTTCCTAACAAATTAATGAAATTCAAGTAATAACGCACTCCATTCAATAGCTGAAATTTTGGATTCTTTTTTATCATGTCTACAGACAAAGAGAAATATTTGTCTCAAATGTACCATATAGTCAGTGGTGGAGTTATATTATTATCATCGAATGAGCATACAAGGCATTGGGGGCCCCATGGATAATGGACCTCAAAATTCAGCTGTGTCCATTAAATTTATTTATGCCATATTTTCTTATGAAGGATTTATAAATTTTATGTGTGTGATATTAAAATAGATTTTTGTAGGCATCGTTAACTGTTTAACGCTTTACTATAAGAGATAGCACATACTGTATCAAGTCAAAATAATTTTGAAACACACACGTAGAATCGAATTAAATGCATATCTGTATTTGAACAAGCGTATTTTTTATAATTTGCGTCAATAATTAATGCCAAAGATTCGCGTACACTTTCAAAATGAAAATACACTTTTTTTCAGTTTAGAAACTATTAACGCGGGATAATAATATTTTGGCAGTTAATTTTTATATAATGGATATGGCAAAACACAGACAATCCTTATTCGTATTTATTTTTTTGGAAGAGCTCCGCCACTGCATATAAATACGTTAATTAATATTATTAGTGACTTCTTGCAAGAAAAAAATCATGGTGAGTGAACTATTGTGGCGTCGATTTCTAAGAATTGTATCGAAATGTACAAGTAATATCTTATTTATAAAAGCTCCATTGTTTTTTGAAGACGAATTGTGTAGACGAAAGCTCCCAACAAAGTATTTCTCCTAAATGGTCGAATAGCCTTTTAACTTCCGTGAAGATCGAGTGGTATACTAATAATACAATAAACCTTCGAACGTTTGTGTTGGTCAAAAAACAATATTGGTTTCTCTATTATCATGGATAAACTTTGATGACTCAACTTGAACAGCTACATTAAAAGATGGCTCATAATGTTGTTTTAACTGATACTGTTTCCTTAAAATATCTTCTATTTAAATGCACTTTCGCTAAAATTAATATGAAAGATATTTATATGTTTGTCGCGATAACATTGATATATAAAATAAAACAACATGTGAGAACTAAGATGAAATGAAAATTTATGTATTATATACATCATACATACATAAATATTTCAATATAACGTCCTTGCATTATTTTTAAAGTTAGATGTTTATTTTTATCCTCATGATTTATCTATTCCTAAGTCGATTTCATGGTATTATTTATCCCGCAAGACAGTGGCATTTTCTAATAAATACTCGTCGTGTTTCTGACCCCATCCATAACCTGAAAGGAAATATTGACACATTTTTTTATGAATTTCAATTCAAAGGTCATAAACGTGTTAGTATGCCTTGAACGATTTTGTATTCGATCCATAAACGGAACAGGAGATGATAAACTTCAAATATATGTATACCAAGATGGTATTATATTATGCATGTTACCTAAACACAGTGGAACTCTGATTCTAAGTACAATTTTATATGCCATTAAAAAGAAAACAGACTGCTACTCAGTCAGTTATATTTATTTTAGTATGTTATTTTAAAAAATATGACTTAATGATTTCTTGTAATATTTTAACCTCAGTAATATGTTTTTGTAAAACAATAAAAATACACTCATATATATAAACATATTATAACATTAATTCTTTCATTAACACTTTAGTTTGATTTCGAGCCTTCAAGGAGTTAACAGATAAAAACTTTTTACCCATCCAAAGCGGAAGTCTAAAACAAATATCTCAAACTTTGCTATAATCATTAGTTACCTACTTAAATTGTGGCGGTCAGGTTTATCTGCTCGATTTAAGTTGAAGCTTCTTTCTTGAGAAATAGCCTACTTTAATGAAATTATGCCCACGCTTTTTCGACAGCTCGAATATTTCAGAGTATTTAAGGAATTAAATTTTGTATCAAAATACTAATGAGAACCACCGTCATACTTTTACTTTCACACAATTTGTCGTATTACAATTGGATTTATTTACTTTAACGATTATCTTGGATTCATACTATTATATGTATGGAATATGTACTTATTTATTGAAAACACCAAAGCGACATTTATATTTTTGCGTGCTAAAATTGTGTTTGATAATATTTATCATTTTTTTGTACATCACATTATTGACAAAATTCTATATAATAATGTAAACTAAGTTCCTTTGTAGCCTGGCTTTTACAGCTGGTCTAGGTTATCGTTGTGTCCCGGTATCACGAATCGGTCATTATAAAATTTCTATTTTTTACAAATTTACTATTTTACATCTGTGTTTATTTCAAATGGTAAAAATATTTGATATACATTTTCTCGTTGGCAATAGTGCAAAATAAGTATTTAAATATAAACATATTTTCATAAGTATATTTTTATTTTTAAACATCACTGGACTTCAATGTTTATTAACTTTTGCGCCAGTTCTATAGATTTTATAGTCAATAAATGAAATATACACGATGGCTCTACGTCTCACGTTTACTTAATGAAAATTTGCAACTCGTGCAAGCCTATAATACCCCGCACCCTCGTATGTATTTCCTGTTTGACTTACTGGTATTAAATCGTGCAAAATTTCATTTTCCATTGCCCAACATTTTGAATATAATGGTGATTCATATGTATTGTGTGTAATTAATGTTTGGCTTAAAGCAATTCATTTCAATTGTTTTAATTTTTGAAGGTGCAGCCCACCAGCTCAGAATGGGTCTTATCAAAAAGTTTACTTGGACTGGTGTAGAGAATTTCTCAAACACAAACTAGCCATGAAAGTTTGGATGACAAAACGGAAACAGGTAATTCACTTTTTACAGTTTGTTATACTATTTAAAGTATCGCGTCTGACGAAAAAATAGTATACAGGTCGCCCTTAGCTTTCATACATACACAAAGAAAATTTTAAATCAATGGTATATGATTATTGATATATTTTACAAACAAATGAAGGCGTTGAATAAAATGATTTCATTCGTTCTATATTTTTACTTTGATGGTTTCAAAAAGGTTATTTTTTTTTTAAATAATTTGAAATTAGTTTGTTATAAAAATTGTATAAATATCAAGTGAATTCTTTGCATATCTATTGAAAAACTATAATTACCTTTCAACTTACTAAATTTTGTCATTTGACAAGCTTAAGTTTCCAATCACCCTTTTATTATAAATATCAAACAATTAAAAAATAATCTATTTGCACGGAACATAAATTAAATTTCAAAGATCGGTTAGAAAATATAAAAAATAAATAGTTTCATCGTAACAGGTTTAAAAAATATATTATGTTTGTTTTTTTCAGCAGTGTCACAGACCTCAATTGGATTGGACCCATAGACAATCGAACGAAGTGCCCGCTTACTAAAGCAATTTATCACCCCAGCAATGCCCGGAACCGATTAATTGATACAAACAATCAGACGTATACACTGTTGTATTATACTGTAAAATATCGAGCGAATCTTGTAAAATTTGACCGAAACGAGATTGGCTAGATAGAAATGGTCATTACACCTATCAAGCCACGATAAACATTCATTCAATAAACAACAACGTCATTTTACAGATTTGAATATAGAATATCATACGCAGATGAAAATATTTATAGATGTAACTTTTGTGAAAATTACAATTTACTATATTTTAAAACCAGTTCTGGCTTCTGGACTCGTATTGTCATTTGTACACGGACTTGGAGCGATTATGTTATTAACGTAATCCAAATTTATTCGATTTAAGATGGATTAATGTCAAAAAATCAACATTAGCAAAAAGTCTAATAAAATTCCCGCGTACGAATTTAAAACTCGATTTCAAGTATTGTGTTCTATTCCATTCGTTTGAAATGTCATATAATTAAGTGTCGATATCTATTAATGAAGAATATCGAAGAGAAGATGATATTGGATAGTATTTATTTGAATGAATCAAATATTTTTTTCTTGCGTAGAAAAATACGATTCTAAGGTAAGAAAAATTGCTGATTATTTCATGATAGCATATAATATATCAGATAAATAACTGTAAATAGAAATTTAAGATTATAAAAAGTATCATCAGAAAACCATAAGCGAGATATATAATTATTGTGTTGTTATATAATAAAAATAATAATGTATATATTTACGTCTAGTACATGATATAATATAATATTAAATCTGATCCACATTGTCATTTGCACAATAAAATAATTAATTACTTGTCAGAAATAATTGTAGAGCTATATTTATATTGATTTCAAATGTATAAAATAAAATATTCATAAGTGTTAAATGCTTTTTCTTGATTAATTTTTATATTTGCTTTAATTCCATCTTTAATCATAATATAACGTGATTTCAAATTCACTAAAGGATATTAGTGTGGTAACTAGATAGTGAGATTTGTTTCTTTTGAATCATTTATGTTATATTTTTCTTTATCATGTTCGCTCATTGTGTGGAGCATAGGACTCCCAATGTAGTTTATCTCAACAGATGTTCGTAGAGATTACATATAGAAAAGATATGACTAGAATAGGACTAGTAGCTTAGAATAAGATGAGTGTGGGAGAAAAAATCCGGAAAACACATGCACCCATGTCTCCCAACAGAAATCAATGATTCGTTTGAAGTATGACAATGCCCGGACTGGGATTCAAACCCGAGCGTTCCGCAACCGAAGACGACGACGTCGATACTTGACCACATACCCGAAAATATAACAAGTAATAAAGTATACGCCTGGTGATACTGCCACCTGTCAATACTTTATAAACGCTCTCACACTTTCTGTTGCCACCCTATAAATAAACTAAGCCAAGAAACTACACATATGTAGTTTCAATATGTAGGGAAAAGGGTAAATACTTTATAAAATTAATTTTAAAAATTTAACAACAATACCAGTACTTGTTTCGAAAAGAACCAATTCTCTTCAAACCTCGTCTCAAGTAATGAAGTATTTTACTGGTCCACCAATGATATAATCTATAATACAAGAGCGGACATAGTAAAAGATTAGAGCATGGTTGTAGAACTACGAATCAACAAGCTGTCGAAGTGAAATATACTATATTATATTAATACGTTTCTCATATCATATATTCTTTGTCTCCAAAATGCAAAGAATTTGGAAATATGCCAATGTATTGATTTCTAATACAACATCGTCTGACATCTTGCCAAGGCAGGGATTCCGAATTGTACTTCACGTATACGATAGCGGTTACTCTTTATTACATTTTTATTGTAAGGGTTAATATTGTTAATTAAATCTTTATGATTTATTTTAGTGTCTCACATTGAACAGTTTTATCTACAACAGATAGGGGATTTTGGGTACATTCTGTTACTAGTTTGTGATTGTTAACAGTATCGTTGCGGTTCTTTAAAATAAATACAGGCTAATATTATTTTAGATATACAGCAAACCGTAATTATTTTTTGTTCAGAAACAAATATTTTCTCATATTTCTTTCAGTTGTGAAATTTGATAATGCCGCACAAATAATATAATTGGTTTTTTTTACATTTTGTTTTGCACGTTTATCCTTACCTGACATAAGTATTGAAGCAAAGAACGAGTTTCTCTCGTCTAACACACCCTGATGTCCAATTAAATACATTTTAATCGAATACTTAAAATTATTTCTACAAAAGTGAACCAAATCAAACATAAAGATCAAATAGTCAACGTCAATTATTTTTTCATAAGAATATAATAAATTAGATGATTATTTTTATTTTTGATAATGTCCACTTAACCCTACAAGTACACTAAAAATTTAGAAGTATTTTCAGGTAATCCAACGTTTTCTTAGATTAATTTATGAATGTGTCTTGATAACATTTATTTAATAAAGCATTTTTCATCAAGAAAACTTTGACAGCCGACGAAATCAGTTTCAGATGTAATTTGAGGAATAAATTTGGCCAAAATTTTCTTCGGTCGGTAGGCAGACATAAAGAAAAGTATTTAGCCAAAAATGTTTCCTGACAACTCTTCAAAAGAACTCCAAAGACATATCAAAGAAAGTCCAACCGGTATATACCAGCGATCATTTCCAGCTAAATTTAACGTTCAAATTACACGAGAACAACTTTTTCAAGGGTGTCTTTGCAAAAACGGTAAGGCCTTTGGCAAACTTTCTTTTAAATTATTATTATTACCGTAAAAGTTACAAAGTTTTCGCCCGGATAAGATCTACAAAATTAATAATGTTTTAGTAAATGCGTTTCTCGACCGACTTGATTATGCTTTAATTTGTAAAAAGAGCAGATTCCTATCAATGTTTTAATGAGTACCCATCCTAACTTTTTGCCTATTAAATTTCTCTTGCTTAAATCCTTACAAAAATTTTGACACTCATTTTAAATTATTTCGAGGGAAAAAATTACATATTTTATATGATTAATTTAAAAAGGTTTATCGCGTTTTACGCTTCGTTACTTACTATATTTTTTGGATTTCCTGCGATAAAAATAAAACGAAATGAAGGTTATTAGAATATTATATTTTAATGGGAAATATAACATTTACGAGTTTATCAGGAATATAATTCCATCAAGTTGAATGGCCTTATGTTGTATTGCACTAAATTCGATCACAATCAGTGGCTTACAGCTTAACTTTTTTCTTTTTCTGAAGCAATATCCTCTCCCAATACGGAGCGTATGGCTTCCACGCGGTGAATCCATGACAATCTGCTTCTAGCTGGTATTTTCCCTTTCTCTCTAATCAATGCAGCGTGCTGTAGATTCACCAAATACATCAATTGGATCTTCATCAGCGGCCTTCCGTAGCAATGGAGTCATACGTTTGGAAAAGAGATAAGAAGTTCATGCTCATCTGGGGCTTACACAGCACATATCCGAGCCAGATTTTTAGTTTTGAATTTTCAATCAAACTAATACTGGAAAAACTTATATGCTCAATAATCTCTGTGAGTTTTCGTAGGCGCTATATCTCAAATATATATATCGCATAAGATTGTACCTTAAATATATTGTTGAAATTGAAATGTATGTATCCAAAGAATATAGGTTGTATTCTCCGTTAAGAATATATAAGAATGCTCGTAGCTTCAGTTATTCGGCCCTATGCATTACTATTTCTCAGCTGTATTCTTTCTTTCCAGCTGCTGGATTTCTTTTTTTTCAAAAATTTACTAAAAGAAAAGAAAACGGCGGAAGTTTTTCGGGTATTGTTAGAACCAATCAAAAGAAAAATCTTTCTTTATATGGATGTGATTGGATGGCCTCTTTTATTTTCACACAAAACATACGCACGTTTAAAAATAAATATCATGCGCGTTTGTATAGATTCGACAGTGATCATAATTTCAAAGAACAGACAAAACAAATTCATTTGTATCAAACTCCACGTTATAATAAATGTTATATGAAAATAATAAAGTAGGCATATTACGTGATTTTATTGCTTATCTACTTAATATTATTTATTTGTTTAAATCTTTACGATTATCAAATTTTTTGATATAAATTATCAGTTATGATAATATCCAAACTTAATAAATCTTCATCATGGTTAATTTATAATTAAATTTCTTAAATGAAATTCTCAATTACGATTCATAACTGGATCATTAAATAGGAAATGATTTTAAAATTCTTTTTCCATTTGCAATCCTTCTTTCAGTTGTTCTTACACAAATCGTTGAAATGGACCCAAGCATTCGATAACTTCCAAGACCATACCGGTTACCATATCAATCAACTCTTTTTCATTTAACTTTTGTTGCTCTTACTTTTCGTTAATCGTTTTCGTTTACAGTAATTGTGCTAAAACAAAACCGAGCTAAATGAGAAATGTGTAAAACGAAGTATGGGTGGTAAATAATAACGTTTTATTAAGTAGTTGCTACTGGTGATATGTAAATAGTAAAAATGTGAAAATTTGGGTAGATAAAATCATGACGCCGTGTGGTAACGAGCTTTACGTGACAGTATGTTACATTTTCTAGCCATTGTCACGTAATCACCAGGATGATTGATATCATAAAATATTAGGTATATCCATGCGGAGAATTTATCGTGCATACAATATGAGGTAGAAAATATTTCAGAATGAAAGTAGATACTAAATACTAATGACAACTTCTACTTAATTATAATGTCACAAAAATATCAATTAATATTCAGATAACATTTCCAACTTTTGTCCAATATTCATCGGCATACCTTATTCGATATAATTATGTCATAGTAGCGCAATGCTGGACTCAGAATCGTCATTTCATCTTTTTTAGGTTGGTCTTAAATTTCCCTAATTAATATATTAAATTCTATAAGTATCATATACATTTGAGGACGATTGCGCTTTCCGATTCATTAATTCAAATCGGTAGCTCGCAGCTCGAAACTAAATGAATAATTATTTGCGTAGTATTTATTTTCTGACGCTTTTATTGATCATACTTGCAATTCAATCCTAATTGGATTCACCGTGAGTCGTTTGCTTTCTCATTCTTTTACTATCAGCGAATTCGCAGCGATTCCTATACTTTCATAGAGACGAACGAGTGACTCACTCACAACATATATAAGGCCGTTTGGATTCAGCTGCTGAGTAAAGGTTTCATACCTTTTCATAAAACGGCGAAACCTTGCTGATCTTTGTTTTGCACCAACATTATAGAAAAATCTTTCACATCTAAGGCGGCAAAGTGAATAGCACGTCGATGATATAATGTTAGAAGATTCCTGTTTCTAACCGTGGTTGGTTCATACTATTTTGGAATAAGGAATACTTGCAAGACTGGATAAATCGTAAAAATTTCTAAATTTTACTTTCAAATCACAATTATATTGCATGCATGCAATCCCTGATGAGTATTCATTATTTTTTTATAAAATCTACGTATGTAATATTTATAAAGAGTATTTCTCTAATTATTGTTTTCTAAATAGAAAGCATACAGTTGTAAAATTACACAATATGTACTTACCGATTTTGAAAGTGGAATGAGATATAAAGACAAAGTGCGTACCCTCCTAACAAAGAAATAGGCAGTAAATTGAGAGCCTTCTAAGTAGATTCCACGTTAGGGCGATATACCTAGGTAAGAACAAAAATTAATTGAGCGTCCATGTTTCGCATGAACAATGCTTGAATATTCTTTGCCTTGGGCTTATCGTATAGAGTTGCAAAATATTATAAACATCTACGAGAACTGATATATATGTTATTATTGACTATAGAGTAATGCAATGGTTAGTATTATTGATTGGATATATTCCATCCCTTCAAAATTCATCTGCTAGCGTTGGAGCGTGTTAATAGTCAAAGTTTAATATTAAGTAGTCGTTTGTATTCGAATTGGCTAGCCAGTACCCGCGGAGCTTCTTTGAGAGTTTGATTCCACTCCTTTGGCGTGTCCACGACATTTGGGCAACGGGGTACCAGGTATATGAATTACATTGTAAAATTATCGCTAGATATGGACCATTCCAAGCTTCCTCGCATAAAATTCAATTGTCATATACGTAAGATCAAACATAATACGAAAGTTCTAATAATATTTTTTTGATTTTATTTAACTTATTGCTGTCTAATGAAACGTCCGGGGCCAAAAAGTTGATTGAGCGATCGAAACATGTTCATTTCCTTTGTTACTCTAGTCTACAAACAATCGCATTAAAAATATCCTTCACCTTACCTCATTTTCTATAATTTGCTTTCCCGAAGTTCTTGTTGAGCACGATTATAAATTTAATAGTATTATTAAAAATATTACGTATATATATATATATATATATATATATGAAATAAAGTCTTCAATCAGTTTTATGATTTTTTATACCGTAATAAGTCGTTTGTATAATAAAGATTGAATTAGCAAAAACGTAATTCGTAACATAAATTCACATATGTATGCATTTGGATCGACAAATATAGCAGGAAAAGGTTTCTTGAATGTGATAAGTGAAAATCGTAAGCACCCTTACAATGCGTGGTAGAGAAAGGGGGGATAAAAAGTTGGTAAGAGTGCGCCAATGTTTCCTTGGCAATATGTGCGGCGCGTAATTTAAGCCGAGTTTTGGCTTTTAGCACTCTCTTGGTGGTTTTGAAAAGACGTTTATATAATATAAATTAGCGTCGACAATGTCTTTTTTACTTTGATACTGGGCATTAGATTAATAATAATTCGCAAGGGATAAATTTAGAAATATAGTAAACTTGACTTTTAAGGCGAATGTATTCATAGTAAAATACCTTTAAAAAACCTTTAATCAGTGTATATATCATTCAAATCCATTTAAAACTAATTTTATGACTACCACTCTCAATATCGAATGTACTTTGCTTTGTTAATTCATATTAGTTTAAGATTTAATCATTCTTAAAAACTGTCTTTCGGCGAGAAGTTCATTTAACTTTTCAAAAAAGATACACATTAAGAAGCTAAATTACTGCATATTCAAAAAAATATGTAATAAGCATAATTTAGAATTTTTATTATGTTCATGAAAACTAGGAAACTTTTTTCCCTTGGCTATTTTTACATGTTTCTATGTCAAAAATCGAGATGCACAACAGGATAACGTGACAATAGCACTGGTAAACAAAAATATTTTATCATGTGTACATATATTAAATTTGAAAATTCATGTATTAAAAATCGCAATTTTATGTAATGAAAACAATACTTTTCACTTTTAATTATCATTTGGTAACTTCTTAGGTAATTCTTTTCTGTATTTTTAATTATTAGAAGTTTTATCTGTCCAATGTTATATTAATGAATCGCACTATATTCTAGTCCTTTAGTGGCAAGTTGTGTATTTTGTTTTCGCACTGACCTCAGCTTGACGAAGATTTATCGACTCTCAAACAATAAAGTTTAGTTGCTCTTGCTGTTCTCTAAGCAAGAAGTTATCCGACACCCCAGAGTGTCTGAATCTTGTTCTCTCTGTTCTGATTCTATTTTCAATTTGTATGTATCTCTTACAATATATTATATGCCAACTGTATTTTTTTCAGAATCAATGTTACTTTTTTGTATCTGTTTATTGTTACTTCAAACTCATAAAATAATTGCCACTTTTTGTTTATACTGATGGCTAGTTTCTCAAATATTTTAAGTTCATTTGGTTACTTTGCGCATTACTGCATGATTCTTTTCATTACAATTTTTTTAACTATCCGACGTAACATACAAACTTACTTAAAAATGCTTTGTCTAAACAACATGTCGACTATATTGAAATGTTTCATATCGGAGATCGGTGTTAGCTAAATTAGATATTAATTCGGCTTTGCAGCTTTTTATACAAGATATAATAAGTTGTGTACATTGTGATTATCAAAAAAAGTCTTGAGTATTATTACGTCCCTTTGACTTTATATAATTGATATTTAATTATTGAAATACCTAGTAAGTACTTACGCTTTCTTTCAAAGGTTTACTTCAATCTCTGCTGAAAATATTAAGATTATTTTAAACATGAAAACATAGCATTGGATTGTATTGTCATCAAATTGTATTCTGAAAAATATATGTAATGCAACAATTCATACATAATTTTTAGTCCACAAAACAAATAATCATACCCCACGTAAAAGGGGGTTCAAGATTTCAACAGCTGCAATATTTTCAAGGAAACAAGTTTTTCAGCGATTACACTACTTTTGAGGATTTATCTATGAAATGGTAATTTTTCATTTATGTTTATCAAAAAAAAAAACTTTCCTAGAATTTGTACAGTTTGCTTCAAATCATTGAAATTAAATATGTAAGAGAAAATTAAGCTACATATTTGAAAGTTAAAACTATGAATATAAAACTTTGTATTATTTTACTACTTTAAACTTCAATTGAACTATAATATTGTGGCAACATTGTAACCAACTGTCACTAATATAACCCATAGATAAGGTACTAAAGCATAACCTTCATTGCTTGACATATCTGACAGCTGTTCGAAATTATTTTGTTGTATACAATTTATTAAAATGACAGTGACGAAAAAAATTGTTATTTTATATGGAAGTCAGACAGGAACCGCCCAAGAGTTGGCCGAAAATATTTGGCGACAATCACGACGCCGCGGATTTTCCGGCCACATAAAAGCAATGGATGAATATACAATTGAGAATCTTGTTCGAGAAGATTACGTGGTATTTGTATGTTCTACTACTGGCTTAGGTGAAGAGCCAGATAATATGAAGAAATTTTGGAAGTTTTTACTTCGCAAAAATCTACCGAAAAATTCATTACTCAAATTGAATTTTGGAGTCCTAGGACTTGGAGATTCCAGCTACTCTAAATTTAATTATCCCAGTAAAAAACTACATAAACGATTGATTCAATTGGGTGCTACGCCTTTGGTTGATATTGGTATGTTGATTTATTTATTCTAAAGCATGTGTCCCATCCGAAACAGCATATATAACTAAACTTCCCTTTGAATATCTTTTCTTTAAAATTTCCTGTATTCTGGATTATTTTCTTTATATTAAGAAATAATCTTTTGAAAATATACTTATTATATACTTAGTATGTCTTCCACTAGTATATAAACAAAGTTTTTATCCTATGTCATATTTGGAGATCATACAGTCTACCTAATGCAAACATGTAATTTTTAACTGAATATTTTTTGTAATAAGGCTCTTCAATAATTGCCATGGCTGATTTCAATTTTCCGTTTGTTACAGGTCTCTGCGACTATCAACATGACCTAGGGCATGATGCCGTTGCTGATCCCTGGCTTGTTTCTCTTTGGAATAAACTTGGAGAACACTTTCCCAAAGAAAATATCAATACTGACATACTTAATTCGTTATCATTCAGTTTTATTCCTAGGTGGAAGATACAAAGTAAGAAAGCAACTCAGTCTAAGAATATAGCTGCTTCCCAAAATTTATACTTTTCCCAAAGTGTAGATTTGGATTGCCACACAGAAAAACCATTTCTGATGAGTCTAAAAAACAATATAAGAACAACATCTCAAGATCATTTTCAGGTAACGATACAGACATTATTTGTTTGGAGGTTGTCATGAAATTTTATAAACTAGTAAATAATATTGTCAGTAGTTAAATTCACATTAAAAATGTTAACCATTTACAAAAGGCTCAATAGCTTAATTAATATTATAAGCGACCAATCACACTCTAGATTCTTCACATTTTATCGCTTCCTGGGATTATGCCTGGGTCTGTGAAATATTTCATTTCCTTTTCACTGCCGACAAAAATGGATGAAACTACAGCTTTATTTACAAATCATGATTTCATTAATTGTGTTTATTTTCAGGATGTTCGATTATTAGAGTTTAGTGCAGACAAAGGACATTTTCCACATTACGAACCCGGTGATGTATTGTATTTGCGCCCCAAAAATTCAAAAGATAAAATAGATAAGCTATTCTCAATTTTTGATGAACATTCATTGGGCTTGGAGCCTGATCAGGCTATTGAAGTTTTACAAATTGATGATGGTATGCTAATTCATATAAATTTTACAATTATAAGTATGCAGAAATACTGTATAGATCAAAGGGAACCTGCAACATTATGAATTCTTAAGTGCAACATTTTGACTCAATCAATTTTTTTCACTCATTTACAAAATACTGTTCATACATTATTAATTATATCTAAATTTAGCTCATAAATATAAAATGTATCTTTTCAACATGATGGTCCAAACTTTCAATGGTTAAACCTATTTAGAAGGTTCATGTTCACTCTATTTACTTTCAATAATATTATTGTGCTTCCAGATATGCCTGTGCCTGATTATTTGAAGAAACCTTTAACACTCCATCAGATTGTTGAAGAATTTTGGGATTTATCTGCCATTCCAAAGAAATATGCTTTTTCAGTATTATCTTATGTATCTGAAGATAAACTGGAAAAAGAAAAATGTATAGAATTCTGCACACCCGAAGGACAAGAGGACCTTTTTAATTATTGTAATAGACCACGAAGAAATATTTTAGAGGTGGGTTGCACGGACTTGGGAAATATTATTTTCTACATAGATTTTTACTTCACACATATGAAGTAATCATTCCACAAAAACAGTAGTGTTAATTTCAATTAGTATTTCACATTGCAACTAACTTATTTTATATCATTTACAATTTGATCACTTATTTTACTAGTACAATGA
This sequence comes from Himalopsyche kuldschensis, assembly GCA_028554975.1. Classification (NCBI taxonomy): domain Eukaryota; kingdom Metazoa; phylum Arthropoda; class Insecta; order Trichoptera; family Rhyacophilidae; genus Himalopsyche; species Himalopsyche kuldschensis. The sequence continues at coordinate 1,573,131 of JAHFWI010000058.1, read as the reverse complement.
AATGAAAATTCCAGGTTTTAGAAGACTTCAAACATTCTGCTTCAAAACTGACCTTGGATGTCTTATTTGAACTTTTTACTTCCATTAAACCTAGAGCTTTCTCCATTGCTAGCAGTTGCTTAGCATCTGATGGAAAACAATTAGACATTCTTGTTGCTGTTGTGAAATATTTCACTAAGCTCAAGAGTGAGAGGCTTGGATTATGTTCCGATTGGTTAAAAGATCTCTCTTCAGGGATGAAAGTTTTTGGATGGATTAAAAAAGGAACATTCATTTTCCCTACGGAATTGGTAATATATTGGTTGTTCTTTATATTTATTGCATAAAACAAAACAAAAGAAGATCTCTTTCTCATTTCAAATATTTATTTTTAAGCAGAAACATTATGAATAAAAACATGTTCCTATGTGTGCTATCAATTAGATTTTATATTCTTAATAATTTAACCAACCATTTCAACAGGAAAAAGAAAAATTTCCATTAATTTATGATTTTAAAAATCTCATCCTACCCCAAACAAAATTATTTGTTCTATAAGTATCATCAATATTATCACAACATGACGCCTTTTAAATGTTATGCATGTCTCTCGTTTTTGTTATAAAAGAGTTCTTTGCAGACTACACCGATGATCATGATTGGACCTGGTACAGGATTTGCTCCTTTCCGCAATCTTATTATGGAGAAGGAGAAACTCAATCTTGCTTCTAAGGACTTACTGGTTTTATTCTTTGGTTGCCGAAATGAAAAGGGCGATTTTCACTGTGGAGATTATTTGAAAAGTATGCATAGCAATGGCAAGTTGGAACTGATTTGTGCATTTTCCAGAGATCAAGAAAATAAAGTGTAAGTTTGTAACGAAAAATGTTTTTTTACGTACATTTTACAAAATTTGCAAATAATAGTTTAACAAGTGTTCTATTATCTAACTGAGTATATGGAATTCAATATCAATGATTGAACATTAAATGTATTTTATAAATTTTATTTCAGATATGTGCAACATAAAATAGCTGAACACCATGCTCTAATTTGGGATCTGTTATCTAAGAAATGCAATATTTACGTTGCTGGAAATTCGAAGAATATGCCTGATAATGTAAAAGAAAGTATTATCGAAAATGTGTTGATGATTGATGGTAAAATGTCAAAAGAGGAAGCAGTTTTGTTCATGAAAAATCTAGAAAGTTCTGGAATATTACAGTTGGAAACTTGGTAGTGTTATCTTAAATTATCCTGACACTGTCTGTCAACATAATTTTTGTATGTTTTACTGATAATTTTGGTATTTTGTACTCGAGATATGTTCCCAATTTTTTCCAACTAGGCCAAAAACTATTTATATGAAAACTTTTTCTTGGGTTCTTGGGGTTTAAATCGCAGGTTAAAAGGGCTGTTTGACTGATAATTGAGTGCAGTGGTTAGAGAAGTGAATATTTTCAGCAACAAACTCTGTATTATTTATAAGATTTTTTTTCATTCCACCTCTATCCTAAAAACAAAATATTTTTTTCTAATTATTATTTTTTAATCATAATTATATTTGCCAAATGCAAGGCGCATTGGCATCATTTTTACAATACACAATAAAACAATATTACAGTCTTCATTATTTAAATGGTTTCGACTGCAGGTCCTTTTGTAGAAGATTAAATGTCAAAGTTAACTGATATTGTTGAAGGTGCATCATTCAAAATAATGGGAAAATTTTGATAACATCATCACTGATAAATAAATAAATACAATCTATATAGAGTAGTAAACTTCTGAGAAGAACGCATTTATTGTCAATTGAAAAATACATTATATGAAATACTCCACATCATAACTCATAATTATCACAAAAATGCACCGAAAACACTTGACTTGTTTTATTTTTTTAATTGGCACTGAAACCCCAAACTTTAAGACTGCCCGCATCCCTCTTTCTGTCGGCTTCTTTATCATCACAGGCGTATGCTAAGAGATAAAGAGACGGATGCCATGCTACTGTGAATGTTGCTGCTTGAACTGGAATATCTGCTACCTTTTCACCTACAACATAAATGTAATATTTTTAAATAAGAATTGAAGCTCAGCATAGAGATATAGATATTGTGAATATAAATTGAATGCCTCAGTTTACATTTTTGAAGACCCATAAAGGGCATAGAATTATTTAAAATAACATTAATGTGTGTTTAAAAACTCATTCAAATAGTTTTTATATGAATATCTTTTGATTCAATAAAATGATTAGAAGCTTTGGCCTTGTACGTTATCAACGCTTCAGCTAATAAATAACTAGCAGTTCTTGTAAAAAAACTTCTATTCGGATATGCTTGAATTCTGAATATTTCAGAAGTGCAAGAATTCAAAACCTAACATTCATTAAATATAGTAAAATCAAATTGGACTGCAGAAATACAAGGAAAGCAACAATCATGAGCAAGTTTCATCAATGTATTTATTATCCATTTTTCTGTGCTGTAAAAACACTTAACAAATTATTTCTTATATTAATAAAATCTAACAAATTTAATTAAAAAATTTGCACGGGAAACATTGTGATGCATTACATATACCAAACTGTTTTTACTTTATGAAATTTTAAAGAATGATTCATTTTAATTAGTTTAAAAGTTGATGCAATGAATCCGATTGTTAGAAAAATATGTAAATGTTAGTGTTATAAATATTACATCATTTTTTTAGATTAGCCAAACTCAAATATTCTTACCGGTCTCCGTGTCACCTATATCGATGATAAGATCTTCACTGGCTGAGGCAAGAAGTCTTCCGTCAAAACTAAATGATAGCGTTCGGACAGGCCACTCCAATCTAAAAAAAAAAATTATGTTATGAATCAAAATCTCGTAACGACCGCAATTTACAAATAATACCAGTATTATCATTTTCTTTGATTTTAACACAACAATTTTTTTTTAATTATATCACTATGCAAAGGATTAAAGTATTTCTGTTAATCTAAGATATTAAATGCATTTAATAGTGGAATAACATTTATTGTAATTTTTTTCTGGCTGAAATAAGACATAAACCATCAAGAACCTTGAAAATACTCTTAGACAAGCAAGCTCATCAACATCCCACAGAGACACTAATGCGTCAGCAGATCCAGTAGCGAAATATTTCCCGGTTGGGTCATGTTCTATGCAGATACAAGTTCCAGGGTGAGCTTTTAGAACAGTTTGCAGCTCTAAAGTTGGATAACTAAAAAAATAAGTCAGATATGAAACATTACATAATAAATAGCTTGGTGACGAGTATTTAAATAACTATGTCAAAGGGTTGTTTTACTTTAACAAAATTAGATCATTCTCTTCAATTATAATCTACATGATTTCAGTGCGTTTTTTTTTTATTATACACATTTTCTAAAACAAAATATTTTATATCCAACCTTAAAATGTGTACACATCCTTGTCCATTAGTCAAAAAAAATAGATCTGAAGTATTGTTCCAAGATATTTCATTAACTTCGAAATTTGACTGTTCTTCGGCGATTATTTTATGTGTTCTCGTGTCTATAAAAGAAACTAGATCTTCTTTATTTCCAACGGCGATAGTATTTCCATCGGGTGACCAAGCAATGTTTATATTTTCACCTTTTGTATTGATTGTAGCAGCAGATTTTTGAGACCTTTGAGGGATAAACAGAACAACAAAAATAAGACCACAATTAAGTTGATATCAAGCGTAATAAATAGCTCCATATAGTGGAAATGCAAAATTGTCTCAAACTTAGCAGTGATCTGCGTGTACGCAAGGTCAACGTAACCTTGCACTGTGTACACATGGCTAAAAAGATCAAGCCAACACAACCGGTTGCGCTGTATTCACGGAATGAGTTAACAAAATTCACTTTATACAGCAACAATTGTTCTGTGATTGGAGTGAAATGTTTTTATTTATATTCGTTATTGTAGATGAAATTAGTCAATTGTTTACTTTCAAGGAAGTGAAAATTACTTAAAATCGGTGATAATATACCTTGTGTCCCATATTCTTACTGTTTTATCGCCACTAGCAGTACTTAGCAAATCAGAATGTGAGGCATGCCAGCAAAGTTGATCAACGGACCCTGTATGACCTTTAAATATATACTCTTGAGTCTGAAATGAAAAACCATGTATATTGGAAACAGTACAAGAAGTCCTTTAAGTATTAGAATTCGAGATATAAAACTGATGATAATAGCAAGGGTGCAATTTAAGATGTTAATATAATGTACCAGGACATATCAATAAAAATAAATCAATGGAACTTGAGTCAAACGATTCGCAATAATTGAGCAGTAGGTAATGCTATAAATTTATGAAAACATCACCAAACAAGTAGGTACTTAAATAGGATTTTTTTTAGTGCTAACAGTTTTATAAATGAAGAAATAATTATTAATTCTTTTTCACGGTTAGTATAAATTTTCAGTTCAGATTTTGATGAGCTCACAAGAAAACCTTGTGAGGACAGACTATATAACTAATGAATTATTTGGATTGTAACATTGAAAAAGTATGACTGTCAGACTTTTTTAAAAGAACTCTACATTTTATTTAAATATATACAGTCTACATCAAACCAAATCTTATAATACTGATAGATGATTGACAGCATGTCAAATAGCAATACGGTTGCCAAAATTGCGCCAATGCTACATTGAGGAATATTTTTTTTTGTAGAAATGTGTTTTACATGTTGGCTTTTACCACAATATATTCACAACATACCAGTGGTTCTCATGTGCGGCCACCAGAGGATTTTGCTGCGGCCACCAACAGCTTTATAGTTAGTATTGGTATTTAATAAAAATGTGATTTTACAAGTTAATTTGTCGACAAAGACATTGAAAATTAAATATTTCGTATGTGAATACATAATATATTTATAGAATATTGTGCTCAAGAATTTTTAGTTAGCAAAAAACACATACATTTTTATGTCGTTTGACAAAGAAGACTCAACACAAAAATTGTGTGCGGCCACTAGCCATTTCCGTAGGACCGCTGATGTTTCTAGTGCGGCTACAGCCAAATTTTACGTGAAAACCACTGCACCATACGCAAACGGAAAAAAAAACTAAGGACATTTTATGTAAGAAAGTACTTAGTAAATGTAATTTTACAGCACGTATTACTAGGAAAGCTCAGTGTCGGTAGATAGGAAGGTATAGCTAAGAAACTTACAATTGATTCCCAACTTCCACCGTGAAGAGCGATGATAGAACGGACAAATTAAAAAATTTGGGGCTGGATTCAAAGGTGGCATAAACTTTATTTGTTTATGCCTGCAATATAACGCAGTATGCACAGGAAGAACTATCGGCAAACCCAGAGTCAAAATGACAATGTTGGCAGCCCTAAATAGCATGCATAAGGGAAAACGAAGTAAGAATAGAGGATTGCGAAACCTACTGCATAACTGTACATAATAGCCATTCTACTAAATATATAATAGAGCAATTAAATGAAGACAATAGTAAACTTACCAGTCTAGATCGATCAAGTGTGAATATTGCAACAGACTTATCAAATGATCCCGATGCCAGTCGTCTACCATCACAAGACCAACCGACTGAATGTACCTTAGAGTTATGTGCGAAATATTCTCTCACGACATTGTGGCTCTTGAAATGATTTTGTAGGTCTTCTAATGGTTCTATTGGGGTCTGACACATTTTTGGGTCCTTCATCTTGATTCAATTCAAAAACACAACATAAATCGTAATATTCTAGATATTGATTTAAATGATAACCTACAAAGATTTTATATTAATAAATCGCTCGGTTTAAGAGAAAGTCTAATGGCAATTAGATATTGATATCTGTATAGTAGATGGGATGTTTATTTATATTTCAGAATTTTAGTTACTTCAAAATGTTAAAACTAGTTAAGATGTTCCAAGAAAATAAATAAACATATAGAATTTACAGCTTTGCCACTTATTTGTCTATGGTAGATCATTAACGGCGATAACCATTCCACCATTTATTGTTGACTTGTACAATTATTGTTCATCTACTTACAGAAATTTCAAAAATAATATTGATAAATATTATTTAAAATTCCTCCTATGATCATTTTAACGCCATGTTTATATGCTACTATTGGTTATAAATCATTTTGTGTAAGCTGATGTATACAAATCTACATTTTGGTAAATAAATAAAGTTTATGAAGGTATTTTTAATGTATTTATTTTTAGTGGTCGTTTTTCCGATTTGTAAAAAAATGATAAAAATAAGTAGGAAGCACGAATGAAATAAATTTGTTTCCTCACATTATAGCGTTTTTACCAGGGCTGTGGAATCGGAGTCGTCACGGCGTTCTGGCCGGAGTCGTACTCGGAGTCGGAAATTTTGAAAAGTTCGAACTTTTTATTTTTGCATTTAATATGTCAAATTTGACTTTTGGCCGCATTGATAGGGTTGATATTTTATTGAATACACATAAATAGGAAAAATAGGGGAAAAAAGTGACGATATTAACCTTTTTTTAGTCGGAGTCGTATTTTTGGTTAATGTCGGAGTCGTGGTTTTGGTAAATGCTGGAGTCGGAGTCGGACTTTTTTTCGCCGACTCCACAGCCCTGGATTTTACTCATAATGTTACAACGCACTGTTTCAAATTCAAATTCAAGTTTTTGTTAAGTGACAACATTATTAAAAAGTTTATTCAAATGGCAACCGTGTAAAATACTAAATTGACGTATAGAATTTGTTGAATGTGGCATCCTCTCAAGAGATATTGTTTCGTGTGTTCACAAAGTTATATCAAGTAAATGAATCAATTATATACCTTTAAATAATAAGACCTCAGTCAGTGCGGTAATACTTGCTGAAATGTGTAAAAAATTTTGCCGCCGCCATGTTGGATTGCATACGTGAACTCTTGGAATACCTGGACCACTTCATGGTTGGACATATTTGACACTTTAACATAAATAATACTTGAGCCAAAGGTTACGACGGTAATTTGAATTTAATGTAAATTAGCTACAACTTCTTCGATTAATATCTTGGTCAGTTACAATATGCAGTATATAACATCGGCACATAAAATAACGTGTTTTTCACGAGATAAAAAAAATACGGCATATTGAAGTTTATCATTAACAACATCTAGTCACTAGTGGTTTAGAATATAGAACATCACGTAAATGAAAAAAAAATGTCTGTATAAACTGTGTAAACAACACATTGAAATGGAATTAACAGGAATAGTGTTATCTAACGAACTAAATTATATTATCAATTTTGGGATGGAAGCAACTTTGTGAATACATATTTAGAAATTTTTATTTAGCCAACAGCACCGGTTTCGATCGACAATTTTTTTAAACGATTGGTCTAATGAAATTACTCACTAAACAATAGTGTTGGCTTTATTGTGTTTCAAAAATAATTATTTTGAATTGAGATTACAGTTATTTTCATTGTACTTTGCAATGTTTTTCTGTAGCTTAGAAGTAAAAATAATGGACGTATCTTAAATGAATACTATGACTGAGTTTCTGGTGTTCAGATTGTATGAAACACCATTTTAAAGTTTTCAGATAATCTTTTCTGAAAAAAAATATTTTATGACTAATATCTCCGAAAATGAATTCTGCTCCATTAAAATAGGGATGGAAATTACATTCAGGGCTGCTCCGTGCGGGTGTAACTCCTGATCTAGGGATCATTTATAAATCTGTGTTGCTTTTATCAGTTAATCTATTTTTTTTTGTAAATTATTTGCAATTGATAGGGTAACTTAGAGAATTTAAGTACAAGAGTATGAAAGTTACTTGTAGTGCATGAAAAGTCTTACAATCAAAGCTGAGAGCATACAGGGATAAAAATAAATTGCAACTTATTATCATAAATACCATCATATTACCATACCATTCCAAATGATATAAGATAATAATGAGTAATGTTTTGCCATTACTTAAATGGTTTTTCAAATTCCTGGGATATGTCAATTTGCTCTGGAATGAAAAAAAAAATAATTCTTAAGATTTCCCCCGTAGTCAATGTGTAATAAGAATTGAAAGAGTTCACAATTCACTATACCTTCATCTCAACAAATAAATTCTGTATTTTTTTTAATATTGTTTTATAGTTATATTTAACTAAATCTATTTTTTAATGTGCTAACAATGATTTTTTAGATCAAATGGCCCCTACAACATACCAGCGAAAACCTGGAGCGGTTCCAAGGAAGCATTGTGATCCTGCTCACATGAAAGCTGCGCTCGAAGAGGTTGTTAAAGGAAATTCCCTCAGATGTGCTGCAGAGCAATACAATATCAATAGGTTAACCTTAAACAGATATTACATGCGGTTAAAAGAAAAAGATTCCAGGCTAACACCCAAAAAAGTTGCCAACACAAGCTTAGACTTCTTCATACCCAACTACAAAAAACGGCAAATATTTTCAGATGAAATGGAATTGGGATTGGCACATTCAATAACAGAAGCTGCTGAATTGGTTGATATTATCACAACAGTTCAGATAAGAACAGTTGCTTATGAATTCGCTGTAGAGAATGAAGTGGCGGTACCTGATATTTGGCATAAAAATCATATGGCCGGGTTCGAATGGTACCGAGCTTTCATCGAAAGACATCCCCATTTATTGATGGTTTTACCGCTACGTTCTGGGCAAGGATTACCGCTCCCTCCAAAAAAGCCTTATAAAAAACCCTCTATATCACACACGAGAAGTGTTCACGGTCACAGGATATTTGATCATATGACTTCAGATGACGATGAAGAAGAGCTTGTTGACATAAAAATTGAGCCAGATGAAGATGATGATGATGAAACTCTGATATTTTCAGTCGGTATCAAAGATGAAGAGGATGAAGATGACGAAGATGTCGATGATATCGACGATGATGAAGGTTCTTGGATTATTGTCGTTGATTAAATAACAGCGACAAAATGTGTATTGGGAAAATTTTATGTAAAGTTTTATTTGTGGTGCAAGTAATAATAGTCTGAACAGTACAAAGTTGAACCCGGCTTAGAAGAATATTTGTTTCCATTTCATCCCAACTTTTTTCAATTATGATTACCATTTGGTTTTACATCAGCACATTCATGTAATTAAGTGTAATCCTTCTAAATCTATAGCAGCAAATAAACCATTAAATGATTTTTGCATGCATACATGCAATAAGCTGTGCTATGATAGCAATTTCACCTTGTTTTTGTAAATATTTAGAAGCATATTATTTCCTATAACTATCTTACGTTACAGTGCCATAAACTTAAGATTCTTGAAAAAATATGATCTTTAGAGCTGTTATTACAACCAATAAATACTATTAAAAGCAATTTGAAAGTGCCTGGATGGACTAAGAATGTTAGTAAATTAGTTTTATTTGTAAATAAAGAGACATTTATTTTTCTGAATTAATATTTTTGGGTTTCTCCAGAAAGTTAAGAGACGGCCTTATTTCGAAATAGTTTTCACTCACACCCTTCTAGCTACTTCATAAATCATGTTTCATTTACAATCTCAATTGGCCGTATTGTTAATTTTTATCTTTATTTGTTATACCTATATTAATATTTGCTATTGTTGTATTCAATACAAAACTGGTGTTAATTATTACATTCATATCTATTGCAATCCCTACTATTACACTCATTAAAATAAATGGATAAATTGATTCAATGGTCTCATTCAGTGACGGCTGGTGACGGGGTGTTGGGGGGTGCAAAGGAAGATTCAACCGTTTTTGCAAGAGTTCTTTCCTATTCATTGGATTTTAAAACACTTCTATAGCTTGGACTTTCAATTCAGATGCTCGCAATACCAACTGTTTCTCTTCCGTAGTACGGAAAAAGAGTTGAATCTTCCTTTTGCACCCCCCAGCACCCCGTCACCAGCCGTCACTGGTCTCATTATCATTTTACTCACGATCTCAATATATTCTTATCTACTGAATACTTTTGTTTTTAAAGTATGGTTTTCCTGTTTAAATTTTGTTTTTAAGTTCATTTAGTTAATATATATGTACCATGGATGACAATGGTCACCAATAGATCAAAATTTATTTAGAATTTTCATATTTACATTTAAGTGCCGTTATTTATAATATGTTGATATTATATTTTATTTTCTAGAAAAATCTCTGAATAACTCTAGAGTAAATATTTAAAAAGTATTTGCTGGCATTGTAAATGTATATAACTTTACAGAAAATGTACATTTTTTTTACACCTTGAATTTCCTTGGTATGTTTGCTATTTTACTTGTGATTCATTTTGATACTATGGGCACAATTACTAGATCTCAACCGGTATTTGGATCATCAATATTCTTCTCTATATATGATTCTGACATGCAAATGATTGATCATATACATACATGCTATAAATATAATGCCCATAATATGGTTCACTAAATATTCATATACATCAAGATCCGCGGTTTGATGACCATTGAATTAAATATTTAAAGTAATATGAATGCAATGTGAACTAAATGATCTCTAGATTTCTTCTTTTGTTTGTCCACGCTGCTTTATACATAGTTTCTATTTGCGTATTCATTCCCTGCTTTCTGAAATACTTAGTGAATGATCTATGTATTATGTAGGTATGTTTTTAGGTGTCTTGGTTTTATAGAAGCTGCATTTTTTATATATTTGTGTATGTGATCACGATAATAAGTCATTACTACAAATTTTAAAGTTATCATTTTTATGGCATAAACATGCCGAATACATTTTGAATGTATTTTTTACCGTACACTTTTTAATAATAATAGTTTTTCAGACATAAATAATGTATTAATTGAGTAGGCATTTAATTGGTAGAACTCCATTATAATACGGTAAGAAAAATAATAATGTATTTTAGTTCTACATAAATTTTATATATTTGTTGATAGCTATTTCGGCTTACGCCTTCGTCAGAACTAAAATACATTGTTATTTTTCTTACCGTATCATAAATAATGTATAAAGGATATTTTGAAATAAATATTTTTATAGTTGACAGTGTTTTATTTTTCAATAAATTTTAATATATTTGAAAAAAATAAAAATCCTTCAAAAAGGCTGATAGATGATAAGATTTAATACGTGTCCATAACATACCAAATCTCCTGACGTAGTCACCACCAAACGATGCATCCAGGTTCCTGTCTGTTACATCTTGCATCTATCCAAGCAGTCAGTGACGATAAGTATACAGGCTTAACCTGAATTTTTATTTTTCAGCTACATTTTTAAAAATATATTGTCTCACCGCCAATGATAGTTTTTAGATTAGAAGTAATTAGTTTCATACTATACATAACGAAAACTGTTAGGATAAATCTTAACATTCCATGTTGAAAACAAAGTTTATCTTCTAGAGTAAACTTCACCATTAATGTGCATGGTTTCAAATGATAAAAAATAAAGAAGGATTTATCCTCTACCCAGTGCTGAATTGGGGTGCTCACACCATTATACTCTCTAGTTAAATGAAAATATTCTTTCACATAATTTTTTTAAGCTTTCTATTGATTAATATTGTCAATTTTTTATATTATTTTTCGCTTTTTGCGCAGATAGCCTGCATTCAAATATAATTGCTTCAGCTATATGTTGAGCGTTGACAATTGCTAAGTATCTAAATAATTTTAATCTTGACTTTCCTTTTTTTAATTCATGGTATGGTAAAAAACATCACTGCAATATGCTTTTTCACAAGTATCCAAATTAAAAGTGGGAGACAGCAGCGTAAATACCATACAACAGTATACTTATTATAATTTATATTATTGTCTCGAATTTTTTTAACATATTATATTTCATGCTTGAAGAAGCAAGAAAATAAAATATAGCTTTTTATTAATTCAGATACAATAATTCAAATGTTTTATGTAATATTTGGCAGTGAATATAATGTTGATATCTAAAACTTAACTACAAATATAATTTATCACATATCCCTACATGAACATAGTGTCACATATTAATTTCCCCAGAATATTCCAAAATGTGAAGAATTGTTTCCAGTATCGAGGACTGAGATAACATATAATGTAATAGGAATAAAAATGAAAGAACTTTTTATTCAGCAGTGAATTATAATATTACCACTCTATGTTGTGCATTGGTTGTATATAGATAATAATTTTTTGTGCCGGATTTTTTTTATTAATTATTCTATATAGCTATAATGTGAGCATTATTTTCTCAATACCTCTAAGAATTTACAGTTTTACACCTTGTAAGTGGTGAACATAATATTTAACATGAATAATGGACAACATTTAGTTAAAAAAATACATTTGAAAAAGTTGAGTAGTTCATTGTATTATAAATGTTCTCATCGAAATTGCCATTCCTGCAAAGAAAAGAATAGCCCAAATATTTCATTTAATTCCTCACTACCACAAAAAATAAGATGATGTGATTGTATTGTGTGTCACATACTATAATGTTGTTTTGTTCTGGATATCTTGACAATTATTCATATAAATATTTGTACCTCATATACTTCAAGACTAATTAATTGGCTCCATTTTTCTACTATGTTATAAATCATTGACTTCAAAATCTCTTCCCAAGGTTTTGAATATTTCATAAACTGGGCTATATATGTATATAGTTTTTATTGATGCCCCAAGCACGCGGCTCTTGCACTTTTGGGATAATTCGTCACTATGCGCAGACTCAAGTCTGGCCCAACCTGGCCAGGCAGCAAATATTCGAATTCAGACTTGGGCTTGAGAAGACAAAAAATAAAAAGATATTGGGCTATTTCCGGATAATAATTGTTATTATTTAATGAGTGTTTTTTGAGATTGCTGCTGTGGAAAAGCATTATTTTTATAAATACCTGTTATTTATGTATATTAAGCCTTTGCTAAGCTCATCCAAAATCCAAAAATAAAATTCAAATATTTCTGAACTTCATTGGCCCAATATGAACACATAGCCTTGATACAGTGGAATAATGAAACTTGCAGACCCCACTAAAAAAAATCCAGCTGGTCCATATTGCTGTTTAATATTTTGAAGTAAAGTCAATGAAGAAAATATTATTCATAAAACACAGAATGATATTACAAATCTACAGATGAAGATGCTGTCTGCTACCATTTCAAAACGCTGATGATGTATACCTTTTTTCCAATGTAGTTGTAGGGGTACACTTTGATCATTGTTTTTAGGTGTATCACTGATTTTATGTTGATGCCATTTTCATATTGATAAGCACTGGGACTACAGGAGACGATAATACAACTCCTGCGGCACTAGTACTTAGTAACAAGGAATGGCTCATGTAGCATAGAAGCACTGAGAACTTCATCGTTTTTTCATTTTCCACGTTGTCACGTTTACATGTTTTTCTTGTTTTGAAGTCCATTATGTTTTCAATTATATAAACTCAAGCTATAACAAGCTATAACAAGCTATAACAAGAAACATACTGATACCATATATATATATTAGAGGTCTACACGGGCTCGGGTCAGGTTTGGATTGGGGCCCGGGCCGGGCTGAGTACACAAAAAAATAAATCCGACTATTCCGGATGTATACGCCATTACTTTATAACTAAATTACATACACATTATAATTTGATGAGTTCATATTAATTTTTTTTAAATGTTAATTAAAATTTTGTTGAAAAGTTGAAAAAATTTCGGGCTTAGGTAAGATTTTCGGGAATGAGCCTCGAGCTCGGGTGGGGCCGGGTCGGAGATTTTCGGGCTCGGGCCGGGTAGAATTTTTAAATTTCGGCCCATGCAGACCTCTAATACATATTGATCAAAGCATGAATTAGGAAGGTTTCCAACATTTTTTTTGTAACATTAAAGACAAAGCCGTAAATAATTGCTACTGGAAGGATTCTTCTCGTGATACAATAAAAATATGATTATTTGTATTTATTTCCAAAACTTTGAAAGGGCTATAGTAAAATTATATTTCTCTTATCTTTTTACAAACATTTATATTATGTAAATAAGGAGAAATCATTTGGGTTAGAATCATTGTAAAATTTTTCTTATATGCTAATGATCTAAATATCAACACTTTTGTATGAAATTACTGTCTGATAACTTGTATGAGCAATAAGAAAATAAAATAAAATGCAGAATATCTTTTCCCTTGATAATCTAGGATTTGATGACTTGATGATTTGATGATCAATAATTATACAAGTACTATGATTTTAATTTGATTCGAAAATAGTTCCAAGCCCATTTGAGCTTAGTAATCGGCAACTAGAGGTGTGCAGGGGCCGAAATTTCATAATGATTTTATATTTTGCCATAGAATACCAACTCGAGTCTCGAAAATATAACTTTCCACTGCACACGATTTTTTCCACTTACACATTCTTCTCTACTTGACACTATTTATCACTGGTTAATTGTATTATATAATAGTGTAAGCAAGACCTACGAAGAACCAGAATGATTGATTTTTCTTAAAAAATATTGGAATAATATTAATATTGACTGGTGATACAATGTATAAAGGTAGATAAATATATATGTTTAAAGTAAACAGAATAAAATTATTGTTGGTAATAAGAAACCGTGTATAAAATCACAGACAACAATTTTAGCTTATGTTAGCTCCTTACTGTTATTTTTTTACTGATCAATTAAATCAGATTTCATTCCAAGAATTCATTCCGAGTTGCAACTGAAAAAGTTTAGGAGCCATTGTTAGTCAACATACATAAGAAATACCATATTCTTGTGAAATTTTAAATTTACATTAAATTATTTTAGGAATGCAAGTATTGATGGAAAATTTTAACCATATTTGCAATGAATATGCTTATAGGACTTAAATTATATAATATTACTTATACATATAATATCGATATAGAATTTCAGTTAAATATAAATAATTTTATATATTTACATCCTATTTAAGGCAATTTAATAGTTAGTACTCCTCAAATTTAAAAGCTGATCCTGGTCGACAATTTTCAGTTAAGTTTCAATGTATTGAATTATAATTATTGTGCATAAATTGGTAAAAATAGTACACTGCACAGTTAATTTTACTAATATTGTACTTACATTTTAAGAAAAAAGAAAATTGATCCAACTGTACTTGCATAGTTTGGCATGAAAGTGCATTAATCTCTTCATAATATCATGTAGATTTTGCACTATTTTAGGTCTTCTGTCCATTGGCTTCGTGATATTCTATGCTTGATTTGTGGGAATTGGTGTTTGATATATCAGCCATCGCTAATGTACCCCCTCAATCTTGGTACCTGAAGCATCCAGCAGTGTATACAAGCTAATTGATACAGCCCCACCCATCAACTAAAATTGATATGCAAATAGTAACTTTAAAAGGCAATTGCTAAATATCATAGAATTTGTTTCTTACACAAAAAAAAAATAATTATCTTCAAAACTATACAGTTAAAACTCAAGATTATTAATATAATTATATAAAGACAATATGTAGAAAAATTCCGGAAATTTACGTTTTTTGATTGGTAGTCAATCACTAATGCCAGTAAGTAGACTACATACATAAATGATGTCGATAAACATGTTATTATACATATATTATTATGTAGGTGCATTTTATTTTACATCGAGTTATAAGTTTTGATACTGAACATGATAGTTAAAGAAACTTTGTCTTACATACTTACTTGATTTTTTTTATTATACCAATAAACAGTCAACTGTATTGTGTGCGATAAACATGTCTACAAATAAACCCATTTGTTTACAATAAATAGATATGTCAAGTACATATTGTCGAGTCTTGGTGAAGCATAAAACTAATGGGTTATTTCATTCAACATTGTAAGTATTACATTTTGTTACTATTTATAAACTTTACTAGTTCACTGAAGAAGAAGTGATAGAATTGTTTGAACAAATACATTCACTGGTCAATGAGTACGACAATTTATTAAGAATGATTGCAATAATGTCATCCGTTTACTGCAACTGGAAATAGCAAATCTGTACGCCGTAAAGTCATCGGTTTTTTTAAAAAAACAGCAATTTTATTACGATTACAATAGTTAACTTCTCTACGAAATTTCTTTTAGAATAACCACCATATTTTTCATGATCATAATATTAAAAATAATGTAGGAACATAACAATTCCTTTAACAATAAATTCATATGCGGCGAAAGACGAGCAACTTTACTTGTTGGATAAAACTGCTATTACTTTTGAAAGTATGACCGTAATAATTAAATATGCATCGAAAGATTAGTTTAAGGGCTGCTACATATTATGAATAAAATATCGCAGTGAATAAACAAAAACATATATAGGATACACTGAAATACGTAACTGTATAGTAAATATTCAAACCAGGGCCGGTTTCGCTCAACTAGTGATTTTTTTTCTAATAATTGAAATGATTTAATTGTCTTTCCACCAAGGATAAACAGCGATAAAGTACCAATTAGCAACTGGCTAAAATCAATACGTAGAGATATAATTCGAGTAAACTTAAAAGCTAAAAGAAAATTACTTTTTGTGTGCAGTATGGACTAGAACCAATTCTACACACGTGGTACGAAAAAAGGTGAACAATTAAACTCTGTTATTTATTTTCAGTAACCGATAGTAAAGAGTTGAATATGAATAGCAAACAAAATGAATAAACACGACTGGCCCTTCTTTTTATTTCACTTGAGAAATTCATAATAAAAAAAGTGATTCCACGTAGATAGTAGTAAGAAAAAAAACAACCATGTACTTATCTGTGTATTGTGACGTAGATTTTCTTTTCGCTTCATGGACACTTTTTTACACCAGAAAGAAACAGCACAATAATATGAATGATATCAGTGATGTTGGGTATATAAAATATTTAGAAACTGGCACCGGCAGCAACCAACTAGCTTCAATCGAGCCAGTGGCAGTTTTGAGCGCGTTCCCGATGAAGTGCGGATGCCCGATAAAGGCAAGTCCATGCATTTATCCAGAGTGGAGATGGCCTTTTGTCGTGGTCATGTGTGGGGAGAGACGCTACGCTGACGGAGTTCGACTGAGTTAACGACAACGAGGCGTTGCGCCGCGTCCTGTCGCGTTGGGCGGAATCAAACTAAATTGGCTCCAATTCCAATTTCAATGGCTAAAGTAAAAAGGTCAAATTGATTATCGCACGAGGGGGCAGAGGTTGTGAGTTTATGTCGTTAACTGCTGCCGGCAGATAGCGGCAGGGGGGCTGAATATAAGACTCTGATTGGAAAATCTCTGCAATATATGCGGGACCTAAAATATATACCAAACAATTTTGTGTTTTTTTGTTCTCGATCACCTTTATCAATACGATCCAGGGAGATCGATAAATAGTCACCCTGTTATGAATTTGTAATCTTAAACGACACAAATTAAATAAATGTATTTCGTAAAACTCTCATTTTTCATTGCAACGAATGAAATCATATATTTTGACGATAACTAAATTATCGATTTGTAAAAATTATGACTGGAACGAGAAAGATTCTATGAATACGTGTCCCGATAGAAATATATTTTCAACAATTACGGCTATCGTGATAAATTTTGTACTGTACATACTTATTATGAAATAAAACAATTCTTTACCCACCTATGTCCTCTCGGGAAATATCCTTATAAATATTTTGTAGCGATCGATCACGAATGTGAGTAATAAAGTATTCTACTACTTACTTAATATTACAATTTAGATCAATATTGATTGCAGATACCTTCAGAGGTGAACACATTAGTAATTGTAAATAAACATGGCTTGAGAATATCTGACGTGGTGTTATTTGTCATATTGTTTAATACAGTAAGTAACAGGGTGTATGTTCTGTCATTGGTTGTTGAATGCAGTCAAGACGCTGATTCAATTCATTCACTTCGAGTGTAACTTGATTTGGATGATAAACTACTGATCACTGTGGAGGTGTTTAACCCCTTAACAGCCCAGTTTTATATATTACATAATATGATATTGCTCAGGAGTACCAGGACCACAGGACACAATAATCAAAGACGTATTTTTTAAAAAATTAACAATAAAAATCACAAATTAAGATACCTCGTATATAATATTCAATTTGCCAAAATAGAAAATATTGAAAAATAATTATGTCATAAATTATTTAAAAAAATACCAATCATTTTATTATTCAATTATAAAGCTTATTTCATTAATTTTGACAATGAAATCAAATACAAAATAGGCTACGATCTATTTCAAAGCACAATAATTATTTCAAAGCACAATGATTATTTCAGTCAATTATAATAAATAACCCTGCAGGCTTGTTCCGAGAGAAACCCTTAATACGCACGGCATATTTTGACATTTATGTTATCAAAGATTGTCCACAGATGTCACTTCTTTAATACGATTATATTTCCGTCACAGGCGTGTTTAATAAACGAAAGAAAAATACGTAAACTTCGTACATATTTAGCCACCAACTAGTTATTGCACATTTCAAACATCTTTCACTCCCTTACAAAATAACGTTGATTTACATATCATACACCACTCTTCGCGTCAATACCTGACGTATATGGTGAGTCCCTAAACCACGGCTTCCCAACCCATAGGTCGCGACCCCGAATGTGGTCGTGACGGGATTTCTGTGAGGTCGCCAACTTGTACAGTCAACTTAAAAAAATATTCACTATAATGCATTTTCGTTGTTTTTTTTAATTACCTTATTAAAAATGAAAAAAAGCAACGAACAAGCATTATAGTCAATATTTTTTTTAGTCGACTGTATAAGTTGTGCGACCCATGGGTTGGGAACCCGCGATTTAGAAGATATTACTACCATCGATAAATTACTTATGACCTCGTTTTGTATTGAAATATTATATGATATATATACTCAAGGGACGGATGCAAGTATGCTAGGAAAAATCTTAATAATGTACGATAATTAAATTTTAGTAAAACATATTTCCTAGCATTATTTTATCATAAAACATATGGCCAGAATATTATGAATTCTATGCTTTTTCAGGGCCGTATTTGCCGCACTGATGAATTTCCCCCCCAAGATACTAAAAATTAAATAAGTGAAACTATCTTGGCGTGGTAAATAGAACCTTTTTCATATTTCGGAATTCTTCATAATTAATATGATTAAATAATATATGAAGTGGAGCTAATTATTGAGATACTAAAAAATGATTTGTACTTTTAAGTTTATACTTCTAATAGACGGATTATCAAAATAAGTTTATTTTTGACGTTGCCAGGACTTGAACCCAAGCCCAGCCGATCGTGAAATAAAATAGAGAGTTATAATAAAAATAATTATTTACAGAAAAATGTAGAATAATAGAACCTTTCACACAATTAATGCTGAAAAGTGTTTGAGATTCAATGAGAATACAATTTTGTCGCGAAACCCTTTTCTGTAGAACAGAATGAAATTATTTAAAAAATCGACAGTACACCAATTGTTTCTTCTCGATGTAGTGACCGAAATTGTTCGAACCAACGTAAAATTAGTGTTCCCAGACATCCCAGTGATTAGTATGATTAATAATTTACCGGCATTTAAAGGGCTAGTAATGTGTAACACGAAGAAATGTTACCTACTGTTATTTGGTCATTTAAATCTTTTAGTCATGCCATGACACGTACAGTCGGGTGACAATGTTTTCAGAAGCCGAGGAGGGACAAAGCGAAGATTGCAGTTTCGATAATACGGCAGAGTGTGATAATATTATAGGGATTACAAATAATCGCATAGCAACTATATTGGATAAACCGACAAATTTAAATGAAATACTTTTGTTGTTTGCTAGAAATACAACCAAATATATTTTCTTTGAAAATAATTAAAGCCGTTAATATTGAACTATTATCAAAACTCAGCATTAAATTTTGATATGCATTTTGATTAAAAGTAAAAATCATTATCCTTCAATATTAATCATTTTTCTTTAATAAGTTTATCAATTATTTTGATATCTTCATTTTGATCAAGAGTCGAAATCATAAAAAAGCGGCCAATAGATTCTACCTAATTAAAATTGAAAGTTGTTTAAATAAAAACAAAATAATGTTGTTGAATATTTTTATCTTGACAAATAAATGTTCGAAATAGATAATATTTTCTGAATCACAGGAAATAATTAGGATGCTTGGTAAAAAGGGATGAAATCTAAAAGTGTGAAACTGCCGTTCTTAATTTGAAATGGTTGGCCACTCTAGTTCACAGCAATAATACCGTGCCCGCGCATTAAGTGCCCAAGAATTTTAATTCAATAAAAATCTACTTATGCGTTTCATAGTGACAATTCATATTCAAACAGCATGAATGACTCCAGTCTACATATGAAGCATAATATGAACAAATTTGTACGTCCGCTACATACATACATACTAACATCCATGACTATGTCAAATCTTTATTAATAATTGCTAATATTGATTCAAAATTTCACCAATTTATCAAAAATTTCATCAGGAGTGTGGAGTCAAAGAATGTGGCATTATAAATACGTACAGGAAAAATCATTTGTAGTAGTTTAATTGTTAGTTGATTTTAGAAATTTCTGTCAGTTACTCACTAAGTGATATAATTCAAGACAAACGTATAGAAATACATACAGTAAAAATAAGAAATTCGAAATTTGAATCCCTTCTTTAATTAAAATTGATGCAGAAATGTTTACAATTGTGATTATTATTGAGAATAATAGAAAATTATCGTGTAGCTTTATTTTTTATTTCTGATTCATCTCTTTCTGTATTCAATGACAAAATGCATATGTATGTACATACATATTGACATCGCCTTATATGGTAGGTCATCAGAACTCTCTCAAACGATCTATTTTTCACCTCAGTCTATGAGTTTAAGTCGATATCAGGATATAAATTCATTCTAAAAATACTCTATATTGAAATCTATAGCGATTCAATATAGAGTAATTTCAAACTTTGTAAAGAGACATTTATGCGGACATCTCGCTCTAAATGTCTCTTGACTCTTTCACGCCCTGAGTGCATGGTATTTCATGTAAAGTTCGATAGGCCATAAATAATGGCTTATCGTGTGACGTTTAACGGTCTTTTTGGAACGGTCTTTTGGTACCTAATGGAACCGCTTTCTTTCATACAGTAGCAGTCTAAGATTAGAGAGCTTCGAGTGAGCACTTGTTGCCATATAAATCTTGCAAGATTGGTTGAGGTAATACTCCCATACTTGAAGTCTTGGAAAGTAGCCTCAAGCTCTCAATCTTCCCCTAAAAAAAGAAAAAAATCGCTTAAAAGTACTGATATCGGCGTCGCAATCGTTTAACTGTGTTTTTTTTTAATCTTATATTTAAATTCAATCGTGTAACTGTGTTTGTGTCCTATAACAAGAGAATAAACTATATGTGTGTGCGACAGCACTGCTTAACATTTTGAGATCGTGGTTTTAATTAAGAGCATCCTGATTCTCCTACTCCGATCCCTAAATCCCTCTTCCCGAATATTGGACGAAGGTTCTTTCTCATTTACGAGAGAACCCGAATCAAGGTCGTCTCAATATGTACTTTTATAAGTCACATGATATAAATTTGGTGGCAAGTAAATTCAGTCGATAAAAGTTGCCAATAATAATAACAACAATAAATTAGTAACATTTGGAAAATCGACTACGTCTATCTTCCACATATAATTGTATAAGGATAAGGATCGCTTTCGCTCATCGCGAATATTATAAATTTATCGATCATCATGTGTATGGTTAGATGCTAGATATACTAGGTACTTGAAGTACATGTAAGAATATGTATTTTTATGATAGTTATTTTAAATTCAAATCATACGTTTGAATTTTCGCAATTATTTTTTAGTAAATTTTGTATCGCGACCAAAATGATCACCCTTATCATCAGTGCGGTGTAACCCGCATTATTGGAAGAGGAATATGTAAAGAGGGGTCGGAACTACTCTTAGTGATTGATATTTATCAATAAACTTTGCAATTGTATACATTTTTTTGTGGGAAAAATGGTAACAATTATTTGTATTTTGTTCGACTAATTAACAGTTACCATAGTTGATCGCCAGACTTTATTTCATTCGTCCATTCTTTGGGGTCGAATCAAATAATGAAATTAAAAAAATATACTATCGAAAAATTCCATAATTTCCAAGTAAAAAGTACATACTCTAAACACACTGGCTGCGAGAACGTAGAATACGCGTCATTTCTCCATATTTCCCCCGTAGCCAATTTGACCAGTCCGTGGTGCAGTGATCAAGTTCGTTGGTTTCCGTAACAGAAGCCCGTGCTCGAGTTCCGGTACGAGCAGATTTTTTCAGTCAATAAATGCATTCTGTTCGAAGGCAATGGGTGTTTGTGTGGTTAAAAATCCCTTACCACCCTTCCGACCCCGAAAAAGCGACGAGTAGAGAGGAAGATTAGCTAACCATTAGTCCTCATATACTTTCAATCCATATCCTCTTTTTAAAAGAGAGGTTGAGCAACTGAGTATCATGCAGTACCCGTAGAAAAAAAACATCTTGAGATAAACTCCGTGAGGAGTCCATATGCCCCAAGCTGGGAGCGGAAATCGTAAATAAGCCAAAGTGTATGCAAATGTTAAAAAGTTATGTTATTGATTTGAAATAATGTTTGGAGCATGGGTAACTGGATTTATTAACAATATTTTTCTGATCTATGATTCTAAAACACTTGTAATATTGTGTCACTGCGTATTTAAGAATTTATACAAATATGAAACATATGTATTTATATTTATAAAATTTGTCACGAAGTCACGATTGAATATGCGAAAGAGTTTGAATTATCGTTTTCAAAATCGTAAATACTATCAAGTTTCACACTTCTCTTAGCCTTCGTATTTATTGAAAAAATGCTTCTACTATACAATTTCATTTATAAACATACTTATTGTAACAAAACTCTTGGTTATCTAATTATAATATAAAGGATAATTGTTATTCTCATTTAAGGAATGAGCTCCGATAAAAACTGTTTTTTCTCAATGCTTTTAATCAACTGGTTAGTAAAGTAGGTAATTATAATGAACGAGTCTTCGTCCATTAAACAGATGTCGTTGTAGGTCTTTGAAACCATCAATTATGTTTATCTTAAAATTGTTATTCCGAGAAATTAATAACACAAGTGGCTATTGTTCATCATTTGCATTTTTTTTATTGCAAATAAAACCATTAAGCAGTGTTGCCAGTTTACATTTCGTACCAACAATACGAATACATTTGCAGATTTAGTTTATGTTATTTCACAATAATTATCGACGTCATGTGAATGTTTTGAATTAATTAATTAATTGATTGTGTTAATAATATTATAATGTGACAAAGACAAAAAATATTGTTTCTTGCTAGAAATTATTTTACTATGAATTCTGTAATAAAATTATCGCTCAGTAGCTTTTTTATAATTTGATAATTAATTTATCGGTGTTTTGTTCCTACAAAAAAGATTGTTTAGGGTGAAATTGGTTATTAACTTTGATAATCTGGGTACTAGAAATTCAGTGAGTGACTAGGTTTTATGTATTTGTACAAACGTTGCATTAAATTTTAATTTTGCCTATTATTCTGTTTCTAATCAATTATTTTCCAATAATTATTATTGAGAAATAGGTTATGTTTAAAGAATTTATTATTTACATTAATCCTTCGTAGAATTAGCTTAAGATTGATTTTTTAAACGTCTTTATTTAAAAAAATATTATTAATGTACTTTTAAAAGCATGTCAATTGAGATTAAAGTTAAGTTAACTTCTAATTATGAATATGGTATATTTGGTACTTACGTATTTAAGTGACAACATAAGTAATGCTGCAGGACACACACATAATATTATAACAGTAATAACACTAAACAATTCGTAAAAAACAGAATTCTTTAAATTAAGATTGCATGACTGCACTACTTTAACACAACTGCCATTGGCTTGTGAGTAATCAGATAGCCAACACATAGCCAAAATAATTTTATGAGTTTTCAAATAACGACACATTCCCAATGAAGACTACTACAAATGGTGATGTCATTCAATAATAAATTATAAATGAAATTAAAAAAACATTTTAAATTGTCAGTGAAAGAGCGGGACAATAACTCGAGCAAATTTCTTCTGAAAAAAGTGAAAAATAGCTGTCACTTCGTTGAAGTAAAAATATTTCAGAACGATAAATTAATATCAGAATTTTTGTTATACTCAGTGCCAATGGACGACAACGAATGTTAATCTGTGGTACAATGTAGAATTTAAAATATAAAACAATCGTGAACTATCATTTCGCTATCTGTATCCAATCCATATAACGTACATAAAAAAAATCCAAAAAATATGCGATTGAGGATTTCGACTGAAGTTGCTTGATGGAATTTTAATATACAATTTGAATCGTTTGAATTCTGTACTCTTCCATGAGTTTTTGTCGCTAACGAATGTAAATGACGCTCATAGCTGAGTCAGTTCAAGTTCATTCGTGCACTTGAAATTCTTGAAGATTCACCTCATGGAAAAGTGCAAAATTTAAACGATTCAAAATTAAAAAAATATGTCATTGGTCGTTCCTCTCGCACCGTTTTAAACTTTCTTTTGCTAACCTATTTTTCCGGCTTGATCGAATTATCGGTTCATGAATTTGGGAATATGTATATAGGTATTTGTTAATTATTTTCTCTAATACTTCAATATTTTTTTTCCCACACTGATCGTTTGATCTATCTTGATTTTAAAAATATAATAAATCGAGAATTTACCGATGAGAGTACCTAGGTACGTTGAATTCGTGTTTTTAGAGTGAAATGGACACCTTGGAAGTTTATTTAGATTTAAGGTACACATCCCTAAATAATTATTCAATGCTATATAAATTATGATCGATACACCAGAAAACATCCCACGTGTTGACGTCGGCGTGGTCATGGTTGGTGATTCCCATGTGAGTGCATCGATGCCAATAGATGTGCGCATAGAAAATGATGGGAAATATTGAACCCAGCAAGTCCATCTGCTGGCCTCCCCGCGGCGACCATCGGGCAATGCAGCTTAGCTGTAGCTAACAGCAGGGGGCGAAAGGCGAACCATCCGGCGCCTCAAAACCGGTCTTCTGGCTAAGGGAAGGAAATCCCCGACAGAAAAACCGGGTTGAGCCAACCTGTAGAGCCCTCGTGACTCAGGCCTCGGAGGCGCAGGGTTAATCACCCTGTCCTCTTAAAAAAAATAGATTACGATACCACCACCGCAGAAGCCTCGGGCGCCCTGTTCTGCTCTTCGACGACCCAGCAAGAAAAAGGACATGATACTCTCCAATAACTGCTCAATGCGCATAGGCGCATATAATGTGCGTACTATGCGCTCCCCAGGAAAGGACTTACACGCCACCCGCATCATGCAAACCTACAAACTTGACGTTTTAGGGCTGAGTGAGGTGCGTTGGAAAGGCGCCGGGAAAAAGTTATTGGAGGGTGGATACACAATTTTATATTCAGGCCAGGAGCAATACCACCGCCAGGGAGTGGCAGTATTGATGTCGGGGAGGGCAGCCCGCTGCCTTGTCAAATGGGAACCCATCTCAGAACGACTGATACGAGCCACCTTTCGGACGTCTGATAGCTCGGTAACTGTCCTTCAGTGCTACGCCCCCACCGAAGATGCCGACACACAGGTGAAGGAAACGTTTTATGACTCTCTCCACGCTGCAATCTCAACAATCCCTAACAGAGACCGCGTGATAGTAATGGGGGATCTTAACGCTAGAGTCGGAACTGACCCTTTGCTTGGCCCAACAGTGATGGGCAAACATGGCCTCGGTGTAGCCAACGACAACGGTGAGAGACTCATCGAGTTTGCAACTATGAATGAGCTCACAGTTGGCGGTACAATCTTCCCCACAGAAAAATCCACAAATACACGTGGACCTCCCCGGATGGTCGCACCAAAGCGCAAATCGACCACTTCCTCTACAGCACGAATCACCGAAGGGAACTTCTTGACGTACGAACCTACAGGGGTGCCGACATATACAGCGATCATGAGCTGCTTGTCGGCAAAATTCGTCTCAGACTCAGACGCCCCGCAAGGCCTCCAACTCGGAGTAGAATCGACGTCGAAAAACTTCAATTTCCTCGAATTCAGCTGAACTTTGATGTTGCTATGAGGAAAAACGTCGCCAACAGTGCCAATGATCGGCAAAACCCACGACCCGACGCCATAGAATCAGAATGGTCCAGTATTAAGAATACTGTCGCGTCAGCCGCTCATGAAGTGCTTGGAATTCGGAGAGGTGATCAACCAAAGTGGATGTCCGACGACACGTGGAGGAGTATTGCAGAAAGAGCTCGGCTTAAAACACTGAGGGACAGTGAGACAGACCCAAACCGGATCGAGGACCGCCGGACTGACTATCATAACCATGATAAGATAGTTAAAAAGTCAGTGCGACTCGATAAACGCCGATTCTTAGATCGCCAAATTGAAGCAGCAGAGGAAGCATCACGCAGAAGTGATACGAGAAAATTATTTAAAATCACGCGCGAAATTTGCGGGAGACGACCACCGACCTCCGGGCCTATACGTAGTCCAAGTGGGGCAATAGAGTCGAGCGCGGAGCGTGTCAAAAAGATCTGGAGAGATCACTTCTGCGGGTTGTTAAATCGCCCTCCTCCCTTGAACCCATTTGATATACCCAATGAAGCCTTACTTGTAGATATTCCCCGAGCGTCGAATATACCCGACCATACGCCTACGCGTGCTGAGATCACCTCAGCCGTGCAGCGTTTGAAGAATGGGAAGGCGCCCGGTGTAGATGGTATACACCCAGAGTTTCTCAAGTACGGCCTGGAGGCGCTTCTGCACCCCTTATACCAACTTATTAGTAAGGTGTGGGATCAGGAGCGCTGCCCAAGGGACTGGGTCAACGGTGAGATAGTCACCATCCACAAAAAAGGTGACCCACTATGCTGTGACAATTATAGAGGTATAACGCTGCTCAGCGTGCCCGGCAAGGTTTTGGCACAGATAGTCTTGGCGAGAATAAGGATCCCAATAATGCGTATCCTCAGGGAAAATCAGGCCGGGTTCCTACCTGGCCGATCCTGTGCGGACCAAATCCACAACCTTAGATGCCTTCTCCAGCAAAGCAATGAATTCAATAGCTCGCTTGCGTGTTGCTTTGTCGACTACGAGAAAGCCTTTGATAGTCCGCATAGGCCTTCCCTATGGGCCATTTTAAAGCTTTATGGGATCCCACCCAAGATAATCGCCATCATCAAATGCTTGCACGAGGGCAGTGAATGCTGCATAAGAATCGGTGACGTAACTACGGAATGGTTTGGCATCACTACCGGCGTCAGACAGGGCTGTGTTCTAGCTCCGTTCCTCTTTATAATAATCTTCGACTTCATCCTGAGGAAGTCAATTCCACCTGACCGAGGAGTAACCGTTGCTCCCAACCTGAAACTATGTGACCTCGAGTATGCCGACGACGCTGTCATCTTTGACAAATCAGTTGCGGGTATCCAGGAAACAATGGATAGACTGCAGAGCAACTCGTATCGCGTTGGCCTCAAAATCAACGCGAGTAAAACCAATGTGCTCTGCAACAGCGCCTGTCCAGATCCAGACTACTCTCTGTTGAGTGCGGGGCAAGAAATCGAGAGAGTCGATGGTTTTAGGTACTTGGGAGTACACATCACGGGAGATGGCAACCCGCGTAATGAGCTCGCGATCCGATTAGGGATAGCTGGAGCAACATTTAATTCAATGCGGAAAGTCTGGGACTCACGGCTGTACTCGGTCAGAACCAAGTGCCACTTGTTCAACGCATGCATACTGACTGTGCTGCTTTACGGTTGCGAGTCATGGCACATCACAAAAGCACAGGGTAACCGTATACTGTGCTTTGAAAACAGATGCCTGCGGCGAATACTAGGGGTACAGTGGTTTGACTTTTGTCAGGAATACGGAGGTAAGAGAGCGGACAAACCAGCCCCTTATTACGTCCAAAATTAAAAGGCGACGATGGACCTGGCTTGGACATGTGCTGCGGATGCCCCAGGGGAGCCTGAATCCTGCCTGCCTCTTCTATCAACCTGATGGATCCCGACGCCGCGGAAGGCCTCTGATGACCATCCATAGGATGTACTCAGGGGAGCTAAGGGACGCCGGGATGACCTGGGAAGATGCGAGGAGGTTGGCGGGAGACAGAGAATCTTGGAGGCACCGTGTGGCGGCCATATGCTCCGAATAGGGAGCGGATATGGGAAAAAAAAAAAATACTCTTTTTAAACAAAAAATGAAAACAACAACGACGTTCTAGGTTTGGTAACCTTCGGTTAATCAGAATAACGTCATTGAACTGTGACCCGAAGTATCGTGCCCACTATGAATATAGTATGGAGAATGCGATCTATATATAGGAAGAAAATATACAAAAGTTGAATGCTATCATAAGTATGATATCTGAAAAATGGAATCGTAATATATAATTGTACATACAAATCTATTCGTGTATTCGTTTGAAATATCAATTATTGTTGAATTAATGGATACAAAGACAGCATTTTGTTTAATTAATTGTAAAAAATCTTTAGGACAATATATATTGTTAAAATACGAATGTGGCTAACTATGACAAATTGTTCCATGGCTACTAAATCACTTATCAAGATGATTCATTTGAAGTGAGCTTCTCTACCACAAACATTTAACCACTTAGCAGTCACCACTTTTAAGGTGTTCACTGTTAATATTTGGTGAAATGGCATTATAATAAAATATTTTAGAACTTATTCCACATTAAATATATTATATGAGGACCGGTTTCGCTAATAATAAGGTCTAAAAATGTTTTATTATTTGTATCACTTAACAGTCGTTTACAGTCAAAAAATGTATTGTTGAAAAATTGTGTAATTAAAAAAAAATATTCATAGTTCATGTTAAAACACGAAATTTATATATATTTTTTTTAACAAAATCGGGTATGTATTCCATTAAGTTAGGATAAGCAAACTTAATATTATAATAATATACAATGTTGGTACGATCTTATCTGGTTCATTTGATAATTAAATTATGTCTAGTGATCTATCGAATTTTCTTTGCATTTTTACCCACAATTAATTACGACAATATTCTATAGCTTATAGCAACTTATATATTGCAATACTTTAAAGCACACTTCATAAAAGTTAATTAAGTATTTCGACTGAGGGTGCTTGATGGAATTTCAATATCAAATTAGAATTTTTTGAATTTTGTACTTTTCCATGAGTTTTGTCGCTAACGACCCGGGTTTCGCCTTTCGGCATCTTCAGGCATTCCAAGTGCACGGATGTACTTGAACTGACGCGTAGTAAACAGTTTGTATTGTTTATATACAAAAATATAAGTAGGTCACTAAGTTAAAAGGTTATTAAAATGTAAATTAGCGAAATTTGAATGAATACAAGTTTCTATGATTTAAGTGGGATTTCTATGATCAATCAACTCATTAACGAGACGACGGATAGGACCCTAGATTTATTTTAAATATTCTTATGTTATCATCTGGTCATTAATATTTTCAAAAATCCCCGTAATTATAACAAACCCACTTAAATCATAGAAACTTGTATTCATTCAAATTTCGCTAATTTACATTTTAATAACCTTTTAACTTAGTGACCTACTTATATTTTTGTATATAAACAATACAAACTGTTTACTACGCGTCAGTTCAAGTACATCCGTGCACTTGGAATGCCTGAAGATGCCGAAAGGCGAAACCCGGGTCGTTAGCGACAAAACTCATGGAAAAGTACAAAATTCAAAAAATTCTAATTTCATAAAAGTTAGCTTAATGTTGTAATACAATGAGAACGGTAAGTCATTATAAAGCAATAAATGCTGGCCTGTCTACGACGCTGATTCGTACACCATCAGTTGTCAACCACTGTCTCTACGCATCTACGATTTCATAATGGTCAATAATTAGCACTAAGATCTCTACACTAATACAACTAATAAATGATCACGTAGGGATACATTGAATGATTTATTTTAACAAATTACTGGTGAAATTCGTCAATTAAGTCCATAAGTACTCCACATAGTTTGGTTAGCTCCAAATTGGGAGTAAATAGATTACAAAACTACACAAATAAACCAACTAAACTAATACGAGGAAGTGAAAAAATAATCACGAATAAACCGACTTTCATTTATTGTTTAAATAAAAAAAGACAAATATGATCAAAAATCATGGCTTAAAATTTTCCACCTTAATAAGCAAAGCCGATCGTTTGTTAAGATATGTATTTTTTATGTGATATAAATGCTATGAATGCTTTTTTTTTATATTACATCTTTCCCTCAAGAATTGACGGTTACATCTAATAACACTACACGTTAACTGGTACAACATGTGTGCTTGATATTTCGTAAATAAATATTTAAATTGACTATTAAAACTATCTCCATACAGCTTATAATATAAAACTTTACGACGTCGTATAAGTAATCTTGACATTTGTCGAGTAATAAAGAACATTTTTCAGCTTGATTTTTATAAAGGTTTTCGAGTAAAGAGAATTTTTAATATTCTTGAGAAAGAAATTTTCTATAATATTCCACATTTTCTAGATCACAAACTTTACTACTGAACGTAGCTTGTAATTTAAACCACTTAAAATGAACCAAAAAATATGTATATTCAACATTACTAAATCCGAATTAGAAATCTTCAATCATTACAAAAAATATAATTGAACAATTTTGGATGTATAAACTTTACGCAGAGTTTTGAATTATACAAATTTAATTATGATAGACGTTTTTAATGCTTAAACAATATATTACCTTCGTGTTGTATATAATATGGACGTGGCCAACAGTGAATTTAAAAATGATCACTTAATTCTTAGACGTATGAGTTTTCATTTGGATTTCCACTAAGTAAACTTAAAACACTTTAAATGTAAAAAATATATCGTTTGATTTATATCCTTCACGAGGATAATGCAACCACCTATCGCGATAAGCACTGCACGACTAATGTTGCATTATAAACAATATTCCAGAATAGTCCTTCCGACAAACGGGAGTTTTATGACGACTGGCAACTCATGTCATTGATTGACCTTAAATACCCCTACTGGCCGCCATTATCTCTTTATTTCATTGACGAGAGTTTATATTGCATACATAAAATTGCCCGCACTCTCTGTGATGTGATATTGCAGCAATGTGAAGTGATACTCAGGATCCGGGAACATGGCAGCCATATTTTTATTAAAATCTTTTTTGAAGTACTTCTAGTTTTGCTTACAAGGTAGACAATATTTGAGTTGATAAGGGAATATTGCGAACCATGCAATTTCACGAGAAAACGATTATATCAATTACTATCATATAGGATTCATTAAATTGTATGCAGACTATATACAGTCTATTATATTGCTAGTTGGTATAACAATCACCAAGTAAAAACTACATAAATCAAGACATTTACAAAAATCTATTTATATTTATTTACTAACACTAAGTGGAGTGTGCGAAAGCGGGCTCTCAGTGGGTATCAAAAAAGGTTTTTTTAATCCCATATCTTCGTGTATTCTAGCTAACTACTCCATCAATAAAGATTCTGTCATCCAAAGGCTAACAGGCTCAGATTTCAGGGTTTTTATACTGGGTTTGAAGAGTTTGCACTCGGCACCAGCTAATGTCCGATACGATTATTTTCCAATAATAATGTTACACGCATTAGAGGCGTTTTTTAAACCTTTTTTTACTAATTATTATATCGATGCATCCACCAGCAGTAAAAAAATGCCAAGTACGATTTCAGAATATTTTTGAAATCGGGAATAAAATTTTTCCAAATATTTAATGGCTGACGAATATTTCACATTCCTTAAAATATTATATCACATCCCTCATAGTATGTTACATTACTCGTCAGCACGTCACTGGTAGAAATTAAATGGCATTGGAATGCATGATAAAAGAAATGAGAGAATAGAAAGTATGAGAGAAAATCATATAAATCAATATATTAAGTCTGAAATGAAAGTCATAAAAATCTGAATCCTCGCAATAACTTAATTGAATACAAAAGAACAATATTCTGTAAACTTCAATTTGAATTTGATTGCAATAAAATTTATAGCATTAATTATTTAAATCTCTGGAAGTTAGCTGTCTAAAATAAGACATAAACTATTTTGATACAATTTAATTCTAAAAAGATCAATTTACTTGATTCTGTAACATGTTTTTTAGAAAGTATATGACAAGCTTACAACTAAAATTAAAACTTTGTTTTTAAAAAAAAAAAACTTAATGAATATGTCATTCGTAACTCGTGAGATGGTAGCTCTTGATCCAGAAGCTTAATAATTGAATAATTGAAGCAAATATTATACAGATCGTGTGCGCTATATGTGCTTGAATACGTGGTCCCCCATGCGGGTCATATAGTGGCTGACCCCTACCTGCATCCGCTGTTATTCTAAATAATTACTTAAAATTTGGGAAACATATTAAAATATGTATTGCATTTCACAGTAATTAAGATATTAAGATGACAATCGAGGTTTTTTTTTCACATTCCTTATTAGTGTTTATAATTTCGGGACTAGAAACAGAAAATAATAACACATTTTTAGTACATACTAAAATAACTAAAAAGAAACATATTCCAAATTGGATTTATTAAGATATGGACCAGTTTCGCTCATCGCGAGCAAGAGTTTATAATGCTCGTGGTGAGTGAAACCGGTCCTTATATTATTTAATTGAATGTGGAATAAGTACTATAAATGTGTTAATATTTTCATTATTAACCATTTCTGTGCTTTAAGTACTGACAATAAACACCATAAAAGTGAGAAAATAGAATTATAAGGTAGAAAATAAACAATAATATGTTGTTGTTGATGCCTAACAAGTTATAAATTATTACTAAATACTAAGCTAATTTTACTATACAGTAATGGAGTTAATACCAATTCAATCGAGAAAACAGTTGAAAATCAATACACAAAATCAATAACAGAGAAATCAGTATTGATTTTACCCATTTAATTGATATGAGTTTATAATAAATAAAGCATTTGGTTTCACATTATATAGTTTATCATATTTGACATTCAGAATTAGTTATGGCGAAATAAGTATCAATCAAATGTCTGTCAAAAAACCTTTTTTTTTAAAAAAAGTTGGCTAGCTCTTCTTTGCTCAATATAGTATCTTAAAGTTATGCATTCAAAGCAAATTCATGGTTAGAAGCCGTTATGACTGAAAATGAGATCTCGGTATTCTCGGTTTTTTTTCAATACCGAAATACCGAATTTCGAATTCAGTAAATTCGAAATGTAAACGTTATTGGCTAGTCTATTTTGTGCCTGAAAACATTCTTTGTATTTGAAATTATTTTCTGACTTTTCTTCCAGAATCAATATTTGAAATTCCTCAGACGAAAACCAACTTTAAAGATACTAACGAAAGCAATAATTTCCTTTTCGCTCGTCTAACACTTGAATTGTACCTACACCCTTTTGAAATTTACACTCCAATGATTTCGAACAGTTTGTTCTTTTTTCGAATTATAAATTATTCGTTGACCCCCAAATTGTTGCTTTAATTTTTTTTTGCAATGTAAAAATACTTCGGTTTAAACTTGTATAAAACCTATTTCAGCTTAGAAAACCACCGTCAGATGACTAGGAATTGACGCAAGTGATTTAATTTGAAGTAGTGGGTATTGACCTCGGCAATTTTGCGTCAATTTGTACTAGTTGTGGCCAACAGTGTGTGTTCAATTCACAATACATGACCATTTGCATGGAATAAAGCATATTTATTGATACATATCTTACGATATTATATTTCTAAGAAACTACTATTCAATAATTATTAATTTTTGAGGATAAAAGAAAGAATATTGGAGGGGGAGAGTTTTGGAGGTGGTACCGTGTGCTAATAATATGCTCAGAATAGAAAATCTTGACCAAAGAAGGAAAGAAAAACATCACACAGAGTATAAAATTGTCTATTTTTTACCCCATTCCTCTGACTATTAGGTTTATATACTGTTTTTTTAGTAAAAGAAACTATATTTATGAACTGTTATGAACAAATAAGAATCTACAACTGTGTCGATATAAAACAAAGTGCCCATCTCTTACCACGTCTTAGGTACTTAAATACTCGATGCAAATGAATAAATTTGAAAATATAAGACATTATTTATGTAACTTTTTGTTGTAGATAATTACGATATAGCCATGCTTGAAATAAAATCAACACGAGCAGTCAAACACTGACAAACCTGAAAAAAAAACAGTAACTGGAGATGGCCATGTTTATTTTAGAGACAGGATTTTCATAAGATTTTGTTGAAAACATACATTTATTACTTGGTTTCAAATACCGTTAGACGAAATAAAACAGGCAAGCTGACTTTAAGATACATACAGCATTTATTAAATTACCAAAATATTTTTTTAAATGCTTTGCGTTAAAATGTTTATTAAACAGTCAGATAGTGCGTTTTGGTTTTAATGATACTTTATTTTTGGACGTCACCTGCAATTGCTAAAAACATGATCCTTATATTTTAAAAAGCAGTGGGCTGAAAAATTGTAATCTCTACCGCTATGTTAAAAGTCAATGGTTAAAAGTATCATTTAATTAATGCTATATGAATATTCAAAATTCTAAGAAATGATGAGTTTTATGACTCATGAGAAGAGGGCTGAACACATTCAATTTAAATAATAATGGAGGCAGACATTTATAATCACCAATCCACACACAAGGGACCCACCGTCCTGAATACAAACATATTCCAACTTATCTTTTTACGGTAGTAAATAACCAATTGAAAATACTTCATTGAATCATACGACAATATTGTCAGTAATAACATTTTTATGTTATTCATATAATGTAGTTAAATATACAGAAATGTTAAAATGTGAATTATATATACATAAGATGACGTCACACTCCAAGGGAGTGAGATGGGTTCTAAAATAATGGTGTGGAAGCGTGGGTGCTGCAGTGACATCAAGAAACATCAAGAATATTTAAAGTCATTCGTATTTGAGAGACAAATATTTTATGAGAAATATATATATGTACATCATTGAATTTAGTTTGGGGTTTTTTTGGGGTTGCAATGTGGATTATGGAAAGTAAATTAACCGATTATATAATCGAATTAATTTAAATATACATATATATGGTAAGCCGATCTGAAGATTATGCAACCGCTACGGACCATTTGGAAACGCTCTACGACTTCCTAATTGTGAAACATACTACAAAATATCTTGTCACAAAGAATTGAAAATTAACAAAAATTCGTAAAATATCTTTCGGTTATACCAATAATGGTTGATAAATTTCATTTAAATTACTCGTAAAAAAATATCATTCAAAGTGGCAACGGTTATTAAGAAGAAACATTATAAATACACGAATAAGAAAAAAAGTGCCACGTAATATAAAAAGATGAGAGCTACGAAAAAAGAATTGAAAAAATCGATAAAAGAGAATCTGTAAGCTCTCGCGAGAATGACGGCTTAAATATTTATTTTATTAATTCGGGTTGTACGTCAATGTATTTCCTAGTACCTACAGACTTTGAATGAACTTCACAGATTATCATTGTAAAAGCTGTAACGTACCTATGTATGTAATGAATTTTCACTGTAATATGCTTACAGTGGCACCCAATAACTCTCAATACAATGACCCCTACCCGCACTATTCAAGTTGTTATTAATTGTGTAACATCAAGACTTCTTCCGGAATGCCTGTCCTATTTCATGTTTACAAATAAAACATCAATAGGGATTCTTAATCAGTGTAACAATATCAATAAAGAAAAAAATTATTGGATATTATGTAATATGTATGAGGAAAACGACTGATTAGAA
Source organism: Himalopsyche kuldschensis (assembly GCA_028554975.1). NCBI lineage: Eukaryota > Metazoa > Arthropoda > Insecta > Trichoptera > Rhyacophilidae > Himalopsyche > Himalopsyche kuldschensis. The sequence continues at coordinate 1,537,250 of JAHFWI010000058.1, read as the reverse complement.
ACTTATAAATTATATTCGGATAAGAATTACTGATTATTTTTCAACAATATCTCTCACATTATAGGGTGTGTATTTTACGGATGCTTGAAACGTATTTTGTGTTCGTTAATTGAATACGCATTTACTTGGTTGAGCTTCATCATAACAAGGTGAAAAAATAGCAAAGTATTTTAGTACCACATAAATTCCTCATTTTCAAATATAAAAAGGGAAAACTAAATTTTATTTACCAGAATATCATTTGAAGTTATATAATATGCTGTACTTATATTATAGGATATTAAAGTATTTTAAATATTCGAAGGGAAGGGTCGAATACTCATTTAAAATGTAAATATTGTAACCATGATTAACGTGTCAGTATTTTGCAAAGTAATGACTTTCAACAGTTTCATGAATTAGCTAAGCGAATAGAAAAAGCAGCCGTATGCATATGTCATATTATCACTAAATATAAATTTGCTTTGAGTTTTTGATCAGCTATAAGCCATAATACGACTTTGGCAGCTAGCTGTTATTCTTGAAACTTAGATATTTACACGACACGCATTTTTTTGTTCAAATAAGACATACTTCTTATACTTGTGTGGTTACTTGGGTAATTTGGGAGACGTTGCTTATCAAAATTTTAAATCCATATAATGTTTACAATTAAAATCATTTTCCGTGTTTATTAATTAATTACTTTACTATATTATTGTGTCCACGTTAATTAATGCTAAGCACAACAGTCGCATTCTGTCTGTAGATAGGAAATACATATATTCACACAATAAAATTCAACGAGTTTTGGCAGTGTTGAAAAAGTATTTTCCCGTCACAGGCTGAAATCGAAAAATAATACAAGTTAATTAATACAAAAAAATAATTGTATATTCACGAGTGCTATTGAAAATAGTTAAATAAACGTGTTGAACAGTTACAAATAGCCAACAGCCATCAAGTTTAGGTACGTACAAGTGGACAAAATGTTAATTGAATAAAACCAATTGAAACGTCAATTGAACTTCCGGTGTAGTCGACTCTCATTGGTGGATTTAAAAGCTACACTCAATGCTATGACATTTTATTAACCAGAGATAGCTTTCTGTGCTTTTGTTATGTCATAAAATCGAGTAGGCACTTACATATTGAATTTAATAATTATTATTTCTGAACAAGATTATCTTTAACGGTACAATGTTGATCGTAGACGGATGCTGATGTTAATAAAAAGTAAAGACTTTACTTTCATTTAATGAAGTACCATTTAAATAATAAACATTGAACCATTTTATAATCGAATTTTTTACGGTATTGCCCACTGATTTCAATCAAGCATTTATTGAGTAGCCTTGAAATTATTAAATAGTGATGAGTTAAGATGTCGATTTTTAGCATAACACAATTGGTACTTGAATTGAAAAGTGAATACGTTGAATATTGGCTTTAACAGTTTTTGTAATAATAATAGTCAGTTTTTATGAATGTTATATATTTTTTAATATTGTCTTACATTACAAATATTATTTTTCAGCTTTAAAAACATGGTTATGCCATTAAGACAGTGTTGAGAAATTGGGCACTTATTTTAGTAATGATCTCTGCTTTAGACCGTCTCAATCCATTTATAATTATTGATTCTAACTGTTTTCGTTGTGTTAAAATGGACATTTAAAAAAGCTCAAATTGGTTTTTTTTTGGAATACACAATCAAATTTTCTTTTCTTTTTGTATCAAATATGTATAATATTGTTAGCACAGCTTTAATACGACGATTTTCAAGGGCAGATTGTCAAGCAGGAGCCGCAGGCGAAATTTAAATATAATCCGCCCGCGGCACTCTACTTAATAATCGACCCCAAAAGTAATCTAAAGTTCTTCCATCCAGTAATCCAGATTGCGTCCAATACGTTGTTAACGATTGGTTAAATGTGTTTCAATACTGTTCTGTTCAGGAAATATGTAGTTTTAAACAAAATATCATCAATGTGTAAATATGTAAAAATTATTTAAGCCATTCAATGTTGCCATAATGTAGACGGTGAAGTTTGGTCAGAGCAAGCAGTATATCCAAGGAGACGATTTATTATTTACGTATCTCTTTAAACATACTACTTAGTTTGACCGACCTCTTATCTTCTTCTTTTCTGGCGCTTCAGTCCAGGATGAACCTTGACCGGCTCACTCGGTATCCTCCAATTCACTCGCGTATCCGCCTTCCCACGCAAATCACTGACATCCAGCACTCGTAAATCCTGCGACACCACGTCTATCCAGCGAATTTTCGGCTTTCCATGGCTCCGACTTACCCCAGGAGAATAAAATGTGAGGGGTTTTGTGGGCTTCCGCTCTTCCATGCATGACATAACCCACCTCTAATCACCATATTTACATATGTGTTTTGTTACTCGCTGCTTTTATCCTAGCATAGAAACATTATTATGGATAAATTGGATTATTTGAATAAAATAATTAGACGAGAATATATCAGGGTACCCATAATACAAACGGTAATAAAAGGGGACATTTTTTAAGTCACGCTTGTTTTTCTATCTCAATAAATTTAATGTTTTCCTTCATTCAGGGAAAAGATATTATAAGTTGTAATTAATTTTCATTATTTACAATCAAAACATTGTACATTGTAGTATAATATTTTAAATCAATGGTGTTGTTCTGTTAGAGAACAGTTAGAACATTTAGTAGCGAAACACTGTATTATTTATAGTATACAAATAACATAATTAAGGATTTCCACTGAAGGTGCTTGATGAAATTTCAATAACACATTTGAATAGTGTGAATTGTGTACATTTCCATAAGTTTTAGGCCAGTTCAAGTCTACTCGTGCACTTGCAATACCTGACGATGCCGAAAGGCAAAATCCGGATCACTCATGGAAAAATACACAATTCAAACGATTCAAATTGTATTTAATAAAAGAAAATGCGTTTTTTTTTGCAAGTGAGGATTTTAATTGATTAGAATATTAAGTTTTTCAAAGTGATGTATTTTACTAAATCGTATAGATTGTTAACTGGATTGTAATTTGATATATTGAATCGTGTTCAAAAACTGTAGTATCGCTTAGTGTTATATATGTATTATTAAAAATCTGGGGTTGATGGTGAGAAAAAAATAGACTTACAATTCCGAAATCCAAGTAGTTGTCAGGACCCGATGCTCAGTTATAATTTATACAATGATATTCACTACAAATGATTATTATACAATGAACCACAGATGTTGTTCCATAACTGAATTTTTATTTTGGTTTCGAAGTATTTAAAGGTACAATTATGCTAACAAATGCATAATCTAATCATGTACATTAATGTAATCTGTGTATTACTGGACCGTCAACATTGTCAACCTAGAACTTGAATACCCAAAAATACAAACAACTTTTATCGAAATTATCTTGAATTTTCTATACGAAGTTAAATATTTGACTGTACTGTTAAAAACACATTTGAAAAAATTAACATTTTGTGATTGCTCGGTAAAGTGGCATTACAGTTATGTCTCTTGGAAATTTCGTTACATTATTCTTTGGATTTTGCTTCTTTTGTGAACATATGTGTATCCGTTATAGGTACATCCATAAAAAAATTGTGTGAAATAACTGTTTTCTGGAACAAAATTTTTCAACTTTCTAGAAGAACTTCTATCGCCGATCATGTCAATTGTATCACCTTTAAATATCATAATATTGTGATCTCATTTAGTTTAGAGGTATTATGTGGAAATACATTAAGACTTAGCCATACCGATTGTTCCATTTCTACAATGTTGATTTTGATATTTGATGTTCGTTATTTTCTGCTATTACTGATTCATGAAGATTGTGTTATGCTTTGCTCTAACAAGTATTTATAGAAACATTTAAAAGCACACTGAATTTAATAAATTCATCATTCTAGTTTTCTTTATTTCGATGTGAACTGTTTACCATCTACTTGAGTAAAACTGTGTTTCCAATTTCACACATTTTTTTATGCATATCCATATGGATATTAATCCGAATAGGGCTTTATGGATAAAAATAAGGTTTTTTCAATTTAGTCCTTTTGTCATATCACGAATAATTTTTGATTATGTAAATAATAATTCCGCAGCGATAGATGGCTTAGTGAAATTATTGGTCAATAAAGAGTTACTATTTTTGGGTTACGCTGTGATAGTGCGAAGTCTATCGAGAAGTTTCATATTGGCGTCTACAACCCTTATCAGAAATCAAACAAGGTGATAATTTTAAATAATTCAATTAGTCAATAACAATAGAATGTATTGTATTCTACAGTGGTGTAACTAGAGATAACGGAGTTGTTCTGAGAACTCTAATGTTATAAGTTGTAAGTATAAAAGATAGAATATAAGAATTTGTAATTTTAACCCTTAATATATTTTTATCAAACGATCCCAATTCTATATTGCTGAATAAAAATAAAATGAATAGTTCTTTTTATTCCAAAATATAATAATCGTTTTATTCAGCAAGAAACCGTATGCATATGATCAATATAAATAAGCTCGCTGATTGAAATCAGTCCTGAAAATATAAAATTTCATTTTATTGAATAACTACATACCTATCCCGTATAGCATTGAACAAATAATGATTATCCACGAATAATAAAAACCACGGTAGCTTTCATCACGTTTGGCTTACTGTTAATCTAAAAGTCGTTAAATCAAAAAAAATATATACTATTGGTATGATGAACGTAAATTTTTTTGAAAACAGATATTTATTCTAAAAAACCAATATTTAAGCACGTTTTATGATCGTGCTTGTATAAAAGTAAATATTTTCTTTACTGTGTTAAAAATTGAATGAAATTACTCATATCTTGGAATGCATATTAATTTATTTTCGAAAAATTACAATAATTTCAGACTTATTAGTAAGTACTTAACTTAGTAAGAAAATGTATCTTGAAAAAAAAACACCAAAATCTCCAGATACATATGTAATTTGAATGATTCATACACAATTTCATGATACATATTTATAATTTATTTAAGTCAGGTCCGTGGTCGAGTATCAATCTCGTCAGCTTTGGTTGTGGATGGCACGGGCTCGAATTCCAGTCAGGGCAGTTTCATTTTTCAATTGAAGTATTGATTTCTGTTTGGAGACATGGATGTGTGAGTTGTTTAAAATTCCTCCCACACCCTTCTGACCCTAAAACGGAACGTGGCGAGAGAAATTAGCTAACCACTACTCCTGTCACTACTCCTAGTCCTGTCCTTACTATCCATACCTTTCTAGAGGCTGAGACAGCTGAGCTACAATCAGTTCTTGGGGAAAATTCTGTGTTGAGATAACCTACGTAAGATGTCCATATACTCCACATTGGGAACGGACATGAGTAAAAATTAAAAAAAAACACTTATTTAAAACAGTTTTAGTCAACTTCTAGTTTATTCAGCCAAAGATTTAACCAGTAAGAAAAAAAATGTATCTTATGATGTGTAGTAAATTAATAGATCTGATAGAACTGATCATTTATTTGTGTGATAAATTTTATTATACTTGAAGCTGTTATTTTATTATGCTTAAGACATTTTTTTTTAATTTAAAACAGATCTTGTTAACATACTTACCGTCATAGTGACAAAAAACCTTTACTCGGAAATTTGCTCAACGAAGCTACTTATTTTTTGTTCAAATATCGTAATAATAATAAATATTTAGTAATAAATTATAAATAAAAAAGGTAATAAGATTATTTTATTATTACTATCGTTGCATATTAATGCATATCTTTTGGATGAGAATTTAAATTTACCTGCAATTGGGTGTTTTACTAAACGAAAGAGCTAACAAAAAAAATATTACTTTGGTATAGGTAAATCATAATAAAATTTTTCATCTTTTTTTTCTTGCTGTCTTTCTTCGCCTGTAAACGGCATTATCGAGAAAAAAAATATGTATTGAATTTGTTTCGTTTATTATGATTGTATGTAGGAGTTATGATTATATTGGTAAATTCATGTGATATGTAAATATTACAAAGTTCATTTGGGAAATGTGAATCAGCTTTAGAGTAATAATTTAATAACAAAATCGAATACATTTTCTATTGTTATCATGTTATATTGACATCAAATATTATCACTTAATACAAAGATAAGTGACTCCGTCACCAATAACATTGTTCAGTTCAAATAGGTCTCAAACTTATTTTGTCCTTTAGCCACAATATGAATATATATTTACACGAACCTTTTATTCGACCATTCAAAGTGTTAACATAAACATTTTTTTTTACAGGAATTGATATAGTATGAACTGGAACATGGTAAATGTCATGGTATTTTTACAATGAATCATCGATAGGTACAAAGAAAATTACTTCAGACAGCTGAGGCTTATCCAGCGTTATTCAGCTATTTTCTTTTTGGCACCCGGGGTCCTTCAGTCAGGGATGAAGTCTTGTCGCCTTGGAGAGTCTTCTCCACTCCACTCAGTCCTCAGTCTTCCTACACCAATAGCTGACCCAAACACTCGGGAATCTTGTTGTAGCACATCCGAATATTCTTTGACAGCAAATATTCGAATACCGAATTAGCACTTAGTATTAGAATTCAGGATATTTGATATTGTATATCATTGAGGAGATTCGATCTTCGGTATGATACAAAAAAGTTTATTTAAAGATAAAAAGTATTTCTTAGCATATGAATATGATGTATGGATTTTGTATTCCATGTTTTTGCATATTTTTAGTGGGTTGTATTTAAGTAAACAAAATGTATTGTATCAAGAACGACATTTTTGTTTAAACCGGTTGCTTAAATAAACATTAAATTTTAAAATATTTAATCAAATATTCGAATTTCCCAATATCAAAAAAGAACTGAATATATACGAATATTAAAATAAGACGATTCTTAAATCTTAAAGTAATTGTAATGATCAAAGTTTATCCACTACTTAGACTAATTAAACATTTCAAAAGTAAATTTAAATGATTGGTTAGCAATAACGATTATTTGGTACATATACTTCACTATAAAATAGCAAATAATTTTTAATAAACACTTTCTTTAAGCACAAATGCAACAGCTTTACTAACTGTTTTCATCAGCTTTACGAAGTTGTCCCCCAAAAGTTTGCCTTTAGTAAAAATTATATAAATAGATTAATTAAACAAATCATATTTTGTCTATTCTGAGATTGATTTTTCTTCATTAAATACAACATAATATTGAGGTATGTAATGAAAATTAGCATTGATTTACATACCAAGAAAAATATCGAACATCTATCATTTATTAAAATCACATTTCAAATGATAAATATTCCAAAATTTACTAAAACGTAATTTTATAAATGGTTTATCTTGGTTAGCATTGAATAAATTTATATAATTCTAATGTTTCCACCCGGCTACGATCGTTATTTGTTCATATGCACATATTTATAATAACAGTTCTATGAAAACATTTACAAACATAATTAACATTCTGTCGTGTCATACCGACGTAAATTGCATTTGTTTGTTTATTTAGTAAATGTATTTGAATCGTATGAAATAAAGATATGTAACCACAGCCAATCAAATCGAATTACACACATCAAACTTAATTACTAAATAATAAGCAGATTCGATTAATAAACATAAAAAGAAAGACATAAATTTGTGGGCTTTTAAAATTATTATTAGAATACAATGTTTGAGTCATATAGGGTAAAAAAATGAACTTATAATAATAAAAGAATACATAAAATATTTTTTGAGGTAGACAGACTGCGGAGGCAGCTCATAATATTCATGCATTTTGATTTATTAATGTCACGATAAGGTTTTTTTTCTTGATGTCTTGGAAAATTCGTTGAGAATAGTTAAAGCGAGTTCATTTTGCGAACGCCAAAACAGGCAGACCGAACGTAACACTGCCCGTTAGTGACGGTCACAAACCAACATCGCCTAACAAAAAAGAAGCAACAAAATTCAATGTTGGTCAATTTTTAATCCTTGGTCACGCACTCTTGAAGTAAGCTGAATACACAGCTTATTGATAGTTTGTCAGGTTTCATAAATCAACTCGGTAATTATTAAGGTATATATATGTAGGTACGTGCAGCCGGGATCTTACTCAATAGAATATTGGTATATGTTTAATAGTCGTGCGGAATAATCAAGTAGATATATCTTAGCCCTCTTTAAAGCGGAGCCGGCACAAAGGGTAGATTTACCTTTCCCGCTTAAGATACCACTATTTCCGATACTTACGACTGTAATGTATGGTAACGTACACGTTTATCGAATCCATTTCTTGTTCAAAACTCCACTTATCCTTGAAACCATATACATTCAAATAAATTCGTATTTTACATTTTAAAAAAAAGTGAGAAAGCCAAAGCATCGCATTTAAAGTTAATGAAAATGACAATTTATATCTCTTGCAAAATAGGTAAAATTGATTACTCGTTAAACCTGTTTTTTGGCTCCCCTTAAAAGTAAAGAAAAGTATGTTAGATTTCTCCGTCTCTAAGTGAATAATGTACAATGGAACTTATTTAAGATCATAAAGTGAAAATTCATTTGATACTTTGTATGGCGTGTAAATTTTTTTTGAAAGATATTCTTATAAAAATCATCTCGATCGTACATAAGTATGCGTTACCTCGTGCGATTATTTATATTTTTAGATACAATGTTCACTTTTGTAATCAAAATTTTCTTTTCAATTGAAATATGGACCAAGAAATTACAGGTCCCATATATTTTTCGGGCCGATTTCCGTTCAAAAATTTGGAAAAATTCATTAATTAATTAATTTTTGATATTGATGACGGAAAAGCAATTAGAAAATTGCAACATGCGTCGAAAGAGTATTGAAAAAATTATCGTGAGTATAGGTGACCTTTCTTATGCGAATTCAATCATCCAGCAGTAATACGTTTCAATCCATAAACTCGGTGATCTGTGAATCAGAAAATTTTCAATGATAAGTATTATTTAATAAATAACGATTATTTCAAGATAAATTAAAGGTTTCGTATAATATTTTAGAAATAATGAAAAGGAATGGTATTAGTTAAGGTTTAAATCTATAGGTTTGGAAACAAATTTCGTTTAATGACTTCTATATGTATACTCCATTACATGTCAATATGCCCCACGATAAGAGTGGACATGTTACGTAGAAATTTTCTACAAAATGTCTGCAATCAAAGAACAGCACTAAATTCATAGGAATAATGTAAACGTTTTAGATATGTAATTCTGAAATATATTTTGTTATTTACGACTCACGTATTCTAAGTCGGCCGATTATTAGGCTTTGAAGTGTCTACACGTTGATATTATTTAACACTAATGACCTGTAGTAATTAAATTAAAACGTGGCCAGTTGATGACGCCATCGTTAATTTTTTTTCAACTGCAAGCGAGATGTCATCAGTGTTTTTCATGACTGATGATTTATTAGGTCATGCTTCACCAGACTTACATTCTTGCACAGTTGGTTCAGGTGTCATTAATTGCATTGTAAGTACCTATTTATGTACCCACTGTGCGCATTTATGAGTATGTCTGTAACTAGTAGTTGCTAATGCAAATCAAAATTGAATTAAAACTTAAAACACACATTTGAAAAGAAAAAATTATGATTAAAAAATATTGGATGAGCTATAGAAATAAATACGATGGAAATGAAATATTCCAAAATCAATTGATATTACCAGGTTATATGTTGTTGCTGTAAATTTATTCTATTTTAATAAAAATACTGAAAAATGCATAAAACGATTAAAATCAAAAAAATTATACACATATGTTGACAATGCTCGCCATGAGCGAAACCGGTCCTGATCAAATAAATTTTATGTGGAAAAAGTACTAAAAATGTATTATTATTTTTATTATGTATAAATAGTTAAAATGAACAATATGAACTTGCAATACATTAAGCGGTAGCTTTGTGCAAGTTCATTTTAGTATAAAATTTAAAATAACTTAGATTACTCCACGTATTGTGCTACTATTAGTGACAAGTGTTTCGCCTACTTCATACTATCTTTCTATCGCAAAGGTTGTTGATTTTCAATTTCATATTTGGGAAAAAGAATTTAAAAAACCCTTTTTGTTCGTACTTTGAACGAGTGAAACTGGCTTTGAAGTTGTTAAATCCAAAAGAGCTTCTTCATATATATACATGTACATAAATAGTATAAGAATTTCTTATTCATACAACTAGTGGTGCTAGTAAGTGCATCATTAGCTATAGTTAGTGAATTTTTATCGATATCACGCTATCATAGATCTTGGAAGAATGGTTTTTTTAAATTAATATTTCTGCAAGTCAATGTGGTTTCTTCACAACTTACTAAACAGTGAAATCATTACGGAAACTAAAATCTTTTTTCTCCCTAATTATGCCAACAGCGATAAAAAGAACGCACTCACCTCACTATGTTTTCGTTTCGAATAAAGTATACGCCCTTTTCAATTTCCCATCTTGTATTAAAATTAATATGTTAATGGTGCGCATTAATTCTAAAAATGTTATACCATGAGTTAGGTGAAAGAGTAAGAATTATAATAATTATTGTTTACCAGACTGCGTTGTTTCAGGTGTTACTTTTTGCTGCAGAATCTGCTTAATTAATACCTACGAGACTAATTTATTTACTCTAAAAATGTGTTTGCATCTTCTGTGCCGTATAATTGCAATATTTCTAGTATTATTAATTCTTATTGGAACATAAAATTCTTACATTTTATTTCCAAATTCATTTTCACGAATTAAAAAAATATTTTTTTTTTCACAATCGTTATCGCGTCAATTGGAACTAAATATAAAGAAACGGTAGCGAGTGTTTTCTTTTGCAATGAACTTTGAACTTGAAAAACAGAATTTATAGTTAGAATGTGATGCTTATTTACCATATCTCGAAAAACTTTATTTATCTTAAATAAAAAATCTACATTTCACAACAAAATGACACATTGTCAATTATTGTTCTTATGAATATTAGTTTAAAGTATCACCTTTCTCTTTGGGATTTAATATTATTTGAAAAAAATAAAGTGCTTGGAGCCACCAATCCATCTCAAATGGACTTTAAAAAAATCAACATAGCTAAGTTCGGATTTATAGAAAGCCATACTCGAAGTATCATAAAAGATCTTAGTATGTATAGTAAAAATGAGTTACATAAAATGCAAAAAAGTTTACATAATTTATAACTGAGCGATTTCAATCAATAATGTACAATGTGTACATTTTAGGAATTGTCTATAAATAGTAAAAGTTAGTTTTTTTAAAGAGTTGAAGAATCTCTTAATATATAAATAATAGTCTGCCTCTTTGCCTGCGTGATCAATAAAGTAAAGTTCAACAAGTGAAGAAATAAAGATCTCAATAAATATGATGATAAGATACCGAAAAAAACTGCCGCAAGAAAACAGTAATAAAAAATGTATTACTGATGTGCATTTATATGTATATTATATTTGAAAAAAATATAGAATAAAAAACGACATATTTATATTCGCAACAATGTGAGCAATTTTAACAAGTCTATCGGAAAACTAGTGACGATTTAAAATGAAATTTGAACCGATTGCTGGGAAAATTTCCCATCAATGAAGTAAGTTTTCCAGTTAAGGCTTCATCGTGATTTGCAAGAGCAAAATACAAACTAAATGTTTCCCTGGAACTGACGATTATTTGTTTGCAACTTAAAAAAAACTATATATCGTTAATATTCAGAGGGATTTTTAATGAAAATTCTGCTTCTATTTTCTGTAGTACATTATTTAGACACAGTGCAAAAGTTATATACCACCCTAAGTGACTAACTATTTTTTTATTTTTGATGTCCGCTTCACTTAAAAGGGAAGTAAAACCGATTGTGAAATGATTATACGCAGTCACTATTGTTTAGAAAAGTGGTCGCGCTTATTATTAAGATTTTAAATAAAAACTAATTGAATGCTAAAACAGAAAACCTATTCACTATTGAGTGTAAATTTAGTATTTTTTCAAATGCTTAGTTTAGACCAGTACCTTAAATATTATGGGAACTTAGAAAAAACATTTTTAAAATAAAGTATTTAAATGGTAAATAATGAAATATGTTTATAAACGCTTAATTACAGGGCATTTTTGTGATAGCAATACATGCATAAATCAGATGACGGTTGTATAAAAAGTAATTTGTTAAATATCATGATATATAAGGGACTATTTTTGTACGAACATAAGCGAAAAATTTGCAAGCCACGTGGTAACCAACATGAAAATATTTGCTATGTTACTGCGAAGATACGGTTTAAAGATAAAGGAAATCTTACCATGATGATGGAGTAGGTGTTTGTCCTGGGTCTTCTAAAAGACTGCAGCCAGAACGATGTTGGGTCACCTTATGGTCTGGTCTCAGGACAGACGATAGTTTCTACCTTACCTCAGACAGTGCAGTGGCTTACATAATTAGAAGGGTTGTGCGAAGGACATCGCAATTTCATTTAGTATTGTACACTCCATGTGCATAGTATATTCACTGCGAATGATGATTTAAACAAAAAAGTCAGCATTGGAATGCGACAATTTTTTTAGATAACAAGCCCATTTGGTAAGGGAGAAATATAAATCAATTAGAACTATAAGAAAATATTGTAACCTACAATAAGGTTATACGTATACTGGCCCCATAAACAAAAAAACACTCATAGAATTTATCTTGCTTCATTACTCAAGCAAACTTTGCGATAGTAAGTCTGAAGATGCCTCTGAAAGAGGCGAAACACATGTCACAGTTAGATACACAATACGTGGAATAATCAAAGTTATTTTAAATTTTATATTAAAATGAACTTCCACAAAGTTACCGCCGAAACCATCGAAAATATTAAAAAAGCACTCATTTGAGAAAAATCACAAATGGAACTTATATTAGGATTTTATTGTTAATACATTTTTGAACCACTTGAAATAAAAAAAGCTATAAAATTTATTTCAATATAAATATAAGCATACTGTTTCATAAGCAAAAACAGTATGATTTGTGTTTATACTGGTTTTTTACTAAGAAAAAACTAATACTGTTGACACGAAAATACACAAATGCCTCATTATGTCAGAATATGACCTTTGCAAATAGTTGCTTTAATGCTTATGAGGCAAGCATAATGTAGAAGTAAAATGTTTTCATGTATATAATGACTATTTACATGATAAAATACATACTAACTTCTAATATTGTTAGTAACTAGTATTATCTAATAATACAACTATGACAACTGATTTTAAACTGTATCAGTGTGTGTGTGTAGATTGTAACAGAGATTATCGATGATTCATAACTTATAATTAAAACAAACATATATATTATTAATTCACGCATAAATTGAAAAGAAAATAATTCCAGTTGATATTTTAACACGAAATCTTCATTTCAGCGCTGATTCAATCCAATACTTTTGAATCAATAGCGCAACAGTACGCTCTATATTTTTAGCTTTATAAATTTACTTTTGAATAATTAGAAAACAGATGTCGCCGCATGATAGGAGTATTACGAAATTGAGTTTTTTTGAAAATTATTTCTGAGGAAAATTCGATTATATTTTCTGACCGAAGTAAAATAATTTCAAGTGAATTTAAATTTATTTCGTACTATTACTGAAATTAATTAATGTATTACAATTTAATCGGCGCTACTGTTAGCATGTGGTTAGAATAAACCGTTTGTTTACCTACTCAAGAGCACATTCGCCAGTAATCCATATCAACTTCTCACCTGCATTTTTATTATAGCATCGGATCACCGCACATTAATTCATAAACATTTGTATTAAAGATATTACATATTTCAGCACATTCTCGTCCTAGTGTGAGGCCATATCATTAAATATCGATACAGCTATAACTTCATTGGAAGTAATATATTTGAATAAACCCTATGAATAAATTAATGATAGTCTGTATCGAATCTTTTTCAAAGCCACTGTTCATAAAATCTTTTGATAAAATCTGGCACGACAACAATGCCTTAATAATTTTTTTTAAAGTTTCTCTTGTACCAAAACATTAAATTATGTACACGTAAACGACTCCTGAAAATTTTGTAAAATACGCTGTTTTAAACGCTAAATTAAACCACCTTTTAAAGATGTTTGTTTATAAACCAATGCAAGTATTTTTCTTTGAATCGGTATTTACATACGATAGAAATCCAGTATAACAATGTGAATAATACTTACATATAGTGTGCACACATAGGTTTTTGTTCTATATTGTATAAGTATTTGGGTATATTGAGAATATAATCTGATAAACATTCTTTATCACATATTTTACACACAGAAAATGTGAGATAATCTAGTCAAATGTATTTAATTGAGTTGGACTGAAGGTGCTTGATAGAATTTGAATCGTTTGAATTTTGTACTTTTACAAACTTATGGAAAGTACAAAATTAAAACGATTTAAATTAATTTAATTTCTAACATAAATTAAATATCAAAAAATCTTTCATTCTTCTAATGAGTCTTTGTAATGCAGAATTGAAACAATCTTAGTTATGTAATTGTTACCCATTTTCTATTGAGACAATTTAAATAATCATAATTTAACAGTTGTTTTGCCTGCTAAGAAAATTCAAAAATATTAAACAGTTGTTGATTGCTATCTTTCCTGGCATCAATCATCTAAGAAATTTTTAGTAAATATCTATATATATATATTTAATTTATCCTGTCAATAATCTTATCTGCTAAGGGAGACATTCAGTTGGAAGTAACTTTTCAAATGAAAAGCAAAAATAAAACTTTCTATCCACATGAACGAATTTTATTAAATATTTTTATCATCACTTGTAGCGATCGTTCTCGTTCGGTCGCGATTAATTTGAATCATAAATAAGAAAATAAAGTCACATGTTTTTTTTTAAATAACAAACTTTGTTTGTGACTGTCTTGAATCCAAAAATATAGTTAAATTTATCTGTTTGTGACCGTGATCAAGAAAAATTTACCACAATAAGATTTAAAAATAAAATAGTTACACGGAATCATCCGATTGGCAAATTAAGCCAAGCCCACATTTTTTCATAATATAACATTCGTACGATTTTTGAATTACGTTACATTAATAAATTAGGATTTTAGCCGTTAGAAAAAATTAAATTTAAATTACTGTTTATTGAAAAATTCAGGGACAATTAATACGAAAAAAAATCAAATTTATACAATCCAAACCAATATATTATGCATAAAGCTAACACTGCAAGGTTATCAGAACAAAATAATGTTTATTTATATCACACAGAATGAGTGAGTGAAGCCGTAAGTACATTTTTCAGTAAAAAGTGGAACGAATAATGTTTTTGAAGAGCATTTATAAACTAATAATACAAATCAGGGAACCCAAACAAAATTTTTATCAAAATGCTTTTCATAATGTTGTGCTTTTCAGATAGTAAAATATTTATCCAAATTCAAAATTTTAAATCTTAACTGAAAATTAACGAAGCTATAATTGATTTGATACCTACATATATTTTTTTTTACATTATGATTTAATATATTGCCAGGAACATTTCTCTTCGAGCATTCAAACTAGTGAATGTGAGCATATCTAAGAGAAATTCGGTTGGATAACACCATGAGTAGTATCCATGTGTTCTCAAATAGAGAATTCTCAATATTTTTTTAATGAAATTGTTTACCATAAGAGCATATTCCACACCTCTCGGATCCCAAATAATTGACTCAATATCAAGTCAACATCGAACTAAAGCATTATACATGAACCCTGGTGGTACGGAGGATAAAGCCTAACATTTGCAATGCTTTGTTGTAAGTAATTTTAATGTGATTTTTGAATGTCAGTTTGCTGTCAAATTGTACCCGAAGATCTGATGAAATCCGCGTGAGAATTCGGCGATACGTTTAATAGCGTAAGAATAACACCCGTGACCCGATTCCACCTTGTAAACCAGTGGTCTCCAAACTCAATGAGGATGCGAGCTACTTACAGAAATTGAAATTGTCTGGTGAGCTACTTTTGTATGTTGTTTTATCGTCATCTTTTATTGTACCATACATATTATTATGGTAAAACTTAAATAAAATCGGACCTCCAATAAAGCATACAATGAGTACTTTAATTACGTATTTATAAACAAAACTAGCGAGTACCCAGCATGCGATGCAATGCAACTCAAAGAAAGAAAGTGTTTATGTTTTAATTCTGTTTATTTTAGTGCTTTTGGATATAAAATATTTTTTTTCTGTCACCAGACATTTGATTTATTCGTGTACGCACCAGCGTACACGAATAAATCAGAAGGTTTACCAACGCATGAGTAGGCCACATGCAGCTATCCATGTAAGAAGCATGGATTTTCCAAACATTTCCTTCGCGAGCTACCGAAAATGCCACCGCGAGCTACCGGTAGCTCGCGAGCGACCGTTTGGCGATCACTGTTGTAAACGATAAAAGATTGCATTTATCATGGTAAAAATCGAGTGTGTTACATCTTCCTGATTCTATTATATTTTCTACTTACATATGTACATAGATATATCATACAATAATAATGATGTATTTATTACATCTATACACTTCTTATGTCACGTTATTAAAAATAGTTTTACCATTAGTCGTTTGTGAAAAGGTATAAATATGTCGTATTATTAAATCATTATAACAAAGTTTTTTTGCTAAAAAATTGGAATATTGATTATACACAATTGTTTTTATTTTATTAAAAGATCTTCTTAATCGCTTGCGTACAAATAGAAAACGGCTAAAAAACATTTGAAAGAAAAGAATTATATTATATTATGATTCTCTGTTAGTTATTGCATAGTACAATATTAATTATGGTGATAGATATAAACGTTATGTCGCCACCATTGGATTTAAGTAATAAATATTTACTATTTAATTAAGTAATGAAATCAGTTTTAATGGATAGAAAAACGTTTTGATAATCTGTTTCCTAAGCGTTATCAATACATATACGCACCATTTTGATACATCACTGACAATTTTTTTTCAACATTTTGTCCGCTACCAATGTGGATTATGTAGACTCTATGAGAACTGGTTGTTGCTAATGTGCTCACTTATTTCGAAGAGAGTGGGGATTGACGAAATGGAATAGGATCGGGTGGGTGATGGAATTTTATTCACCACTGCCTTCGAACAGAACTGGGATTCTGGGAGCATGAGCTCCGTATCCAAAGCCAACGACGTTGACGCTTGATCACAGACCCAGAATATTTTTATTGATTATTTTATTTTACCGATGCTTATGTTGAATAACTATCGTAAATGCTGGCCGTACAATATAAATATGTTTGCAAATTTGTCTTATTTAAATTAAGAAATAAGATTGGCTACTCTTGAGATATATGTATGTATGTAGATTGGAAAAGTAAATACGTTGGTATTTATTTCATAATAATCATACGAGTTTTTTTTTTAAATAACATGACATTCTAAAGAGAGCGTTAACTATGACTTATATACATAGTGTTTATAATATATTTTATTTTATACTGAAACAATATCTGATTAATGGTTAACTCGCTGAAAAATGCCTTAACCGCAATTGTGTCAGAAGCTGTATCATGTTGACATGACTACTGGTTCGCCATCTTTAAAGAATCATATTTCATTTGGTTCATTATTTATAAATCTTATATATAAAACCGAAACGGGGGATGTATGTCTGTAATTCCCTTTTGCATTGTTGTTGCAAGTTCAAACAAACGAATTGATTTCGCTCGCGAAAGTTTCGACGGTAAATTTGTTTCGTTATCAATGTGTGTGTAGAGACTCCAATTACTCGAGTATCGAGTAGTACATATATAAAACCGAAACGGCGTATGTATGTCTGTGGGTCTGTAATTCCCTTTTGCATTGTTGGTCATTAAGTTGCCATAAAAACGAATATGAAAGAAAATGAGCAATGTACATTTTACATCTATATTTCACGATTTTATCGTCTTCTATTTATTTTCAGATGATGTTTTCCCTTTTGTATGTATGTATATTTGATAGCCTCACGCTGTATGCAAGTTTCACCTAAGTTACTACTTACTAGCACTTACAATTATTGGCATTTGTGTTTTGCCTTCCTGAAGCCAAATTTGATTGCCTGATCGTTGCACAATATTTATAAAAGTTTTCCGAGACTTATATTTGTTAATATTATTTTCACATGTAATTTTGTTTAGGTGAATTGGTAGCTCATTATAATTTTTTTCTCGATTTATGCGATCCACGCGCCGCATTAAAAAGGATTTTACTTTTTTCATGTGGTCAAGAAATAACAACTTTGAAAAACCATAGGTACTATTGCATTAAATTTCACTCGCATTTTACACTTATACACTCTTTTTGCAACTACCTCGAATCTTAGCCCCCTACCACTTTAAAATATATATATATATACCTACATCATAAAAAAAAGAAGTTATTGGAATAAAAGCTTATGATACCTAATATTAGTTATTTAAAAAAAAATTGTCGCGTCAAATACACAACGAAAAATTTTAACATCACTCGAGGAGAAAAGACTTATTATACACCCATGCCAAAGATCTGATATTTTCAGTTGAAAATTCTTGATTTTATATTAGTTTTTGTCACTAGACGATGGAGGCTGGTCCTGAACTTTTCTCCAGGTATTTTCGTAACGCCGCTTTATCTGGCACTCCTTGTCTGCATTAGTATGTTATAAAGAGGTTTTATTTATTAAAAGCCGCACGCCAGTGTTCGAATAGCCACGATTTGATGATCGGTAGCAAATTACTTTATACTGCCATGAAAGATTTACATTCCACTATGCTGATAAAAATAAAATTGCTACGTCGCCCGGAAGACTATGTGCACTCTGCGAAAAACTATTAATAAAATGCTAAAAAATAAAAACTCAAGGTAATGAGTTGCTGAAGATATTGGATTGATAGAATAATATACAAAAAAAATGTTGTGAGACGTTATAGTCAGACATTATTTCAAATCATCTTTGTCGAAGGTAAGTATGAGTATATGCAACACAATTATAACAACGTTTAACGCGATTTTGAATGTTGTTGTGAAACCGCGTGGAAACACATGTTAAAAATTGCTTCTAGTAAAATAATATTTAAATCCATGTAAAACAATAAGGCTGCACCTGAAGTTTTTTTAGCAAAAGAAAGGATCAATTCTGTCGTATTTTTTTTTCAATTTTACAAGATCTAGGGCCTAAGCGATGCATGCAGTGGCGGATTATCCCCTTGGGAGACCCCAAGCGCAATATAATTTTGGAGGCCCTATTTTTTTAATGATATATCAGCCTCGTAAAATCACTAATAATTTGCTTTGTATGTTGATTTCATTCTGAGTCATTTCACAAAATTATAATTTTCTTTTCTTCTTGTATGTGATTAAAAGCATGGCTTGAACAATAACGGTTTTCCCCGCAGTTCACTTGAAACAATTCAGTGTCTAGAGAAGTGGTTCTCACACAAAAATGTGCTGTGGCCGCATCGTAAACATAAGCGGTCCTACGGAAATGTCTGGTGGCCGCACCAAATTTTTTTCGAGTCTTTTGTGTTTTAGTTTTGTCAAATGGGCCAAAAAATGTTTGAAAATGTACTATTGCTGATAATTGCATACAACACAATCCATTTTTAAAACCTTTGTAGTTAAATTAACTTAAAAAAAA
The DNA here is from genome assembly GCA_028554975.1 of Himalopsyche kuldschensis. Taxonomy (NCBI): domain Eukaryota; kingdom Metazoa; phylum Arthropoda; class Insecta; order Trichoptera; family Rhyacophilidae; genus Himalopsyche; species Himalopsyche kuldschensis. The sequence goes on along the minus strand of JAHFWI010000058.1, from coordinate 1,517,578 downwards.
ACACATTTTTAAAATATCAATAAATACTATGATGCTCTTGGTGGCCGCAGCCAAATCCTCTGGTGGTCGCACATGAGAACCACTGGTCTAGAGCACCTGCACACCGTACTTGATTATGATTTATGACCCATAGATCATTCAATTTTACTGTTTTGAATATACATTTTTCGATGTGACAGTTAAGAGTAATACTTCAAGCCAAATAGATGTTACAACTATTTTTCGAAACATGTAATTTGAGCTACCTATATCAATGTGTGCTATTTTTGAGGCCCCCAAGATTTGGAGGCTGCAAGCGCGCGCCTCTTTCGGTTTTAAGGTAATCCGCCACGACGTGCATGTTTGTGATGTCCTTGTCTTGATGTTATTCTTGAGTATTTTTTTAAAAATATCCGACAGTGAATTGTAATTGATTTGCAATTGTCTGCAATGTCAAACATTTTGTTACCTTAAAATTACATATGACAAAATCTAAGTTCGTAAAGGTTTCTCAAAACTTAAAGTAGAGAATATTGATAAGACTGTGTCGTCATTCACGCATTTTCTTTGACACAGACCATGAAAACCAAATTCTTAGCGGCCGACTTGTAGACCAGATTGACGTCACGGCGATTGCCGAAAATCCTACGGCTTCTTTTACGTCACTGGCCCGAATCAAAGCTAATAAAAATGTTATCTTTCCAGCTATTCCAAATAGAATATAACAAACACGATAATAAAAGTGCCATTTAAATTTAACACGGTGTTGCCAAAGTCTCTTCAAGAATGACGATGAACCTGCAAGCGATCACAATTGCGCCACATTCATTTTTCTTAATATTCACTGGATTGCCCCTGATGTAACACCAGTTATGTTGAGTACTGGGATTTCCTGGTGAGATATTCCCATTTACCCGTCGGCAGTATTTATTATATGATTTATACATTATATTCATAAACACGATAATGGGTTGTGATGAAATTGCCAAATTATCATAATATACATAGTTACTTAATTGGTCATCGATAAGCTATCGCCAAACAAATAACTTCTGTTCATTATAACCATAGTTATCATTATACAAACCTATTGATTTACAACCAATTTCAACTGATCATACGTTATGGCAACGTGACTGCCACAAACAATCAAACACATTACCAAACTTAAATCTGTTTCACTGTCATTATTGACATTGAATAACGATTGTATTGTCTCGCGATTTATAAAAAATGGCTAGATTTATTCTTTACAGTTGGAATTGAAAAAAAAAACAGCTCAACCTCAATAAAAGACATGTTAGTTGAACTGTTTCTTATAAACTTAACGACTTTGTTTTGTCAATTATTCTTGGTGGAAAGGCACTATCTTCAAATTTAAACAGAACTTAATTGTCTAATGTACCTTCTTCCACATTTTTATAGTGTGTGATGATCATGAACGGTTTCGCTCATTGCGAACATAAAAATCGCAACATATATTTTTATTATAGTTTTAATAAATTTTATGGTATGTGCACACTTATAATTATTGATATATAAAATATATAAACTCTGCGAGCTGTCTCCAACCAACCTGTGGCATTGCTATGTTATCTATGGGCATTGCTACAGTTGGCCTTCATTTTAAAATTTCTATTGGGTCTCTATAGTCAATACTATATAGTCTTTTTCTCAGCATCAAATACATTATACTAATTCTGTTATGCTAGAAAAATTTACATTCATGAGTCAATAATTCATTTCAAGCAGTTCACTAATTAAAGATTTAATTTTCTTGTTGTTTACTTATTTTGCCCGCTGTGAAGTACCAGAGTATAATATTCATAAACCTAAGAAGTAGTTGTTATTGTACGGATATATTTTCATTTTTATCAATTGAAAATGGTGTATACTTGTGACCTGTTTGTCTTCTGCACTTGCTGATTTAAAATAGTTTGAAGACAATATATACATAATATTATAATAATTGCGTCTCCATATATAGAATAAAAAATGTGTGAATTCGTGAATGCCACGAATGGATATTTAAGAGTCATGTCTTTTTAAAAATATGATATTGATAAAGATAATTATCAAATGTTAGTGTCGCCTAAATTTATACAACGCTAGATAATTTTAAAATACAAATTGAATCCATCGAGTAGAAAATGTAGCAACACTGCTAAAGTTATTGCGAAACGTAATTCTCAATTTGTAATAATAATAGTACCTACCTATCTCATTTGAAAATTCGTACGTGGATATTTAATTCACGTTGGTACTGCTTCCTTATCATTTTTTATTGAATTGCGTTGGCAGTACTGCTGAAAACTGGTAAAATTGAGGGGCGCGAACGGTCGCGGTCGTCTTTACGTTGACAGCTGTTTAACGCTACCGATATCAAAGTTCGTCGATTTTATTTTAACATTCCGATAAACTATCAAGTCAACCGTGATTCGAATAACATATTCATGTAAAAATTCAACGGGTAACCATTATCGCGTCGCCAACATTGTCAGGAATATCGATCGGAGTGGGCTATTGTTGTCTGTGTTTTTGAATACTGTAAGTGAATTAAAAAATATTTTGTCGATTTGTAAAATGTTTAGAAAATAATGTGCGTGTTTACATAGCCAAAATAGATGACTTACTTTGATGATTGTAGATGAATAATTAGCTACATATCTCAAATCATGTTTTATGAAACATTTTATTAATTATTGAAGGTATTATATATATTTTTCAAATGAATTGATCACTAATTAAATAATTTCACCTGATTGGCGATTGGTACAAACAGGTGTATATATATATATTTTTTTTTATTGATCAGCAAGAAGTAATATTTCTACGTTGGCGATGATTGCTTAATTTTTTCTCATTTACCAGTTATAAAAATAATATAAATGACCTTAGAATGTTATAATACATAATAAGTGAAAGGATTATTTATCAATTGAAAAAAATACCTTTAGATTTTTATGTGTAATTTTGGTGTCATTGTATTCAAATGAACCTCACTTTTAAAAATTTACACCCGTCATTTTCTAAAGGCGGTGCTATTGGAATTAATTACTATTTTCCTAACTGCCAAAATAATTGATTTAAGACATTCTTTACTCCTAAACAAATATGCTTCGGTTACTGAGAAAGAAAATTTTGATTGTTCATGTAAATTTATTAAAAATTTTCAATATAGGTATAAAATGTGACATATCCACGAACATTGAAAAACTTTGGTGGTTAATTACATTTCAATTAATCAGAGAGCAAACTCAGCGTGTAAACTTAAAACCCTTTAGTTTCCAAAATAATAATTATATAAATTTAGAATAGCCCATTTGATCGACTCAGTATTTTCAATTATTTTTATTAACTTTGTTTATAACATTATTTCGCCAAGATTGCTTTTATACTGTTGGTTTTAATGTCAATTATATTAAATTAACATAAAAATAGATTGCCATGCTCAATCTGTAACTCTTAATTATTGAGTACCATAAAATTTATAAAAATAAAAATACTCACATATTATATGATACTAGGCAGTGCTGTAAACTTTTTATCTTTTGTCATAATTTTGGATTGATTATATTGGCCACTGTCATTATCCTTGTACATATTATATCAAGTTGCACCCACACCACTAAAACATCATTAAATAATTTTTCTTAATTCTTTTTAAAAAAAAATTTGAAGAGAAAATATTAACGAGTCCGGTCCGTGGCACAGTGTGAACGGCGTTGGTTTGCGTAGCGGACCGCCCGGTTTCGATTCCCGGTACGAGCGGATTTTTTCAGTTGATAAATCTGTTCAAAGGCATGGGTGTTTGTGTTGTTGTAAATCCCTTCCTACCTTTCCGATCCCAAAGAGCGACGCATAGTGACATCGATTAGCTAATCACTAGTCCTGTCATAGTCCTCGTATCCTTTCCATCCCTACTCTCTTCGAAAAAGAGAGGTTGAGCAACTGAGTAACAAGCAGTTCTCGTAGAAAAACATATGTTGAGATTAACTCCGTGAGGAGTCCATATGGTCCAACTTGGGAGCGGACATGGTTAAAAAAATAAATAAATATTATAAACACAGAAAATTTTAAGATCAAACATACCAAAAAGGTCGCAAAACACTGTTTTAGAGTGCTTATCTGGTGGGACAAACTCTTAACTACTATAAAATAGTTGATGTAAACCTGTAAATCTATGAGATTTTCTTTCATACCATAATATTTCAAAGTTGGGAGTGGTTTTAGCAGTCTTGGCACAATGGGACTGAACATGTTTTTATGCAATGCAGCATTTGGTAGACCTGTAAATTTGGTAGTGTCAGAACACAATGTGATAATGTGTGTGACCACATATTTCATGTTTGTTTACCAACACAGCGTTAACACAGATACTGATCATATGATTGCCAGAATGGCAGCATATTTCACTTAAAATTAGCAACTTGTTGATATTTATCACTCTGCCACTTTGATGTCACTTGTGGCATATTTTATTTTTTCATCTGACAAAACTTGAGTGCACTGGGATATTCATTAAATCTATGATGGTAAATTTGGCTATCAATGCATTTATATTATAAAAAAAATATATAACCATGGATAACCCTAATATCATAATATTATACAGTACATGCTATCAATATAATATATTATGCTCATGCTTCCTTGAAGCTTATCAAGTTAACTTATTATTTCTTATCTCATGCTAGTAATATTACTGTCTGAATGTCTATAGAGATTGTTAAAAAAATCTCCCATCTTCTATTCTGACATGTAAAGTTCTGAAGCGATATCTAAGTTAAAATAATATCTGTCTCTGAAAGGAAGACAAAATCAAAAACAACGAGGTCTTGTCTTGGTAGGTTTTGTAAAGATTACAATTATTGTTAATAAAATTGTAAACATATCGTGGGTGTAGAAACATACGGGCGTAACTACAAAAATGGCTGTTTTGAGTTAAATATGGCATTGTCATGCTCAAATGCAGTTCTATAAGATATAAAAATATGAAACTTGTACGATGAGCGGTTTACCAGATATTGCTCGGTTTTTCTGCAAATCTGTAAGCACACAGTTCAAAATTGGAAACTGTTTTGCCATTTATCTCAGTTCGTTGTTTTTGTAGTTTCGCCCGTATGTTCCTACACCCACGATATGTTTTGTTGTCTGAGAAAGTCATTATTGTTTATTCATTCATTTCTTTATCTTAAAGGATTCTCAGTATTTAGATTTTACTCCCTTTTTATTCACACACATATGGATGTTGTCATAATAAAATATTATATTTTGTTCTAAAAAGTTAATAATCTTGCATTTTCTTTTTTTACAGACTATTAAGAAATTGTAAAAAATGGCTGCCCAATCATTTAGTGTGAACATAGAGAAGCCACAATATGACCAAGGCACTTATGCTGGCCGAGCAAAACATTTTCTGACCATCACAAATCCATTGAACCTTTTAGCCTCTTCAGGTGACCTCGACAAAGCTGCAGAAGTTGTTAAAAAATACAGGTATTTTATATTTATTATTTATAAATTGAAAAATACAGCTACCCAATGATATGTTAGGCTAGGAAACAAACATTTTAAAGTCTTGAAATTGAAGAACTATATCACAGAAATGAAAACCAACTACTCTCGCCGAGAGATATCTATTATTGTAGCACTGAAAAAGAGATAACACCATTGTACTCTGTGGACAAATACAATAAAGGGAGTAATATCGTTAATAAAAGCAATAGTGCAAATGATTAAAATGAGACTCAATTCATTTACATTGGTTTGGTTTCACGTAGAAAAGATGGACTGGTTCCTCCACAGCTGGGAGAAGAAGGTTTGTGGAGGGCTAAAAACCTGTACGATTCTGCTTTCCATCCTGACACCGGTGAAAAAATGCTCTTACCTGGTAGAATGAGTGCGCAAGTTCCTTTCAACACTGCCATTACAGGGTGTAAGTACTAGCAACTTTTTTAATATTCTAATACTAATCCAAGCAAAAAAAATGAGATGGTCGTTTTTTTTTTTAAATATATTTTTATTTATATACATATTACAACTGCTTTAAAGTGGGATTTTTTTTGTAAATAATAAATCTTGAGTATTTTGAATATCAATTTTAAATTCAGAGTTTGATATCGCCTAAAGGAAAGTTTTATTAAAAAGCAGTTAACTATTCAGTCAATTCCGCATTGTGACCATGTGAGGAAATCATCACTGGCTTTAGAAACTCACACTAAACTTGTGTTCTACTTTTTTAGGCATGCTAATCTTCTACCGTTCTGCCCCTGCTGTAGTCTTCTGGCAATGGACCAATCAGTCATTCAATGCGCTCGTCAATTATACAAACAGATCGGGAGATTCACCTATTTCACAAAAGTGTGTAACCTAATACCCGTAAATTGTTGTCGCTGTGTAGTTACTATGAGAAGTTTTTTTTGTATTTCAGCAATTATTATACACCACAAGTATAATACTATCTGATAAAATCAATTATTGCATAAATTTTCACTTTTTTAAACAGTCAATGATGAAGGCGTGTATTAAATGGGTCAGTAACTAATTCAAGTTTTGGTCAGTTAAATAAATAAATGGTCAGTTAAAAATCAAAATGGTCAGTTAATATTATAAACGGTCCATTGTCATTGTATCAGTGTGAATGTGGTCAGTTATTAAATAAAACGGTCAGTAATGTATTTTAATGGTTAGTTATTTATTAAAAACGGTTAGTATTTAATTTAAATGGTTAGTTATTTTTAAAAACATAAGTTTTAGTTTGCCAGCTTGTGAATTTTATGAAATATGGTCTTAAGAGGCAAATTTATTACATGGTCTATGAGAAATAAGCGCATAAAATGAAATAATTTCTTAAGTTCAGGTATTTGAAAGCAGATAATATTATTTTAATAAGTGTAAAGTTTACGATATTATTTGAAATGTTTTGTTTTTAATTGTTAGAATAATTTTAATAGAAGATCCCAAAGAATACTTTGTGACATTAAGTATGAAATCGTGTTTTTTTAATTTAGAGGAGCAAAAAAGCAACCATAAAATATCAACTAATAATATTTCCAGATAGAGGCAGTCACATAATTTAATTATTTGTTTAAAATAAAATGAATAATTTTATTATAGGCTAATATTAAGAAACAAATTCTACGGCCATAAACAATATTCTTCAGCGTAAAAAATCATTTCAGTTCGTTTCAGAGGATCACATATCCACAGATGAATGCATTTAAGATTTAGGTTCAAATTTGAAGTGTCACAGCTTTTTGATAATTATTAGAAAGGTTTTTTATTTTTTTTTATGTATATATCACCTTACTATGCGTTTAAAAATTCAGAAACAGAAATAAAATCAGTTCTCATAAAATTATCAGTAATATTGTTTTCAGATTTAATCATATTGATTTCACATTTTATAATAATTCACAAGAGCTTAAAGACTTAAGGCAGTATTCCGGTCTAGAGGCTGAAATTTTAGGTGTTTTTGCAAGTGCTATATAAAAAAAAGTAATAACAATTTTTCTGTCCATTTTTTTACCAGATATTTATCAATATTTTAAAAATATAAAAAAAAATATTCAAACCAAAAAACTAATAACCTAAAAAGTTACAGGCTGGTAAAGTAGGGGTTTTTAAAAAATGACGCTCCATAGTTGCCACGATCCCAACTTTTCTAGTCACATGAAATATAATTAAAAAATATATCCTTAATTGGTAAAGATGTCATTTTCGCCATATCAGAGAAATTTAAAAATATTTATTTTTCGCAAAATGGCAGAGGTTTGAAAAAATAAATCGTTTTTTTTCTGTTTTTTGAGATTTAAAATATTTTTAAAATAGTAAAAATTGTTTTTTTTATATAATCTTAATATGCGCGAAAACTGGATGTATTAAGAAAGTTCACACCAAATTTAATGTAAATCGGTTCAGTAAAACTTGAGATATCAAGGCAACTATTTTGAAAAAAGTAGTTTCGAGATTAACGTGCTTAAAGTTTTGGGCCCAGACCCGTTAGATACTATGTCACTAAAGTAGCTGTATCTCTGAAAATACTCGGAATTTCGAAAAGTCCTTGAAAGGGAATATTCTTAAAGATTCGAACTTTGAAAATATGCAAAAAAAAAAAAATGATTTCTCTAAAATCCTAGACTGGAATACTGCCTTAAGACAAAACAAAAAATTATAAGCCAGAATGTATAAATTTTTGTTTTTTCAACATATTGACAGCTTACATTCCCTCTGTCTCCATAATATTATATTTTTGTATTTTATGGTTGCGCTTTTGCTATAAAAAATACATATATTAATATGCAAACCAATGTAAAATTGTCTGTGGTAACATTTTCAAACTTTTGTCTCCTGGTTTATGGTTCATTCTGACATCAATTTTAAGATTGCCCAGCTGATATGAAGCTGAAATTATATGACATATTATGACCTATGTCAGATAATGAAATGATATTATGACTTTATTTTTGACGTTTCAATTTTAAGATTGCCAGCGAGGATATGAACACCATATATTTTTAATGTTTTATGTTATAATATAACTTATATCCCTCGTTTAAAGATAACTACTGAACCTTTTACAGAAAATTATTGACCATTTATAATTTTTAACTGACCATTTATTATTTTTTAACTGACCATTTATTATTTTCACTGACCATTTTAAGTATTTATTACTGACCGTTTTAAGCATTTATTAATGACCATTTAACGAATTAGAAAATGACCAAATAATTAATGGTCAATGATTAACAATTGTGTCAGAAGAAGTTAATCATAAATATCTCCATTTAATGACACGCAAGATAATTACGAATAATTTTTTTACAGTGGCAGGCTTGTGGATGGATTCATAATGAAACATTGTTGGTGTTGATTGAAGAGGTGTCATTTTGTGGTCTGATTGATTGCAAATTTAGATCTGTAATATAGTAGGAGATGGCCTGTCTTCATTTATTTTTTATTTTATATCAGTTATTGCTAAAAAATTTCATAAATATTTTTAATTTATTCTTATATAAAGCTTTAATATTTCAGGCAACTTCTTACGTCTTACGTGTGTGCGACTGGCGGTGCATTGGTGACTGCTCTTGGACTGAACGCACTTACAAAGGTAATTTATTTTCAGAAATATTTAATTTGTAAATAGCGTTCTAAACATTATCAAGAATTTGACGTCTTTCCCAAAGAAAGTTTAGTTAGTAATTTTTTTTATTTTCAGACAATGCCCAAAGTCGTTGGTCGACTAGTTCCCTTTGCAGCAGTGGCAGCTTCTAATTGCATCAATATTCCAATGATGAGAATGAAGTAAGTTTTGTAGCAATACAATTAGTTTTTTCATACACAATCATGTACATATTATATAACCATTAAAAAAACTGTTGGAGATTACTATTATTTTATATAAAGGCCAGTGAACATAAAGTTAAATAAGTTTTTGAAATTATATAATAGTATGGTTATTTAAAAATAATTGTTGTGCTTTATTTCCCTTATTCCATGGCACCTAAATCTTCATTTGTGTTTATCTCAAAATTGTGAATAATATTTGTTGATAGGCCCGACCCCTCTGTTATGCCAGGTGATAAATAATTTGTAAATTAATTAGAATTTAAAATTATACGGATATTATTAATAAGTCTAAAAAAACAATGATTACAGAGAGATTCAGGAAGGAGTCCCAGTTGAAACAGAGGATGGCCAGAAATTAGGCAAGTCAACGGCAGCTGCTAAAGAAGGAATCGCCCTTGTGACTATGTCCAGAGTTTGTATGGCTCTACCGGGAATGGGTTAGTATTAAAAATATTTTTTTGTTTCACTTGTTTTATTCTGTAATATTGGCGTAGTTTACATGACAGAAAAATCGCCGTGTTTACTCGAAATCTTTCATGTAATGTGATGCTGATAAATATCACAATAGACGAAATATACACTTTCAACAGAGATGTATGACACATGATGGTATAAAATGAGTTCTAAATAATATTTATCTTTTTCAGTGGTCACGCCAGTAGTGATATCAGCCTTGGAACGGCGTGGAGTTTTAGCACGTCGAGCATGGCTTTCTGCACCACTTCAAGTGGGACTTGTTGCTATCTGCTTAACCTTAGCCACACCGCTTTGCTGCGCTATATTCTCACAAAGAGCTGCTATTCCAGTACAGCGGCTAGAAACTGAAATTCAGGTAAATCACAAAATATTTTTAACACATTGGACGCTAAGAACACGCCTAGCGTGTCATTTTCATCCTAAAAAACAGGTTCAGCATTGAAAGCGTTAAAGCTAAGTAATTGAAAATAAAAAAAAATACTGAAGATTTACCTGTTTATGATATGTTATCATAAAAGCGCTAGCACACTAAACAACACTTTTATGATGTTTTATATATTTATAGTAAATGTAGGTAAAGATGTAAAGCAAACCCAGAAATATAATAAAATATATTTATTTTTCAACATATGATTTTGGATGTTTAGGGTGTAGCTTTTTTTATGGTACTTATGTATCAAATGCCAATTTTTATCACCAATAATGTAATTTAATTAATATTTTCAGGAGAATATCAAGAAACATTTCCCAGATAATGCACCATCGTCAGCCTTCTACAATAAAGGATTGTAAACATTTGGCACAATAATCCATTCCTCATTTTATAAAATTGCATTACAATGTTACATGCTTACTTTCATTAAGATCCTTGCAAAACTTTTATATTTTAAGTCTGTATAATCATGATTTTGTTAACTTACGAAAGAAAATAGAAATGCTTGTTTATTTTTATTCTTCTGAAATTCCGAAGTTGGAGAAGTCACAATTTTTAATTTCACTACCTCTTACATTGCCATATAAAAATTAATCACTAGTTTTTCAATTTATTTTTGTACATATTGTAAATTATTTTACAAATATTTTAATTAGATAAAATAGTATACATAGCATGCAATTACAGCCATAAATTTTCCTAGTATGTTTTTTTTAGCTAAATCAAATCTTTAAATATATATTTTTACCCTCATGGGATCAGACACATCTGTAGACAATAAACATATTTTCATGAATAGAATAATTAATACTCTAGACAAAATAGATTATTATAACGTCTTAATATGCTATATTTAAAGAGTGAATGGTCGGTGTATTTGCGTAGCTTGCTAAAAAAACAACGAAATGTTAGACAATAATAAGAAATATAATTATGACGAGGTTCTTTAGATTGTTGTTGAATAGTTTATTTTATACAATTGTGTACTACGTATTCCAACACGCATGCGAGTGTTTCTGAAGATTTTGTGGTACCTGGTACCTGACGACGTTTCATTATTTTATTTTAATCTGTTATTGATTTCAGATATTTTATATCATTTATTTATGTTCCTTACGCTTTGTTTTCTAAATATTGTTGATTGTTGTTAATATTATTTTTCACTTAAAGGATTATTTGTCCTTGATCAAATTAATTGCTCTACTTACTGTTTTGTTTATTCTTTACTTAGATAATATATTGTATTATCGTCGAACGATTTGACTTTTCTGTGTATTAAGATAATCATATGATATTAAAAGTAACTTCAATGTACTTATTTGTTGACCAAGATACATTTATTTTTATCGTACTATTTTTTTAAATCACTTGGCATTTAAGGAATTTATAAAGCTGGTTATTTCATAATTGATTGTATGATTTCTTTTACACTCTGTGTTCCAGAATAATTTTTCCATTATGATTTTAATATAGTGAAGGATAAAAAATGATTTGAATAGAATGAATCTACATACATTACTTTTGTTGTGAGATTGTATTGTATATTAATTATTGTTGAAATAAAATGTTTATGAATGTTACTGTGTATTTTATTTTCAACTAGTAACGTCTCAAACAATGAGATGTCAATCTTGTCTTTTTGCTTAATGTGACAGTTTAAAAAGACATACCAACTATTAAATTCATCGCTGGGTTTATGTTGAGTTTGAAAATATTCTTTTTTTAAATTTATCTATAGAGGAGTGAGAACGTTGTTGGCTTCGGTTGCGGAGCGCAAGGGGACGAATCTCAGTCCCGACAACTTCATTTTCAATCCGATTTTTGATTTCTGCCTTGAGACATCAATGTTTGTGCTGTCTGAGCTGTCCTTAAAAACGGGACGTAGCGAGTGCAGTCAGCTTCCACTAGTCCTGTCCTTGTCCTATCCTTTCTATCCATACACTCTTAAAAGAAGAGCAGTTGAGTAGCAAGCAGTTCTTTTAGAAAACTTCTGTCAACATAAACTATTAAGAGTCTATATTGGATTTTATTAGGATTAGGAAATATTAGGAAAATTTAACGATAGGTTCTATTCGGCGTTTATTGACAGAATAGTATATTTAAAAATTTGCTAGCTTCAATTTTGTATAGGATGTTTGTTTACTTCTTTGCTCAAATTAAGTTTATGTTGACCAGTGTATAAGATGGAATGAAACAGTCTGTTAATACTTGTCGATGGTTTTATTTCCCAAGTTTGGACATCTCAATAATCTTCACAGCGATATATTATACACTTTATATCTTATTAGATTCGTAATTATACTTTAATGTTAACATATAAATAATTTAATAAACAATCATTACCTATTTATCTGTTTACAAAATTATTAACACTTAGTTGCAGTATTACTTAAGAATATCCTAACACTAACTTAATCTATGATGATATACAGAATATAGTATAAGCTATTGGGCATTTACAATGCATTTTAAATAATATAAAGACTATACAGTGACCATTTGGAGGTATGATTCAATGATTAGGTATCATTTATGATATATGTTTAGAATATAAAAACATAACATTTCATTTTTATGTAATGTGTTAATTAAACGGAAATTATTAAATTATGACTATAGTGCCATTTTATGGCTATAGATATAAATTAGATAAAAAAATATGTAAGATTCAGAGATGTTATTATGATTACGTTTTATAAAAACAATATAATTTAGTCTTCACATTCAAAAAAGTAAAGCTCATTAATAATACGTTATAAATTATTTTGAAAACAACGAATTGAGCGACAATTGTTAAATTCAATAATCGTTTACAAAATAGCACTTCGATACTATACATTAGGCCATATTTTTCATAAAAAACCAAGATTAATACAGCATCAGCGTTAGTTTAAATAGAAATTCAGATTTAAAGTCACTCACTCTTATCCTGTATTTGAACACATTGTTTGAAAATGAATTAACGTATTGCAAAATGAAAATTGTTTTGCCATGTGTTGGCAGCATTCTTAATTTAAAAAATTTACTGTATTTTGCAAATGAAAAAAAATGCTTAGATAGAATGAACTGAACTGAAATGCTTTATTTAATCATTAATACCATTTGCGTGTGAGGGAAAGGCTAAAAGTGAATATTTTGAAAATATGCTTCATGACTTGTAAATTTATAATTTATACTTATCCCACTAACCAATCAATTGGCTTGTTATAGCTGAAGCGATGCCTTGAAACAAAATCATTTTAAAAATAAGTCATTGTCTTAAGTAGCTCCTTCTAGCCTTTACTTAAAATAAATTAAGCTGAACCATTTTTTGATTAGAATCATTACTAAAAAAATATTAAAGAAACAAGTTTTTTTTGTGTATGTAGCATTAATAGTAAAAAGATTATTTTACAATATATTATAGTATTGGAGTTTGACTCTACAATTTAGATTATTTATACCTACAATATAATTATATAACTCGTAAAAATAATTTTCAGTGTTATTTCTTGTGGTTAATATTTTTTACTAAGCATTTTAATCAAAAATATATATTTTACGTATTTACTTAATCAATCAGCTATGTTCACATAACAATTTACAATAATGTAAACCATTCATTGGAAAATATTCTGATAACATAGTATTGAGTGATAATTTAAAATCAATATTAAAACTGATAAAATATTTTTCATATATAATAGAAAACTTAACATAAATTATCACACAAGCAAACGCATTTGGAAATTTTATTACAAATAAAAGCTCGCACAATGTTTTTTGAATAGTTAAAGCATACTTTAAGAAGATGGGTTCGGTGATGTGCATTGTAATTTGAAAACAATTTTCAAAATTCATTCAATCTTCAAAATATAATGCATCAAATTGAAGTACCGTTTCATATATATTCATATAATATATTGAGATTTATCAAGCTACCAGTGATCAGATCTAAGAAATCAATTCAATTTTGAATTCAAATGCAGGAAATGTAACAAAGAATAACCAGTAAATTATCAATTAATATATTTTGAACAATTCTTGAAATAAAAATATTTTATAAGTAGAAAAACAATTAAATAGAATGTGAAAGTTGACAACAAATTTCTAAATATGAAATTTCGATTATTTACCGTTTTTCTTAGAATAATTTCTAGGATATGTTTACACCATCAAACACAATCTAAACATCAAAATGGTAGAATTATTTAGCTTCACTATATTATAAATATATCTTTATGAAGCCATAAATATCCCTTATTTTACCATTTGTATATTCAGTTAAATATATGTAAAAAGTGAGAGAGTCACATACAAACATTACATCTCTCTATAACAACGAACATTGATATAACATACATAGCTTTGATTCAAAATACGAACCCAATGATAATTATTCATAGATTTAAATCCTGATGAATAAATAAATTTATTTATGAATACAGAGTATGTATTCAAATTGCATTATATGAATGAAATACGAAAGTTGCATCGTAAACAAAGCCTGACAAATTATAATAGAAATACCAACCTAGTATACTAGACTTTTCAATAATATTGTCAACAGAATAAAACATTTGATTATACTATATATTCTTAAGCATAAATTCATGTTTGAATCCTGTTTCATGACAATAAAATTTAAGTACATGTACGCATTGGCCATGGAAAAATAGGAGAGAACCTATGGCAATCTTCATTCAGATGGTTGCGCTTATCTTTATTAAACTATCTAAACAGATTTACCATAATCAGAAACATTTTAAATAGTAGTTTGACTGCTAAACTAGGTAATGCATTTTCATAAAAATGGCATATCCTGCGCACAATGACAAAGTTTCTGCTGGATCATTGAAAATTGTGACTTCCTGTTAAAGTATTTAATAAATCAGGACATTTGAAAGCTGTGTGTACAAAGTACTTGTTGTAACAAAGGTATGTGTAGCAAAAAGGTTGTTTGGTTGTATTTTATTAATAAAATACGTTGACTAATTTTCTAAATAAATTTTAAAACAAAATTTTTTCCTAAGTTTTTTTTACATTTATACATGGATACACACAATAATTATTTTGAGGATGTGATTAACATACAAATTGGATAGTATTATATAGTAAAGTTATCATTTATATACATATGTTTTCAACATCATAATAAAGTATTCAAGGGGATACCAATTTCACATATTTTTTATTGCGCTATTAGAGCAATTATTCTATTGCTTTCAATATGCTTTTTATTAATTATTGGAAAATATATTACAATATTGGTTTTATTCGATAGAACACCAAGAATACTAGGTTATCTTGACTACCACAAATCGTCATCATATCATGAGCTGTTAAATTGAAGACTTGAAGAATCGCTGCATTAAATTGTTTTCGATTACTTTCTTAGCAGTGGTAGGAATATTTAATGACTACAGAACACTTGATTTTAAATATTATCCGAGGATAATTCAATGTCAATAAAACAATATTATTTATCAACTTCACTAAAGCAAAGTATTGGTTCTGTCAAAAGCTACTACAGCAACATCTATGTACACATAATTACAGCTATGATTTATTTACAGATTTTAGTAAAACTTATAATAATTGTTCTTTTTTTATAAAACGAATTAAAAAGAAAAGATTTTTAGTAATTTCTATGGCACTTATACCAAATTGCGTAAACACATTCTTAAAAAAACGCATAGCCTGAAAGCACCGCTGCCATCTAGGCCATTTCTGGAAGACTTCTATTAATAATTTTAACTACAATAATCCTTTACAACCATTTATAGTGAGTTTCAAACAAACGAAAAATAGCACTACAATGATTGCAATCATAATGCTTATTTTATTTGGCATTCACTAATAACTACTTTGTGCATATTGATTTTCTAGAGATGGCATATAGAAAAAATATAGACCTCATTTCTAACAGTAAAATTAATATGTTAATGTTTTCATGGCGATCATTACTAAATTAATAATTTTGATAAAAATAATATTTAGTTAATAATAACAAACTAAAATTTATAGATACCAAAAACTTTTTGAAGAGATAGTAACCAAATATTTCTAATAATATCTTTTAACTGAAAACTTTAAATTTCATATATTTTCTATGCACGTATTTACAATCCCATAGTAAAAACTAATGTCACGCATCTAGTATTGTTGATTGAAGTAGTACACAAATTTAATAATGCTTAATGTCTAAATATCCCACCAGTCTAGTAATGTTATTGCATTTTAGCTGTCATGTCAACTTCAAATAATATCATAAATCAAAATGCGTTTTCATTCTCAATCAAACGCTGAGTTTTACTTGCTCATAATACTGGTTACATAATGTCACATGTTATCCCTTATAAAGATAAATAGTATTTTGCAATATTTACTTGATGCCAAAAATACCACTTTAGGATGTAAATATTTTCTAATAGGTTAACAACAGATTATCTTATGACCTTGATATACAAATTTTTATGAATATACTGAAACTAAAAAATAGTTGATAGATTTTAAGCTACAGCTAAGAAGAAATAGTCAAATGTTTTTTTATTCTTTTATATTAACCATGTAATTTAGACATTTGACAGTACATTCTCGAACATAAATTTTTCGATTCAATTGAGCCTAAATAGTAAAATTATATAAAACAAAAGATATTCAGTAAAGTAACGTCAAGTAGAAAACTATGTTTTTATGAAAGACATTCATCTTTATATGGTCAATTAATGGTAGGGTATTTCAAAGCATGTAATCTGTTGCTAACTACACTAATCTGTCGTGAAAATTTTGTATAAATTAGAAAAAAAAAATTAAATAAATAATATATTGAAATTTATAAAACAGAATCAAAATACTTTGATATTTTATCAAAATCTATTAATTTTGAGATATATACTTTTACAAAATTATCGTTTCAAAGCAATAGGTGTTTGATTGGTGACGATAAGTCTAAAATATATATTAATAATCAACAAACATAATATTCTATACATTTAGCCTGCAGTGGCATTTACATATAATAATAGTGCGATTGTCACTGCGGTAAATAAGAACATTGAACTCTATTCACATGACACAATTGTATAATAATTATTTAAAATATTGCTTGGTTATTAATTTTACAATAAAAAATACACACAAATTTTTCAACGAAAATTTTCTTAGACCATTCCCAGCTGTAGTATGTAAATTATGCCAAAAAGTATGTACATAAAAGTTCTAGGGTCTTTGTGTTTGCTGTGTTAATAAAATTTGAATACATCATAATTGAAGCAGCACAAAAAAAACCAATTTTAAAATTTGGTCCTGTGATCTTATAAAAGATGGGAAGAAATATATTTTGTTTTGAATATTATCTTTCTGTATTTATTGAAAGAGACGAGATTTTTTTTATATTAATACTATGACGACTTTCATTTTCATTGATATTCAAAATATAAGTAAAGGTGGTAAAAATATCTTGTTAAGTGGGCTGTATGTAAATATTTGAAATTGTAAAGGTATCATAGGAAGATTGTTATAGGTAATTGATTATTATTTTTACGTTTGTATAGTTTTGTGCTTTGGTATATTTGTTAATTTTATGGGTTATAATTTTATTTTAGTAGAGTATTTTCACTATTTTACAACGAGTTGTTACAAGCGTTATAAATCCCCGTTGATAAAAAATATATTTTTACAATATTTAGACGTAAACTTAAAAATTAAATATTTAGTCTGTGTAAGAATATTCGAAATATTTTTATTAATAGATACAGTCAAAGAAGATTAAAATGTTACAAATTAAAGATAATGTGATTCGTAGAAACATTCAACAAAGGTATGGTAAGGTAAGGCAGGGCTCGAAATGGAAACGTTTAAAAATGAAACAAAAAAATATTGTGTCTTTTATTTAATCAATATTGCCATATTTTGTTTTGGCAATAATTATTTTTATTCTATATTATTTATTAAAATGTGTAATATTGTTTAGTATTTTACGAACAGGAATGGAAATTTTGAGATGCGCTGTACTCTCCGCGGATTTCACGAACCGGTGAGCTGCTCCAATCAAATTCAAGCCCTGACTTTATTAACAATCATATATATTGAAGTTCAGGGGTATCCACTTCTGTTTAGCATAAAAACACTATTTATTTCAGCAATTTTCTTGATGCACAACATGTATTTATGAAATATTTGATATTTGTATGATAAAATATCAATTTGTAATCGTTCTATTAAAATAACCACTAACAATAAAGACAGTATATAAATAATTTATACGTATAACTGATTACGAGGTTTCTTAGAATATAAGTATTGATTTTAATATTAAATTGATACAATTCATTTGTTTAAGGTGAAATTAAATAATCATTCACTTGAAGAAATATTATGTAATATTTTTTTGCGAGTTCTGCATTTAAATCTCAATTGTTTTTTTTTCAGTAAGCTTCATTTTTTTGATAAAAAAACCATCATTAAAAAAAAATTACGTTGAATTCAGAACACTTTAATGAAATTAAATATAAGATTATCACTGTGAAATAAAGAGAAAAGAATTGACAGCAAAATTTTAAAAAATAACTAATTTAGGCATTCATTTTTTATATCCGGAAAATTAAAAAGGAAAACTGTTTACTTAAAATATCTATTTTTGAACTCTAACTGTTGTTGTTAACTTAAGAGTAGAATACCTTAGCGTAACATCAAATATTTATAGGCGATATAGAACAATATTTAATAAGCTGATAATAATATTTTCCTACACATTATATTTAAAAGATATTTGCTGCTGATAGATAAGTGGAACAAATGCGATGAGTTTTTTTATAAATTTATTTGACCCAATATGTAAGAATCAGTCAAGAATGTCAACACTTAAAAAATATTTACAAATAAAAAATTAAGATTTATCTTCGCCATTGAATAGTAAATCTTATTCAATGTACGGCAATGAAAACGTTGGCACGAATCAAAAATTCGTCTCGGGTCGAAGTCGGGACAGATCGACGGTGCTCGTATCAAAATGTTAGAGGCTCGCCGGTGGTTCGGACCCCCTTCGGGCCCTGGCCAGAGCCTCCAGATCACCGGAACCTCTCCTGCAAGTCGCACAAAAAACACTGCGTAGGGTGCTTTTGAAAGCTTCTCGGAAGTCTCTGTTGAAGTATGCGTAGATCAAAGGATTCAACGTGGAATTGAAATAGCCGATCCAAAACAGTAATGCCACCACTATGTCAGGACAAAAACAGGATTCACCGCAAACACTGACCGAAACATACCATAGAAAGAATGGCAACCAACAAAGGATAAATACTCCCATAATGATTCCCAAAGTCCTCGCCGCTTTATGTTCCCGTTTCATTTTACTCAAGCAGCGATCTCTTGCCGGCGTGGCAGGGTCCCCTGCTCCTCCGGCGGCTCCATTTTGCGGGATTTCCCTCGAACTTCTGTGCATTAACATAGCGTTACCTTGTCTTAAATGCATGGCTTTTTCTTGTCTATTGGCTTCTCTAAATATCGCCAAGTAGGTGAATATCATTATAGTACACGGTATCCAGAAACTAATCGAACTGGATACTATCGCGTACGCTTTGTTCACTTTAAAATCGCAAACGTCCGGATGTAAATGGCGGAACGAGAGATGATCGTCTGTTGTATACCAACCCATAAATATTGGGAAGAATGATATTATGGCTGGCGATATCCACGTCATTATCAACATCACGACTACGACTCTTTCAGTCATGTTTATGGGGTATTTTAAAGGTTTCACTATGGCGTAATATCTGTCAACTGATATACAGCAAAGATGGAGGATCGACGCAGTTGAAAAGTAAACGTCCGTCGAATTCCAAATGTCGCACATCACAAAACCGAAGTTCCATTTTCCGGTGAGCTGCACACTCGCGTTAAAAGTCATCGCGACCATGGCGACGAGCATGTCAGCCAGGGCGAGCGACACCACGAAGTAATTGGTTATGACGCGAAGCTTCCTATGGCGCATGACAGAAACGATAACGAGAAGATTTCCGAGGATGGCGGAGACTATGATGCCTATCATGATGGTGCCCTTGGCGACGAGGGCCAAAGTGGCAGGCCATTCTGCTTCTTCGTCTGCCATACCCTGAAATTCAATAAAATAAATGTTCATTGACTGACATAATATACTATTATATTTTTCTTTATTTCTATAGATATTTGAAAAATCTTTTAGATTTCGAATGATACACTGGATAAAGAACCATTACGATTAAATTATATTAATTAAGAAATATGAAACTTAACATATGTATGTATATTAATTTGAATACTGTTTTATCATTTTTTATCATTTAGTGAAGAAACAAATAAAACTTGCACATTATAAAGTTTTGTTCAATTCATGAATAGAACATTGTAAGAAATAATTATAAGCTGTTTAACGATGTGACGATCTCATATTTGAGAAGCATCCCACAACAAATTTACTGTAAAAATATTATTGATTTTTATATTTTTTTGAACTTATGAATGATAAATTAAAAGTTATATTTTCTTCTTTTACTGGGTGTCAAAAAAGTCAGACGAAAGCATAACACGTAAATGCACCAACTCTTAACATTGCTACCAATATTGTTCTTAAAAAAAGAATATATCTAATTAAATTATAGCAAAGATTTGGTAAAATGATAGTAAAGATACTCACTTATGATTTGATATCCCAATTTTAGAAAGGTATAAGTTTTCTTCACCGCTTTACACCTCAAATTAATTGAACATTATTCATATACATTAAGTTTCTAAATCACTACACTTTTATGACACACATATTTACATACATCTTTCAATAAATATAATTTTACATGAAAACTTATTTAACTTTGGCACTATAAACAACGATTAGTTAAAAATACAATAAACATGGATTATAGAGAAAACATATTTAATAAGATTTATTGCTC
Organism: Himalopsyche kuldschensis; assembly: GCA_028554975.1. Lineage (NCBI taxonomy): Eukaryota > Metazoa > Arthropoda > Insecta > Trichoptera > Rhyacophilidae > Himalopsyche > Himalopsyche kuldschensis. The sequence goes on along the minus strand of JAHFWI010000058.1, from coordinate 1,496,428 downwards.
ATCGGTTTTGTTAACTTTTAAGCTCTACCACCAAACAATTTATTTAGCACCTGCTCGGAAACAAACAATAAATTTCGATTGTTCCTACATAATTTTCTATTTTTCCTCTGTTTTGAACTTTTCCCTTGACTGTTGAACCGGGTACAACTGGTTTTATTTATTGGGTTTCTAATTATCCCGAACATATTTCATGAAATCATTTAAAAGGATTTCAATATAAAAGTAATTTTTGCCTCAGGAAAATTTACTGACACACTCTTTATACTCAATCCACAATATCATTGCCACTTTCAAAAGAATATATATTTTAAGCACTTTAAAATTTCACTGTTTCTGATTTTTTCGTTGTAGATTCCAACATGTATTGTATTTTGAAAACGGTTGCGATATCTGAAAGTAAAATAATACACATGTTATTATTACAGTAGAGTAGTATAAATAGATAAATGATTTTTTTTAACCAACTTGGCTGCTTTTATTTACACAAGAAATTTTAAAATGAATATAATTTTTTGTTTTACTTTCATCAAAATTCAAATTTTAAAATTCTGCCACTGACAGACTTTATAGCTCTTACGAGTGTTTTAAATGTAGGAATGTGTTTCATGTTTAAATATTTTTTTTGTTAAATGCTGAGAGAGTGAACAATAAAGGGAACATAATTATGAAAAATATATAAGCATATATTGTTCTCCGATCTAAGAAATAAAAAAAGTAAAAACATTAGAATTCCTAAAAAATATTTATATATGAAAAGCCTCAACAGGGTAAATTGTCCAAATAGTTCAAAAACAATTTGATTGCTTCGCAACGAGTACGTTTGTATTGATAACTATTTTAATAAATTTAAAACTTTTCTGATATCACACTAGGGATTCCAATCAAAAATTCAAACAAATTCAACTTTTTTTGATATTCGGATATTCGAATTTCTGATAAATTATTCGTTTTGCCAGATAGGAATATGTATCAAAAAATTCTTCGATGCACAGTATGTTGGTATGTATGGGTATGTAATTTATTTGAAACCAATTGATAAAATATTTCTAAAAAACTGCGAATCAATATAAAATTTTCCAAACCTACGCTGATGATTTTAAAATATATGTATTTAGTATGAAATAAATTTGTAAAAAAACAAAACGATTTCACTTGCAATTGTATATGAAACGAATTTTTGAATTTTTCTTCTTATTCAAAAAGGTTTTAAATTATCCGAATATTTTCTGTCTTTAATATTGGGTTTTTGAATAATTTATGTGCTTAAAAAACATTCTAAGTCCCTTCACCATACTATGTTAAAATATTCATTTTTTACTCCAAAATTTGTTCCAAAAGTACTATTTGAGATTTTGCACCTACACACAGATGGGCTTGACCAGCGGTCACCAAACTACGGCCCTATAAAGATTTTTGTCCGGCCCTCCAAATATTTCCGATTTTTAAATATAAATTATTAGGTAATATGAGAAATATTAATTTTCAAAAATCACCGTTAGGGATAATATAAAATCAGTTGGTGGACCCAAATTGGTTTTTTTTTTATTGAAATTCTTAGATTATAGTGTACATTAATATTATAATTGGACTGCATTACGAATGTATTTGACGTCCGGCACCCCAAGCTTAAAAATTCAACGTAGTTTTTCAAAAAGTTTGGTGACCTCTGGGCCAGACGATTCAAGAAATAATCAAAGATCAGCAAAATGTGGCATGATATTCGCATTAAAATTGACATTTTACTGTACATTCAATTTTATTTTAAACGGAATAAAATAAATTTCCTAAAACTTATAGGATGACAAAATGAAATAGGTAAATGCATCTAGGGTTTCACACCAACGAGAATTCTAAGCAATTCTTTATTTCGGATGGTTATAGTTGGAGTGTCCAATAACTGTAGCTCTCCAACTGACTATAGTAGTCACCCTACGCTTATTGATCGTACATTTTGAAATGTACCAACAAAACGTTTTGGCTTTTGATAGTGATAAAATAAATAGTTCAATTAAATAAACAGACTATCTCCACTAGTTATAGTGATTATATTTTGAAAGCTTAACTCTATATTCCGATTAGTAATACTTAAATTATAATGACGCACATCCAGCTGTTATCTCGAAGGATCGAAATATGAAGATTAAAATTGTGGCAAGAAATTCGAGATGGAATAGACTTGGCGAATTGTTGAAATAATTTCTGAAATACTTCTAGAAGTGTATTAATTTGAATGTAGGCGGTGGTGCAAGTTGGTACATATTAAAATTGATAAATTGCGCTCTCTCGAAAACATTGCCTCACCCGTTGGACGAGGTAATTAATTAGAGGCTATTTATTTTGAGAATCTTTTGTTTCAAAACGTCTACTTGATTTATTTATTGCATGAAAAGAAAATTATTGGAACTCAGTGTGAAAAGCTTAAGCATGAATCCATATCATTTTAATGGGACAAGAATATTTTGCGATAAAATGACTTCATAAATTTGACTTATTTTTGCTTAAATATGTATTATATAAATATAAAGAACATTAAAAAAAATGTTCAGATTTTCACGTCTTCAAATAATAATCTTGTTTATAAAAAAATGGTATATTGCAAAAATATATTCAACAGAAAAGTCCGTCTTTCTAAGTAATCTTTTTGAAAATTTGTATGATTATGGCGATTTTGGAACTTGGCATTTATTATGGGATGTACACATCGAAGTAAAACAACCAATTTAAAAAAAATGGGTTCTTTCAGAAGACATTCTTCCAATTCTTGGTAACATTTGAAATGTTTATTATTTTCTTCTCACAATGATCAGTTTAATATTATATCCTGGATTAAGCAGCACGAAGTTAACTTTCTCAAAAATATGTCGGATTGTGTGGAGACATTTTGATTTAACAATTTTAGAAATATTCGAGAAATATTCTGTTTTAGATCGTTACTTTTTAATTTGAACAAGGCTACATTTTCTTTTTCAAACATTTATTTTCTCAAACAATCATTATGTGATAATTTTTACATATAAAGGTTTTAATCCCACTTTTATATTGAAATAAATTCTAAAACTGTAAGGCCAACAATATCATAAATATTACACTACCTATAAGGTACAAGGTATCGATTATAACGCGATATAATCCACATATTTATTGAAATATGATCTAAATATTAAAAAAATAAGAAGAAAAAAATCAAACAACTTTATGTTCATATCATATTTATTATAATTGATTTGTCATTCATAGGTTATTTAATAAAAGTGCCTGTTTTATTACGAATTAAAGTAAAATGATGCCCACTAATTTAAAATTAACAACCACACCATCTAAGCTGGCGAAATTGCAGAAAGAAAAACTACTTTGGAAGGAATTGCATTTAAGATTGCATGGAGCAGGAAGCAATTACAACTTTGAAAATTTCTTGCACATGTTACTTAGAACCAGAAACGAATCTAGAATAATATTATCGTCCGTATAAGAAAATCAAATGTATATTTGGGATTTTTTTTCTGTTGTCCATATTCTCCATGTGAGAAAGAGCAAATTATAAAAACAATATTTAAGAACACGCCGCATTCATATAAAAAAAAAAATATATTTTCTGGATTTTGTTTTTCAATAAAAGTAGTTGTTAAAAGATCTGATTGCATTGGTTAATCTATAATAGAAAATAATTGGGGTGATAGTGTTCATTAAAATTATATTTTATTGCACGAAAAATAATTGACATGCAACGCTATTATTTTTCACCCAATATATGAATTGTAATCAAATAATCTTCTGCCCGACAAGTATAATATGTACATATGGTCGTAGATATTGCATCGATACGTCTCTCCACGAATATGATTATGAATGAAGATGAATCAACTCATCACTTTTATTTATTCCTTGTAAGGTGTTCACTGTCAGTACTTGGAGGAATGGCATTAAAATAAAAAAATAGCACATTTTTGTACTTATTTCATATAAGAATTATTATATCAGGACCGGGTTCGCTCATCGCGGACATTATCAGCTGAGCTTTTCTTTTTACTAAAAATATGACAACATATTGGACACTCAGAGTGACATCATTTTTAATCATTCGCTTTATACCCCGTTTTTAAGACTCAAAATGCACGTACTAATTACGTAAGTAATTATTTGTCCAGGGTACTCGTATTTTAGTGAATGTTTGAGTATACTTCCTAAGCAAGAAAATTCGTCCCTGTCAACATTAAGCAGGCAAACTTTTGAAACAAAGATGCTCGTCTTTGAGATGCAGGCGGTGACTATAATGCTATAGTTAAAAGCATAGTGTACTAACGTTCACACTGGCATACCTCAATATGGACCAGAATATAATACTCTATTAAATGATTCTACAAATTAGACAGTTAATTTTACTAAATAATCTCGACAAATATCGACATATTCGAATGAAAAAATTTAAGCTTCATTCGATGCAGTTTTTGACCTGCTTAATTGATTCATTATGAATTTATAAATATTCATTTGATTGTTTTTGCATTTGTTTGAAACAGTACAATACGAATATGTCATATATTTTTGCCGTGAAAGTATTGAATCATATGTCATCAGTTTTCATCGTATTGAATTTTCAACTTGAACTTTCAAAGTCTGCGCCTGACTGAATACAGAGAACGAAGGGGGTGTAGATTGAGTTATCGAATATTACAGAGGTTGAGCGGCTGCTTTAAGAAAAATTCTCTCTCAATCTCGCTCGCATATATGCTCTATTAATAGAAGAATAATATTTTTAAGGTATTCGTCAGACTGACAAGGGCGTAAGCCGAAATAGCTATCAACAAATATATAAAATAATTTATGTAGAATTAAAATACATTGCTATTTTTCTTACCGTATTATAATGGAGTTCTACCAAGTAAATGCCTACTCAATCATTAAAAAAAAAATTATTGGACATGGTTGGAAAATATTATTAAAAATTATCTAAATCAAAATTATCAGGATTGAAAAAACGGCATCGATTTTAAATAGAATAGAACGAAGCATATTATTTTGTTTTTGTTTATATGTATATTTAAATTATTTGAAAGTATGATATTAAAATGATATGGGGTATGAAATTTGAGTAGATAAATTGGCAAATATTTACGGTGGTGGGTGTATTCAATAATTGAGGTTTCGCATGTCGACTAGAAAAGCCGACGTATTTAATAAAACGTTAACAGTCCATTAAAACGTTACTTAAATTAAGAAAAAAATGTTTTAGTAACAAATTGTTTATTTTCAGAATTATTGTTCCAATTACGAATGTTTACATTCAATCATAAATGAAGAATGAACATTTATTTAAATGACATCTTTTAAGATTATGTTAATTTATGATGTACGTCTCTCAAAATTTTCATATATCGAAAATTACAGAAGAAATTATTGATAATGCCTTTTTTTGAATAACATCTTTGTTATGATTTACTTATCAGTATTTCCACTTCACTGATGAAGTGACACTTTCAAGTCACAAAAAATACTATCCGTGTGAGAGTTAGTACATTAAATGTCCTGGCTTGCAGTTTGTGGGATATATTACTTTTACTAAAATCACAATAATAAGTTTGATGCGTTTCATATAACTATGCGGTTCAGTCGATAATTTTCTCATTTTTCGTCATAAATTTGCTAGAAATTTTTCACGCTCAATAAGTAATTGCATTTTATAAAAATTTTACCGTTGATATTTCATTTCTGAAAAATATCCAAAACAAGCAATGATTGATTAACGAATGAGACACCATTTTTCGAAGATATGTGTATTCTAAATAATTATTAAAATACAGTTTGAATGAAGGGGGTTGCCAGGATTTTACGCAAGGCACTGGGTATGTTGCTTTCAGCGTATTTTTATTCCTACGTATAAAAACATCCTTGAAACTATTTCAGTTTACTTTAAACAAAGTTTTTTGTTAAAAAAGTGAGCGAAAATAATAATAACATAGTAGGTAGTACATACTTCAAAGTAATGAAATAATATATGTATTAAGTTGAAAAAATTAACAACTGCCTTATATTAATCTGATAAATATATTCAAAGGTCCAAAAATTAAAATAGATATTTGAATCAATAATGCTTAAATAAAGAATGAAAATGTATCGCTTCAATCTCTTTCTCTGTTATCAAACTTTATAATTTCACTCAAAATTTCGAAAATCCTTTCTTTTTCAAAGCACGGTCCTTCAATATTTCATTAATATTTAATCCAATTACATCCAAAGAGATGATTTAACCATAAATGAAAAATCTCAGTCGATTACCCCCTTTAGCTGTGCAATAGAATCACAGTGTATCAACCGTATAATATCGAAACCGTGTTGTAATTGTACCGTGGGATACGAGGGGTGAACTTATTTCAAATTGATATCACCAGACTGATAAATAAAAATATTCTGAGTCTGATTGTACATAGGAAGCACTAGATATGAGATTTGGTATCAATTGTCTTTTAGATCTTCAAGTTCCATCTTGAATACAAATATCGTTGATTTTCGTTTTTTTTGAAATACAAATACAACAAAATTACAATTATTCTACAGTTCTATATAATCATCAGTACAGATTTCCCAGTTTGCGGCTATTTGAGACGCAACTGGGTCCAATAAGTGTTTAATGCTCGCTATGAGCGAAGCTATCATAGTTGTGATCAATAAAAATAATAACACATTTTATATGGAATAATTACTAAAAATGTGTTATTATTTTTATTATAATGCTATTCCACTAAGTATTGACAGTGAACACCTTAAAAGTGATAGTTGTGATCATGAAAAAAAAAACTGGAAATAGGAAGAACGAATAAAAATGCTTTAAGTTTATCAATATAATGTCTTAGCATAAAAAAATAATTACAGATAACATAAGAGTAATTTTTATTGAGATAAAAATGGTGGCCTTCTGAAATGAAAAGATTCCTTACCTCTTAATAATGTTTATAATGAATAGCGACGTCTACCATTTGCTCCCTTATTATGGGGTTTAATTCTTAATATAAAAGATAAATTATAAGAATGTAATGGGACAGACTCGAGAAATTTGAAATTATAGCAGAATGATTATTAACGATTATAGTCATATTTAGAATATATAAGAACGTGTGTGGCTTTGCAAAATTGAATATTCGCACGAATATGAAAAATTTGGAACGAGAGTGGAAATATAACCGTAGCGTAGATTAAGTATATATTTCATATTAGCCTGAAGCAAGATTTATTGCAGGTAGAATATACTGAGGGGTTATTATCCCGGAAGAAAATTTATACTTAAAAGATCGTAAATCCGGGATAGAAGGAAACAAAATATTTGAGTGGAATCTTACTAGATATATATATGCGCTTATTGAGAATTATATTATGAAAGTGCATTATATTTTAACTGCTTTGGTTGTAGAAATATCAAAGCTTTTTTGTTTGTTATCGAGTTCAAACAATAGGAAAATTGATACTCTTTTTTATATTGTAAAAGGTTATCGTACAAAAATGAAATGAAAAGATTTATGATGCCTGAGTGTCGGTAGTCGTTTTGTTTACTGGATATGATAGCAAGAGATGAAAATTTGTCTGAGAAGTGTCTCATGTACCCAAGCTTATGCTTATATTACACAACCAATTTCATTATACTACATATAGTGAAATTTTTCTGAGATAGTATTTTACAGTCTATATTATGTACGATGAATGGGGGCGTGGTGGAAAAAAGTAGTTTTTAAGCAATGTTTTAATAAAATTTGTCTGCGAGTTTTGCTTTCTCGTCATTTAATTTATGATCGGGATCCCGGAATCAAAGGCCCTCGTATATTCTGGTTTGGTGTTCTCGTATAAAATGGTGTATTAAAGTTCATCATTCGATCGTACATCAGAACGCCCACTCGCAAACTAAAATTTATCGCCTATACAAAATGTTTGCAATTGTTTTGAAAAAATATACTGCCTGATAGGCGTTCCCGAAAGATATAAATTTGCCAAGCAATGGACTACTGCGTAAAATACACCGGCTTAGAGAAAAAAATACGATTTTTTATGTCCACAATTCAGATCACAACAAGGTTATAAAATTAATATAAATAATATTTAAACTACATAATACAGAGTAGTAAATATTACAGAGTAGGTAGTCATGAGCGCATTGAAAATAATTTATTTGCCTTTGAATTTTTTGAGATTTTTTTTATAATTTGTATCAACATTCCAACGGAAATTCTCACAATTTCTACGGCAAAAAGCAATTGGAAAGTTAATCAGCTAATAATTACCACTAAATATATTGGCTAATCAGTGTTTCGAATAGCGCTATACCTCATGATTCATTTCGTAGCGTGAGCAGTAAAGGTGAGTAAGGAAATGGTATTGTTAATTACTACAATAAACACACCCTTAACAAACGTGTGTTTATTGCTCTTTGAAACGAAGGAAATGGTAAATGTTATGTTATTTTTTTAGCTGAGATATTCGATCATATATGTATATAATGTTATATGTAATGACAATGCATAATCTTATTTAAATACTTAGTTCCTATCATATTTTCGACATATTCGGTGGAAAATTTATAGAAACTATTTTTCAATAAGTATTAATGTTGAATGTATCTTCAAATTATATACAAATAAATGTTAGTTGTGATTATGGCCCTCGATTATTCTATATAAATGAATGTGATAAGTGGTTAGGTACAAAAAAAGTTTTATTTTTTATTCATGAATAATTTATAGTGACGGTAATTATTCGTGTTTACATCGCAATTGCTGGTAAAATTGGTATAGGCCAGCAATTATTTGGAATAATACAACGTGTCTGTCCAACTTTAGTTGTGTTTATTTAGATTTTTAGATTATAAAAAATGCAGTTGAAGTTGGTATATTCTTAGCCGACTTAATTGATACCTTTACATGATCACACTTTTCCCCACATAATTAATATAATCAATTTAAAAGTACCCCTTATTATATCTCAGCTTCTACCATTTAATATTTAATATGGAGACAGTTTTTGGGAAATCAAATAAGACATCACTTTATTACAAAATATGTATTTTTTAAGCAATAAGACATGAAGTAATTGAATGTTTCATAACTTCCAATAAAGAATTTTACTGTCAAAATCTGTCAATTATTATAACCGTCGTTGTCGTTGTATCTGTGATGTTATGATTATTTTATAAATTGTGCTATTTTTGGTGATGCTTGGTAAATCTAATGTCTTGGACAAAATAAATTGAAACAAAACTTATTCATTTTTAATCAATTTAAGAACTGTCAAATAAACACGTCTCCCATTGCATGTTAATATTTCGTCACTTACTGTTTTTTTATATTGATGCTTTTTACTATTGGCGGATAGTCATTTTACTTTGAATAAGCGAAGATTAATCAAGTTAAAAACAATAATTGTCGTAAAAGTATTCACATGCACAAGTTGTTTATTTTAATTGTTGAGTGTCTAGAAAAAAAAACTGTGTAATTGGAAATGGCATCAATCGCCAGTTAATGTGTGAACCAACTCCTGTGCCTGAATGCAATTTATCATAGCGAAGCAACCTTAACGATGAATCAATAGTTTATTACGATACTTCTCAAAACGTGAATATTACTGGGAACGTACTGAACAGGAAAGTCAATTTTCCTGCGAAAATTTCAAAATGTGATTCAACAGAAGATTCGGAAAAATACTTGAATGGCTATACATATGAGCAATGAGTTTAAGATGGCTATACAAATGAATGTCGTAAAAATGCGGCAGATTTTTTTTATTGAATCATCCGAATTGGAGATTAAGGACTGCAAAAAAAATGAAAACCGCTAAATATTCGAAACTGGTAAATTTAAGTTTTTTTTTGTACAATTTCGAATCTAACGATAATAAAATAATAAAGACAGAATTATTTTATTTAGCTTGTTGGGTAATTCGGATTTATGGAATATCGGAGTATTTTGAAGTGAAAACAAAATAAAAAGCTATCTTTTATTACTGTAGCAGTAGAAAGCATAATAATTTTATAAAGCGATCGTGAATTGAAATGTTATGTGCTTGAGTCATAATCATCAATTTCTACGATTAAATATAAGGTATAAAATACAAATAACGTATATTAAGTTACGAAGTAGGTATGCGATTGTTGTAAAGTTTAGTTACATTTAAATCCGCTTAATACGGATCTATTGTCCTACTGTTCAATACAAATTAGTTCGTTTCAACGTTTTCTGAAAGAGATTGTGGTCAAAAAGAGTGTAGAAAGATTGCGAAACTTGTTTTATTATCTGATCTACTAAAGTATAAGAAAATCAAGATAGTAGTAGTACTTTCCGCTCTGTTTAATGGCTATTGATGGAGTTGGTGAGAAGGAATAATCACCACAAAATTTGAAACACAAGTTGATTGAAAAATCAGTATTTAAACGCTTCGATTCAGAAATTGAAATCTTGACCGGGCTACTGAGTATAAACCAATGAAAAAGTTATGTGAAATAAAACAGAATTTTATTTTGGTATTAATTGATAAATATACTTTAAGAAACGCTGATGTAGATTGCAAGCAGGTGTGTTTTATATAGCTATAACACGGCACCGATTTGCATTTGAATGTAGGCATATTTAGTATGTATTACTACCAACGGGTTAGTTCACATATACGGGTATACTGCAAAGTCTAGTATGCTGGTATATAAGTGCTTCGAGAATAATACATAATACAAGGAGGCCTGAGTAGCAACGCAACTAAGCCTAAGCCAAGTAAGTTTTGGTGAATAACTTTAAGAAATGAGAGCTTTTTGTAAATAAGTAAATGAAAGTAAACTTTTTTTGTAAAAATAATTACAAAAAGCACTGCCTAAAAAAATTCTAAATACCAGCAAGATTAAAAGGGTTTGGGAGTTGGACGTGACAGATAGAGGGAAACATTACACCTAGTTATTGATTTGATGGTTTCTATGTGAAAATTATATTTTACCGTTGACCGGGTATGGTTTCCCCAACTCAAATAACAAAAGTAGGGGTAGAAGAGAATTTCCAAGGAAAATTATATAAAAATAAAACATTTTGACGCAAGTACCAAATTCTACAGAGAATTTGTAATACAGGATTTTCTGAGAATGCTAAGCTTTTTATTAGCTCATTAACGCTATATATTATTTCTGAATGAAAATTATATTAAAATCGTGGAATTTTTCTATAGGATGATTTGCGAATTCCGAAAAATTGTTGCTTTTGAGGCATCTTTTTCTGTTCATGTATTTTAATATGTAGACTATTTGCTGTCTTGACAATTTTTTTCTTGTTTCTTTACAAAGTTAATAACATCTTTCCTAGAAAGCTTATCAACGCAGTTACCATATTAGAATTTTATACGTTTCCACGAGTTTTGTCACCAGCGAACCGGGTTTCTCCTTTCGGCATTCAACATTTCCAGTGCACTGATGAACTTGAGCTGACGCGTAGTAAATAGTTTATATCTTATATATAAAACCGAAACGGCGTATGTATGTATGTGGGTCCATAATTCCCTTTTGCATTATTGTTGCAAGTTGCAATATAATAATGTTTATTATTTACGTGAAGGTATTATTTGACATTTCTTTGACAGCAAATTAGATTTTTTCCTTGAATTTGGACATTTTAATGGGCGTGAAAGGGGCTGTCATCAAATTAAATAAAGTTTGTGATTTTATTTTAACTCTATTTTGTATGTTAGATTTTGTGATATAATTATGTCGAATGATATAACATTAAATAATTATTAGTCGCTTAGTCCGAGCGACGCCGGGTAGCAATACTAGTTGTATATATTCGTTATTTTTATTACCGAGTATATACGAATCAAACCATTCACTACTCGCCATCTCAAGTTATTCCTTGCACTGAAAAGTGACAAAGATTATAGAAAAGTAAAAAATTCAAAACGATTTAAATTTTATGTTGATGTTACATCAAGTTGATATCCTGAATTATTTGTAATATAAAAATATATAAATAAATATTTGAGAAAATGTGACAGGGAAGAATGAAAAAAAATGCCGTAGTTTGTGATTCATTGAGGTTGCTGGTTTTAAAATTTATTCTAATATACTATGTAAGATAAATATTAAATTTATTTCTCAGACGTAGATGGGTAAAGGTAAAGCTAGATAAACCAACGGTAATAGTAATAGTTAGCTTTTAAAAGTAAGAATTAGTAAATCTATCCCAAGTCACTGTCATAATTGGACCTTATTATAATGGTACAATAAACATTCATATACAATTTGAATATTCTATAATTATAACGAAGGGATCGTCTAAGCTCCCTTGGCGTTTGGGCAGTTTGGTGTTTATGTTCCGCATCCACTACGCTTTTCTAAGTAAGTGTGTCAGGATTGAATGAGTGAAATAATACGAAAACGAATCTTACGAAAACTGTATCACTTCCTATTATATTAAATTCTGTGAAATAAATACGGATTATAATACTAGACCTACTTTCAGCTGTCAAGTCGTTCCGTTGAGCTGCCAATCTTTCTATAAAGCTAAATGTGATGCTAAAATAAAGCTCAGATGTGAATAAATTGCCTACGAATTTTCAAAATGTGTAATTGGAGTGTATTGTATATTTGATAATTTGTTGTCACACGAATTTTTTCTATCATATACGAAAACTAAAAGCAGTTTATCCATCCATTTTCTGAATCCATGTCAATCAGACTATTTTAGCTGTTATTTCGAAGATCACCTAATTAAGGTACGGAAGTTAAGCTAAAATTAATTTTAATAATCTTCACATTCACATATTCTTAATTCCCATATTTTGATTGAAGGCAGGGTATGAAGTATAGAAATTATCTCTTATAATAATAATTAACTAATTTTATTTGAATTTAGTTATAAATGTAACCATATTTTACTCGAAAAGTAAAGATAACAATGTTTTCGTATTAAAACGTATATTAATACTCGCGTGTAAGTTTAAGAGGAGCACCTTTTTACCACAAAATGACATATTTGAATAAAGGAGTGCCATCGCATGCAGAATATGCACCAGGTCATAAAATATGTGCGGGGTAGATTTGAGAGATTCAATTCGCTATTAATGGTGGAAAAAGTGTACCGAAAATTAATACCAAAAATGTATTTTCACCAATGACTGGTATACTTTTGGCCAATGAAGTGGTCAAGCCATGCGAGTTATGGACTTTTTATCTGCACAAAGCTTCTAATAAATTTGACATGACACAGTCGAGTATTATAAGTATACAGCGGTAAATTTTCATTAAACCCATTAAAAAATAGCGAAAATTCTATGCTTAAAACGTAAATATATATCGAATCATTTTAATTTTTATTTTGGTAGTTTCAATGGATTATCTGATAATCGTTACTACATAGCTCAGCAAGTATAAATATCACTTTTTTTTCTTTAACATATTTGTTTGGAACATGAGAAAAAAAATATTATATGTAATATTGCGAAAAAATCGCTTTCTCTATATTACAGTGACTTCAATTAGATACCAAATTAGAAATACAAAATATTTCCACCACTTGTTCTTAATTTTGGTTCACTTGACAAAATAAAAGTGTCGAAAGCGGTTATAGTTGTTCAAGTATAAATGATTTCAGTATTTAAAGCAGTATAATATGCTAATTTATTGTATTGGTATTGGTTTCTGAAATGTATGAAAACTTAGTGGTACTAATTATTTACCGATTACGTTTTTCTATTTCTTGGAATTAAAGAAAGTTACGAGTGTGTCGTAAAAGAAATATAATAATTTTGGGACCTAAATAATATAATTATTACCGAAATATGTATTTTAATCAGAATCTTTTATTTGTTCTTTTGTATAAATGAAATTTAAGGGTACATAAAAAAATTGGAATATTCAGAATTCAAGAGATTTCGTACGATTCTTTGCAATACACATATGTTTGATTATTTTGTATTGGAATTAAAAATCAGACGAATAAACAGTCATCAAAGATCAAAATAGCCACTCTCGATACTTATCAAGTAAACATTTCAAATTGAAACAAAATACGCACATTTTATAACGCAGCTTTTATTCAGAAGTCAATATTTGGTCTACCGTAATAAGAAACATAATAAATGCATATTTAATTTTTAGTTCAACCAATTTACTGTTATTTCTGCGCAAAGAAGTTTTTAGCTGAAAAGTAATGCCTACCTTAGTCAGGTCAGATTAAGCTTTGGTAAACAAATTTAATGAAGAAATAACATGTTTATGCGGCCAGACCTTATTAGATTTCTCATTGCAAAATAAAGAAAAGTTTCATATGCAGTGCACCAGTTGACCCAGTAATTGCGCACGTACATTTAAATTACTTCCCATTATGGTTATGTGGGTGGATTAACAAAAAAAGAGTTATGAGTTCACCGCGACAACTTTATCATGTTTTGTGAATAAGTTGTATGTTCTGAGAGGTTTTTTTTCTGTCAAATAAACTATGTCAAACTAAATCGACGACATTTTCACGGGCTGGTTTATATAAATTACATATTAATTTCAGTGTATTGATTACATTAAGACAAATTGATTAAAAGACCAATAAAACGACCAAATTTCTCTGCGATTATTTTATTAGTTAGAGCGAGAAAAAAAAGCAGACAAAAATGCGAACGAGAATAATAATATTTGAATAAAAATGAATATTTACCGTTAGAATTAAATAAAATTTTGTTATCCAAATACTAGTAACAGCTTCTCTGATACATATTTATATATATGTATATAACATTTTATAAAAACAGGGCAAAATCACAGTAACCATTTTTTTGCCATTAACTGACAAAATTTTCTATTGCGGACCTTCAGTGACATATTTTTTACTTAGCTCGATGAAATATTAAAAAAAATAGTTTTTTTTAACTATTTCATGTTTTAAGAAAGTTATAAAAATATGATTGTATATCTGAATGTTGAAAAAAACCACCACAAAACTCCTGATTCTGACATATAAAGAAAAACATTTCACTATATGTAGCTTTGTCTTAAAACGAAATTTTCATATCTGATTTTAGTAACAAGAGCAAATCGAGTTATATAAATATATTTGTAAACCTACTCTGAACTTTGAAATATTGAAAGAATTTATAACTACATTTTAGTGATGTTTTTGCAAATGAATCTAAAAATCGCTTTCCTTTTGTTAAGCTCACTCTGTAAAGCGGAGAACGCGTGTGTGACAGAAAATTGTTGTGCCATGTTTAAAATACAACACGATAGAATCAGTTATTTTATTTTTCCTTTCTTTTTCATGGAAGACGAAATCAAAACAAACTTTCGAAATTTTGCAGTATTTTCCATGCCACATCGACTTGTATGAACAGCACTAGCTCAATTCAATTGTAAGAGAATACAATGTTTATGGAAAATTTTAAATTTGATATACGAGAAATTTTCAAAGTAAGAGACTTGCGAACTTAAACTGTGATAGTTTTTCGTGAAATTGATGCCCTAGCATAATTAATACAAAACAGAATTATTATTGAAAATTAGCAGATCAATAGAACGGAAAATTTTCCCCGATTAATTAATATAACAAGAAAGGCTGAAACTGAAATCCTGTAAAGTATTCTAATATAATATATTATTTAGCATAACTCAATAAATAATCAAAGCGTGATTTAGAATTATAGATTAAAAAACATTATTTCTCGTAAATATGTCTTTAAATAAAAAATATTTGTTATTGATCATTAACAACGATGATAAAGCAAATTTCTATTTTGGTAAGCAGAATTAGTATACATATGTATATTATTTTAACAATTAAAAAAATAATGTATTCTTGTGTATCTCAAACGTGTGAATTGTGCTAGTTATGAATGGTGCCCATCAGTCTGATTAAAATTGCGCGAGTTTTTTATTGCTTTATATATTATATAATAAATAAGGTAGCATCTGCGATAATGTCCATTTTTGACGAGCTTAAAATAAAAAAAAATGTGTAAGGGATGAATAACACAAGTAATGTAAATTTATACATCAATATGTATATAAACTAAATAACTTTACTTAGTTGTGCTGCTTTTGAAGATAGCACGGTAAGCAACGTATCAAGTTTCTTTGAGATTTATTGCCTGAACTTTGAGAAACTAACTTGATATATTTTGTATTACAACAAGATACAAAAACTTTAAATACTAATTTTCAAATGCAGCATAGCCATATACTGCTCTCTAAAGTAGCCATAAGTAACGCCTGCTGTCCAGCTGCTCGATAGGTCACATAAATTTAATACGTTCCTGACTTAGGACCGAACCTGCTAGCTGTAGCTTTCAAAGTAAACAAATAAATTGCACACATGGCAGAAGCAAAATGGTCTCTGGCTATCGGATTGTATAGGTTCTGAATACAATGCATATTTTGCCGGATATCTCAGTAAAATGAAAACTGAAGATAGAAGTGTTCAGATGACGAGAGAAAATGCTATGAGTAATCTCAACAAATCCATCGTACATATTTTTACTAAAACGAACCGTATATAAAAATATTCTGTCCCGAAGCCAAGTATTCAAGCTTGTGGGTGACGGGAATTATTAGTTTGTAGATTGACTTTTCGAGCAATCTTATTTTTATGTGTGATTTTTATAATCTTTCCCCTCCTATCTGATCTTAAAGTGGGTTGTGGTGAAAGCAATTAGTTCAATACTTCTTTTTTCTTAGTCACAACCTTAATCTCTCCAAATAGGAAGGTAAAGCGTATAAAAACTAAATAAAACAACCGGTTCTGGTCAAGCCACTACTCTTGATGTTTTCCGTAAGGAGTTCATTATCTAAATACAGTCCTTATTGAAAACGGACATGTTTGAAAACATGTAGGATTAATTGTATTTCGAAAGTTATTTATAATTATCAATAAAATATCACTGAAAAACTCCAGACACATAAACATTCTTTTGATGTGTCACGCATGAGTAAATTTGTAACACATTTCAGAAACAAAAAGTTTTTTTACTTCAATATGCCGACGACGATATAGCCGTGTTATGATAAAAAACCAAATTATTTTGATATAGCCATTAAAATATCAAAATAAGATGCATTTTGGTTTTTTTTAGTTTATTGTTATTGAAAAATCCTCAAATAAAAACAAAAACAAAAATATGTCCAAAACACCTGACAAAAAATGCTATTTGTAATCATATATCAGCATGTGGTTTACAGAAAGAACTGCGGCTTTTAAGCAGTATTAAATTAGACAAAAATATAACACATTATATTTATTATATATACCTAAGATATCTCAGACTTTAATAACCGCATCACTGTTTAATTTATCTCTTTCAGCATCTACGTGACTACGCATGTAGATTGTCATTTAATAAGACTATGTGTAGAGTCTCTCTGCCCACATGATCCAATCTAAATTTTACATGAAACAATTTCAGGGACTCCAATTATTGTTGGGAGTGAACAATATTTATGTTGTGTTTTCAACGGAAAAGCTTTTTCGGGGTAGAAATTCAGACAAAATTTCAACATTTATAACCCGATGAAAATTTTACCGCTACGGCTATTATTGCACTGTATAATAATATACAATGACAATACATGTATCAAGATACAATTTTAGCTTGCTATTTTCACAACTTCCACTCGGAACTTTTTTGTTTTACGCCGTATTTTATTTGAATAAATGTATATTTTATTAGGGTAAATTACGTTTCTAAATGATTGAAAGCGTTGACATAAAGAATATATTTGAAATATTTAATGTAAGTAAGCATGATAGATTAAGTTACATTTTTTTTTTCATTCTGATATATTTTCACCATTTCTGCTCGAAAAATTCCGACTCCTAACAGAGGTTTTTCTACGAAAACTGCTTGTTAGCCAGTTGTCTAACCACTCTATTTCGAAGAGAATGGAGAAAGTAAGAGTAACAAGACAGATAGTTATTATCACTGAATCCCGTTTTGGGATCGGATGTGCGTGGGAAGAAATGTTTGGACAATTCATGTATCCGAACCAATAATTCAAATGAAAAATGACACTCCCGGATTAGGACTAGACCCCTAGATCTCCGAAACCGAAGCTAACGACGTTATCAAGAACAGTGCAAATATAATAGTTATACTACTGTAGTTCAACTTTACTTTTAATAATAAGCTAAGGTATGGATAAAACATTAAAAACATACGCTTCAATTCTTTATTAATTGTTTATTGCAATCAGCAAAAGGTTACGGACTATTTACAACATAAGTCAAACTAATGACAGTAAAAAAGTATTACCAACGCTTTAATAAAGTTGGAATAGAATTTACAATTCAAAAAATGCACTTCTTGTTATTTAAAGTGTGAAAGTAAAAAAAATATTGAAAGTATACTGCATGACAGCAAAAGCTTTGTAATAAAATAATATTAAGATTATCAAAATTATGAGGCATCAATTTGAAAACAGCATGAAACACTTACAGATCATACTTTAATGTTTGAAACATATCTTATGATTAAGAACCTAAAATTTTCAAATAATTAGAACGACTGAAGGCGAATAGAATATTTCGTATTTTACCGTTTGAATAGAATACGAAAAATGCTCTTGATTAAAAAATGCCAGTTTTCCGTTTTTCTCTTTCAAACTTTTTATTTTGCGTTCAAAATGGCATCTCAAAAACTAGACCTACTTCTTTGGAAAGAATTTAGCTTTGCTGGTGGTAGCAGGAGAGCGTCGCGGTTGGTGAAATTCTCCATAAATTTACTTTATTAGCGGTTTGATTCCATGCTACAAACTTTTTATTAGCAACTTTGGAGCTAGTCTTGGCTTAATTATGAAATCGTAAATTAATTTGAAAACAATGTCCAGCTTCAGAACTAATACGGTAGAGAAATTTCTTAACCATACTGATATTTTTCGTTCTCGGATTCTATCATTTTAGACCAATCTAGTTGAGAATGCAAAGTATAGCATTAGTAAGCTTAGCCAAATAGAAATTTCTGTTGCCGTATGGTTCACAATGTTATATTCTGTAAAGTAAAGATAAAAAAATAAATGATGTGTCATTAATAAGGTGTTTGTGCTTGAAACGAGTGGTTTGCAATATATATCTTAATCTAAATATATTTGAAAATGGTTTTTTTGTGACTGACAAATCGTGTTTTTTAGCAAAACTAGATAGGTACTCTTTATAAAACAAGAATGTTGCCTCTCATTTTATTCTACCAGAGATAATAAACTATTACATATCGTAATACGAAAAGAAATTTGTAAAAAAATTAAGCCGTTAACTTTTTCACATTAAAACTCTTTTATTGCTTGGAAATAATTGTGTTACGTACCGTTAGTAAGGTAGATGATTTTATTGGTTCTGACTGTCTGGGAAAGGTTGTGTATTACTCCATATCCTAGGATCAACCTGTAATCAAACAAACAAAACAAAATTTATTACTTCCTTTAATCGTTACGTGTGAATTTATTTATTCATTATAACAATTAAATACAACCAGCTGTTTTCGTTCTACCACTTGTGTGGCCAAGGACTCAAACCCTCAACCCTACATACTTATACGCCTGATATATGACAGATATGAATCAAACCATGAATGAAGATATCATAAAAAATGCCATCAGTTTACTAGACCCTTTCTCTTAACCATGTTTTTCCATTCGAAATCTTAAAACCAATTTTGATAAAAATCTTTTGTTCATATACTCATAGTTTATAGCGGAAGTGGTGGAACAGTGAACATTTCAAAACTAAGGCCAACCTTAGTTTCGGCTTCTAAATGAGAATTTTTTGTATCTTTTTTACTATCATGGGATAATTTAAACTGTAATTTTATGATTTTCAAAACAAAAGAATGAAAGCTAGACGTCTTCGAAAAAAAATTGGAAAATCGATGTATTGAAAAACAAACTATATTAAACTTATATAATAATAGAAATGCCCTAGTAGAAATTAAATAATGTGATTCAGCGTTGTTGCTATATATAATATATTGTAAAATGTCCATTATTTTGTAGTAACATAACCACTCAAAATAATAACGACCGAACTTACATCTTACCCGGGAAAAGAAAACTTTTGTTTATTTAATTCGCGTCAGTTGTAACTTTTACGACAAAATTATGAAAAACCGCTACAATACTTGGGGTATTTCATTTTATAAAATGACAAAAATTTGAAAGTAGCGTTTTATGATGCTTAAAATAATAAAATACATTCATCGGGCCAAGTCGTAAAAACGTATTCGGATGTTGTTATTCTTGGACTGGTTATATTTTACGTTCAAATCAGTTATAAAAACTTAAGGGTTCACCGTTTATACTGCGGTAAGAGAGCTGTGTTTGTGAAAATGGCCGAGAAGTTAAACTAAAGCATGATTAAAAATAGGTCGTATAATTTTACCAAAATTCTGTAAGACACACACAAGCTTATATTTTCAGGTTCCACTATCAATTGGAAAATTAAAATATTAAACCCCCGTTAAAACCCTACAATTTACATTAAGAACATTAATATATCATTTTTTTAATCGATTTACTGATGTATTCTAATAGAATGGATGTCTGAAATGATTCTATCATTTCAAACTTATCTGAGTATGAAAGTATAGCATTAAAAAAATATTATATAGCTACTAGTTCTCTTGATGTCCCTAACACAATATCCTTGGTATGATCACAATGATATAATTTTGAACTAACTTCCTACCAGCTCGAAATGCTCTATAGCAAAAGTTCATTCTAAGTTATTGGGAGATTACACAGTTACACAAAATAAAGACTAAGAATAAGATAAAAATATCTTTGTTAGTTTTAAGTATGTTTGCTCGATTAAGTTTGGCTTGATTATTTGAATTTTAAACAAATCTTTATTGCCACTTAAACAATTGATATGCCTTATTTTAGTGTTAGATGGAATCTTTGCAGAAATGAGACGTGTTTTTAACGAATCGCTCTAACTGCTATTTTTAGAAATACTAGGTTTTGAAAAAAAATCACGTTGAAGAACAAACCAAGCACATACACGAAATAGATTGTAAAATGATTTTGTCTTATTTAAATAAAGGAAAACCCATTTTACTTGACCCACAATTTTAAGGAATATAAGTGATATAAGTATAATATATAGGTTTCGCATAACTACCTACAAAATGTTTTATATTATAAAATGATCATTTTATCTTTGATGTGTCGAATTTTGTGAATAGCAAAACGGAAATTATTGGTCAAATTTTTCTCCGCTATTGTTTTTATTGACAATGGAAAAAGCACTCTGTATATGTGTCGACATGTATACGCAATACTATGAGAGCGTGCGCTGCCAATGACTGTCAAGCGCTACGCTTCGTAGGCTATTATGTTGACTGGCTACGTGATATTCTACTTTCAGTGCTACGGTGTAGAAGTAGATGGTCACAGTATGTTTAATATTGCGCAGAGTAACAGCTTTTTACACCCAGTATGCAAATAAATAAACCCTTTGCTAAATGCAACTGCTTAAGAGATGAAAAATATGAAAGCTTTGTTAATTTATAAGCAGTTCGTTAATTCAGAATTCGTCGCGTACCTTAAATATGATTTTTTAGTAAAACATACCTACATATGTGATGACTTCAGTATTTTAAATATCTATTTGTCAAATGAACAGTAATGTTAGATTGGACGTAATTAATATATTTATTTTTTATGTTTGTCCTTAACTATTGATGGGGCTAAAATAATTTAAATTTCAGCAAATTTTCAGACATGAAATTGTCACCTGGAAGAAAAAAATGAATGTTCGTAGAAAAGAACGATTCAGTTGGAACGAATTGTCTTTTCTCACTTTATTCATTATTATATAGACGGTTTTATGGTGACATAAAATTATATTTTATTTTCTGTACGTGCAAATTACTTTCGAGTCGGTGAATACAAAAGTTTTCCATCACTTCTTGGTAGGCTTTGAAGATTTGAAAGTCCAAAATAAATTTTACGAGAAAAAGCTTTAAACTTTTAGGTACTAAAATTTTACCTACTGTCATATAAAGAAAACCATTGTTTGATAACTCTTATTTTGTGAGTCAAAATATAAGTCATTTAAACAGTTCGTTCATTTGTCAAAATAATTTCAAATTGTTATTTGAAATCTTCTTACGAAGAGAAAAACATTTAAGAAATCATTAATAACCCACTGAATATAATGAAACATCTTTTGATGATGCTTGATTATACAAAATATTTAAGTTTCTTAATATTTATGACGGAAAATACCTTAATTGCTTAATTTGTTTATTTTGTTGATGCGTCCAAATAAATTAAAAAAATAACCACATCTATAAAATAGTATCTTAATTGAAGCTAAGATACTGTCTAAGAAAAGTCGAGATACGAGCTGGTCTGAAAACACATGAAAAAATGTTGTCTATATATGATCATTGAAACACTATTGAGGTCCGTATTTGCTCATGAAAACATTTTATTTTACGACACAATGCGAAGTCTTTATGTCTCGTAAACAAGTAAATCTTAAAAAGATTTTTCATTTTGTAAGGCGAAATTAAAGCAAAAACGAAAACCACCAAAATACTTGTGTGTTTATTTCGTATTTGTTTTTATATGATTAAACGGAGTCTGATAAGTCTGATAATAGACAAACCATGTGATCTTTTCAAAAAGTATGAAATAGTATGGCATTGAAATTAAAGTTTAATTAAGGTAAAAGGTATGTAGTTCAATCATTATTAATCCACATTTCGGATCGAGGCTAGAACGTCAAAATGTGAATACGTAATATTAGAATCTTATCCACTGCGCTTATAAAAAAAAACAGTATGGTTTCTAGGTCACACTGGTTTACCATCTGTTTCCACAATATCTAAAAGTATGATAAAACAATTTTATCAAAGATAATAGTTACTTAGTAAGCGGTGACGAGATCGATTAAAGCTTAAAATATGCAGTACATTTGTTTAATTCGAATGACCAACGGTATTTGTGAACAGTATTCAAATATACTCCTAACTATTCTCTTACTAAGGATTTGATTGTATAATTGCATGTTGTCTTACTTGTGTTTGCCATTTCGACACATACCACTATGAATGTTAATTCATATCTCTGCTGATGGTGAGGAACATGAGTAGTATCACTACTGGTTTGATTTTTAATCATTGTAATAATAATTGAAAAAATATTTTCTATTGCTTCGCATATTTTTTAGTATTATTTATTTATATTTATTCATAAAAAAAATACAAATCATGGCATTACAGCTTACGTCAATACGCCATGCATTTGACAAATGTATTCACATATACATACATACTTGTATACACATAATAAAAATTACAAATTGTTATTATAAAAACAGAGAAAAAAAATTATAAAATCTCATTAGAAATTTTAAAGATGTCAACCGAGTGAGTTCCGACAAAATCAAATTTTATTCAGAAAATATAGTATTCGTCTGAACTCACTCACGTCAATATGAAATATGACGACATCCGAAGCAATGCCGTTTAAAATTGTTAAAGCTCTTCCCAGAGGCATTCCCATTGGCAGACTGGGTCTACCCCATGTATCTAGTACTATATCTATGAGAGATATAATATGCATATTTTTACTTTGAATAAACTATATATTATTATAATAAAAAAATGTTACGGTGATTGGGAAGTATATGTGATAACTTTTGGTAAAATTTAATGTTGAAAATTTTATTCGAATGATTTTGTAGAATTTACACGGAAAGCCACATACTTTTTGAATTTGATCATTAAATTAGTTGGAAGTACGTCTTATTTTTTTATCCTGTGTGTGTGATATAAATAAGCATTGTGAAATATAAGAAACTAGCGAAAATATTTATTTATTAATAAATATTAACGTGTTTAAAAAAATAATTTATCTACGATTTATAATAGGAAAAACCAGTGCAAAAAATATTTATTTCATGTAAACTTCTACAACTTAACGAGAAACCCCGGAGAAAATTCTCATTTTCCCACAAGTGAGTGTTTTTTATTGGAATTTTCCCATCCGTAATATTAAATTTTCTTCAGGTTTATCAGGTTCAACATGCGGTAAAAAGCTGTTTATTGAAGTGCATTGAAACATCCAGTAAATTTTTATACGATGATAAAAGATCTGTTTATAAATTTTATTATATAAAATAATTGTTTATAAGAAAACGAAAATTATGATATCGTCTGGATAATATTTTTAAAAGCTTTGTAATTATATTTTTATACTTCGTCAGCGGTAACTCTGTTGAAGTTCATTTTAGTAAAATTACATGTTATTTCACGCATTGTGTAACAAACGATGACATGTGTTCCACAGATATACTATCTAAACTAACCTTACAAAACTGGCGTTAGTTATACAATTCGTGGAAATAGCAAAATTATTAATTTATTTACTACAAAAATAATTTATTTAGAATACAAAATAAACTGTTAACAATATAGTGTAAACATGATTTACCGGAACGGTTTTTTCGTTACAAAATTGTAGCGGTTACATTTATTAGTTTTCTCTATGAAGCCATGTAGATTTAGAGAATTTTATGGTTGTGATTTAAAAGCTAAGCAAAAGGTTGAAAGCTTGCAACTATCAGTAAAACTTCAATTTTAAAGCCAATGTATCAACTTAAAGCTTCGGAAAAGCTTGTACCGCACAAAAGTTTGTTATAAAACGCCCCTAGTGGTCAATTTGGTACGTTTTATTTGATATAAAGCCTTGAGTGGGTCGATTTCGTACATATTACTTGGCTTGCACTATATTTACCCAGGTTAAGTGTGTTGGTCGGAAAGCTTAATTTAAACCAACATTAAACGTTTTAAAGGATTACGTTTACCCGCAAACTGAACAACACAGGTAGTTCAGTTTACTATTAAATGTTTATTATTACTATACTGCTAAATTAATATTCCAAAGTTCCGTATAGATTGCGATAATCTCAATATATTAACATCAAAACAGATTTAAACAAAGATCCATCCTGTAAAATACTTGCAAAATTATAATATGTTACAAACTTATAAATGTAGTCGCAGATAATAAGCTAACATCTTGAATGGTCTCGACAGTAACATCATATTTTAGAAGACATTTTCAAAATTGCTATTTTCAACGTATTTTTTTTCAATCCATTTCCACTCCTTATGTGAAAGTCTCATGGCCTCTTAATGGAGGATTTTTTTTTTGTTTACTATAACAATTTATTATTTAGTCGCAATTATTAATATTAACAGTCAAAATTTCTTTAGTTCGATGCAAATAGAGAAAAAGAGGATAACGCTAAGACAAGACTTATAAGGCTAGCTTGTCACTCTCATTACGCCCTGATTATAGGATCAGATGGGCGAGGATAAATTTTTATACAACACTAACACCCATGCCTCTAAACAGAATCGATAAATGAACTTAAAATGCTGTTCGTACTGCGACACGAGCCCGTGAGGTCAGTCACGTAAGCCAACGACGTTGACCGCTGCACCACAGAATCGTCAACAATGTTGTTTGTACGTTCCTTTTAAGTTTTTTTTTGTATTTGGACATTTGGAAGTCGTTAAGTTAAGTTTTTTTATGACAATTTCATTCACAATCATTCTGTTTTCTCGTAGATTTTCAGTAAAACAATATGGTTGCTGCAGCATAAAAAATGATAAATTCATCATAGAGAATGTGCTAAAGAGAATTTGACATCGACAATGTGACATAGACAATGGGTCATAGACAATGTATCATAGACAATGTGTCATAGACAATGTTTCATAGAGAATGTGACATAGACAATGTATCATAGAGAATAAGTCATAGATAATGTGCCATAGAGTATGTTTTGGATTGATTTTCTTTTTTTCATTTTCCTACTTTAGGATAAAAAAATATTTTACTTTTTTAAATTTACATTTAACTTTTAGAGGTCAAACAATGAATATGTCCGTTACTTTAATGAAATACATTAATTTACAAAATGAATGGTTGGTATTTTTCTGTTTTTATCGGCGGTCATCGTCTACAGCCCTCCCTTCCTCTTTCTGTCATACATTCCATCCCCACACACTTACAATACATTCGTTATTTTTGACTTAACAACCAAAATATTTTCTAGAAATAGTTTATATGGCAGAACAACGTTTGCCGGGTCGGCTAGTATACGATCAATTTTTAAATGTTTTAAACACGATAAAAATCATAATGACTCGGAATTAGCAGACACTACACTAGAATATGTCAAATACTGATAAAGATATAAAAAAACTGAAGCCTTGGCCGTTATTGACTAAACATATAGAAAAGTTTAAGATTCATACGATTTTAATTTGATAAAATTTAAAATTTCTTTAGGCACCATTAAGCCTTAATACTAAATTGTATGATTGTATTATTTTGTTGAATATAATTCATTTATCAAAGTGAGTTACTATAAAAGATCATGACAATTTTTGAAGATAATGTGTACATATTTTGTTTTAAGAGATCATTTATCTTACTTAGAGAAAAAATACTGCCGCTAACATAATATAAGTTACGGAAGAAATTTTACCATTTTATCATCCATTGTAAGTGGATTTATGTGATGCTCAAAAAACCCTCCAGAATCATACAAACCTTATATGAAAGATTATTGCTTACATATTATGCTACTTCAATTGGATTTCTTCCTCTGTCAAACGAAAAAGACATTCTTCCAGTTTTTCTCTTTAAGTGCAATAAAACTTCAACTCACCAGCGAAAATGTGCCAAAATTTTCATTTTTTTAAATACATATTTTTCTATAATCATGCTACATAATTTTATTTTTTATAATACATCTATTATTTCATTCAAGTGTAATACAATATACTCATCAACTTAAAGATAATTAAAACACATTATTCAAATAACACTAATTCAACATATATTTTGTTAAGATCAGGATATACATATGTGGAAGTAGTACTTTATATAATGTTTTATTTATTTCAATAATGACTTCCACCAAGAAGTGATACTCAACATCATTTCTTATATACATGAGAAAAAGACAACTTAATTGTGGGAGATGATCGACTACAATAAAGATATTGAGGTAAAATTGCTTTGTCAGTTGGCAAAAAAGCCCTTTTTTTACTAAACGAAGTGAGTTTTACATTAACAATTCATTTCTTTCTTTTTTACTCTAATACTTTCATGATTGCAAAAATATATAAAACTGCGGGAATAACATGTAAAATAATTGAATGACATAAAAACATTTTGTCCATTAACGTATTATTTAAGTTATAGAACAATTTTAAATTAGAAATTAAATCAAGTTAATCAACAAAAAAGCTATTTTGTTAAGCGAGTTTAAACTAAAAACAAATTCTTTTTCCAAATAAAATTGTGAAGTGTAAGAAAGGCCTTATGACAAAGGAACCCAGATATTTTATTAGGGTAAACCAAATCAAGATATAAAACAAAATGAAGAATCTTTCTTTTCGTTTCATGCTAGTCCATTCTGTTTTTCTTTGACACATTTTTGTGTTACAATGTTGCTAAATAAGTAAAGGTGATTTGGGAAAAGTAGTTTAAGTATAATTCAATCGGTATTTACGTGAAAAGTAAAAGGTCATGTTTTATGTAATATCAATTTTAACTTTTTCAACAATTTGGAGATGAGGTGTAAACAGTTCAGGATATAATGGAGAAAGAGAACACTAGTTTTTTTAGATTGTTTGGTTCTCATATTGGGTAATGTTAGAAGTTATTAAAAACAGACTATCCATAAACTGAAAATATTTGTTTGAGATTTGAAGCATATCGTTTCTGATAAAGCATCAACAGACCAATTGAAACATATCTATAAAGTTAAAAATCTTAGTTAAAAAAAGTAGGGCGATCATAATTTTAAATGCTTATTTAAAGTCTTCTTTACCGTCGCAATCATTTTTATCAATTTGAGTAGTGTGAAATTCTATTTGGAAACCCACTAACCATTAAATATGCTTTACAAAAAACCTTATATTATATTTAACTATGAAAACGTGGGAAAAACAAAGCGAATTTTTGTTTAATATTGAAAATAAAATTATAAATAAAGTTACCAACTAATTAAACAAACAATTTTTTTTTTCACCATAAATTATTAATTATTTGTTGTATATCACATTTTCGTATAGCAAGGATGTTTGTTTTAACCAGTTTGAGCTGAAACAGATATGACTTTTAATGATTGGTAACGATATTTGCGGCTAAAAAATCATGCTTAAACGAAATTTAAATAAAGTAACACGAGAAATGAAATTGACACGTTTATTAATTTTTGAATATCGAAAAATATTTAAAGATGGTAAATTTTTGCGACAAAGTAAAATTTCTTAACAAATGTACTTTGAACATGAGATGGTCAAAATATTATATCAGTCAAACGACCTATTAAAAGATTTCTCGACGACAAAGAAAATATAAATATTTTTTAATGATACACAACAAAAAAGAAAGTCTCTATAGGTATTAACTTACAATAAAGTCACTTCCATCGCTTTTATACCACTGCCATATATTTTCATTGCTATGGAATCATCGATGCGATTTTTCTTCAAAGGAATTCCGAATTCTCGTTTATTTTTGTAAATCGATTCTACTGACCGTATTATGAGGCTGCCTTTATTCTTTCTTTTATATTTTTTTGCCATCAGAAATATTCGGAGGCTTCTGTGTTCTATCTACAAAAGTGGATTAAATTTAATACTGTTCTTGTTGAGTGATATATTTTCTTTCCGATATTGATACGTAGTAACTTCTAGTTTGAACACTATATAATAAACTATAATGAAGGCTTACGTAAATGATAAATTACGAAAGGGTTTTTTTACTGAAATAGTTGTTAAGACTTCGTCTTCGTCGGTTGGGTGATCAAGGTTTGATAATTCGTTTAGGAAATTTGTGTTTCTCTCTGTGAAATCTGTGGTGTTTTTCTCCTTTCCCATAAAACTTATTTGATCTTGAAAACGTGATATTTATTTATACACAGAGAAAAAAATTGCGTGTTAATGATCCACTCTTAACCTCAACGTTGTATTATATTCTTCCTTTTTCTCAAATAAATTTTAGTAAATATTGATCAGTTTCTGTTGAGTAACTTCAATGATCAATGAATGTGTTTCACTATTTCCAGATATAGGTGTTTAAGTCGAAAAAAAATTTACCAATAACTAGTACGCTACTAATACGCTAGAACAGTGTCGTTTGATTAAGGGAATACATCTCGAAAGTCGTTGAGTTATTATTATTAAGTAGTTAATTTGGCTATTAATTTCTGGATTCTGATCGCATACTTGAAGAATTTTCGGATCATGGAGGAGAGGAATCATTACGCAAGTTAATTGGCCACGCCAAATCGATATGTATGACGAATTATTTTGCACTGAAATGTCATCAAATATAAGCTTTTTCGCACCACACCACACTTGGAAGCGTTTTACTTTGATGTTTTTGACAATATTTTGCACTGTTAATCTGTTCAGAAATAAAATGAAAGACTCTTTAGATTTTATTAGATTTAAGTCGTATGTTGATGTAAAATATCGTATATATTATATAACATATATGGAATATGAATTGCTTTCCAATAATCCTGATTATATAACCGGCATTATCGAAAAGCAATTGGTATGCCATAAAAGAGTGAAAAAACAATTTATTGCGGCATTCAAATTTGAAAATACGTGTAATCTCAGCTATCCTATTTGAAGATTCTGAAAGTTAATTTATATTACACAACTCTATCTGTGGCGTAAAAGAGCAGTGATGCACGTTATATAAGTAGAAAGGTATAATGTCCTATTGAACGCGTCTATAAAGCGATCTGGAAGTTTCAACGCCTGTTCGGATAATAAAAGAGGAATTATCGAACAAGAAAGCGGCTTATGTAGTCACTTCAGTAAAAGGTTACCGATTTTTCTTAATAGAAACATATATTTTAAAAGGTTGTTTATATAAACGGAACCCTTAATTAAAATATAAGCAACTTTAATCATTTTTACGGTACCATTTCATCAACATTATACTTTTTTGTATTTGTCGTATCTGGATAAATTTTAAGACTTATTTCATTTGACACACACTACAGAATATAGAGTTTTCATGAAAAAGGATCAGTTGGGAGTTGTGGTTTAGCCAAAACCGAAACAGCAAAGTTACTTTTGTAAACTACGGTTTACACGTTTTTAAATAAAGATAGCATCAGGAAAACAGTACGCTCCTTTATAATTGAAGTTAAAATAATGTTTAATTGTAGTTCTAAGCTTTTACCACTTTGAGTTATTTCGAAAAATTCAGAACTAGAAAAATAGGCAATTGAATCAACAACAAAAAAGTTCAATTAAAAAAAACCAACGTAATTTAGTTGCACAGATGTTCTTATTATTCTCTAAAAAAAAGTCTGTTGTTCTGACAAAGGCGAAAGTAAAAATAGCTTTCATCTTTATACTATGTATATATAAATCATCTTTATACTATGTATATATTTTTTTTGGAACCAAAATACATTACTTTTTTTTCACCGTGTTATGAGGGACCTGTTTAATCAACTAAATGCCATTTTAATCAAAAAATATTAATTACAGTTTTCGAATGCGGGTTCCCCAAAGTTTAAGAAGAAACAAAATTTATCTCCGATTTCGTTAAAAATTTCATTGAAAAAGTGTCATTTTAATATAAAAAAAGCATACAAAGTGGTTTTATTTTTGACTCTAAAACTCGTATGGATGGTACACCCATAGAACTATTATAATATACTTTGTTGAACTATTGTATAATTTTTCCACCATAACAATAATGACCACTCTTAATGTTTTAGCTTAGATAATGAGACTACCTCTATCTCAGCTCTCTCGTAAAAATGAGAGAGGGCCCTGATCTGTCACTTGGGAAGAGGAAATTTAATTCGGATGGGGGAGAAAGTAGGAGGCTCTGATTTAAACGATCTTAAAGGGTAGACAAGTGCGATTAGCACAATTTATTCTCGTATTTCGACGATTACACAAGTTACACGGAGTTTACAAATTACACAATTACAGTAGTTATACACAGAATCTAGTTTTAAATTACAAAATAACGATTGGATACCTTCTCGCCTTGACAAAGGCGATATCAGGATTTTTATATGGTTAGAGTGAGTGAAGGCGACCCTCGAGACTTACAAAGAAGGGAGTATGCTCGACCTTCTGCAAGATTTATACGACTGATCTGCACGTTTCTCTAATCTCTCTGTAACTTAGACTGCCTTTTTGGAAAGAAAACAGGCTCTTATATTTGCCCCCCCTGTCTGTTGTTAGCGGAATAGGTTTCTCCGAGCGCGATCTGTACAGCGCAAAATCTCGTCTCGAGATGCGCTATCTGTACCGTTTGCATCCGGTCCAGTGGAGGCTGCGTGAAATACCACGTATCTCACGCAGTCAGGGCGTAAAAGAGTAAGATATATTTAGAGCGGGGCGGCTGTGCGTATACATCCAAGGTAACGCCGCGCCGAGATGTCGCTTTTACAAACTTTAAAAATTACTCTATATTGAATCGCTATAGATTTCAATATAGAGTATGATTAGACTGAATTTACTTCCTGATATCGACTTAAACTCATAGACTGGGGTGATAGATAGATCGTTCGAGAGAGTGCTGATGTCCTAAAAAACAATACGGTATCAATAATATTTATTATTTCAATTAATACTCCCATATGAAAATAATGCTTTCTAAGATTGCTTGGTAGACTACAATAATCCATCAGATCCAATCACTATTATATTTTTTACTGAATGTATCCAGTTTCTTTAGATATGTTCAAGTGAAATTTTGTGATTTGCGCTACATAAAGATTACACCAAGACAATATATTGTTATTTCATAAATATATCTGCCAATGGATTAAAGATTAAGCCTTATGAGATGTAATATTTGTAAAATAAAAAAGTCAATTCTCTATGAAAAGAAATAGTGTGTATTTGAATTTTAGTACTAGTCCGTAATCGATCTACTTAGGTTAACACTACTTTACCGTGGCTTGGTTTTCCACACAAATCACCTTTTTACGATTTGGTTCTTCACGCTTCAGCTGGGAAGATGGGGTCAGTCTACAGGAAAGTAAGCAACTTTATTGACATTGGAACTGTTAAGATACCATTTTTATATTATTATCGTTTTAGAAAGACAATAAAACTCCCGCAATAACAAGTAAAAATGATTTTAAACCAGTTTTTGTACAAATTTATTTATTTATCGATAGCGTTAACATTTGTAGCATGACGTTTACACCTCTTGAAACTACTTCAATCTCAAAGTAGACATACTAAAATTTAATTGACCATGAAAGATGATTTTTGATCACCAAATATTATCACATTTTGCAATGGACTATCACAAGCACTGTCAAATAAGCACAACTTTACTGTCATATTAAATTTGATATTCAGCCAACCGTAGATCGATGAATTTTGGTATATGTACTGTTCAATTAAACATGTTCCTCTTGCATTGCATAAAATCTAAACTTAAAAGTGTTTAATAAAAAAGCGATATTTTTTCACGATTGATCTTATACTTTTGATGTATCGATACTAAATTAAATGTGTATATTTAAATATTAACTTACTTCAGCTTTATAACTGTTTATATGTTTTTATTAAAAAAGGTTTATCAACCAATGATCTACATCTTTTAAATAAATAAAACATATAATAAGGCACCTTTTCCACAAACATTCCGATAGAGGTCAAAATAAATTATGTTGAAATAGTAATATATAATGGGTTTTATTTATTTAAATAATGCCTTTCCACTAAATAGTGAGGCCTTAAAAATGATACATAACAACATTCTGGCGTCAAAGATATTTGATGGAAGTAGCTATTGTTCGGCTTATTTAAAGTAGATATGAAGTAAAAAATAACAATGTGGTATATTACAGAAAACCTCCGTTGTTTTAAAATTAAATTGAAAAACATAAAAGTACATGGGAAAATGGACATGACTATTGGGAATAGCTAAGTTTCCATAAATTGTCAATGAAAATCGTATTTATAAATCTTAAGATGTGGGACACGTTGGATGGTTAATAAATGAAAGAGTGTTAACTTAGTCACGTCCTAATAAATAGCCCAGCGAAGAGAAAAAAGTATTTTTTTGCTAAACAGAACGATTTTCTGTCGATTCAGATTTATAGTAAGCTGTCAACTGGAATTACAAATAATTTTGTTTAGAATGATCGTCAATCAGAAGAAGAGATTGTATAAAACCGTTTGTGCACATATTATTAAAAAAACCCTTGTTTATTTTGTGTCTGTGGTTTTCGTATATATTTGAATGGTACAGAAAACGAGAAATTAGTAGGGCCACTTGCTAACGTACCCTATATTTGTATCCTAGAGAATACCCTATATTTGTATACTATATTTGAGGCACTTCAATATAAACATTTTTCATTTTTTTGTTAAGAATTTCGATTGAAAATTCAGAGGATTCTGTATATTATGCCATACATTGCGAAGTAGATGTGGACAAAAAAAAAAATAGAAATTCCGAGTTCGTTCGTCAGCTGGAGCAGAAGTAATATCAAAAGCGAAATTTAGCTTTCCGGAATAAAAATAACAATTTATGTTTGTTTGGCTTTAAACGGTCATTTAAGAATACGAGCGTACCAACCAGTAGACTGATTAAAGAGCTGATTTCACCAACATTCTAATAAATTAAAATAAAATACAAAAAAATCACAATCAATAGAATTGATATAAGAAAACATACAGTTTTGTGCATTTAAAAACTTGTTTTTTCACAATGACAATTATTTAAAAGATATTTTTATTTAAAAAAAACATTTTTAAGCTGTATAACCGACAAAACAGTGTTAAAATAAAGGATATGGAATTAATTTATCACTGATATACTGAGTATACATACTTCAAACGTGGATAAGAATTTCTGTGGTTCTATGTTTTCACTCAAATTTGTAACTCAGTATCCATACGAAAGATTTTACATATAGAAAGCATAGCTGAGTTGATTGAATACAACCTGGCATCACTGGCATCCTCTCTGAAGGGAAACTGTGGAAATTTATAGCTGGAAAATCCGACAAAAATTTTGCTTCTGGGTTTACTCAACTCGCATATAAATATCGTATAATACAGGTGGACACTAAGTCACAATGGATATTAAAAAATAACAATTGTAAAAATATCTATTGAAATAATGAATGAGAAGATGTCTAGACAGTTTGTAGTTGTAGCCACTCCTAATCGATTACATCCACTGAAAGTGTCTAGTAGAAGGATTCTCAGTCACTTGCTGAACATCTCTTTTCTGAGAAGTTGAATGAGTCAAGCCAAGGCGGCTATAAATTCTGTTTATTATGATAAGGTAAGGTGATCGAGAAATGATAAAATCAACAAAAGTATTCTATTGAATTCTTTTTTTTTTTTTTATGTTCTTCTACATTTTAAGAAATAATATATCGGTTATTGTATAAATTCAATCATTCATAATGATAACGGGTAAACGAAAAAAGTTCATAAACAACTAAGCATATTTTTTTATTAACGAATAAATTAAAAGAGTAATTTACTCGCTCTGGTATTTTTAAACGATAAAAGGCATCAAAATAAGATTTTTTTCAGAAAATTAGCCTTACGGCGACGATATATAACAATGATTTAGTTCTTAAAAGATTACTAAGAAAGATAGTAAAGAGCATGAGGGTTGAGTTGAAATATTATCCCAGTGAACTTTTTTGAATGCCTACTGATTCTCCTTTAAAAAGTGGGCTCGGGTAAATTGTGCGTGGTAAAATGCGCAAACAGCCGAAGGCAGAATTTCAATTCTCGGCCGACCTTATAATGTACGACGAGAGCAGTTTATATGAGAGGTTTAACGAAATTCAACGAGGCGGCGATGAGGTGGAAGCCGCTACCTATGTACTACTGCATGATGTGATCATAAAGAATGGCATTCGCCCTTATAGAAACAATGAAAAACGCGTGGGTATTACAATAAGGACGGAATGTATACTTGTAATATGTGTAAATAGGGAAAAAATGCCTTAGCGATTCCAAAGAATACTTCAATGATATTTGTGCATAAAGCGCTGCTAAACCTTTTAAAAATGTGAAAATCCTCTTGATTTATTTAAAAAAAACTAAGAAAAACATGAAAATACGTTAGTAGTATATATGAATCAGTTTTTAGGCAACAAAAAATGTGATTGTTATAAATTAAAACTATTCAATGGAACCTATTGACTATGAAAGTGTTCATTAGCCTTTTAAAAAATAAAACATGTGTAGGAAACGAAGTTTGATTTTCAATAAATGGTTAATTTGATGCTATTTATTAATTCATAAACAAATTTATTATTTAATTATATTTATGTAACGTATTATATATGTATAATAGTTTGTTCTGATTTTTTTCATAACCGCTAATTGTCGGAATTTTCGATGGCCATCAAATATAATAACACAAAAAATACAAAAAAACTATTGAATTTCATTCTGAAATACACATAAGTAATAACAAGTGTGTAATATGATTTTTTTTATGAAAAAGTTATAAACTATATTCTTATAACTAAATTGGAATGAAATTGTGTGTAAAGTTGTGCGAATATACACTTTACTGCCTTATATAGATGTTATCCAAATCACATTTTTCTCTTTGACGTATTGAGTTGTCAGTTAAAACTTCATTCTTAATATTTATAAAGCATTGTTACATTATCAACACAGTTTAGTCAATGATTCTAATATTTTTTCAATAATGATTTAAGTCAGTAAACGAATAGTGTAAAGCATAATTCTTCATCGTTAAAATCTTCATGTTTTGTGAATAATTTTTGATATACATATTATAGATCATATATTTGGTAAAAATATTTTATATACCCAACGCTTAAATGCGTTCCCGCCAAGATAAGAATAAAAATAAAACGTTTTTTTAAAGAAACAACCTCAGGTGGAACCTATTATTTCCCCGGAGATATAACACAATCCTAGATATTCAGGAAAGGTTTTTATTTTTACCTTACATAAAAATAAACGCTGCAAAGTACAATTTTCCCCATTTGTAAAAGAATCTTCGCTGTTCCAGAGTATACAGCTTTTGTATGATATAAGAGTATGCATATTTTTTCAGTATAATAAAGAAACTATTCGAACTAAATTTTGTATTTGCCAAAAATATATATAATATATTTGCTTCATTTTCATTAAATTAATCTGTTTTTCTAAGCAATTGTGTATAGCATACATATTTATTTATCTACCGTTTATTTATTTATTATGGTTTATAAAAAAGTTATATCCATTAAACACAGGATGTGTTAAATATCACTGGAAACCATCCAAACCATCCAGTAAGTCAAATATTTTATGATAAAATTTGAATTTAAGCCTCACGCCGCATCCCAGAGGAAATTTCAGATCTACCATGCATTAAATGTGTTAATAGGACAGCGTGGAGAAATAAAACAAATTTATCATATATACGGTGAATCTGTAAAAGAATTATGTTTTATCGTGGATAAAAAATTATGCTTAAAAGGTACTCTTTTAATTTTTAATATAATTTCGCATTCTTAACAACAGATTTTTCATTGTTTATTAGAAAAGAAAAATAAATATTGTTAAGCCTATTATAAAAATATATTCTACTCTAGGAAATATATCCAGAAGTGATATCTTGAATTCTTTTGATATTTGCTTCATTGACCTCACTCAGCTGACGTAAAGGGTTTTTTTTATCTTCTGGTCTTATGGAATAGTGAATAAAGCTTGCAAGATTTAGAAGTTTTGATCACAATAGGATTTTATTGTGAAGTAAGAAAGATTATTGGATCTAAAATTGATTAATATGTGTTTTATTTTTTCTTGGAGACAAATTTGAAAATTTTAAAAGTGTGTTCGAATAAGTATTTAGTTTTTGTATTCGTAAGAAATGACCAGTACTAATTGTTGAAATGGCAAAGTTTTGATTAAAATTCAAGCCATTTTAATTAACTTTTTAATATTTAAGATCAATAAAAATAAAATCATTACAGCAAACCAACAAATAGTAAAATCAAGTGTAAAAATCTTTTATGGAAAGCATACAATTATTGATTGCTTAGCCTTTTAAAACTTTTTTAATTAAAAGTTTAAAGCGAAATAAATTAAACATTTTTTAAAATAAGTTGAAAAAGAATAGTTATAATTTTGCAAAACATTTTATTTTTAGAAAATAACTAAGTAACATGCTAAAATATTTTGTACTAGCCTGTAGCTTGATTTAAACAGCACAAATTTAGGCTTAGTACGGTACATTATACACTCCTAGGTAAAAATGCCAT
This sequence comes from Himalopsyche kuldschensis, assembly GCA_028554975.1. Classification (NCBI taxonomy): domain Eukaryota; kingdom Metazoa; phylum Arthropoda; class Insecta; order Trichoptera; family Rhyacophilidae; genus Himalopsyche; species Himalopsyche kuldschensis. The sequence goes on along the minus strand of JAHFWI010000058.1, from coordinate 1,459,151 downwards.
TAATAAAAAATGATGAAGCTTTTTATTTTAAATCCCCGATATCCTGTAATAAATCTCAATAAAAAAAGATGTCTCTGGTGTTCACGCTTGAAGTGTTTTGTTCGATATGGTCAGTAAATAAAAAAGAAACGGTCGATGGATGAAAATTATTTATGTCGTTAGCCGATTTCAACAGGATGATGTTGCAAAAACGTTTAGGATATTTTTAGAAAAAAAGCCCAAAAGATTAATCGATTATGACCGTGATTTATTGCGATAAGTAAGTTGTTTTTTGAAAAAGTAAATTGCACGCGAGAGTGCTAAATTAATTTCGTTCATTTCAACGATCTATCAATTTTTTTTATGTAGGTACACATCATCATACCAATTATTGACAAAAATTAGCAAAATTATTGCCCGATATGTCATGAGAAAATACATATTTTTAAAAATAAAATATTATATATGTGTGACATCGATTTAAATAATTAATTTATATTAAAATAAAAAAAATTGTATCCATGGTTAAATTTCAAATGGTTTATTCCTTCATTATCAGAATTGAAAATAAACTATTGTGAGGATTTTTTGCGATATAAAAAATTGGCGGGTATGAAATTATTTTAAAACGTGGTAATATTGATTTCACTTTAAAATAATAATAAAAAATTAAAGAACAATCAAATCAAGGGGTATCGATAGAAAAAAATTCTACAAAATAAATATTAATTTGTACATCAGACGTGTTTTTGTCATGATTTTTTTTCTTGTTCCATTTTATTTATTTGAAGGGAAATAAATAAAACAGAAATACATTAATGAAAACACGTCGACGCACCGGAGGATATCTGAAATTTGAACAAAATTATTATTCATGACAAAAAAAAATGAATGTAATCCTCACGCACAAATTGTAGGAAAAACCGAAAAAAAAATATATTAATACGCAACGTGTGGGTATGTTTTGTAATGTTATCTAATGAATTAACATTCATGTTATTTCGATATTCATGAAATACAGTGTTTTTTATGTTAATAAATTGAATTTCGTGTGCTGATTTAGTTATTTTGATTGAAAAAATATGAAATATGGTTTTCATTTGAATTAAATTATTATGGTTCACGAAGAGACAATAAATTTTGTGAAACTATAAAGCTTCGAAATACACTAAATGCGCGATTTGAAAAGTGGCTTAAATGATGAAAATAGTGATGGAACTATATTTATTATTCTTTTTGGAGAGAAAAAACAAAGGAAATAAACAATTCTTTCGATTCAATCTGTCAGCTAGCTTTAAAAGCTTCGTTAAGTACAGAAATTCAGCCCCTATTTGACGATGGGTAACTTTGACCTCCGGAACCTCTTCCGTTTTGCCTCATTGAACACCCAAAGTGCTGTAGATTGATATTCGCAGAATGCTTAGAAAAGTTTTCTCGATGAAAGAAACTACAATACTATCACGATGCGTTATAGAAAATGTTTATATTATTACTTATGAAAGAAGTTGTTTCAAGTTACATTTTTAATTTGTAAGAAAGAAAGATTAAATTACTTTCGAATTAATTTTATTTTTACTAAAATTTGTGTTATATGAATAATCATCGTTTTGTTGTTAAAGTAATGTAACATTAAAATTTAACCAATATCGATCATTCATGCTTAATGTATGATAATATTCAATAATTTAACTGATATTTTATAAGTTATTAAGGCATCATAAAATGCATCCAGTGAGATCATGGCATATGTGACAGATACTTTGCCCCTAGACAAGCACATTGCAACAACACTCAGCTAGATGAATTTCAATGAAAATATTAATAATATGCAGGAAGGAGAGATGATGCACCTAATTATATCGTTCTATTAGTGCCGTATGATTTTAAAAGGAAAAATTGTTGCAGTTTATTTGATCTTGGAGCCTTTACTTCTTTAACCTTTCGGTTGCGGTTTCCATGGACTTGAATCTCCGTTAGGACTATCTATTAAATTGATTCGAGGATTAAGGTTCAAGGAAATAGATGTATGTAATGTTAAATTTCCTTTCCCCCGGTTCAATCCTCAAAATAAGTAAGCACGAGGAGATAATTACTAATCTTTTCTTAGATTTATCCTTCATTCACAGAAAAAAAAATAAACGCGGATGGTGGCGGACGGTTGATGAAAAAATTAGTTACCTATTGAAGAACAAAAAAAAGAACACAATTTTTCTTTCTGCCTATTAAAAAAAAACAAATAGATATTGTTCTCTTAACAAGTCTTTACAAGAAACAAAATGACTCAAAATACGTTTGTTGTAACATGTTCATTGAAATGCTTTTTATTATTTCATGTCATCAGCAGTTTCAACCCTTGCTCACCAATATTTTTTCTAGATGAAAAAAAATGTCAAAGATAAATACTTTTTACACATAGTGTATCTCGTGTGAGGTCACCCTCGATTTTTTTGGCCAAAGCAAAAATTACAACTTTATCATCCTTATCATCGGCGAAAATCTCTTCTGTCATACGCACAAGATATAGTTGAAAAAAATATTGTTCATTAGAGAGGCAGTTACTAAGTAGCTGGTTGTCAAGAAAAACATGGTGTAAAATGTTTTCTATTTTAAAATACTAAATATTTTTATTAAATGATGTTACTATTATGAGTATGTATTGAAAGACTTTTTTTGTAAGATAGACACCTTGTTAGGATAACTTATGATATAGTTACTTAATCTTCATTTTGAATCAGATTTTTTTAATAAAAATTAAACATACGCTTATTTTTAGTCTGGGTATCTATTTAAAAAAGAAAGGTGATACTTGGTATCGAAAATCATTAGCAAAGAAGTTATAAGTTTTTAGGGCATCTTAAAAAAGTTTCGAGACAAATCGAGTGCCCGGTTATATCAGAAAAAATAATCACTGCTCTAAATAAAAATTTCTATTAGATTACTAATTTTGAGGATATTATTATTACAGAAATCTTTCAACTCCAGAATAATATTATTGTTCAAGAGATGTATAAGTTTGAAAACATTTGATTCTATATATATATATATATATATATATAGAAAAATTCTTTATAAATAGGAAATGTTCAAAGTTCTGGCAAATCTATATAATGAATGGCATGATTGAAAGACATTTCAATATTAACTCTAAGAGCTTATTAAATTTATTTCAAAATGAGATATTCTTCCAAAATTGTCATAAAATTTATTTTTCATGTTTACGTATCACCTGTGATTGGAAAAAGATGAGAAAAAAAAATATTATAATTTCTTCGACATGATCATTTATGATTTTTAATTTCTGGAGCGTTATATCGCAAATATAGAAAAATTACATTATTAAATAATAGCAAGTTAAGATAAATAGAAGAATTTGGTTTTAGTCATAAAACCACTTGCTTGAGGGATTGCATCACAAATTTTATCTTTCGTGTATCTTTTCTAATATTATATCTTAAATGTTAAAATTATTCTTGTTATTTCACTTGTCAGTAAATAGGATTATTTACTTTCAATCGGAATGAAGTAATGCTTTCATTTTTAACATTCAAATAGGTATATCGTAATTGAATTCCATCACGACTGAAAAAAGGTATATGAAAAGTTAAATTATTTATCAGTATGTAACAAAGTATGGATGCGTTAAAGATACAACGTATAAAAATGTATTCTCCTATAGCAAGATTACATAGCGCTTTCACCATTTCAGTATCTAGTATGTACTACATCAGTTTATATTTCCTTGTCAAGATTTTGACACCATAAAAGATGGGTGGCCGTAAATTGTAGAGGCGTAAAAAGGAAGCCATTTACTAGTTTAGGTTAGGAAAACTTTTTTATATTTCGGATTAGATTGAAATATTTTGAGATACTCTCAGCTGAAAGTCAAAGTATTTTTTTCACTGGAAGAAAAATAACATCTTCTTTTGATATTATCTATGTTTTCAGGATATCATAAAAAAATGAACATACAAATGTGTCCTGTAGTTAGGCCTGACGGTTTCTATTTCAATGCCTTTCTGTAATCATGAGTTAAGATAAACTATACAGCGAAGGCTTTGATTTTGCTAATTTTTCAATAAAAATTACAGTTTTTTTCTAAAGGCAGAAATAAATCTTTTCCCAATTTATTGAGCCAGCCTGCCATTTTTGATAACACTGCAAAAGATTTAACATTGTACAACGATATTGATCTAGATGTCGAAATTTTCTCCATGAGTAAGCTTACGGAAATTGTTTTAAAAGGAGAATTTGCAAAAGCTTGATTGGTAGACTTCCTTACATATATTTAATACAAAAATGTTTCATTTATACAATGCAGTGTTTCCCTCTTTAGGGTTTAACTGTCAATTCTTGGTGAAAAGCATTATATTTAATAAATAAAAAACATTTTTGGTACAGTAAGAATACTTAATTTATTGTTTAAAACGTCAATGTTTGTTTTGTATCAATAAATATATCAAATTAAATATTTGCAATGTTTTGCCCCTCTTTTATTTATCAATATTGAAGGCGTAGTAATTTAACCGTGCAACTTTCTGTTAGATTTGTGTCAAATTTGGTTAAATTTAGTTTCAATTCGTAAAATTAACTTAATTTGGAGCTGTCACCTTATTGCGCTACAAAATGGGTGTCACAATATTGTTTTGAAAGATTTATTGTGTTATACGTTTTCTAACCAGAGACACATGATTTTTGATAAATGACTTTTTTATTCCATAACCGTCTTTCTCAATAACGACATAATCTTATTTTGATAAAATGGAACGATAATAATAAATCGAACTTGAATTTTTTTATCTCAAAGATTTTTTAGACTTTTGTTATACCTTTATCAAATGCCCATATGCATCTAACATTTATTTTTCGTAACGTATCATTTTCATTTTTCATCGAATTTTCACAAAATATAAAAGGATCGGAGTTATAAATCATGATGACGGCTCACGATTTAAAGCAGTGGCTTTCAATTCTGTATTTCCTGAAAAACTTGACTATTTCACTAGTACATTGTTATAAAATTATGTGATATTATAAAAATTTTACATTTCATACAATTTCCACTTTCTAGAAAACAATAGATTTCTAGATTCGGTATAGTATTAGAATAAAAAGGTGATCTTTAATAAATTAACCATTCTTATCTGCACCATTTTTTTTGAATATTTTGACTTATTACTAAAATTTAAACTGTAAAAAAGAAGGACTCGACATAAAATATTAATCATTATTGTGCTTCCAAATGAACTTTTGTATCAAACAATATTAATTGCGATTGTAGTGCTTGTATGTTTCTAATAAGAAATAAATTAAAAGTGGCGTTACAGAAGAAGATGCAGTTGACGACTCTTTTATGCACAATTTTATTAAAAGTATGATACATATTTGTCACAATTTAAAAAATGATAACTCTGCATGGCCAACATATTTTGCGTTTTTAACATCACGCAATTTTTGTACTGTTATTTAATTACTAGGAAATATTCTTCGAAGTATTTATTCAATTTTCTTTTCCATATGTAGTTATAGAAATTTTAAAAAGGAATAAGTAATAACACAAGAGTGTTAATCACACAAATGATTTAAAATAAAATAACATGAATATACTCAGATTTCAGCCTTTATAAAAAAGACATAAAGATTTGTTTTTTTCAGTGGCACGGTTTTTATGAACATTCACACAATTTTCTCATTGTTCAATTTTTTAAAATCTTGGGTGATTATTACTCGGCTTCTTTCAAAATAATCTTAGCTAAAAACTATAAAAAATCTGTACATCACATAAACACTAAAAAGAAAGAGACCCGGAGCTATAAAATTTTAATTCAGTTTTTGTGCGTGACAAATTCGGAATCATGTGGCTTTTTTTAGTTCACTGCGTAGTTCCCATCCCATACTATGAGTAGGGATTGCAATACTAGGATTTTCAAAATCGGGGTCTCGGTATTTCAACTAAACCCATACTAAAATAGCGTAGAACATGTTTACAATGGTATACAAAATTATTTAATGACTACATGTTCCTCGTCGAATGTTCAAAAATTTATAAATATAAGAGGTTTTTACTACTTCCAGTCTTATTTGAAGAAGGATCTGATCAACTTTACAGATTCTAGTATTATTAATAAACTAGCAATTGAATTGTCATATTTTAATTTAGGAAGGAAGTCATAGGTTCCCAACCTTTTTCGAGTGGCGACCTTTTTTATATAATCCATGTGACCCGCGACCCCCATGCAATTCAAAGAGGTATTTTTATTTTTAAAAAGAACGAAAATGAACTATATGAATATTTTTTTTAGTTGACTGTATAAGTTGGTGACCCCACAGAAAATCAGTCGCGACCCCCTTTGGGTTCGCAACCCATGGGTTGGGAACCCGTGATCTAAGTTATCGGCTTTTAATAATTATGATGTATGTTTTTTTAACCGATTTAATTTTTTAGTTTTATGATCCCAAAAAGATGCAATTGTTATTTGTTTGACTGGTCATATTTTTTTTTTGTAGCACCGGTATATATATTTGTTCGGTATTGCAAGCCCTAGTTATCGTTTGTTGACGATAAAATCAGGATCCGAATTCAAGTGAAGCTTGTTATTTAAAAAAATAAAAACCGTGAAAGCATAAAAACGTATGTATACTTTAAAGTTTTTTCACACACTGTGGGTGAAGCTCCTGCCAACCGACCAATTTATCATACTATGCTGAAATTTGCCGGCCGAGTTGAAGTAAACTTGCCGATTTATTTTCAGCACCCAGCTCACTCAATTTGCAAAAAAAGGGTTTGATATATGCACATATATAAAAATAAATCGTTCAAGATATTCAAATATTTTGGATTAAAATATAACTCCGAGTCATCTTTTGATAAATTTATATCGGTTACACACAAGTTTTTATATTCCCAAATAAGCGCATACGGGTATCGACGTTAGGTAAATCGCTCAATAGGTATAATATCTGGCACATTTAGCAGGAAATGTTTAAAGTATAGAAATTGACAAAAGAAATATGGCCATATATAAGCACTACGCATCTATCAAAGTGAATATCAGCTGTATTTTGTCAGAGGGCTTACAGTAATTAAAATTTGCCTTGCAATGTACAAAGTCAAAAGCAAGCGTGTAATGCTACAGGATTCGTATTAATGTAAAAGTTTCAAGGAGTACGCATTGGGTTGTGACATCTGTATGAAAAAGAATGACTTAAAAGTATTTTTGTGCAACGTTGCAACATAATGTATACACAGCTAAGTTTTTATGAAAAATTCGGAAAGTCTCTAGAGTGTGGATAGCTTTTTTGTAACACCTGAAATATTGCAGATAATGTAATGTATCAAAAAAGGAAAAGAGTCGAGAATGACTAGTAATAGAGCTGCCCTACTTTTGCTCCGTTTTCAATATGGATCATGCGGATTCATGAAGCTTAGCTTCGGAGAAAGCTACAACGGACTCTTGTCCTGTGAGCAAACTACTTAAGATCTTTCTATACGCTTTTTATGATCAGAGTTGGAAGTAAAAAATAAAGACAGAAATATTTAGATTTATTGTTTAATCAATGCATAGGCGATTCCATTTGCTTATTTCAACCTCCAATCCATGACAAATTTGATGAAAATCGATAAAATTAAACACTCGGATACAGAACCAACGATATCTAACAAGCAAAGCTTTGATACTACTGCCAAGAATAAATTTGGATGGAAAGAATAAAGATTGAAGTTAATTTAATAATTCGATAGCTTTTTCGCCATCCTGCTATCCATCGCCAAGAATATAATACAGATAAACAAAATATGTATGTACTAATTTCTGCTGATCGTAGTAATACTTGAAGCCTATAATTGAATTTTTTTAAGCATATCAAAATTCGACATTTGAAAATCTTTCCCAGTACATGAAACATTTATTATATTTGTAACCATAGATTGTAAGATGCAAGTAAAGTTTAATAAACCCTGATAAACATACAATACTATAAAAAATTATATGCATTAGAATAAATCGATTCTTTAACATTCATATTTATTATATGATGAATTCATTTTTAATGAACTCCTGATAAACTAATGGCTAAACGACCGCTACGCCAGTAAAGGGTACAGGTAATCCTTTGGTATTTTAATCGCAGTAGAAATGTATATTTATACACAGTATTCGGTGGTGAAGTATTTTTATACGCTTAATAAAGCTTTTAGTATATAAATAAAATAGACGATGTTTGTTTGGTAGAAAACTTTGACTTTCACCTCTTGTAGGTACTTAAGTGAACGTTATAATGAAAAGGTTTCATAACAGAAAGAAACCCCAAAACGATTACAGAAAAAGTACATTTCTATTCACTATTTTCGGCGCCATTCTAACTAATAACATAAGACAAAATGACCTTAATGACCTTCCTAGGGCATCGGTCACGCACCATCTATTATCTATTATAGCAAGTATGACCCATAAAAGCAGAGCGTCCAAGAAAATCCTTTTGCTGCTTTTTAATACAAAAGACTTCTTCTCTTTTTCGCTCGATGCATTTTCCAAAATGTTTGTCTCTTTTTGACGCTGCCCTATAGAGAACAGAAAAGCATTACTAAATAGTGGGAAGTATGTGCTCTGCTGAAGAGAATACGAAACAGATTACATTAAATGAATAACTATACAATATTCTCAGATGCAATTATTATGTGTTCAGAATATTATCAACACGTTTGAATATTGAAGAATAATTAGTGATCTAGTGACTTGTAGTATATTTTCAACTTTTCAACGACAAATGAATTATTTTTAAAAATAATTTAAGATAAAATCAGCTAATTAAAATATGCATGTAATTTATATATACGCAAAATATATAATCTTTGTCAAATTTCCGTCTCATTACGAAAACCTCCTGTCGGTAGTTAAAATTAATTTATTATTTGAATTTATCACATTTTAAGTTAAGGCACTTTTCCTGCGCTACTTTGGATTTATGAGTCACATTTTGAAAGGTCGTCATGTTAATGTACGTCCGGATATTATTTTTCTTGCACGATGCATAACATTTTTTTAGTCACAGCATACTAAGCTTTTTCCAGTTTTTTTTTATCAAAATAATAAATAGTTTCGATAAAATCAAAATTCTTAAGTACGTTCTATTTTTAAGCAAACATTTAATTAGTAAATGAAATTAATCACTTGATTTTTTTTTCATTCATACTAGAAAAAAATATTAATGCCGAGTACGCATCGCGTGTGGCAGCATATCGAGAGATTGCAAAACGTTTTTTAAAAGGACAAACATGCGAGCCATGTCAAGTTGTAGGATTTGGATGTGCAGCATACATCACACACAAAAGATAATCAAGATTTTTAAGAAACTCCTAAGTATCCTTGATGACTTTGCTAAAGTAAATTATAATGAAATTAGCGGGTCAAAAATAAAATTCCCTGAAAGAGAAACAGTGTCAGATGCATGTACATATTTAATAATGTTCTTTTTAAGTATCAGCATTTATATTGGTCATTGTTAGCAAAGATATCTTTAACTCTTTCGATGGATTCGGGGGTAACTTATGGAATTTCATTTAAATGTAAAATAAATTTGAATATTCCATGCATTGTGTTACTAATTGTGACACGTATTTCGCCGCTTTCAGAGACATCTTCGGACTAGTAGTAATTAAGCAAGATTGATTTTAATATTCTAAAAAGATAAATTACAAAGAGCCTTTTTTGATGGCTGTTGAGATTTTTCCTTCTTCCGCGAAGCAATCTGTCCTATGTACATATGTATGTTAAACAGGTGGCTCGCCCTGGTTAAATTTATCTCCAATGGGCTTAACCCTTCCCAATTAATTTCATCTCATAAGCTTATCATTTTGTAATGCTAAAATTATCAGGGGTTTTACTATTTTTTGTTTTGTTTATATATCCTTGCCTCCCGTAAAAAGGAATAGTCCTAAAATGCTCACGATAGAAGCGAAATACGTGTCACAATTAGTAAACTAATACGTAGAACAATCAAAGTTATTATAAATTTTATATACATTTAATTATTTATTAAATATTGAAAACAAACAAAAATCTAAATGTTTATGTGTAAACGATTTTATCATTTGAAGCACTTGAATTTCATTTGCTTCTTTGATTTTTTAAGCTTTCGCATAGGTGCATGCCAAAATTTTTTGAGTGTTAAAAAACAGTAGCAAGTCTGAAAAGGCAGCCGCCAGCCGCTGTCGCGAGCGGTGTTGATATTTTTTTTGCCTCACGAAGACTGCCATTATACATAATATATCGCATTGCTGGCTTCGCAAGGCATCCTCACCATTTCGTTGCGAGCAATCTATACCCAGCATTATAAATGTAAATATTTTAACTATAAAAAGTAATAGTGGGCTTAATATATCATAAAGTTCTTGTTTCCTTTGTGAGTACATAATAAAAAAGCCACAAAAGAGAAATAATAAAAAAATCGTTGAGCATTCATTGTCAGAAAATGAAATTAATTCTTCTAAAAGGAAACTAGTGATAATTTTTTCATAAATATATTTAGATGTAGTTGTTACGCCAATATACACACACTATAACAGTGAATGCTTTGAAATACTGACAACATATTGTATACAATCGTGTCGGCGTATGATGATAAGGCAAAGTTTCTTTTGAGGTTGGACAATAATAAGTTTTTCATTGGGCTGCATAAACAATTTCATTTATCTTATATATAAAACCGAAACGGCGTATGTATGTGGGTCTGTAATTCCCTTTTGCATTGTTGGTCATTAAGTTGCCATAAAAACGAATATGAAAGAAAATATGTTTGAATTTTTATCGGCGAAGAGATTTAGTCAAAATGTAATAAATTAGTCTTCTACTGAACTTTTCCCGGCTTTTATTATTAATAATAATGTTTATTATTTACGTAAAGGTATTAATTGACATTTCTTTGACAGCAAATTAGATTTTTTCCTTGAATTTGGACATTTTAATGGGCGAGAATGGGGCTGTCATCAAATTAAATAAAGTTTGTGATTTTATTTTAACTCTATTTTGGATGTTAGATTTTGTGATATAATTATGTCGAATGATATAACATTAAATAATTATTGGTCGCTTAGTCCGAGTGACGCCGGGTAGCAATATTAGTATTTTATAAATTATTTATATACATTAATACACCAGAGATGTAAAAAATTGGGAAATAAGAACTGATAAGAAGGATTTAATATGTCGATGAGATAATAACTATTTTATAAACTTTAAATATGAGAAAGCCCTATTTTTATATTGGATCGTTATTGGATCATAATGCGTTAATGAATATCACATATTTTATGACTGTGATTTTGTCAAAACATTTACATTTAATCACTGAATACAATTGTTGGCATATTTTTTTAAGGAACATAAACGATTAAGTCAATTTATTATTAAGGTGCGATGCTAAATGAAAAATAATTATCAGTTCTTGGTGGCAAAACTTGACATTTTACAAATGCAGAACATATAATACTTACTGAATCGTAATAAGTGCAAGTTCATAAGTGCACTAAAATTGCCTGAAGATACCGAAAGGTGAAACCCAGGTTTTTGGGGACAAAACTAATGGAAAAGTACAAAATTCAAACGATTCAAATAATTAATTACGTTCGTCAGAAAAACCATTTTTATTAATGTGAGAGACTGCATGCGAGTTTTCTATTCAAATATTGCCAAAGATTGCCAAGGATTGCTAAGAATGAATATAATATCTAGAGATAAGTTTATTGCATATCATAAATAAAATTTAGCAGTAAAAATTTCATGATAAGACCTTAAAAAGTATACTACTAAATATTATCACCATTTTGTACCCCTGTCCGTTATACCATTGGTGCACGCCGTTACCACCGTGAGTGATTTAAATAGGCTTTAAAGGAAACCTTTCCTGAAAGAAGGTTGTAGTGACGTCGCACACATAAGAAAACATTTATATATGGGAACACACACTGCTAAAGCTTCCCTTCGTTGTAGCACCACAGTGTACAGTCGAGCAGAGAGACGTAACTTTGTGGCAAGATAAGAGGCTTTCCTATTTTAGCAAACTGAGGCATATTTACAGGCAGCCAAGTAATTTACAGTTTAATGTTATGCAAATGAAATGTTTTCAATAAGAAAAATAGAGCTTAATAATGTGAGAAGTATTTTTCTTTGGATTTCTTTTTGAAAGTTTTCATATTTGTCTACATACATACATATTAAGACTTTCAATAATAATTAAACCATGCCAATAAGAGTTTATGAATTAACATTTATCTTTTTTTACTAATTAGACCCAGATATGTTTTATCCTTTATTTCACTTGAGCTCAATCAACTAAATGAAAAAACCAGTTGAAAAATACAATAATACACATACACGAAAAAGAAAAACAATTATTTGAAAATGCTTTTGTTAGGAAATGAATCTTAATATTTTTGATCTGTAAATGGACATAATTATCTCTAAGATTGCGCTACATAAGAACATATCCCGGCATGTTATTTCATAAACAATTGGAAAAAATATTTGAAATATTTTTAGAAAAAAAATATGGCAATTAAAGAAAAACCAATAAATATTCTTAATTTATTTACTAAAATTTAGCATAATTTTGTAACGTGTTTTTATATTAAAGGAAGTGTTTTTAGATATTGCTTTATCATTATTATTATACGAAAAGTTTTCTGTGTTTTGATAGGCAAACATTACAAAGCCCGTATTGAAAAATAACAAAGAAGATTAAGAGTCATGTATAACTATTTTTTTTTCTTTTTTATCTTAAAGCGTGTTTTTCAACATACTTTTGCGTAGTTGCGGAAACTTACCGTAAGCCTTGAAAAAAATATCTTGCTTCGAATCGGTGTTTGTTATTATTTCAAACACTGGTATCTGTGAAAATAATAAAGTGAAGAAAAAATACACCTAAAAAAGACGTATAGATCATCGTAACATCAATCTTTTTGCGTGATCTCGTGAAATATCTTCGCAAATGTGTTGTGTTATGAATGTAACGATGATGTAGAACTTTTCTACTGCCCAAATATACGACTGCGGCACGATTAACGAAAGAATAAAGTATAATAGAAGACAAAGATTTTGCTAAAACCACTGTTTTTCAAAGAGCTATTTCAAAGTAGAATCAGCTTTTAAAATCTACAAAATAGATAAATAATAAAATTAAATTGCACAATAAATTATACATTAAGATTTATAAATTATAATAAAGTTCAACCTAATTATCGTTTTTAATAATAAGTATCATTTTACGTTCTAAATGTGTAATATATTATAGTATCGTTATGGAGCATCTCAACAGTAATGTTATATACTATATATGAGGAGCTAATTTTCAAAAGTGGAAAAATCCAAAATACTTTTTTTCAACTGCCAGTGTTAGATTAATCTTTTGAGACCTTTTTTTATTCACATGAAAAAGTTTGAATTGTTACACATTATCCGTCATTCCTTAATTTAAAATATATGTTAAAAATATTGATAGTAAACACAAATTAAGTAATGAAAATATCTCATAGTTTCAGTTTTTCAACAAATGGATTTGTCCACTTTTGAAAATTAGCTCCTCATATGTAGAATGTAAATTAGTCAATTCTCTATTGGACCTATTTTCAAGATCACGATAAGAGGCATAATAATATTGCAGACGGTCATCGCTTTGGATACAAATTAAAGTATCAATGTCTCAATGTATGATACAAGTTTCCCAGCCGTTACAGAATGTCCGAAAGCCCAACAACTTTGCCCACTCGTAGGGTCAAAAATTGTACCATTTAAATTAAATTGAACTGTTATTGTTCAAAAGACTTAATGCTTAGCAACAGGTTAAAACGATATTTCTTTGTTTTTTCAGTTGGATGAAAATTTTAACGAAAATTATAATAAAGCAGATTCATGAATTATTCAAATCATTTTTTTGAATAATATTTTTCGATTCAATAAACAAATTATTGGAATATTTCTGATATTACCTAAAAAAACATTTTTGGCTTTAATTTAAGGTACAATTAATTTATAATTGTTCTGTTTCACCATACATAATCAATTACATATTAGTATTTAATAATACCAATATCATTTTTTTTCTAAGTTAGATTTTGAAATAAACTTTTTTGAAAACATAAAAAAATGTTTCCTATATGCTAACGTTGGTCAATAAATGGTATTGAGTGACGATTTTTTAAAAATGTTCTTACCCACCATATTTTTCTTACCCGAAAAAATCTTTTCATCTACCATTTCGTATCTATCTTATTTAAAGATGGCTGTAATAAAAATGTTTATAAACAATTTTAATGAGTGAATCTCGTGTTTTTTTGTTGTTGATCAATTTCCTAGTTTGTGATTCGAAAATAAATATTATGGTGCTGAAATAAAGAATAGTATTTTATAATTATTGGGTCTTAGTTATTATTGTCATGAAAATATTGTTGACGTTTCATGAAAGTTTGAAGTGTAATTTTTTTTTTCACAACTACAATGTCCGCTCTTAATGAAGATCATATAAACTTATGATAGAGCTGTTTGTCATTTACTTGTTCAATTTAGTGAACGCTCCACCATATGCATATATACTGCAAACTCTCACATATTGCTAACATAGCTCTTAAGTTTTTCTACAGCAACTAAGAACTATGCAGTATATTTCTATGTCTTAGGTATGAATATAAGTGTACGTATATTTGAAAGGCCGCTTTCGTGTTTTAAAACCATTTCCGGTTTTTCGTTCACCTCAGAAGCATAAAACATCAAGCGCCAATGTGAAAGTTTGGAGTTGAAGCACTTACAAATAGAGTTTGTCAACGTACAGTTCGCAATCAAATGCTAATTCGAAGGATATAATATATACTTCATATTTTCAAAAGTTGCCATTTTTAAAATGAACTGCCTGTGTTATTACATTAAAAGAGAGTAAAGATTTTTTTTCACAGAATTAAAATAGTTCAAATGATATCTTTGAAAAATTGTTATGCACCATGTGTTTTTTTCCAGATTTAATGTATTACTAACAAAGTGATCTGAATGGTTTTTCTTGAAATTTCTACAATAGAAAACATAGAATTTTTTAAACCATGTAAATTCCCAATGTGAAGCATATTGACTCCTAATGAAGCTTATCCTTTATTTTTCGAGGGGAGAAAAAAGAGAAAGGCTTGGACGATAGTCATTGTTAATTCTTTGTTCTCGCTATGCCACATTGAAAAGAAATAAAAATTGATTTCTTTTCAAGTAACATTACATGCGTTCATCTAATTTCAACTCAAAAATAGCATAGGATTTTTCATTTCAATTCCTTATTTATTATTGCACAGTAAACCCTTGACATAAAACTGATTTATAAGAAAAGGGTAGATGAGCTGAAGTAAGTATCTAAATAAACCAGACTTTAGGCTTACATATATGACGTAGTAAATTGCGTTGTAAATAAAGGAAACTATTTCATAGGTACATAAAATTGGGAAAATGGCGTACGAAAAGCAACGCAGGTATTTTGACTAAAATAAAACGGATTGAATTCGGTTGCAGATGCCTGTTGAAAATAGCTTAGAATGGAAATAGGCGCAGTAAAGATAGCGTGGATGATCATAAAACACCAAATCGCTGAAACGACCACCCCCATAGAAGATGGCGGATATGTCAGCAGTATAGGGTGACTGAAAAATGTTTTTCCTACTAAAATTCTTTCTAATAATTTAATAAACGATGTGACTAGTTTAGTTATACATAAAACCATTAAATTACGAAGCATTTTTTTATGTTTTGGTAATAAGGTCATTTCATATAGTCAAAATATCCATATATATTTTAAATTAAAAAAAAATAACAAATTTAGTAACAAAAATATGGTTAATACATGAATAATGAGAGTTTTATTTTATTTTTGAAAATCAATAATATTACTGAATGCTGTGGCCGAGTGGTTAAAGTTGATACCTTTCTTTCTATTTGTTTCCGCGTTCAATGATTGAACTTCTAAGTCATTTTTGAAACATTTCATACCTACATTGATTTATATATTTAGATCATTAGAAGTCTTTTTTTGTAATATTGGTATTCCTTGTCAATCGCATAATGATCCTAAAAATTGATCAAAAAAGAATTGACTAACTATTCCCACTATTTTTAATATTTTTTATTTATTTTTAAGTAATGCCTCTCCACCAAAAATTGATTGTTAGTTATTAAAAATTAAATTACAACAACTTTTCGTTAAATAGACTGTAATGATTACATGTCATATGTTTGAGGCGAAAAATATTACATTCATTACATTAAAGGCTTGTAAAATTTGAGGTATTCTGTAGATAAACATTATTTTACCGTCAAAACGAAACGAAGTCGAAACTCGTCAAAAGATATAATACGATAATGATTCAAAAGAAATTTTGTTTATTAGAGGGATACAAAATTGAATAACTATGAAAATAAATGTCGTCACTTATTTACCGACAAAAAAAGCATTTCAATACCACCATCCTGTACCAGTTTTCAATTGTAAATCCTTTTAAGTATAAATTAAATCATGAGTTTCCGATAAGTTTAAGCCCTCATAATGCTGAGCTTAGGTGCAATCTATTGACGAACCGATAATATTGACGGAGAACCTTTTCAATGATTTATTGAAATCTATCGGAGGAATAAAAGTTATTAGAAGTTAGCGGAAAAAGTATTTTTAGTAATGCTAAATTTAATTTATAATTACTGTGATGTTAAGTTATATTTATTTTAAACGAAAACAAATGTTTTAATTTAAATAGTTTTATGTTACTACTATCCTTTTTTAAGGATTTAAAATTGTTATTTCTAGAAAAATCTAATAAATCTAGCTCATCTTCTAAAAGATAAAGTACTTTTAATTAAACTTTATACCAGTTGATATTTCAATCGATTTACATACAGTTGATTGTGTTCTTTTTTAAGCCATTTGATATATACGTTTAAGCGATGAGTTAAAATTCCTAATTTTATTAATGTAAGATAATTTAATATAAGCCGATACCTTAGAACGGAATGAGATTTAGATGTAATGTTTAAGAAAAATGAAACTTTGTCATAGAAAAAAAAACATTTTTAGCATTTATTTAAATCTGATACTTTTAAATGAACTTGCATAATACAATTGAAATGTCAAAATGTATAAGATACACTATACATTTTAATGACAATTAATAGAATAAAATCGTTGATATTTGGAAAACTTCGCATTTTTTTCTATATATTTAAATATTTGATAGGCTTTCGTTATTTGCATATATATCTCGCATACGTGTTGTATCGAGAAAATAGGAGAGAAAAGCAGCAAAAAAGATAAATAGTCTGAGAAGAAAAGTGTGTAGTTAAGATTAATGAATACTTTTCATGAAATAAGCAGAACAAAATCTTTTTGTTGAGCTTTGATTAATTGTTTGACTAAAGACTTTTTAAGTTAACCCTTTAACGTTGAGAACGCATGACAACTTTCTTAAACACACACGGGAAAGATGCTATATTAAAATTATACTCCAATAATTATTAAACTTAATCTACAATAATTTATGTTTTAAAAGTTCTACTAAATCAATATTTCCAAGAAAGTGTTCTGTGAGTAAATTCAGGTAAGCCACAAAATAGTTTATAAAAATGTGTTATTATTTCTGGTATATGTGTTGTTATTAATCTCATAATTTCGGTGTGTATGAGCCTTCGGATTGCTGCTTAAGAGTAAATTCAACTAGCTTACATTAAAATTTATAGGTCCCACAATAACATGTATCAAACTCTACGAGTTTATAAACCGAACGCTTTTATTGCATCATTTCTCATTCTATAATTGCCATTTATGCACGTAAACCATACTGGATAGCAGCGCATAGAAGAACACTTTTTTGACTTTAATTTTTATGACTTGAATAAAAAAAAAGCTTTGAAATTGAATAGTTATTAATATTTTATGTGATACCTTTCTTGTTCCAAATAGAGTTAGCACCTATATATTCTATGCCAGCTCTATCAATTATATATATATTTATGAAGAAAAACAACGTTTGTTTTGGGCATTGTCTTCTTTTCTAGTATTTTAAATATGTAATCTATAAAATTATTCCTATTATAAAAATAATTTCGTGAATATTTGTTTCTTTTGAATGTTTTTTTTATTGTATACATAATACGTGAAAAAAAATTAATTTAAACATTCATGAGGGTTTAACAAGGGAATGGTGTATTAACATAACACTGAAAAATCTCACAATAAATTTGAAAAGTAAATTCATGGTGCATGAAAGGGTTAGTGAACAATAGTTTCATTAGTTGAGAGTATATTTCTTGAAATGAAAATGTAAAGTTTCCACGGAAATTTATGTTCTATTGTTTCTGAAAGGGTTTCTCTAAAAGTTAAAAGGTTTTCAAATAAATTAAGGTGAGTTGTTTTAAAATACTTTTCATAAAGAATTTACATTTTCACAAAGTGGAAGAGTATAAATTTATTACGTCTATTGTATAAAAACACTACTTCGTTTCATTGAAAAGTTACAAACAAATAAATGATCTTGTTTTAATACTAATCAAATAAAATACTGTTTCAGGAATTCCGAAGTGATAATTTGTTCAGATTATATGTTGGGGCAATTTTATGCTTTATTATTTCCACACAATTTTGTTATTAATATAATTAACTATTCATCAAAATTATACTTAAACCATGTCTATAACCGAGTGGACAACGTTGTTTTTCTTCGATTGTAGTGTCTACGAGCTCGAACTCTAGAATTGACACATCCATGTAATATAACATATTGAATTTTAATTAGACTTGTACTTGGGTGTCTGCGATGCTTAAATGCCTAGCGTGGCGTTTCTCTACTGCTAACCCTGTTCTAACCATGTCATTTTATCATTCATATTTCCTAAGAAGAGAGGTATCTTTGGTCCGTTCTCGAGTGTTTGTGTCGTTAGGTCAGGTTGTAGAGAGCGCGGGCGTGAATACCAGTAGAGGCAGCGTCATTTTCATTCAAATTATTTTTTCTGTTCGGAGATATGGATGTGTGTGTTTTATGAAATTCCTACCTAGGCCCATCCTATCCTTAATCATGGGACTCTTTTACACTTGTATTGTCAAAGAAATATGATTTCTGTCCATACTCTTTTCTTAACATAGAGGTTTAGCAATTGAGTAACACGCAGTAGTCATAGAAAAATCTGTCAAGATAAACTCCATTAGGAGTCCATATGTTTAATATTGGAAGCGGGCATGTAAAAAGGGGGTTGAAAGACTAAATAACAGCAGTTTTCATGAAACAAATATAAACGGAATATATTTTTAAAAGATATATTTGGTTATCTTATTCCAATTTATTATGTCGGAATTATTATTCATTAAAAAAACTAATAATCAATGTACCGTTCTCTTTTATAGCAAAATTCGTTGGATTGAAACAATAATTGCTTTGATTTATTTGTACTAAAAAGTTCCATTGTCCAAATTTGAAACTGATTTTATTTTTAAAAAACCTTTTAACTATAACATTTTTGTATGATACATTACCTGTTATTTTATTTAAAAAAATATGTGTTCATTGTATAAAATATATCAGCAATAATTCACTCATAACATTTTTTTCAGTTGAATAAATCATATCTAAATATGATTTATTTATTGACCCTAAGGCTATCTTATCATTTGTAGTATTATATATACATCGATATAGCAAATATACTCAATGAAATGTTATTAATTTTTATAAGACAGAGAAATGAATAAATCATACAAATAATCATAACTTAAACTCGTTCCATAATGCAGCAAATAAGACATTGACGGAGGAAGTATTTTTACTTCCACTCGATATGAAACATTCATTTCATTTCTACTTTTCCTAGAAAGACCGAAATTGATTTCCGTACTTTATTTTTTCTACTAACAAAAAGCTCACCTGATTAATAAGGTGACAGGTGAGCGAATCAGGTGGGCGATGCGTCAGGCAAATGTAGAGATCTATCAGCCTGTTAACATTACCTGCAACATAAAAAATGAGACATTGATTTGAGACGACGACCTATTAGTCTTCATTTAATAGGCATCTGAAATAAAAGGATAATATTCAAAGTTGCTTGTTAGAGTAATAAATGGCCTGGTAGTTTTCGCGAAAACGAGGATAAATAAAGAAAACGTTATTAAGTTGAAATATCTTTCGGTTTTACTTTCTGTATTTACCAAAAGGTTGTATTTTTCCGGTCTGAATTTTAATATAGTTTCGGTAATAGTTTTTATTAAATTGATCTGAATTTATATTCAAAGGTTATAATTGAAACGAAATTGTTAATATTTTCAATAATTTGGTAAAGTTGTTTTGACACATGGTCTGAATTTTTGTTGTTGATAACCTTACTTAACCTAACCATAAATAGTTTTATTCAGACCGCTAATATTTTTATCTGACCAAAAGCATATTTAAAAAATTGAAGTCCTTTTAATTTGTTCCCAAATATTAAAAATATGAACACATATTTCTTCTGTCAAAGCCAATTTGGTAACATGTTGGTTCCCAATCACCACCACTTAAATTGAGATTATAAAAAGTTTTCTGTATATAATCCGCATACTGAGAGCCCACCGTATGGGATGAGTTTATTGAATCTAGAAGATAATCAAGACTATGTCAATCCTAAGTAAGATTTTTGTTATGCATTGAAGTTAGCCATGCTTGTAATCAAGTCAGCGTGGCTTATTGGGCTCGTGAGAGGGCGGACCGCAGCAAACAAATCTGCTATTTCGGAATTCATAAAAAGACAGTCCCATACGACGTGATTGCCGTGATTGCGTGGTACTGACGAATTCTTGAAATATATATATAAAATATTTTGGTCAAAGCTCCTCCAACGGTGCTAAAATTCTAAAATGTAATATTTTATTCATTGCTTCTTCAATAGATTTGTGGATTTATATCCAAAATTATGTTTTTTTTATGTCTATGATATTTCTATTCCACTCTATCAATCTCCTGTTCAAGCCAGAAAACTAAATGCTTAGAGAGCAATAAACTCACCAAATGTCTTATCCTATCCAAATCTTCCTCACTCTTATTTTTAGAGACCAACTTATACCGTTATGTATCATTTTATTGAGATGTTTCATTGAATTGGATGATTATATTGTTGAAAAAAATGTTTTTTTTTTTTGGTTTTTTGTTTTCGATCTAATACTTTTTCAATGTATTTTAAGCAGCCAAAGTTTCATATCGCTTATCATTGAAATTTAAAAAAAAAATCCTTAAAGATGTGTTTGCTCTATGTTTTAAAAACACACTGATTTATTCATAGAAGATCTATATTATATGTATGTACATACATGTAATCGTGCAATGCTAAGTTTGGCTTAAATGTTTTCTCAAATGTTGCTTATGAAGGCTGTAACAGTTTGACTAGATAATGTTTATATATAAAGCAAATTAAGTCAATATTAGGTAATGACATATTTACTCATTTCTCATAATATAATATGCTATTTTACAATTTGTAAAATAAGCTCGTACCCATTCTTGGTTAATTTTAGTATAATTTCTCTCTTAAATACGTTCTATCACAATATTATTTAAATGTGATTTCTCCATCCAAATACAATAAAATAAGCGTGATTTAATTAGAACAGTTTGCTTACTGCTCAGAATTATGAATTTAATTATACATTCAAAAACTAATACTGGATCGTAATCGTATGTAAAATAATGTCACGTCAAATAGTTCATTGAATTAATTCTGAATTAAATATGACGTAGGTATCATTTGAACCGAAAGGCGAATTAAACAGTGGAGTAGATCACAATATAAATTGCCAAAATGATTTTTATTGTAAAAAACATTACTATTTGTAATGCATATTTTTCAGCTTTCTTCGACGTGAAAGTGAAACATATACTTAAAATAATATTTTTTAAATATTTTTTTGAAAAAAAGTGTCTGTCGAGACACAGTAACAGATTGTTATAAAGAAATTCACTAGTTGGTTTTAATAGTATAATGACACGTCGGATCACAAATTTTTAGCTCATTGCTCATCTGATACACCGCTTACATGATCAGAAATGCATAATATAAAAATATTAACACATTCTTGATATCACATGCCTTTGGATAAAAATCAAATAATTGATTATAGAATGAGTGCACAATAATGCATGTTCAAGGATTTAAATCGGTAAGTTAGAAATTTCATTCAGCTGCGATGACAGGTATAATAATATATTCATTTATGAATATAAAAAGTCCCAAGAAATAATTCTACAATGCATGAATGCTCCGTAAAAAGCATAAATTTACTTTAATATGTCAATAGTAGGTACTATTATATACAATATTGAATCTTGATTTACATAGAAATAGAATTATTATTTGCTGTATATTTTTAGGTTGACTCTTTGCTTCAAGCATTTTCTAATAGTGATGACCATACAATCTGTAAGTAAAAATCGATTGAAATGTATCACAAATCTCCCATACAATAAAAAGTGAGGTTGGATAGATATTTGTTTGCGGAGAGTTTTTGCTATATAAATATGCTATTAGCATAACCAAACTCCAATACAATAAGGCAATTAAAAGTAGCATTCACATAATTTGAAAAGCATTATGTTTATTCGGAAACAAAATACTTTATTTTAGAAAAATACGAATGATGTATTGTAACGTAATGTGAGTGAAAATTGTAATGTTTCGAAACTTATCGCCATCGACTAAAGCGCATAGAATGTCCATATAAACATATATGTATCTATTTAAAATATCCCGTATTTCAAAAGATACAATCTCATGCAGTGCAAATTGCGTAAGCAAATAGATTTTATGAGCGGCTGTGTTTGTATTGGTTATATATTATTCCATTAAAAAAAACGTTTTTAGAATAATTAAACGTCAAATTGATCGTTCAAATAGATATAAATCAAAACTAAAAAAGGGTTTTCTACTCAGCTGAAATGATTTATAACAACCCATATAGATGTATGTAGTCAAATTCACTCGCGTAGAGATAACTGAAAATAAAAAAATGATTCATGCTTGTATGGAAAAGCCACTGAACTGTTTCAATCGCCCTAAGAGAAGAGCAATTTATCATACGAATTTACATATTAACATGAACGATTATAATACCTAGAATACGTTTGATGCCTGAGAAAATGGCTTTACGTGAATACAACATAAAATCAATACACGTTATTTCATAATACTGATTGATTTTTTTTTATAAGCCTAATGAAATATTGAAAAGTAAAGATTTTAATTTACAACAGTCAACAAATTCAAATCATATATTATATTAAACTTATTCAAAAATGTCAGTCTAGTATTAGTGGACCCGTTTGTACTATTTTGTATGATATACCTTTTTAAAAACATTTTTCGCAGTTAATATAACACACTGCTGACATTTTATTTAAATATTTATCCGTAATAATAACTAATAGTAAACAATTATTCATTTCAGTTATCGGAAAGATTTATGCAGATTTATCTTTCCCCTTGTTGGGCTATAAATTCTATTTGTAGTTTAACGAATCTTTTTGATTCGAAGACATGTTGAGAAAAGGTAGGGTAGGTAAACAGTAAAAAAATGTTATTTTACGCTGGTTCAATTTTCATGTCAGATGAAGTCGTGCGGATATCGATGGGAAAGAAATCACAGACCTTCTTCTGTTTACTGAAGTGTTCTTAAATGCACTAAAAAACGTTGAATGTACGTGATTTTTAACGGGAAGTAAAAACTCGCCTTACAAACAGTGATACTGTGAGAAAAGTGTAATTCTGATTTTATCATGAAACAATTTGGGTATTAGAAAATGGAATAATGACCCATATTGAATTCAATACTTTTTATTTACAAATTTTAAAATTCTTATATAAAGGGTAAAATATTAATCAAAAAAGCAAAAATATTATCTAGGAAAAAAATACCTTCACTTTTTTTTAAATAAAATAAAACCCCATATCAAAAACGTTTATATACCTGGAAGGTGGTTGTATCAGTAAACATACTTTTTCTTTACATACTTATCCATTTTTTCCTTATATAAAAACTTTTTATTTAGATGGTAGTAATTTCATATCCATAACAAAAGAAATGCCGCTGTCTAATATGAAAATAGTCGCATTGAATGATATTTTAATCACTGAAAAATGGTTTTCTGTAGACAAGAATCAGAAATTAAAATGAACATTGATATCGGTTTGTGAGTATTACAAAGAAACAACATAAGTCAACCAACAGTATAAAATCAAATTAATATTGTCTTTTCAAACGATTTTGTTATATGACAAAGCTTTTAAGTAATTTAAGCTATTAAATAAATTTGTAATCATCTATCTACACGCTGTGTCTCACGACTCTGACCTAATAGTTAGTGGTGGCCCACTCTCACGTGTTATCTTCATTCGCACTGCCCACAAAACAGGAGATCAACGCATTCAGACATAATTTTTCGCCAGGTAAAGCACTTAAGCCAGAATGCATAACCGCAATATCCACCTAAAACGCAGACTAACGTTACACAACATTGGTTTTTCTGCCTTTGCTGTTGTATGATGCTCGCCCAGTGGAAAATAGTAACGCTCCATCCGACAGCAAAAACGTCAGTCAACCAATAACATATCATCTAAAAGTCAATCGTCCTTTATCAAAATTTTAAGCATATTTTGGAAAAACATTTGATCGAGTTGTTTTTTGCCCTTTAATATCCGTCATTCGTTTGGCATGACTAGGTTTTTGGCTGGCTTAAAAAATTCATTGACATTAAAGCATGTATTGCAATGCATATTTACAACGATTTGGGATAAAAATAAAAATGTTAAAAGTTAAAGCATTCTATTTTAATCAATTATATTTAATTTAGTCGGGTCGGGTGTCGGTATCGTGACCGTGGTCGAGTGTTGACGTCTTTGACTTCATTTGCAGATGGCACGGGCTCCAAACCCAGTCAAAGTAGTATAATATCTGTTGTGAAGGAAGATATCTGTACTGTCTTAAATTAACTTCACACCCATGGGATCCAAAAAAATGGTACGTAGCGAGAGCGATTAGCTGAGTATTATCCTTTCTTTCCCAATTTTCTTCGAAAGAGGTTGAGCAGCTGAGTTACAAACAGTTTTCGTAGAATTTCTGTTGAGATAAACTCCGTAAAGAACAGCATTGGGAGTGGACATGGTTAAAAAATCATCAAAGTCATATGAACTTTCTCATTAAAATTAAAAATTCATATGGTGATGTTTAATTTAAAATTCGAAACTTTTCTCCAGATTAATTTACCGATATAATATAAGTATGTTGATTTAATATCGAAACAAAACAACACGGCGTAAATACTGAAAAGCAATAACATATATTCATAAATATGTGAGATTTATTATCGGTATAAATTTTCATATTGATGATATTGCTGATAAAATTTACATTTAATGCTACTTCAAGTTTGATTATATGTATATAGCTTATGAAATGCTGTCACTGAATTGATTGCAAAATATACTCCTCATAGAATTTGCAGACAGTTAAAATATGAAAACATGGTTTTGAATGTTGTTATAATGTTACAAGTAAAAATTATTCTCTTGAGTCTCGACCTAAACTAATAAAATTTTAAGTATTTCAACTATTAACTAGAGTTTAATAGATTGGAAATCACTTAATATTTTACTCAATACATGTATATGGTATAAAATTGTATTTAAGCTATCTGAACGAATAAAAATTATTAAGAATCGATGAGAAATCAAGTCCATTTTATTATTCTGCCCCGTATTGATGAAACAATATGTTTTTTTTTGATAAACTGAATGATAGGTACAATTTGTATGTATGTTAATTCTGTGAAATATAAATGCTACGTCAAACATTTTAACAAAACATCACATGTTCACGCGGAAAATGATAAAGCGCAATATTTTTGCCTCGGCAAATGAAATTTTTTCTTTTGTGCGCTTTCTATGCTGTGAATAAAATAAAATTTAAAATAAGAGAATACCAATCCAGAGAAAAACATTTGTAAATCTCGCGTTAAATTTAAAATGATTCCTGGATTACTTTTATACTCATACTCACGATTTTTTTCTCATGAGCTTTATTTTATGATTAAAATATTTAAACATTACACATTTTATAATTCACAATTGGATGCAAATATATATGTTAAGTATACATAGCATTTATACAACGGAAATTGTTGGTGCTAAAAATGTATAATCAAGTATTTTATCACTCTCGAAAATTTTTCGAGCTGTAAGAAAATATTGAGAGAAAATAATTGTGTAAAAATCAAATGATTTGAAATTGATTGCCAAAATGGTTTTTCTTAATATATTGAAATTCTCTCTCACTCTCTCACCTAACTCAAAATACTCTCACTGCCAAACGTACTAAGTGACCATTTAATAATATTTAGTTGTCACTCGCAACTAAATTTTATAAAACATACATTAAAAAAACTGTAAATGTAAGCCTTTTTGATTTCCACCTATTCATATGAGACATTTTTTGTTAGTGGGAGTATTAAGTGAAAGTTTCTTAAACTTATCAATACAAAATATTATTTCCGGCTGCTACAAGCTTCTCGGAAAGCAATCCGCTTATGTAGTGATGACTTTCCGGTTCAGCCTCTTCCGTTTTTTTCCCTCCTCTTTGCTTAGCTTTCTTAAGCTTTCCAGGGTTTCCGCCGGATATCGAATACAAACCTTCATTCTGAAACTCTTGCAGTACTAGAAAAAGCTTCTGTATTTGCTAGTAATATCTTCTTTGATACTGCGATACAATCTTTGATTGTTTCAGCTAAATAAACCGTCATGTAAGTAAAAAATATTTTTAGACATAAATAGCCGAAATAAAAATATTATAGTTCTTAATAATATAGTAACGCTTCATATTCACTTTGTGTAGTTATTTTTAAATGGTCACATCTCTCTACAACCTTACCTAACTCAAAAATTTCAAATAAAATTATTTTATTATTGTCAATTGATGAACCCAAGTCAGGCGGTATAAACCGCACACGGCGTAAATGCATGAAAAAGCTGTTAGATTTCTATTTCATTGTATTATAAAGTTTTATACAAGATTTTTTTGTCAAAATACAAGTCAATTTCTCTTCAGATCACTGGGCCTGCCAATTGACACGATGCATTTAATACCGTGTTATATGAGTTCAAAATTTGTCAAAAAAGTTCATCGTTGTTCCATCCAGTTTTTTTTATTTTCATGCCATTATTAAACTTAATTAAATTACAATACATTTTACTTCATAATACTCTACTCTTCATACTATTTGCAAATGATTGAACAATGTCACTTTTTTTTGTTTTTGTTTTCCTACCTTTACTTTCCTGCTGAAACTATATGTGGGGTCCGCTAGGCGGGCTTCTAGTTTCTTGGCTATTTTTATTGCTAGGGTGGATACAGACTAAGTCTTTGTTTCCCTTTCCCGCATGTAAGCTAGCTAAGTATTGACTTCCTAAAAGATTCTGTCAGCTGAGGGCTTTGTGTGGGGAAAACACTTAAAAAAAACCCCTTACGAGAATGATTGTCTTAGAATCATTAAAATTTTTCAATTCTTACCAGGAATAGCTCGTTATGTTTGCGTAAACTTGAGGAGTTTACTTTTTGTTGTAATAGACATGCCCAGTCCCTAACTGTAACTGAATCGACGAGCCTAGCTCGTAGCTTAAGATGTATCTCAATGTCACCAAAATTAGTATTTTATTTTAAGCAAAATTTAAGGCAGATCGAGTAATTATTGATAAAGGTACTAAAATAGTTTTGACTGGACTGAAATTTAGCTCACTAATGTAAAAAAGATATGTTAATATTTCAACAAAAAAATCTATTACAGTTGAGATATAAGAGATTTATTAATAGCTCACTTAAGTTAAAATTCACATTAATTTAAGCCGTAATCGGAAAACACATAAATTCATAAGTTGACTCTTTACTATGTATATAAACGTTTATTTCTTGGAAATGTAACTATGCGTTTCCTGTTATCAGAAGAGGTACTTCTTATTATTAAACAAGTTTTGAAAGCGTAGATTTTGTTTTGATCTTCCATGCAAAAAATATCATGCTATATATTGAAAAAGCGGCAATACTATATCAATATACAAACGTCATAATATTATACATTAAGTTATGGTTAAATTATTTAGCACTGAAGATCTTAATTGTACCAAAAGTCTAATTGGTTCCTCATCAAACAATTCTCGTAGATCATTGAACTCAGAGAAATAAAATGTATGATACATACAGTTATACGTAATTTAAGCTTAAAGCGATATCATAGAAGCAGTAAATCGTAGCTACGCCTTTACGCCACGTCTGAGCTTTTGAGTTGATATTGCTACGCCGTGGAAGTAAAGCAAACGTTTTAAACACTAAGCTAATATTATCAATAATTTCATCTGAGTGCTTTGGTATAAAATAAATACGGAGGATTTTTAATTAATCCTTTTCATAAAATATTATCCATTCAAGTAGATTATTCAAAAGAGGAAGATGGAAATTATTTAAGTTGATTCTGGAAAATAGAAATATTATGCTTGCCTGTAAAAACGATTAAGGCATACTTAAATAGTCTTGCGAACATAATATTTTGCGCATCCCTCGCAAAAATTATAAAAAAATTGTGATGCACGTATATCTAACTACAAAAATACATCTTAAAAATGATTTATAATTTCACTTTTCATCTAGAATTTAGTAATGCACTTTTTTGACAATTCCATCAACTTTAAAAAAAATACTTTGCACGGATTTTCGATGGATTTGGCGGTAGCTTTGTGGAAGTTAATTAAATTAAAATATTGAAAATAATTTTGATTATTCCACGTATTGTGTAACTAATTTTTACCAGTATTGCTTTATTACCTTTGCGATACTTGCGATATGCCTCTGAAAGAGGCTAAACACGTGTCACAATTAGTGGAATTAGTTGAAAAAAAGTTATTTTAATATTTATATCATTGATTGAGTTATATTTTGTATTTTCATCGCAGTTGAAAGAGTTTGCCGAGCGATCGAAAAGATTCATGTTTAAGTCAAAGTGAAATTTCAATGTTTTTGAATAAAACTGTTTGGATGTATTAAGTCCTTGAATTGATATCGAGTACCTTTGTTAATCATACCAGATACAATGCCATTAATAATCGTTTATATCATTCAAAACACATATGCATACGCTTATTCAGATGCTTAATTCATATTTATTTCTTTATTATTTAACGAATATTGAAATGAGATCATTGAATGAAAAAGAAAAAATCCTATATGAATTAGATCTTACTTCAAAAATATAATTGACAGATAGCTATTGAGAAATGAAAAGGTTTTAAAGATATCGATCATTGGGGATTTCGTTATTCTTTTTCGCAATATTATAAAAAAGCGCCTGGTTTGTATTTTAAACAGCCACAGGCAGAGTGTATCTTACAAATACTTTTACTTTGAGTATCAAATGAAGCATGAAAAAGATCCCAACCTAAAAAGGTTTAAAACCTTTGATGATAAATGTATATCGTATAAGCCTATAGCTTGAATTTGAAAAAAGCCTCTAGAATACGGTGTATAAAATGAACCGAAAAAGTGACAACATTCATTATTGAATATGAAACAGTAATTTTCTACTTCCGCTTCGTAAATATAGCATATGAATCCGCAATACAATTTTACAATTTGATATAACTATACGTGTCAACAATGATTGCATATTAGATGTGGAATGTTATTTATGCATAATGCTGTGTTGTCATTTCCTCTGTTCCACGTTTACAGCACGGCAAAATTATTTTGGTTGGATATTTATTACCAATGATACAAATGTTTCAGTGAATAAATGAAATATTATCCTCCGTCGGTTCATATTAGTATTTTTATTAGCAACATTATTTCAATAAATTTTTAGATTCAAATTATATCATTGATTTTTAAAAATAGCCATGTCTAGTATTAATTTAACATAAATAAAATATTTAAGGCTTATTTGATACTCCACTGATATTTCATTTCGACAGCAAAATATAATCTTATTATTTAAAATCTTGTGTAAACTATTTTAATTTTGTTTGACAGGAATAAATGTTTTAAAATGTTAATAGCTTACTCAGGTCATTTGGTAAATTGTTAATTTTCAAGGAGCTTGCATGAATAATGATGTTTTCGTTGAACCACCCTGTGTGTCGGCGCCTAAGCCTTTTTACTAAAATTTAAAAGTGATTCGATAAAATTGATATAAAATGGGCATCCATAATGACGAATAAATATAAGGAATCAAATGAACTGAATAATGTAAGTAGGTATCAAAAGAGCTACCACTTTATATCGAATCGAAAATAAAATGAATTATCGTTTTCTCAAGGAGGATTTTAATAACATCAGAACGGGATCCGATTGCTGTGTCTTTTAGTATCGTAAACAAATTTCATTTATAATTAGAATTAAATTGACAATTTTGTTTTCATAAAATATTTCGCATTTTTAAATATGATTGATTTTATAAAAAAAAAAATTCCGTTCCTAAATATTTTCATAGTCTGTACGGAAAAAATAACATTGAAATGAATTTATCAAGCCATGCCCCTTTTCTGAGTGGAACATTACCAAAAATTGTGTAACATTATCATCTTACCTCTCTATTAAGAGAGGATACGATAGTAAGAGTGGATATGGAAGTGAAAAAATGACCTACTCATAAATAAGTATTCAGTGATCTACGAATTAGTTTTGACTGTATAGTCAGAATCCATCGGTCCGTATGAATCTAATCTTTGCCAAGTACTGACAAAAATACTAATAATCGATCTTGTTAAAAGATACTGAATTTTTAGCCTCTGAATGGACGTTGATCCGTTAACATGATTTTAGTTTTCGAGTCCGATAAAATTTTGACGGACACAACCAAAACCATTTTTATTTTTTAAATTAGTTATCCGAAAAAATAATTTTCAATACGATTATTGTAACTTAATAGTAAAAAACATACTACTGTTTTTGAAACTTTGTAAAATATGTTTTCCTTATTTTACTGGAGTTGTAAAATGTATGAAGGCCAAAATTCATGTAGATAAACGCATTATTATCCTATATTAAGATGAGTGTAATACTGGAATAATTCTGTCAAAGGTTTTTGAGATGGGTTATTAAGTAATTTGTCAACATCACCAAGTAAACGGCTTGCCGTAAATTGAATGGAGACAAATATAATTGAAAAGAAAACATAGTCTCTCTGATAAAGCTTGGGGCTATAATTAAAACATTCATTATATACAGCATCACCAATATGTTCCTTCTTTCAAAAGGTTTTTATCTGAACCTAAATACGACGATGTAAGGTAGTCCAAAATATAAGTAAACACATATTTCATCAACGTCTGTTATTTTATATATATTTTAAGCAGAGTAGATTCTTTAGACAAAAAGTCCATGCAATGAAAAATTCAATTTATAAAGTAAAAGAAACTTGACTGTGGTGATATTAAGATATAAGTCAAAGATATTATGTAAAGCCTTTGTTACAATGACCAATTGAATAAAGTATGAACATAATTGATAATTGATTGTAAAATAAATTAAAACAATTCAATCAGAAGCTGAAAATTTAACGTCATAAAACGAAAATAGTATTGGATAATCGTGGATTATTTCTTTCAGAAATTCTATTTTAATAAAGAGCATGTGAACAAACGTGTAAAAACCGTTGAAATATAAAAATCAATGTGGACTGACACAATGACATTTGCGATTCAATTTATCGCTGAAATGGAAAAGATTTAGTATATTTTGAGGAAAAAATAGTATTGTATTAAGTTTCCAAAGAACTATAATTCAATATTTTTGATATTTTTTTTTGTATTACTATTAGTTCTCCCGAAGGCCTGCTTTCATAATATATGTTCCAATATTACATATTTCTTGTTTTTAAATTACTATTTATTACCCTATAATCAAGTAAGTGCCAAAATCAAATATTAAAAATTATTGTTAATCCACGTGTAAAGTAATCCACTTAAATTGTGTAGCGGGTCAATTCTTTAAGAAAAATATTACATCATTGCTTGGTTTTGTATAGCGACGGAACACTATTAGCTGAATTAAGGAATGGGGTTTCCATACTTTCTTGAATTAATCATTTGAAAATGCCTTGTTAAAACATCATTGTAAAAGTTTCAAATATAGCCACACTCTATAATTTTAATCAAACAATTCATTGTGACAGTAACTTATTTTGCTGCCGATGAATATGTAGTTTTAAAAATATTTTTAAATGTTTTTTTTATAAAGTGAAGTGCAGTGAAGTGTACAAATAATTTTCAAAGATACGGTAACGATCTCATTAAAACTGTATTGATAGGAAATGGGTTTTCTGATGAGAAAATTCTTTTGTAAAAGTATAAAAGTGCTTTATCTGCTTCAATGACAGTTTTCACTTTACAGACCGACATTTTATAAGCCATATATGATCCAATGTTTGCAGTTAACGGATGCTTGTATGAAAACGGATATTCTGAAGCAAAAGTGTTTTTTTTTGTCAAGCCAATATATTCAAATATTGTTTATAAGCAGGTTTTGAATCCCACTGGATTTGAATAGCAGTACAAAAAAAAATAGAATCCCGGAATTTATATAGTTTTTGAACACCAAAATACCGGCCTTAAAATGCGGTTTACTATTTTTTTGTTAAATTTACTATTTAAATATTATTTGTCCAACAGGTAAGTGAAAAAAATTTGTAGCAACAATAGACAATCGGAAGGTTTACGGCAAACAACCAAATTTAGAATAATTGCATTATTGTTTTATCAAGTTACAAATGGCAAAGAAAAATGACATGGTTCAGCATTCTGATATCTTAAATTGAATAAGCGACAACTTTTATTGCAATATAATTTTAACAGTGTTATATTTAAGTCAAAACAATTAGATTTGTTGTTAACAAAATAATGATTCCGGCTTCTTATACCTTGTTGTTTCGAAACCTTTAAACGAATTTTATAGAAAAAGATAATAAAGTGCATAGAAACATATAAAATTTATAGAATTATTCAAATCTGACTTCCTTTCAGAGTAAATTCAGAATTGAAGAATGAGTGCCTTTACTCAGACACAAAAAAAATCTCTAAGTAAAATATTATATGTAGCGATATTGTGTCTAAATAAAGCCAAGTGCTTGCATATCGAAGTGAATAGAATGTCGAGTATTGTTATAAGTATTCTTATGCCGAGGTGAGTAAGGTTGATATTTCCTCTTTCGAATATGTTAACTGAACATGATACCAAAGATGAAATTTCAGGACTTCAAATAAAATCCTTTGATGTAATTCAAAGTAGCTGTACATATTGCCTGCATGGCACAATATACTTGCTTCTAACGTGAACAAGGGTGCCAAAATTTACTTAATATCTTACATAATTAAACAAGAACCGTACAAGCTGATCATATTATTAACCTGCAAATAGACATTTTCCTTATTTAAGCCGTTATACGATGAAAAAATATTACAGAAATGAAATATAAATATTCAAATATGTTCAAAGAAAAAGCATCGTCATTGAAACAGTAACTTTGTTTATGACAATTGATTTTAAAACGAACACAATTTATTGTGAATAAAATATAAAAAACAATCAATTTAATGAATTGTAGTAATAATTTAATTTAAACTGGTAACATATTTGTCATTTTGTCATGATATCTCCACAAAACGTTTAGTAGAAAAAAATATGTCAAATCAAGCCTTGTTTGAAAAATGAATTTATATACTTAAAAATGAGTAGGTATTTAATAAATAAAGCACAACATTATGATGATAAATCAATAAAATGGCATGTGGGCAAACCATTATCAAATATTAGCAATTATAAAATTAAATTCCAAAGTGATGAATCAAAGAGTAATGTTTTTGTTTTAAATTATATGAAATGCTGATTAATATAATACAACCTATTTGTATATGTAAGGTATTCATAATAATATTTTTTATGTAAATTTTGTATTGATTGTTAAGAAATAATCATTTTTTAAAAACCTATAGAATTGTGACTTGTTTCATCAGATATGAGTGAAATAGGACGAACTATAAACTCAAATACCGCTATGTCAGAGTGGATTTAAAAAGTTTTTTTTTTTCATGCGTATATTTTTTAATAAGTACCAAATAGAATAAGCTATTAAAATATCTATTATATTAAATTAAATACAACGATTACAAGAATACAAATAAATAATACAAGTTGAAACCCTACTTTTATACGAGTATGTACTATGCTATCTTTCCTCGAAAATTTTCGCATTGTAATATAATGTACAAAGTTAACCTTTTAAAATTTATAAAGGCATCAAGCCTTTTATATTTATTTGTATACTCAGAAGTAACATTTATATTTGATGATTGAATGTGAACGTTTTTTACCTCGTTTATTATGATTAATATAGGTAGGCTGATTGATGGTTATATCTTATAAAGTATTTTGTGTGAAAATAACGTGTTATATTGTCTTTTTTTAAATTTATTATATGGAATAATGAATAAAAAACCATTTTTACAGTTTACAAGATACATTCTAACAAAAAAACACCCAAATATAATTTTTTTTTTGTTTACCAATTAAGAAAATATTCATACTATCATAAAAATTATTACAAGCATAAAACAAAACAGATATTCCAGAGAAAATTCTTGATTAAAAATTAATACACATTTTGCAAGGATACTTCAATTCTAGGTTAATTTTCACGAAGTAAAACTTTCAATGATTTTTCAGAGTTTTCCAAATAATTTGTAATTTTGGCTTTTATTTTTATTCATTACGCACACTAAGATAGACATGTACTTCAAAAAACGCTTAAAAGTTTATAAAGTAAAAAATAACTAAATAATACAACATTTTTTTAAAGACCTCAGATACCTAGCAAAGAAGATTGCTTTCAAAGTAAATATTCATAAAATAACAAAATATTATAGAAGCAACAAAAAGTAAACAATAAAATCTTTTTAAGTAAGGAAAGCTTATAATAAGCAATTTGAATATTTCTCTTCCATAATAGGAGGTTCTCTTAGTATGATATTTACCATATTTCAATATTTGTCATAGAAAACTATTACGTTTTCTGAGCAGCAATGTTTTGCCACATGACTTTATTGTAGATGACATCACGTAGAGATTTTTCATATGGTAGGATTAACCGCCTTTTGACTAGAATAATATGAACCATCTGTTGTATTAGTTTTATCTTATTTTTATAAGCCAGACAAATTGATCAAAATATGTAACATATATAATAAAAGAACGATATTATCATTAACATTGCCTGCCCCCAATAAAATTGAATTCCTTTTGACTTATTATATGATTCGAATTAATAATTTGCTCGCCAACCTTTTGAATTATTTCCGTAATATGTGAGCTATTAAAAATTTGATGGAAATTTAGCAAATTACAATTTTCTACAATCCATAAGCATTGCATTAGGTGAAAAAAAAATTAAGATAAATATATATTGAAAAAACCTCAATGAATGATTTGCATTTCAAGGGTCTGCTGGGAAATAAACCAAATCTACTAATCCCAATGACACATCCCGTGAACACAAAATGTCAGCAGCAGTAAGTAGTAGGTACCGTTTTATTTTTTTATGATTTTTCACTGCCGCAGAACATTCGGTTTTCTTAGCTTAGCAACGATCATTCTCTGCAACTTTAGTCGAAACCGATTATATAAAATAATTCTTTGTGACACGACAGTTCAATAAAAATATTTATATATAGCCAAAAATATTTTTCAGTTCCCATTTTGGGAGTATAAAATCATATCTGGAATAACTGAAAAACTATGTTTAATGGGTGATTTCCTTTGCACAAGTTTTGTGAAGTAAACGAGAACGGCGTATGGAAGTATTTATGACCCCACTGGAAAAATAACGGTTAACCCTCTTAAAAGTGGAATATGAGCGTTCTATTGCGTGCTCAACATATGCTTTTGCTTTATTAAATATTATAATGGGTTTCTTATATGAGTATTTTACAAAATGGCGCGTGCGTACTGAGCTTAGTCGTTTTTTTCAAACTTTTTCAACTATAAATCTAGGACTATAAAAGCTAACAATGTTCTTCATAGAAATATTTCCTTAGAAACTGTAAGAAAGCTACTTATTTATGGTTTCAAATAAGGTAAGCTATGTTTTATTTATTTGTTAAATCAAAAAAAAGTAATGAATTCTTCAAAAGCACGAGTATCTTGAATCTTATATATAAAACCGAAACGGCGTATGTCTGTGGGTCTGTAATTCCCTTTTGCATTGTTGGTCATTAAGTTGCCATAAAAACGAATAAGAAAGAAAATATGTTTGAATTTTTATCGGCGAAGACATTTAGTCAAAATGTAATAAATTAGTCTTCTACTGAACTTTTCCCGGGTTTTATTATTAATAATAATGTTTATTATTTACGTGAAGGTATTATTTGACATTTCTTTGACAGAAAATTAGATTTTTTCCTTGAATTTGGACATTTTAATGGGCGAGAATGGGGCTGTCATCAAATTAAATAAAGTTTGTGATTTTATTTTAACTCTATTTTGGATGTTAGATTTTGTGATATAATTATGTCCAATGATGTAACATTAAATAATTATTGGTCGCTTAGTCCGAGCGAAGCCGGGTAGCAATACTAGTATTAAATAAATTACACTGTTATGACAATACTAAGTTTTATATCTTATTATAAAAATGTAGACAATGAATAAACAAAAAAAGTTATTGCTAACGTAGAAAAAAAGTGAGAATAAAGAACATACAATATTTTATTAAGTAAATTTCTGAACTTATGTGTCTTCTTAAATGGTATCGTATGGATTAAAAAAGTATATTTCATGATAAAATAAAAACTGCATTAAGCTTTGATAAAAAATCAAACTAAAGTGGAATCGTCGAATAGTTCGAGCGGTGTATTAAATATTTTTACTCTAAATATGAAAATAAATCGAACAGCTAGCCACAAGTAATCTGAAATATCAGATCAGATCTGAAAACAAATAATTACGGACAGCTATTAAACAAACTGAACTAATTATCTGAAATTGAATAACTTTTATTAATAATGAGACAAAATATTCCAAAATAAAAGCTAGTTCTGTAAAAAAGTCAACCCGAAGTAAACAATGTTTTATGAAAAATTCGTGTTCAATAGCTTTTACGACAACAAAGTTTTCGTGAACAGATCAATCACGAGTGTGGAAAGTAATAAATACGTAAATTTCACACTTATATGAAGATGAGTATTGGTAAATGATTCATAAAATGATCGATTCTTATTTGTGGGATGTTTTAGTACACACGTACAGATATTCATATCCAATATTGAAAACGAGACGCAGAGAAAGGAACTAGTTAACTTCTAATCCTTATCTAGCTCCATCCTTCTTTACTTATTCTAGGGGCAAATAATAATAGTATTTGCTGCAATAAGTGTGTGATAAAGTTTGCTATATTAATTACATAAAGTTTTTCAATGTATTTACATGGGATATAAAAACCTGTAAATGGGAAATTATGAATAAGTACAGTTGTCGTAAACAGACTTTCAATAACTATTCATTTGATTTCTTTTTTTCAGTTTTTATTTAATAAAGGTTATTTTTTAAGAAACAAAATAATAAATAAGCAGATTATTTTTATTGAAATTGTATTGCTTAATGATCTTTGTTGAATTCGTCATCGATTTCGAAGTAAGAAGTGTTTATAAACATATTTTTCTATGAAACTTACGTCTTATGGATTAGTTGTGAGAAGAAGATACTGAGTAAATTATAATATTAACATTTTATAAAACAAGTGTTTTCTTTTCCTGATTTATTAACTTTGTTACCACAAAGCTTAGCGTATTTGAATAATTGAAAAATACTGAACATCATTTCCCATTATTGATCATTGATAAATGATCATTTTTCGTGAATTATGAGAAAGCATTCAAAAGCGTGCATCGCAGTTCAGAAATAGATGAAGAAGAAATAATGAACATGAAATTTTCATTTTATTTTAGATACTTTATCGGCTTAATCGTCTAAAAATAGCATTTCGTGTATTTTCTCTTGCATTTTGTATTTAAACGCCCCTCTGAAGCGTTTTAAGCTGAAAAACAATATCGGTCATAATTTTGTTTCATAATATCGTACATACAATATTTTGTAACATAAAGGCTCAAAGAGCCCCAGGCCGTTCATATATTGCTTCAACTTTTTTTTTATCGAGTTTTCATTTTTCATACAATTATTATTTTTAAAATGCACCTGCGTCGCCTTGCAAAGAGCTGGGATAAAACATAATGTAGCTTCTATACACTCGCTAATAAATTTCACAATATGATGTCTCGCTTGCAAACTTTAAGTATGAACAGCCACGACAATTCTCGGTATTTTGAACGAGCTTTTGGGCTTAATGTAGGTGAATTATATTTTTCCAACGATAAATTTTTTACGAATATTAAAATTTGAATCGTTTTAATTTTGTACTTTTCCATGAGTTTTGTCACTAACGAGAAGAAAAAACTCTTATTGCTTTTATAAAATATCACTCATTTAACTCTTACCAAATCTTTAATAAAAAAAAGTGTTCCATATAAATTTGAGACGAAGCAATTACGGTGAGGGTCATTTCCCCGAAAGCGAAGTGTAGGAGCGCAATAACGTCCATTGAAGCTTTTAGTGGTATCAACAAATTCGTCACCGAAATAAAGCATTCTAATAATTAACACCCATAGAAACACACACTACAAAAGGCAATAAAATTATAAAAAAAGCTTTTGTTTGACTATGAAAATCAATAGCTATTAATAAAATATGAACTAAAAACGGATTAAGTGCTTATTCTCTCATTGAAACATGTCTTTAAAAATGATGAATTCAATTACTGAAGGTTTTAAGCGGGTAGCTGTTCTGAAACGCTTTTCTTCATTTTATCTTCGAATCAAATTTTGGACCAAATTAATGATCATTTGCTTAAAAACTTTGGATGTAAAATTTATTTTTTCATGAATGTTTATTGTTTTTTCTGTTATTATACATGTTTTACCATGCATTATGTATTTGTTGTGTTTTAAAGAATGCGTTACACATCCTTTATTTGATGGTTTCATAATGTTTTGGGACAAACTGCTAACACTCGCTGGTGCTTACCCTACATTTCTGAATTATTTTACGATAGTTTTATTGTTTTGCCTGAATTGCGGAGATAGTCTTGAAAAAATAGGTTTTGCTTTGTTCGATTTACAAAAGAAAATTGGAACGTTAAATAAGGTGGTAGAAAATTTTACAGGAAATCATTTTTGCAATAAAAACTAGATAAAGTGTAAAGATTTGATGTTTATATATATGATCAGTCTATGGTATTATTTTGTAAATATAAGTTTACGGAAAACTAAAATTATGATAATAAAATAAGTATTCAATGAATATTTGTAGTACAGGGGTTTAATCCTGATCAATACACGAGTTGTAAGAAAAGATAATTGCACGCAGTAAATTTTTGGGCGGAATTATTATACTAGATGTTGACTTTGATATTTTTTATCGTTTGTCATTATTTAACATACATATTCAGATTGTTGATTAACTTTTATTAATGGTACAATAAAGAAAAATAAATGCGCCGTTGTAATGCAATGTCCAGTGATGTTTGCTTGTAGTGTACCTGAATTAAATTTGACACTATACACTATAATTTTCCTTTGATGACATTCTATTTTGCATAAAAATATTATATTTATGGGCACAAATTTAAGTGTATTTAAGATAAATAATGAAGAAATATTTGGCATCAAATTTCAAAGAAGTATATTTATATTATAATTAAAAATACTTATGGACACTTAAAACGCTATTTCAACGGTTTCAGTTTCGTTATTTAAATAAAAAAAATTGACATCTTACAGTTTACACTTATAATAAAATTGGATAATTAAACCAACAAATTTTCATTTCATAAAAAAAGTTTAAATTGCCATTCACATGTTTGATCGAAAATAATAAAAAAAATATAATTTGGTGACTTTTTATTTGGAGCAACACTAGGGTGATCATTTCACCCGATACCTCTCCTGGTCCCCTGATTTATGTGACTAGCTCTGGACGTACACGCTTGAAGAGTATATGAACCCTTTGGGAGTAGATTAAGTACCAGAAACCCAATAAACTCCTAGCAGCAAGTGATAATCATCCGACTATTAGTTGTTACTTACCAATGTACTTCAGACACGTGGCCTGTAATAAATGCGATACTTTCTCTTTATATAAATGCGACCTGGATTTATATAGTCGAAATAAAATATACTGATATCTATCACTCTAATGCTGTTACCTGCCAATGCAAGGCGGAAATGCATTTCATTTAAATATATAATGTTTATTTAATATATAATGTTTATTTAATATATAATGCCTTACTTAAGGTAAGCAATGACATACTTACACCAGACAAAGCATACTGATATACATATAATGACATACTGATGGATACATTTTTGACGGACTAACACAGCATATTAATATTAATGTTATATTAAAAAGATATTTTTTTTATTAGGAGTCGTTATTGAGTAGGAATAAATAAGCCAAATGCAAACATCCATTGTAAGAAATATAAGAATAACAATGACTGTGAATGAAGTTGTGTACATACTGTAATGATGAGATTAAATTTTTATTAAAGGAACAAGTCCGGTTTTTATCAGGTGGTGAGTATTAATGATTTGATTTTGGCAATGTTTAATATCAACAATACAATAAAAATAATAATATATGTTGAGTACTTTTTACACATAAAATTTATTAGATCAGGACCGGTTTCGCTCATGGTGAGCATTGTCTGACAATGCTCGCCATGAGCTAAACCGGTCCTGATCTAATAAATTGTATGTTGAAAAAGTACTAAAAATGTAATATTATTTGTATTATAATGCCTTTCCACCAAGTATTGAGTGAACCTTAAAAGTGATCTATTTATACATATATATTACATTTGTACTGAGCAATATAACATATTACTTTATGCATCTTATCACTTTAATCGTAAAATAAACCACTGATGTA
Source organism: Himalopsyche kuldschensis (assembly GCA_028554975.1). Classification (NCBI taxonomy): domain Eukaryota; kingdom Metazoa; phylum Arthropoda; class Insecta; order Trichoptera; family Rhyacophilidae; genus Himalopsyche; species Himalopsyche kuldschensis. Next base: position 1,418,084 of record JAHFWI010000058.1, on the reverse strand, counting down.
AAAAACTTGGTTTTGAAAATAAAAAACAACCTGAAAGATAGTGCCGATGCGAGCGCATATAATTATAAAATTTGAATGAATGCGCTGGCTCTAAAAATATTAGCGAAGAATTCAATCTTACAGGCTTTGGATTTGAAAATGCAAAGTAAATGCTAATGAAAGACTATGTTGAAAAGTTTAAATTATCCTCAGTTTCAAAAGGTTTTTAATGTACATGCTTTTTTTTGCAATTGTTGATTTTCAAAGATTAATTATATAAAATTTTAAGTATATAATCGATCCCATATATTTAAGAAACGAGTTTTCTCTACTATTTATTTTTAAGTACAAAATATCCCCAAATTACCGTCACTGATACTGTCAATTATGTTCGTATGAACTTCGATGAAAATGTTTTCGACTGTTAATACAAATGTTGTTTTTTCTAGTATTTTTTACCAAATAATTTGAGAAAACTCGTTATAAAAGCAATTCTCTTCAATAATGACTCATGACTCTTGCATGACTTTAGAAAGATCATTAATTTCACATCAGGCTCATAAATATTTAAATCAGGGATATACAACATTCCGAACTCTAAATCGAAGACAACCAAGAAATATTCCACACAAAACAGACAAATAACTATAAAACTTTTCATATTTTCCATTACTATGACAAAGTTTCTAGCACTATTTGCGCTTCGGCAAGTGTGAATTTTGGTATACACGTATACAAATTGGAAAAGATCACTGCTTCTAGAAATATTTATATTTTTTTACATGTTGAGTAGGTGAATGTTTATGTGAAAAATCAAATTAAAATGATTCTTTATTTAATTATCTCTGGTGAAAATATATTATTTTCAATAAAATGGAAACGTTTTTGTCAACACGGAAAAAAATTAAGGAATAATCAAATATTTAATGCCAGTAAATATATATTGGGTATATACAAAAATCATATTGCAGTTCATTTCTAGTTTTCCAGGCCTGGTTGCATAAGCATTTTATGAGAGCCTTCAAAGTGAGCTTTTAAATAAGGAAAGGGCGCTCTTGGAAATAATAATTACTTAAATTACGAGAAAAAAACCACAGTCGTTTCAAGAAAATCTCTCAAAGCTCTCACCAGTCTTTCTTCAATTTGCATAGAGATGGTTATTCAAGTAGCTTTCCGATTGTTTTCTATACATAAAAGCAAGAAATACAATTTGCTCGGCTGAGTTTTCTTCAATTTACTTCTTTGAAATTTACTAATGTTGATTATTTCTGAAGAGAAACATTTTTTTTTGATTCGATTTCTGTAAATCAGGGGATAAACTTTTAAGTCCAAAACTTAAATTGTATTTTCTGTATTGAAAAATAAAATGATTTTAAGTAAAATAAATATGAGCAACAATCATTACTGAGCATAATTAAAGTGAGATTTTAGTGCACTGGAAAAAGTCTGATCCAATAAACACAGACATAGCATATTTTCAACTGTGAAATATATTACTATAGTTCAGGTTAAAAATCTAACATACTTCAATTGACATAAAAGCTATGTATTGCAGTAAAGATTTAATTATATAATATATGTTGTTTTTTTCTACAGTTTTTGCTATTTTAAGAAAATACTAAAAAATACGTCGATTAGTTGAAAAATTAAAGCCAGTCAATAAATAATGATTGATTCAAACATTTTTCTGAATAAAAGATTTCTGTAAAGGCAGTGCTAAAAGATTTTGTTCGTGCCTCTCCAATTTTATTTCACTAAAAATATTTAGTGCTTTTAATAATGAAATGATTTTTTTGCTATAATTTTTTTGCGCTTCCCGGTATGGAAACTAATACAACTGAAATTAGTTTAAATAATGTGAATGAAAGCAAAAACTGCTATTGTTGCTGAATAATACTCAGCGAATTGGATTCGATGATTGGTATTTTTACTTTAAGGAGTATATCCATGTGAAGAAAGGAGAAAAAATACAAATGAGTGTATTCAACAACTTAATTTACTTTTTCATTCCTCAGGCAAAATAAGTGTTTGTATTTGAATGCTTCTCGTTTAGAAAAAGTCATTTCAAAAACAAACTGAAAGAAAAATTTACTGATAAAATAGTATTAACTGTACTGCAGGAAGCAAACCTTTTATATTGAATATTTAAAACTAGCTGAACTTAAGAATAAGAACGCGAAAAACATTGATACTGTTTCTTTTCAACATGTTCAAGTATGTTTATATTTTATGGAACCGAAGCATTGAATATCGTTCAAATATGGATAGCAGGGGTATTTGTGTTATTCAGTATCTTTAGTGTGACCGTTCAAAAGATATTTCATTCTAAAACCTTTGTCCACAGCTTCTGCAAACACAGAGTAAAACACTGCTTGAATTCTGAGATTGAGTTTTTTTTTATCAAAATCGCAATCGAACAAATGAATAAAACAATGATGATTGACCTATTGAGTCTTGTATTCTTAAAACACGAAGAAAAAAAATATCATTAAACCTTGAAATAGATACAAATCTCTTAAAAGGGTAAATAAATATCGACTCATGTGTTCTTGAAAGCGACACACAATGACTGTCAAGATAGTCAAAGAGACTTTTATTTGTATTTTTTCTCTATTATTATGGTGAAATAAACCATTCGGATTGTTTTACGATATATGACAACATCAAATATAAATAATTATTTAAAAATAAAGACTGTTCTTAAACATTAACATATCCTACGATATAAAATATTAAAAACAGATAATTTTAATATTGCAAAAATGCAGTTTATTAACAGTAATTAAAAAATTGAATAACAGTAAGACTGAAACTTCTACTTAATTTAAATTCCAGGGAAAAGTAAAACCATGGCATCTCCACTTTCATAAAATCACTGTCCCTTTAAGGGAGAGTGTAAGTTCAGGATACAGGATGTCAACGCAAAGTCTTGCAAATGACTGACAGGGATTTAGGGATTTGAGCAAATCTTCGGGTAGAAAATGAAATTGGAATATTTTTCATTTTATTACACTACGTGAAAGCTCATGAATGATTCTGAGCTTTTGAAGAATGATTGCGGCTTTTTATGAAACGCCCTCATAAGTGTGTATTAACAAAATCACAAAAGTGGGATATCACGTCGATGGTTTATTAATGCTTCAGCAAATATTTTCATCTGTAGTATTTTTCTCAATTCTTTTGTTCACAGACAACATTCGAATGTTCTATTATTTTTATTCACCACACCAGACATACGGCACATTTTTTTAAAATTAATATTTGGAATCAAACACAGATTTGATTTAATATTTCACACTTTGAACAATTAAAAATACGATAAAATTGTATTGCGAGTGTACTTTATTTCAACAAAAGAAATGTTTTGATCTCTTTCACGAAGAAGAGATTTCGACATATTTAATTTAAAATTTATATACCTTCAATGGCTTTGACATTCGTGTTCTTTTTTTTTTTTAATTTCTACAGCCGCATAAGATGATTTTTTTCAACGTGTCGTATATTTTAAAATTCTTATATAATGTTAGAGTTTATGGAATTGGACGCTTAAGGCACTCTCTAAGTAGAATATTACCAAATTCATTATTTTTAAGATTCTCTTCAGTCATAAAAAAATAAAGAAAATATCAAGTTATGTCAATTTACTTGCTATATGCCTTATTAATGTAGAAAATGAGTTCAGCTATTTCCAGGAAGTGAACATTCCGCATAGAACATGTTACGGACAATACACCTCGTTATTGGTTTCTATCGCGCTATATATGTATGTGTATTATTACGCTTAACTTTGAGTATAACGACAGCAAACTACCGAGCACAGAAGCCTTCGTCAACGGTGTGTCAAGCTAACGTCACTCGGACCTTTGACACGCGTTAATTACATATCACAGTAGACAGATACCAGTGATTTATAAAACCAACTGCGCAAAATCTCGGGTTAAGGAATAAAAGTTAAATATGACTAGTCATTACGGTAAATGATATTGATACTTCAGAAACGCATATTTAAACAAATAATGTAATAAACTAAAAATTATGTAGATTAATAACGCCAAATAAGACATAAAAACCATTATTGTTTTGCGAATAGTATATTAAAATTGAACGGGAAATATCAACGAGGCAAGTGCGTATAAAACAAAATCACAATCGCTAACGCTCGTCAAAAGCTATAACAATTCAGGAGCTCCACAACTTTTGCGTATAGATCTGAAGCTATGAGGAGTTTAACCTATTATTTTTTATCATCTACGATTAAGCCATGCTTTATTCAATAAATAAACATCATTTGCAGCACGGATGGATATTATCAACAGCCACAAGATGGCTGTTAAATTTATTTTACTAGACTCAACGACAATATGCGTATCAATAAATAACACAATATATCTTTAGATTATAATGATCATAAACAACATAATGCTTTCGAACAACACAGAAAATATCGTGTTTTGAGTGATGGTACAAAAATGTTACTTCAATAAAGCAAATTTATTGAATCCTTAAAAAGTAAAAAAAAAACAGTAAATGCATGCAAATAAAGTAGTGACTACTAAATTTATTTATAGACACAAATATTCAGGGATGAATCAAAACTTAAGGCAATGTTTTTTAACAGTACGACGATGGCGTAAAACAATAGTTTTCTTTGTTTTTTTCAGTAAATTTGAGTGCGTTAAGAAATTTCAATTGCCGTCACTTTTTTCAGTGCTTCTTTTAACCAACGATTGATAGATGTCAGAAAAAAACTGCAAATATTCATTCTGATTGGACATTTAATCCGATTTAAATCATTAAACATTTTTCAATTCTACATTTTGAAATATGGCATGACAGAAAAATTTGAATGGGATATTTGAAAGCCTTGAAACTCGAGACATACTCTTAATATGGTGATCTATTGTCTTACGGATATTTACTTGACAAGATAATTACACATAATAGACGAATGTAACCCTCGAATTTTGAACAGTTGTAAACTACAGATTAAATCTTTCTTAAAGTGACTTGTGAATTCAAAAATATATGGGTGTATAGTTATACATTTGAGTAACAACCTGAATTTATAATAAACAAACTTTCTTGAGAATAATTCAAAAATATGTCATTGAAATTGATCGTAAATTTAATACGAGGTGGCATACAACACAAACAGTAATAATCAATATCCACCTACCCTAAAAAGTTTAGTCAGAAAACCCCTACCTCTGATTTTAATACCTACGGCCCTGGTGTTGTAACTTCTGCAACACTGGAAATATCACAAGCCATAAGCGCTAGAAAAATATTTTTTTAAATAAATTTTGTGATTATTATGTCATTACCATGTTCAAAAGTTTTCCGAAAGTAACTCATACAATTTTACGTAAGTAGAATATTTTCCACGGAACACTCTGAATATAAAAAAATATGTATTTGGCAAAGAAAGTCTGTCAAGGAAAAATTAATATGTACGTACGTATTCAAAAAAACTTTTGAGATCAAGTTTGAATAAACGGCATTTAATAACGAAAATTCTGACAACAAAATAAATCTTACCCAAATATTTTCCAAGATAAATTTTGTCATAAAGTCTGATCTGATGGCTTGTTATTACCAAAAGTATAATCCTATTTACGTACAGGCTAAATAAAAATGATCATACAGCTAGAAGTTTTAGGTCAACAACGTTAGGATTTCAGTTGAAATTATTTAAGTATAATTGTATGTATGTTATTACGCATAGAGGAAATAATTCATAATGAATTTAAAATTCAATTTAATATTCATAGAAAACGCTCCAGTTTTCAGTGCACGTTTTTGAGAATTTTGATGTGTTATGATTACAAATATATCATCAAAACTTGTATTTTTATTTATTAATACGTAAATGTTTAATCACTTCTTGCAGTATGAATATTAAGCAATATCGAATTGTTTTTATAAATTTTAAAAAATATTGCCTAAAACATTGAATTACAAGTAAAATAAGAATTTGTATAATGGTGTTTTACAGGGCTTCATTGATTTTTTTGCAGTCGTTTTATTTTCAAACTTTTCATATTAAAACTAATTAAAATTATTATATATAGTCGTATAATTTACATCGAGAATGGATACTGCAATGTTTTAAAAACATCGGGTGATTAAAACAAATCAACACGGTTACCTGCCAACGTTATAATTTGGTAATTATACATTGAGAAAAGAAAGTCTAATTTACTACTCGCTTCTAATGCGTAAACTGTCAATTCTTGGTAGAAAGGCATTGTTTTAAATCAATAATAAAACGTGTTTCCTACTTCTTTCAATATATAAATGTACAATGTTTGATGTTCGCTTTGAGCAAAACCTGTACTGATCTGTATAATATGTCTCACATAGTATATTTTTTTTATTCATTTATAATATATAGTTTTTTTTTTGCTTAAATCCCTTTTAAGGTAATGTTGAATAGTTTGATTTGTAAACTTATCATCATTATCGAAGACAACGTCATTAGTTTTATTGAAATTAAAAATATTTACATAGCTGTATTATTAAATACGAATGAAACTTTCTGGTAACGATGTACATGTTTTTGGAAAAAAAATGTTTCAAAGTAAACTTTCGCATTCAAAAGTTTGACAATCAAACTGCCAATGAATGAAAAATCTCCAAATTTCCCTTTTTTATTTTGTTCAGCTAACGAGTCAGCTCTTCTGTCAAACTTGACGCACCGCGAAGGTTAAAATCTGTTTTCAAAGAGTTCAACGCCGACCCGCATTTTCCAGAAACAAAAATAATTATCGTTTGTTACGATTTGCATTTCAGTACTATGTCAAAATAAAAGCACGAATGAAAATGGATACAGATTTAAGATTACAATAGAAAAAAATGTACGTTTCATTAAAAGTAAGTATTTGATGGTTCCATTGAAATATGTTGCCTACCGATAGTATTCTTCGTATATTGAAAACCGATAATGTTTTAAAAGGGGGGAATTGTATGGTTTATTTCTAAAAACATTACGTTTTTGCCAGAATTTGGAAGGTATGAGTGAATCAGTATTCTTAATGTTTATAAATTTTCTTTCAAAAAATACATTTGTATCTAGCAAATAAGAATATGGTTCTTTCGATGGATTTGGCGGTAACTCTGTGGAAGTTCATTAAAAAAAAAAGCCTATTTAATTATTCCACTTATTGACGAAATCAATACGTAGAATTAGTAAATTAATCACTGTCACTTGGTGGAATGATATTATTAAAAAGTAAGATAAGTTTTTTTTAAATATTATTAAGAAAAAGGTGATATTAATTTAAACATTTTTTTAAATACTTCCTTAAAAAAGCTTTACTAACGGAAAGACCTATTTAATTCTTGTTAAAATGTAAATAAAGTTGTACAAATAGATGGTGTGAAAATTTTTATAATATGATAATATGATAGGTAAAATAAGTTCTGGTTAAAATATGAGAAACTTAAAATGATTAAAAAACATCACGAATTGTTGGAATAATAAACTGTAAATATTAGTTAAAGCGCTATCTAAGAGTGTTTCGTTTATGAAAAGTTAAAACGTTTGATGAGATAAAAAGGAAATGAGGGTGTCTGAAGGGTTAATTTTGTTTCACAAGCATTTCTGAATTTTTTTATTTTACTTTGTCACCGAACTTACAGAATAAAGAGAGAGAAAAATGGATGAGGACTTCAAGTCATTAAAAATTCATTTGGGCAAACGTAAAAAATATTCAAGATAACGTTTGTCAAACTCATCTTCAGATTCAATTAGTCGTAAAATCAACCATCAAAACCGTTTCATTTGATGAATATATTATTTTATTCCACGATGAAAAAAATATATAAGAGAGAAATCACAAAGTTTTGGTATTTTCGTGCTGTTATTTTTTCACAAAAAAACAATTATTTATAATCTTTAATGCTAAAAAGTACCTGTCAAATTTGTTTTAGTTAATATTTATGTGATTAACACCAAACAGATATCTTGGTCGCGTCCTGAAACAGAGAAAAAATATGATTTATTATTTCATTATCAATTTCCATTTTCAGTTTTTGTAATATCTCGCTAACTTATTGACTAGGAAAGTGATGTTAATTAAATATGTTTATTTTTTCTTTTATCTAAGAAATGTCATTTTATGTCCCTACTTTTGAGAAACCATAATACTTTTTAACCCGTTTTGGCATTGGTTAATATAATACGCTAAATATTATAGATCTTGAACGGTTGACGGTAAACATATTTATTGCTTGGATAAATACAAGATTCGGCAATGAGTCTTTGAATTTTAGCTAATGCAAAACAATGTAAAATTTATAAAAGCCAAATGCGTGGTTTAATACGTGACATGAACTTTTTATTTTTACATGAATCACAATACGTTCGAAAATAGTATTTGTTATAAAAAATATAGTTTGATTTCTGTCAAGTATATACCTAATCTGAATTTAAAACAAATCATTTTTATTCCAAGGCTTTAAGAATCAAGAAAAACTTTGAAAGAATATTTTAAGCTTTTTTTTCTCTTACACATCGCAAAATAAAAATTTTGAGGCAGAAAAAGGTTGCAGTAAAATGCCAACAGAGCATACCAATTTATTTTACTTGCCTTCTAGCTGTAAATTGGCAATAAAAGAGAGTCAGACGCGCAATTCTATATCAATCACAAGTGATTCTTCAGTTTTAAAAATGTGAGTTATATATTTTCTAAGAAAAGTCATATTTGGCGTGCTATTTTTATCACAAATTTGAAACATATTCTTGCATGATGAAATATAATCTCCAATACCTATTTAAATAATTGGGAAATTGCGTGTTTTAATTCATCCATATTATAAAAATAAAATGTATCGTCTTAAGATAATGCCACATTGATTACAAATACTTAATCAGTGGAAAATCCTCACGATGACCGAAACCGGAAGTAAACAATAGTGCTAAAAATAATACCTAAGAATTGACATTTACATTTTTTAAAAGTGATTCAAAATAAATTTTGGCAATACAATTGATAATCAAATAATTTTTATTTTATAAAAATTACAATAACTGTGTGAAAATCGCATTCAACGATTGATATTTGTTTAACAATTGAAGTTCACGACCAAAATACGATATCTATTATTTTGATTAATACTAAAATACGAAATAAGTCATATGTATTTATATATTTCGGTATTTTACGATTGTAAAAAGATATTAAAATACAAAGGTAGTAGTAATGCAAACCAATTTCACTATTCACTCATTTGAAAAAACTGTATACATCGCTGGTTAAAAATAGGATATTCAAAAAATTATTTTCTTTTAAAAAAATTCGGTATCGAAAACACATATCGGTTTGAAGAAATAAATAACAAGCGTAAAAAAGCAGGAAAATAAAGAAAATTTACGATTTTCCTGGCGTATAGTGTGCGTGACGAATATAAGAGGTAGACTTGAACGAAAAAATACATTTTTTTATAAAGAGCCTTCATTATCAAGGCCAAAACAAACAAAAGCTTATTTTGTAAAGAAAATCCAATGACAATCACCGCTGTAATCTTACAGTTAAAAAGATGTTTTAAAAAATACAATTGAAATAAATTTAAAATATGTTTCTCCAGTTCCGATTCAAAACCAATGATTATTACTTAATATTTATATCGATGTTTTGTCATCTATTTCAATGGATATTGCGATATGTATGACAATATTTGAGTAGTTAAAGCAAAATGGCTACTGAGAAATAAAATGATAAAATGGCATAAACCAAATTTTTTGAAGCTTTTAGTCCATTAATATATATTAAATAATACCGACAGCAAACTTTACTGTACCAATATTCGTCTTAATATCAAAGAGATAAGTTGACGGGGAAGTTAGAGTTAGTAATAAGTTATGTTTTAAGAGTTTTTTCATGATTTATATGATAAAATTGTAAAGGAAAAATCTATTGTTAAAACAGATAGTTGATAAGTGTGCCTTTACTGAAATAAAATAACAATTCCTATTCCCGCAAAGTTTTGAGATGCTTCTTTGATAACATGGCGTGTTTGGCCATGTGCTGGGCAATAAATCTCACATACTTGCATGTCCATACAAAGCTAAGTGATATGTCTAATCGACCAACAAAATTACGTAAGCGATACGCTATTCCATCCAATTTGTGCAAACATCAACAATTGGTCATTCTACAGACGCCGATTGACTACCGTGCTATATGCATGAGTATAAAGCTTGAGCGGAATGTATTTATGAAGTTAAAGTCATGAAATAGTCGCTTTACTTAGGTTCTATTATTGGAATTGTATAGCGTGGATAGAAAAACCTTTAAATCACAATTGAGCAAAGCTCCGAAAAAATATTTCCTAGCAAATTTCCTGTTTTAAATAGCAAAAAATCGGTATTTTAAATCAAGTGAAATCTTTAAAACTGGTTTTAATGTAAGCTGAATAAATGGTTTTTAAATTGACCGCGTAATGCGTAAAACGAAAACCCATTAGTGACTGACAGAATTGTAAATAATTTCAGCTTTAAATGATTAAAGTTAGCTAAAACAAAATTTTCGTTAAAGTACTGGAATCCATTTTCAGCCTATGCCTGGTAAAACAATATGTGATTACTGCGATTAAAAAAAGTTGAGTTAAAATGTTCATTTACCGTATGAATGCATTAGATTTATATTGCATTCAAATATATAAATACAGTGAATTCCTTTCATAAGCAAATGCAATCGGCAAATTTTGTTCCACATGTTCACTATTTTAAGTAACTTAATAGAATAAGAATATTCTGTTAGTTTGTATATTTATAGTAGCAATAATTATTAATGCTAATTTTTAAAAGCTGGTCCAAAGTTAATGCTTTTTTTTCAATCAGGCGCAGAGAATTATTTAAAATTTAGCCGAAAATTTGTATGGCTGTATTTCAAACTGATGTATACACTGAGTCAGTCTGCTAATACAATCAAACAACTAAGCATTTAAATATGTAATAGAAAACAAATATTCGTCACCATCACTGGAACAAAGAAAAGTTTTAGTGCACCGGAAATGACTGCTATTACCCTACAAAACAATACGGAAATCAATGAAAATCACAATGGTGTATTTCACACAACACGGCAATGACAACGCATACATTAAATATTCGCTATCGATTTTCATTCATGGTCTCGTCATAACATACTATATCATAGAATGATCACTTTAAAGAAATACCATGATAAATCGATCAGATACATAACTAAGATGTTTCTACGAGAATTTATTTTATTCAGACTAATCCTGTAGAAAATTAAAGTATTATTTATTCAATTTTACAAAAAAATGTGAAAAACAATTGAAATATTCAAAATGTTTGAATGATTAAATTTATAGTGAGTGGTGATTAATAAAGCAAATGTAGAAAAAAGACAAAATATATCTCAATCAAGCCGAGTGGCAAACATGTTGTTTGACCCTTGTTTTCGTCTCAGTCAGCAGTTCGAGTCCCCGAACGGACAGGTTCATATACGTATTGATTTGATGTATTTAGGTATTTACGTGATGTTTCATTCTATACCCCACATACTGATAATGAGACAATGACAACTAATATTTTCCTATAGTGGTTGATAGATAAACTAATAACCAGTTACAATTTAAGTGCCTAGTTATAAATGCACCATTAGGAGACAGTATTGCAAACTTGCGTGGTTAAACAAAATATTTATAAATTTATGTCTCATATTTTTTTTGAAAATATCAGTAATTGTGTAACAAGAGCAGTGAAATTCTCCTCTTTTTGCGAGAGAGAGTTATGTAAAAAAGCTGATTTATAAGATAAATGACATAAGAAAGCAATGCTGCAATAAAATTTTATGCCAGCGCTTCGAGGGTAATAAATTTTCATTATCATTTTTATATCACAATGAGTCAGGATTTTCGTCAGATAAATTTCACGTGAGAAAAAGTGTGCTGAATATGTGGATAAATGCATATATCGAAGTATTTATTGAAGGAAATATGATTGACTTTTACAATCAAGTAAGTAAGGCTTATGAATTGTGTGTGGTGAACTCTGAAATCTGTTTTTCTTACTATAAAATAAATTATTTTGAAATTAAAATGTCATAAATAATAAAAAATCTAATAATGGATTTAATAAAATAAATAGAAATATGAAAAGCATTTAATTATTTTGAAAAATAGTATTTCTTTATTAGAGATTAATAAATATTCATTGAAAGCTGAAATTCTAATATTACACATTGTTGAAGTGTTTTGGAATGCAACGCACTTATACAAAAGGATAAGTTCCAATTTGAAATAAATGTAGGATTATTTGGTATTTCTTTGAAAGACTATTCATTTTTAAGGTGTACAGAGTTTGTGGTACTGATTCCACAATTTTAAAAAAATGAGCTTGAATGTAACACTTTGGTAACCCGGCTCGGCCCAGACCATTAGCCGGGTCGGGCTTTACCCAAGCCCTTACAGACTTATACTATGTACATACAAATGAACTGTAAATATACTATTCATTTATTGATAATGATATTTTAACATTAGGTTTTTGGAACTATTTTAAAACTTATATTGGAAATATGTAGTAAATTATCTTTTTTTACATGTGCAATATTGAAAACGACACAAAAAGCTATTTCATTTTCAAAGGTTGGCCTTTTCATTAAATGTTGCAGTACATTTTCGTTAAAGGTTGGGTTCGGGTAACATTACACCAAATGGTATTTATTTAGGTCTTGTCGTATTAAACCTATCGCCGACTATTTCTTACATAATACTCACTACCGGTTGTTGTTATATTTAAATAAAGGCAAGAGAATTTATTTTTATAGTGTAGAAGTATTTTTTCTCAAGCGGCCATATTAAGATATTGTGACACGAAAATATAAGAACACTCTGGATATAAGAAACATTATATTATAATACACTCAACCATTCCTTGGGTGAAACGATGATATTCAAATCATTTAGATCAACAATTAAATATTTAAAAAAATATATATAATATATATGAAGAAACACATTCCTTTGTTCTTTTTCTATCCTTAAAACGAGCGTTTCCTTAATTTTTGTGAAAATGAGAGTTTGAGTAACTGACTTTTATTAGGCTTGTGTTTAAAGTACCAACCAGTTTGTCAGTGGTTTGTGTTTGATATTTGAAGTAATATGTGCATACTTTTCATACTATAAACTTAATATATTATTATATGATAGACAACAGACAAGTATGCGTCGATTATTTTCATGGCTGCTGATAATATAGGTATAGTTTTTTTATTATATGTGATCGATATTTTAAAATTTCAAGAACGTATTCCATATCTTATTTTACCAGCATCGCTGGTTTCGATTAGTTTGGAAATATTTCGGCTCAGAATACTTAGGTACTATCTATGTGAAAGAGTATGTACTGGTTGAATAAAATGTGGAATATATACTTTACATAAAGTTTTTTTTTCCATTGTATTTCAAACGTATCATAAAAAAAACTGTCACTAACCGATGAGTCACAGTATGCCATATGAAATTTGTAAACTTCAGTGTTCACAGCACAATAAAAACAAAACGAAAAATAAAAATGTGTTTACTGGTGAAATGGTTACGTTTTTTAAATTGTCTGGTGATTTTTTACAAATATGTATAAATAAGTATGTGTGAAAAATGTTGCGAAATAAGAATCCTTTCAATTACATATTTGTGCTTTGTTGTAGAAGAAATAATAAAATGTATTCATAATAACTTCAGAGAGAAATACAAATGTGTGCAATGTGTAAATCCGTTTGGTTATTCACCGAGCTTTAAAAAATCATGCAACAATAGTCTTATGACACAATTGTCGCAAGATTAAACAAAATGATATTTGTGTCTTCCATTTGACACGAAAATCGTTCGCAATTTTATTTTACTCTAAGATTTTTTTAATAATGAAAAAAAGACCATTCAGTGCTTAATGAAGTGTGTACATTAAAATTAAGCGTGACAATGTTTCGGGATAGTTTTTTTGTTGATAGGTGATGAACAATAAAAAAGTTTATAAAACACTGAAGGGCAGAGTTTAATAATTCACACACATACCACCACGCAGTGGGAGAGTTGGAATTTTCAATATTTCCGGAATTTTCGAGAAAAAGTTCGGAACCTTTTTTATTTGGCTCTGCTTCGCTTGTCAATAAAATGGCGTACACATTTCATACATTCATACCCACAGACAGCGTAATATTTTAATGGTGTATTTTTTCATTACTTTTCATAGGTACTTTTTTTGATATAAAAGCAACTACATATTTCTATGAACCTGGTAGAAAATTGTTAAACTTCCAATAAATTAAGTGGCGCACTTGTGTTCATACTAAACTTTGAGTGTTTCAGCAAAAAATGTTTTTTTAGACTGATCTAGTCGACCGCTCCATTTAAAATATTTTTTACAAAACTGCGGCAGAGATGTGAGCAAGGAGTATATTCATATGAGCTTCTTACCGAGTAACGATTGCAATTCAGTTACTTGTAAAAAGTCATTTAGAGTGTGCGAGTATATAAAGATGGGCTAAAGAATTGACGTCTTCTTAGCTTATCGCTCATCTGTAAGTCCCATTTATTTAATGATAAGGAATACAACATCAAAGACATATATGATGTTGGAGAAAAAAATGATGTGTTTATTCATGTATTTGATCCCGTGATCATTCAATCGGGTAGCTCATAAACGATAAGAGGTGGATGAGAAACGATGTTACCTCACATTATCGTGTCTTTTAATACGAATCCATTAATCGATTACAAAATTTCATTCGATGGTTGTTATTTGTTTTCTCTGCACGAAATTAATACTAAATATAAATACAATATTATATTGTCATAATGTACATTCTTAACCGACATTGATTAGCGCTGGAGAAAGACTACTATTACTAGGTTAATAATGAAGCATTTTTGATGTACGTTATTGTTAAAAAATGGTTTTAAAACGTAATTTTTTCCACTGCGACTTAATATTTTGTGGGGTATCTTGATCACAAAATACAATATAGTTTGCTGGATTATTATGTATACAAAGCAAAGGGTTTATTTATTTATGATAATAAGAAAAAAGTTATTATTGAAATATTGAAACTATTTTTAATTTTAAGGCTTCTTTAATATATAGTCTTGAAGCGATGAAATACGAATCTCCAACAGTGAGTGCTTAATTTAACAGTTTTTCTCTCAAAAATTTTAAAGCTGACAATTTTTAATGAATACATTATTCAATTGTTTTTTTCATTGATGTTTGTTTTGTTTTTCCAAAAATGATCATAAGCAGTTCATTGAGAACAGGATGAGAGAAAAACATGAAATTATATAGCCTAAAGAAACCGTAAACAGTCGTTGAGTTGTTTCTGTTCCCCTTTTTAAATTATGTCTTGATCAACTTTAAGAATGGATAATGATTGACTCCTTATAGCTTATAACCAGTAGGAGTCCAACCTGATACTATATCCATATCATATGAAAGAGAGTTATTAAATCAGTGATCGGAGATCAGTGTTTATTGTACGAAAAATACCCCTCTAGATGTGCTATTGTTCTATTAAAATGTTCTGAAATAATATAAAATGAATATTCTTAAAAAATACTGTTTTGATGATGCTTAAACATCATTTATAAGAAATAAAGTTTATTGAATCATTTAATTTACAGATATTAAGTTAGCGTAAAAAAACCATGTATTGCAAAATATAAAACAAATTCAAAAGGCAGGCACGAATAGAGTAAAAAAGTCATATTTTGTCGGCTTCTTGATCATACTTTCATTCTGTCACTGTCAGCAGAATTATTGCTTTTTCAACGAGGATGGGTCTACCAAGTGAAATCGGACTAATTTGATCGCAATCTCTTGTAAACGGTTGTCAATCGCCCTACGACATAACCACGTGAAATATATAAGTAAAAGGGGCTTCTTATCTGTGTGACGGTCGCCATGACGACCGGGGAAGGTATCTTGTCAGATTTAATCTGATTTCCAGGGGTCGACAGCGCAAGCGCATCAGAATCACTTGCCGCTAGATTAACGGGACAATTTCGTTTAAGAGGAGTAAAAATAAAAATGAAACGAGAGACTTGAGGGTAGCGCTTTTTGTTCGTATTAATATTCGCACTCAATTAATATAATCGGGAGGGCGACTTCAGTAGGATTTCGAATTGAAAAATACTTCTTTTGATCTTAAAATTCTATATTTTGAATTTGAAGCATAACATGCTAAAAAAACAAATATGTTTCATGTCGCTCAGGTTTTTTGCTTTAAATGTTATATTTTTAAATATATACACACAACCTCAGAAGTCACGTTTTATTTTTTTATTTGTTTGAATAAGTTTTACTCATTTTTATAAAAATGAGTAAAGAATAAACCTTGTCGTTATAACTAAGGATGTTGACTGCAGATGCTTCATGTATTTTAATAACAAAGTTTAATCGCTTAAATATTTTACATTTCTTGCTTAAGGGTTTCACCTTTCAAGTGCACGTATCATTTCTACTCCATCCATAATCTAAAAGTTTATTTCTTAAGCAAACAGTTTCTAGTTGAATGGTTTTGATGAGCAACACCAGCAAGTAATGCACAATACTATAATAACTAATAAGCTCAATATTGGTTCCTATAACGAAATTAAAAAAAAAGGGAAATCAGCATTTTCTAGATTGAAGATGAGGCAGCCAGTTAGGAAATAGCAATAAAATCAATGACTTAACTAGTTGTGTTGATATTATCAAATATATATGTACGGATAGCTAAAAATATGTTTTGGCAGGGGTGGAAAATTTTCCTTTTTATTATTTTATTATATCAACAAATCAAGTCACCACGCCATTACAAACTTAGTCTCAAATCATGGGTACCGAATGGTTCATGTTTAATGTCACGATGTAGTAATTGACAACATGTCACAAATCTTTTTAAATTTATAAAACAGAGAAAATTAAACATTAAGAGATTAATTGTCGAAGAAGTTAGGAAGCAACCAATTTAGGACTAAAAATTCATATTTTCAATGTTAGACCGTTTAAATATAATTTAATTAATAATATGCTAATTTACTTATATATTCGTTTCATTTTAAGGAATCTAATTACTGTGTTAGCCATTATGAAAATAAAGTAAATTAATTGAAGATAATATCTAAAACAGTTTATTATGAAAATTGTATAGCTTGTGGAAAAAAAGTGTTATTATTTTTTGAGTGAACAATTTTCAAATCATTGCCTCAGAATTTGCATACCGACTTTTTGCGTGCCAAAATATATTTCTATGAAATTTCATGATGCCTGATATTAATAATTTTATTAAATTTAATTAAATCGAGTTCCAGCTTACAAGCGGTGCGTGAAAAAATGTTTGCAGGATATAAAACGTTTCTCCTTGGAGATGTTTTCCTTACTAACGAGCGTCGATTTTAATTAATTTCTTCAAAAATTAGGTTGAATAAAAAAACCGAGCTCACCTTTTATATTCTCAACTTATATCCCAGGGATTTACAAAAATTTTATAGTAGGAATTCTTTGTATAAAAAAATGTTATAAAAACGTAACATATTTTTTCAAAGTAAATTATAAAATAAAGAATCAGTTTGCGAGATTAAATATACATACATACCATATAATTATAAATATGTATGTTATATTCATAAAATTAAATATTATGATAAGTTTACTCAGTAAGTAGATTAGCCAATTAAATATGTATGTATTCATGTTTACATGTATTATATCTGAATATAAATACAGATTATTTTTTAAAAAAAATATATTTACCCAAGAATTTTACATTATTGTGGAATATGCTAATATTAAAAGCAGCATTACCGTACAGTGCTGAAGATCGTCCATTAACACCACAATTGGCATGTCCAGTGTGTTATCAGCATAATAAAGTGTGACTTTCCAAAGAATGACAAATTTTATTTGCCATATGTGCGTTGTAAAATTCATTAAATATTATTATATTTTTTTTCTTCAGCATTTAATAATATGCAGACTATTATCACGATTCATTTAATGTTTAAAACGTCAATAGTTTTGATCAGTGGTTCTACCCGGTGTTAATATAATCACAGATTTACAAAAACTAATTTAAAACTGGTTTATAACGAATTTTAAATTATTCTGTCAAGATATATGTATATGTCAACTAAATTTGTTTGTTGATTGAGTAGGCATTTACTTGGTAGAACTCCATTATAATACGGAAAGAAAAATAACAATGTATTTTAGTTCTACATAAAAATTTATGTAGAACTAAAATACATTGTTATTTTTCTTTCCGTATTAAATTTTTTTGTTTCTTAATTGACTTATTTGAATCATACGAATGAAAAATATTTAACAGAATCCATTCAGAGACGATTCCGATGTCAAACAAAAAGAAACGTTGAATTTTAACAATTGGATTCAAATAAATATTGACTTTTTGTTGTTGTTGAAGGTAGGTACTTCCACATTATAATAATGTTTACGATCAGTTTCACTCATCGCGAGCATTACTAACGGACCAATAAATGACGTTTCAGCCGATCCAAATTATCAAATTTTATTATGTCTTTCCACCAAGAGTTTTCAGCTCCAAATAATTGGATAAATAATCAATTCAGAAACATGAATAAAACAATAAATGTATGCAAGATGAATCAAATACACAATGTAATTTTTAGTTTAAATTGGACCCCGCCACACTTTGTTTATTTGCAGCCACATAAACGGATAATGGCATCGTTTGACATTTCAAACGTTAATTAATGTTACATTGTATTGTATTGCATTAATCACACAATAAGAAAATCAAATCGATGTGCTAGATGTAGTTCGAGGCTTAGTGTAGTAAAATAATCATTTTTTAAAACGTTTTCGTTGAGAAGAACAAAATATTGTTTACTTTTGACGCACTCACGTTAGTTCCATGCCGTGATACTTGTCCTTGATCTAATGTCGATTTACTGAAAATATTCATTGATTGAATACAAGATCAAACAATAATTTGTTGTATGTGATCTGAAAGAATTATTTAAGAAAGTTCAAATTTTTATTGAATCAATTATATCTTTTTTTTAACACAGTGTATAACAATAAAAATAATAACACATTTTTTAGTACTTTTTCCACATCTGATTTATTTCATCAGGACCGGTTTCGCTCATGGCGAGCATTATCAGTTGCTCGCAATGAGCGAAACCGGTCCTGATGAAATAAATCAGATGTGGAAAAAGTACTAAAAATGTGTTATTATTTTTATTATAATGCCTTTCCACCAAGTATTGACAGTGAACACCTTAAAAGTGAACAGTGTATAACATCAAGGAAATATCCGTCAAAATGAAATTGTCATATAATACATAGTTGGAAGAAAGTTTATTTTTTGAAGTATTATATTAGTATTGGTGTCATGTTTATATATATGTATATGTATGTATGTATGTAAATAACGTAATGAAAGTTGTGAGGCATAATGTCACCAAATATTCATCAGTCAAAAGAACTGAAAGACAAAGAGAGAACGTAAAAATACAACCTTTCTTGCCCTGGAGGCGTTTGACTTTTCTAATGAGAACAAACTCTGAGTGTAATTATTAAAAGGGAAATTAATATCTTTCAGAATTTTAAATTGAACTTTCTTACTTGTTGATGAGAATATTTGAGCCCTGATTGAAGGTTTTGTTATTATTATTTTTAACAAACTTACGAATACTCAAATCTGGGAAAAATGTGTTTTATAAATATGTTACATCATTTTATTTTCATTGCCAATAATATAAATTATTTTTGATTAAAACGCAAAACTTGAAAAAAAACATAATATGTCTTGACATATTCTATTTCTGAGCTATTCCGGCACTATCGATTGTGCCGGAAAATTTACTGCGTTAAAAGTTTCAATAAAGCTGGCAGAAAAACAGCATCAAAAACTGTAAAGAAATACATTAATGAACCCACAAAACCACAAAAGCTTTCTTTTTAAATAAAAAGTTCAACTCTTAATCTCTTACATTGCTTTCCGTAAATCGTTTGCGATATATAGATTTAATACCACTGCTCTATAGACCGAGGGACTCAATCATTTCGGGATTAGCGAGGACCCGAACCGATCTTATGGTTATTGAATCGGAAAATTCTTTATCACGCTTCGGAAACTTCGACAGAGGTCACTGGTCTAGTGATGACTTAGGTGTCAATTATTAATCTCCATACAAAAACAGTCAACATGTATACGTATACAATTACGGATAATCAAAGTATCCTTTGTGTTAATGTCTCAATCAAACATTTGCCGCTAAATAATTAGTCAAGATAACATAATATTACGAGTGATTTTTTTTAATGTATGAGTTGTGTGAGGAGTATTATTTAGTTTGGAACGTATATTTGACGTCTAACAAAACATGTTGAAGCTTTTGTATACTTTTAAGATGCTAAAACATCAGTTGAAGTTTTAGTTTATTGTTCCGAATAAATCATAACAACTCGAAGAAAGTAGACCTCACTCATGAAAGCGTAATAATAACAATTATATATGTATTTATTCTATCACAACTGAATGCCAAGTAATGAATTCTTGGTCGACTGTTCCTAGCACATTCTTTAAAATCATTTGATTTTTTTCCCTATGTTACGGAATACGTCAGTGATTATAATTTGTGGTGAATACAGCTTTGAATAATATTAGTATGATAGATACTTAGTGTATTATAAGATTTATAAACCCAATACACACAAAGTGAATCAATCTGATTGACGATGTAATAGTGTCTTCACACACAGGGCTGGTATACGGGCTTAATATTTATTCTAATTCAGTGAACTTCTTAGACATAAAGTTGATTACACAAATTTACTTCAAACATCTCGATCTGAAACTTCGTACAGCGAAACTGATTGACTATTTTGCCATTTTTTCAATGTCGCTACTTCAATAGAGATGTGCTTAGAAAAGTAAAGTTTAGGAAAATCTCCCCCACTTCGGTATCAAAAAGACTGTAACTGCAATGATTTAGAGATTTTAAAGGATGACTGGTAGAATGCAAACTTGATTGTAAAAAATCTTTTGGGAATTCTTGAATGAATTAAATGAATGAAAGCGTTGATCATAATTTATAAATTCTAATTCATACATCAATGCAATTAATTGTTTACTGGAGGACCAGTCTCAAAATGAAAAATAAAGGCACAAAACTTTCACATCTGCCATAGCGGTTGACATGTTATAAAATATTCAAAATATTTTTAGTCTAAATAATTAAAATTTCACGACGAATTAGGGGGATAAGCCCGGTTCAAAAAAGAATAATTTTATGAAGTCAGGTAAATTATAATATATTTGGAAGCATACACATTGGAATAATATATTACAGGCAACCGACATTTGAATCGGTATGTGGTATTTACTCATAGAATTGGCAAGTTGTATAGCCCATAGAGTATACCAGATCAAACAAAGTACACATCCTTATTTGAACAGGCATTAAACAAATAAAGGGATAAGTCTAACATTTGGGACAAAGAAAAGAAGAAAATACTTTCCAATTGGTCGTTTTATTTTGAAGGATAATCTATTTGGAGTATTTGATTAAGTTTTCCATGGTAATTCATGAACTATTTTTGTAAGAGTTTAATGATAATATCATATTAAGAGTAGCTCGAATGTAATAACTCAATACTGAAAATATCCACGCCTAATGTGGAGAAAATAGAATTTCGATGAAACACTTTGAATATTGCAGATTTAAAAAAAAAACTATATGGTAATTATTTGAGTTCGTAAATACACTACAACTGTAAAAGAAAAACGCGTTCTATTCTTAATATACTTATATACATTGAGACGACCTTGACTCGGCTCTCTCGTTAAATGAGAGGGAACCTCCGGTCCGACACTCGGGAAGTGGAATTTAGGGATCGGAGGATGAGAATCAGGATGCTCTTAATTAAACACTATCTCAAAGCGTTAAACCAGTGCGATTTGCACACACTATTTATTAAACGTTAAACACACAGTTATACACACACAATTTAACTAATTTTAAAGTTAAACAAAAGCTATACACAGAATTTAAATAGGAATTACGTTACACACACAAATTTTAAATAAAAGGACAAAACACAACTATAACGATACGAAGGAGATATCAGAAATTGAACGCGAATTAATTCTAAGGGGGAGGATTGGGAGCTTGAAGGCTACTTAAAGGACTTACACTTGGGAGAATTACCTCAACCACTTTGTAAGATTTATCTGGCTCTCAAGTGCACACTCAAGGCTCTCCAACCTCTAACTAACTAATAAAAATAAAAAGCGGTTCTTATATCCCCGTTATCACCTGTGATTAGCGGATGATGCCCCAATTAATGTCATCATAATGTAGCAAAACCGTTAAAAAGTGCGTCCGATGATCCATTTTTTATGGTCCATCGAACTTTGCATGAAATACCTCGTATCTCATGCGCTCAGGGCGTGAAAGAGTCAAAGACATTTAGAGCAAGACATCGGCTCCTGCTCCGATCTGGAGACGTTGCGCCCAAATGTCTCTTCTCAGGCGTGAAAGAGTCAGAGAAACTTAGAGCGAGACGTCCGCATTACCATTCCGGAGTCGTAGTGCCTAAATGTCTCTTTTACAAAATTTGAAATTACTCTATATTGAATCGCTATAGATTTCAATATAGTAGAATGAATTTATTTCCTGATATCAACTTTAAACTCATAGAATATTTAAAATATTTTTTAAAAATAGATCGTTCGAACAGAGAGTTCTGGTATTCACCAAATTATATAAAACGGTATCAACATATATGTTAAGATTTTTTTCCAAACATATTTTAATTGTAATTATCTCCTACTCTCTTTAAAAAGAGAGGTTTTTTCTTTTTGTTGAGATAAACTCCGTCAATAATAAGTTTAAAAAAAAAATATTTTTTATAAACAATATTGCTTTTAAATTATTTATTAAAAAAATAACAGAACAGAAACATATTATTTACAACCCGGTCAAATGTGCAAGCTTTGAAATATTCGTAATATTGTATAAATGGCGTCAACTTGACAATGAGAATCAAAAGATTGTGAAATATACTCACTATACACCATAAGATTTGTTAGAGTAGAGCGCTTTGATCTAAAACCATGTTGGGCATTAGTTAGCTGACAATCAACATGCATATAGATATATCTATGCAAAAATGATTCAAAAAGCTTAGCTGGTGCTGATAAAATTGCTACATGCCGAAAGTTTGTTATCTCTGACAAAGAGCCTTTTTTTATGAATCGTAATTATAGTAATTAGCACAAATAATAAAAAAATCCTTTGAGGTAGAATAAAATTATTTTTCTTTTTTTTGACAATAAGTAGCCAGACATAAATTAAATTCTGAAATTATGCCAAGATCAAAAATAATCCAAGCTATTCTTGATGGAGCATCTTTTTTAATTTCAGATACAAATTTCATTATAAGAAAATTTTGCTTTCAACATATTTCCGCCACTTTTATTCAGTGGCAGACAATTTAATAACATAAAAGAATAATTGAAAATTATCAAAAGGTTACAATACCATTTGGAAGTTTGCCAGAAATATATGAATTAGCGAAGCAGTTATTCAAAATCTTCATTAGTAAAAGAATAAATCGCCTTTTTGTATTCCTTTGAAAATGTATTACATTGCAGATTTTTTTATATTTTTCCATACCACTCGACAAACAGCAATATGTCGTCCCCAAAATTTTTTTTTTGTGGGCTACGACATTTTGCCGTCTTTCAAGCTATTAAAAATATTTCAATTAATACCACACATTTTATAAAATATTTTATATGAAATGGGTAATAAATCTTAAAAAGGTAAATCTCACATCTGATAAACACATGTTGACAGGTATTAAAATTGTGAGAAAATTCATTTTTAAAGGTAAATGTACCAGTAGCTGACCGTTTAAGAGACAATTTCAACAAAAATAACGATTAAGGTTTAGCATTGTACCGAATGATGGCAAAACAAGTATTCTCATATTGGATCATGTCTAAATTAATATTATGTAACAAAAATTATGAAAGCCTGTTTAAAAAAAGTTGTGTTAAATTATTCAAAGCCATGTTTCTGTTTCAGTAGTTGACCATCTCACATATTGAAAAATCCAGTAGTTAGCCATGCCTTATTAGGGGGCTTTATAGTGAACTTTCTGTCAGAGTTGCCTCAGGGCTTTCTGTCACACCACTCTTGGTTGAATCAAGTAGCAATGGGTGGTTCAGGAACAAGGTACACACCGTTTCTAGATTGATCACTAAAGAAATTTGATAAAATACTCAATCCAACCAAAAATGCCTAACTTGTCTGAACTTTACAATTTAGAGCAATCCCTAATCTGCATTTCTTATTTTAGGCCATTTTATTCTCAAAAGGTCAACTACTGGTACATGGTCAACTGCTAGTACATTAACCTAACTGCAATTTTTAATTATTTTAAGACGATTAAAGCCTACATATGGTGCTTTAAGTTTATGATATCACTTGAAGACGACTCATAATATAAAAAGCTTCGATAGATTCTTGCGTCGAATATTTGGATTAAGAAAATTTTAATTTATGAGGTATTTTAAGAAGCAACAACGGGCTAAGCTGCACATATTTCGTCATTGGTCATATGTACACTGAAATATGTACTGTTGAAATATGGTTAGATTCACAAAACAGATATCTCCAGAGTTTAAAACTTATTTGCACATTCCACCGATAGGTACAATTTTGACACTTGAAAACCACCGAAAACAGCTTGAGGGTGTACTAGGGCGTATAAAAAAAACGATGGAAAATAAATAAAGCGGTCTGATGATTGTAAAATGAGAGAAAATTGTGTTTGTCTCGTATGGTGCCACGTGCTCAAAATTTATGCAGAATATAAAAACAAGGAATTTTGTCACGTAATATAATTATTTTGTAAAAAAATTACCCTTGGCATTAAAAGCAGAAACAGAAATGGCAAAAAAATATGAAATGAAATACAACTTTATAATATATCTAAGCCATCATGTCTTTTTAATGAATTCGTATCATCTCATTATGTAAGCTTTGCACAATTTAAAAGACAAAGTTTATCAGTGTTAATATTGTCTTTGTTAAAATTCTTGTCATTTTGAGCTAACACTGTGAAGCTAGGTTCGTTAGTTACCTTAATTGTATAGGCATAATGATTACCCGGGCTTAGTAATCTATCTCTCCAATCTTTCCTTTCAAAGGTAAAAGCAGGATTGATTAAGTCGTCTTTATCCAAAAGAAAGCATTATATAAAGTCGAGATAAAGCTGTTATCACAATAAGGTATTTTAAGTGATTAATTTCACCAAATAAGAATTCTCAAGGGTCTTTAAAGACGGTGAAGGTACAAAGGAAAGAATTGTAAATATCAATTTAATTATACAAACTTATGTATCTATTATTAATTTGCTATTATTTTAAAAGAACACTGAAAATAACTCGATTTGAAAGCTTTTTTCGTAAGGAACAATAACTCTTCAGAGTTTATTTAAATTTCACTAAAACAAATATTGCTATTGGTTAAGCATGTAATTGAATGGTATACTTAAGTTGATTAATCTTTCATGTTAAAATATATTTTATTCAAACGGGTCAGCTAAAGGCTTATGATTTTTTAGTTTTTGAATTTTTTTTTCACGTAAATGAAAGATTTTCATCAAAATTGCAAACAACGAAAAGATTTAAAAAAAATATTGTATTAATTATCTACAAATCAGGTAGATTTATTACAAAACAGTGCTGCTCAGCGAGTAAACAGTTTCAAAAAATACTCAATTGGTGAGCGATGTTGATCAATAAAAAAATCATGGAACGCTTATATAGACCGACAAAATATTTAATTAAGGAGAAAAAACATTTTTTTTTCATTCATGGAAAGCAATCCTGTTCTAAAATCATATTAATATAAAAATAAAATGTATGAATAGAAGCAGATCAAAAAGTGTGTGAGTGAAAATAGAACAAGAATTTTGTTTGAAATATTCATTTTTTTTAAATGAATGCCAATTTAAAATAGAAGATCATTAGATGTTTAGATTGAACATCTGAGTTACAGCAGAAAATATGAATTTCTGGTTTTGATTTTTTTCTCCAAGGATTAGACCTGTGGCATTTAAAATATAACATAGAAAGATTTTTTCATCAACCTTTATAATATCCACAGACTTTAATATTCTTACTAATCAAGCCGTAGCAGGTGGTCCAAGTGTAATTAAAAAAAAACATTGAAAATATTCTTCGCCCACCTGAAAATTGTGCCTATATAAGATCACACCGAAGCAGGGATTCTAAAACATGTTTCTTTCAAGATATTTAAATTAACAATGTGAATAAGTATCTTGAATCCGAAGAGAAACATATATAAAAGTTTGTCACTCTTTAAATGCTATCGATATTAATAAAAAAATAATCTATAATTGAAATGAATTATTTTTTATGTATAATATTATGACTGTTGTTGTTATCATGTAAGGTGTTTTTTTTCCAAATTATTTACATTTTACTTATTAATGATTTGGTAATACGCTTCAAAGGTTTCAATTGCTTAATTTTTTTAAGAAACAATCAATTTTCAGAATAACATATGCAAGGAAAATAATAAATAAGAAGTTTGTGAAGTTTGTTTGATAGAAATATTTGTAATCCTCAAATATTTTGAATTAGTTTAATAAACAAAATTCTAATCTTCAGACTTGAGTTCAATGATCCTAACGATTAACATCTCAAATTCCAATTATAATCACAAAAAAATCTTATAAGCCTAAAAAATTACATAAAAATTCGGTTTACGGACGATAGTTTAACGTGACAACGTCATAAGAAAACATTGATGAAATGATTGCATGTTGTAAACAGATCTCGTGTAGGTACTGTAGGTGTATAAGTTGTGTGTTGCCTCTCTATCGCACGCTTGCCTTCGGCGTAACGCGACAAACGGGAAAATGAGTCATGTTTTTTCGTGCGTGCAGCGGGCGTTCATCGATTTATAAGACGTTGTCACGCCAAAAACATTAGACTTATTGAAGACAGCATGCTCCTGCCTCGCATTTCCACCGTGTATGCGTAACGACACAATTTTCCAATTGTAATTCATATTTTAAAGACTTTTTTGAACTGGCTACACGATGGATTACTCAACACAACAGTAATCGTGCCCTCCTGTCCTCAACGATGGAAAGGGAATCGCGTTTAAGGACTTAACCTAAATATATTTTTTTAAATGTGAATTATAATTGAATAATTGATCCAATAAATAATATACACCTATAATACAAACATACACAAACTTCGAGGAATTAAATTTTTTCACAATTCATGAAAATTATCACATCCTAAGCTATGCTTGTATATTAATTTAGGCATCCCTGCAATTGGAAGCTGGCAGACGGAGATAAAATTAAAAAGTTGAAGCTAAGTCCGCTGTTTATTAAATTAAACGCACTTCTCGTAAGACCGGTTTAATATTTACGTTTTTCAATTTTATAAAAAGCTATTATAGTATGAATATTTTATTTGTAGCATTAAAATTGGAGCCAGTACACCGCATTTATTTAGATAGTTTATTGTGATTTTAAATACAAAATGAACAGTAACAGATTGCCAAGGCTGTATTTAATTTAAAAAATACGGATTAAGGATGAGTTGAAAAAATTGATGGGTCGATGTCGTGTGTCTACAAAACTATAAAATAATTTGACATTTAGCAAACTGACTTACAAATAGAAAAATAGTTTTTGATTATTTATGGTGCGATCCGGTATAACTCTGGTGAGACTGGATCTTAATAATACACAATAGCATAATGATTTAACAACTCATGCTTGATTCATGACATTTTTTATTGTAATAATAACCAACGAAAAATCACTCAAAAATACAATTTTAAAGATTATTTGTTAATTTTTACTTAATTAATCTTATCATAGTTTATCATCTCCCTTTATAATTCCTTACTATTTATTATTGTTAACTGTAGAATCGTAAAAAATAGTAATGAACAAGTAATCAGAAACATATTACAACATTTTGACAAACAAATTAAATTTAGCTTTGATATAGAGCCAGGGAGGAAAAGCAGTTTTGTGACACTGTTTCTCTCATAATTACCATAATGACGAAGAAATATATTTGGTATTTTAATATTACCAATTTAAAAATAAACAAGAGCATCCAAATTTCTGACAACACGTCACCTTGTCGAGATAACTGTCAGCGATCTGTCAAAAATCTTGAAACAAATTACTGTGAGAAGCACCGAAAAAAATATCTGCCCGCATCACTTTTGACTGTCATTTTTGAGGAATGAATATATCCATATCATTTTCTCAAAGATAATACACCTGTCAGATTTTTTAATGATTTCATCATAAGTATCACTTTATTGCCTAGATATTTCGATTGCTAAAAAGATAACTGGTTCAAAAATTTTGAGTAAATATCTCGATAAAATAATAATAATTAACATGGCAAAGAACATATGTATACCTGCCATTTTCTCTTAGTTTATTTTGTGCAGTCCATTCAGTCTGTGAAAAGGATTGTAGATAAAAAAAATTGTCAGCATTTTTATTCTAATTTGAAATCCTGGTTGAAAAGATAAAAATAAAATACAAAACGCACAGTTCAGAAAATTTATTTTGGTTTTGCAAATGCATTTGAAATCTAGTTTTGAAATCAACAAAACATTCATTTCAGCTTTGCCAAGAGATCATACCGATACTGTCATGTCATTGTCATTATTTGAGTAACTAAATGTAATTTTCATCAATGTTCTGAAATGATTTTAGCGAGCATTCGTCATTTTCAGAACGTAAATGTTAAAAAATGAAAATTAATAATTTGTATATAACTTACAATGGATATTTTTTGATGTTCAATACTAAACAATAATTTAATAATATATTTCTTAAATTATGTAATCAAATCTATGTAGTATCATCCAAAAATATAAATTAAGCGCTAAGATTTTTGTTCATTATTAATGATGCCAATATTTCTCCAGCGAGCCGTTCTCGCTATAACGGGTTTCTCTAAATATTTAATGTGAATTTTCATTCTTGATTATATCAGTGTCAAATTTTGAAAATATTCAATTAGCTTATCTGAACGACGGATATTTCGAAACAAAAAGATTAGTCCGCTAACTAGCAAGGCGCGGTATACTTTCTTTTGCAATTGAGATTCTCTCGTTCAGAAAATTTGCATTTAAATCAAGTCGGGCATTGAAGATAATTGCGAATGGAAGAACAATCCCACGTTTTATGTATATTACGCATATCGCTGTCCGGCGCAGTTCCAATAGTAATTTTCTTAAAACAAGAACGCAATCTAATTTATTCATATTAAAACTAAGAAGTTTACTCTTGGGTCTGTATTTTAGTATATTTCAAGTTATTTTAAAAATATTGATTTATATTTATTTAAAATTAAATTTTTAGTAAAATTATCCAACTAATAGTAACAATAAATATGTAGGGGCCAATAAAAAATAACGTAGGGTTTATTGTCAATAAAATTACTAACATCTTTGAGTACTACAGATTAGAGCTTAATTAATTGTTTTCTCATTTTAAATCTTCTTTTCATCAGTAAAGGTATTTTCTCTTTCAATCTGGATTTTCAATGGGGCTCAAGTAATTACGCAGACATCTAGATAACTATTTTGTTTGATTCGTTCAATTAAAAATATGCATAATAAACGAATTTTTACGAAATTCATTGCCCAATTAAGACTTTCAAACGATGCTGAATAATCAAAGGATTATTTAATAAGTTAAAAGCTATTTTCTGAGGATATTGTTTTAAATCTCTCTGAATAATTAATTACTTTAAAAATGACTC
The DNA here is from genome assembly GCA_028554975.1 of Himalopsyche kuldschensis. Taxonomy (NCBI): domain Eukaryota; kingdom Metazoa; phylum Arthropoda; class Insecta; order Trichoptera; family Rhyacophilidae; genus Himalopsyche; species Himalopsyche kuldschensis. The sequence continues at coordinate 1,388,250 of JAHFWI010000058.1, read as the reverse complement.
GCTGTACCCATTAGGCGATTTTATACAGACGAAGATTTTATCTTTTAAACGTTTACAATGAAACCATTCGTACTTACCATTAATTTTAAAGGCCGACAACACGAAGAATATAAGACAAATAAACCAAATTATATTTAAATATATTAACAGATTTTTGAATAGGGCATTAATGTGAGAAAACGTTAATGAACTAAGCCTTAAATAAAAAAAGTATTTAAAATTTGATAGTATCACGAGAAGTTTTCGTGTACATAATCTTCTGTATTGGTTAAATATTATGAGACTATTTCCTAATGTATCTAAAAGTTTCAAAGGTTGACTGTTAAGATGCAAGATTTTCTATACAATTAAAACCTGACTACTCTACTTTTCAATGTTATATATGGACAGCAAACGGTAAATAGTACTAAAAGTCACACAATTCTATCGAAAAGACAATAATCACTGGACGATCAAAACATGCAAAAAATTATAAAAACTTATTCTCGGGAGATAAATATTTCCAATGTAAAAGATGAATCATTACAATCTAAGGCTTAGATCCTAAGCAGTAGGCTGAGTACTATTTTTTTCATTATAATTGATTTTGTCGGAGCTTACTCGGTTGACTTCGTTGCCAAATTACCTTGTATTTTTTTCCTTGTTTTTATCCTTTTTGAGATTGTAAAAACAATGGACTTATAATTTGTGATTTTCGTAATGTACATATACTATTAAATTGCCAACCCTATGTATCCTGCTTTATCAAAAAGATTATTTCATCTCTTGATAAATTTATACAGACAAATATTATACTTTAATCTTTCAATGTATTTTAAATGTAAAGCGTGAATTGAGAGAACAGTGGCATATGTCTAAAAGGAAAGGCTTAAAGAGAACGGACGGTTGACCACATAAAATATAGCAAAACAGAAGATATTTATTATTATACATTATCATAATGTGATTTCTTTTCAAAAGAAGAGAGTATTTTTGAATAAATAAAATAGTATAACACGAAAATAAATGACGCTCACTGTCAAAATATTTCACTGTAATTTAGCTTCAGTGGCAGGCAATTTTTATAAAAACTTGGATATGTCAATTCTATTCAATCACATGCGGAGATTTGCTAACTACACGAGCCAATCAGTGAGCATCAAATTTTGGTCGCGTGCTAGGATTGGCGGACGGCATAGACCAACCTGATACGCCCGTCTATAATTCATCCACCAATTGATCTTTACAACATCCCAGTGCCACTTGATATCTACTTTTTGGAAGAAATTTTATTTGTTACATGATAAATTTCACAATGGTTTTTTGCAATTTATCCAGATTTTGCTGTAATTTACCTAAAAGCTTATTCAACAGCAAAAAATAGTTCACCGATCAATTAAAAACTCTATCTCGAGAACAAAACGCGCCACGATAACGTCAACTTAACAAAATTTGCGACTCGAGATGTTATCTCTAGTATTTAGATCAGTGGTTTCCTTACCTGGAATCAGTTTTATGCCCCGTTTACGATTGTAAAACTAATTCCATGTTGTTGCTTTGCTTTGCTTATGTTTAAATTGTCATTTTCACGGAGTATAACTATAAGTTTTGATATTTTTTTGCTGGCCGGAATTTTTCTAAACAGTCCAGCATCAGTACAGTACAGTAAAGTATCCAGCTAAAGCATGGGTGGCCAACCTTTTCAGCAGCCGGGCCAAATTTGAGAAATGAGATTTCCTACCGGGCCGCACATTTCTTTTATTTTTCAAAGCAAACAAGAAAAATATATTTTTTTAAGAAAATATAACAAACATGAGAATCAAACACATTTATTAGATTAGAGTTAAGCAATACAAAAAATATACAAAATATAATAATTTTTAGTGAGACGTCTGATTTTGTTTGTCAGAACTAAGTGAAACAATGTTGATATCGATTGATGTTGTTACTACACTCAAACAGTTTTCCAAATGCTCATCAGTGGACATCAACACCCCTGATAAAAATCGCGACTGTGCTTTCATCCAATGCTAGAGCATGAAATATGAACTTGGATGCTCGATTTCTCAAATTATCTTAAATATGTCCTGTCCGTGTCGCAGTGTCAACTTTGTTGGCTTGCGTGCGTGACCGCCCGGCTTCGATTCCCGGTACGAGCGGATTTTTTCAGTCGATAAATCTGTTGGGTGTTTGCGTTGTTGGGAATCCCTTCCCACCTTTATGATTCCAAAGAGCGACGCATAGTGTCAGCGATTAGCTAATCATTTGTCCTGCCCTAGTCCTCGTATCCTTTCCATCCCTACTCTCTTCGAAAAAAGAGAGGTTGAGCAACTTAGTACCAAGCAGTTCTCGTAGAAAAAACATGTTGAGATTAACTCCGTGAGGAGTCCATATGTTACAAGTTGGGAGCGGACATGGTTAAAAAATGGTTTCCAATGACGTCGACATGCCTAGTAATATTTTGACGAGACAGGCTTATTTTTGAGAAATCCGTTTTCTTTTCTGGGCACAGAAGTTCAACGACACTCTCCAAACATTCCTTAATCATTTCACCATCTGAATATGGCTTCGATCTTTTCGCTAGTATCACGACTATGCATAACTAGCTTAGACATAGCATGTGGACTCTTGAGCCGCTCTAGTAAATATCTGACGTTGTTCAGAAAGTTTATTTTTAATTCATTTACTTGGGTTTGTCGAAATTGCCCTTCGTACATATAAAACTTATTAGCATGTTTAGTCTCGTAATGCCGTTTAATGTTATACTCTTTCACAACAGTACGACGGCGTTGCGAGCTTCTGCAGACTAGCAGTCGCGCGACGTATCCCGCTCCGCATCCCGCATTCACGCTCAAGGCTATCCACGCATGATTGGCGTGCGCGCTTTTTAAAATCAGCTTAACGTTGTAATTGTTTGCTAACACGAATAATTGAAAGCACGAATAATAGAATTACTTTCGTCAAGAATTGAAAAAAGCCGATACTTCAGAATCCCTAATACGAACTACGCACGTTGGAATGGTATTTTGGTGGTTTTATGTACACTAAAAGAAATAGATGTGTGCTTATGCTCCACGGGCCACAAGCAGACACCTAGCGGGCCCAACGATGGCCACCCTTGAGCTTAGGCCTCGGTGTTTTTTGTTTGTGTTATTTAAACATAAATGTCTAAATTATTATCATAATAAATTTAATATTTTTCTCGACGGCCAGCTTCCTCCTAGTTCGGCCGGAACCTTTTCTTTTAATTTTACTTTTTAGTATCTTTTGTAATTTGCTTAGTAGTGTCCTCTTCTGGGACTTTTATGATAACATTTTATATTTACTTTTGATTTGTCGGCAGATACCTCAAAGTTCAGTCAGTACTCACCTTAAAGAGACCAAAATGTTCGTTTTTTTAATTATTATATTTCAATTATGTCAACAGGTTAACTAACGTTAATTGAATAAACGGTTTTAAAACTTGTTTTTCGTCTTTGGGCCCTTTTCTTAACCCCGATACTTTTTTTTATTATTTAATCTTGAAAAAAAGATTGATACCATTTGAATCGAAGTATTCGCAAGGGGTTATTGATTGATTACTTTCTACACATAATACTGTGATTATACATACTCTTGAATTTATCTAGCGACTAAATGCGTTAATTTATCAAGCGTTAAACATTGAATTGTGATTATTTATAGGTACATGTTTTTTTTATTTTTCACGGAAATCTATCAATAAGCCTACATAAAACATGTCAAATGTCCGCATCGTGCTTTTGACTTTTTTGTAAATGCCCTTTGATGTGCCAATTTAGTCCCGAAATTTTTCCACGCGATTTTGTAGTATAAGTATAGCAAGTTTTATTTATATAATATTAATCGCTATGGCGTGAAATGTCACTTGGAGATACGCTCTATATTTTAATCTCTTTACTTATTTATTCATAAATGATTATTTGGAAAGGTCACATTATTTTTGAGGGTAAAATTCGGCGTATTTGTAAAAACTAAATTATAAATAGAACGGTCGAAAGCCAGTGGGATTCCGGCGTACTAGACTTACGTCAAGTATAATAGTATCCGTATGGTAAACGTTGGCGGAACTAAAAGATTCTGGCATGCAATGTGATGAAGCAAAGCGATTGGAAAGTGACAGGGAGCCTTGGAAGTCTATATCCCCCACATATAGAGCAGAAATAGTAGACGGAGGAGAGTGGTAGAATTAACTTTTCATAATTTGCTGTATACACATAATGACCGGTGGCTATAACTAAATTGTTTTTTTTTTATCCAAATGTGACAAATTAATAGTATGTATTTCTCGAAGTCAAAGCTATTTTTTTTGGTTCCATGACAAAATCAGAACATGTCTTTTCAGAACATGTCAAAACAGAACATGACAATTCAGAACAATTGGCCTACCTACGGACGCCTGCCACAACAAGAAAATAACTGTAATTATGAGATCGCCGAAATTAAAATAAATGTTTACTAGCTATTGTAGCTCGCGTGCGACATTTTAAAAATTTATTCGTAGGGCTGGCACAAAAAAATAAATATTATAAATATATATCATTTTCAGATGATTGCGTGGAGTTTCTCGCTGAGTGACACCGCATCTAATCAGAGTAAAAACACATGATTTGATCTCATTAAAGTCAATTTCTATAATTTATTTATTGGGCAATAAAAAAAGCTGAAAATAATAATTTAACTGTGATAATGATGAGAAATTTATTATTTCATGTCAATATAACAACGAATAAAACATTTCATTAAATATGGACCAATGGAACATTCACAATTGCAATTGTTGAATTAATGTGAGCTAGTTTCTATGATATAGCTAGTAAACATTTATTTTAATTTCAGCGATCTCATAATTACAGTTATTTTCTTGTTGTGGCAGGCGTCCGTAGGTAGGCCGATTGTTCTGAATTGTCATGTTCTGATTTGTACGGTTACCATTTGTTTTTTACTTCTACATATTTTATACAAAGATCTGTTGAAAATGTTCGCAATAAGGGAAACTGGTCCTGATCTTTACATAATTTTTGTGAAGTAGTAATAGTATATTGAAATCATTAATTGGATCATTTTGAAAGTGAAAAATTGGATTATCATATATTGTTAGTGTACAGATTCGACGTCTTTAAAAAACTGACCAGGAAGTATATTAAGATTATAATTCTTCAATAATTTGTTTTCATATTCTTGGAGTGTAGCTACAGATCATAATTTTTAGAATTAGAGTGCTTTCATTACATACTTATATCGCATGGTCCATGGTTCAGTGGTCAACGTTGTTTGCTACCTTGCTACATCGCCAGGGTTCGAATTTTTCAATCGATAAATTCATTCTGCTCAGAGGCACTGGGTGTTTATGTTGTCGAAAATCCCTTCCCACATTTCGATCCCAAAGAGCGACGCATAGTGACAGTGATTAGCTTACCACTAGTCCTGTCCTATCCTCGTATCCTTTTTATCCCTATTATCTTAAAAAAAAATCAATTGTTTCATTCATTCTTTCGAGTAAATTGATTGTAATTTATAAATCTATTTACCCAAAATTTAGTAGTTTCGAGAAATATGTAATAGAGCAAACTACTTTTTTTATGCTTCCATCGCGTGGTTATATATTATTCTTATAGATATTGACTTGAAACACTAAAAAGGCGGTGTCATTTGTGATGGCGAAGAAATCAGCATTGTTATAGAGATCTTATTCTTTAACACGGTGGCCAGAGTAGCGTAGATTCTTTTGGGTGTTCGTGAATTCCACTTATTCAATTAAATTTCAATGAAAACAATTAGTTCGTCAAACAGTCCGCTCATTACAAAGGGACCATTAACACAAAAAGGTCCACCATAAATGAGTTTGCCGCCTTTTGTCGCTCAATAATAATAAAGTCAATGGAAAACTTGATTGTTAAAACTTTCAACCGTAAGAAGCGAAATTAGAATACTTATAACGATTCAGCTACTTGGTAAAATAATATTCTTTTGGCTTAAAAAGAAAGTTTCAAACCCACATAAAATGCATGGTGTAGAAAGATTTTGTAGAAGTAGATATTTTTCAGCGTTTAATTTTTTCGCGACAGCCAGTTTGCTGTGGCCATGAAATTTTTGTTTATTACAAGAGTTTAATATACTCAAAGCACTTGTAGATTTCAAATAGCTATCTCAATAAATGTGCTGAAAATAATCCCAAGCAAAAAAGTTGGTACGAACATATATGTTTCAGATACGTTTTCAAAAAAAAATATATGAATGATTTAACATATATTGACAACAATCTAAAGATATATTGTTTCTATGAAATTGGTACGGATTCCTATGTATTTTAATTTGAGAAAAAAGTCTATTCTGCGAACAACCAGATTCATTTTTTGCCAATACTAATTTCTAGTATTACTTTTGCCCCGAAAATTAATCTGTCATTCGCATCAGAAGAGAAAGCTATAAATGAATCTTTATGGCATGATAATCTGGTATTTTTTATGCTTGTATCATTTTTACAGCTAGGCACTAAAATTATTATTATTATCAATGGGGACCCAATAAATTAATATCCGCAGTGTTCTTCCTTTTATCCTTGGGCGACAATTAATTTAACATTCCAATTAATGCGGCACTCACAGACCGTAGACCTTTGTAATGGGAATGTGAGTTAATTGCTCCAGAAATAGAAATATACCGAGTATAACTGCCGTTTATATTAATTGTGATGAATAATAAACAATTGACTGGTGCATGGTGAAGCCATGTATGTAATGATGTTATATAATTTCATAGACTGCATTCAATTACTTGTAGAGAGATGAGGAAGAAATTTTAATTAAAATGACTTAAAAGTCCTTCAGCTCATAATCATAACTTCAAAAATAGCTTATGTCTGTATTTAATGCACAATAATATATGTTAATGCATCTCTTTAAAACTCAATACCTCATGTATAATGTGGAATAGAAAATAACGGCTTAATACTTACAACATTTTTTTGAAATCATATGTTCTCTTAACGTGGCGAATGTAGACTGCGAAAAGGACATTTTTCGACACAAGTTTTTCTACGAACGTTGCTTGTTACTCAATTACAGATATTGAAGGCTAAAGGGAGATTTTTGGATGGGTAACTGTTGAAAATATTATCTAAAACATTTCAAATAAGATTGTAAAGTTCTAGAAAACAACGATTTAAGACTTCAGCCATTTTTTTGGTCCAACTATCAAAGGTTCTTCGTTTTTCCTATAAATTCTCTGTCTTTACTTTTTTAAATACGAAATATTCACTCAATTCAAAACCGGGATTAATTATGAAAGGATGTTAATATGAAATAGAGGGATTAAAAATAATTACTGATATTGATTGCGGACAAACACATTTTTTACAAAGACGTGCAAACGAAATAAATTTTGATTGTTGTACTTTTTTAAATATTGATTATTTAAAAACATTGGCGTTGTAATGGTATACATATCAATATATATAAAAATGAATGTCTGTGTGTATGTCTGCTATGGACTACTAAACCACTCGACCGATCGATGTGAAACTTTACAAATTTATTGAGTACATTCCCGCAATCGTTTCTGGCTTACCAACCCCTCCCCCCAACCACCCCCCAACCTCCAACCCCATTTTTTTTTTAAACTTCATGAATTTTTCGAGATCACACCTTCGAATGTTTTTGGCATACCCGCCCCATACACCCCCCAAACCCCACCCCGCCAAACAACCCAAAAATTGATATCGAATTTTTACAAATTTCTACTACACTTCCGCGAAAGTTTCTGGCGTACACCACCTCCCCTACCCCACCCCCCATCCCCCCCTACAATTGCTGGCGTAGCAACCCGCGCAGGGTGCAGCTAGTATTCATATAAATTTGGATGTATTAAAAAAAGCTGTGTTTTATTTTGACTTTATCCGGAATTTTCATTTTACTTCATATTCCGAATTCTTATCTACAGTACAGTTAATAACAATAGAGAATGTGTCATAGATATAGAACCTCTTCTCCCCATTAACTAGAAATACTTCACAGAAGAGCGTAATCACTATATAATTCAAATTACTAGAAAGTTGTAAGGAGGGATTTAGAAGAACAAGAGAATGGCTTGTATTTTGTATTGTAATGCAATTTATTATCAAATTTGAATTCCTTCAATTTCGTACATTTACACAAGTTTTGTCGCTTACCACCAGGGTTTCGCATATCGGCATCTTCAAGCATTTCATGTGCACGAATGAACTTGAACTGACGCGTAGTAAATAGTTTGTGTCGTTTATTCATACAAATAAAAGTAAATCACTAGATTTAATTGTTCTTAACGTAATCCATATGAATAATCGAAAGTTTTGATGTTAATAAGATTCAAAGAATTAAGTGGGTTAGTTAACAGTTATTTTTAATTAAGTATCGTAATAATAAATTACCAGCTAATAATATGGAAAAACCTAATAATATTGAAGGTGGGTTTTATCCGACCTATAATTAAAGAATTAATTTATTTCAAGGGCTTGAATCTATAATTAATACTATTTATTTAAAGAGATATAACAATGTTGAGTTTGGAAGATTAAATTAATTTCGATATATATTCTTATTTAAAGCAAAGCGTTTAACGTTTAAATA